>CM061050.1:33479791-34887470 GCA_030762985.1 Adelphocoris suturalis | reverse complement strand
CGTGAAGTAGAAACGTATGTAAAGCTTTGGGTGGCAACGAGTTCCACGAATTCCCGACCGAGGCTGAACAGAGCCTTTCTAGTCAAGGAAAATTCTTGGAAGCCCTCTTCTCTGCTGCTTTGTTCAACAGCCCAAGCTTTTGATTATTTTTCATTTTCGCGAAGCATCATTTACTTGAAGAAACCCTTATGAAAACATTAAAAAATCACAAAAGTACTCGGTAGCATGACTAATACTAAAAATCTTCAAAGAAGGGCTCGGAATCTTCAATCGAAAACACCTTCGCATTTATAAGCGCGATTTCTAATGCTCTGCTAGCGGATCTATTGATTAGCCGATCAAGCTCTGAATTCCATAAAAGATCGCTAGATACTGATACTGGAATACATAAAAATTGCCTTGTAAATATCAGCTGATATAATGCACAATATTGGAATTATCAGGTGATATACTTCCAATGGAATTTATTATAACTTTGCGAAATCGAGTTTACTAACTATTGTCCGTATAAATGCTAAATTTCATCTCTTAAATTGCTCCCAAGTCTACTTATAGGTAGAGGAAGCATTGTTTTCACTTTTGAGAGGTGGTAAAGTTGTAGTATCATCTAAAATCAAACGGTTTTGTTTTTTTTTACAGTGAAAAAATTGCCACTCGCATTTCACGTATTAGACTATTCTGAACAACTTTCGTTCCGTCTCTCTCTCTCTCTCTCTATCTCTCCACTATTAATTCCATACTTCTTCCTAAATCATTACTTCATTTTGCGCATGCGGTAACGTGAATTCCTTCAACCAAATTTGTTTACGCCCTAATCGTCCAATCCCGCTAAAATTCGGTGCATAGTTGGGGGACAGTGGTTTAATTATTCCATATTAATTTCAACATGATTGCATCATTATTAGCTCCCAAGCAAGCGCGAATGTGTACTCCCAGGAACATTGTCTAGTTTTCATCAGATTTTCACTACATTTACTGGGAATTTGTGAGTTAGGCTGTAAATTGTTCCTTTCCAATATCATTTTTCTCAAATCATTACTCCATTCTGCGCCTGCGCTAACGTAAATTACTTCAAGCATCATTTTTCCCGTTTTTTAAAACATCTTTACTGTGAAGCGTGAAATTGCGGGGTCTTGGAACTGTAAAAGTGTGAACCCTTCTCGGAGGCACGATGCTCCATGTTCTGATCATAGGTGTAATACATACGTATAGATCAATTATCTGCGTAGAATCAATGATCTGCTATGTGACACAGAAATAATAAACAATTGTGTAATAATTTGCAGCGTTTAATACTATCTGGTTGGATCTTTCAAAAATAAACATGTTTTAATTATTGACTTCATTTCGATGAATCATATATGAATGACCCAAGGTACAACCACCCACCCAAGGCACAATCATCATTGACCCTCGGGTACATCAAAGACTGAACCTTGGGTCAAATTTTGAGTTTTAGAAACAATGCCACCATATTAATGTTAACGTGATTATAACAAAACCTGGTATTCTGACATGTTCCCAAGTTATCACCCAACAATCTGAGATTAAAAAAGTCCAGTCATGCAGCATGACCCCATGAGCAAATTTTTGAAGGAATCTTCGACATTTCAGTCGCTATTGATCGTGTAGAGAAATTTTAGTTTATGATTTTGATAGACAAACATGGAATCAAATTATTAAAAAGCAATTAGGTTGATTATAGGATTAGCATGGATCTAGGATTGGTTATACAGGGATACTTCCATAAGAGTAGTTCAATCTGAATTTGGACAGTATTTCATGCAAATATTACCGATTTTTACAACTAGCGAACGGCATTATTTCGATTTTTGACTGATTTTTCTACTTTAAAATTTTTGAAAACTTGATACATATTCTTATAGGAAATTTTACGCTGATTCCGAATATACCACATGTTAGTATGCTGAAAAAATTATTTCGCACAACAAATCGCAAAAAACAGGCTATTTTGACATTTTTGACTACATTTTTGAAAATTTCAACCCGAAGATGTAATCCGATCATGCTGGCCAACGAACTTGAACTTTTGTTTTGTGTCCTTAACATTTTAAAATTTGTTTGAAGTTTCTAGCACAATTCTACGGACAGTTATCGTCTGGAATGACACATACATACATACATATATACATACATACATAAACAAATGCGTTAAACTTCAGAATATGATTCAGAATAGCCTGAAACGGATTTCTGCATAAAATTTTTTCAAAAATTCACATTCTACAAATTTTGAGGCGAGAGCAATAGCTTAATTTTCTTCAAAAATTCGCTAAAAGTAAAAATTTCAAGGATTTTATTATGGGAAACATGTGTTAGAAAAATATAACCCAATGTACTGACCCTTACCTACCCTACATGAAATTGTGATATGAAATACCTCATTCCTCGCCGGCCTTGTTCCAAGATATAGCAAACCGTCCAGCTTGTGACTAGAGGGAAACGGCCATTCCAATCGCACGCTTGATGGTTTGCAAGATCCATAAAACCTGACGGAGCGAAACCCAGGCGAGTGCGGTGCATCGCTGTTGAGGCCGCAAGCTTTTTCGACCGTTGAGGCGTAAAACGGTCTCGTTTCTCCGGGTTTACGATAGCGCTTTACGTACCAATGAGGTAGAAAGCGCAAGAAGTCAAATTGTTTTCACCTGTTTTCCCGCTTCTTTTCATCGTTTTCCAACAACCTAAGAGGAATTGGAAAACAATCCGGCAGTCCAGCTTCCACATTCAGAAGAAGAAACACGTTTATATCACAAAGGGCCTTGTAATGGTTATTGTTGTATAATAAAACTTACTTATGATTATGATGGATACTTGCTTGCTTTACCAATATCTTACTATGAATCCCTTATTTCTCTTAAGTGAAGTTATTTCACGATGATGTTCCCGCTTCTTTTCCCGCCTTCTTTCCTTATCACAGGCCTTCTTAAGTCAAAAAAAGGTCATGCAGCATGATACTATGAGCGAATTTTCCTAAATTAACGTATTGCATGATGTTAAATTGTTTTGAAATTTGAGCTGTTTGGGTGTAAGAAAACTGTTAACGATTAATTTTATGACAAAAAACTTGTTCTAAATAATAATCTCCTATTCAAATAGAGTTTTTGAATTTATTGATTTTTTGCAATTTTTATAGATTTTTAGCAAATTTAATTAATTTTAAGTACATTTTTCAGTATAATTTTGTACATAAATTTTTGAATGTTCTATTTTATAGTTAATAAACTTTATTTGAGCAATATTTTACAAAAAAATATCAATCACAATAAAATAACAATTTACAATAATAATAAAATAACAAAATAACAATTTTTAGCCGTTTTTAGCCATTTTAAGTGATTTTGTGAGTAAATTTTTTGAAATTTGACCAATTTAATGTGTTCAAAAAGTAATGGCCAATGAATTCATCCTTTCGTTTAGAAAGCTTGATTGGAACAAGCACCTTCTCGACCACCTCAATTCCCTTTAGCCACCGTGCACACCGTTCACAACCTGTCAAGTCGTGGAGGGTGTAGGCCAATCCATTAACGCGCTGCTTAACCTACAATTTTCGAACAGTCTTGGCGATTCTTTTTTGTTCAATTTAGAATTTGGTCTAGCGCAAGGACATATGCCTGGGTTTCAAATTGATTAATGGAAACGGGTGCGTGGGGGGGGGGGGGGGGGGGGGTTATATTGATAAATCATGATGCTTGTACACTATTGTCATCTGATTTTCGTGATTCTTTATTCGTTTAATTAAGGATACAGTCTGATTTTGTCACATGGGCCAGAAGTTTCAATTTTCATTATGGAAGGGGTGAATGAAGGGAGTAATAGTAATAAATCGTGATGTTTGCACTATTCTCATCTGATTTCGGTGATTTTTATTATTTATTCATTTTTTTAGATCCAGATTTCTATCCGTAGTTTTACTGGAAATACTGTAGATCTGGTAAGCCAGTTTGCAAGTTAAAGAAGCTGTTTCCTATAGTGTGGGCTCTATGACTTCCGGAAATAATGCTCATGTTGATTTATTGGTTCAGGTACCTTTATGCTCGCGCTATGACGTGCACCACCGTTTCATCCACATCCGTTGCCGTCGTTTGCATGGTGAAGGGATTATTGATTTTATCGATTCATCATCAGCGGGTGATGGATGCTTTACAACCACGATGACGTCGAACTTCGGACGCATTGTTGTTGAAATGATGGATGCGCTCCTTTGGGACCATCGGGCGTGAAACGTTGCTTCGGTCAGCAGAACGTTGCGGAAAAAGTTTATCGCTTGATAAAGTGATGTAGGACCTAGTTTGTCTTTTTTTCTTCTTCAAATTTTCAAGCTAACGAGACTATCATTTTATACAGCCCTTCATTTCTTTCTAGAACAGCCCAATATGCACAATACCTCTTTAAGCATTTATTAATCAAGTTTTACACAACAACAATGATCATACTCATTTAAATTCAGTAAATTTCCGAGGATAAAGGACTTCCTGGTATAGGCATAAAGAAACCTCGTACATAACACCCGGCAAGGCTATAGTTGTCATTGCAATAGACCAACTGCGAATAAACCCCTTGCTTCACGCCAAAATCTTTTTAATTTTAACACATTTTGTTGACATTCTCAATACTAATAACTATAATAACTACTAAACTTGAACTACTTTCCATTCCATTTTTTGCATGAATTCGAAACACCATTTCTGTAACATGTTACAATAAGGTAGAAAGTTTCTATTTCCTACGAAAATGTCAGTAGGAAACAACTTCGTCTTCTTAGAATCTGAAGCAGAGCCAATCCTCCCATGCGCTCTAAAGATTCCTTGCAGACACACTGTAGAAACCTCCAAGATATCAGAAAGGTTTGATGGCCCATGAAGTTGCCACAGCAACCCTGAGGAGTTCTTTGAAATAGAATTCCCGGAGTTGAAGCTGCCCCGCTCGTGTCAGTATTTAATACCTGCTGTGAGAACCTAATTTCTCGAAATTCATCACTTGTGCAAACAAACTAAATTCGTGGTATTGACTCTACCTCTTATTTTCTAACTCTCTCTCTTTCCCTCTTCTCTATCTTTTTTCTAAATAAACGAAAGGTATGAAGCTGAACCTGCCGGTTGTTTCCTTATGAAACTAAAACCATTCCTGCTTTGGCGACTCTGTTGGACCCATGGTGGAACAATTCCAATGCTCAAAATGCACATATCTGGCACCAAAATGCTTAAGCACCCTTCAAAAACGCTGCTACTAGTTAGCAGAGACAAAGTGCGAGTACAGACACCTCTCATTCCACTTTACTAACAGCTTCTGCAACTACACCCGAAATTCACAAACTACCAACGACTGAAAAGAGAAGCAGCGTTCAAAACACAAACATGTTCAACGCAAAAAAGATGATGACACAAAGCTGAGGACATGCACACCAGGTTCGATTATAACTATTCAAAACTACTTGCTGCAACATCCACTGCTGAACAAAGCTCGTCCGCTGCAATTCTGGAAACAAAAAGTTCCCATCATGCAGCATGACCGTATGAACGGATTTTCTTAATTCACCTATCTAGTTATAATCATATGTTACATTGTATTGACTTTGAACAATTTCAGTAGGAATGAATTGATAAAAACCAATTTTATGGGGAAAAAAATCATACTATTCACATTTTGGTGACTCAAAAATATTTTGGAGTTTCAGGTTTTTTTGCAATTTTTATTGATTTTCAGCTAATATTAAAGCAATTTAAGCATAGGTAATTTTGTCCATAATTTGTTTAACGTCCTAGTCGTAATCGTTGATAATTATATTTTGACTAAAACTCTGGTAAAAATGATAAAAGTTTAACGATTTTTGACCGTTTTTAGACATTTTTAGTGATTTTTGGTAAATTTTTTGAAATTTGACCAATTTAATGTGCTCATAAATTGTTGGATAACGAACTCATCCTTTCGTTTAAGAAGCTTGATTTTTTTGGCGCAAGATCGGGATTTTTATCTCAATCCTAAGAAGAGTCATCGTCTGGAATGACATACACACATATAAAAAAAGTTCCATTCATGCAGAATGATCGTATGAGCGAATTTTCTAAATTATGTAATTGTTTAATGTTAAATTGTTTTGAAATTTGAGCTTTTTGAGTGCAAAGAAATTGTCAACTAATAATTTTATGGCAAAATAAGTATGCTAAATAATAATCTCATATGCATATAGAAGTTTTAATTGTTTAGCTTTTTGCAGTTTTTATCGATTTTCAAACAATTTCTAACGAATTTTAGGTACATTTTTCATAATTGTGTACGTAACATTTCGAATGTTCTATTTTATAGTGAATAAACTTTCATTTACCAACATTCCGCCAAAAACTATAAATTCAACGGGATTTTTAGCTGTTTTTAGCAATTTTTAGTGATTTGTGTAGTACATTTTTTGAAATTTGACCAATTTAATGTGTTCAAGAAATTCAACCATTATTAGCAAACATCTGAAATTTCATTGGAAGAGGAACATTATTTTGACGAAAACTCGGACACAACAACAATCATCAATCATGAAAATAGTTCATCTCTCTCAAAGCTTATAAGAAAACCAACTTGTTGATTAAGATTCAGTAAGAAATTCAAAAAAAAAGTCGGAAATAAGAGAAAGTTTGATACTTTAAATGGAAATTAATTGATTGGGAAAAGGAAGAAGTTTCCATTTAGCTTTCGCCTCCGGGAGTGTCGCAGAGTTGCGAATTTACCTATTTAAAGAACCTCAGTTTGTGTTTATATTGACATTTTCATGTCTTTGCCCTGGCACATTGCACAAAAAACTGTCACGTAACGTTACGGTTGGTTTTCTGATGATTTCCGCTTACAACCGAGTCGTTGCTAGGGAAATGGTACTTCGTCGTTTTTCATCCCACAAAATTCGTTGACCATTCGTTCGAAAGCTCTTGATTTATCCAACCATATTATGTTAACTACTGCGAAGTGCTTGGCCAACAAGCTGAGTTATGAGCATGGTTATTTCAATAATTGTTTACACACAGGTGATCATTCTCAATAATCGATATTGTGAACATGATTGCAACCGCTTGTTAATTTCTGATGATTTCGTTGAGCTGGTGTTTCGATGATTTGATTCATAGCAGGTGATCCAAATATTGCGAGAACGGTTTGATTTGTGAAGCGGTGGTTAAATCATTTTAATAGGTAATTTCTATGCTTTACACTCTAGGAAGCTGTAATTTCTTATGTAGCCTCTTTAGGACATTTACTTGACGATGCCCAGGGTCCGGATCAGATGAGTGGCTCTTGAAGCTAATTTCTATGTTTTACACTCTAGGAAGCTGTAATTTCGTATGTAGTCTCTTTCGCACATTTACGTGACGATGCCCAGGGTCCGGATCAGCTGAGTGGCTCTTAGAGCTTGCCTACGAGTCTGCAGGGGGGTAGGTGATGTAGCCTGGCTCGAATTCAATAAAGTACCCAGGGGTGTCGGAACATGTAGAATTTTGTGTTGATTTACTGGAGACCCTGACTTTCGTCTACTGCCGGAGGGCCCCATCAGCACAGGAGATGGGGGAGGGCTGACTGCTGCCTACTTACTAGCGAGTTCACTACCCCCCACGAGTCCAACCTCATTGGAACAACACGATCGCGAATTCAATTAAGTACCCACGGGTGGGCGGTTTCTCTTATGGCCCATTTAATTGATCTGTACGCCCCACCGTGCAATGCACGGGTGAGACCTGCCTAGTAATAAATACAATAAGAAAACACACATGAAAATGTCCCAATGTGTTGCAGACTCGTATGCAAGCATTTTACCCATTTTCATACGTGGACAGCAGGAACCTATGTGTAAAAGATTCTTGTTTAAATTTCATTTAGGCCTGATACCCTTCAATGCTCAACAAATCATTGATTATCATTTCAATTTTTTTTTTTTTTTTTTTCAATTATGAACCTTTGTAACCGACCATGAAAAATAATGTTTTTGATGATTTCCGCTTACAACCGAGTCGTTGCTAGGGAAATGGTACTTCGTCGTTTTTCAACCCACAAAATTCGTCGACCATTCGTTCGAAAGCTCTCGATTTATCCAACCATATTATGTTAACTACTGCGAAGTGCGTGGCCAACAAGCTGAGTTATGAGCAAGGTTATTTGAATAATTGTGTACACTCAGTTGATCATTCTCAATAATTGATATTGTGAACATGATTGCCACCGCTTGTTAATTTCTGATGATTTCATTGAGCTGGTGTTTCGATGATTTGATTCATAGCAGGTGATCCAAATATTTTTCTGAATTGAAATTATTACCTAATCACATAGGAGTTTGATTTGTGTTATTTTGTTTACTTAATAAATGAGTCTCGCTGGAAACAATAAAGATTATCCTAGTTCTTCATATAAAAAAAGGCTCAAGTTTTTTATTCACGTACTAATATTTAGGTACGGAGAAATTCCCTAGTATTGTAATTAGCATTGAAGTCACAACTAAAGTTACGTGCCACACCCAACTTGGCAGTCATCTATAGTTAATTATTCATTCATTTATTTGTAGCACCTAAAGACTTATAATAAATAATTAATATATTAATTACCTACGTCTTCTCTTTCTCCATCTTCCTTTCCAAATGCTAAGAGAGCATTTCAGTTTCGAAAGACGAGCTCGTTTTGTTGTTATCACTCCGAAGATGGTAATAAACCAAACACGATATGACCGACTCATAAAACGAGGGACTGTCACATTTTCCTATAAGAAATACGGATTATCTTTATGAAAGCGAGGGTTATTGTCTGGAGGAGAGGTACTGTCGCAATCTGGCCCCGCAAGGCGTTCAACCGAACCATCAAGGAATTTCCGAATGACTCTTAAGTCGTAAATACTTGGCGATTTCTTAGGTGTTGCTATGTTGCCGAGGCGAGCCGCGGCTGCCTTCATCAGTTGATAGCAGTTTTACTGTATTTCCCATCGTTCCTATTTATATCTTTCAATAAACGTCAGGACACCTCCCTCGATAAGAATATGCCTAGAGCGAGTTTATCAATTTCTAAGTTGACTGCTGGATGACTATTCATAGTATAGTAGTGTTTCAACTTATTTTAATGACTCTGGGGAATTTATCTTGGTTTTAAAGTATTAATTACGAATATGTAAAGATTTATTGTAAACCCCTAGCATCCTAACTAACTAACCCTAATCTACCCTCTACGACCCGGCTCTGACGATATGAAGTAGTGGACTCGAATCGTCTCATCAAAGTGTCATCTTCATCCGGTGTCCCAATCTCTTAAAACGGACTCCGACACATCACTCTTCCCCAAGGCAGAGCAAAGTTATTGATTGTTACTGATGATGGCCTAAACGTCGAAATCGATTCAACATTGTAACTCTTTATTTTTCGTGGAATTAGAACGCTTTTTCACTAACTTAAGTTTTGAAATGGGTTTCCACAACTTCGTCGCGAGTGATTTAGTTCGTAACTTACTCAAGTAACCTGCTTATCATAGTGTGTTCCCAGCTTCGTCTTCCTGTGTTATTGCCACGTCGGGTGATACCGAACATCGGGCGGTACAGTAGGTACTATTTTTCGTAAATTTATCTAAAATTTAAACTGTGAAAAAAAGTATGTAGTAGTATCCTCCTGACAAACTATGGATAGGTAGGTAGTATGTGTTTCTAACATTTCTAAATTATCTAATTGATACGCAATGTAACCTGTTCACCCAACAGAAGAAGTCAATGGATAAATACCCTGTTTTACTTTCAACTGTCACAAAATTTAAATCTTGAAGCAGACCTGATGAGGATTTTACAAATAAATTTAATAGTAGACGAAGTAAATATGTGTCACAGGGAAGAAAACTGCGCCCGTTATTACCCTTTGCGACTCCATGGGGAGTCCGAACAGTAAAAAACTGGGATTCGATAAAACGCCGGGAAAACGGTAACTTTTGAAGCGGATTTGTCGGAAGGGACTTTTCTTTTACTTTGGACGGACCGTCCGAGCGAACAAAGCGGGTGAGAAAATCGCCTCCATTCGGCGCGGTGCAATTTTCGTGCATTAGCTCTGAAACTTGGCAGTGATATTCGGTGCCGACAACGGATCGTTGGTGAGGGGTCACGGTGGGACGAATCGGAGTAAACCAATATTTGATGAGCTATTCTCATAGGAAATCAGACTCCATATGTGACGCTCACGGTGAAAAAGTTACCGCCCCTTTAACTTATAACATTTCTAAACAGAGATTTCAGTAATTTCTGAATGTTATCATGCTGAAAACGTTGGATGAAGAAAATAAAGCAACTGCAATGGCTATGGTTGAAATCGAATAATATTTTCGTCTCATTAGCTTTTGAACCTGAAGAACTTGTAGCGAATTTTGTAGCGAACCTTTTATCGAATTTTTGTAGAAAAATGAAACTATTGCAATAGGATCGGAAAATTTTATAATCAAAATTTTTGAAAAATTTCTCAATTGAAATCAGTTTTGAGGCATTCCGAAACGAATCCCAGAGTGTAACGCTTCTTAATATAGACATTCTAGACGATAAAAAGATTGGGATAAAAATTCCGTTCTTGCGCCAAAAAATCAAGCTTTCCAAACGAAAGGATGAGTTTGTTGGCCAGCACCTCTGCTGCTTCCATATTTCTTCATTCTTAGAATCCGTAGCTTATAATTCTTGGGTTTCGTTATAGTCTTGACCCATACAAATTCTGTTACATCTCAGTCTTGAATCCCGATTCCTAAATTCTTCAAATTCAATTTTGTCTACAAACTGAAGTTCTTTAAATGGGTAGATTCGCAACTTTGCGACAGCTTTCTCCATGAATGTAGAGATCAGTGAGATCAGTGACATGTTCAGCCTAATTTTGTCCTTGCATTTTTCGATGTTCGAATTCAACGTTAATAATTTTTGTCTTGCCAAAATTCTGCTAAAAATACTTATGGTTTTGATTTTTTTTTTAGCCTTTTTCTAAAGCTATTTTATTTTTGAAATTAGAGCAATTTTATGGGCTCAAAAAGTGCTGGTCAACAAAATCGATTTGTAGGCGCAAAAACGGAATTTTCTACTCAATTCTAAGGAGAGTTACTGACTGGAATAAATATCACTTCACAAATAAATACACCAAGATACACACACACACATACACACACACACACACATATATATATATATATATATATATATATATATATATATATATATATATATATATATATATATTAATTGCTATGCAATTCTTAGGCCGACCCCCAATAATTTTTTATGTAACGTCCGGAACGAAATTAAAGATGATTTTCACGTACAACCGAGTAGTTGAGTAGTTGCTATAGATTGTGTCACAATTTCAGTGTTTTTCACGTACAACCCAGCCGTTGTTAGGGGAATGAAACTTCCGCAGTTTTCATCGCACAAAAATCGTTCGCCACTCGTTGGAAAGCGCTTGATTTATGTGATAAATGTTCACATTTCAAGCTACCAATTTCCCTCTCCTTACGTACCTGGCTACATTCCAAAGCTAAGTTGATTCAGGCTAAGAATTGCATAGGTAGCAAATTATCCTCGTTTTCTACGCAGTAGAAAAGAGAAAAGATCCGGCGAGGCGCGAAGCGCCGAGTATAGATTAGGGGGGTCCAGGGGGGCGAAGCCCCCCGGCTAGGCGCGAAGCGCCGAGTATATATAGCATTTCCGAATTGAGTTAAACTTTTTCCATGTAGGTTTAGTCCTTTTCCATTTAGGTTTAGTCCTTTTCCATTTTGGTTTAAACCTTTTCCATTTAGGTTTAGTCCTTTTCCATTTTGGTTTAAACCTTTTCCATTTAGGTTTAGACCTTTTCCATTTAGATTTAAACCTTTTCCATTTAGATTTAGACCTTTTCCACTTAGATTTAAACCTTTTCCATTTGGATTTAAACCTTTTCCATTTGGATTTAAACCCAGGAAATTATCGTGGAGTTAGAGGTAAAAGTACCCAAGTCACAAATTCAACACGTGGGAAAATCAAATGCAGAATATTATGATTATTTAACTGTTGTTATTATTGGTGATCAATATCATCAAACTATGTATCCAACCTAAGAAAATAATCATATTTACCAAACTAACTTTTGACATTTTAATTTGATTTTTGCACAATATGGATTTACCTCTTCGATACTTTTACCTCTAACCCGACGTTATTATGCCACAACTTGAAAATTAAATCATGCAAGTGTTTTTTTATGCACAGAAATGTAATATATATAATAATTTAATTTTCAAGTTGTGGCATAATAACGTCGGGTTAGAGGTAAAAGTATCGAAGAGGTAAATCCATATTGTGCAAAAATCAAATTAAAATGTCAAAAGTTAGTTTGGTAAATATGATTATTTTCTTAGGTTGGATACATAGTTTGATGATATTGATCACCAATAATAACAACAGTTAAATAATCATAATATTCTGCATTTGATTTTCCCACGTGTTGAATTTGTGACTTGGGTACTTTTACCTCTAACTCCACGATAATTTCCTGGGTTTAAATCCAAATGGAAAAGGTTTAAATCCAAATGGAAAAGGTTTAAATCTAAGTGGAAAAGGTCTAAATCTAAATGGAAAAGGTTTAAATCTAAATGGAAAAGGTCTAAACCTAAATGGAAAAGGTTTAAACCAAAATGGAAAAGGACTAAACCTAAATGGAAAAGGTTTAAACCAAAATGGAAAAGGACTAAACCTAAATGGAAAAGGACTAAACCTACATGGAAAAAGTTTAACTCAATTCGGAAATGCTATATATATATATATATATATATATATATATATATATATATATTTAGAGAGAGAGAGAGAGAGAGAGAGAGAGAGAGAGAGAGCGTTAAACTCTAGGATGATCCGTTTCAGAATGCCTCCAAACATTTTCATTTTAGAATATTTGTAGCCATTGCAGTTCCTAGCTTAATTTTAACGAAATGTCACTAAAAGTTAAGGTGAGAGCTTCCTGACGAATTAAATTATTTGCCCCCCTCCCCCCCCCCCTCCTCACCATGAAAATTGTTGAGTTTTCTAATCAATTTACGTCTTGATTGACTCATTTTTCTTCTAAGGGCCCTGAATCTACACGATAAATTAGTTGAAGGGACAAGCGACACTTGACACGCGGGAGCGGAAGAGTAACTGGAAAGTGGTGAAAATAAGGGTGTAAGGAAGAAAGGATGAATAATTTGATGCCCGGGAATTGGAAAGGCGTCGTGAGGGATACGACTCTTTCCCCGCACTTTATTTTCATACCCTTAGCGCCACGACCTCAAAGCTTTGACTCTGACGCCAAGTACAAAGGCCCGCGTCAGATGCGCTATCAAAGGACCTTTTTTGTGGTTAGAAGGAGCGGTATATTTCTGGCGACATGAAGGTGTGTTTAGGTGTATGTGGACTACATAAGAAGGAAAGCACATACATTAAATTTGGTCGATTCGTTCAACATCCACTCCAACAGGGGCGGATTCAGGATATATTTGAGGGAGGGGATTGTGGGATACCTTGGGATAACCCGTGGGATGGGTTGCCTTTTTGTTTTTGATGCTGTGCAAATTAATCTAATTATTACTATAATTTTGTGACTGCTAGATGTTATTTTTCTCTTCTTTTCAAATCTGCAATTGACTGGTTTTAGTTTCTTCATTGAGTTGTACCTGTTTGCAACCTGTGATATGTTTACTGATCAGTTGGTCGCTGAGTGGTGTGATATTCACACTGTATTTCACCTCTGAGCGCTGAAGAAGATAATAAATTTATCGAAAGCTTGGCGAAAGAGGAGGAATTATTTGTTTGGCCCCAATCCTGATTATTCCACAACAGATTACTGCGTTTGGGTCGATAATAATTTATTCTGCTTGTGGGATACCTTCCATCAAAACGGAGGGCCCGGGTTGAATCATCGAAATTTAACATTCAAATTACAGTATTTCCAAGCTTTTTGTTCTTGAGTTTTTTTTTAGCACAATACAAAACATAGTCAATAGTCATGCAACATAATCCTATGTGCGGATTTTTGTTAACTATCATGTTAAGGTTTATCTTGAATTGTTTTATTAATTTGATGGCCAAAAAAAAAAAAAGTTTCACAAATATCGATTTTCTATTCAAAAAGTGATTTTGAATTTTAAGTTTTTTTGACAGCCTTTTCGATGTTTTCAGTACATACCTATTAAATTCATTTTTCAGCATAATTTTGTATATACAATTTTGAGGGCTCTCACATTTGTCTACCCTTTTTATTTTTATTTATATGTATTCATATCAGATGTACAAACATTCCAAAATTTAACAAATTGAACCAAACATCACAAATCGGTAGTAGTTGAAAACACTTACACTTGATATTTAAGACTTCAATACTTGAATTCGGGGCCCGTAGAGCGCCCGGCAACAACCATCGAATTGTACTCCCAAACCAACACACCCCTGCATCAAATCCATAAAGCTCAAATAAATCTTAGACAACAACTGTTGTTTCGGGTGGTTACCAGTCCCCCGCGGAAGTGAAATTTACAATGATGCAGTTCCGCGCCAAACAAAAATACCTTAGATGCCAGTTACACGTCAAAACATGTGACAGTTCCGTGCAAACTGATCCAGGCCATTGATCTGTGTATTGTCAAAACTATTGTAAGCTCGTCTATTTAGATTAGTGGTCTGGATGCTCACTAATCAGAAGTGCAAAACATCAAGTACCCAATCTCTTAATAAAATTTCAAATTACTTGGGCACTGCGGGCGATCTGGGGGCTACCAAAGTTTGCTGACACAACAGACTAGATCCACGGATCCTTCCTTGCGCGGGACTTTACACTTGGATTAAGGACGACTCGGTGCGGATCGTACCATCGGAAAATATTGACTGACGCGGAACTGTAGCGCTCACTTTGTGTCTTAATATTGTGACTTTGACGTCAGTTTCACTGATGTGGGTCCAGCCCCTTCGTATCAAATGCGTTATATGGTCGCAGAGACTGCAGTTGCTATTATACATATTTTCCCTCTCATTTAATATTTATTGAGTTGATTGGAGGACTGGATCTGTCCCATCTTTCACTACCGCATTACATGCTACTCATTTGAAATTTTCACAGCCCTGTTCATTCTAGTACTTATTATAATGGCCTTCTTTTAATCATGGGGAACACTAATCAATCACCAAGACTCACCACTATCCAGTCACCAAGACGCATAAGAAAGTGGAAAGATCCTCCATCTGCACTGTAACACATTTTATCTCGTGTAGATCGGATGAAAACGAGCTCTGTGTCGAGTTCATGGTCCAGTTCCTTCCTCTGAGCTCTGGACTGCCGTGAAACGGTCCGGCGGCCATCAGGGTCGCATCCTCGACTCTCACGTAATCGCCTGATTGTCTGGTGCGATGACCTGATGTGCCTCACCACACATTCGAATTAAAGTATACAATCCGTATTTGAATAACTAAAACAACTTTGATAAAATAATCCCAAGAGAAGTAATGATTTAATAGAAGTAATCTCTGACCATTTCATAGATTTATATGTTAAATACACATATTGTAATATGTAGCTCAGATCTGGTGGGAATCGGTAGGTAGTATGATTCTGTAGTGAGTGAGCTGCCGGTTTTCATCTATGGGACCATTTCATCTGCCACCATTTGAGCCAAGCTATATAGATAACTTGGATACCAACTGAATTATACTCGGTGTCAGTTTATACATGATAGATCCTTATGGCTACCTCAAGGGAATTTGCTTCGAATAAATTACTGAATCTCTCCTTCCTTGGATTGTTGCTGATGGGATGATGAGGAACGGGCCTGGTTTCGCGGGACATTGTGCATCTATGCGTGCCAAATTTGTGATACCAGAAAACCTGTCAGATTTACCACCAACTTCTAAAGTCAGATGAAGCAAATAATTACACCACACAGTAATTATTGTGTGGTGTAATTATAGTGGTATGATAGAATACATTCTATGTATCATGATCATTAAATTAATATCAATAAGTAGGTGTAAAAAAAAAAAAAAAA
The DNA here is from genome assembly GCA_030762985.1 of Adelphocoris suturalis. NCBI lineage: Eukaryota > Metazoa > Arthropoda > Insecta > Hemiptera > Miridae > Adelphocoris > Adelphocoris suturalis. Next base: position 34,871,444 of record CM061050.1, on the reverse strand, counting down.
AAAAAAAAAATTACACCACACAGTATGCATAATTCTTCAACCTGTTCAACTGATCATAACAACTGGTATACCTGCATTTTTAACATGCTTGCTGTCCTTGGCTCCCACGATATCCTAACAGCTGAGGACGCTCGAAATTTGAAATCGATCCTACCGTCACTAATCGAAAAACTCATCAACCATTGTTGGTGCCAGGACATCAATCTGGTTTACAGTGCCAGATTTAATATCAAAAATTACTCATTCAAAATGTCCAGATTGAGAGGGTGTTGTGCCAGTTGCGTCTGTCTTCAAAGTTTTTCGTTACTGTTTATCATAAAGGTACTTCTCATAAGTTTAGTAGCGAGAGCTTATGCAATATGAAAGAAGCTGACACCCTCTGCCATTTTTGTCTACGATATAGAACCGTACCGAAGGCAATTCATTGCGAAATACATCTGTGGGCTTCCAGTGGTTGAGGATGAGGATCGTCTGGCTAATTTGCTAGATTTTGGTGATGATAGGGAGAAAATGTTAAATTTATTTCATTTTGTTACTAGTGCACTAGCACTTCGATCAATTGCGCTCACCGAATAGGTGTCTGATATGTACAGCATTAGCATTGTATAGTGTACAACAGGATAGGCTTGTTGTGGATATTGAACGAGTACCACAGGTATAGCGTGGATGTTATGGATTCATAACGGATTATTATTCTTTATATCAATTTCATATCGATGACCTCGTTTATTTTGCATGTACTTCATTAAGCTGTAATGCCCTGTTAACTAGATTAGGAAGAAGATATTTGACTTATTTCTTATCTATTATATATTTTTCTAATGATGATGTGTAAGTGGACCTGAACTCTTTGTAATAATTATTGATTTAATACAATTAACAACTTACTATACTACTACTACTACTACCACAAGAGAAGAAAAGAGATTAGGTTTCCAAAAGAGTGTGATATCTCTGCTCCCCATTGTTTCGAGTACTTGATTCTGTAGTAATTACATTATTTAGTCTAATCAAAAACGCTGGTAACCCTTTGAAGGTGGCACGTTGTGCGTGAAGCATTCAAAATCCGAGCAAATGGTTGAGATTGAATGTTAAGCTTCATGAGTCTTGACAGGTCTGTTCCCGGTTATAAGGCCGCAACCTCACTCCCACCCTCACAGCCACCTTCACTTTTTCCCCTGAGTATCGGAAGTGTGACGAATATTAATACTTTCTCCCTTTCCGATTCCTGTAACTTCCTTTGATACGATTCTTGTGACGCAGACTTATTCGCCTCAACACCTTAGAATTGGAAACTGCTCTATTCCATCACCATTATTGACTTAATACTTCTTCCCAACCTCCATTCATCGTCCATGGTTGATAATGGTGCTTTCCCGCTAAACCTGTGAAAATGCTGTTATCAAACCGCCACGTGTGTTTTGTGGTAAAATGAAGGATGTGACAGAGGAAGTGAATGCTGATTAAGTAACTTTTGATTGCAAATTAAGACTGATAGTATGTTCTTATAATCGTAGCAATCAACAACGATATATAGTAATTGAGGCGCCAGATATATTAATGGGCCTTCATCGCTTGATGGTCCTTTTTGATGTTGTTTGAACTCTCCAACATATCGCAAGTATGCTCACAAAATATCAAGCCGATATCGCGAATATTGGCAAAGATATCGATAGTTCTGTGGTAGAGGGTCTTCGTTCTAGAAAGTTTTGTGATAAGAACCCTGCGGTTTAAACTATTGTTTCTCTGCTTTCGAAGTGCTACATTATTTCATAAAATGAGGGAAGATAATCACAATAGTGGTGTTCTCCTGAGCGTTGTCCCTACCAGCAATCGAAAATCCAGGATCGAAGAATTTTCCAAAAACACCTAACTTCCTAGTTCAGTAAAGCTTTTCTGAAGATTTGTCATATTCTGTTACTTTTTTGAATCGCAGGACCCAAAATAACGTCGAATGAAACAGTTTTAACAGTGAAGATGTCTTTGGGAGTAAAAAGGGTCACCACTAAGACTTTTTAAAACTATATATATTATTTTGACGTTTTTATAGAATCAATTTAACATTGTAACTTTTCATTTTTTGTGAAAATAGACAACGTTTTTTTCACTAGCTACCGTTTTGAAATAGGTTTCCACAACTTAGTCGCGAGTGATTTAGTTCGTATGGCGCCTCAGTACCTAGTGATATATGCTGATACGAGAACCTAAAAAATCAACCATTTTACAAAATCGTCGCTTGTCTTTGTTTCAGACGGAAATATGAATTGTCGAACTTGAAATATAGATGAAAATTCACCAAACACTCTGCTTCTGCTTACTAGACAAGTATACTATACAACGATTTTTTCCCAAAACCTTTCTCAAAAATAATTCACCTGGGGTTGGTTCATTAATATAGGTATCCTGAATAAGTACTCCATATTATAGGCACCATTCATTGTGCTATATAATCATGTTAATGATGCGCTAAATCTATCTGCCATACCCAATTCGGTAGGCTTTTTTTCTGATCAGGAATGGACAACTGTTCGATGAACCGATGACCTACTCAGATATATTAGATCGATAATTATAATTAAAGTAGAAGTTGGTGTCGGACAACTTTCGGCTGTTTAGCGTAGGCGCATTCAGTTCACATCTTTCATCACGTTCTGAAAACAGTGCGCGGCGAGCGAGATGCGATTCGCAGCACGGCTCCACGAACGTTTCGGAACGCGGGACCACGTTCGGCCCATGAAACTCGGATGAAAACACTCAAACATACCGGACAATGGACTACACCACTTGAATTAGCTATGCGAGTCATGTGTGTGGGAGTGTTGTTCACGTGACTCGAATGTATCTTTGCCGTTAGTAATGTGCCTACATGCAGTAGGTATCTGCACTACCACCCAGTGAATGACCCACCTCTGTTTAGGGGCGGCGCCATCATATCAAGAACAACAGACCAACTATAACAATTCTAGAAATACCTCTTTAATACAGAGAACAGCTAATAGTGAATTCCTGTCGGATTTGAAGCTGTTTCAAAGGCAAGAAGAGATCTTATTATTTCTTGTATACATTATCGATAAATATCTGCACAGTTGGACGGCCATTATATAGGTATAACTTCCTCAATTCTTCATTGTAATCTAGACGTATGTAGAGTGTTATGGTGAAAAAATTAAATTTCTAATATATGACGAAATTCATTGTAATACATGTATAATTCACATTCATCACTACCCCACAGTACCTACCTTGTACTGCCAGACGGCCACGGTCTGACACACGCACACGGTCAGACAGCACACGGCCACGGTCCCAGAAGTAGGAGGCATTTTTTGTCTTTGACAACGAATATATATGTTCACACATCCGCAGTGGCTACTATTGATTCATTTACATTGAATTCCTCGAACAATCACTGTTGAGACAAACTTCACCTACTCTCTAATTTTCAACGAAAGAAGTACATCAGATTGTAAGTGATTTGTGTTTCACTAAACTCAAAATTACGCCAGTACACTCGCTCGTTACCTAACCATCTTGAAGGTTTATAGTGGGGGTTACGGGGGCTATCCCTTACAAACTCTGGAAATGTCATCAAAATCGGATTGCAATACAGTGTAATTCAGCTCGGACTAGAATTGACAACTGAAAGGCAGACCGCCAGACATGGAATCATATTTTTGAAGAAGATGTGCAACGCAATATATCAATTCAAAATTTTGAGTTTGAAGAACAACGAAACAACCTCTTGCACAAAATTCGAACCCTCAATTGGAACTATGTTCCATATCATTCAGAACTTGATCTTTCTCACTATTAAACTTCGATCAAGCAAAATAAATCTACTCGACTCAAAGTACAAGCATACTTAGGTATACGCCACGGAAAGTTTGTAAACCAAATCTTATCTCTTCTTTCTCTTTACCCAAATGTCGTGTATGGAGGTAGGTTCGCAGTGTGGTTGGGAATGATATTGGTCCATAATTTAGATCTTCCAAACTTACCTTCATGTTTACAATATATGTTTATATATATGTTCAAAATGGTCAAAGTGGAATGCAATAATAAGACACTGCCACCAGCAGTCCACGACGACCTGCTAAAAATTGGTGGATTAGGTGACCGGGAAATGCTGAACACAACTCAATCCCGCTTTGCTGCCATTTTACGGAAAGGTTGGAGGGGGTTAAGCTCGCATCAATAGTTCTCCCTCAGTAAATAGGCTGAGGAGAGTAAAAGCTCCGATAAAACCTTAATTGGGCATTAATGTGCTGCAATCAGCAGTCCCTTTCTTCTGTCGTTCCGGTTTGGCGGAGATCTAACTGCGTCATCTAAAATGATCAAGAACAACGCTCCTTTCTGCCGTTGCTTAGACAAAATAGCGGTGCTTTCTGAAGGTGAACTGGCATGAACAATGATTTGCTGATTTTGAGGTTAATTATTAAGTTAGTCTTGAGACCCAGGGTATGAAGCTTCAATTTTTGGTTTATTATTTTCAATAATGAACATTTGTAATCGACCCATAAAAAATGCCCCTTCTCGAAATTTGTAAGTTTACTTGTGAAGATACGTAGATTCCAAAACTCGAAAGAGAAAAAATATATAAATAATAATACGAAAAATCCTTGTACGCTGTTCGCTTTTCTTCGAAACTGATGGACCGATCTTTAAGAAATTCGGCTCGAAAATCATACATTACTACTGAGGTTCCTTGAAGATTCGGTCCCTCTTTATGAAGGACGAATTCATTTTGTAAAAGGACGAATTCATTTTGTAAAAGCACAAATTCAATGTTAAAATGTTATATATCAACAACCAGAGAGCTCAAAAAATATAATCCGCGATCCTAACAGAGACATTACAAGTATATCACTTATGTGCATAGTAACACTGGCATGATAGATATACTTGTACTAAAATACAGGTAGTAAGAGTGCCTATACAAGTAATATTATAGAAAAGATACCGACACATATAATCGTTGATATATCGATAGAATCCGTAAGGCTGAACCCAAACTGCGCGTAAGTGATATTGAACAGTATTTCAATGAGTTAAGTGTCAGGTACGTAAACAACAATATTGACGTATTTGCATATATGTACATACGTCCATAGAATTATGGCATAATTTAATAATCGTGGGCGATTTCATTAGCGAGTGAGAATAATATTGCGATCACAATCTGGTTATATATCTCGGTTTCAACCTCAACCAGGATCGACAAGGACACCTTTGAGGTCGGGACCAGGGTTTGATCAATAACAGACATACCAACGGTCGGGTAAATCAACCTTTTGCTGGGTACGGCATTCCAGAAGCTAACGTTGTATAGCTACGGTGACCAGATTTTTTTTCCTAAAAAGTACATTTTCCAAACTTGAATATATATTTTCCACCTATGTAAAAATAGGTATAGGCTATACCGTATCTTATTAAAAAATTCAAGGTAAAAATGAATGAAGCGATGCTTATTGCACAAAACGGTTTTATTCTAAGATCATACAGAATATTACACAAACCACGAAGAATGAAAAATTTATTAAGAGGCCACAAACGAGTCAATATTTTTCGATTTTGAATTTTTTTTTTCAGGGAAAGGAACCGCAATAGTGCAGAAGCCAAGGCCAAATATAGGTAGTAATTTGAGGAGAAGGTTTGAGATCAGATTTTGAAAATTTAGACCGTTCTGAGTGAGAAAATCTTTGTCTGCCATCTCAAAATTGGTGGAATACAAAATGGCGGCCTCATAAAGATGGCTTAATTTGCCCATTTTAAAGTTTTTCTCTTCAATAATTCCTAAACCGTACATCCTACAGAAATTTTTATTAGCAGCAAAGTTGTAGAACATGAAAAAACGAAACGATTCGATCCCAAAACTCTGAATTATCTCTTAAAATATGCGAAATACAAAAAATTGAAAATCGGGCTAATTTTGCAAAACTCTGAATTATCTCTTAATACAAGCAAATTACAGAAAATTGAAAATCGGGCTAATTTTCAGTGAGTCCATTCCTCTCCCCGTTCAGACTTTTGCCCTGTTAAGTAGATTAGGTAAACAGGAAGGTCTTTTACCTCAAGGAGGACCTTAAAATTGCTAATTGAAAGCTCCATGATGAAAAATGTAGGGTGAAAAGCTGAGCAAAATGAACAAATTCTGTAAGTTTCGTTTGTCCCATTCGTCTGATGAGTTATCATCTTTGGTCAAAAATGAAGATCTTTTGAAATAACATACCCGCATTTAATGTATAACTAATTTTTTCTTACTCGAGAAGCTGAACTTTGGAATGGGACTCCTTTGGGTGTAGTATAGAGTTACGAGATGGAAAAAGCTTGCATACGAGTCTGCAACGCATTGGGACATTTCATGTCTTTAGTTGCAGGCTCGTATGCAAGCTCTAAGAGCCACTCATCTGATCCGGACCCTAGGCATCGTCAAGTAAATGTCCTAAAGAGCCTACATACGAAATTACAGCTTCCTAGAGTGTAAAGTATAGAAATTACCTATTAAAATGATTTAACCACCGCTTCACAAAACAAATCGTTCTCGCAATATTCGGATCACCTGCTATGAATCAAATCATCGAAACACCAGCTCAATGAAATCATCAGCAATTAACAAGCGGTTGCAATCATGTTCACAATATCAATTATTGAGAATGATCACCTGTGTGTAAACAATTATCCATATAACCATGCTCATAACTCAGCTTGTTGGCCACGCACTTCGCAGTAGTTAACATAAAATTGATGGATAAATCGAGAGCTTTCGAACGAATGGTCAAGGAATTTTGTGGGATGAAAAACGACGAAGTACCATTTCCCTAGCAACGAATCGGTTGTAAGCGGAAATCATCAGAATTGAGCATATTTCGTTACGTAACGTAACGTGACATAACGAAAATTTGGCTGTGTGCCATAGCAAAGACATGAAATGTAAAAAGAGATGGGACTACATTAAAGTGTTTAGTTGAGCATAATCTTGGCAGAATAGGTTTCTACCAGGACAGGGATATAATTATGTTCCATAACTATTCGATTTAATAATATATTGAACAACATAAATGAACCATCAGTCTTCATGAACTATATATACGTGCGTGCGAGCGTTTGTTTGTCCCATAGAAATGGTTGAGTGGGCCTGGAGGACATTAATGTCCAGAGAGCATAACGTTCAGCGGATGGCAGAGCGGTAAACCTCATCAGGACATCCATCAGAGCACAAGTTTGATCCTCTCAACCCATATTCCACAGTGGCGAGTGTTATTCATATATTTATATTTGTCAGGTTAATGACAAATTGAACACAGTTTTTCAATTTCACCATCAATGTGTCCATTTCATAATGAGGTTTAAAATTCATAAAATGAAGAACTTGATAATTGAAGAATTTTCTTGGTAGGTGGCTTTGTTGTGCGCTTCCTCAATCCAAGAATCCTGCGGTTTGAACTCGTAGTTCGTCCTCGTTTACTCAGCAGATAAAGTTATTGATCAATAATACTAATTATTATCATTAGAAAGATACCTAATACCGCTATACTCTATACTGATAACTAATGACCCTTCTGGTTGAAAAGAGGCTTGAGTCAAATTTAAAAAAAATTTTAAATAATGAAAAGTTAATTAAATGTAATAAAAATAGAAACATACACCAACTTGGCATTTGGCTAATGGGAACTTGAACTAGAAAACGTATTCTGAACAATAGAGCACATTAAAATTGACAGCTCCATCAGAAACAGGCACGTAGCCAGAGGGGGGGTCCATGGGGTCCGGACCCCCCCCGAAATTAGTTGATGAGTTAAAAAATTATTCATGGTTAGGGTAGTATCTATTATTTCACTAGCACGAACTACTAACAGAGAATATTCGTCTGATGTGAAATTCTTCAGAAATTATTTTTATAATATTCATAGGTTCTGCTAATAGCTCCAATACGTAGAGGTAAGATTACTGAGATAAGAAGTTAGATATTTCGGTACATGGACATGGGTCATGTATACGACCTTAAAGACAGATCAACGCCGCTAGCACTATACCTGAACGACCCCTGTAAGCCTTGCCGTGTAGCAACTCTTCATACCTTTCAGCACTCCACATTTTTATTATAGTGTTCAGAAGCCTTCTGACATCTTCCCCTGAAGAGATTCCTTTCTCTCTCTTGAGGACAGTACTACAGAGGAAGAAAATTCCCTCCGAATCTCCTATTCCCTCGGCCTACCCTTTCACTTCATCAGCAAGGAGTGACACGCAGACCGCTCCCTGAGGCAACTCGTACTGCTCGTACGGCTCCCTGTTACAGCATGTCCCATCTTAATGTGGTTCAGCCTCTTGGAGAATTTAACATCCCGTCCCCGAAGCCTCATATGAAATAGTTCTGAATAGCATCAGCATTTGGTATTGATATTACACTTTGAGTACCACGGTTGGTATTCAGGTTCACAATATTTGGATGTCTGGAGCGTATTTGTAGAGTGAGTTCTCTCTTCTTGTAAAGCCTCTAGAACAATGGAGACATAGGGTTGCATTGTCTCTTTGACTATTCACCTAGGTATCATCCATGTTACTGAGCTACATAATTACGTTGCTCCAACGATATCACAACAATAACAATAATTAAGTTAACATTTTTGGAATGTGTGAATGAGACAGAATTTGGCAATTTGGCACTCAACTTCGAAGTAGGAATTTGAAGAAGTATGACTGGTAGTGTGAACCTGTCTGGTACGGTTTTCGGAAGGAAAAAAAAAAAAAAAAAAAAAAAAAAAAAGGGGGGGGGGGATAGGGGAGTGAGCCCGTTGTCATAACTGGCAAAGAATTGTGTAGCTGGTCTTGGACCGGCGTCCGCTCAACGGAGTGTTTCACCTTTGAGGCGTATGATTCCTTTTTTGGATCCTAATCGTTGCAGATTCCACAGGCCACAGGGTAGGGAACTTTTCTGTCGCCATAATATATTGGATGGCAACTTCTTTTTAAATAATGGGCACTCCTTAGACAGTGCCCCATGTTGGCCATTGCAATTGGCACACTTTGGCGGCTTTGCGCATGATGTTTCAGCCTTGCTGTGTGGTGTAAGACCACAGGCACACATCTCATGCTCAGCCTTACATCGGCGGCTAGTATTCCCAACTTTAAGGCATTTATAGCATCGCATTGGCGGAGGAATGAACGGCTTCACCTGCAAGTCACAAAGCAGGGGACCTGGTGAAACGGTAATAGGTGGACTTTAGAGCGCAAACGTCAGCAAAAAGGTGTCAGATGACCCTTTGATGCACCTACCACGCTGCAAGGGGATGACCTCAATGACAGAGTCTCTGTGCAAAGAACAAGTATAGTGTTTGAAAACAATATGCACTGTATGCAACCGTTCTACTTGATGGGAAGATGACTTAATCATAGATCATTCTGTTCCCCTACTTTACTATAAAGCGGAGAATTATGGGGTCTTGGTGCTGTGTAATACAGTGAACCCAATATTGGAAGCGTGAAGCCCCGAGTTTCAATGGTAAATACCTACACTATAAGCGGGGCTTAATGATTACGGCCAGTGTTCGAACGCCTTTCTCATTTGACCATGATGTCAATTCATTATCCACTGTCGTTCGCGGCTGATGACGTGCTGGATTCGATGTCTTTAAAAGCAAACAGAAAAGTCTTACTATAAACATTTTATGATCAACTAAATACCTAAAAATTGAACTTTTGTTGTTGTATAAAGATCAAGATTTATCATGATTGTATTTATTTATGATGTACCTACCTATTAAATATTTTTGCCTTATTAAAGATAGTATTTCATCATGTTCGTAAAACATTTCTTCTCCTGTGACTTAAAATTCGTATTTTGAAATTTATTGAAATGGGAAGAGTGCCGATGGGCGAGAGGGGTGAGGGGGGGGGGGGGGGGGGGGTCGTGGATCTGGACCCTCCCCGAGGCAAAATCCTGGCTACGTGCCTGATCAGAAACTGGAGAGAAACCGGTGAATGAGGCAGAGTCGTAATGCCAGCCACTATTTAAGTATTTAAGTAACTGGGATTACCCAACTTTCTTTACCCGATCATGTTTCATGTCTTTAGGTTGGCCCATGATTTTCGCCCATCGATAGTCACGGCAGCAAGATGAGGGTAGTTAATAACATGGGAGGAGATATCAAATAATTACCATTTGATTGTAGGTGAATTTTAGTGAAGTAAATTCTCTCCTTTTCTCTGTAGGATGTTGAAATTTGACAGGGAGCCTCTCTGAGACATCAAGGGGGAAGAGACGAATGAAATGATGCGGTCTTTTCAAATCAGCTGTGTCAGTAATTTCTATGCTCACATTTTGTATGATAATTAATGACATGTGGATAGTTGAAAACATGTAGAGGAGAGGCTCTCAAATAATTACGTAGTTTGAACTAATTACAGTTTCTATTTCATCTGTGCGAGATCCGGAACGAATTTCTTTGCTATTCAACCTATGAAGCTGGAATTTTGTAGGCATGAAACATGATCCGTTTTTTCCCCATCAGAATCACAAATTCTCATCATATCTACCATTGATAGTAGGGGGGGGGGGGGGGGAGGCTCTTTTAATGCGCCGTTTTTTGCCTGAGCGCTCGATTTTCTATCTGCTACCACATTAAAATTTGATGGAGAGCACTTCGTACGTCAGCGACAAAGTTACGTTTCTGGACCCGTAGAACACGATGGTGCCCTCAAAATCGCCGAAAGATACTTTCTTCCTGGAGGAATAAGCTAGAATATAAGGTAAATTACGAAAAAAATGTATTCCCCGCTATGGTTTTTTCCGCATCAGACCCAGTAAATAAGAGTATATCTACCGTTTTTTCTCGGATTGGTATTAAAATGTTCGTTGGAGTTCCAATTTGGTCACATTGAGTTTTTCGGCATGAAATTGTGTTTTCCGATTGTGGTGAACGAAAATGTTTACGAAAATTGGTTTTCTAGCCAGCGCTCTTCCTATTCCTTCAAAACGTAGGTACGTAACTTAAACGTAGGTAACTTTGCCTTCGAATCTCTTGACCGCGGAAGATCTCCCGTTTGAAAGACATTTCCAACAGAAAAATATACGGGGAAAACAAATACGTACAAACATTTAACATCCGGCCGTTCTGTTAGTACTGAAATGTTCTTAAAACTAAACTTTCCGTTGTTTCACATAAGGTGCCTCGTTTGATAGTCATTTTCAACAAAAAAACACGTCTGCCAAGTTGGGTGGGCTTCCTCACGTACAAAAATTCAACATCCGACAATTCTGTTAGTACTGAAATGTTCTTAAAACTAAACTTTTGCAGGTTCCACATTATCTTTCCCATCTAAGAAGATAAATCTTTGCTTATTAAATTTAATAATCTTTTTGTGGTCCCACATAGAAAACGCAGCAAATATTATTTTCGTTTTGCCAGTTTTATAAGACTTAATCCCCCCCCCCCCCCCACAATACCCTTGGGATTATCAATGGAGAGGGATCGCAAGCTATTTCAATCATTCTACATGTCCCACTCAACAGTAAAAGACCATCGCATCTCTACAGCCATACCGAGCGAGCGAGAAAACAAGGCTGGTAGTAAATAAATTATCAATTAATTGTAAGTCAGAGTGAAATCGGTAGTTTGATTCGATAACAGTTACATGATGCTGGGGGATTCGATACTGAACGTTCGCTCACCTATCGCCATACCGCCAGGTTCGCTGCGATCGCGATTCGAATCCGGCCTGCCCCCATCGTCTAGTGTATTTACAGTAGAGTGGAAATCGATAGTGGGCTACACAGCGACCGTGAGTACTGAAAACGAATTTTGGTGAGAATCGCATTTCCATAATAATGATTTCATGGGACAGTTGAATTTTCAATTCAACGGTAGTACAACAAGATTGCACAAGCTACCGAGGCTATAATATTTGTGTGCGGAGAAATTGTAGTAAAAAGAACATTATACTAATATTATTCAATCGTTAAAAACGAGCGTGACCGTGGAACGAAACCGTGACCTGCATATATGACCTTCACAAACTCTCGTTTAATAACATGGCGTTTAATTTGCATACAAATCCGGAAATTAAAAGCATCAATTACTATACGAAGAATTCGCTAACCGGAGAAGGAGACATTAAAAACCAATTTATATTCCTCGAATCTTTAGCTTACATAATTATCTTTTATGACAAAAAAGCTCCAATGAAACTAATTACTTAACGAAGCCCCTCTGCTCTTCAGCTTATTAAAAACATTAAGGAAGATGAGAAATTTCCTTTCTTGATACTGCGAAATTATTTCTACCCGGCACAGTACGACTGCTAAATGACCAGGTATGTATTTTAAGATTGGTTGAAATGAAGACATGTATCTAGACATAGAACAAAATTTCGAATGATAAATTCCTCATTCCTCTTCAGGACTATACAATGCAATTATGCAACGATTGATATTTTTAACCAGTGGTACTTGTGTTGTTTGTTGACTACAGTAATGAGGCTGTACTCAACCCCAGGCTGTTACCTAGGAGACAAGAATAAATTCATTCTGAGCTTTACTTTCGAACTTGTAACTTATTTCTATTTTTACGTAATTATTATTTCATTTCTAAGCTTTATATAGCCAGTGCTAAACTTTACATGGTGTCAGGTGTGGGGTTGAGTACAGCCTCATGACTGTAGTCAACAAACATCACAGTAACCTCTTTTACAATGTCATCACATGGTATTTTACAAAAATAAAACTTTCACGAATATGGATTCTACGCATTGCATATGGTTTTAGTATCAGTGCTTATCAAAAGAAGAGCTCATCGTGCAGCATGACTGATAGCGCGAATTTTCAAAGAAAAGTTGTGGATAACATAAAATTAGGCACTTAAATTCTGATCACTGAGGCCAACTATTTCTTGAATTAAACTGAGGGGACAGCCGTGTGACGAGATCGCAAAAACAATTTTAGAACACGCAGCCGAACTCGAAAATTTGGTCACCTAAAAATCTATGTTTATCAGTTATTATGAATCTTTTAGACTTGGGAGTGGTCGCAATCTACTCAGCACTGAAAGCTACTTCGACTGTAACACCCCAGATGCCTTTTTGTCAAAAATCCATTTTTTAGCATTTTTTGGGTCAATTGTAAATTTGAGCTTGAAATTCTGGAGCGATCGAGCTGGCCAACGAACTTGAATTTGTATGAGGCCGCCATTTTGCATTCCACTGATATTGAGATGGCATACAAAGATTTTCTTAATTTGCAAAATCTAATCTCAAACCTGCACCTGAAAATACTACCTATTTTCGTCCTTGGCTCCAGGACTATCTGGGAGACCGTTTGAGGGCTTTGTAGAAAACTCCCTCTCGGCTATAGTAATGATAAGCAAGTCATTGTCGCATCTCATTCCTGCCTATCTTTTGACTCCAAAAAGCAGCAATCCGTTTGTTGAGTGGTGCCTCTGCTGACGCTCATTGTAGGCCACTATTCCGAAGGCTCGGATTGCTGACATTGCCAGCTCTTTTTATCCTGTCCACCCTCGTACGGATAAGGAACAACCTGAGCGGCTTTCCACGCCTCGGTGATACCCATGACTATGAAACTAGACACAGGGATATGTTGAGCGTTCAGCGCCTTCGTCTGACTCTAGTTCAACGTCGGAGTCCTGTCTTTGTGGGGGTTGGGCTCTTCAATCGTCTTCCTGAACATCTGAGATCCCTCCCAACGAAGAAATTTGCGAACAAGACTAAATAAATTCTGCTGAACGTCGCTCCGTATGCAGTGGAAGAAATGACTACGGAGGTGTGGAGCTCGGATGTGAGTGATGTTGTTAGGTCGTGAGCGGTTTTTGTGGCCATATTCCTGATCCTGTTCCCAGAGCCGTGCCTACCTACTTGGATGCCTACTGGTTGTGTATGTCGCTTCTTATCACTCGTTACCACTTTTTATTTCTGTATGTTATTCCAGTATGTTATATTTTTGCTATATTTGTTGCTTTTTTTTCGTATTTGTAGTGACATTTGTTTATTTGCTGTTTGTTTATTTGTGTGTGTTTGTTGTCTCGCCTGACATTTGTTATATATACATGCTTGTATATTGACACTAAATGACTATTGACTATTGACTCTAATTCCTCCATATCCCCAATATTGCGTTCGAGTAATATTACAGTTTTTTAGAAGCCAGAAGGTGGATCAACGATGTTGTAACATGCTCTCAGAACGGAATATGTGTGAATCCCTTTTGGATGCTCTCCGCCTGTGAACTGCCGCACCCCATTTCACGGAGTTCTAACCGCCTCCGGAACAACTTCCATACATTTATATTGCCTTATTACTCGCGACATCAGACGCGACAAACGTCACGTTCCCGGTTGGTCGATGGGTCGGATACGGCATCAGTTATTGAAAAGGCGACGAGTGTGGGTGCGGTCAACGGGCGCGGCACAGAGACGACAGGGCCGTTGAGCTTTGAAATATAAACATAAACATATATATATATATTGCTACATCTACCGAACGATATTTAGTTCAATCATCAGGCAGAGATGCTGTTGATTGGCTTTTCGCTTGGAGACTAGTGTGAGTGACCTTTATTTCGAGACTAGTTTTCCTTCTGTGTGGGAAGAAAGACGTAACCAATCCGAGTACTTTGCCACCAAATTATGGTTGGGATGAGCTCCTGTCTGCCTATCTCATCTATTCATGGATGGTAGACGTATTGTTTTGGAACAATGCGTAATGTTGAAAAATCTATTAGGGAATCTGTCTAGAAAATGTTGAAATTCAATTTGTAAATCTCCCCAGAAAATGTTAAAATTAAATTTTCGTTTGGAAAACGTTTGATTCAATTTGGACAATGTTTAATCCTGTTTCAACGGATTGTATGTTTCAACAAAATGTCGAATTTTGTTTGGATAATCTACATTTTCAGATCTTATAAACGATCTGAAAAATAAAGAATGGTGACAAATGATCAATAATATCGCAAAAAACGCTGCAAATTATTTCACAAAGGTTTATTATTTTTTCAATTGAGTATGATCGTAGTTTTAGTTGGCTTGCGTACGTCATAAGGCCCGTCCAGACTCCTCGGCGTGTCCTATTTCGAGTTGCCACAACCTATACCTACTTCTTTAATTATATACGCATTTTTATATTTCCCGATTTGAGCTCCTATCTATTCAAATAGTTATTGCCTTAATAATATCATTATCTAAGTACGTACGAAAAGTCGAGAGGATATGTTATTAAATATGCGTAGGAAAAGCATTGGTATTAACACACAAATATGACCTAGAAAAAAACATATATTCATGCCTCGAAGGAACACCGTACCCACCTCATGGTGCCGCGGTGTATTATATGGGTATAACACGTAAAAGTAATAAATATCCATTCTCCTACACCCCTCTGCTACGCCCCTGGTCACCCCAGACACCACAAGGTGCCGCGGCGCCTCCTCTCACCCACCCTCACCACCCACCGTAACCCCCTGCTAAGCGTGCCAGGCGTGCTTGCGTACGTAACTCTAACACTCAAAGCCTCTAAAAAGACACTTTTTCGCCCGTTTTCGGCCCGTAGCATCTATGCGAGTAAAGCGATCGGGATGGTTAAACGTTAGGACCAACTATACCCCAAATGGAGTCTATGTGCGAAAGAACGGGTTTTTAAAGTAAATTCTTAGGCTTTTTATGGCCCGGACGGCGGACAGCGAACGGCAGACGGCGAACGGACATTTCAAATTTGGATTCTACGCACCTTGAAACGTAAAGTGACAAAGTTTGAGAGGGGGGGGGGGGGGTTATCAAAATTTTTTGCTACACGATCACATAGGCTTATGATTGGAAATAATAAACCAACAGGATCATTTATCAACAAATTCATTATGAAGTTCTTCTTTCGGTTTTTAAAATTGCATATAATGTTGAATTCTATTTGGAAATGCTAAATTCCATTTATTTATTTATTTATTTTACAAACGGGCAAGCCCAATTTCAATGTAAAAAAGAATAAGTATTTGATCGGAAGCAATAATACAAAATAAGAAGAGAACAAAAAAAGAAAGTACCTATATCATCTTAAGTTGGCAGGAAGGTAAATTGGCAGGTCACTTTTGCAGGAAAGTAAATTAGAAAAGGGAAGCAAAACCGAACACAAAATTTGGGGGGAAGCTAAATAAGGGGTGAGAGAATACAGGCTTTGAATTCATAAAACGGGCTAGAGAAAATATCAAGGTCTTGAAAAATGCTTACAATGTGATTAACGGATCGTGGAAAATGTTGAATTTAATCTGGAAATGCAATGTCTATACATATAATGTATGATGGCACTTGGATGAAGAGCCAGCTCCAAATAGAAAGAGAGGAAAAAATGAAGAGGTATGTTATTAACTTGGACTTTGTAGAATGTTTTTATTTTATGTATGCCCAGTTCCGAGTAAGAATTTCTTTTCACTCCTAACGCCAAAATTCAAATACGAATATGCTTGTTAAAGGAGGTGATTGCGAAGGGTCTTGCTCTCGGAATGCTGGAGTTATTAATGATGCTCCAATCATAACGTATTCACTAAAGACCCTTCCGGGCCCAGATGTTCATCCCGTTCTCCATTTGCTCTGAATCCTATCCCATTCCAAAGTTTCCAAATGTTACCTGCTCCGGTATAACGCAAAAACTGGTGCTATACGAAACTCATTCTTTATGCATTAAGAAACGACGGCATGCGATCTCAAGTTTTCAACTCCTAGTTGAATTTATAACAACTGAACTCGCGAATGGTCGGTGTAGTGTTGTAGTTTATGTATACAAAGAGCACAAAATGGAAATTGTGCCATGGAGGTGAGGTGGGTTGAGTCACGTTTCTTTATTTGGACAGTTCAAATTACAACAAGACTTTACAAACAAGGCTTTTCTGTCCTTTTTTTAATATTATTATTATTAAACTCCATCCCCAGGAACTGGGGCATCTTCACAGAGACAAAAATTCAAAATTTTCAAATATCAACTTACCTACAGTTTTCTTTTTGTGATAAAAATCGAATTTTAAGTTAACAGTTAACTTTTAGTTAACAGTTGTTGGTGAAAATCAAATTTAAAATTGTTTACGTTAATGTAGGTAGGTGACAATGTTTTTCCATGTTTTGTACCTAGTTCCCGGGTAACGGTAATTATAAATTTAGAACTCGGTAAAACATACGGAAAATATTGTATATACATAAACGTAAATTTTAAATTTGATTTTCATAAACTGATAACTTGAAGGCATAATTGATTTTTATCACAAAAAGAAAACTAAATGTGAGAAGATATTTTACAATTTTGAATTTCCATCTCCCTGAAGAAGCCCCAGTTCCTAGGGAGAAACGTTGGAGTTCAATTTAAAATACCAATTTAAGGTCAGAAAGGCTTTTTTTTGTAAAGTCTTACGCTATTAGTCGCCAAGAGCGACTTGAGCGAAAGACTTGGAAGCCTAGGGACACACGCACACACGCTGAATAAAATACTGATCACCACTGGGGTACATCTCTAATTAGGGACGTTCGATACTTATCGATATTAGTACGGTATCGATACTTTTCTTTCGATACCAAGTATTTTGGTATCGATAATTTCCTTTTGATACTAGGTAGTACTGGTATCGGAAAAAAGTCAAGTAGGTATCGTTAGAAATACTCAAATGGAAATTAATCATCAACTTATTGTATTGTGTTATTGTAAAAAAATAGATTGTTGGAAAAATATAGGTTGGTAGAGGAAGATAGATTAGGATTAGATAAAAACGTTCTTTCTTACCTACCTTCCTTCTTCCACGCCTAACTACGAGACTATGCCAGGTGCGTGTTTCGCAAACCACCGCCACCATGATAATGAAAAGAATAATCTATCAACCAACCAACAGAAACTACCTAACATCTCGTTCGCGTTCACTGTCGTTGCTTTTATAAATAATTAAAAGCGGTGGTGATTGATTAAAGGGTGTTTTACTTTCTTGCCTGTTCAGTTCCTTCAACATATTCTTATTATGTTATCATCAGTAGGTATCTACAATACCTTGCTTTTAATAATCTACTTATTCGTTAGTATCAGTACTACTGAGTAATATTTTATTAGTACTAGTGTAGTATACCTGTATACTATTGTAGTTAGTAAACTGATTTTGTTTCTCACTTTTTGCTAATGATAATTTTGTATCGATACCAATTCACTACATGAGTATTTCGGGGTAGATATTCCTCTCTCTCAGTCGCCGATGACACACGCCGACTATTGTCGATCGAGTAAGTACGTATTCGGCAAAGCCTGAAGCCAAACCACCAGTCCTCTTAGACAACAATCAACACGTTTGGATAGCAATGCAAATTATAAGACCATTGCTGGGTTCCCAATCCCCTTCTCACTCTTACCACAAAACGCTTACTGTACCTCTCACATAATACCTATATAGCAGTACGCCTCAGGGCTTTGGGTATCTGCTAGTACCACCCAAATCAACAAAACAGAGTGCTCAAAAAGTATACAGCGAATTCCGGGTGACTTAGGACTCTGCTTACAAAATTCAAGTCAATAGCTTCAGAAATGTATATTTCTCAATTGGTGGCGATGCCATGGTGCCATTTGGTTCCGTGGTGCCACCAAAAATTATGCAGCTAATTCTGTATCTCTAAAGAGTCAATCTATCAAATTTCAAGTTGGTAGCTCCAAAATTGTGGCCTGTACTGAGGAACACACACAGGCACGCACACTCGGACAAATACTCAATAGAACGCTTGAAAGAGGATAATTCAATATAAGTATAGTGCTTATATCATGGTACCTAGAATTCACACAATTCTCTCAATATCATTCCACATTCGTCTTGAAACTACGTTAAAACCGACCATTTGGAAGAAAAATGTGATGTGATTCCAAGGAAGGAATCGTGATATTTATGTTCCTACGATGGAAGATATTAAACTCCTGTCATCGATATGATAAAATACCTCTCATTCCGCCATTCACTTTTTATTAAATAGGTCGAATCGTTTCAACATTTTTCCTCTTATGAATAAACGATAGAAAGTTCTAAATTGCAATTTGTACAAGTTTTTAAGACTTTTTTTCTTTCCAGGTAAGCCAGTCAAGAAGTTGCAAGGGAAAGCTTAAATGAATAGCAAAAATCAACATCCCTGCTGCTGATCTTTCTTTACTGTAAGTTAACAACTATTTTTGCCACTTTCAAATGCTTTGTGTTACATTGCCCACCAAATTCTCGACCGACTATCAAACTTTTTTGCCTTACAATAGCTGAAAAATACGAGTAGGTAAATGTAAGATCCATTGAGTTTCAGGTAAAACGAAAATTAGCAACAGATTTTCGCGATTCCTGTAAACTCCAAAGAGATCAATAAATAGATAAGCAACTTCTTAATTTACACTCTAATGAACATAATTCAAGTGATACTTTTATTGTAAGTAATGTTCGAGAGCTTGGGTACCCAGTTAGGACCTACCAAAATTCAAAATAACTTACAATCACAGGAATCTAAATAATCTGCAACAAAGATATTAAAACTATGCCGCGCTGGACCACAGTAGATACAATACTCTCCAGCACGGTCTTCAGCATTCATACATTTGAACCTAGGTATATGAAACTGATTGTGTACCTATCGAATATTTTCAACACTAATCCTAGTATAATGAAGGAAATACTAAGAATCTGCATTTTTGGCCATATTGAGTTAATGGTTTATTGGAGTTAATGGGGTGGTTTCTTTCAATTTTGCTAGTCTTGAAGTCGGATCTCAACGGGAAATGCCTCAAAAACTGCTTACAATTTGTGACAGAGTTCCCGTCAGACTCCCAGAGAAAGCGCTGCCATCGCTCATGTTTTCGAAATTCTGCGTTTGGCGTTGGATGGGTGATCCAAGAACTGGAAAACCAATCTACTCCGAACATGGCTCATTAAAAGCTATTAGTAGGAGTGGTATCTCTCTCACACGATACTGTCACTCTTCCACTCCCTTTCGAGGATTTAAGGCCCCATTGCACCTCTGCAATCCTTGATTAATCCTTGATCGCATTAACTACGTTTTAGTTCGATTTACTAATGAAAATCCCGTAACTTACCTTTTCTAGAGCAAAAACCCGCATCTGGGCGTCAGATACGATAATTTTATTAGAATTCAGGTACATACGAATTGTGACACTCTTAAAAGTCCAGATAAGAATTTATTTCATAGTATTTTAGGACTCGTGGCGTTTGATAACACAAGCCATGATCTGAGAAGACTGGAAAAAAAGCTGTCTTGTACCTGCTCATGTCTGTCCAGTTCTTCGAAATTTGATACTAGAGTTGTGCCAGAGCAGCACTCGTTACTATTTGGTTCCAAAAAAGTGGGGAGGAGTGGCTGTCACTCAAGAGTGTACACAAAAGAATTTCCGTGTATTGGATCCTCAACCTTCCAGGAAGGGCCGTGTGGAACTTGTCATTATTAAATTCCTTGAAATATGGATCAACAAGTAGGACCTTTCTACATAGTTTAAATAGTTATATTCCTGGTATTGTTTTTTTCATCCACTTTTCGTAGAAGCTCTCTTATTGTGAAGGCCTGCCAAGTTCGTATCAAGAGAATACCTAGAGTTGAGGCAAATGAACTACCACAGTTTTCGATTCTCTGAATTCGGGAAGGACACATGGCAACAACATGGTAAACAACAAAATTCGGCGTATCCCACTCCCCCTCCACACAGGGTAGAATACACTAAAATCTGTTAGTCAGCCTAGGGATGGGTATCGATGAACAAAACATCGATGTTTGCACATCGATGTTTTTTTCTCAAGAAACATCGATGTCTAAAAAACATCGGAGAAAAAACATCGATGTTTCGACACATCGATGGTTTTTAGAAAACCAGAAGAAAAAAACTAATTTTCTTAGAAAATTTGCGGAAAAAAGTAGTTCTTTTCAACAATTTTAATAATTTCATGATAATGGATGATACAAACACTGATAACAATATGTGATAACGAATCGACATTACAGTAGTACGATTCGATTCAAACACATCGATGTTTCTTGAATCTGTACAGTATTATTTTTATAGAAGAATAATGAACAACCAAGTAAGCATTTATAAAACAAGAATAATTATCGTTCAGGTATAAAAGAACCACCATTTTTACATTAACGACAAAAAAACACATTTGAAAAAAAAACATCGATGTCTGGGAAAAAACATCGATGTTTAAAACAGTCATGCAGCATGACCCCATGAGCGAATTTTTGAAGAAATCTTTGACATTTCAGTCGCTATTGATCGTGTTGAGAAATTTTAGTTTATGATTTTGATAGACAAACATGGAATCAAATTATTAACACATGCACAGAGTAAACTCATCAGTTGTGATTACATTTTTTTTTTTTTTTAAAGCACCTACTACCTACGTTTTAAACAGCATGGTTCTAGGATTGGTTATACAGGGATACTTCCATAAGAGTAGTTCAATCTGAATTTGGACAATGTTTCATGCAAATATTACCGATTTTTACAACTAGCGAACGGCATTATTTCGATTTTTGACTGATTTTTCAACTTTGAAATTTTTGAAAACTTGATACATATTCTTATAGGAAATTTTACGCTCATTCCGAATATACCACATGTTAGTATGCTGAAAAAATTATTTCGCCCAACAAATCGCAAAAAACAGGCTATTTTGAAATTTTTGACTACATTTTTGAATATTTCAACCCGAAGATGTAATCCGATCATGCTGGCCAACGAACTTGAACTTTCGTTTTGTGTCCTTAACATTTTAAAATTTGTTTGAAGTCTCTAGCACAATTCTACGGACAGTTATCGTCTGGAATGACACATACATATATACATATATACATATATACATATATACATATATACATATATACATATATACATATATACATATATACATATATACATATATACATATATACATATATACATATATACATATATACATATATACATATATACATATATACATATATACATACATACATAAAAAAATGCGTTAAACTTCAGAATATGATTCAGAATAGCCTGAAACGGATTTCTGCATAAAAGTTTTTCAAAAATTCACATTCTACAAATTTTGAGGCGAGAGCAATAGCTTAATTTTCTTCAAAAATTCGCTAAAACATCGAAGAGTAAACATCGATGAAAAAAACATCGATGTTTGGGGGAAAACATCGATGTTTTTGAAACATCGATACATCGATACCCATCCCTAAGTCAGCCTCAAGGTGAAGTGAAGCTGGGTATGATTAATAATTATAATATTATATAAATGTATAATGTAATATATACACGGAACTGGCATGCGGAAATTTTCTTTTTTCAGAGAAAAAAGCCACATTTCTATTTATGGCTTCATTGCGAAAGAACCACTTTTCAGGTGTACAGGGAGGATTTTTTTCACTAAAATATTCCAGATCAGCTGATGCTACAGGTTCATATAGCTGCACAACTTAGTTGCGCAAGGAAGTTAAAATTCCGGATCAAGAGTACTTATTAAACCGACTAAAACGAGTTCTGAGGCCAAATTTACCAATTGATGAAGATCGGTGATCTGCGTAGGAAGGCTATCTAGTACAGAATTAATAAAAATTGGTGTAATAATTTACAGTAATTTTTGGAATCTATAACTCTGTTTAGATTTTACTATATAAATTCTATTGGTAGTATTTAGGTAGATACCTCTGATATTTTGCTTCCGAGACTGCAAGGCAGCGGAAGCTTTGTTTTCACTTTCGAAAGGAAAAAAAATTTTTTGCTCCAAAATCAAAATTTCCACTCGCATTTTGCGTTTCAGAGCCTCCTGAACAAATTTGGTTCCGTGTCTGTCTGTCTGTCTGTCCGTCCACATTTCCTTGTAACAGCCATAACGTCCACAATTTTGATCCGATTTTAACCAAATTTTCAGGGATCGTGCGGGTTAAGCTCTAGATGGTCCCCTATCAACTTCATCATGATTGAATCAACGGTAGCTTCTGCGCAGGCGCTAACGTGAATTCCTTGTGACGGTCATAACTCGGTCAATGTTGAACAGATTTCGGTCAGATTTTCAGGGATGATGTGGGTAAGGTCCCTTGAGGTCCCATAAGACAATCATCATAATTGCATTAGCGGTACGCTCTGCGCATGCGTGAACGAAATATTCTTGTTGCGGTCCTTGCAACAGCCGTAATTTCCACAATTTTGATGCGATTTTCTTCAAATTTTTAGGGTTCGTGGAGCTCTACATGGTCCCCTATCAGTTCCATCATGATCGAATCTACGGTAGCCTCTGCGCAGGCGCAAACAAAATTTTCTTGTTAATTTTCCTTATTAATTTCATTTTTTATATGTACCATTCAGCTTCCAATTTCCCACCTTATTAATTCCCTGATGCCAGAACCGGTCGTTTCTAGTTTTCTAGAATTTAATGGTGACGTACTGTGAAGGTCACGAGGAAGCTCATGTGCCATTTCCTTGGCAGTGAATTTGATGTGGTATTGATGTGTTTGATTGCAGTTCTAATTAAGCAAGAATTATTTTGTGTTATGCATCAAGAAAGCTGTTGAGGACCCGTGCTTTAAAGCTGTGGAGAAATCAGTTCAAAATGCTCCTTTGCCTCTTGAATAAAAAATTCGTGCTCCCGAGAGAAAAAAGGCGAAAGACTCAGTAATAAGTACGTGCAAACGACGAGCTCAAGGTGTCAATTGCTAAGATGAGAAGGGCCGTGACATAACTTGGCGTAACGCAATTTCAAGTCAGCGTCACAACCGCTCGTCTCGCTTTTAAAAACTCTTTGTTCTTGTTGTGGCATCTTCTTCGGAGGAACTCCGGTGAGAATGAAAGTTGCTCTAATTTCGTTGTCGACGTTACACAACTGAGTTTTTTTTTAAAGGCTTCTATGGCAAACAAATAACGAACGACTGGAAACGCTCACTGAAGGACCTTAGAAAAAATATAATCTTTGAAAAAAAAATAATAATAATTTTCGGCATTGGGTAACCGTTCTACACTGAACACTTGTCCATAATTATCGAACGAAGTATACCTAGGTGCCTATTGCTTCCGAGACTGCAAGGCAGCGGAAGCTTTGTTTTCACTTTCGAAATGAAAAAAAAAATTTTTTGCTCCAAAATCAAAATTTTCTTGCATTTTGCGTTTCAGAGCCTCCTGAACAATTTGGTTCCGTGTCTGTCTGTCTGTCTGTCCATCCACATTTCCTTGTCAGCCATAACTTCCACAATTTTGATCCGATTTTAACCAAATTTTCATTTATTCGGGCTTCAGGGGTGAATTCTTTGTGACGGTCATAACTCGGTCAATGTTGAACGGATTTCGGTCAGATTTTCAGGAATGATGTGGGTAAGGTCCCTTGAGGTCCCATAAGACAATCATCATAATTGCATTAGCGGTACGCTCTGCGCATGCGTGAACGAAATATTCTTGTTACGGTCCTTGCAACAGCCGTAATTTCCACAATTTTGATGCGATTTTCTTCAAATTTTTAGGGATCGTGTGGGTATAGCTCTACATGGTCCCCTATCAGTTCCGTCATGATCGAATCAACGGTAGCCTCTTTCATTTATTATATGTACCATTCAGCTTCCAATTTCCCACCTTATTAATTCCC
This sequence comes from Adelphocoris suturalis, assembly GCA_030762985.1. NCBI lineage: Eukaryota > Metazoa > Arthropoda > Insecta > Hemiptera > Miridae > Adelphocoris > Adelphocoris suturalis. The sequence goes on along the minus strand of CM061050.1, from coordinate 34,846,828 downwards.
TGATGCCAGAACCGACCGTTTCTAGTTTTCTGGAATTTAATGGTGACGTACTGTGAAGGTCACGAGGAAGCTCGTGTGCCATTTCCTTGGCAGTGTATTATAGATTATCCGATTATAACTGCACAGCCGTAGACATCAATAGAGAAGAAATTGAATAACACACCTAAACTTTACTACAAAGTCCTTCTGTATTCAACAAAATCTGATCTGCTGACTGGAAAGTGATGATATAAAATAAGTCACATACCTACGCTTCACATGCCCATCTATAGGTGACAAAAGTTGTAATTAACTTGATTTTGTGCAGTGATAATTCCATCGGAATTATACCAGCAGTTACGATTGTCGTGGCGATTCCTGGCGAGTCGTGGACTCCTTTTCCAATACTTAAGAGCCTAAGGGCTAAAATTCAAAAATATGGAGCATCCTTTAGCCATCTGCGGGCTCTCAATATTTGACTTGGGTGAAGCCCGTTAGTTCATTCGTTTCCGTTGCCCCAAAGACACTTCCGAGGGCAAAAAGGAGAGAATTTAGCTCACTCAGCTGATCAGGATGGAGCATGTCTTTTCCTTCTTATCTTGTTTTTTGGGGAAAATCCCTATCAAAGTTCTGCTTCCGAGGGTTAATTGGAAAAAATTTAGTTCATTCAGCTGATGATGATAGCATGTCGTTTCATTCGTACCTTGTTGTTCTGGAGAGGCACCCTGTCAAATCTCAACCTCCGAGCGTAAATAGGAGAGAATTCAGCTCACTCATCTGATCTGGATGGAGCCATGGAGCCCGTCATTTCATTCGTTCTTTGTTATTCCTGAAAGGCTCTCTGTCAAGTTTCAGCTTCCTAGGATGGGTAGGAGAGAATTTATCTAACTCAGCTGATCAGAATGGAGCATTTCATTTCAATCGTATTTGTTGTATCAGAGAGGCTCCCATCCTAATCACAACTTCCGAAGGGTGAGCAGGAGGATATGTAGCTCAAACAGCTACTTTTTAGGGATGGGCATCGATTAATCAAAATAATCGATTTACTGTCAAAATAATCGATTATTGTTTAATCGATTACTTGTAGAATAATTAATCGGATATTCGATTAGTTTGTAACGATTATTCAATTAAGATTTCAGAATCAAGTCTATTGCAGAACAATACCCAGAGCAATAAAGTGGACAATACCTCGCCTCTAGGTATTGTTATCACTTATCGTTCTTATCACGTATCTATGGCTATCATTGTCAGAAACACCTTTTTTTTTTTTTTTTTTTAATCGTTTGTTTGTTAACGCGGAACTTGAGCTTTGATCAAGATGCCACTAAAAATACACTTTTCCGCAATTTTTAGAGTCTAAGTTTCTTCCCAACCTGAAGTAATGTTTTTGTACAGTTATATCAAGGACATCTGCCGTGTTAGCCATCCGAAAATCGTGTTCCATTCTGAAAAACTCTTCTGGAGTTACTTCCTGAACCAAAAATTTGGTAGAACATTTGGTGTCGAGTTCTCATTACTTTCATTATCCTCTCATGTCCTCATAAGGTGAAATTTTGATTTGTTTCGAAACCAAAATTTCCATCAACATATTACGTATTAAAGCCTCCCTCAACAGTTTCAGTCTGCCTGTATTACTGCCGATCCTCCCTAAACTATCAAATTTCGATGCCAATTTCCAGGGTTACACGGGTTGAACAGAATTTCTTCGAATTTTATCTCTAACTAATTTTATACCGTATAAAAATGGAGGGGTTGGACTTGGTCGTTACTAAGATAAAAAAAAAAGTCCAGTCATGCAGCATGACCCCATGAGCTAATTTTTGGAGATGTTTCATGCAAATATTACCGATTTTTACAACTAGCGAACGGCATTATTCCGATTTTTGACTGATTTTTCAACTTTGAAATGTTTGAAAACTTGATACATATTCTTATAGGAAATTTTACGCTGATTCCGAATATACTACATGTTAGTATGCTGAAAAAATTATTTCGCACAACAAATCGCAAAAAACAGGCTATTTTGAAATTTTTGACTACATTTTTGAAAACTTCAACCCGAAGATGTAATCCGATCATGCTGGCCAACGAACTTGAACTTTCGTTTTGTGTCCTTAACATTTTAAAATTTTTTTGAAGTTTTTAGCACAATTCTACGGACAGTTATCGTCTGGAATGACACATACATATATATACATACATACATATATACATACATAAAAAATGCGTTAAACTTCAGAATATGATTCAGAATAGCCTGAAACGGATTTCTGCATAAAATTTTTTCAAAAATTCACATTCTACAAATTTTGAGGCGAGAGCAATAGCTTAATTTTCTTCAAAAATTCGCTAAAAGATATAGTCCACTAAATTTGGAATATGTTTATTAGTATCTTTAGTTAGTTTGTAGTCAATTATCGTTCCACAGAATTGAGATGGTTTGTAGGTCAGTATTACCATGAAAAATCCTTATTATAAAACTTGAAGTTTGTTTCTATCTATGTATGTTCCCAATAAATTCACCGGTAAACGGCTGGACCGATTCTGACGGGAGCGGTTGTAAAATTATCAGCGAGTTCCGGCGCACAACACAGGCTAGATCTGAACCACCAACACATCCTTCTACATCATAGAAAGCGCTACCCTTTGCAACCTATATGTTTGGTTCCCGAACTTTTGTTAATATGGTTGCGAACAGGCAGTGTGTAAGCGGCGGAAATTCGTGACAACTGGAGAAACCTTGACGGGTTGCCTCGGGTGTTCTGGAAGTCGAAATTTGATAGGACGACTCTTTTTTAGCCCGTTGTAGCTAGCTCCCGAAAACGACAAAACTACGCGAGTGAACTCCAGGAGTAGGTTTTAGCTGAGAGTCACTCAAAACTTATAGCCACACGTAGAGAAGCAGTATTTAGAATTGATTGATATACGAGTAGGTTTGCAAGAAAAACATCAATTTGTACAAAGTTTAGGGTTCGAATGTAGAGCTCATTATTGAACTAAAGTTCCTCTTAAACATTTTCGTTTATTATTTTCAATAATGAACCTTTGTAATTGACCAAGAAACAAATGCTGTTCGAAACCGTGCCTCTATTTTTGCGAACGAAAATTCTCTTGACGATTGAAATGATGAGCTCTTTCCTAATTAGCTGAATGAGCTAAATTTTCTCCTGTTCACCCTAGGAAGTTGAAATTTTATAGGGAGACTCTCTGAGTCACTAAGGGGACCCGGCACCCACCCCCCTCCCGCCCTTAATAGACCTCTTTTTACAGGCGTTTTCCTCAGCCCCCCTGCAACCAATTTCAGTGCTTTTTTTTCTTTTTGTTCCTTATATTCTCAATTTTCAATTAACATAGGGGTTTCCAGGTATCTCAAAAACACGAATTCGTAGGTATCATGGAATAAATGCCATATTTTTTTTTTTTTTACTTCAGAAACATCTAGCGGCAGTTGAAATCAACATTTCGTAAAACCGCTACGTTAATATCTTGGCCCAGATCTCTTCTTCAAAACAAAACAAAAATCAACCGAATAGGGTCAACCGTTCCGAAGAAAAACGCCCGTGAACATGAAAAAACATTACTTTACAGGAGAGCAGAAAAACCAACAGCATCCATTTTTTCATGACGTCGCAACGCATTATGCAAACAGAAGCTGTTTTTGCTTTCCCTAGATCTATCTGAAATGAATATTGTTGTATCATGATAGCTCAACTATGTCATCCATGGATAATATAAACATAATACACATGGTTGTAGCCCAGTCAAATAAAGACAAAGAAGAAATTGATGAAGAGACTCTTATCATTCGACTCTTATCATACATCTTTCATCTTATGGTTTCTTTGTGATTTTTAGTGGGCCAATTTCGTTTTTACGTTTTCTTTTGATTATTTATTGAAAAAGGATGGTTCTACACGAATTTTCAAAAAAAGAAATGACCAGTAAACCGTTATTCAAGAATAAAGACGACAGAGCAACCATCTAGCCACTCTATGCTGCCGGCCTGGACTTGCTTAAACTAAAAATTTACGCATTTGTAAACATAAATTTGACTATGTTATTGAATTTAACTGTTCCCTAGATGTTAATACATTAGACTGTTCCCTAGATGTTAATACACCTTAAGGGGTTAAGAGACGATTAAAATTATGGTATCTTCTCTGATCAGCTGAGTGAGCTGAATTCTTTTCTATTCACCCGAGGAAGTTGAAATTTGATAGGGAGACTCTTAACGTAGCTCGGGGAACAGAGCACTAGTACACAACCGTACTATAAGGCTCTAGTTGGATTTTCCTTGAGCAATCATTTCAACATAAGGTTGTGTGTATTTATTTTCAAGCTTTTACATGGGGACACACACTTGAAGGCTTCATTACCTTTGGGTGCTCGGTGCGGCTACATGCCTTAAATGTGGTACCCCACATGTCCAACTCTATGGGTCATTCTCTGAGGGTCTCGAGCTCAAGAGTACATATGGAATTCCCTACCCCTGGTTTGTAGGTCTGCTGCAGAGCTGTCCACCTTTAGGAGTCTTATTGAGCGGCACTATGGCATCGCACAGTATTAGCAATCACCACACCCACCCAGTTGTGTTTATTAGTTTTTTTTTTTGCTATTATTATTTATTTATTTCATTTTTTCTTTTTACGTTTTGTTCAGAGAAGTTTCTATATATTGCCATTCATGTATAATTCGATTTTTTCGCTGTATTTTTTATTTTAATAGTGCAGTCTTTTAGTTTGAGGCCCAAGAATTTATTTATTTAATAAGTTATTTCTTTATGTTACGACTAAGTGAGCCCATGAGGCTTATGTAACAAGTGCCAATAAATCAAATTTTTGTTCTTATAAGATGGTTTACTCAGAACTGAAGATATTCCAGCCAGGCTGAGTTACTGTGGTTGGAGGAGGCCCCTGGGCTCATGCTCTTAGATGACCTTCAACTTTCTAACAAGTCTACATCAACTCTTTGGGAGAATAAGAGACGATTGAAATTATTGGCTCTCTCCTGATCAGTCCGGGCCTAATTTTGCTACTTTTATGCTGTAATTTTGCATGCGGCCTACTAATAGTCCAGTCAAAAAACCTCAAAAAATGACCCAACCTCCTAAAAAATCCGAAAATTGTGAAACCTTGCACATTGCTTTATGGGTACCTAGGGATGAATATACCAAAAGTCCTCATGAATATGAGGCGAGCTCTAGTGGCAATTAGCGAAAACAAGGCACTTTTTTTGGTTTTTTGTTAATATCTCGAGAACCTTTGGTCCGAAGTAAAAGTGTACAGTTTACATAATTGAAGGTTATTAAACTTGCAACAAAAATAATTATATACATTTTTCTTGTATTCCTAATGGTTAACGAGTTATAGGGCGCTAAATGATAGCATGTTCGTAAAACCGTCGAGGAGCGCACGATGGTGTGAATTAAGTAGGTGCCTATCGTAGTGTTTCACCGAAATTTCATTGAACTTGTTTGAATATAGTTGTTGGTATTCAATATTAATTAATGGAAGGATAATAATTCATGCAGAATAAGACATTTTAGATCGCAAGAGTTGTTTGTAATACTCAGGGGTATTTCGTTGAGAACTGAAAGAACCACAAAGGTTCTTTGTATATTCGTTTCTTTATTATTTTTTGTGCGTTCTTACCATCTTCCTTCGGTCAGTGCCTAGTGTTTCGCATAGTAGACGTCTGAAGTGTAATGTATAAAATGGAAGAAAACTGTTTGTTGTGTGACAAAGCTCTTGGTTCACTTTCTGGTTTAACGACAGTTGGTTTGAAGGGAATCAGTTCGTTACTTTTAGCTAGTGAGCGCGATTTTTCAAAAAACGCTATCTTTTAGCGCCCTATAACTCGGTATCCATTGGAAATACAAGAAACATGTATATGATCATTTTTGTTGGAAATTTAATAAGCTTCAATTATGTATACGGTACACTTTTACCTCCGACCAAAGGTTCTCGAGATATTAACAAAAAACCAAAAAAATTCCCTGTAGCTCGCCCCGTATTCATGAGGACTTTTGGTTTATTCATCCATAGGTACCTTTAAATAAGTGTGCGAAGTTTCAAAACTTTCGGATTTTTCAGGAGGTTAAACCTTGTTCTGACTGGACTATAAGTTACGAACACAGAGTCTGGATATTGTTATAGCCTAACCCGTACAGGTGGGTCCGTGGAACGCACGGGTAACCTGCTAGTAAATAATAAATATTTCTTTTAGCCATTTTAGGTAATGAGCAAAACCTGATTAAATTTCGACTTTTCGTCTAGGATTTTCCAGATTTGTTATTCCTAAATGCAAATCACCACAAAGAGCTTAGAACAAACAAGTTTGATGGGCTTATCAATCAAGATTTTCTGTTCGCTACATGTTCTAAGAAAGACAATGTACGGCTCTGTCTCCCAGTATATTATTCTCACTTGTTAATTTGCAATGAGCTGTCTGGAAACGATAAATACTCGTCCTTGACCTTTCTCAAAATTCCGTGCGTATCCCAATCCGAGCTCTCACAGTAAAGAGTTCCAAATCACCGCTGTTCGAACAATTCGAATTCAGTCAGATCGCTGGTCACGCCGTCTGAATTTCCCCGCGGCGGCCCCAATACAAAATTGGCCTCTCCATTTTAATCAAGAGTCGGGAAATACAATAAGCCCGTCCGCATCAGACTTTGCTGTTTGGGTGGTGGAAGAAGAATTAATTTCCTCCGTACTCGGATGAAATTTGTTAAGCCCTTCCTCTGCTGTAGTGGATTGGGGTTGTTCACAAGGGCAGTGAGACCCGCGATGCATTTGCAAGGGTTCAAACGTTCGAACCCTTCCCTTTTACAAGAGTTAATTAATTTTATTTTGCCAATAAACGCATGTGTTTGAACATTATTATCAACGAGTTTTCACATGCCTTCAAAGGCCAATTTAGCTGCGTTATGTCAACGCTCCGACGTTCCAAGAGAAAATTAATTATTCATAAGAAAAAAATAATAATAAAAATTATTACCTAATCAAAGGTTTTTATTTAAAAACCCAAAATCCTATCTCCTGCGTGTATTTTCCCAGGTTATCTCAATTACCTCTTGAAGCTTTAGTTAGGCTCAAGGTCTCTAATGCAAGCTTTTATTTCATTCATTTAAATATTATGTTTTCAGTTTTTTTCCGAAAACGTATTTATGTAGGTACATGCATACTCGGTGATTAGGTAGGTTCAGAAAATATTGTCAGGCCAAATACTTTTAGCGAATTTCCAAAGTAAAAATGAGCTATTTAGATGGCTTTGAAATTTTAAAAGTGGATTGGAAGGGGTGGAAGGACCGGGGACCCCCTCAAATCCGTTTCATACATCAAAGAACTCAATCCTAGAAATATATATATATATATATATATATATATATATATATCTTAAATGTCCTTTAATCGGGAATCGGTTTTTAAAAAACAATCGTTTAATTCCCGAATACAATTTATTAAAATATGAAAAGAAACACACACGACTACGTACAGAGAGGGAACGTACCGCACGAGAGATTGCCCAACAGCGACTGCACCGAGCTTCGGGAGGTCCGAAGCGAGGTGCTTCCACTAGGAGGGGAGAACTGCTGAAGGCATTAGTTTTATTATTTTTCCTCCCTATGTTAGAGGATCACATAATTCCTCCCTCCTTAAGCTGAAAATTTAGAAAATTAAAAATAAACTAAATTTTCACAAGAAAAGACTTGAATAAATAGCAAGGCCTTCATGTTCTCGTTGCGGTTAGCTTACTCTTCTGTTTACAATACGCAATTATGGTATAAGTAATAAACATGATAATAAGAAGATACAAAATTATAGTCCAAAAGCTTGGAACAAAATATTCAATTATATTTAATGGCTCTAGACGTGTTACTCTGTTTAGTTTGACATTTTTGAAACTGAGTTCTTTTAGAGTAAGCGTTGTATTTGACATTTGTGAGTCTTTAATTTCAAAATTTAAGTCGGTTAATAATTTAGGTTGGCCTAATGATTCACTTTCTGAATGAAGGGGTTGTCCCTTGTAATACATCCTACTGTTACCTTCCGAAATTAAAAATATACCTTTTAATTCCACTATTTCAGAACCATGCCTATTATTTATTTCTATTTTGTCTCCAAAGGGGAAAACTGCTAGATGCTGATTTGATTCTGGAATTGATTCAATCCAATTATCCTCAATGTTTACTGTTACGTATTCACAATGTTCTGCAGTACTGGAACTAAGTATTTCTTCTTCACATTTAACATTCTGGTTTGATATTAATTTTTTACTACAATGAATGATACTACCCCTTTGACAATTATCTGACAGGGGTATTGTTGTATTATTTGACTTAGATTTGAGAAGATAATTTATCTTAGGAAATATAGAAACATACTGATTTTGCCTAAGTGTGGGTATTGGTCGTAAAAAGTACAAGTGGTATTGTAACCCATCGGTCAATGGTAGATTGAGAAAATACATTATTTCATCGTCCTTGATTGCACAAGTAACTTGAATAGTGGATTCTATTTCTAGAATATTTTCGTACTTTATTTCTAAAGGTAATTTGGAACCGTAAGTATTTGACAATTTTTGGAGTTCTACAAACAGCTGATGCGTTCCAATTATACTAGGATGTAATGTTCTCAATTTGCAAAATGTTATTGAATTCTCAATATCTTGGAATATTGTCAGTATCACATTAAATACTAGTTGTTGAAGGTTGAGTATTTCCTTTATGGAATCAGCGAGAGCCTGATTAGAACTAATTTTCATGAAATTATCAATTTCTAACAGTTTGTTTTTTATTTGCTCATTATTGAAACGAATGTCTTGAATGGTCGAATTAAAATCGGACATCAGATCTGCAATGAGTGAGAATTGAGAATCCAATTGATCCTGAACAGTTATTTCATTATTCTTAATTTGAGTAAACAGCTTTTCATAACGTTTACCGTCAGAGGCGTCTAGATTGCCAGTTATAAATTTAATTATATTACCTAACCCATTTACTAATCCCCTTTTTTTTCTACCTTGATTAACATTAATGTGGGTAATTTTTTCCTTAATAATACTAATAGTATAATTTAATAATTTACAATATTCGTCCGTCTGTCTGACCTGGAATTGATTTACTTTGATCTTATTCAACAGATTTTCGTACTGTGAGGTTAGTTCGTAAAATTCATCTATTAAGCTGTCAATTTTATAATGGTGAACCAGAGTATGTTGGGAGTTTATAAGTCGGGCTGGTCCTAATAGAATAGGCAGTATCCCTTGATTAGTTGTTATATTTCTCACCTCGGAGCTTCCGATTGAGAAGAGGAGGGTCCTGGAACAGGTTCACGAGGTGAAGTGTCAGTGGGTAAGTCACTCGTAGTTTGTTTGCGTGGTCTTTTTATATTAGACGTATGAATTTTTCCTTGTGTGTTATGGTGTCGAGGAACTATTTGAGCGGTTTTTAATTCGGGATTGGTTGATTGCAAGGTTTCCTTATGATATTTTTGTTTAGTTTTATCTTGAATTTGTCTAGTTCTTACAAATATTTCTGTGGGTAATTCTGGAACTTCCTCTCTATCCTGATTCCTTCTTTCAGCAATACGTTCCTTTTGGGCTTGAGATCTTTCTTTGATTATGTCATAAATTAGTTTTACTTTGTCTCGATGTTTGTCTATAAAATTCGTCATTAAGTTTTTCTCTAAGTCGGCTTCTAGTAAAGGGTCGTTCTCTACATGACCATTTATTACTTCGAATGGCGTTAGTTTTGTAACAGAGTGGATACTACTATTATAAGCTATTAGTGCATAGTTAACTTTATTTTTTATGCTTTCATTTTTGAATTCGTCTCTATTTGACAGTATTCTAACGTGTTCAATTAGAGTCGAGTGAAATCTTTCTATTAATCCATTCGAATTTGGGTTTTGAGAACAAATGTAATGAACTTGAATTTTGTGGGTCTCTAGTAACTCCTTGACCAATGAGCTACCGAATTCTGCTCCATTATCGGCCACGATCATTTTTGGTATCCCATGGTGGGAAAAGAATTTTAGAAGGGCTCCGACTGTGTCAATACTATTAGATGATTTTAGAATATAGGCTTGGGCATACTTTGAAAATGAATCGATGATTGTTAAAAACTTGGATTTCTCCAGAGACAGTTTGTCGATATGTAGGATTTCGAATGGTCTAGAAGGTGTGGGGGTAACGTTTAATTTTGGTTTAATAGGATGTCTGTCATATTTGCAGGCAAGACATATTTCGCATTTATTAATATAATTTTGGATTGTGGTTTTCATATTCGGCCAAAAATATTTCCTCTTAAGTTTCTCTAAGGTCTCATTAATGCCTCGATGATTGGTTTTCCCTATATGTTGTTGTTGGATATATTCCCTAGCTGTTTCTGGATCTGTGACATCTTCTAGCCTAGCGGAACACTTGACGAAACTTATTTCAGAATGTTTGAAATTTCTTATCATTATTCGGCTGAATTCTTCATAGATATCATTGACAAAAAATAAGGAATATTTTCTCTTCGGAACTATGTAGGTTTTCACAAAGTGAATTATATCTGATTCAAGATTATTTTTCCTAAGCGTTACTGTTATTCTAGTGATTCTTTCAAAAATATTTTCAATCCTAGGGTTTCTGATTTCTTCTCTGTCGGCTACTACAATGATGATTTGGTTAGTTCCATAATTAACAGGTTTTTCGGTTATAGGAATATTCAGTATTGTGTTTCCCTCGTAATTAGAATGAACAGTGGGAGCTAAAGACGCAGAATCACTGGCGTTCTCGTCCACATTGACGACCATTGATTCCGATGAATTATTTACGGCATCATTTAGTTCTCCCAGTACTTCATTCATGAGTGGAGTTGGAGGACTATCCCCGGTGAGAGCATCTTGAACAATTTGCTCAACATCAGGTGAATTTTCGTTGATGTTAATTTCCACTCGGGAAAGGGCATCGGCATTTTGATTAGTGGATCCTTTTTTGTAGTGGATCTCATAATCATATTGCTCTAATTTAAGCCTCCATCTGAATAATTTAGAATTGGGTTCCTTCAGTGAAAATAACCACTGAAGAGGCTTATGGTCAGTAAAAATTTTGAATTTTCGGCCAAAAAGGTATGGTCTAAAGTATTGTGTAGCCCAGACACATGCAAGGCATTCCTTCTCGATGGTAGAGAGGTTGCGTTCATGGTCATTCAGAGTCCGGCTAGCGTACGCTATCGGTAAGTCAGCACCGTTAGTGCACTGGCTTAAAACCGCGCCTAACGCAATGTTCGAAGCATCAGTTGTAAGGTTAAAGGGCTTCGAGAAGTCGGGATATTGTAAAATCGGATCATTTATGAGCAGAGTTTTACATTTCTCAAAACACTCTTTATACTCGGGGTTTTGAGGATCGATCGTCGCTCCCTTCTTCAAACATTGGGTTAATGGTTTGGTTATTTGGGCAAAGTTTTTAATAAATTTTCTATAATAACCCAGTAGTCCGAGAAAACCCTTAATTTGTTTTGGAGTTGTGGGAATCGGATATTTGGATATAGCTTCGGTTTTGAGGGGGTTTGGCTTAACTCCTTCAGGGGTGATAAGATGTCCTAAATAGACACATTCTCTTTTGAGGAATTCCGTTTTATCCAATTGTATTTTCAAATTAGCTTCACGGAGTCTGTCAAAAACTTTTCTGAGACTATTTATATGTTCTTCGAGACTTGTACTATAGATGATAACATCGTCAATAAAAACAGTGCAAATTTCATTCTGCAAACCGCGTAATACATTGTCGAGCAACCGTTGGAAACTAGGAGGTCCGTTTTTTAAACCCATCGGCATTCTACTAAATTCCCAATGACCATTTTCCGAAGAGAAAGCAGTTTTGGCAATACTATCCGGATGCATTGGAATTTGATGAAAACCGCTTTTGAGGTCAAGGCAAGTGAAGTACATACACCTACCAAGTTTGTCGAGCAAATCATTTATGACTGGAAGTGGGTATTTATCGTCTATTGTCTTGTTGTTAAGTCCGCGGTAATCAATAACCAGTCGATACTTTTGTTTGCCGGATGCATCTAATTTTTTGGGTACGAGCCAGAGTGGACTATTCCAAGGTGAAGAGCTGGGTTGAATAATTCCCTGTTTGAGCATATCTTGTATTTGGTTATCAATTTCCTTTTTATATACCTCGGGATATCGGTAATTGCGGGTATACACGGGGATCTCGTCAATGGTACGGATTACATGTTGGACTTTATTAGTACACGTTAAGGTGTTTCCTTCACAATGAAACAAATCTTTGTACTGATATACTAAGTTCAAAATTTGTCTCTTTTCTTCTTCGTTCATATGATCCGTTCGAATATTAGTGGGGTCAAATACATAATTTTGCGTATCATAATAATTCACATTTGGACTTTTCACTTTGTCTAAAATGGGGATTTCTTCAACTTGGATGGGTTCAAACAGTTTGAAATTACATTCAGAATCACTATTATTTAAAATTCCTACGTAACATTCCTTATCTTGAATTTTGACCAGGCATTCAGGAATTTCTAGTGAATTTTGTTTCAGATATGGAATTACTCCTTCCTTTTTTGTTGAATCACATCGTACGGGAATTTTAATCTGCGAAATTGCCCTAGGTGGTATTTTTTGTTCATAGATCGGTTTTTTATTTATTTCTTGATCAACGTAGTGATATTTAAAAGGGATTTTGAAATTTTTTATTATCAGTAACTTGTTCTCATAATCAATATGAGCGCCAAGTAACTCAAGGTTATCTGTACCTAATAGCAATCCGAATCGGCTATGGAATTTGTGAATTCTAAAAAGGAGATTTAGGTTTTTAATTTTGAACATTTCGCCACATGGGATCCTCGCACTATTGCTCCCATATGACAATCCGTGGATTGACCTAACTTGAAATTTCTCTGTTATGATTTTGTCGGGGAAAAATTTTTTAATGACCTCTGGATGCACAAAACTTGAAGTGCTTCCGGAGTCCAACAGGATTCTAATTTTATGCTTCGGAAATACTATGTATGGCAGTTTTTGTCCAGCTTTTGGTTTCAAATGTATTAGGGAGAATGTAGCGATTCGGACTCCTCCTCTAAAAAAGAGACCTCATCGGCCGGATTTTCCGCGTTGTATTCGGGGTCAGAACTTCCCATACTTTCTTCCTCGGGAATTTCCACATTGTTCAAATCTAAATTCGGTCGAGTTGTTTGCCAAGACATTGGAGTCGACTTTGCAAAATTGGACGTTCCTTGACTTGGAACTTGAGTCTGTTGGGGCCTTGTGATTTGTGAAGTGTTACTTTTATTGGGGGTAAAGGGCTTGGATGGCACTTGATTTTGGGTTTTATTTGGGAATGTTTTGGGCTTAAATCCTTGGCCATAATATGACGGTTTGGTTGCTGGAGTCGTATTTTTATTTTCCGGTTTTATCGCCGGTTTGTGTTGGGGGTTCCGATCGAGTCTACCCTTTTGATACTGCATGATTTGATAATCGTTCGTTAGTATCGAAAGGGCTTCGCCCATCGTTTTCGGTTTCCTACTCCGAAGTTGACTTCCGAGCGGTTCCCGTAGGTGCAAGAGTAACGTCCGTAGACTAATATCTTGGTAGTGCTCGATCAATATCTCTTGTTTCGTTTCAGTTTCATGGTTTTTAATCCAAGCAATAGCCAAATTTAGTTTTGCTTTAATTTTATTATGAAACTGAAAAGGATCTTCGCTCTCCCTATGTCTCAGTCCAGTTAGTTCGTGACATAAAGTGAATATGTCCCGTTTGTCGGAGTACGTCTCTAGCAATGCAGTTTTAATACTAGGAAAGTCCGTAAGTGAGTAATTATCTAGCATATCCGAGGCTGGTCCTTGTATTTTGGACATAATGGTCTTAAGGACCTCTTCATTTTGATAATTTGTGGGATCTTCATCATCTATGAACCTATTAGCTATAGATTCACACGTATCCAAAAATTTCCGGAGCTTTCCTGGGTTTCCCTCAAAGGTCGGGATCATGTCCGCATGTTTCTTTTTAAATTCGGGGACTTGGTCCCTAGTATTTTGATTGATATTTAAGTTTCTGAGGGACTCCTGAATTCTTTGAGAAATAAAATAATCTACAAAGTTGGGATCATTAAAAGGGTTACTCGGGATCGGGTTTGCCGCCCCAGGTTGTGACTGTCCCTGTCCCTCAGACATATCAGAATCTTCCTCTATTACAGGTAGTCTTTCGAAAGGCGAGCGAACCTTCCTTAGGAAATATTTTCTGTAGTTTTTTGGAATTTTGACAGGAAAGTATGTACTGTTCAGTGTCTACTCCAAGTGTTAGTTTGTGTCAGTGTGTAAATGTACAACAAAACACAAGTTTATAATATTCAATTATAAAAATGAAATCAAGTATCTTAAATTAAGACAATACAAATTGATTAATTATGAAATTAAGTCAGATGACGGGTGGCTTGAAACGAAATTTCAATAATTAAATACAAAAAAAAATAAAGTGTCTTTAAATTAAGACAATAAAAATTGGTTAATTATGAAATTAACGTCAGATGACGGGTGGCGTGAAACGCAATTTCAATAATTAAATACGAATTAAATAAAGTGTCTTTAAATTCAGACAATAAAAATTGGTTAATTATTCTGCAATACCGCGCCAGATGACGGGTGGCTTGAAACGCGGTTGCAATAAAACTTGATCGTTCCTTCCCACCAGGTAACGGGTGGTATGAAATGGGGAGGTTTAACGATTATTAGAATAAAATTGAATTGTTCCTTCCCACCAGGTAACGGGTGGTATGAAATGGGGAGGTTTAACAATTATAAAAAATCAAATGAAGTTGAATTAGAAGTTTGAATCTTCCTTCAAAATTTGCCGGTGATCTCGCTACTCCTGGAGAATTAAAAGATGAAGCTGGGTTGGTACTTACAACACGACGAGAGTAAACATCTGAGTTTTCTTATCTCGGCTTTAGGTGAAGGTCGACAGAGTAGGTACCTCGGTGTCTTGTTGCGGCCAGCCGTTTCTGAGAAGAGATTAGCGATGGAGAGAGAGCACGGCGATCTTCCGTCCTCACGGGCGGAATCCACTTCTATTATTTAACGAGCCAAGTGTTCTTTGCTCGGGCGTCCTGTTTTCGGCGAATTCGCGTAGTTTCCTCTTGTGGAGCGTGTGATGTTCTCTTGAAGTCACAGAGTGAGTAGAGATGATAGATTTTCTTCTTGGTGAACAGCAGGTTCCCTTTGGGTCAGAATGCAATCGATTTTGATTGATTGATTTGCCCAAAGTTAATTGATTTGTCCACGAGACTGCGCCACTTAAATGTCCTTTAATCGGGAATCGGTTTTTAAAAAACAATCGTTTAATTCCCGAATACAATTTATTAAAATATGAAAAGAAACACACACGACTACGTACAGAGAGGGAACGTACCGCACGAGAGATTGCCCAACAGCGACTGCACCGAGCTTCGGGAGGTCCGAAGCGAGGTGCTTCCACTAGGAGGGGAGAACTGCTGAAGGCATTAGTTTTATTATTTTTCCTCCCTATGTTAGAGGATCACATAATTTATATATATATATATATATATATATATATATATATATATATATATATTTATTTATTTATTTATTTATTTATTTTTTTTTTTTTTTTTTTTTTTTGTTTGGATCCTGGTTGTCCTCCTCAGGTAGCACCATAATAATCTACACAGTATTGTTCATTCTAGTTCAACACTTTATTACGCGAACTCTCAGTCGTCAATGATTTCGGAACACCAGAACAGTTATTTTTCTCGAGATCTCCTAGCTACCAACATCAACAATAATCACTACTGCGCTCTCGCTGGGCAACCGAGAACCTTTCCAATCCTGGTAGGTAGATCCATTTGTTCTTCAAATCCAGCGCCCGCACACACACACACACACACATATATATATATAACTCGGCGCTTCGCGCCCTGGACCCACCGGATCTTTTCTCTTTTGTACTGCGTAGAAAACGAGGATAATTTGCTATGCAAATTTTGGGAGTTGTACGACCAAAAAAAATTTGACCAGTCAACAGGATTTGAACCCACAACCTTCGTCTCACGAGAAAAAAAAAAAAAAAAAAAATCGGGAGTTGTACGACCAAAAAAAATTTGACCAGTCAACAGGATTTGAACCCACAACCTTCGTCTCACAAGAAAAAAAAAAAAAAAAAAAAAAAAAAAAAGGGAGTTGTACGACCAAAAAAATTTGACCAGTCAACAGGATTTGAACCCACAACCTTCTTCTCACGAGACAAATTTCGTTACGGACATAAAAAAAAAAATATTGGGGGTCGGCCTAAGAATTGAATAGCAATTAATATATATATAGTGTATATCCATACGATATCTCCCTTTAAAAACGGCGTAAAAAATTCATTCCAACGCAGAAAAACCGACTTGGCAAAAGACAGGTCGAGTTCGTTGCCCAGCCCGATCGTTCCAAAATGTCAGGCTCATATTTACAATTTCATAGCCCAAAAAATGCTTAAGAAAAAAGAAAAAAAAAGTTTTTTGGACTAAAGGGTATGTGGGGTGTTACAGTCGAAGTATTATTCAGCGCAGAATCGATTGCGACCAATCCCAGATCTCTAAGATTCATAAATGAGTGAGAAAATTAGATTTTTAGGCGAAAAATGTCCATAAGTAATTGACCGAATCAGAGTTCAGCTTTGTGTTCTAATATTTCCTTTGTGATCTCGTCACACGGCTGTCTCCTCAGTTTTAGTCAGGACATGGACCTCAATGAACAGAATTTGTGCCTAATTTAATGTTATCTACAACTTTTCTTCGAAAATTCGCTCTATTAGTCATGCTGCATAACTGAATACTTCTTTTTTTTTAACTTTCTGTTCTATAGAAAAGTCAAAATAATTACGGTGTTCTATTGGTTTGAATCTGAGTTACTGTTTTCCATGAGAATAGAAAGGGGAGAAATCGACTGGAATGGTTTCGTTGAAAAGTGCGATATAAACAATTAATTACACGTTCTAAATGAACGGCAGTTTCTAGTTGAATGCCTGCTACCTTCATTTTCGATCCAACCACATCAACCCCATGTCCCACGTGTGAGCCAGATTAAACAAGAGAAAGAGAAGCTTGGATGGGGGGCCAGCACGTGGGTAAACACGTACACATCAATTTTAAAGGTGGCAATTCAACGGAGCAACTTCTCAAATATTTGTCATAAGCTACGGTAGCAGGAATGAACGCTTTGTTGAAGCTGGTGTGTTCGACGTGGATCGATATGTGACAATCGTAGGATGCTGGAGCTGATTTATCAAACATGCATTCAATTTGCTTAATTCAGCATTAATTGATTCCGTCCGTATCTATTCCGTACATTCCGAGTTCGCCAGTTGGTATCGGAGCCCTCTGATCCCTTTCGGGCAGGTTCCCAACTCAACTTCCACCGGGGCCCACTAGCTCAGATTTTCGTGCGATCTACAAGTTTTATCAGGGCGTCCCTCAGAAGCTATGTCTTATAGGCGTGTTAATATAGAGAGGCGCCTATTGGAATTGATCCAGGGGTGTAGGGGACAACCCAAGCATGAGAAAAAAATAACAACATACTTATCCCTTTTCAGACCATTCTAAGACCGAATCCGTAAAAAAACCATGAAAATTATTACACAATGGTTTATGATTTCTATGTTAGGTAGCCCTTCTACGCAGATCATTGGTCTATAGTTATTAAACCCCGTAGGTAGGTATGTAATATATGATCACAACATGGTGCATCGTGCCTTTGAGAAGGGTTCACACTTTTACAGTTCCAAGACCCCGCAATTTTACGCTTCACAGTAAATATGTTTAAAAAAATGGGAAAATGATGGTTGAAGTAATTTACGTTAGCGCATGCGCAGAATGGAGTAATGATTTGAGAAAAATGAAATTGGTAGGGTAGATACATAGGGTGTTACGTGTCATTTATTCAAGATAACAACTTTTGGTAAGAAGGAATCCCGAAAAATGTATTCTATATTTCACTTTCTACTTTTTTCAAACTTCTTAAGGAACCTAATCAGCGAGCCATCAGTTGGGAACCACTGCTTCAGGAAGATGAATCTAAATTCGTTACTAACATAGGTGGCAATTCCTGCGCATTTCTGCAGGTCACTTGTTGCTGAAATGCAATGTTTCTGTTCCTGATTAATGAGCTAATCAGGTGAAATACCTTTTTGATAATCTTATAAGTACTCTAACACAGTTTTTGCACGGCTCCATAAAGTCAGCTTTATTGTTTTGAGCTGACTCTGCGTTTGAATAGAACGGAGCTATGAAAGGGTTTTTATTTCTTTTTCAGCGATGGATGTACTAGGGAAGTGCATTCGTGATCGTTCAAATCCGCAGTCCGACCTCGAAAAGGGGGTTAAACCCTGTGATTTGTTAACAGTTTCATACCGAAAACACAGGAAGTGAGGCGGAGTTTTACGAGGGAGAAGAGAGGAGCAACAGTCGAGTAACCCATCATCAACGTGCGTGGGACTCCAGTGAAAAAGCAGACTGTCAGGTCGTTTGAAGCATAAAAACGAACTCTGAGCAATTCTTACTGCATGACAGTGTTGTACTTCAAAGAAGGCTTTCATGCCTGAAAATTTTACAAGCCGGACAACCCATTCCTGAACAGGATCGACGAGAAATATGCATGTAATCTTTGGCCAACAGGAACATGAAATCCACTTAAATTTTGAAATGGGAAACTTTCATGTGTTGGAATTACACACTTTTGACCTCAGATTCGGATTCAGCGCACTTAAAAACCCTCATGTAGTAATTTTTAGCTCAAAATACAGTTTAGTTTAGCTAATAAACGGGTAAAAATATCATGCGTGACGTAGTAGCCACAGAATACAGTATACTGGTAGTAGCGCAAGGCAGCTGAGGGTTCCAGGCGGGCAGGGGGTGTGACGTAATCGAGCAAATTAATTTCAAGAAGCGTTTTACAGGTCAGACACCCATCATATAGCACGTTTTTGGAAAGCTCCAGCCCAGACCTTTTCATAGACCAAATAAAAAATGACATTGAAAATTCCACATTACCCTACTTGAATAATGATGTTCAAAAATTAAATTCTACTCATAAGTACCTACGAGTATAAGACTAGCTTATAACTGAACTATAACTATAGAAAAACCATTACAGCCCTGATATAGCCTTAAAAAGGGCAAAAGTACTCAGCAAGCAATAAACATATAAAAAGAAGCCTTCAATATGTCGTCCTCTAAATTCCGGAGTTTGGGAATTAAATCACTAATCCGCGCTTCCCAACTAAGATTTTGATCTATATTCAATTGATCGTATTCAATTTCCTCACAGTCGTTTATCGAGTGATGTTTCAGGGGGCTTAAGTCAGACATCAGTATAACAGTCAGAAGTCAGGTATTAGTCAGGCACTTCTGTATAACAATTGAGGAGCTGACATGGTAATGCACTTACCAAAAATCAAATTTTATAGGAACTCCCTCTGAAGTCTTATCAGATTTTCTGGACATAATCTCTTCTCCATGCAAAGATCACACATTTATTCACGGTGCGATCTAGCAAGGTCGGGAGGACCTAAGGCTTTCCCCACGCCGGCGCCGTTGGCGTGACTGGCACTTCGACGAAAAAAAATTTTCTTTCGATTTTTGGACTTATGTGCTTTTTTATGTCAGCTCCTCAATTATTAGTTCTACTAATAGGTATTTTATAAATAATCTAGTACATTTTCATAATCACAATCTTGTTCGATTACAAAGGTTCTTTGCACAGAATAATAAACATGAAGGTGGGGCGTCATGCTGACTACATATTTCGGTGACAGCAAAGCTACCAGGATCGGTAATACAGACTTTTCAGCGAAGTTTTGAAGTAAAAAGTGGGTTGTGGGGATTACGCGAGCGAGGCGCGAGTTGACATCCCAATACCTCCCTCCTGTTATGATTATCGCGGAGGGGATCAATGGGGGCGAGCCAATATCAGGGTTTAAGCCCCTGGGCCTAAATGTTATTAGTTCCCTCTTTCAAAAATTAAATTCTACTCATAAGTACCTTCGAGTATAAGACTAGCTTATAACTGAACTATAACTATAGAAAAACCATTACAGCCCTGATATAGCCTTAAAAAGGGCAAAAGTACTCAGCAAGCAATAAACATATAAAAAGAAGCCTTCAATATGTCGTCCTCTAAATTCCGGAGTTTGGGAATTAAATCACTAATCCGCGCTTCCCAACTAAGATTTTGATCTATATTCAATTGATCGTATTCAATTTCCTCACAGTCGTTTATCGAGTGATGTTTCAGGGGGCTTAAGTCAGACATCAGTATAACAGTCAGAAGTCAGGTATTAGTCAGGCACTTCTGTATAACAATTATTAGTTCAACTAATAGGTATTTTATGAATAATCTATTTTCATGATAACAATTTTGTCCGATTACAAAGGTTCTTTACACAAAATAAACCATGAAGGTGGACTTGAACTTGGAGCACATACTGATGCTATGCCACAGGCATGAAGCAAAAGAGGAAACTTTTCTTCGACTCTGTTATTAATTTAGAACGTCCTTTTAATTTTGATTCAATAGTTTATACTTCAAAATCAAGTGTTATTTCCTGCCTTTTAGCATTTTTAGTTAATAGTAATGTGAAGATTTGATGGAGTATTGGTGAAATTGTTAATGAGACTATTAGTATTTCTTGCAAATTAAAGAGTTTGAGAAAATAAGAAAAAAGGGAAAACAACGAAAAACAAGAGAAAAGAGCTGGAAGGGGTCGGGGGTTTTGGCCGGTCCGGGGGCGGCCCCCTTGACGATTAGTTCTCCAGGATGTGTGGAGAGTCTCCACAACATCCGTTAAGGGCTGCCTGTTCAGAAATGAGCTGGTGGCCCCGGGAGCCGTCATGGTGGGTGGGTCCGGGCCGGTCGGGGCCCTCAGGCTCTGACCGGCCAAACACAGGGGGAAAGCCACTCCACACCGAAAAAACACAGGAAATAATATTGGGCACAGAAGCAGAAGATAACATAACAGATAACAGAAGAAAACAAGATCACAGCAAACTATACGGATGACATCAAACACAGACGAAATTTCAAGATGTACACACCATTCCCATTCCCATTTCAGTTATGGTACATGTACAATTTGTATAAAACCAATAAATGAATTTAAAAAAAAAAAAAAGGTGGGGCGTCATGCTGACTACATATTTCGGTGACAGCAAAGCTACCAGGATCGGTAATACAGACTTTTCAGCGAAGTTTTGAAGTAAAAAGTGGGTTGTGGGGATTACGCGAGCGAGGCGCGAGTTGACATCCCAATACCTCCCTCCTGTTATGATTATCGCGAGGGGGGATCAATGGGGGCGAAGCCAATATCAGGGTTTAAGCCCCTGGGCCTAAATGTTATTAGTTCCCTCTTTCAAAAATTTAATTCTACTCATAATTACCTATAAGACTAGCTTTATAACTGAAATATAACTACAAAAAAACTATTACAGCTCTGAGGTAGCCATAAAAAGGACGAAAGTACTCAGCAAGCAATAAGCATATAAAAACAACATAGAAGCCATATGCAAGAAGGCATATGTCGTCCTTTAACTTCGGGAGTTTGGAAATTAAATCACTAATACGCGCTTCTCAACTAGGATTTTGATCTATATTCAATTAATCACATTCAATCTCCTCACAGTCTTGTATCAAGTGATATTTCAGGGGGCCTAAGTCAGATATCAGTATAACAGTCAGGAATCTATCTGTCAGGTACTTCTGTGTAACAATATTATTAGTTCAACTTATTAGTTCAGCCAATTGTGCTATCGCTCCTTGATGCCTACTTTTAGGCTTTTGGAAATTACAAAAGTTATACCAGGGTGGGCGCAAATTAAATTATGATATAATTCAATACGTTAAAAAAATGCAAAGACTATTCTCAGGGCGAAGGGGCATACTCGCCTTAACGAAAAGGGATTGAGGAAGCTGTGAATGACGAAGATATGATTGCTTTAAATTTTGTTTTGAGCAAATTTCATACGATATTTATTCCGAAAAGGATGCATCGGTGTATGGCCTCAAAATAAAAGAATATAATTAATTTGATAGAAGTGAAAATACGAATGGGTGAACTCACAGGGGAGGGTGAAGCTGCAGGTGGTGAGACGAACGTCGGCGAAGTCTTGAATTGATGCTGGTTGATGTTGAGAGTCAATCAACAAGGGTTGCAGGCGATGAGAGAGATACTGAATTAATTGATAATTTTCTTCCACCAAATACTTGGAAGAAAGGAATATAATGGGTGAAGCTTCACGCAGGCGATCCCTGAACCAGAGAAGACGAGAGAGGTGACAATTATTGGTGGCTGTGTAACAATTATTAGTTCAACTAATAGCTATTTTATAAGTAATCTAATATATTTTCATGATAACAATCTTGTTCGATTACAAAGGTTCTTTACACAGAATAGTAAACCATGAAGGTGGGGCGCCATGCTGACGACATATTTCGGTGACAGCAAAGCTACCAGCATCGGTAATACAGACTTTTCAGCTGAGTTTTGAAGTAAAAAGTGGGTTGTGGGGATTACGCGAGCGAGGCGCGAGTTGACATCCCAATACCTCCCTCCTGTTATGATTATCGCGAGGGGGATCAATGGGGGCGAGCCAATATCAGGGTTTAAGCCCCTGGGCCTAAATGTTATTAGTTCCCTCTTTCTCATTTCACCGAGGTTGCGGGCAAAGAGGGGGGTGGAAGGGTTTTGGGAAGCGTCATTTTCGGGGTACGAAAGAGGGGAGGAAGGTCCTAAATCCACAGACGCACTTTCGGAAGGTCGCGTAATCCCTTTGGAAGGATAATAATTAATGTCACTTTCCTTCCCTTTCCATCACGCAGTTAGCCGGGGAGTTATTGCCGTCAAATGAGAGGAAACGCTGTGGGCTTCCAACTCAAATCCGAAACTCGAATCAGTCTCATCCGAGGAGAGTTGAATTGTAGTTTAATCAAACCGGAGCACCCAGTGAGACAATATTAGTTAGGACCCAATAAAGCACTTATGGGTACGGTGACCATACGTCCCGATTTTATCGGGACAGTCCCGATTTTAAAGCCTGTGTCCCGGGGTCCCGAATTGGGAAAGAAATGTCCCGATTTTCACCAATAAAAATTTTTTCAAACCAAATCATCATGAAAAGTTATTAGCTTTATTTTAAAATGAATGATTAGTACCGTGGAATTTCTTTACACCACACACAACATAACTATTATCATAGTCACAGGACCAGTCTGGAGACCCAACTGTGTTGGCCTCCTCGACCTCAGCGAAGGTTTCTGCCACAGAGGCAGCAAATGAATATTTGATTCTTTACAAAAGCTTGTTTGACAGAAAAAGAGTCTTTATTTCTACCAATGAAAGTAAAGGAACTTCAAAGAAACAGTGTTGCTGCAGGAAATGCATGCGATTTACAAGAGGTGAAAAATACAGTACGAACATTTTATGACCACTGCATTACTTATTTTGATCTTTGAAAATCAAACGTTGACAGCTAGAGTCAACTGTCTTGGATAGACTCAAAGAAGCAGCTGAAGTGGGAAGAACTAGAGGAAAGTTGGGATTTGTTTCAAGATAGGCCACCTCTCTCGCTTGATGATTTGTTCAATGAGCTTAGTGTGCTGAACACACAGCTTCCTGATGTCGTCCTGGCTGAATGGAAAGAACAAAAACTATCAACTGAGCAACGGTGGCTGACTTTATTTCAGGACTTGCAGAAAAACGAAATAAGCGTTCCTAATCTCAAAACTCTGCTAGAATGTTCTCCTTCTTTACCAGGAACAAATGCTTCAGTCGAGCGAGCTTTCTCATTGATAAGTAACTTTTGGACCGCAGAAAAATCTTCAATGACACTAGGCTGCGTTAAAGCATTACTAATTGTCCAAATGAACAGTTCTTTGTCGTGTGTTGAAATGTACGACAAAATAAGAAAAGACGACTCCTTGCTGAGAGCACTTTCCTCAACGCAGAAGTACGACTGGAGTAAAGAGAGGCCCTAGTGAAAAAATATAACAAGAACAATGATGTTTGTAAACAGACTGCTCTGTTAACTTTGATTTTTTCATTTTTTGGAAAATTAATGTTTGTTTATTTGACTATAAAAACTTACCTGTTGTTCGTGAAGTTCAGTTTGTTCGTGCAAAAGGTACATATTCTTTCTGTGTATGTAATAAACTTCTTGAAATTATTTTGTCGTGTAATTCTTAGTGCCACATTCTTTAATGAATATTACCTATTTTTAGTTTGATACGAAGCTCTTAATAAACCAATGTTTGAATGGATGAAATAGGCTTAAAAACAAACTTTTAAAGGGTAAAAAATTCAAACTTTTAACCCCCGGACCCTCCTATACCCCTCAAACCCCCTTGATAGTTTTATCCGTCCCGATTTTGCTTAAGATAAATATGGTCACCGTACATATGGGCAACAGCCGGCCCGCTGTAAGATTTGATCCGGCCCGCAAGACATTTTGAAAAACCCAATAAAAAAATAAAAATAAATGAATAAAAAAAATACACTACTTACTCATACTCATGGAATCAACTGAGCGATCAAGCCGAGTGGCGGTGATCGTCAGAGTGAGGCGGCAAACATCAAAGCTGTTACTGTTGGAGCAATTTTGAATCAGATTTAGCGATTTCAAAAACATGGAAATGTTTCAATTTATTTGCCACTCCAACAAAAGGTAATGTACAAAATGCTTCAATACACTTGCAAATGGAGTAGATCGAGATTCAAGAAAACTCACTCCTAAAATCTAAATAAGACCAAGGAAGAAGACCATTTTCCGCAGCTCAGAAAATTCGCAAAAAGATTGATTTGTGCGTTTGGCAGTACTTTTAAATGAGAACAGTTCTTTTCATTGATGAAAGTTAATAAATCAAAACATCGTACAAGGGTGACTGACGATAATTTGGAAAATTCTTCACGTCTTTGTATCAGTGGAATTGCTTGCCAAATTCAAGCTCAAGTGTCTCATTGATTTCGGTGTCGCTATTTAACTTTCGTAGTTTGTAACAATTCCAAATTTAACGATTTAATTATAATGCTGTACCTATTTTTTCATTTCATTTTGTTATTTTAACAAATTGTATTATAATAACGTTGTCGTACTATTTCATGTCTGATATCTATCACTAAAAATTATGAACACTAATTTAAAATGCACTACTTTTAAACGCGGCCCGCGATCGTATTTGCACACTAAAGTTTGGCCCACAACATGTCAAAGGTTGCCCATACCTGCAATAAAGGTTACTGTACCTCGCACATCCTGATATCGCCTGCATGAACTGTATGCTTCTGAAAATTTTGAAACCATTTTGACATGGATTTATGTCTTAACTCCAGAGTTCATTCCAAATTTTCGTCCGACTCCAAAAAAAGCTTCAAGTTAGTACACAAAGGTTAACTATTCCTATATAATGCGGGGTGTTATATTTCGTGACGGTCACGGGCTTGGAACCGATTCTAGATCAAATTTCTCGATTCTGGTCGCCTTTTTTTAACCCTTTGTTTTCGAGTTATTTAATTTTTAAGATTTTTTCGTGTTTTCTACCCTGACATTAACACGGCCATAACTCCCTCAATTTGCACGCGAATTCAAATCTGATTACACCTTTAAAAGAGCGTAAAATTTCCTATTTCCCTATTGGAAAATAACATTTTTTTTAAATGGGCAAAACGGGAGAAAATGAACTTGAAAATGAAAATTCATCAAATCTTAGAAATATTCTTTTTTATACGCCCATAAGTTTCTGTGATTCGGCGCGTGAATTTTTGACTGTATGCCTTTAGGGGATCTAGTTACGAACGCCACCTCCACGTGGCAGCACCAAAATGAACAGATCTTAGTTTTGCTCTCATTCCGTAAATAATTGGTCAATTTCCTATCTGTAAATTGCATTGCATTCAGAAATAGCTTAGAATTTTCGGTAATCGGTTCCGATGTTTAAAATGTGTTCATTTGGTTCACTGGGGATTAAATTTGGCCCGTTTTTTGAAAAATCCCAATCAGTCAAGATTTGGAGGAGTGCGTAGGTACTGATCACGATGGTTTTTTCAAATATGAAATTGGACCACTAAAACCCCATCAATTGTTGTCCAGAAAATTCGAAGTTTCGAAAATTCGAGATTTCTCTATCTTAGGCCTAGGCACAGAGTAACAGAACACTTGACTGGGCCTAGGCTAGTTTCATAAAGTAACATATATTATTCTTCTGTGCTATAAGTCTTTCACGATTATAAATTGTAGGTATCAATAATCCAAGTAATATAAATCAACAGTTTTAACGGTTAAAGACAAATCCCAAATTGCTAGATAATGATTCCAATGTTTTTTGGGGTGATGAATCTATTTAAAATATTTTCAAAGCGGTCGAACTTCATTTCAAGACACAAAATAGACAAAAGGAGAGCTTAGTGAGAAAAATGACTAGGTAAAGATCACGACCGATGAAGATTCAAATGATATTTTATTCTTCTAACAAAGAATTTACAGCTTCTTCGCTCAAAACTAATAATATTGACAGGTTCATGTGTGATCAGGGTGTTCACGGGTGTAGTGGATTTATATATGTCTGACTTGGTGTAGGTAGACCAAGTGGGACATTTATGTTCTGATTATGCGGGTTAGTTCCTGTGGTATTTCCGAAAGGAATGTGAGCGAAATCGCCAAGGTCAGCTTGCTTGGCGGGAGGAACTTGAGGATAGTTCGTGTAGTGGCCGCGTGGAGCACTGGGCTCGCTTAGTGCGTGCTGGGTCCGATCTGTTTGGTGCTGAGCCGTTGTGTAATATTCCGGCCTAAGATTTATATCTTCAGGGGGAATATACTGGGCTTGGTTGAGGTACTGAAAAGTATCCTGTGTTTTGAACAAGTTGGGAGTGAGTTTGACACTCGGATCGGCCGGGTAGCATTGTGTCGAATATCGTGGATATTCAGATATCTTTGTCGAATCATGATGATTGACTTCAGAGCGAGTCTGGAAGGTATCCTCGAACTTTTGTGTGTGTGAGGCTTGGCCTAACGTTTCCTTCATGGATACGTTAGGTAGTAAGGCGATCTCTTCGCGAGAATCGAGCCTTTGTCTGTCGCTAGGACCAGCGGACGAGTCGAGTATCGGGTAGGGAGCGCTTCGCGGGCTAGGGCTCCCGGCCGCGCCGTGTTCTGCTTCCTCTTGCATGAGGAAGTAGGACGGGCGGCGCTCCATCGATGTACCCGAGTTGATTAACTCGTTTTTAATACCTCTCCGTATAGGATGCAGGATTTGGAAGGTGGACTCGCTTGACAGAGCTTCTTTCCTTTGCTCGGATGTCAGGGTCCTACCTTGTAGCCTTGAAAAAGGCTTCCTTGGACGATAAATTAGAGCGGATGAGCTTAGTAATTTATCGGCGTGCCCCAGCGGTCGGTGACGAGCTTAGTGCTACGAAACCCGGGCGACACGTCTCGAACGTCCCAGCGGGCGTACGATCTAATGAGAATATCAATAGATGTACCGGGTGGCGTTCTGACAGAAGAACTACGTTGGGCAATGAGCAGGATAAAGGATCACTGGACTCGTAGATGCCAAAGCGAGATCTGTGAGGAGAGAAGATATGCCTTGTGAGCAGTAGAATGCCGTTCTGAGAAGAACTCGTGAGCAGAAGGGTCGTCAGCGTAGAGCGTGTAGAAACTTCGTACTGGTAGAGTGTAGTCGTCGAGAGCGGTGAGTGGAATGAATTTCGGAGGGCTCTGTGCGGGGTAATTATAGGGAGGTGGCCGCCTCCTGCCACCCCCTGATTGGTCCGCTTAATTTCATTAGTTCACCATGTGCTTCCTTATTGGCTCGCACATTGTTTTCTCAGAATCTGTGAATATGATAGCTGAGTTGGCTTTTTGGGGGTGGCTTCCCCGCGTCCGTCTCTGAGACGGGGTCCCCGGGGGTGGCTTCTCTGCGTCCGTCGCTGGGACAGGGTCCCCGGGGTGGCTTCTCTGCGTCCGTTGTTTAGACGGGGTCCTCGGGTGGCTTCTCTGCGTCCGTTGTTTAGACGGGGTCCCCGGGGGTGGCTTCTCTGCGTCCGTCGCTGAGACAGGGTCCCCGGGGTGGCTTCTGAACCAGAGGTGGTTGCTTGCCGCCTCCTGGTTGGTTCGTCTATTGTCTCTCGCGCAATCAGAGTTTCTGATTGGCGTGTAGGCTTGCTAGAACCGTCCTTGTTAGTTCTAGAGGACATTTGATTGTCTGTTTGAGTTTTCTCATTCAAGGCGACTTGGTTCGAGATACTTGTCGCGTCTCTCTCGCCCAGTAAGTGTTTAGGGAGGTCGCCTTGTATGTTATTTGATAATATTTCACTTTTGGGAGAGAATATCGCATTTTCTCTCTGGTGAAATATTTTGTTTGACGGAGTTATAACTCGACGTCTTATGAACATTTGTGTGCCATGTCTACCTCTTTTTGGTAGCCCTGAAAAGGGCTGTTGAAAAGAGGGGGTGGTTTTCACCACAATGGGATAAGGTTCTTAGGAAAAAGAGTAGGGAAAAAGTTTCCAATCTGGCTCGGGAAGATGTAACTTTAGAAGAAAAGCAATGGATAAGTTTACCTTATTATGGGAAAATTTCTGATAAAATTGGCAAAATTCTATCATCGAGAGGTTATAAAGTAGGTTTTAAAACTAAAAATAGTCTTAAAGCATTACTAGGATCCGTTAAGGACAAAATTAGTGTTCAGGTTAAAAGTGGAGTTTATAAATTAAAATGTTCTTGTGGCTACGAATATTGCGGTCAGACTGGTAGGAAATTTAGGGAAAGAATAGACGAGCATATGGAGGATTTCAGGGAAAATAAGGGTAAGTCTACATTTGCAAAACATCTTAAGGAATCCAATCATAGTTACAATTTTGATTTGACAGACAGACAGTTTGTAGAATTTCTTCATTTTTGCCCAAAGGGAGGTATGTTGAATGTACTTGAAAAATTCGAAATTATCAAAAGTGACAGGTCTGGTAAATGTTTAAATGAGGATATACCTCAATATATTTCACCACTGATAGGTCCATTTCTATAAAAGCTTGGAATTATCCCTTCACACTGTTGAAACCATATTTAGTTATTTCCCCTTTCACTTCATCTGATTAGCTATAATCCCCTTTCACTTTGTATGCACTTAATTGGTTGTACCTCCTGCCCCTCTCCTTTCTCTCGACCAATGGGATTAAATCTCCCTTCACTTGTCACTATATAACCTGTGTCCTTTCTAATGTGTCTTCAGTTATTGTTTGTTACTGATGATGGCCTAACCGTCGAAATCGATTTAACATTGTAACTCTTTATTTTTCGTGGAAATAGACGTTTTTCACTAACTTCCGTTTAATAATGGGTTTCCACAACTTCGTCGCGAGTGATTTAGTTCGTTTTAGTTTTTAGTTCGTTTAAGGCCATCCATGGTGTGCAGCAGTCGCAAGTGATATTAAAAGAATCTAAAAATCTCTACATTTTCATTTTTATTTATTATTATTTTGCTTCCGTGTCAACCTTTAGTAGTGGAAGCATTGTTTCCACCTTGGGGGGAAGAAAAATTCTTTGTCTTCAAATTAAAATTTGCACTTGCATTTTACGCTTTAGGCCATTCTGAATCAAAATCGATAAGCGACCTCTGAATCGCAAAAAGCATGTGGAAATTTTGATTTTGGAGGACACAATTTTTTTTTACTTCAATCACGAACACAAAGTTTCCCTATCTTCGGTAGTGAGGAAGCGAAACACATAGAATTTATCATATCAAGTAAACTAAGATTTGTGAGTTAAAGAGTAGAACTTATAGTTAAGAGAAAAGTGTGTAAACCCCTCTAATTGGGTGAAAGTCGTCAATGTTTTATCACAAACTCTATGTGGTTTTAAAATTATTAGGTGCGAACCCATTTCATCGAGCCCAACATCGTAACTCTTTTATTATCGTGGAATTAATTAATGGAATAATTTTCGTGGACAAAGTTCTTCTTAAACTTCCGTTTCTTATTAGTACGTGCCGCCTACCTTGCTTTATTAAAGTGTTTCGATGGGTTTAAATACTATAATTTAGTAAGATAAAACTTTGATGATCGAAATCAAATTTAATAGTTATTAGTACTAACAGATCGCTCAAAGACTTAGCCCAAGCCTTTCAAATGAATCATTTATACAATTAGGTAAATAACTTTTTCTTGCGATTTTCGGTATTTTATTTTATTGAGTGTTTTTATTCTCATTTTATAAATAAACATATTTCATTCTACGTACACTCTGTGTTTCAAAGGAAAGCACCTTGATAAACCAATTTAGGGAAAATGGATCAGTTCTTAGAGGAATATACCGGCGCTACAGACGCGGGATATAGGTACGGCAGTAGTGGTGTTTGCAGGAGATGCCTCGGGGTTGAATGTTGACATACGAGTTTTGCAATGGAAAATAAATACGTGACAACCCATAGAGTGGAAACTGAATCGTGTTGTGCCAACACACTATTTTTCTTGTTGACAATCATTTCCTGACTATATTGACACCAACGGAGAGTTGAGCGCATTCGTGGACCATAATCTGTAGCGGAGATCGCTAAAAATAATGTAGTATCTCCATTTTCATGAGAGTCTCTGACTGAAATTCAGGTTTTTAAGATCACAAACAAGTGCGGGAGAACGCATTACCAACAACCTATTCATTAATTATTATAGGGGGGGGGGGGGGGGATTCGGCAACACCATAAATAGTGTTGAAAAGGTATATTATCATGAAACATGCTTTTTTCACTGCTTCCAGCCCAAAAACGGCACTATTTATGCCTCAACGGCACTCTGTTTTTCACGTACATCCAACCGTGGCTATAGATTCGTAACTCTCATCTTCATCCCACAAAAATCGTTTACTGGCTCTAAATTCATCAAACGTCACACCACATCCCAATACTGCTACCGTTTGAAAATTGCTGTTAGGTACGTATACAAATTTGATTCAAGTTTTTTGTTTGATTACGACCTAATGTGATGAATGAGATAAATTCTCTCCTGTTCATCCTAAGAAGCTGAAATTTGACAGGAATCCTCTCTGGAATGTCAAGAAACCTGACCAATAGAGTGACAGGGTGGCCGGCCTCCAAATGGACATTTGAATTTTCCCTTTCCCTGACGGATCTTCAGATTCCCCTGACAAAAATATCAAAATCAAATACTGTTTCTGTAATTTTTACGAATTTTCAAAGAAAAATTGAGCTATTTAGGTGGCTTCCAAAGTTAAAAATTTGGAGGAAGGGGGCGGGAGCCCCCTACAACCCCTTTCGTACATCAAAGAATACAATCCTAGATTTTAACGCCATATATAAATATATATATGATGTATCCCCTAAATGGCAATGGTGTATTCGTAAATATGTCAAGAACAGTTAAAAATTGTTAAATTTATATTGATTAGCGGTATATTACTCAAATAAAGTTCATCAACTATAATTTAGAACATTCAAAAATGTATGCACGTAATTATACAGAAAAAATGTCTTCGAAGTTCAATAATATGTGCGGAAAAATCAATAAAAACTACAGAAAAAACTAGACATCTGAAATCATTTTTTGAATAGCAGATCATTATTTAAAAAAAGATTTTTGCCATAAAAGATATATTTTAAATTCGTTGTCCTCAGAGTGCTCAAATAAACAAGTTAACCTAAATGTAATAAGATGATTTACAAAAATTCGCTAATCAATCATGCTGCTTGCCTTTTTTTAAATGTTTTATGGTCTCCCAATTTGATCTGAAGCGATTTGTTAAAGTTTGACTTTAAATTAAAATTTTAATAATTTGCGTTGATTTTTGTTACATGGATATTTCCTAGCTCTGAGGGTAAACATTTCAAATTTTCGACTGACAGCAAAAAATGTCACGGTTTTTTTTCACCAACAACCAATCGTTGCTAGAGGTAATAGAACTTCCTGATTTCCCATCCCTAAAAAACAGTTCGTTGGACAGCATTAAACATGACTCCACATTTCAATGGGCCAATTTCCCCCTCCTTAACCTTCCTGAGAAGTCCTAGGTAATGTACACAAACTAGTTGTTGGGGCTCCCAATAGATCAATCCACTATTCTGCTTGGTATGCTGCCTAGATCAATACTCAGTTGATTTCCCCACACATCGTTTACCACTAAGTGTTTCAGTAACCGAGAGCCAAAGACATATTATCGAAGTCACAATGTATCTGCGCGTTACTCTTTGAACAGTTTAACCACCACTCTTGATAATTATTTTTGGGTCATTCTCATTTCATTTGCCGCTTTGGGGCGTTTGAGAACCTCAGTGACGTGAAATATGAAAGTGCTCGAAAATGAGGTTAGATCAGCAAATACTACTCATTGAACATTGCAGATTTGTGTTCCATAGATGAACAGTGAGTTTTTCATTGATGTATTTTTTTTTTTTTTTTTTTTAATTAAAAAACAGGATATCCAACTCATGAGTGTTACCAGATTTCAAAAATTGATTTCTGTAAAATGGATGATTTGGCAAAATTGTTGTCGGGGCTCAAGTAAGTACAAAAGAATCACGTTCAAACGTAATATTCAGATTTCACGGAATTCATGTTGAAGGCAGTGTAATTGAGCTTAAATCTCAGGAGTGTTACCCTATTAGTGTTACTGTGTTACCGTAATATTAGGAATGTTACCCATCCTTGGTCACACTCATGAGAATTTCCGATAAAAATGCCGTCACACAGGATGATGAAGTGACAAAATCGGGGATGGCTACTGTTTGAAACCTGTCACGAAGCAGTATGGTTGTTGATATAGGATTATTTTGTTTAAGCACCAACAACACTCGTAATTTGTGTAACACTTATGATTAAAAATAAAAATACTCAACATGTTTTTAGGCTTCTTTCACTGTAAAAACTGCTGCAACTCCAAGCACTCCAATACAGTCTCACATCTTCAACTGGACAATATAACCTTCACATCTGACTGTTTCCCGCCATTTTCCATCAGCTTTCTTGATCCCAAAAATGATAACACTCCTGAGGTCCCATTGAGAAGACATATGGGGGACTGACTGGAAAACTAGTTTTTCACTGGTTGGGAAAAATCTGAAAACTGTAAATCTTTACTCTAAATAAATAGGAACCAACCTACTGCAGCTACTAACCCTGGCCAGTTCTAGATTGTCATTGATTCGTAACAACCTAACTTCTACTTAGGTGTTAGGTAGGAGGGGACAGTAACATTCATGAGTTTCCAGGATACCAGGTTTAATTCGTCATCACTGTGATTGGTTAAAGGGGATTTTGGGCAGTCAAATTATTACTTCGTTGATCTCTCAACTTATACTACCCTTTTTTCCCCAAAATCACTAGTTTTGGTCAAGAATTACGAGAATTCGTCGTCGGGGACATGAAAGCGGCAAATGAAATGAGAATGACCTTTGACCCACCTATGAAATAATATGTAGTATGATAAATTAGACTGTTGAATTTCGATTGTTTAGGAGTTAGAATATACCTAAGATTGCTGCGAATAATTACACAAAGTTTTCATTTATAAAAATTCCCTGACATTTGGTGGTTTTTGCAAAATTCCCTGACTATTCCCGACGCTAAGAATTCCCACAATTCCAGGTTTTCCCTGACTTTTCCAGTTGGGGGCCACCCTGAGTGAGTAAAATTCTTTCCTGTTCACCGTAGGATTTTAATAGGAGCTTGCTTTTCTGAGACATGAAGAGAGAAATAAAATGACGGGCTTCATCCAGATCAAGCTAAATGTCGATGAGATGTCAATTAAATATGCAAAATACAGAGATAAAAAATGTCAAGAATTAAAAAAAACCATTATCTATATACATCAGCATTTATTTACATGAACCAAATAACAAAGTAGATTTATTAACATAACGTACATACATTGCAACCGGGATTGATTAAAAATACCACGAACTTCACTATTATAATGGTGAAAGTTAACAAACAATATTACTGAACTAGTGTTACGTAATAAAAAACTATTCCATTCAGTGTTTTGCAATCATTGTCACAATACCAAGCACATTTACTTAACTAGGAGTAGTATTGTTAACTATTTTAATATCTTGACGGTTGGATTGGAGCGGACCCAAAAACGAAAATTCCATTCACAGTGGTCAAGATCTCATTGGTACTTCCGTGCAACTTTTAACATTATATTATTGAAATTAAGCTAAAATTTCAGAGGTAGAAGATAACCGTTTCTCATATTGTTATTGGTACCAAGGTACAGGATGAAGAAGAAATAAGGCAAATACCTTGGCTCTTTAAGTAGGTAGCTTCAATATTACTGAACTACTGTTACGTAATAAAAAACTATTGCATTCAGTGTTTTGCAATCATTGTCACAATACCAAGCACATTTACTTAACTAGGATATTGTTAAGTATTATTGTTAAGGATATTGTTTAGTTATTGTTAACTATTTTAATATCTTGACGGTTGGATTCGAGCGGACCCAAAAACGAAAATTCCATTCAGAGTGGTCAAGATCTCATTGATACTTCTGTGCAACTTTTAACATTATATTATTGATATTAAGGTAAAATTTCAGAGGTAGAAGATAACCGTTTCTCATATTGTTATTGGTACTAAGGTACAGAAGATGAAATTAAAATGAAAACCATGAAGAAGAAATAAGGCAAATACCTTGGCTCTTCAAATAGGTAGGTTGGTTTTGAGACTTGGTTACCATCATGTAGGTAACCAGTTGTTTTTGGTTATGTTGCTGGAGTCAATTTTAATGTTAAATTAAGAAATAAGGAATTTTTCGTGGATGGAGCACATTATCAAGGGAAAATACTTTCTTTTTTAAAGTATTTTCCCTTGATAATGTGTTCCATCCACAAATAATTCATGTTTTCTCAACTTAACGTTAAAATTGGCTCCAGCAACATAACCAAAAATAACTAGATACCTACATGATGGAGAAGGAGTCCTTATCTAACACCAACTAAGCAATCTTTTTATACAAATTTAAGCTCTGATGAGACCTTAAACAGGCGAAAGTACCTACTCAGCCAATAAACACGTAAAAACAATGAGAAGCCTATAATATCTCATCCTCAAAACCAACCTACCTACGTGAGAAGGTGGCAACCCACCACATAACTAGGTACACCTTGGTTCTTGTACCAAGTAAACTTGGGCTAGGTCCTAAAACTATTGAAATTCCAACTTATGCATGAACTGAATATATCAAGTAGGGGATTCAGAATTATCATAATATTCAGAGAAAAATACGTAATGGGTATAAAATACAACATTAAATGTAGGGCCTGATAAACCAAAAGAATTCTTGAGTACTTGTATAAAACGGACCTATTATCTTTTAATACTGTAAACTTATCCGTTTCAAGATTTTAGGAACGTACTTTTGTGGTGATACTCTGGTGATCGTAGAGCAGCCTCTCCTGCCTCTTTTCGCTATATATACAGGTTTTCTAGACATATCCATTTGATTTTTGCGTGCCAAGTCATCCCCTTCCTTGGGCGTTTCTTCTTCATGCCCCAACACCTGTGCTAAGATGTTTCCCGTCCAGCTATGAGTTCGTTGTTTGCTGTTGGCAACTGTACTATGCACTTGTCGGTCACTGGACCTTTCTTTATCTTGCTCGTGTGGCTTTTCTTCTTCAGGCACATCGTTCGAAATTTTATGCATAACAGCAGCTTGCAAACTGCACAATGATGAGTGCAGTGAAGATGATGCTTTTGATGTCTCCGGC
Organism: Adelphocoris suturalis; assembly: GCA_030762985.1. Taxonomy (NCBI): domain Eukaryota; kingdom Metazoa; phylum Arthropoda; class Insecta; order Hemiptera; family Miridae; genus Adelphocoris; species Adelphocoris suturalis. The sequence continues at coordinate 34,811,070 of CM061050.1, read as the reverse complement.
AGTTTGGACTGCTCTCGGCTCTGTAATTCGACGTCTTCCTCTTCTCCATCATCATTTCGCTTCCTGCAACCAACCATCTTCCATTTCTCCTTGGTTTCCTCTGGTAACATCTTGCTAACAGCTTCCTGTTGGGTTGATTTTTTGTCAGCTACCTCTTCCAATTGTTTCTTCAACGATGAGCATTGCTGCTGCAAACTGGACATCCGTGTCTCAAAGTAGTCTAATTGAACGATCTTTCCCTGAAGTGCAGCTTCGTCCAAGGCATCCTCGATGAGGGCGTTGACTTCTTCCCTCATCTCTTCATCGCCGCTGAGAGACTCGTCAGCTTCTGTAACAGGAGCACGTGGATTCACTCCAACCACAATCCTTTCCAAGTCATCCACATAATAACTAAGCTTCCTTCTTAGCGATCGTCTTTGTGCCTGTAACAGATTTAAATTAGCTATTAATTCATTGTATTGATCGCTTTACACAAATAGTAAAGATTAATCAGGATATTACCAAACGCATGGTCTGTGTTTTACAAAATTAATAAATCTATTAAGTATTTTCATTGGCGTCTAAAATTTCTAAGAGGTAATCATAAATTTTCAGGTACAAGGTTGCGATTTACAAAAAGTGTAAATAAAATAAGATAATGATTAAATAAATAAAGATTGATTTAAAATTGAATATATTATATTTAATATATGAAGTCTTCTGCTTTCAAGAGTTGAATTCATAAATACCTATTTTTCATATTTATTTAGTACATATTGTGCTGTTGAAGACCCTTCAATCCTTTTTGTTAGTACCTACTACTGTAGTTATTGATTCGTATTTCACATTTACCCTCTGACAGTGTATCGGTGAGGTATGTTTCAGTTTTCTTCATAAGTCATGAAGTCAGGTGTATTACTCAAAAACAGCATCTGTCTATATTTTCTGTGCCCCCAATTTAGTTCTTGTCCTACCCTCTCCCCCACACCACAGTCCCAAAAAATCTTCAAATAATGGACTTTCGAAAGGTTTGGTCAACTCAGCGATTTCGTTTCGATTTAGTCGATGAATTAAAGATGGAATGAGGAAAACATAGCCTGGAAGGAATGAGGAGTAAGAAGTTGTAATCATACCGCAATCATTGACTCACGAAAATCCATATTTCACTGCAACCACAATCCAATCACAACTTTATCTGAACCAATTTTATTTTTTGCCAATTTTTCGAAATCATCATTGAATATTCTAAAAGAAAAGTTTCCCTTGTTCTTCGTATCAACTCTACACTGTTTTCCTAACTGAGACATGAACGATTCTGATAAATAAACATTTCTTAAAATATTTGAAACTAGCTTATCACACTGTATTACAAAACATGGGCAATAGCTATTACTCCACCAATTGCGATATAATTTATAGGGAATTTCTCTGGGACATACACCTAACTACTCCCCGAGGTTGAACAGAATCAGTCCAATAAATGGTGAGGAATCAACGTTATAAGAAATTCACGTTTGCGCAGCCGCACATTCTACTATTGATCCAACGGTAATGAAACCCGCACAAAACCTAGAAATTTCATTAAGATCGCTCCATTAGTCTTGGATATTAGTCAATCGATATTAGTTTTGCGTATGATTACAAATCCACCAATCGCAAATAACTAATTCATAGGGCATCTTTTTGGATTATAAACACAACCAACTTCTGCGTTTGAACGAAAAGAGACCAATAGATTATAAGAAATCGATTTTAAAACATAGGTAAGTAATGCTTGCATTACAGGGGCGTCCATATGAATGGATTGTATATAATTTATGGTGAGAGTTAAAATAAGAGAAAAAAAAAAATATCATGACTTCTCGGACCCCCCCCCCCCCCCCCCCCCCCAGTCCCTCTTCTAACAGCTTATTCCTATCATAAATATGAAATTCCTAATATACTTAATTCCCAAAACTCCTTCAAAAATTTCCGAAGTTTGTTGCACAACTAGACTGAAATTGGGATCGATCAGAAATAAATCTCGAAAATTAGTTGAAAATTGTGGCCGAGGCATTGCCGAAAAAATTTGTCACACACACACACTTTTTTAGAGGGTTAGGAAGGTTTAAAAAAATTCACTTTTTTTTTTAAATGGAAGTACAACATTTACTGAGCATTACCATCTTATTCTTCTTCTCATTTGAAAGTGAAGTCAATAATTTGTATCATGGAGGAAGCTAATCTGTGAAACTATTGGGAAAATAAAGAGAAAGATAGGAAGTCGTGAGTAAAGAAACAGTTCCTCAGTAATTGCTGTGGAAGGAGAACTTCAAGCGCCTCTCCTGAAAAATCACTTTTTTCGACACATTCTCCCCTGGATATTTGTGTCTCTTTGGATTACTTATCAAGCTACTTTGGCGATAGATTTTTGTCAATTAGCTCAAATACCCACGGTTTGTTAGTATAGAGGTAATTATTAACTCGGCCAAAAATGTAGCAGAAAACTATAATTCAATATGAAAAAGTTCAATAGAATGCAGAAAATTAAAGAAATCAGTCAAATTCGAGTGATTTCCAACAGGTGTGAAAACTTACACCTGAGTTTTCCATTAAGCAACGTTTCCTTATTTGGACAGTTCAAATTATAACAAGACATTACACAATTCTGTCCTTTCTGTCCTTGAATTTTTTTAAATTTATTAATCCACAACGTTTCTCCCCAGGAACTGAGGGTTTTTCAGGGGCTATATTTCTCGACGCATATGTTCCAATCCGGTAGAAGAAAAATGTGAAAAATATTATTTTCTAACCTAATATTATTATTAGGTTTTATTTCAAAACTAGCTGGTTCACCCGTGCGTTGCACAGGTTGCTTGAACATTATCAAATAGCCTGTGACCCAAGTTAAAGTAATTCTGATAGATTGTTCACCCTGATCCCCAGTTGATTCAGTGACGTTCAAAACGCTTCAACATCCCCCCCCCCCTCACCAATGGAGTCAGATTTCAAAAATTTGAAAAAAGTAGTCTTTGACTTGAATTAGAGTAATCTAAACATATTCGACAATCAAATCCCCAGTTCGTTCAGTGATGACAAAGATACCCCATTTCTCCCCCCCCCCCCCCCCCCTTCCCCTAAAACACCCACTTCTATGGGTTAAATTTGAAAATTTTCAAGTAGCCTGTGATTTAAGTTAGAATACTCCAAACATATTCGACAACTCAGATCCCCAGTTCGTTCAGTGACGTTCGAAACGCTTTAACTCCCCCACCCCCTCCCCCACCATTGTGGGTCAGATTTGAAAAATTTGAAAAAAGTAATCTTTGACTTGGAGTAATCCAAACATACTCGACAATCAAATCCCCAGTTTGTTCAGTGATGACAGATACCCCATTCCTCCCTCCTCCCGTAAAACACTCCCTATTGTGCAGATTTGAAACTTTAAACCTTTTAAACCTTCCCTGGACTTCCACAAATAATTTAATACCAAAATTAGCAAAATCGGTCAAGCCGTTCTCGAGTTTTAGCGAGACTAACGAACAGCAATTGATTTATATATTATATATATAGATGAATATATTATTTATGATTATATATATATACAGATGATCAGCAAGTTCCTAGATATGTAATGTTCTGATTTGGCAAAACCCTAACGTCTTCCGGGTAACAGAAGTGGTTTACTTTCAGTAATAAAACAAGGAATGAGGTTCTTTTAACCCTAACGAAAGAAGTGGCTCCTAGTCTATCAAGCTACAAGTAGGTAAGGTGCCTTTAGAAGGTAAGGTGTCTTTATTGTAAATGCCGAATGATTGTAATTAGCACAGGGTAATTACTGTATACTCAGTTAAGGCCGTATCACACTAGCATTTTTTCCGCATTTTTATTGTTAATGCCTAAAACGTGAAGAAGATGAAGTGCTTTTTTCCAAGGTCAGCTTTTTCGACCATTGCGCATCCTGGCGGAGTATTTTTAAAATCACTTGGGAAAATTGGAACATGTTCTAATTTTTACCTCCACTCAAGAAAAATGCTAAACATAACCCTTGGGGAGGTAACAAATCAATGAAAACCCCCTAGGAGCCCTAACCTGACAGATTTAATAAAAAATTCATTCCGCCAGAATGCGCTGTTAGCGAATTTTTGAAGAAAATTGAGCTATTGCTCTCGCCTCAAAATTTGTAGAATGTGAATTTTTGAAAAAAAAAAAATTATGCAGAAATCCGTTTCAGGCTATTCTGAATCATATTCTGATGTTTAACGCATTTTTTAATGTATGTATGTATGTATATATGTATGTGTCATTCCAGACGATAACTGTCCGTAGAATTGTGCTAGAAACTTCAAACAAATTTTAAAATGTTAAGGACACAAAACGTTCAAGATCGTTGGCCAGCATGATCGGATTACATCTTCGGGTTGAAATTTTCAAAAATGTAGTCAAACATTTCAAAATAGCCTGTTTTTTGCGATTTGTTGTGAGAAATAATTTTTTCAGCATACTACATGTGCGATATTCGGAATCAGCGTAAAATTTCCTATAAGCATTTGTATCAAGTTTTCAAAAATTTCAAAAATCAGTCAAAAATCGGAATAATGCCGTTCGCTAGTTGTAAAAATCGGTAATATTTGCATGAAACATTGTCCTAATTCAGATTGAACTACTCTTATGGAAGTATCCCAGTATAACCAATCCTAGAACCATGCTGTTTAAAACGTAGGTAGTAGGTGTTTGTTTAAAAAAAAAAAAAAAAAAAAAAAAAAAAAAAAAAAAAAATGTAATCACAACTGATGAGTTTACTCTGTGAAATATTCCGTCTCTCTCGGTCGCTCTCTTTAATGTTTTACGCTCAACTGTTTTAGGACTTGATGTAGCTTTAATACTGACTGTGGCTTAGAAAATATCAGCCATGAAATTATGAAGAAGTTCTATTTATGTACGTACTAGCACGCAGACCCAAGGCCTCGCTCCGCTCGGCCTTCAGTAACGTTAATCTCAAGGCCTCCCTCCATCGAAATCTATGAATATTTACCAACATTTGTCTTTAAATCTACAAGATTAGTTTAATAATAATAATAAAGTATGAGTACCTCCTAATTATTTTTAATAATTTGATTCCATGTTTGTCTATCAAAATCATAAACTAAAATTTCTCTACACGATCAATAGCGACTGAAATGTCGAAGATTTCTTCAAAAATTCGCTCATGGGGTCATGCTGCATGACTGGACTTTTTTGCACGTATTCCTCCTCAACATTCACAGCTGACGTTGGAAAAAAGCACTTTGCCTTCTTCACGTTTAAGCATTGAAAATGCGGAAAAAATGCTATTGTGATACGGCCTTAACTGAGTATATAGCAAATTACCCAGTGCAAATTACAATCATTGCTGTTCACCCATTGCTCCGGACCGCACCCAAGCAATTTGGGTTTGGATTTGTTTCATATGGAATCAATATCTATGCAAATGCTGTTTAATGCGGTTCATAAAAATTTGACAATTTTTAGGCAGAAAGAACACTGAGGCTCAGTTCAGACTTGTAGGAAGGAGTAGGTACGTACCTTTGTCAAAGGGTCCGAAACTTTGGTTATGCAGTGGCGCATGTCCCTCAAAGTCCTCCATAGGCAGAATCCTCTGGAAAGGCCAAGTCCGTAGCCTAAATCCTTATTCTTGCTCCTTTTAACTTCTTCGGACTTAGGTCTTCTGTATACCGTTTCCTCTGTGTCCTCCCTGAATTCTCTGTACTTCTTTTTCTTCTTCTTCTTCAGCTTTATCTGTATATTATCGTTTCTCTGGGTTATATACCGGTAGCCGACGGGGTCTCTGCTCTTCTTGCTGTGGTTAACAGAGTCGGCATTGACCTCCTGCATGGTCCAAGTAACGTCGGAGTCTGTGTCCGTATGTTGACCGCTCTCATAATAGTTAGACATTCTCAAATCAACCTGAAACAAACAGAGAATCACAAATGTAAAGTAAAATAATGTATTGTACATAGGGCTATCGCCCCTCATTGTGTACATTATTAACAAAAAAAGTAAGGTTGTTGGTAAACAGTTGTGCACAAAAATAAAAGTAAAAGTTGGGTAAAGGCATAAAACATCTCCAAATTTGTTGGTTTTCGCTTCAAGATTCCAGAAAAAACGGTCCGTTCCAAATTTTTTTCAGAAACTACTGGACCGAAGTTTATGAAATTTAGCTCAAAATTCATGTATCAGCCAAGAATGTGCAATTAATCTCGGTATTACTTCAATCAACCCCAAAGTGGAAAGTTTAAGGGTTGATATACTATAAAATAGAGATCTCGAACACTTTCGAAATAAAAGGGTAGTTTTCTCAAGGATAGATTTTGGAGCAGAATTTTCATGAGCTTCGGTCCAGTAGTTTGGGATAAAAATATTTGGACGGTGCACAGTGTATCCAAAAGGAAAAAAAAAAGGTAAAACTCCATATCTTGAAAACGGATTGTCATATTGACATGGGAATGTTTATTCCCTATTATTTATTAGGAAGGAACAATTCATTAGATAAGAAAGGATAATATATAATGGATAATTCCCAGCAAATTTTCATAAGGAGAAAAAGACCCCAAAACTTCAAAAATTGTGTTACGAAATGGCACAAAATGCAAATTTCATCATGAAACAATAATTCAACGCAAAATAAAACAATTCGGCAATTATGTAATTTTCGTTAATATGCAGGCGATTTTTGCGAGTTCATTTCGGAACTCACGATTCGTGGAAACAGAGTGGAGGTTGAGAAAAAGAACGTTAGCCGAAAAGAAACCAACGGTATTCGTCGGTAAATCCTGTCATATGAGAAAGTAGAGAAAGGAAGTGGAAATCGGATTCCCAGGGCGAACGGATAATTTGTCATGTGGTTACCTTGGCTGCATGTTATTCTTTGCAACGAAAAACGTTGGTGAATGGAGAAAAACACAGAATCTATCGTGTTGTTTAGCCTCGCGCGCTCTACGTAGGTATATCATACACAATGAGCGTTACCCATAGGTGCGAAAAAGGTACGTTAACTGTTTTTCAGTGGAAGGAATCCTATGATTTTTTAAATCAACCGTTCACTCCTACGATGAGTAGTTTTCTTTCTAGGTCATTCTCATTTCATTTGCCGCTTTCATGTCCCCGACGACGAATTCTCACAATTCTTGACCAAAACTAGTGATTTTGGGGAAAAAAGGGTAGTACAAGTTGGGAGATCAACGAAGTAATAATTTGACTGCCCAAAATCCCCTTTAACTACGGTGACCATATTTATCTTAAGCAAAATCGGGACGGATTGAACTATCAAGGGGGTCTGAGGGGTATAGAACACCCTCCATGGGGAGGAGGGTCCGGGGGTCCACCCCCGTAAAAGTTTGAATTTTTTACCCTTTAAAAGTTTGTTTTTAAGCCTATTTCATCCATTCAAACATTGGTTTATTAAGAGCTTCGTAGCAAACTAAAAATATGTAATATTCATTAAAGAATGTGGCACCAAGAATTAATAAAAAAAATAATTTCAAGAAGTTTATTACATACCTACACAAAAAGAATATGTACCTTTTGCACGAACAAACTGAACTTCACGAACAACAGGTAAGTTTTTATAGTCAAATAAACAAACATTAATTTTCCAAAAAATGAAAAAATAAAAGTTAACAGAGCAGTCTGTTTACATCATTGTTCTTGTTATATTTTTTCACTAGGACCAGGGGTACTCTTTTTACTCCAGTCGTACTTCTGCGTTGAGGAAAGTGCTCTCAGCAAGGAGTCGTCTTTTCTTATTTTGTCGTACATTTCAACACACGACAAAGAACTGTTCATTTGGACAATTAGTAATGCTTTAACACAGTCTAGTGCCTGCTAGAAAATCGGGACATTTCTTTCCCAATTCGGGAACCCGGGACTCAGGCTTTAAAATCGGGCCTGTCCCGATAAAATCGGGACGTATGGTCACCGTACCTTTAACCAATACACAGTGTTGACGAATGAAACCTGAAATCCTGGAAACTCATGAGTGTTACTGTCCCCTCCTATCTAACACCCAAGTAGAAGTTAGGTTGTCACGAAACAATGACAATCTAGAACTGGCCAGGGTTACTAGCTGCAGTAAGTTGGTTCCTCAAATGTACCTACCAGAAAATAGAAGGTACCACAAAATGTATATAAATTTTCAAATTCAAAGTATTCAGTATAATCAAATGTTAACTGATAGAAAAATATAGGTACCTGCGATGAAAGTAAAATAATCAGATCGTCATCGATGAGCATTAGGAATACCTAATATTATATAATAATTTATGTACGTTTACAGGTCAATGAGCAATGTAATGGTGGCTAACAACCCTCAGGACGAGACGATAACTAGTGAAATCCAAAATTTCCGCGGTTTGTTGCACAACTAGACGGAAATGAGGATCGAACTAAGATATAATCTCAAAAATCGGATGATCATTGTGGTCCGGGCAGCGTCAACAAAATTTGTCACACACAGACATACATACACCTATGGGTTCTTGTATGCGGTATAATTTTTTTATCAATCATCAGTAGGCGTCCCTCTTATTAACGAAGCCTCGCCTATATAAGCCATAGCTTCAGAGGGACGTCCTAAACACTAAAATATTTTCGAATGTTCGAAATTTCGTTAAATATGATGTTATTTCAATGGCTCCAAAATTGTTAAAATCAATATTTCCGGATATTTTCTTCATTAATATCGGTTTTGAGGAGAAAAAAAATCGTAGAATTTAACGCTTTTCTATTTACAATATATATTTATTGCACCAAGCAATGGAATAGGCACAGCTTGCTATAGCTATAATGCCATTGCTAGGTACGTGCTACATTGCACGAGTCCTGATCTGCGCATATTTTTTTTCTTACTCCTAAAATCTCCGTGTATCTTGAAAAGCGATCAAAAACATTTTGAGAATTTGATTTTTGAGGAAGAGGGAGATGGGGATTTTGTTTTTATGATCGATTACAAAGGATCATGACTAACTGGATATAGGTACCTAACCAAAATTCTAAAATTTAGGAATTCTCCCAATTCGCACCAAAAAGGATTTGTATTTTAAACAAATTTCTAGGAAACTAAATTTTCCAAAACGTTGAAGCCATTTCCCTACGAAAATACGATAAACGGGATAACGCTTCTCAATTTGTAATCATACACGAGTAGGGATGAAGGAATGTACCAATTCATTTTATCATAAAACATTAAACCATAGTAGAACAAGAACAAGACGTTATTGAAATCCTGCGCCCCCTGTGACTGAGATTGGAAAAGCGATTGCTCAAGACCCCTGACGAAAATAATTCGTTTGAAACTCATTTCGCCCAAAGACATTGTAATAGTAAACTGTAATAGTAAAAGATTTCGCCTCTGAATTGCACGAAAGGTAGGTAGTTACTACTGTTGTACAGAGATGGCGATGGCACTAGATGAATCCCTTTATGGCTAATAAATGTACAGTAAACAAAGGAATCATGTCTCAGTTGGCTGGGCATAAAAGCAAGAAAGAAAGAAAAAATTTTAGTCCAAGAGCCAGTGACAGTAAAAATTCGGTTATGTCAGTTTAGTGCGCCTTACTTTTTCAACCTTCGAGGGGGGTCTGCGGCCTGCACCTCTCCGTCTACTTGAAAACATATATTTTGTCATTGTCACTTCCCTATAATATGAAGGTTCGTTCTCAGTGAGCGTTCTGACAGTTCTCGAACTCATCAGAACTGGGACGGAAAATCCCGGGGCGTACTTGTGGAACCGCGTTCTGCACTGCGAAGGATTTCAGAACTTGGAAGTGGAATAACCTGTGTTGTTTGTAACCTCACCCAAGTCGTGTTACCTTCCGGTGCACCCTTTCCGAATATTTTTAGTGCCCGTGTATGTATATAACTTGATGCCTATAAATATTACTAAACTATTGCAATAAAGGGTCATTCCATGTCAATTCAACACACCCAATTTACCTCACCATTTTAGATTTTACTCAAATTTGGTATACTCATAGTAGGTGTTGAGACTAAGAAAAATACCAAATTTTAAATTTTTATGTCAAACCGTTTCTTAAATATGGCTATGTAAAACTTACAAAATCTCGCCAAAAAACCTTGAACGGTTGTTATACTATTCGCTCTAGGAACTGTCCTAATTGAGCTAGAGAGCTGGGCGAAGTATCATTTTGCAGCTTTTTTTATGCTCTTTCCAGTGATATACAATAGGACATAGGTTCTAATAAAAAAAATTTTGTAAAAATACAAATTAAAATTTCGATTTACTTCTTTTCCAAAAAGTACATAATTTAAAATTTTCAAAATATTCCTATAAATACTTAGTACTTATGTAAACAATGTGACAAAATATAAATATGGGGTGATGATGGGTTCATTGTAAAAAAAAAAAATATTCCTGACACTAGTTTTCCACTAATTGCCCGGTTTTGACTAAATAATAAACATACGTACTTTTACCAAAGAGGTAGGCTATTTAATTAAATATATAAAGGTATACTATGTATAAAAGTAAAAAATATCAGAAATATTAATTCAAAATACTATCTTGTAAAAACAAAACCAATAACCATAGATATATTCTAATAAAAATTAAGTTAATCGCCTATTAATTTTTAAAACAAAAATCGTGAACGTTTCTGTAACAATAAATTTGAAAAAGGTATGAAAATAGTCTAAATAGTTATGTAATAATTCTGGTACAAACAGATTAATCAAAATTTACATACTGATAGTTACTTTTTCATACAATTTAAACTAATATTAATGGGTAAAACAAAAACATTGAAGGTTCCGGTAACTACAAATTTTAAAAAACTAAGAAAAAAGTGTAATATATATTTAATAGTCTCATCGTAACATATTAATCAAAATTAATATTCCATTTCCACAGACTTGAGCCAGTCTATACAGGCTGAGCAGTTTGGTTTCAAGTTGAAACAAGCACAGTGTGCCTCCATCAATGCACTACCTGTCTGTGCAATCATTCAGTGACTAGAGCCTATTCTGAGAGGATGTTTTATCCTCTGTTTCCTTCTACAGTACATAATTTAAGTTTGTTTATAAGTGTTCCTAATCGCTAATCCATTATTGTGCTATGATATTAGTGTAAAGTAATATACCTACTCATCATCATAAATATGTATAATATTATGTAAATTTTGATTAATCTGTTTGTACCAGAATTATTACATAACTATTTAGACTATTTTCATACCTTTTTCAAATTTATTGTTACAGAAATGTTCACGATTTTTGTTTTACTAATTAATAGGCGATTAACTTAATTTTTATTAGAATATATCTATGGTTATTGGTTTTGTTTATACAAGATAGTATTTTGAATTAATATTTCTGATATTTTTTAACCTTTATACATATTAATTAAATAGCCTACCTCTTTGGTAAAAGTACGTATGTTTATTATTCAGTCAAAACCGGGTTATTAGTGGAAAACTAGAGTCAGGAATATTTTTTTTTTAACAATGAACCCATCATCACCCCATATTTATATTTTGTCACATTGTTTACATCTGTACTAAGTATTTATAGGAATATTTTGAAAATTTTAAATTATGTACTTTTTGGAAAAACATTAAATCAAAATTTGTTTTGTATTTTGACAAAATTTTTTTTATTAGAACCTATGTCCTGTTGTGTATCACTGGAAAGAGCATTAAAAAAGCTGCAAAATGATACCTCGCCCAGCTCTCTAGCTCAATTAGGACAGTTCCTAGAGCGAATAGTATAACATCCGGTCATGGTTTTTTGGCGAGATTTTGTAAGTTTTACATAGCCATATTTAAGAAACGGTTAGAGATAAAAATTTAAAACTTGGTATTTTTCTTAGTCTCAACACCTACTATGAATATACTAAATTTGAGCAAAATCTAAAATGGTGAGGTAAAATTTCTATTTAAAGTGTGTTGATTTGGCATGGAATGACCCTAAATAAAACACCGGCTATAAAAATTAAAAAAAAAATTCCACGATGACTAAGGAGTATACCTACTCAGGAGTACGTGTACACTTTTTTGAGCCGGAGATTATTATTTAGAACGAATTTTGTTGCCATAAAATTGATCATTAACTAGGTATTTCAAAGTGTTCTAATTTCAAAACTATGTACCTCACATAACATACGATCAAGCTTCTGCGTGCAGCGGTTGTGAATTCACATTATCCGAGTTCATAGTGTTGTCTGAAAACGCAGAGTCATTGTTGAAGTTTTTGTATTATCATCGCGTTCTTCCAAAAACAAAGACATGTCCTGTTTGTGGACATGCGATGTGTTTAGATGAGTCATAGTGACGACTCCGATAACGACATTTAAGGTAAATGCACTATGCTTCCTTATCATCCGGTACTTAAAATATTGTTATTTGCTATTGTAAACCCATAACAAATGTACTATGTTAATATGAAAATGATTGGAGGTGGCGCCATGTATTGTACATAATTACCTACTAGGATAATTTACGAGAATTTGCTCATACGATAATGCTGCATGACTGGAACTTTTTTTTTTTTGCCATACGGACCGAAGTGGTTATTGGTTATAGTAGAGGGTGCTGGCCAGATAACGGTGGGCTAACTCCTCCGCGAGCCCACGCCTTATTCGAAAATGGTAAACGATCTCTTCGTCGACAAACCTTGGCACAATTTTCTCGAAAAAATTTGAGTTTCTAGGATGTATATGAGATCCAACTATAACTTCGATCTTGTTCTCATCGTCTACAAACGATGGAACACCATCGTCGAAATTATCACTTTCCGAACTTGACGAGCTAGTCGACATTTCGAATTATTTAGAATAGTTCTACTAACCTATAGAAACTAAATTTATGATCGATGAAGCTGAGACTAAAGTTATAATCGATGAAGAAGAAAGTTGTTTACTCCACGAGATCCGAAAAATTGTGAAATGTGAAAAAATTCCGAACTTGCAGAACGCACACTGAAAACGAAGCCTTAAGAAGAACCTTGGTACCTACGCTTATCCTTTTGACACCAACATGAAACCAATTAAGCAGTGGAATATCGGCGGACACACAAAAGACAGACAGACACGAAATCAAAGTTAATCCGAATGGTCTAAAACGTAAAATGTGATTAGAAACTTTTGATTTTGGAGACAAACAATTTTTCATCTTATCTCGCGAAAGAGAAAACATTCCTTCCGCTCCCAATAGTCTTGGGGTCAAAAATCTCAATAAGAAACCCGTAACGCTTGAAAGAGAAGAGTATGCAGATTTAAAGAAAATAAATGATATAGGTATAATCATGAGAAAATGTATTTAAGTACGTAGTGAAAACTCAAATTTATGCTACATATTTTTTCTGTGATATCCTGCAATAATTAGGTCCGAATACAAGACCGAATTCTTACGCAAAGAAATTGCATATTTAGGACACATAATCAACCCAACTGGTGTAAAGCCAAACCCTGACAAAATTAAAACCATTCAAAACTACCCCATTCCGACCACCACTAAAGAAATTAAATCATTTTTAGGATTATTAGGTTTTTAAGTACCTACAGGAACTTTATTAAGGATTTTGCAAAAATTACCAAACCTAGGTATGACTAAATGCTCAAAGAAAGGAAGCAAAATTGACACAAAAGACCCTTAATACGCGGAATCGTTCGAAATTTGCAAAAACTAACGAACCAATTCTTCAGTACCATAGACCTACCTAATGAACAACTTTTTTCCCAGATTTTGCAACATTAAGTAAATAGATGAGTTCAAAAGATGATACCCTCCGAACTCATACTATTTTAATGATTAATTGTTAGGAAAAACTCATGGTTTTTCTCGAGTCTAAAAATTTAGTTATTTTAGTCCGGAATAGTATTATAAATAATAATAAATATTACCATTATTTTATCAATATAATAACTAATTTACATACAAAAAAATTGTCGAAATCCAGGAATCCCCCAAAGCAAATTTCAATAAAATTGTAGATTAATTTTGGTACTCTTCCGTCCCCCCCCTCCCCAATCAATTTTTCTTCAACACGCCCGCCCGATGTTTCTAGGCATTACTTCTTACTTAGATTATCCCATGTTATGTATTTTTGAGACCGCCAAAGTATACACATCATTCTGACCTACATGCCCAACTAATCTGTATTTTTACTATGGGATTGATTGACTACTTGATGCTATGTAATTTTGAGATCCACCAACCTATACACAGCATTCTGATCTATTTGTGGGAATTATTTTATTACCAAAGAGTGAAATCCTGGACATAAATGCAAACCCCCTCCCCTCCCCCCACCCTTTCGATCATTCTTCACTTTTTGTAAATTAATTTACCGCTCATGTCTTTCACTCTTGATTTGTAGTTTCTATTTTTATCAATAGCCGTCATAAAATTTTTCATTTTTGTAAAAAAATAAAATAAATTGTAGAATGTTATTGTACAACTATTGTACTATAGGGTGTTTCATTTTCTACGCCGAATTTCATTATATAATTACTTTATTAAACAACACTTTGTATATAAAAACTCGGCGCTCCGCGCCTCGCCAGGGGGCAAGCCCCCTGGACCCCCGGTTACCTCTATTTACATACTTCGGACGAAATTATTGAAACACAGAATGTGTTTGCGTTGTCGCGCAACCAAGTGACAACCAAACAAGCGTCATTGTTTACTATTCATTTATAACATCAATTTATATAGTTATAGTATGAAACTACGAAAAAAAAAATACGAAATAAATTCGTGATAAATCAAGAGCGATTTATCAAGTAAATGTCCTAAAGAGGCTACATACGAAATTACAGCTTCCTAGAGTGTAAAGTATAGATATTAGCTTTAAAAGCCACTCATCTGATCCGGACCCAGGACATCGTCAAGTAAATGTCCTAAAGAGGCTACATACGAAATTACATCTTCCTAGAATGTAGAGCATAGAAATTAGCTTTAAGAGCCACACATCTGATCCGGACCCTGAGCATCGTCAAGTAAATGTCCTAAAGAGGCTACATACGAAATGACAGCTTCCTAGAGTGTAAAGCATAGAAATTAGCTTTAAGAGCCACACATCTGATCCGGACCCTGAGCATCGTCAAGTAAATGTCCTAAAGAGGCTACAAACGAAATTACAGCTTCCTAGAGTGTAAAGTATAGAAATTACCTATTCAAATTATTTAACCTCCGCTTCACAAATCAAACCGTTTTCGTAATACTCAGATCACCTGCTATGAATCAAATCATCGAAACACAAGCTCAATGAAATCATCAGAAATTAACAAGCGGTTGCAATCATGTTCACAATATCAATTATTGAGAATGATCACCTGTGTGTAAACAATTATTTATATAACCATGCTCATAACTCAGTTTGTTGGACACGCACTTCGCAGTAGTTAACATAATATTGTTGGATAAATCGAGAGCTTTCGAACGAATGGTCAACGAATTTTGTGGGATGAAAAACGACGAAGTACCATATCCCTAGCAACGACTCGGTTGTACGTGAAAATCATCCGTCACACATTTCGTTACCATCCCGCGTTCCATTTTCGGCTAGTTAGTCCATGGCTAAAACACATTCTGTGTTAAAAAGAGTCTATAATATTGAGGCAAAAATCCCGCAAATCATGAGTGAAAAACAACATCCGGCATATGTCCAGCACGAGAACGATGACAAGCGTTTATCCTCTCAATGAAATTAGACTTGCTCACACATCTCCGGTTCAATCTCACTAATTGCAAGCGAATTTCATGTTTTCGTTCATGAGTATATTGTGGTTTGTTTTCATAGAAAAGGGGCTCTACATAACCCAAAAAAAATAATAACTCGGCGCTCCGCGCCTCGCCAGGGGGCAAGCCCCCTGGACCCCCGGTTACCTCTATTTACATACTTCGGACGAAATTATTGAAACACAGAATGTGTTTGCGTTGTCGCGCAACCAAGTGACAACCAAACAAGCGTCATTGTTTACTATTCATTTATAACATCAATTTATACAGTTATAGTATGAAACTACGAAAAAAAATACGAAATAAATTCGTGATAAATCAAGAGCGATTTATCAAGTAAATGTCCTAAAGAGGCTACATAGGAAATTACAGCTTCCTAGAGTGTAAAGTATAGAAATTAGCTTTAAAAGCCACTCATCTGATCCGGACCCTGGACATCGTCAAGTAAATGTCCTAAAGAGGCTACATACGAAATTACAGCTTCCTAGAATGTAAAGCATAGAAATTAGCTTTAAGAGCCACACATCTGATCCGGACCCTGAGCATCGTCAAGTAAATGTCCTAAAGAGGCTACATACGAAATTACAGCTTCCTAGAGTGTAAAGCATAGAAATTAGCTTTAAGAGCCACACATCTGATCCGGACCCTGAGCATCGTCCAGTAAATGTCCTAAAGAGGCTACAAACGAAATTACAGCTTCCTAGAGTGTAAAGTATAGAAATTACCTATTCAAATTATTTAACCTCCGCTTCACAAATCAAACCGTTTTCGTAATACTCAGATCACCTGCTATGAATCAAATCATCGAAACACAAGCTCAATGAAATCATCAGAAATTAACAAGCGGTTGCAATCATGTTCACAATATCAATTATTGAGAATGATCACCTGTGTGTAAACAATCATTTATATAACCATGCTCATAACTCAGTTTGTTGGACACGCACTTCGCAGTAGTTAACATAATATTGTTGGATAAATCGAGAGCTTTCGAACGAATGGTCAACGAATTTTGTGGGATGAAAAACGACGAAGTACCATATCCCTAGCAACGACTCGGTTGTACGTGAAAATCATCCGTCACACATTTCGTTACCATCCCGCGTTCCATTTTCGGCTAGTTAGTCCATGGCTAAAACACATTCTGTGTTAAAATAAATAAATAAAGTGGGGTATGGTGGCATGATATCGCAGGGCGTTTTGGTCACCGTTTCAGGAAAGAATCCAATCTTGGAGAGATTCCATTGATATTCACGTTCATATTCTCAAACAAATTGAAAAATCGTTCACTTTTGCTGTGGGAACTCACTGGGATCCTCAACTCCTGCGAGCGACGCTAAACAGATTTTTGCGGACTGACCAAAACATTATCGAAAACGAGCTCTTGATTGAAGAGAGATCGGCGACTTCATGAACGTTGGGGAGTTGTAAAATCTTTCAACGAACCTCTTTCTTCGAAATTGGTTATTAATTGACGCGCAGTTGACTCGTTTGGAACTTCGACCCATGTTAGACCTGAGTTTACGCACAGTTGCCGTGGCATTCTCACCATTCTGAAAAGTTTTCACTACCAAGATGCGTTGCTCAGTAGTTAGCCGCACCATAGTAAAATCAAACAAAACATCAAAACGTAAACAAATCGATCAAAACACCTGGCTATCTTAAATTGCTGGATTAGGTAAAGATAACATTGATAAGATGCGAACTGTCAACTCAACGGGAATGAAATTCTGTGCGATTCAAATTCGGAGTAGAAAAGGAAACACCCTTTACAATGTCTGCATTATGTACTACTTTCTTGTACCCAGCAGATAAAGGCTTATTATTATTATTATTAATTCATGTGGATTCAATCAAACCACAACCACGCCAATTTGTTTCAACAAATCACAACCGACATCGGCAACTTATGAAAAAACGGCAATTCTTTTTCTCCTTCTTTTTTTAATAATATAATTTCTTCTCACAGCTTGAAATTGTCACTAATTCTACGTAAATATGTAATCTAAGAAAAAAACATCGGGCGGGCGTGTTGAAGAAAATTGACTGGGGGAAGAGGGTATAACGGAAAAGTACCTTAATTTCGCTGTGAACTTTATATAATGCGTTAGAAATAATAAATGGAATAAGCTTAGTGGACTCACCTACTCCTCCTGTACAAAACTTTGTAACAAGAAATCAAAGATGATGTAGGCCTTTCAGTCGATGATTGACTTCACTGTGGTGAACTCGAGGTAAATTTATTAATCCACAAAGATAGTTGACATCTTGCAGCAAATAAACTAAACACCTACTAACCGGTATCACCGACACTGGATTTAAAAGTAATCGAAAGCACGTGTCGAATCGGACGCATAAGAAACATCTGAAATCGAGCGCAGAAAGCTGAAGACTGTTGGGTTCGAGAGTACCTGAAATACGCAGGGCTCTTGAAGTTCATAGTCCCTTACCCCCCACTACCCTTATTTGTAGAGTGTAGGTACCGCCATTGTCCGTCTGCGGGATCATTTCCCCAAATCTACCTGTTTCCCTGGAAAGGGACCAAGTCTGGAAGGCCGAGGTCGTCTGTTGTATTCTCGTCGTATTTTCCCGTTACTCTGATCCGAACTTTACGAAGAATCCCTTCTAATGACCAACGGTTTTTAGGTTCCAAAAATAATCTCACCTACAAATTCTCAACTGCTATGTGCATGACCTCAATACGTTTTCAAGATTTCAAAAAGCAGAAATTATTTTAAAAATAATTTATATCTTGATTTGACTTTGACAAATGTTCCACTAACAATTGGAACTTAATATTGGTTTATTGGGAGTATTGGGACTAGGGTTGCCAGATTTTTTCGGATCATATAAAGTAAATATATCCTGGCTTCAACCAAGGAAAAGTAAAGTATTTCAATGAATATTAAAGTATACATTAAAGTTAACGTTCTCGACTTACACACTGAAGTATTTTTCATTCAGCACCTGCACACAAGGGCTTGAATGTGTCAGATTACTGAAAATAAGAAAGTTCGGTTTGAGGAATTAAAAAAGAACCATGGATAGTAATATTTTCACTGTACGTAGGTCACAAAATTTTTATTCCGAAGAAAAAATTACTAGACATTTCAATCTTAACGAGTCCATATTTCAGTAAGGTTGTGTTACATACATAAATGTAATTAGGAACATCATTTTCAATCTCGTTCTCACTAAAAAAATATCTCGTGCATCTATTGGGCACGTGAGGACTAAGGACGTTAGGAACTTTTTAGAAACTCGAAAAGTTACATTCATTCATTCCCTCTTCCTTTCTCTGAAACACTGTAGGTACCTATAAAATATTAAAAATTCGGAAAAGAGCTGTGGAAATTGAAAATCCAGGAAAACTTTGAAAATTGACGATTTGAAAGAAATCTTTATACTTGACAAAAAAGTAAATTTGAATTTGTCCTTGACTAGGGTGCGGTGAACTTTTTTTCTTCGTTTCAAATATAAATTATTTTGGTTTTCTTTAAATTTGTTATAAAGTATACAGTATTTTGAACAAAAATAAAGTAGGATACTTTAAATTAAAGATCTGGCAACCCTAATTGGGACTTTTCCTGTTATCCGACCGTCAGCGCGGCCTCCAGATGGAATACGACAACCAACGTAATCTAAAATATTCTAAAGCACGTTATCTTTGCTATCTAGTTGTTGTTTGAACTATAACCAATGCAACTGGAAAACTGAATCTAGTTTTTGTTAGGACGTCTCTCTGAAGCTAGGCATTGTTAATAGAAGGACAACCTATCAAAATTGATCCAAGAGGGTAGGGGACAGCCCAAGCATGAGAAAAACATCTGCCAAGTTGGGTGGGCAGTGTAGCTTCCTCATGGACGTATAGAATTAGTAGAAGAACAAAGTCCGGGTCGAAATGATTGAATGCAAAATGTAACAGTAGATAGATATCTAATTCATGTGGATACACGCTGGAATACAAATTAGGGCTATAATTCATGTTTGCATGTGCGAAAATTGTCTAAAGGTCAATCCACATAATAATTTAAAATGCCATCAAAATCGATTCGTTATTCTCAAAATGTCATCCAATATTGGTTTTGCGCATGCGCAATACTTACTTATTATTCAAGCGAACGCGATAAAATCGCGATAAAATACAAAGGACATCACCCTGGACCCAACAATCTCAAGTTTGAAAGAAATCGGACCAACAGATGACACGAAATCAACGTTGTAAGAAATTAACGTTTGCGCTTGCGCACAGACCACTATTGGTGCGACGGCAATGGAATTTATAGGGGACCTTCTAGAAGGTAACCCACACAATCCCTGAAAATTTTATCAAAATTGATCTATTAGACTCGGAGTTTTGCCTGTGTCAATCAATATCAGTTTCGCGCGTGCGCAGTGGTTATTACTCCAACAATCGCGATATAATTTATAGAGCATTTTTCTAGAACATATACCCAACTACCCACCGAGTTTGAACGAAATCGGACCGGCAGATGATGAGAAATCGCAGTTATAAGAAATTCACGGCTTCTGTTGATTAGATGGCGTTGAAAATTATAGGGAACCGTCTAGAAGCTGACCCGCACAATCCCTAAAAATTTCATTGGGATCGGAAGAAAACTTGGTATAGTTTTGGGCGTGTCAAGGATTTACCACAGGCAGACAGACAGACACAGAACCAAAATTGATCAGCACGTTCTCAAACGCAAAAAGCAAGTGTACATTTTGATTTTGGAGGGCAAACATTTTTTCGACTTCAATGACGAACACACAAAGCTTCCACACATTCGGTAGTGAGGAAGCAAAAATATGACCGAATCCGTAAAAAAAAACAATAGGTGCATGTTTGTGTGACTCAAATTTTGTGTGTTGTGTGTGTGACACAAACTTTGTCGACGCTGCCCAAGCCGCAATTTTTAACTGATTTCCGAAATTCTCTCTTTGTTCGATCTCAATTTTGATCTAGTTGTGCAACAGACCTCGGAATTTTTGAATTTCAGGATGTTTTTGATGGAGGGGGTAAAGCCGAAACGTGTTTTTTTTTTTTTACATGGATATGTCTTTGCTCTGGGGGGTCAACCAAAAATTTTCGTGACGCAAAAAATATGTCACAATTTCTAATGATGTTCACGTACAACCAATCCGTTGCTAGGGGAATGGAACTTCCGTAGTTTTCATCGCACAGAAATCGTTCGCCACTCGTTGGAAAGCGCTTGATTTATGTGATAAATGTTCACATCTCAAGCTACCAATTTCCCCCTCCATACGTACCTGGCTACATTCCTAAACTAAGTTGATTGGACTATAAACAATTTTAATAAGCCGGTTACAATATTCTTAACGTAAAGCAATAGCATAATTTACTCCACTCCATAGGAAACATTATCGTCCTCTTGACAACAGTCGACTGTAAACAACAACTCATTGTAGTGGCTTCTCTCCACAGTTATTTTCAACATTTCTATAAGTAAACCGTTGTTTTGTTGGAATTAGTCGGGATGCGGCCCAGGGAAAATAAATGAAATTATTTCATTTATTTTTTTATTTGATAACGTTTCGTCCTCTTACTAAGCAGATAGTGGAACTCGTTTACGAGTTTATAAGTAGGTTTGAAGTTAGCATTTCTTTTAACAACAAATTTTGTCGTTAAAAAAAATAATTTCGTTAATAATTAAAAAGTTTTTTTTTTTTTACAAATGTTGTCGTCTTTACCCTGACTACAGTCCCAAGCCGAGTTTCGTGATTCTCAATTTGTTCGATTCCAATTTCAGTCAGATTGTGCAAGAATCCTCGAAAATTTCGGATTCGCTGTCGAGTTGGGGTTTGGAGGGGATAGCGCTACCCAAGCTAAAAAACTCTACCTATTTCCTTGATGCTTATTTTGTTCCATTATGAATTTGATATTGTTTTGATATGTTCATGAGGATTTTCAAATTTCATCAAGAGAGGGCGTTATACTGATGAATCATGATGTTTTAACTATTTTCGTTCAATTTCCGTGGTTCGTTTTTTGTTCAATATTGAATTTGGTCTAGTTTTGGAAAATGTAACGGTGATTCCCGCATTAACTATTTATTCTGAAAGTAGTTGCAATATAAGTGTAACGTGACCGAGAAACTTTCATTAGTTTATTCAACATAATAGTGGTTTGAGGTGCAAGAAAGAGTTTGAACCTATCAAGTCAATCAATAATGAATAAAATTGAGAGACATAAATTTAGTGTTCTAAAAGGCGCAAAAGTGCACAAAAACTGTTTTTAGGCCTTAAATTTTAAAAAATATCCGGGGGAGGGCCCGTATAGAAATCCTAAGGATAGAAACTCTTGGGTGAATCCTGTCAAAATAACCAATGAACGACCAGTAAAGTAAGGCGTATTATTTGATGCAATTAATTTCTCCTCGGTAGGCTTCTACTCTCTGAGATTATATTTATGTAGATAATGTATTTACTATACTTTGTTTAATAATTATAGACAAGAAGTTTACTGCGTAGATAAAAATAATAAACATGTGTGAGATAATTTGCAGCGTTTTATTCTATGGTAGATACTTGCACATCTTGACCTAGCTGTCATCCACAGCCGAACCAAGTCGTTGTAGGGATCTTGTACTTACAACCAATGTACTACCATCTACCATATCATTTAACAGACCCTATAAATACTAAATAAATTATTTGAAATTATTTCATCGTAATGATATACTAATGATGATGTTGTTTGTGTCTGTTTACAGCTGGACCGAGTGCTGAAGAAGGATACTTTGGTCCTTGGCAAACATGCAAATATCTCCTTTACGGACGGAGGAAATGCGGGGAGGGCTCGACGCGGTTCAAACCTGTCGGTAAGATTATGTAGTTTTTTTTTTTTTTTTTCTTTTTGAAGTTATACTTCTTTGCGCCCGTTAGACACTTTGGGATGGGATGTTGGTCGAGAAACCGCGTCACGCTGAAAAGTAAGAACAAATTTTTAAGAACTATCGATTATACGGCACCTCTCGAGTGAAAGTCGAGCGCTCTACCCACCCGGAGGAGGAGGAGGGAGGGGGAGGAGGAGGGAGGGAGAAGGAGGATGAGGGGGAGGAGGGAGGGGGAGGAGTGACGGAGGAGGAGGATGAGGGGGAGGAGGAGGGAGGAGAAGGATACTATTGAACGTCTGCATAAAATGACAACGAATCCAGGGTCAATAAAATATTAAATGATTTTCCTTGTCAATTTAATTTAAGTTATTATCAATGTGATTTTGTTTCAATTTACTGTTGCCAAGAAACTACCAAATATCGAAACAACAATAAAATTAACTGAGAACATGAGAAAAAGAAAGAGTTACATTAAAAACTTGTTTTTATGGGTTCATTTTTTTTAACTCTTTCTATTAACTTCGATTCTCTTCTTGCTTGCTTGCTTGCTTTCTTTCTTTCTTTCTTTCTTGAGACAAAATTTCAGATCGATTTTTAACCCACTTCCCGATATCCAATCGATCTGAAATTTTGCACACGAGTTCATGCTGGCGTACATTTTAATCTATCAAATTTTCGCGAAGAAAAAGTTAGTTATACTATAAATTTTCGAAAATTTGAAATTTAATATGGGACACCTTACAAGTGTTGTGTATTGTAGGGAGGAGGAGTGAGGGAGGAGGAGGATGAGGGAGGAGGAGGAGGAGGATGAGGGAGGAGGAGGAGGAGGATACTATTGAAAGTCTGCATAAATTGACAACGAATCCAGGGTCAATAAAATATTAAATGATTTTCCTTGTCAATTTAATTTAAGTTATTATCAATGTGATTTATGGAGAAATTTATATATCCTGTCTGTTTGTGTGCGTGAGTGGGTGTATGAGAATGGCCACAGAAGTATAACTTCCACCGTGTGGTCCGACGCACACGATTTTTTTTTTTAAACTGACCGGCATGAAGAAAACTGGTGCAGATAATTCTACCAAGTTATAAATCAGATTCCTTCATATTAAAATTTAAAAAATTATAATAATAGGATACATACAAAGTGATAACGCTTGAACGCCTGCACCGATTCTCTTCAAATTTTTTAATTATTTGGCTTCGTAAGCACATACAGCCGTTACAATGAGGAACTTGCACACTTTTTTTTTACTGCAGAAATTGAAAGTAGATGGATTGTTAAGGTAAATAGTGAAAGAATGGTTTTTGTAAAAAGCCTCAATGATTTTATAAAAATATTTGAAGTTTGAATTTTCTGAGAGCCCGCCAAAACGCCTTTGGCAGCTAGCTCCGCCCACTTTCTCGTCCTACGTCATCGTGATGTAAATCTTATCTGATAAGCTATTTAATAATTCAATTCAGTTCTGTTCCTTTGTGTTCGTTAGCTTTTCGGTATTTGTTGTTCCTCTAAAAACCTACCTACCTACCTCTAAATACCTACTTCATACACTTCGAGAGATGGAGAAGGTAAATAAGTTGAAGGAGGGATATGAAAAGGGCACATCTTTTCATTTACCGTCCCTAACAGCTCTCGGCCTGTGTAAGTTCCTCTAGTCAATTAAACTGGAGACTTTTGAAACAAAAGGAGTGAAGATGTCAAAGTAAGTAAACTACGAGTATAACCACTTATTTAAACCAGAACCTAGATAATGTATAGCGAAAAAAGTAGGTAACTCTGTACCTTAGTAGGTAAGTGGGTAGGTAGTACCTAAATAACTACGTCTTGCCGAATGTGGACGCAAAAAGCATAAACACAGCGTAAATAAGAAATGAACGAAACAACCTATTGAGTAATTTTTATCAATTCAAAATCAACTCGATTCAACTAAACTTGATGGTGAAGGATTTCTGCTCTTTAAAATAAAAAATTCTACTCGTTTGTTACGTTACAGTGGTTCCGTTTCTGATAACTTCCCCGCGCGTCCTTCTCAATGACTCCAAAAGGATCGTTAGAACAGCAAAAATCATAAATTTTTAGTGAGATAGTTTCGGCGAAATTTAGACCTACAAGTTTACCTACTATTAACATATAGATGTTAATAAAAATAAAATGCTCCCTTGCCCATAAAATCATTGTAGTGGATTTATATATGTTTTACTTGGTGTAGGTAGACCAAGTGGGACATTTATATTCTGATTATGCGGGTCAGTCCCTGGGTTATTCCTGTAAGGAATGTGAGCGAAACCGTCAAGGTCAGCTTGCTTGGCGGGATGAACTGAGAGATAGTTCGTGTCGCAGCCGCGTGGAGCACTGGGCTCGCATAGTGGGTGCTGGGTTCGGTCAGTTTGGTACTGAGCCGTTTTGTAATATTCCGGCCTAAGATTTATATCTGTAGGAGGAATATGTTGAGCTTGGTTGAGGTACTGAAAAGTATCCTTTGTTTTTTGTACATTTGGAGTGTATTTGACACTCGGATCGGCCGGGTAGCCTTGTGTCGAATATCGTGGATATTCGGAAAGCTTTGTCGAATCATAATGATTGACTTCAGAGCGGGTCTGAAAGGTATCCTCGATCTTTTGTATAGGTGAGGCTTGATCTAACGTTTCCTTCGTGAATACGTTAGGTGAGAAGGCGATCTCGTCGTGAGGATCGAGCCTTGAGCCGTCGCTGGGACCGGCGGATTGGCCAGGCAGCGTGTAGGTAGCGCTGCGGGGGCTAAGAGGCCCGGCCGCGCCGTGGTCTACCTCCCCTTGCATGAGGAAATAGGACGGCCGACGTTCCATCGAAATATCCGAGTTATTAGCTCGTTTCGATGCCTCTATGTATAGAAATAGAGGGTTTAGAAGGTGGACTCGCTTGACAGAGCTTCTTTCCTTTGCTCGTATGTCAGGGTCCTACCTTGTAGTCTTGAAAAAGACTTCCTTGGACGGTAAATTAGAGCGTATGAGCTGAGTAATTTACCGGCGTGCCCACAGCGGTCGGTGACGAGCCTAGTGCTACGAAACCCGGGCGACACGACTAGGAACGTCCCAGCGGGCGTACGATCTAAAGAGAATATCGATAGATGTACCGGGTGGCGTCCTGACAGATGAACTACGTTGGGCAATGAGCAGGATGAATAATCACTGGGCTCGTAGATGCCAATGCGAGATCTGTGTGGAGAGAAGGTAGGCCTTGTAGAAAGCAGTAGGAAGCCGTTCTTGAGATGAACTCGGGATGCAGAAGGTTCGTCAGCGTAGAGCGTGTAGAAATCTTCGTACTTCTGAGTGTAGTCGTCGAGAGCGGAGAGTGGAATGAATTTCGGAGGGCTCCGAGCGGGGTATTTATAGGGAGGTGGTCGCCTCCTGCCGCCTCCTGATTGGTCCGCTTAATTTCATTAATTCGACTGTGTAATCTCATTGGCTCGCACATTGTTTTCTCAGTATCTGCGAGTATGATAGCTGAGCTGGTCCTCCGGGGTGGTTTCCCCACGTCCGTCGCTGCGACGGGGTCCCCGGGGGTGGCTTACGAGCGTCCGTCGCGGAGCCGACGACCTTGAGTTTAGACGGGGACCTCGGGTGTTTTCCCTGCGTCCGTTGTTCAGACGGGGTCCCCGGGGTGGCTGCTGGACCAGAGGTGGTTGCTTGCCGCCTCTTGGTTGGTTCGCCTATTGTCTCTCGTGTAATCAGTGTTTCTGATTGGCGAGTAGGCTTGTTTGAATTGTCCTTGCTAGTTTTAGAGGACGTTTGATTTTCTGTTTGAGTTTTCTCGTTCAAGGCGACTTGGTTCGAGATACTTGTCGCATCTCTCTCGCCCAGTAAGTGTCTAGGGAGGTCGCCTTGTATGTTATTAGTTAATATTTCACTTTTGAGAGAGAATTTCGTATTTTCTCTCTGGTGAAATATTTTGTTTGACGGAGTTATAACTCGACGTCTTATAAATATTTTTGTGTTGTGTCTACCTCTTTTTGGTAGCCCTGAAAAGGGCTGTTGACAAGAGGGGGTGGTTTTCACCACAGGCGCCCCCCCAAGACGTCGTGTTATTAACGACGACGCCGGTTGGGGTGTTTCGAGCGCCGTCACCCACCTCTCGTCGAATTTAGTAGAGGGGACGTGCCTTCTGGCAGATTTTCGGGGAGTCTCCTCCTTTTTTTCTGCCTGATTTTTGTTTAGTGACACAGCTTCGTCTGTTTTTAGAGTGTAAGCCGGTTTTATTTGTTGTTTGGGAACTTTTTTTGTGTGTTCGCCAATTTGTACTGTAACCGAAAACTTATCTCTCTTAATAACTTTGAATGGTCCCGTGTAAGGACATTGCAGGGAGGAGAGCTGTGTGGGCACTCTGATATAGACATGCGTACATGTATCCAAGTTTTTGGGCATGTTGACGGCATACTTCGTATTATTATGTTTAATATGCGTAGGCCGGAAGAAGAGAGGCTCAGAAAGGTTTGTAGAAGTTACGAAAATGTCTCCTGGGAGTGGTACGTCAATTCCGTAAACTTTTTGGAACGGTGTAGTTTTCGTTGCTGGGTCTACTGCAGTACGCATGGCGAGTAGTACTTTCGGAAGGGCGTCGAGCCAATTTTCGTTTTGTGCTTTGAGAGCCTCTTTCAAAGATCTATTTCTGCGTTCTACCATTCCGTTTGTTGACGGTTTGTATGGTAACGTGTGAGTATGCTTTACTCCGAGACGTTCCATAATGGAATTAAATAGATCTGATTCGAATTGTGTGCCTTGATCACTTGTGATGTATTTAGGTACGCCTTTTGAAGCTACCCAAATATTGATAAAAGCGTTTGTGATCGTGGCTGTTTCGATGTTGTTAAGAGGGACTGCCTCTAGCCAACCCGTTGCTCTATCGACCATCATTAGAATGTAACGTTTCCCTCCCTTAGCTTAAGGTAAGGGTCCGGTAATGTCAACGTGTACATGTGAAAATTTGTTAGCCGTTTCAAATTCGGAGTAAGGGAGCTTCACGGAGCGAGTGATTTTTGCTCGTTGGCAAGTCTCGCACGCTCGGACCCAGTTGGAGACATCTGCACGGAGTCCGTGCCAAAAATATCTTTGTTTAACTTTATACACTGTAGAGTGTATACCTGGGTGTCCCAAATTGTGAATTTGGCTGATTATTTCTTGCCTTATTTCGTTTGGAATATAAGGTCTTGGGTGTCCTAGGTCTAGGTTACACCAAATTTCTCCTTGAGGGAATTCAACTCGTGTGAGTTTCAATTTGTCCTCTGCGTTAGGAGGAGAACGAATTTGTGCATTTGAAATGTGCAGTAGAAGATTGCACTCTATTGCAGCCGTAATTTGCGAAATTTCGGCTATGGGTGGACCCTCGTCAGTTTGGGTTGAAATCGATTTTGTTTGAATTTCAACTGGATCGAAGGGTCTGGAGAGTGCGTCGGCGACGACGTTGTTCTCTCCGGGTATATGACGAATGTCATTTGTCATTTGAGAGATGTATGTTAGCCATCTCAATCTCATTTTAGAAAAATGTGCATTTTTCTTAAGCATCGTGCCTAGCAGAGGCTTGTGATCTGAACAAATATGAAAAGATCGGCCGTCCAAGTCATTGTGCCAGTGAATGCAAGCTTGGTAAACAGCGAACATCTCTTTGTCGAATGATGCTTTATTCTTCCATTGTTCCGGAATTTCTTTACTGAAAAATCCCAATGGTTGGTAAGATTTCGAGCCGTGTTTGTCTGTAATTTCCTGCTCCAGTGCCGCTCCGATGTGTGTGTTGGATGCGTCGCAGACTATTCTCCACTCTGCTGTAGGGTGTGGATGAGCGATATTATGCAATGTAGCTTTAATCATTGCTTGTTTTAAGCTGTTGAAAGCTTTTTCTCTCTCTGATGTCCATTCGATAGGTGTTTTGTCATTTTTTTTGTTTGACTGAATGGAGTCATACAGAGGTTGTGCCGTGTGAGCGAATTTACTTGAGCAAGCTCGGTAGAAACCACACATACCTAGGAATCTGCGTAGACTTCGTACGTCTATTGGCCTAGGAAATTGTTCTATGGCTTCTATTTTATCTCGTTTGGGAATTATCCCTTCTTTCGAGATAGTGAAACCTAGGAAATCGACGGTAGGTTTTGAAAAAATGCATTTATCAAAACCTACTCGAAGTCCGTGTTCCCCTAGCTTGTCAAAAATTTGTTTGAGGTGGTTCATGTGTTCTTTATAATTTTTAGAAGCCACCAGGATGTCATCTAGGTATACAAATGCGAAATCAAATTTTCGCATGATGCTGTCCATGTATCTTTGCCATGTTTGAGCCGCTCCGGCCAAACCCATGCTCATTTTCTTAAACTCATAAAGACCGAAAGGTGTAATAATTGCAGTTTTATGAGCGTCATCTGGGTGCATCGGAATATGGTAATATGCCGATTTTAAATCTATTGTCGAATAGATTCGTGTATCATGTAAATTCGCTTGGAAAGAGCGAATGTGAGGAGGAGGGTAGGCGTCTTTCTTCGTTTTCGCGTTCAGGAAACGGTAGTCGCCGGTGATCCTCCATGACCCGTCTTTTTTTGGCACACAGTGTAACGGGGATGCCCATTCGGAATCTGATGGTGCAATTATGCCTTCGGAAAGCATTTTGTCAAAAGTACTTTTGACTTGAGCCCGTTTTTCGCCCGCCATGGGTCTTGCTCGGAAGTGTACTGGTGTTCCTTCCGTGGTTATACGGTGGTAAACCCCGTTGTTTTTCCACTTTCCTTGAAGTTTGCTCATTTTATCATTGTATTTTTCAATGATAGAGCGAATGTTTTCGTCCTCCGTGATTTGCACGTCCTCTGGTTGAGGGCTGTTGTCACGATGAGGGATAGTAGCTGCTATTTGTTCGTCAGTGAATTTTTTGTTCATGACTGCAGCTATTTTTTGATCGGCATAGCTTTTTATTTTATCTTTATAAATGTATTTGTGTTTGACCCGTATTCCGATATCCCAAGACTCGAGGAATGGTATACCGAGGATCGCTAGATCAACTTTCGTGATCATAAAATCGGTGGTCATGTCTCCGAGGCCGATGTTAATTGTCGTGTCAGCACGCCCTAGTGTGTCTATAGGGGCTCCGTTAGCTGCTGTGAGCTTTACGTTGGACTTACGAATTTTTAAGCCCAATTTTTTGGTGACATTGTGGGGCAGAATGTTCACTTCTGCTCCCGTGTCGATGAGAAATTCAGTGCCATTTAGTTTGCACTTGAAAAAAAGCCTTTTATACTCAGTAGACTGCCGGTGTATAGGCTCAGATACACTGGCAGTTATTCGTTTTCCGAACTCTCTACGTCGGAGGTTGGAACGGTACTTTCTTGTACCGATCTCTGAGTATTTTCGTTTGAAACCCAGGTTTTAGGCTGGCTTATAGTCGCTGCCTTTTTGCTAGTTTTGGAAGCAGTGTTTGCCTTCCAAGTGCAGTGTTCTGGGTCTGCACATTTGCGAGTTTCGCTACCGAAACGTGCGTGGTTTCGACAGACATAGGCCGTCGGTTTGTGAGGCCTACTCTCTACTGGTTGGGGTTTGAACTCAGCTTGTTGTGAGACGGCCTTTTTGAAACCAGTTTTCATGGGTTTCGGAGTAGATTCTACTCCTCGTATGTTGAGAGAGGTATTCTCTGTTTTGTACGCGTGTAGCGTATCAGCTAGGTCGAGCCGGGCGGTCGTGGTAGGCTGTGCTGCGACCATACCTCGGGCTTCGATAGGTAGAGTTTCGATCCACTTTTGAGTGATCAGAGCCTCTGAGAAGTACCCAACAGCTTTAGAGTACATTTCGTGGTACTTGGTGCTGGGTTTTTTGGCGAGAGATGCGGGGTCCTCGAGTGCGAGGAGCCTGTCCTGTAAGGACAACCCGTATTCTCGCTGTAGGCGCTGTTTGGCCTCTTCATAAGGTGCGTGGGGTGCCGTGAGGTAAGCTGAGTCGATAGCTTCCCTCATTTCTTCTGGTACCCACTTGTATATAGCTGAGAAGCATTCGCTCTGCGTTCTCAGGTGTTTTCGCACGCAGTATTGATCGAACTCGGCGAGTGCACGATCGATATTCTTCTTTTGGAAGATTGGTTTTTGATAATCTCCTATCTCCTCTAAAAGTGCTCGAAAGCCACTTTGTGTAGAGGGTTGTTGAGTGAGATGTGGGGCGTAGAGGCCCGGCGGGGGTCGCACGCCCGCAGTGGTTCCCTGAAATCCACTAGCTTCATAAGAGGGAACGAAATGCTCCGTGTTAAGCCTGTTCAAAGGCGGGGTCACCATTTGTAGTGGATTTAAATATGTTTTACTTGGTGTAGGTAGACCAAGTGGGACATTTATATTCTGATTATGCGGGTTAGTCCCTGCGTTATTTCTGTAAGGAATGTGAGCGAAACCGTCAAGGTCAGCTTGCTTGGCGGGATGAACTGAGAGATAGTTCGTGTTGCAGCCGCGTGGAGCACTGGGCTCGCATAGTGGGTGCTGGGTTCGATCAGTTTGGTACTGAGCCGTTTTGTAATATTCCGGCCTAAGATTTATATCTGTAGGAGGAATATGTTGAGCTTGGTTGAGGTACTGAAAAGTATCCTTTGTTTTTTGTACATTTGGAGTGTATTTGACACTCGGATCGGCCGGGTAGCCTTGTGTCGAATATCGTGGATATTCGGAAAGCTTTGTCGAATCATAATGATTGACTTCAGAGCGGGTCTGAAAGGTATCCTCGATCTTTTGTATAGGTGAGGCTTGATCTAACGTTTCCTTCGTGAATACGTTAGGTGAGAAGGCGATCTCGTCGTGAGGATCGAGCCTTGAGCCGTCGCTGGGACCGGCGGATTGGCCAGGCAGCGTGTAGGTAGCGCTGCGGGGGCTAAGAGGCCCGGCCGCGCCGTGGTCTACCTCCCCTTGCATGAGGAAATAGGACGGCCGACGTTCCATCGAAATATCCGAGTTATTAGCTCGTTTCGATGCCTCTATGTATAGAAATAGAGGGTTTAGAAGGTGGACTCGCTTGACAGAGCTTCTTTCCTTTGCTCGTATGTCAGGGTCCTACCCTTTCCTACCTTGTAGTCTTGAAAAAGACTTCCTTGGACGGTAAATTAGAGCGTATGAGCTGAGTAATTTACCGGCGTGCCCACAGCGGTCGGTGACGAGCCTAGTGCTACGAAACCCGGGCGACACGACTAGGAACGTCCCAGCGGGCGTACGATCTAAAGAGAATATCGATAGATGTACCGGGTGGCGTCCTGACAGATGAACTACGTTGGGCAATGAGCAGGATGAATAATCACTGGACTCGTAGATGCCAATGCGAGATCTGTGTGGAGAGAAGGTAGGCCTTGTAGAAAGCAGTAGGAAGCCGTTCTTGAGATGAACTCGGGATGCAGAAGGTTCGTCAGCATAGAGCGTGTAGAAATCTTCGTACTTCTGAGTGTAGTCGTCGAGAGCGGAGAGTGGAATGAATTTTGGAGGGCTCCGAGCGGGGTATTTATAGGGGGGTGGCCGCCTCCTGCCGCCTCCTGATTGGTCCGCTTAATTTCATTAATTCGACTGTGTAATCTCATTGGCTCGCACATTGTTTTCTCAGTATCTGCGAGTATGATAGCTGAGCTGGTCCTCCGGGGTGGTTTCCCCACGTCCGTCGCTGCGACGGGGTCCCCGGGGGTGGCTTACGAGCGTCCGTCGCGGAGCCGACGACCTTGAGTTTAGACGGGGACCTCGGGTGTTTTCCCTGCGTCCGTTGTTCAGACGGGGTCCCCGGGGTGGCTGCTGGACCAGAGGTGGTTGCTTGCCGCCTCTTGGTTGGTTCGCCTATTGTCTCTCGTGTAATCAGTGTTTCTGATTGGCGAGTAGGCTTGTTTGAATTGTCCTTGCTAGTTTTAGAGGACGTTTGATTTTCTGTTTGAGTTTTCTCGTTCAAGGCGACTTGGTTCGAGATACTTGTCGCGTCTCTCTCGCCCAGTAAGTGTCTAGGGAGGTCGCCTTGTATGTTATTAGTTAATATTTCACTTTTGAGAGAGAATTTCGTATTTTCTCTCTGGTGAAATATTTTGTTTGACGGAGTTATAACTCGACGTCTTATAAATATTTTTGTGTTGTGTCTACCTCTTTTTGGTAGCCCTGAAAAGGGCTGTTGACAAGAGGGGGTGGTTTTCACCACAGTAGGTATTTTGGAATTACTTACATTGAAATGGTCTTCGCAAGTGTACATTGATGGTTGATTGAAGGACAAACTGTATTTTCTCCTGTAGAGCTCGAACCATTCCTTTCGAATTTTTTCGAATGAACCATTGATGAAATGAATAAACCATTTTTCTGGTATTTTGATAGTAGTACTCGTGCAGTTGGGAACGATACAGTATTTGTACGACATTTTCACCAAAAAGTAAGAACAAAAATAATGATGAAACTGTTTACTTTCGATCACTTTTCAGCTCGGTTTCTTTCTTCATCTTCTTCACTATTGTACATTTTGGTATTGGGATGTGCCTAGATACTTCTGTTGTGTGAACAGATGTTGCAACATCATAGAAAGTAATAAGAAACGCATGTTTTACGTTAGTATAGTTTATTGCAGGATAGAAGTCAGTAGGTATAGCCCCTTCTGCGACGATCATAGTGACGTCACACAGTAGTCAGCCAATCACAGAGCGTTCTCAGTGCCTTCCCCTTCTCTCGATTTTTAAACTCGAATTTAATTATTACAACAATTTTTTTTGTTGTGTTTCATTATATATTTGAGGAGTGTTTCTTCAAAAGGGAACATATCCACTTTTCTGCGCAACCGGTTTTTTTTTGCATTTTCTGTGGCTTTTGTATGAGCCTCATTGAACATCCCAGGCTGTAGCATTCTAAACAAAACTAATCCCTGAGCATTTTATAGGAAAAATGAGGGGTTTCAACCAAAAAGTAACAAATCCATTCCCTTCAATTTTTTCAGATCATGTCAATCAAAATGGAACATGTCCTTAGTCTATCACATTGAATTGAAACTCAGTTTTTTCAAAAGGGCACATTTCTGCAACTACAATGTGGTGAAAACCACCCCCTCTTTTCAACAGCCCTTTTCAGGGCTACCAAAAAGAGGTAGGCACAACACAAAAATATTTATAAGACGTCGAGTTATAACTCCGTCAAACAAAATATTTCACCAGAGAGAAAATACGAAATTCTCTCTCAAAAGTGAAATATTAACTAATAACATACAAGGCGACCTCCCTAGACACTTACTGGGCGAGAGAGACGCGACAAGTATCTCGAACCAAGTCGCCTTGAACGAGAAAACTCAAACAGAAAATCAAACGTCCTCTAAAACTAGCAAGGACAATTCAAACAAGCCTACTCGCCAATCAGAAACACTGATTACACGAGAGACAATAGGCGAACCAACCAAGAGGCGGCAAGCAACCACCTCTGGTCCAGCAGCCACCCCGGGGACCCCGTCTGAACAACGGACGCAGGGAAAACACCCGAGGTCCCCGTCTAAACTCAAGGTCGTCGGCTCCGCGACGGACGCTCGTAAGCCACCCCCGGGGACCCCGTCGCAGCGACGGACGTGGGGAAACCACCCCGGAGGACCAGCTCAGCTATCATACTCGCAGATACTGAGAAAACAATGTGCGAGCCAATGAGATTACACAGTCGAATTAATGAAATTAAGCGGACCAATCAGGAGGCGGCAGGAGGCGGCCACCTCCCTATAAATACCCCGCTCGGAGCCCTCCGAAATTCATTCCACTCTCCGCTCTCGACGACGACACCTCTGAAGTACGAAGAATTCTACACGCTCTACGCTGACGAACCTTCTGCATTACGAGTTCATCTCAAGAACGGCTTCCTACTGCTTTCTACAAGGCATACCTTCTCTCCACACAGATCTCGCATTGGCATCTACGAGTCCAGTGATTATTCATCCTGCTCATTGCCCAACGTAGTTCATCTGTCAGGACGCCACCCGGTACATCTATCGATATTCTCTTTAGATCGTACGCCCGAGGGACGTTCCGAGCCGTGTCGCCCGGGTTTCGTAGCATTAAGCTCGTAACCGACCGCTGTGGGCACGCCGGTAAATTACTCTGCTCATCCGCTCTAATTTACCGTCCAAGGAAGTCTTTTTCAAGACTACGAGGTAGGACCCTGACATACGAGCATTGGAAAGACGCTCTGTCAAGCGAGTCCACCTCCCAAACCCTCTATTTTTCACACATAGAGGCATCGAAACGAGCTAAAAACTCGGTTATTTCGATGGAACGTCGGCCGTCTTATTTCCCCATGCAAGGGGAGGCAGACGACGGCGAAGCCGGGCCGCGTAGCCCCCGTAGCGCTCCCTACAGGCTACCCGGCGAATCCGCTGAACCCAGCGACGGCGCAAGGCGCGATCCTCACGCCCGGACCGCCTTCTCACCCGACGTATTCGTTAAAGAAACGTTCGATCAAGCCTCGCCTATACAAAAGATCGAGGATACCTTTCAGACTCGCTCTGAAGCCGATCATTACGATTCGACCAAGCTGTCCGAGTACCCACGATATTCGACGCAGGCCTACCCGGCCGATCCGAGTGTCAAATACACTCCAAATGTGCAAAAAGCGAAGGATACTTTTCAGTACCTCAACCAAGCTCAACATATTCCCCCTACAGATATAAATCTTAGGCCGGAATATTACAAAACGGCTCAGTACCAAACTGATCGAACCCAGCACCCGCTATGCGAGCCCAGTGCTCCACGCGGCTGCGACACGAACTACCTCCCATTTCAGTCCGCCAAGCCAGTTGACCTTGGCGGATCCGCTCACATTCCTTACGGGAATGACCCTGGGACTAACCCGCATAACCGGAATATAAATGTCCGACTTGGCCTACCTACGCCAAGTAAAACATATTTAAATCCACTACAAATGGTGACCCCGCCTTTGAACAGGCTTAACAAGCCCTCTTATGAAGCTAGTGGATTTCAGGGAACCACTGCGGGCGTGCGACCCCCGCCGGGCCTCTACGCCCCACATCTCACGCAACATCCCTCTACACAAAGTGGCTTTCAAGCACTTTTAGAGGAGATGGGAGATTATCAAAAACCAATCTTCCAAAAGAAGAATATCGATCGTGCACTCGCCGAGTTCGATCAATACTGCGTGCGAAAACACTTGAGAACGCAGAACGAATGTTTCTCAGCTATATACAAGTGGGTACCAGAAGAAATGAGGGAAGCTATAGACTCAGCTTACCTCACGGCACCCCACGCACCCTACGAAGAGGCCAAACAGCGCCTCCAGCGAGAATATGGGTTGTCCTTACAGGACAGGCTCCTCGCACTCGAGGACCCCGCATCTCTCGCCAAAAAACCCAGCACCAAGTACCACGAAATGTACTCTAAAGCTGTTGGGTATTTTTCAGAAGCTCTGATCACTCAAAAGTGGATCGAGACTCTACCCATCGAAGCACGAGGTATGGTCGCAGCTCAGCCTACCACGACCGCCCGGCTCGACCTAGCTGATACGCTACACGCGTACAAAACAGAGAATACTTCTCTGAACATACGAGGAGTAGAATCTACTCCGAAACCCATAAATACTGGTTTCAAAAAGGCCCTCTCGAAACAAGCTGAGTTCAAACCCCAACCAGTGGAGAGTAGGCCTCACAAACCGACGGCCTATGTCTGTCAAAACCACGCACGTTTCGGTAACGAAACTCGCAAATGTGCAGACCCAGAACACTGCACTTGGAAGACAAACACTGCTTCCAAAACTAGCAGAAAGGCAGCGACTATAAGCCAGCCTAAAACCTGGGTTTCTAACGAAAATACTCAGAGGTCGGTACAAGAAAGTACCGTTCCAACCTCCGACGTAGAGAGTTCGGAAAACGAATAACTGCCAGTGTATCTGAGCCTATACACCGGCAGTCTACTGAGTATAAAAGGCTCTTTTTCAAGTGCAAACTAAATGGCACTGAATTTCTCATTGACACGGGAGCAGAAGTGAACATTCTGCCCCACAATGTCACAAAAAAATTGGGCTTGAAAATTCTTAAGTCCAACGTTAAGCTCACAGCAGCTAACGGAGCCCCTATAGACACACTAGGGCGAGCTGACACGACAATTAACATCGGCCTCGGAGACATGACCACCGATTTTATGATCACGAAAGTTGATCTAGCGATCCTAGATATTCCATTCCTCGAGTCTTGGGATATCGGGATACGGGTCAAACACAAGTACATTTATAAAGATAAAATAAAGAGCTATGCCGATAAAAAAATAGCTGCAGTCATGAACAAAAAATTCACTGACGAACAAATAGCAGCTACTATCCCTCATCGTGACAATACCCCTCAATCAGAGGACGTGCAAATCACGGAGGACGAAAACATTCGCTCTATCATTGACAAATACAATGATAAAATGAGCAAACTTCAAGGTAAATGGAAAAACAACGGGGTTTACCACCGTATAACCACGGAAGGAACACCAGTACACTTCCGAGCAAGACCCATGGCGGGCGAAAAACGGGCTCAAGTCAAAAGTACTTTTGACAAAATGCTTTCAGAAGGCATAATTGCACCATCAGATTCCGAATGGGCATCCCCGTTACACTGTGTGCTAAAAAAAGACGGGTCATGGAGAATCACCGGCGACTACCGTTTCCTGAACGCGAAAACGAAGAAAGACGCCTACCCTCCTCCTCACATTCGCTCTTTCCAAGCGAATTTACATGATACACAAATCTATTCGACAATAGATTTAAAATCGGCGTATTATCATATTCCGATGCACCCAGATGACGCTCATAAAACTGCAATTATTACACCTTTCGGTCTTTATGAGTTTAAGAAAATGAGCATGGGTTTGGCCGGAGCGGCTCAAACATGGCAAAGATACATGGACAGCATCATGCAAAAATTTGATTTCGCATTTGTATACCTAGATGACATCCTGGTGGCTTCTAAAAATTATAAAGAACACATGAACCACCTCAAACAAATTTTTGACAAACTAGGGGAACACGGACTTCGAGTAGGTTTTGATAAATGCATTTTTTCAAAACCTACCGTCGATTTCCTAGGTTTCACTATCTCGAAAGAAGGGATAATTCCTAAACGAGATAAAATAGAAGCCATAGAACAATTTCCTAGGCCAATAGACGTACGAAGTCTACGCAGATTCCTAGGTATGTGTGGTTTCTACCGAGCATGCTCAAGCAAATTCGCTCACACGGCACAACCTCTGTATGACTCCATTCAGTCAAACAAAAAAAATGACAGAACACCTATCGAATGGACATCAGAGAGAGAAAAAGCTTTCAACAGCTTAAAACAAGCAATGATCACAGCAACATTGCATAACATTGCTCACCCACACCCTACAGCAGAGTGGAGATTAGTTTGCGACGCATCCGACACACACATCGGAGCGGCACTAGAACAGGAAATTACAGACAAACATGGCTCGAAATCTTACCAACCATTGGGATTTTTCAGTAAAGAAATTCCAGAACAATGGAAGAACAAAGCATCATTCGACAAAGAAATGTCCGCCGTTTACCAAGCTTGCATTCACTGGCACAATGACTTGGACGGCAGATCTTTCCATATTTGTTCGGATCACAAGCCTCTGCTAGGCACGATGCTTAAGAAAAATGCACATTTTTCTAAAATGAGATTAAGATGGCTAACATACATCTCTCAAATGACGAGTGACATTCGTCATATTTCCGGAGAGAGCAACGTCGTCGCCGACGCACTCTCCAGACCCTTCGATCCGGTTGAAATTCAAACAAAATCGATTTCAACCCAGACGGACGAGGGTCCACCCATAGCCGAAATTTCGAAAATTACGGCTGCAATAGAATGCAATCTTCTACTGCACATTTCAAATTCACAAATTCGTTCTCCCCCTAACGCGGAGGACAAATTGAAACTCACACGAGTTGAATTCTCTCAAGGAGAAATTTGGTGTAACCTAGACCTAGGACACCCTAGACCTTATATTCCAAACGAAATAAGGGAAGAAATAATAAGCCAAATTCACAATTTGGGACACCCAGGTATACACTCTACAGTGTATAAAGTTAAACAAAGATATTTTTGGCACGGACTCCGTGCAGATGTCTCCAACTGGGTCCGAGCGTGCGAAACTTGCCAACGAGCAAAAATCACGCGCTCCGTGAAGCTCCCTTACTCCGAATTTGAAACGGCAAACAAATTTTCACACGTACACGTTGATATTACCGGACCCTTACCTTTAGCTAAAGGAGGGAAACGTTACATTTTAATGATGGTTGATAGAGCAACGGGTTGGCTAGAGGCAGTCCCTCTTAACAACATCGAAACAACCACAATCACAAACGCCTTTATCAATATTTGGGTAGCTTCAAAGGGCGTACCTAAATACATCACAAGTGATCAGGGCACTCAATTTGAATCAGATCTGTTCAATTCCATTATGGAACGTCTCGGAGTAAAACATACTCACACGTTACCATACAAACCATCAACAAACGGAATGGTAGAACGCAGAAATAGATCTTTGAAAGAGGCTCTCAAAGCACAAAACGAAAATTGGCTCGACGCACTTCCAAAAGTTCTACTCGCCATGCGTACGGCAGTAGACCCAGCGACCGAAACTACGCCTTTCCAAAAAGTTTACGGAATTGACGTACCACTCCCAGGAGACATTTTCGTAACTTCTACGAACCTTTCGGAACCTCTTTTCTTCCGGCCTACTCATATTAAACATAATAATACGAAATATGCCGTAAACATGCCCAAAAATTTGGATACATGTACTCATGTCTATATCAGAGTGCCCACACAGCTCACCTCTCTGCAATGTCCTTACACGGGACCATTCAAAGTGGTTAAAAGAGATAAGTTTACGGTTACAGTACAAATTGGCGAACATACTAAGAAAGTTCCCAAACAGCAAATAAAACCAGCTTATACTCTACACTCGGACGAAGCTGTATCACAAGGCCAAAATCAGGCAGAAAGTAAGGAGAAAACTCCCCGAAAATCCGCCAGAGGGCGCGTCCCCTCTACCGAATTCGACGAGAAGTGGGTGACTGCACTCGAAACAAGCCACGCCCATTTTTCTCGGGTAGGAACAGTGGGAGGTATAAATATGGAACACCCCACGGCCAGAGATCATACCAATCTCAACCATGGCAGCCTCCGAACCTACAAACCACATGCTGACAGAGGAAGTCGAGGAGTTCCTCCTCGCCGAGGAGAACCTACCAGCTCCGCTCGGCCCGCTCCCGCCTTCACCGAAGAGGGAGGCACAGCAAGCGGACAGCGCTCCCAGAGAAGTAGTGTGGAGAAGGCCCCAGCCTTTCCAGCCACCGGCTCCACCCGCCCAACCACTACCTACGGCTCCACCCGCTCACCAGCTCCCAGCGATACCACGCAAGTGGATCAGCTCGGGCGACGTGCCCGTGCCTCGGTGGGAAGAGATGAGCACTGCGGGGTGGACGGAGCCGGAACGAGCACCTCCGCAACAGCCCAGCCGCGGCCGCGGGCCAAACCCTCGCGGGTTTGGTTCCCGTCGGCAAAGCTCGGGCCGGCCACGGCCGCCCCGCGGCGCTCGTCGAAACCGACGAGGCCGGGGCGCACCACAGGCGCGGGACGCGAGGCCTGCACCTCCGCCTCCGCCCCAACTGGCGAGGTTCTCATACGGAGAATTCCGTGTGGACCTCCCAGTTCTCCCCCATCGGCGTCGTCGTTAATAACACGACGTCTTGGGGGGGCCCCTGTGGTGAAAACCACCCCCTCTTTTCAACAGCCCTTTTCAGGGCTACCAAAAAGAGGTAGGCACAACACAAAAATATTTATAAGACGTCGAGTTATAACTCCGTCAAACAAAATATTTCACCAGAGAGAAAATACTAAATTCTCTCTCAAAAGTGAAATATTAAATAATAACACACAAGGCGACCTCCCTAAACATTTACTGGGCGAGAGAGATGCGACAAGCATCTCGAAACAAGTCGCCTTGAATGAGAAACCTCAAACAGGAAAACTCAAGGTCGTCCAGCCACCCCCGGGGACCCCGTCACAGCGACGGACGTGGGGAAACCACCTCGAAAGACCAACTCAGCTATCATACTCGCAGATACTGAGAAAACAATGTGCGAACCAATGAGATTGCACAGTCGAATTTATGAAATTAAGCGGACCAATCAGGAGGCGGCAGGAGGCGGCCACCTCCCTATAAATACCCCGCTGGGAGCCCTCCGAAATTCATTCCACTCTCCGCTCTCGACGACGACACCTCTGAAGTACGAAGAATTCTACACGCTCTACGCTGACGAACCTTCTGCATTACGAGTTCATCTCAAGAACGGCTTCCTACTGCTTTCTACAAGGCATACCTTCTCTCCACACAGATCTCGCATTGGCATCTACGAGTCCAGTGATTATTCATCCTGCTCATTGCCCAACGTAGTTCATCTGTCAGGACGCCACCCGGTACATCTATCGATATTCTCTTTAGATCGTACGCCCGAGGGACGTTCCGAGCCGTGTCGCCCGGGTTTCGTAGCATTAAGCTCGTAACCGACCGCTGTGGGCACGCCGGTAAATTACTCTGCTCATCCGCTCTAATTTACCGTCCAAGGAAGTCTTTTTCAAGACTACGAGGTAGGACCCTGACATACGAGCATTGGAAAGACGCTCTGTCAAGCGAGTCCACCTCCCAAACCCTCTATTTTTCACACATAGAGGCATCGAAACGAGCTAAAAACTCGGTTATTTCGATGGAACGTCGGCCGTCTTATTTCCCCATGCAAGGGGAGGCAGACGACGGCGAAGCCGGGCCGCGTAGCCCCCGTAGCGCTCCCTACAGGCTACCCGGCGAATCCGCTGAACCCAGCGACGGCGCAAGGCGCGATCCTCACGCCCGGACCGCCTTCTCACCCGACGTATTCGTTAAAGAAACGTTCGATCAAGCCTCGCCTATACAAAAGATCGAGGATACCTTTCAGACTCGCTCTGAAGCCGATCATTACGATTCGACCAAGCTGTCCGAGTACCCACGATATTCGACGCAGGCCTACCCGGCCGATCCGAGAGTCAAATACACTCCAAATGTGCAAAAAGCGAAGGATACTTTTCAGTACCTCAACCAAGCTCAACATATTCCCCCTACAGATATAAATCTTAGGCCGGAATATTACAAAACGGCTCAGTACCAAACTGATCGAACCCAGCACCCGCTATGCGAGCCCAGTGCTCCACGCGGCTGCGACACGAACTACCTCCCATTTCAGTCCGCCAAGCCAGTTGACCTTGGCGGATCCGCTCACATTCCTTACGGGAATGACCCTGGGACTAACCCGCATAACCGGAATATAAATGTCCGACTTGGCCTACCTACGCCAAGTAAAACATATTTAAATCCACTACAAGAACCAATATTTTTCAAGACAAGAACGGTAAAAACTCTCTCTCTCTCTCTCTCTCTCTCTCTCTCTCTCTCTCTCTCTCTCTCTCTCTCTCTCTCTCTCTCTCTCTCTCTCTCTCTCTCTCTCTCTCTCTCTCTCTCTCTCTCTCTCTCTCTCTCTCTCTCTCTCTCTCTCTCTCTCTCTCTCTCTCTCTCTCTCTCTCTATATATATATATATATATATATATATATATATATATATATATATATATATATGAAAGGGTTCAAGGGGTTCAGGGTTCTTAAAAAAAATAAAAAGTTTTGTGAATTTTCTAAATAAAATTTATTTATTCGTTGTGCTGTATTCTTGTTATAATAATATTATTGTCCCCTATTGTTGCTTGATTGTATAGTAAATTTTTATAAAAGTATTCCCTCCCCTAGGTTCATAGGTTCTAGTTGTCAACTCTATATGCCCAATAATGCCCAATACTCAAATTGATTGTTTTGACTAGAGTTTTTGTGTCTTTTGAGAGTCTTATATTCCTCAAAATTTAGGGTTTCAATCAAATGGCACATAATGACATTTTTCGTTCAAAAGGGCACATATCCAAAAATTAAAATGGCGATTTCTCCTCCATTTTTGAATGCAAGCAGTTAATATTTTGGGTTAATGTCCGTTATGCTTGTTTGTACAATACTACGCTCAGAAACCCTGGTAAAAATATGAAACTGGTTGTGTTATTCATTTTTATCTCCTCCTCAACATTTTTTTGCAAATGGATATGTTCCCTTTTGAAAAAACACTCCTCATTTGTGAATCGGAAGTGGTCTAGTTTATAGTGGAAAAGGTTTCAGGACGAATTTCAGATGGGTGCAAGTTCCTCATTGCTAATTTAAAAAATAGTTATTATGAGTAAATCAAATATAATTATGTATTATTATTATTATTAGGTACTACTATATTAAATGTTGTACATCCTCAGTGATACTATATAATGTAAGAATATTATTCTTCTTATTGCAGGAATTAAGTATTGCATTTAATGTATTATGTATTTAATTCGATTTTAATGTTCGTTTTCACGATAAATGTTTGTAAGCTGTTGTAGACAGTCAGGTTGCCGCTTCCAATGAGTGTGTCTAGGTTCATTGGAAGTGTGATTTTGTCCGAAATCGCGTTGATAAATTGTTCTCGAGGACCAGCGTGGTCGGGGCATTCTAGTATCGAGTGTTTAGCGATTTCCAAAGGCTGGCCGCATGAGTTTCATTGTGGAGTTGTCGCCTTTCCGATTTTGTAGATGTATTCCCTGGTGGAGCACACTCCACTTCGGAGACGTGTTATGATATACTTATGTAGATTATGTAGTTAATTGATAATTATTAATCACATTAAATTGTGCTGTTTTGCATTGGCAATGACATACCTATTTTAGCCAACTGTTGGAAAAGTTTATAAAATTGTGTGGCGGAATTGTTACAAAAGTATAATGGACGGAAGCCATGATTTTGATTTACAAATCAGATCCAAATATCTGGTCCCGTTTAAGCAGGGGGGGGGGGGGGCAGTGAAAACGCAATCTAACTGGCGGATTCATCAGCACTTTCATAATCGATGTCGTCATCCATGTCATCGTACAAACTGGGCTCTTTACTGATCAGCTGAGTAACCTACATTTTTACCTGTCCGCTCTCAGAAGTTGAAATTTGATAGGGCCTCGGAGGGCTATGGGGCAATAAGAGATTATTGAAATTATGGGCTCTTTCCTAATCAGCCTAGTACCGTAGAATGGGGTGAAGGCGGAAAAAAAAAAAAAAAAAAAAAAACGTTTTTTGAAGATATTCTCCTCCAGAAATTAAGCTAAATCCTTCCCGAGCTTATTGTAGCTTCCTTAGAATCTCCTCTTTCAGATGATTTGGCAAAAAAAAAATTTGGGGGGCTTCTGCCCCCCTTTTTTTATTTGGTGAAGGTTGTCCGGGTTGACCCGACATTGTGGGGTGAACCCGGACACCACTTTTTTTTCTATGAAAATCGTTTTCAACAACCTAGATAACCGAACCCGGACACTTTTTACATTTTTTTTAAACTTTATTATCAACATGAACTAGGATTTGGAACCTGGTGAGACAAAAACAGTTTGTAAAAACCCTTTAGCTACCCTAGGTAGCTCCTGTTCCAAGTTGTCGAAGTATGAGTTTATGGATTCAGAACTTAAGTAGCTCTGGCTCTTTTGGTATTCTGCAAAAATCTTTGGGTCAGTCAGTGGCGGCCCGTGGTCTGCAAAAGGAGTGGGGCACAAAAATATTTACCGATTTGACTGTCAAGAAGAGCATTGAGGTTTTTCTTCCATTAGTTTTGTTTTCAGTGTGAATTAACTTTGACCTAAACACATGATACATAAATCCCACTTGGGTCATGTCATGCCTTGGGCAACTGTTATGAAAGAATATGGCTACTAAATAATAATCAATCATTAACATTAAATATTATTGATAAAATAAATATAATTTAATTAGATAAACAAATTTAATTAAAAATACTATC
Source organism: Adelphocoris suturalis (assembly GCA_030762985.1). NCBI lineage: Eukaryota > Metazoa > Arthropoda > Insecta > Hemiptera > Miridae > Adelphocoris > Adelphocoris suturalis. Next base: position 34,766,621 of record CM061050.1, on the reverse strand, counting down.
TTATAGGTAGGTACCTACAATAACCCTCAACCAGAGGACGTGCAAATCACGGAGGACGAAAACATTCGCTCTATCATTGACAAATACAATGATAAAATGAGCAAACTTCAAGGAAAGTGGAAAAACAACGGGGTTTACCACCGTATAACCACGGAAGGAACACCAGTACACTTCCGAGCAAGACCCATGGCGGGCGAAAAACGGGCTCAAGTCAAAAGTACTTTTGACAAAATGCTTTCAGAAGGCATAATTGCACCATCAGATTCCGAATGGGCATCCCCGTTACACTGTGTGCCAAAAAAAGACGGGTCACGGAGAATCACCGGCGACTACCGTTTCCTGAACGCGAAAACGAAGAAAGACGCCTACCCTCCCCCTCACATTCGCTCTTTCCAAGCGAATTTACATGATACACGAATCTATTCGACAATAGATTTAAAATCGGCATATTATCATATTCCGATGCACCCAGATGACGCTCATAAAACTGCAATTATTACACCTTTCGGTCTTTATGAGTTTAAGAAAATGAGCATGGGTTTGGCCGGAGCGGCTCAAACATGGCAAAGATACATGGACAGCATCATGCGAAAATTTGATTTCGCATTTGTATACCTAGATGACATCCTGGTGGCTTCTAAAAATTATAAAGAACACATGAACCACCTCAAACAAATTTTTGACAAGCTAGGGGAACACGGACTTCGAGTAGGTTTTGATAAATGCATTTTTTCAAAACCTACCGTCGATTTCCTAGGTTTCACTATCTCGAAAGAAGGGATAATTCCTAAACGAGATAAAATAGAAGCCATAGAACAATTTCCTAGGCCAATAGACGTACGAAGTCTACGCAGATTCCTAGGTATGTGTGGTTTCTACCGAGCATGCTCAAGTAAATTCGCTCACACGGCACAACCTCTGTATGACTCCATTCAGTCAAACACAAAAAATGACAAAACACCTATCGAATGGACATCAGAGAGAGAAAAAGCTTTCAACAGCTTAAAACAAGCAATGATTAAAGCTACATTACATAATATCGCTCATCCACACCCTACAGCAGAGTGGAGATTAGTCTGCGACGCATCCGACACACACATCGGAGCAGCACTAGAGCAGGAAGTTACAGACAAACACGGCTCGAAATCTTACCAACCATTGGGATTTTTCAGTAAAGAAATTCCGGAACAATGGAAGAATAAAGCATCATTCGACAAAGAGATGTTCGCCGTTTACCAAGCTTGCATCCATTGGCACAATGACTTGGACGGCCGATCTTTTCATATTTGTTCAGATCACAAGCCTCTGCTAGGCACGATGCTTAAGAAAAATGCACATTTTTCTAAAATGAGATTAAGATGGCTAACATACATCTCTCAAATGACGAGTGACATTCGTCATATACCCAGAGAGAACAACGTCGTCGCCGACGCACTCTCCAGACCCTTCGATCCAGTTGAAATTCAAACAAAATCGATTTCAACCCAAACGGACGAGGGTCCACCCATAGCCGAAGTTTCGCAAATTACGGCTGCAATAGAGTGCAATCTTCTACTGCACATTTCAAATGCACAAATTCGTTCTCCTCCTAACGCAGAGGACAAATTGAAACTCACACGAGTCGAATTTCCTCAAGGAGAAATTTGGTGTAACCTAGACCTAGGACACCCAAGACCTTATATTCCAAACGAAATAAGGCAAGAAATAATCAGCCAAATTCACAATTTGGGACACCCAGGTATACACTCTACAGTGTATAAAGTTAAACAAAGATATTTTTGGCACGGACTCCGTGCAGATGTCTCCAACTGGGTCCGAGCGTGCGAGACTTGCCAACGAGCAAAAATCACTCGCTCCGTGAAGCTCCCTTACTCCGAATTTGAAACGGCTAACAAATTCTCACATGTACACGTTGACATTACCGGACCTTTACCTTTAGCTAAAGGAGGGAAACGTTACATTCTAATGATGGTCGATAGAGCAACGGGTTGGCTAGAGGCAGTCCCTCTTAACAACATCGAAACAGCCACGATCACAAACGCCTTTATCAATATTTGGGTAGCTTCAAAAGGCGTACCTAAATACATCACAAGTGATCAAGGCACACAATTCGAATCAGATCTATTTAATTCCATTATGGAACGTCTCGGAGTAAAACATACCCACACGTTACCATACAAACCGTCAACAAACGGAATGGTAGAACGCAGAAATAGATCTCTGAAAGAGGCTCTCAAAGCACAAAACGAAAATTGGCTCGACGCCCTACCAAAAGTACTACTCGCCATGCGTACGGCAGTAGACCCAGCAACGGAAACTACACCGTTCCAAAAAGTTTACGGAATTGACGTACCACTCCCAGGAGACATTTTCGTAACTTCTACAAACCTTTCGGAGCCTCTCTTCTTCCGGCCTACGCATATTAAACATAATAATACGAAATATGCCGTAAACATGCCCAAAAATTTGGATACATGTACACATGTCTATATCAGAGTGCCCACACAGCTCACCTCTCTGCAATGTCCTTACACGGGACCATTCAAAGTGGTTAAAAGAGATAAGTTTTCGGTTACAGTGCAAATTGGCGAACATACAAAAAAAGTTCCCAAACAGCAAATAAAACCAGCTTACACTCTAAAAACAGACGAAGCTGTGTCACTAAACAAAAATCAGGCAGAAAATAAGGAGGAGACTCCCCGAAAATCTGCCAGAAGGCACGTCTCCTCTACCAAATTCGACGAGAGATGGGTGACGGCGCTCGAAACACCCCAGCCGGCGTCGTCGTTAATAACACGACGTCTTAGGGGGGCGCCTGTGGTGAAAACCACCCCCTCTTGTCAACAGCCCTTTTCAGGGCTACCAAAAAGAGGTAGACACAACACAAAAATATTTACAAGACGTCGAGTTATAACTCCGTCAAACAAAATATTTCACCAGAGAGAAAATACGAATTTCTCTCTCAAAAGTGAAATATTAACTAATAACATACAAGGCGACCTCCCTAGACACTTACTGGGCGAGAGAGATGCGACAAGTATCTCGAACCAAGTCGCCTTGAACGAGAAAACTCAAACAGAAAATCAAACGTCCTCTAAAACTAACAAGGACAATTCAAACAAGCCTACTCGCCAATCAGAAACACTGATTACACGAGAGACAATAGGCGAACCAACCAAGAGGCGGCAAGCAACCACCTCTGGTCCAGCAGCCACCCCGGGGACCCCGTCTGAACAACTGACGCAGAGAAAGCACCCGAGGTCCCCGGCTAAACTCAAGGTCGTCGGCTCCGCGACGGACGCTCGTAAGCACCCCGGAGGACCAGCTCAGCTATCATACTCGCAGATACTGAGAAAACAATGTGCGAGCCAATGAGATTACACAGTCGAATTAATGAAATTAAGCGGACCAATCAGGAGGCGGCAGGAGTCGGCCACCTCCCTATAAAGACCCCGCTCGGAGCCCTCCGAAATTCATTCTACTCTCCGCTCTCGACGACGACACCTCGAAGTACGAAGATTTCTACACGCTCTACGCTGACGAACCTTCTGCATCCCGAGTTCATCTCAAGAACGGCTTCCTACTGCTTTCTACAAGGCCTACCTTCTCTCCACACAGATCTCGCATTGGCATCTACGAGTCCAGTGATTATTCATCCTGCTCATTGTCCAACGTAGTTCATCTGTCAGGACGCCACCCGGTACATCTATCGATATTCTCTTTAGATCGTACGCCCGAGGGACGTTCCTAGCCGTGTCACCCGGGTTTCGTAGCACTAGGCTCGTCACCGACCGCTGGGGCACGCCGGTAAATTACTCTGCTCATCCGCTCTAATTTACCGTCCAAGGAAGTCTTTTTCAAGACTACAAGGTAGGACCCTGACATACGAGCAAAGGAAAGAAGCTCTGTCAAGCGAGTCCACCTTCCTAAACCCTCTATTTCTATACATAGAGGCATCGAAACGAGCTAATAACTCGGCTATTTCGATGGAACGTCGGCCGTCTTATTTCCTCATGCAAGGGGAGGCAGACGACGGCGAAGCCGGGCCTCTTAGCCCCCGTAGCGCTACCTACATGCTACCCGGCCAATCCGCCGGTCCCAGCGACGGCGCAAGGCTCGATCCTCACGACGAGATCGCGTTCTCACGTAACGTATTCGCGAAGGAAACGTTAGATCAAGCCTCGCCTATACAAAAGATCGAGGATACCTTTCAGACCCGCTCTGAAGTCAATCATTATGATTCGACCAAGCTGTCCGAATACCCACGATATTCGACACAAGCCTACCCGGCCGATCCGAGTGTCAAATACACTCCAAATGTACAAAAAACGAAGGATACTTTTCAGTACCTCAACCAAGCTCAACATATTCCTCCTACAGATATAAATCTTAGGCCGGAATATTACAAAACGGCTCAGTACCAAACTGATCGAACCCAGCACCCACTATGCGAGCCCAGTGCTCCACGCGGCTGCGACACGAACTATCTCTCAGTTCATCCCGCCAAGCAAGCTGACCTTGACGGATTCGCTCACATTCCTTACAGGAATAACACGGGGACTAACCCGCATAATCAGAATATAAATGTCCCACTTGGTCTACCGACACCAAGTAAAACATATATAAATCCACTACAAGAACCAATATTTTTCAAGACAAGAACGGTAAAAACTGCACCGAAATGAGAGCCTACATTTCCAACGGTGTATTCAATGTTAATTTTCTAATTAGAGGATGAAACTACTCATTTTTTAATGTTGAACAACATCGTTTTTCTCTGAAATCGAGGGTTTTCTTGAAAAATTACCTTCTATGAAAATACGAGTTCGGTTTCTACGTATTTTTTCACGCTGTATCGAATTATATCTCCCCAAACCGAGACAAAAGCGTGAAGTCCTTCGACTATTTAATCAGTGTTCTACAGTCTCCTCTCCACCAGACAGGTACCTACTCCCAGCCACAGGTTTATGGGCCAGATAAATAGCTGTAGATGCAGATTCAGAAAAAAAAAATTTTTTTTGAAAATCCCATTTTGCTTGTTAGAGTACCTACCTACCTTGGTACCTAGTTAAATTTTGCAAGTATTGAGGTACTTATTATGTTAGTAGCATTTTATGATGCCGTGAAATTGAAATAAGAATGCCTTCAGGAAGTGAATAAATTTTTCATCTTACCAACTTTTATTCTAAACTTTTAGTCAAAATTAAATTGGTACGCGATTCGCTCTAAAATGAATTTACCATTTCCATTATTGATTATTGCTTTTTCTTTCAATCGGGTGTGTATGCAAGGTAGATACGTACACCTGATATATCAGAAAAATATGCCAACACACCGAAATGAGTGGATGGAGGCCATAAGGGAAGGAAATAGCGAAGGACAAAAACGTTTTGAAACTGTGTTTATTAATTATGGTAGGAATAGGTAAAAAGATACCTAGGTAAAACGAACACTCCATCACTTACAACTCATGATATTATGAAGCATATTATAGGTAACTCAAATAAAACGCAGGAAAAATATGAGTAATATTAATCACAAAAGGTATCACTCAAATGGAAGACCTTACCTATAATATACTTAGGTATATTATCTGCTAGGGGTTTGATTGTGAAAAAGCGTAATGAAAACTGATAAGAGTGATAAGAAGTTCGAGCTGCTCGACATCGAGTTCAAAAGGCTTCCGAAGAACTAGTTCGGAGCCGTTCCGGTCAGGGAACTGAAAGCTATGAGAGCTGTTTGGAAACAACTGCGACCAGGCGCCTATGGTGGGGGGACAAGCGTGCTACTGAACGTCAAGTCACTGACATACGGGTAGTTTCCCAGCGCTTAACTGGCTACGTCAAAGACTTGAATAATTGCATTTAGAGAACATAATTGCATATCGCATGACCTCGTAATTTAACCTGAATAATCTCCCAGAAAGTTCTGGTGGCCGAATCCCGACCAAAATAAAAGAAGACCGCGGCCGACTAATCAATAGGTACAATGAGTAAACTACCATCATGTGTAGGGATTCTAGCACGTCGAATATCAATGAAATTTTATATTCGTCAAAGAGAATTCCAGTTGAGATTTGGAAATCTTACCTCAATAGGTCAGAATCGATTACATCAATGAAATAAATTCAAGTAAGTAATTAGGTATCGAAATGAGTTCCTCAACATCTTCCCTTGAAACTCAAATAAACTTTATTAGCATGTAAAAAAGATGAATTATAAATTGAACTCTAAACATATAAAATGTAAATGTTTTGTGCGAATTGTAGGTATTCAGCTGAATTGAAGGTAAAACTCAAAACATTGCATTTCACCTCGAGGAGTAAGTTTATTGAACTTGTACAAACTGGTTTTAAGACTCGAACTATTAATCACAAGAGGCTGAATGAATTTTTTAATAGTGGATGGATTTCAACAATACAATAGTAGCAATTCAGCAATGTAGGTAGGTAAATTTTTGTTTTTCTGAACTAGAACGGGTTACATTACACTACTTAATCACAATAGGTACATTTAAAGTATCACAACATCAGTCCGATTGGAAAATTATTATTGATAGAAGTAGTGATTTTTTCTTCTTCAAACGAGATCTTTAAACAAAAAAGTAGGGGTAATAATTACAAATCAGTATGATAAGAAAAGCTGATGGGGGAGATAATGGTGGGAGAAAGTCCCTCTACTTCCCGACAGGCAGAGCTAGTGTTCGGCCGAACGTCCTTTCCCCAGACTCTAGTCCTCAAACCTAGCTTTCGAGAGTTTCGAGTGTTTTCACGAATTCGGTTGGTGAATTTATTGTGTTGCGTAGTTCATGTTTCGTGTTGGTGCGTTGTGTTGTGATTCATGAATTGAAAATGCCGAAATCAACAAGAATTTTCAAAAAGAGGGTAAATGCCACGTCGATGGCCAGAAAAACCCCATCTAGGAGAACTTGTTGAAACGCCGCAACTTCCTTCTATGGAAACGCCGGGACCTGTCGAGTGTGCGTCTTCACAGGCTGTTCTCACCACATCTGAGAGGAAAATTATAGACAATATAAGGAATGTGTGTTAAGGAGTGATGGAGTGATGTGTGAAGGAGTGTTATGAAAGTAACCACAAGCATGACATTGTTGATATCAATCCGCGCCATAAAGAATGATGATCCAGCGTACGCTGCGGGTCTGCACTAGGTAAAACTTTTATTTCTTACCCTTCCACTTTGAATTTTGATTTAATTTTTGTATTTATCCATTCGTTAGATGTTAGAGTACAACTTCCCATTAAAAAATAATAATAAGTAATTTTTTTTTTTTTTTTTTCAATTTTCGACTTTTCGGGTCCCTTTAAATATGACAAGGAGCGTTTCTGGTACAGTAAAAGTCGAATGAAATGAAGGATTCCATCCTGATCAGCTTAGTAAGCTCAATTCTCTCCTTTGCACCCTGAGATGTTGAAAGTTGGTAGGGAGCCTCTACGACGTCCATCAAAGGTAAAAGCTTGTTCCACGTTCTAGTTTTCGTGTTGTGAAAGAAATTCATCATCGAAACTCACGTCCATCCATACTTCTAGCGGTTTGGGATCATCCCAATGGGTTCGAGATCATGGCATAATATTAATGTTCTAGCGTTATTGTGGGTTCAAAATTGTACAAAACAAATGCATAGTGAACTATTCGCCCTTTGTCGGTTCATAAATTGGATTGGATATATTGGTCGGCAACATATATTTTTGCAACTCTTATAGTGTACCTGCCTACATTGAAAATTGAAACACGTGAAAATGTTTCACTGTGATTCGGGTTTGGACGCGAACATTTCTTCTCATATGGTTTTCTCCTTTTATTAATTAGTACTTCAGAATATTCGGTTCTTATCTTGATAGGAACCTACTCTCCTTCCCATCCTTCCAAAAACTGCTTTAACATGTTTCAAGGAAAGCAACTAAACTCTATGAACATCTATTATGTAATGCTAGTTGGTTTTGAACTGTTGGATAACTAGGCACCTGAGTAGGTCCATTTACAAATATCATGAGGCGGGGTTATACTCGATTGTTACAGATGCCCATAGAGGTAATGTGATATTATTTCAAAGCCGTTTTCAACTCATTACTTAAACAATGGTTATGGAATCGCTTTCACGCATTAAATAAATGTATCGTGGGAGGAGGATGTTTGCGATATTCTTGTTGGCGACCTCCATTGTTCTATCCTTTGAAACCTTGAATTTAAAGCGGAAACATACCGTTTCAGAATTACACGCTTCACGACCTACATCGTAAAACTTGGAACTTTTTCAAGAAAATATGCAGACAAGTTGGACCCAAAGCGAGTTTTAGAGTGCATACAAACGGGAATATCTACAATAACGACCACAGCTTTCTCATTATTTTTGGATTTTCAAATAATTCAGTCTGATTTAAGAAATTATTTACGCGCTGGCTCATTTTCCCTTCCGTTGCACTCGTTGATTATCTTAGTAGGTATCAAGACAGCTGCTTATTTCAGCGCAATCATTTTACGATGCGGACAAATAGAAAAACACTGCAAATTATTACACAAAGGTTTGTTATTTCTGTACTTATTAGATAGCCCGGTACCTACCCTCGAGCCGTGATCTACGCGTATCACTCGAAGACGCAGTATGCGACCTACAAAGTGGAAAAACGAGAAAAATTATACCTTAATTAATTACTCCGATTTAAGAGCGTCGTCTTTTGGGTAGCTCCAGGTGTGAAGCTCGTCATCATCGAAGTTCGTAGTTAAGTAAAAGTCCTCTTCACGTCCGTCCCGTCCAATCGGCATCGAAACTATTGTTTGGTGGATGAATTGCAATTGTAATTTAATTTATTGGCATATAGGACATACGTCCCACCTCGCATGCCAAGTTTGTCAGAATAGGCGATAAAGTATACAAAAACAAGGAACAATGTAAATTAAAACTAAAGCCAGAAGGGCATCTAAATTTAAAGCCTGAAGGGCAACTTAAATTAAAGGAAGATAATGCTGAAATGAAAGATAATGAAGGGAACGCCACCACCTTTCGACCAACTGCCTCTCCAACATGTTACTTGCTCCGTTGACTTAATGTTATACCGCGTTTTTACATGTCGCCATAGACATTCTATGGTTTGAGTTTGAGCTCCAGTGGACGGATCGATAAAATTCTGAGAGTGGTTCACCGTTTTGTGGGTGTAACCCTCGGCGTTAAGGGTTGTGTAAGCACGCCATTGGTCCGATAGAATCACTGATCCCACTTCAATTTCGTTTTTAATTATAGGAAGCAGCGTCGCCCTGTCCCGTTTGTCAACGATAAAAAAAACCTCCGTTCCAAAATTAACAGCATTTCCACTCCTTCCCGTCCATTTACAAACATTAGACTTGACCAGAGAGGAAACAGCTTGAGGAAAGTAGGAGGGTTGAGGCAGATAACAAACTGAGGTGAAAGGGCATCAGATATAACAACAGCTCTCGTTGAAAAGCAAGAAAACAACCGTAGGTCACACGGCGGAGAGTGTAGATCGCATATTGCATCTGGAAAGTTATCGTAGTTCGCATACTATAATGGTACCTGTAGCCCCTTTACCGTTTCATCAAAACTATCCCAAATTACAGCTCCAGGACCCCACAATTTTAAACTTCTTAATAAATTTCGAACAATTTAGATCTTTTCAGCTGATCAGTACCTAAGCCTCCGTACTTCATAATTGATTTCGGGGTGTCCCTGTGGAGCCCTCCATCTAAACTCCTGCACTGAAAGTCGATTAGAAAATAAACCTCAGTGGTTCCAACGCTGATCTGAGATTCTCCATGCTTGTTAGTTGTTGTCTAGATGTCCCAAAGGGGCTCAATTTCAGGTTTCACATAAGTCGATTAAAAGAAACAAACTAGTCTCAGGTCAGCTGAACAGCGCGTCTGACATTGAATTCCAGATATCACAAAGGAGATCCGTTTCAAATTGCAGATCCGTAGGGGCAGTAGGTTGTCATCAGTATGCCTACGTAGATAAAGGCATCCGCAGAAGGAAAATTAATGCAATTAATTCATATATATATAGATATACTTTTCCAGTCTCCCTGATCCATGTATAACAACATTTTAGTAGGTAGTTATCTAACAACTGAAAATGTATGAGATAAAATTGAACACGTACCAACGATTCACTAGTTCATTACGGACAAATTAGATTTCGCGAAGTCAGAATTCCATTGGAATTATGTCAGTTGATAATTCCATTGAAATTATATCAGGTTATACTAGGCGAGTTTTACGAGTATGTGCTCCGATCTTACAAACATTTGACGCTCAAGCTGTCATTAATGGAATTTAGCGATTTACTCACAATTCAAAGATGTCACTACGAGCACATGATTACTCCACGTTCTCGCGCTTAGAAACCCTAGGTCATGTTTTGGAGTTCTAATTCTTAGGGAGTGTGAACAGGCTAACGTACAACGTTCCATGTGGTTTCAATCGATTCAAACGGGATCCAGTCAGCTTCCCACATTTCGGTGTCAACTCCTCGCATGGGCCCATGGTCAACCTCCCACACCCATTTAATCCTACCGTTATGGGATACCTGACACCCAACATTACAACTGTGTCAACTCCCCACCTACCTTATACCTTATACACCGCACCTACCTTATAAATCCAAAGCAAGCCACTTCGTCGTCGTAGGTCATCGTAATTGGAGTTGGATCATAATGAAGGCAAGTTTGTTGTGAAACGCGATTTTCTTCACGAACGCGGCCCGCTTGTTTTGACTAGTAATATATTCGCGCTATGTATTCGTCAATTTTGGTCAACTTGTCAAGCACTTTTTTTCGCGGGAGTACCTGATCACTCACACTGTTTATCGCTACTATGGTGTCTATTTGGGTGGTCAACAGCACCTCAATGAATACAAAAATATTCGGGTGGTGGCTGTGTTTGTTCCGACCCGAAGCTGAACTCCTCATGGCCCACATTATTGGAGGGAAGGTTGCTTGTTGGTCCAAATATGTGTTTCTTAGGTAATTGGCGAAGGTCTTAGGGGGTAGTGATGTCTTGGGTATGGCAACCCAAGTACAGTTTCGGATTTTCGGATTTTTATATTATTTTTGTACTTAGTCACCACCCATATAGTTTGAATTTTTCTCCACCACCATTGGGTCAAGTGAAATTTGCATCCACTAACTGCCATCTGGAGAAATACTGTCCTAGCAGCGAGGTGAATAGGAACTTCAAAATCCGCGACGAGATCTTCCAAGCTGAAGCACTTCAGAATTTTTCAACAAGAAATCGAAATGATTTTTCTGAAGTGTCCTTCGTGTTCTTTTTATCGATTAATAAGAAAAAACCAGCAGAATGTAATGATTATTGTTGGCAGCGTTTAGTTACGTATTTGGCCCTACACTTAAATGTCCTGTCTAAGCACAGCACTTTACACTGAGACAAAAAATTTAAGTTGTGTTCTGTGGTGAACATAATAATGTCTTCACACTAATGAAACGCAAACGGTTCGTGGCAATAGGTTTCAAGAAGGGGTTGGACGGATGACCAACTCTCCCCAGCCCTATCTAAATCAATGTTAATTCTCCCGACTCCTAGCACCCTTAGTTCTGGACCGACGTTGATTTATTGTTTTAATGCGTACAGAACGATCATTTCTACATTTATGTCTGTCTAAATTTTGCCTTCGATGCTTCAAACGTCTAAACATTATCGGTAAGGAAGTATTTGGAACACGCCCTCTTCGACACTCCGAATTCTGCTGAGGCATTATTTTTATCACAACCCTCACCTGCGGATTAAGGCCTTGACCGATAAAATCGGAATAGTTTTGAAGAAGCAGGAAGTCGGAAGAGATGAGCTTGCCGATTTGGTTAATTTCAAACATTTTCCTCGATGGGCGGAGAGAAAACAGTTTGAGGATTTCTTGGTAGAGCCACCGTTCACAGGGGCTCCATCAGGTAGCTTCAGGTAGGTTGTAGCCTCAGAGTGGTTTACTATTCGGTTCGGGCTAATCCCTTGGTAACAATGAATTCACTGAAAATTACCTATACCTTCATAAGTCGTCGTTATCTACAGCCGTTATACGACGCACAGTGGTTCCAAATAGGAATGCGATCTACGTCTTTTAGAATATTCGGAAATGTGTTGAAATAGTCGTGGACGTCCTCCTGTTGAACCGCATGTTAAAAGTAGCATTGACAATGGCCCACTCAAAATAACAAACACTAAGCCAAAAATCATTGCTTGAAATTCATTCGCGTATTTTAAATTATAATTTGCTACAATATTCCTACCGTATGAATATTTTATTTTGATAAAGTAAAGAGTTTTATTCCTGTTTCCGCCAGTTTTATTTTTATATATATTTATATTTATTTTTATTTATATATATATATATGTACAGTCTAGTATTGTACAGCTGGGCGCCTCTTATTAAGAGTAAGACTCCACCAGGGGATACAAGTTCTTTTGAACTTGAGCCTTGGTGGGCAAATTATTTGATTTTTTGAAGTCCTTGATTAAATTAGTTCCAATTTAGTGTCTTTGAAAAAAATGTTAACTTTTTTAAAAAGAAGTATCTTGGTTTAATTTGTTTATTACCAGTATTGTTAAGTACTACTGTTATTTAATTTTCATATAAATATGTTTTTGCCAAATAAATAAATAAACAATTGGGTATGCCAGGGATGAGTCGAATGAATCAGGAATGTCACATTTCGATAATAATAATTAATAATTAAACAATACTTCACGTTTTCGAGACTTTGTGCGAAATAGTACTTTAACTAACTCAATACTTCCAATTTTTATGGATGAGACAGTAGGTGCCTAGGTAACGAGATGGTCAGTGGGGTATGCAACGAGATGAGCACAAAATTTAACGACGGTTTACTTACCTAAACGGTTGGAAAGTGGGGGTGTGAATATGGGATATACGCTCATGTTTTTTTCAAATATTATTTTGACATTTTATGTCTTTACTTTGGCATATAAACGAAAAAAGAACAAAAAGCCTTACGGTTGTTTTGACATTTTCATGTCTTTCATATGGCACATAACAAAAAAATCGTCACGAAAAAAATTGTCCCAAGTGGCCACAACGATGATTATGACCATCAGAGATGACGTTGACCATTCATAGGTAAACACATGAAAATGTCCCAATGCGTTGCAGACTCGTATGCAAGCGTTAGGTTTTTTTTGATGATTTCCGCTTACAACCGAGTCGTTACTAGAGAAATGGTACTTCCTCATTTTTCATCCCACAAAATTCGTTGACCATTCGTTCGAAAGCACTCGATTTTCCAACCATAAATTATGTTAACTCAAGTGGGTGGCTAACAAGCTGAGTTATGTATGAGCAAGGTTGTATAAATAATTGGTTACACACAGGTGATCGTTCTCAATAATTGATATTGTAACCGCTTGTTAATTTCTGATGATTTCATTGAGCTGGTGTTTCGATGATTTGATTTATTCAGCAGGTGATCCGAATATTGCGAGAACGGTTTGATTTGCAAAGTGGTGGTTATATCATTTTAATAGGTAATTGCTATACTTTACACTCAAGGAAGCTGTAATTTCGTATGTAACCTCTTTAGGACATACGAGTCAGCAACTAAAGACATAAAATGTCCCAATGTGTTACATACTCGTTCGCAAGCGTTTCTTTGTTACACCAAGTTTTAAAATTAATAAGGAAAATGAAGAACTGAACAACTAGCCTTTAAGAAATTTTTTTAATTTTGACCAATTTAATGTGCTCAAAAAGTGTTGGCCAACAAACTCTACCTTCGTTTGGAATCCTGACGAGCGCGCGCGCGCGTCTGTGTGTGTTCGTCTTCCAGACGATAACTCTCCTCAAGATTGTGATAAAAAATCCGTTCTTGTGCCAAAAACAAGCTTTCCAAATGAAAGGATGAGTTCATTGGACAGTATTTTTTACGTTACCATCAAGTCTAAAATCTATTCCGCATGTGTTTTTATTCGATTTTTGGTCTACGCATCTTGGAAAGTGAACCAACAAATTATGAGGGGGGATGAGGTTATTTTATTTATTTATTATTTATATTTTCTTGATCGATTACAAAGGTTCATTATTGAAAATAATAAACCAAAATTAAATAAGTTTATTTTATTTATCACGGCTTAGCTATGGTTGAAACCCGAAGTAGGTACGTAACATCTGTAATAAATTGAATTCAAAACAAGTATTGCTTATAAAACCTTTCATCTCCACTTCGGCTATACTTTAAGAACTTACTTGCCCCTTCCCTCGACGGTTCTGATCCCTTTTTCAAGAAACTTAATCAGTTTAATGCGGACTTTTGTACGGTTCTTTGCAGTGATTAGGTCGATATCAAAAGCTTTCAGCTGGCTAGGGTCGACCTTTTTATCCCGTTCAAATCCTTTACTCTATATCCCTCATCTTTTAAAGCTTTATGGAAACCATCCAGTAATAGGCTTTATGGCTATAAAGATATTCAAAAGGTGCATCATGCGTAAGGGCTCTTATCAGTATGTTAGCCTTATTTACAAGTAAAAACCTCGGCTAAATTGAAATAGCATGGTAACTACCTGTAGCGACAATAGTCACACTTTGTTATCGGAGAATGTCGCTCTATTAGTAAGGTTGTTTCTCCATGTTCAAAAATACTTATAGGTATATCTGTTTCATGAGTGGATACCATTATTTGCTAACGAGGACAGTTTTGGGATCTTGAGAGTCGGTCAGGCAATAATAAAAATCAAGTCTTCAAAGCCAACATTTCGATGTATTTATACATATATGCAACATGTGATAATCACATATTTTCACTAATCAATGAATGTGTATGACATGAATGTGTTGCAAACTACAAGATGACTTTGTAAAAACCTGCATAAATTCTCCGAGCCCTGATGATGATGTATAAATACATCGAAACGTTGGCCTTGAAGACTTGATTTTTATTATTGCCTGACCGACCCTCAAGATCCCAAAACTGTCCTGATTATCACGTAGTGGTCAAGAAACTAAACCATATTATTAATTGCTAACTACACTAGTACTCAAGATAGGAAGTTTATGGTTAAGTACCAGGACGTAATAGCACTTTTCTTATAGATAGGTAGCACATAGTAGATAAGTACCTACCCCTTATCATATCACAAAATTCTCCTGCAGAACTAAAAAAATGATTGCCTGTTTAAATTTAAATCACTTACCCAACGCAAATCTCCGACGTCTACATTGTTGCCAGATGCCTTAATGGGAAAATCCCACCATACCTCTCCAAATGTCCCCACGTTTCCCTCTGGTTGTCCACGTAGCACCACAATATCCCCCCCCCCCCCCAATATTGGTGGATTAGTGGTTAATATGTGTTCCCATCTCAAGCATGAAATGAAATGATTTTCAAATTAAAATTAATTTTCATTGTTACAATTTTATATTATTAACCTATTCACAAAACTGAGTGAATGTAGTTACCTACTACCTACACCATTGTTTTCTTCAAATAAATGTATAAGTAGAAGAGGAAATGTGAGTAAATTTTATATAATAAATATACTATAATTTCAATAATGAATTTGCTATAATATTCTTCAAAAGTTTTTTAGAACGGCTAGGTACCCATAACAAAATACATGGGAGAACAGGGAAAACTCGAATATAGCCTAGGTACTTAATATGTATGCTGCTTTGATAAATTGAAAATATAAGTCAACATTTGAGGTGGAGTTGAAAATTTTTGATATTTGCTAATATTAGGTATAATGTGCGCAGAAGTTCACTAACTCTCTTGTTCATTATTTTGCACAGAAAATGGGTGAACTAGGAATAGAGAAAGGTGCTGAACTGTGGAATAACTCGGATGTATGTAAAATATTGGGTACTTTTCCGTTATATATACCCCCTTTCCCCCATCTGTTTCACGACTTTCGCGACGCAACTGTTTCCCGCCCGCCCGATGTTTCTAGACACCGGTAATGACCCCTTTTCACATTTTAATGAATGTTTGCTCAGTTTGAGGGATTAAAAAGGCATTGGTGAATTCTTGAAAAAACAAGAGGGTACCTAACGTCATTGACCACGGGCGCTGCGCGCTTGCTTGGGTCCAATGTCTTCCCAGTGAAACGGTTGGTTTACTAACTAATCTCTTCACAAAGGTCAGGCGATAAGGAACGGGAATAGCAATTGCAAAGGCAGGTCATTCGTCTTTTGTTCAGTCACAATGGAAGTGCCGACCAGTAGGTATATTCGACCTGTACGTGAAGTCCCGTGATTCAGACTTAGAAAACACGGGGTAATTCTTTTTTTTTTTCCTTTTTTTTAATAATATAATTTCTTCCAACAGCTAAAGTAAATATGGAATCTAAGTAAGAAGGAATGCCTAGAAACATCGGGCGGGCGTGTTGAAGACAAATTGACTGGGGGGGGGGGGTTATAACGGAAAAGTATCAAATATTGTAAAACCCTGAATGAATTAATTGATTGTACCTATTTTTAAATTACCTTGGAAAAACGTTCAGTCCAAACAAGTAGTGCCCTTGGTGGTGTTCTCTAGAATCATAGTTCTTTGTTTCCCTGACCTAAAGCAGAAGGAAACATCGTCATGAACTTACCCAGTCCGGGAATGGAGAAATAGACCGGGCATTGCATCCACTCCACCGAGCAATGGAATAAGATCCACTCCCGTCCCCTGTCTACCAGGCTGTTTCAGGAGGTCCTAAAGTTGAGTGCAATCACGGAAACACGTATTTTCATTATTTACTATTCTACCTATTTGGGTAGTTTGATTGATCAAGAGGCAGTCCGAAAAATCCCTAAGTTTTGAGGAATTTCAATGAAAAAATCCTAGGTAGGTACTTCAAAATACGACTCAAAAAATCACTACGCCATGGGACAAATTCCGCTATCTGGCATCTGGCTATCTCGCTATCTGTCTATTGAATAATTTCATCCCGTTAGCGCTGATAACACAAATGGATCAAGGACTAATAAATTCACTTCTTCGGAACAAGTTTTTAAACATTCCATGTGATGCATCCCTTGTTTAAATTTAAAGTAATAAGTAGGTACCTACTTATTAGGGTTACACAGTTAAAGTGATACGTATTTACGGAAAAACATCGATACCAAACCACCAACAGTCCCTTGTAACCACAACCTCCAAATGATAGGTACATTTTTTATTTTTTTAAATTTAGTGGTTTAACCCGCACCTTAACCATAAGGGTACAGTGATGACCACTACAGTGATGACCCCTAGAATGGAGAGAAAAAGCTCAAAAATAAAATACTACATTTTTGGCTACGTTGGCTGTTACCATCCATTTTATAACAACCCAATAAACTTTTCATTCTAAACCATTCACGAACGTCAACATTATTGTGTTTATGAATGCATCGCATGCTTAATGTTTTACTGGTTTTATTAGTAAAAGTTTTATTCCTTCACAAAAAGCTTATATCAACTTCCGACATTACTCTGCTACATTTTTCAGGAAATGAAATCAAAAAGTACTCAAACTTTTAAGCTACTCTATACTCTAAACAAACTATGACCGACCGTTAATCTTGAACGTCGATGCTGTTCCATAAATCAGATTTCAATACCAATGACCTTGACTTCCCTCCCTTCTTTATCCCTTTTCGCATTATATCCGCTCTAGTTTCTTTATAAGATTTATATTGCGGGGGCCCGCTGTTGTGGATTTCTACAAATTGTCGGCGCCTTTTTGAACCAGCGCCAATAACCTAGAAGGCGCCGCGACGCAATATTTACGTTTTAATTTTAGTTTTTGTATCTTCTGCTTGCGGCTTCACGACATTTTGTTAAGCCCGACTATACTCGTAAATAAGATTTGCTCGTCCAGATTCGATTTCCTTGAGCGCGGTGATGTTATTCCTTCTAAAACCGTAGTAGAACTGCGATCATTTGATTAGGTGTGTAGGTATACAGTTGGCGTACACCTGATAGTAAGATAAGTCAGTAAGATAGGGTAGGTACATGTTGCCATACGATACCTCATTACACCGTAAATAAGTAAGTACATTATGTAGGTTTTTAAGTTTTTAGCGACTTCAACTTAACGTCACCTGTTACCGTAGTCTTGAGGGAGCAAATGAAGATGCTAACCCAAAAGGAACCTGGAGAACGGTTGCCTTAATATTGATTTCACGCTAACGGTGGTTGGGCAACGCGATATTTTCCTCCCAGCTGTCTTGTTTTCTACTGGTTGTCTAATCAACTTCTTCATTTCGATATGAAACGCCGATTTTCAATCCTGAACTCGAATTTCATGATATTTTCAGTACAAATAAGGGCTAATTTTCATTTTTAGTTTTCAATTCCTAAACAGGGCATGGATTTAACTCAAAGATAGCAAGCCTCAAGTGTGGAACACCGCGGATTAGTTGCACTTATAGGCGATTAGTCGTTACAAACTTCAAGTTTTTGGGTTTTCCGTTGAGTAAATTATCAACAAGTAAGAACAAGTTTTTATCTCTATGACAATGAACCAGGATTTTACCTGACACAATCATTTGTGGAGGCAGCACTTCACGCAATGTTCACGAGAAAACAGCTGAAGGATCATGCAAACTAAGAACAATACTACAAAGAAGCAGTGTCTTGAAACTCAGGTTTCTCGTTTAAAATATGTGAAATAATAATGAAAATAAGGCTCTAATCGACCAAATAGAGACTGTGCGCAAAAGAACGGATTTTTTTCGATCGAGTTGAAGGCAAGTGAAGCTAGACGGAGGAGGCGGACTTCAGATAGCACATTCGGTTTCTACGCCACTTGAAAAATAACAAAGTTTGAGGGGTGTTCAAGAACCCTACCCGCTACATCAACATAATTACAAGGTACTGATGGGGAATTTAAAGAAAAACTATTATTATTTACTTCACCATTATTCGAGTACCTAATTTTGAGGTGACCAGTAGTGTTACATTTACAGGAAGGTTAGGCTGGTGTCGTATGCCTTTAGGTCCACAAACGGGTCATTCTAACGTACGACGCTGCTAACGTCCCCTCAAAGTCACGAACTCTTGGGTACGTTAGGATGACGTTTAGGGTACGTTAGTGGTCACCAAAAACTCTCCAATAGAGATTATAGATAGAGATTATTCTGAACGTGGTGGTATCATTCATAGTTGCTATGCTACGCCGGTAACATGAATTACTTCGACAGTTTTTATCCCATTTTGATGAAAATTTCTGGGAATGTTTGTGTTTGCCTGAGGGTGATCCCTTATAAATTTTATCAGTCAAAAATTAATACTTAGTTTTCACTGCCCATAATCAAACGTATCAAACCCATCAAGTGTAATTTTTCTCATGACTTATTCGTGCGATCTCGCTCGAATTCGGTGGGCACCTTGATGGAAAACGTTGATTTGATTACACCATATAATTTTCATCACGATCTCACCATTAGTTGCTGCTGCGCATGCGCGAATGTGAAATACTTATTGCAAGCGTGACTTCAACAGTTACCACCCATTTCGATGAAATTTTCAGAGTTTGAACAGCATAAGCTCCAGATGGTCCCCGCTGTATTTAATCGATTCCAATCCAGTGGTACCTAGCTTCTGTACATGTGCAAACGTTATGACCATCAAGTATAATTTTCTCATTGCTTAATTGTCTGATTTTGATATTCACTGTTTCCTCCAACCAAACGATCTCGCCATAGAATCTTTTAAAATTATTTCGAATTATTTCAATGATGTGAGAGGAACTTGCACTTGTTTTTACTTATTTCCATCTGTTTTATTTTATATTTAATGCGATACGGTTTTAATTTGAATATATAACCAAGAGTTTCCGCATTAAAATGAATTTTGTGTATTGCAGGTGCTGTATATTTGGCGGGTCTGGTCGCACTAGGTGGTGCCGGTGTACTAGCGATTTTCTGCATCCTCAGCATCATCCAGCTCGCGATGGTCGTCTCCAAAGAGAAAGTCGTCTGTTCCTACACCTTCGTTGTCATCACGAAGATGTCTCTCGCCCTCCTTGCATGTAAGTGAACTTTAGGTAAATTTATTTAATTATTGATAACAAGAGTCGGATGTTAATCTGTTACATTGAAGTCAACTTTACCTTTTGCAATTGAAAAATATATATTTGTGGAAATGGGCGACGCATGTTTCTCAGTCGGGGACCTTCATAGTTCTTTCCTGAACATAAATGCAAAGTGTAAGGTTAGTATGATTTAGCCAAATATTCGCATTGGGAAGGGAGTATTTAGTTCAAGTATTTACATTCAAATACTGTTTGATAGTTTTCGGTTGGTTTAGTTAAATGTTGTTCGCGTAAGTAAATAAAAATAATCTTTTGTGTCACAACATAACACTCATGATGACTCGGATTTGTACCTGCTCATGTTATTCCCAAAAACCTTCACGACCAGAGAGTTTTATAGTTCAGATAAATTGTCAGTCACTTCTAGCTCACTGGTAGTGGGTGATGAGTGATGAATCATCTCTTTCATAGCAACTTTCACGGACTAAACTTCTCGTGACTGATGCAGGAAATGAACGAGCAAAAAGCGAATTCACGTTCTAAGTTACCGCGTAGGTATGGGTGATATTCTCGAGACTTGGACACTAGCGCATCCTTACATCGAGGCAAACGAAATCGAAGTTATTTCACCTTGTTGTCATGGTGACGAGTAAACACATGCAAAAATTCCCCATTTGTAGTCACAGCTGGACAACAGCATAACATAGTCTCACCTAGTTCCGAGTCAATATTTTCATTATTTGTAATATGCAAGGTGATAAATTGCACGCAAATTACATCAAGTTATTATCAGGTGTTGACCTCAAACGCTACGAATGCAAGATTTAATCTGTGGGGTAGAGATCCATATAAAATGTGTGTTGGGGAGTTGACATACAAGTGTTCTAGATGATCCAGACATCAGCCGCAAAAATGTTGTGGATTACCTATCTAGTTTTAGAACTGTTCTTTGAATCAATTGAAATTTAAAATCTTTAGAGTACTGTGAAAGTGGTCTTGTGAAAGGATGAGTTATGAGAGCTCTGTTAGGCGGGAACAGTAAGTTGTATCACATGTGGAAAGGAAAGTACCTAGAGGTAAGGTATACCTACATACTTTCCGTATATTATTACTTGTTCATGTAGGTACTTCATTGATCAAAACGAAAGTAGGTACCTAATTACCTTTTTTGTCCATAAAATTTGAGTAACTGCAAAACTCGCGCAATAACTGCACTGCCAAAGCCGTCTTTATGAAATCTTACCTTCAGAGGAATGCATTTCAAGGTTTTTTCCTTGCAGCTGGTTTTTAATTCATGTTGCATATTCCCTGATTCGATATTTGACAAACTTGCTAATCAGCGGTTGTATTCGTCGGCAAAGCAACGACCCACCTACTTTGTTTAGGCACTTTAAACCTACAGCAAATCTGGTAGGACGTACGTACCTACCTAAGTAGTTTTGTTTCTTGGTGTAGCAACAACCTGCCTTGTTTATTTTGACAAACTATCAAATCTCTCCTTTTATTCATTCAATATAACAAGTAAAGCTTCCTCAGTTAAGCATAGTACTACGAACTTATAATAAAACGCTGATGAAGCTACCTGAGCAATGGCTAGGTACCTACACAGCAGTACAGACACCTGAGGAATTTTCAATCATCTTTTCTTTACTATTTTTCAGGTAAATTATTCTCAAAGCCTAAACGAATGAAGTTCTTTAGTTTTCTGACACTGATTAACTACTATAGTTAGTAGGCTCCTAGTCCAAATAAAAACTCGTTCACGTTAGATTGGTATTGTTGACAGCAATCTACTAGCAATTATTGCGCTGGCAGGCATGATGATTATAACATTTAGTCAAATTAAAACTTTGTATTGCTACAATACTATAATTTTTCAAAACAAAACTGTTGAAAAATGGCCTTATAACCACGAATTATGTTGACATGAGACGGCAAACTTCTTGTGAGAAATAGGTTGGTTGAGTAGCGATTCATTGACGTAGGGCGGTCTCATGGCCGACTTTGGCTGAAACGCGAACCTACTCCAGGCGTGACGTCACGAGAATATGGGCCATATACATGGTGTCCCATTCCTAATGGTGGTTCAGGGGTTCCTAGAGCTCATTTCTGACCGAAAGTTTCTCCAAGAGATTAATTTTTATTTATTTTTTAATCGCTGGTTTTGTGTAAACTAGTTGTTGAAGATATTTTTCGTCCTTACTCCTGTACGTCATTAAAACGGCCATATTTCTCCTTGGGATCTTTAAAAATCAAATGAGGCACCCTTAGAACGAGACGGTAAATTTCCTATCTTCCTAATCAGTGTATTTTCAGCCTATTTAATACGTAAAAAACCAGGCTAAAAAAAATTGCAATTTTAACAAAATTTCCAAATATTGAAAAACGTGTTTTTCAATGAAATCGAGGGTATTGGTACTTGAAAAATGGCTTTCTATGAAAATAAGAATTTGGTTTGGGTTCAACGTATTTTTTCACGCTGAATCAAATAGTGAAACTTCTAGATCTCCTAATTTTTTTTATTTTTTTATTTTTTTTTTTTTTTTTTTTTTTTAACCGTGAAGAAAACGATGACATCGCTTAAAGCTTTTATTGTCGTATCAGTCGACTCCGTGTTGCGAAAACTATTGAAATCTATACCAAACTCGAGTTTTGATGATTTGACAATGACTGACAACAGTGAAGACAACGCTGACATCGTTTTGTCATTAAGGACAACTTGTAAAGCTTTTAAAGTGGTTTCAGTCGACTCTGTGTGGCAAAACTACAGAAATCTATACCGAAATATTTTTGATGATTTGGTCATGCCTGATGGCAGTGACGGCCACGCTGACATCGTATTATAGGACAACTTTTAAAGCTTTTCTATTGGTTTCAGTCAATTATGTGTGGCGAATACTGTTTAAAACTAAGTGTACCAAACACGATTTATGGTTGTTTTGACGACTATTGTCGTCGGATCGTTACCAAAATCTATACATTTGATTCCGGTTGTCGAATGAGTCGACCTACCGAATTTCAAATTGATAAAGGGTCTCCGAACTTACAAGGTCCGCCGCTTGGAGCGGTAGGGGGCGAAGGACCTAAGGAACATGGTGGTTGACATGACTTTCCCCTTGTTGATAACCTGCGCCATCCCTTTTCTCTCTACAATTCGTTCCCCTCACCAGTTCATCAACACAAAACGTTTTGCGGAGAGCAAGTATTTTCGGCATGAAAAGATTGACAAATTTAACAGGGAGTTTCAAATCTTTTGAGGTCAATGAATAATAAATCAAAAGAAAATGTCAGCTACTCACCGTATTTTCCGTATTCATTATTAAATTCATTAACTCACCCAAAAACACTAAATTCAAACGATCATACTCGGCGTAATAAATCCTGGTTGTGACCGTAAAAAATAAAATTATTCTCCTACCTACGTACATTTCCTATTTAAAGGCCCGTTTACTCGAGCAGATGACGCCCTCTCCTTCTTCCATTATTTTCTCATTCGCCGCTTCTCTTCTAAACGGTTAAAAACGGCGTAAGTTATAAAAAATTCATCCCCGTCAGAGAGTTACCGCCTTATACACTTTACAGATAATCCGTTTAAGAGACGAAGGGTTCCCGTTCGCTCATTAATTCCGAGCAACGATAATGAAAATGTGGCAGTTTTCCGGCGAGGGAAATTTTCCCCGTCTGCCCTTTCGGAGTTCAAAATGAGTAAACTGGTTAATTGGAACGCGTCACGTTGCCCGCCTCGTTTGCGGTAACGCCTGTATAGTTTTGGGGTGCAGCGTGAATAATCCCATATCGGCCGATATGGCAACCGCTAATAAACGCGTGATCGTTAAATTGAGTGACCAATATGCGAGAAGGGAGATAAGCGCTGCAAATTATTTGACAAAGGCTTGTTATTTCCGTAGTATACACCATGGTGATAATTTAAACTTGTGATCAAGTATATGTGGAATTACGGAAAACTGAGTTTTTCGTTTAATCAACAAGTCTCATCCTTTAATTCACATGTGGGCAACAGCCGGCCCGCGGCCCGGATCCGGTCCGCTGTAAGATTTGATCCGGCCCGCAAGACATTTTGAAAACCCCAATTAAAATTTTAAAAAAATGCACTACTTACTCTTACTCATAGAATCAAGTTAGCGATCAAGCCGAGTGGCGGTGATCGTCAAAGCCATTGATGTTCGCCGCCTCACTGGCGGCGGAACAAAATATTGTTCTATACTAGACGGTTGTAGATCATTCCTTCAGTTTGCCTATATAAGAGGGTGGATGGCCCAATCTTTAGTTCAGTTCTATTTGAGCTACCGAGGTGATAAGTTCGACAAGCGATATCCTAGCGAACAGCCGTCAGTTTGCTTTGTGACTTTGTGTGCATCTTGAGTGCTTACTAATTATATTTTCTTATAATCTTATTTTCTCCGCTTGTGGGAGGCACATATGCTGTCTGGTAATAGTTACCATTTCACCACGCTCTCTGCGTATGAAAATATTGCTTATGCTCAATATGCTGAAGAACTCAAGTTACTGTCGGAGCAATTTTCAGTCAGATTTAGCGATTACAAAAACATGGAAGAATGTTTCAATTTATTCGCTACTCCAACAAAAAGTAATGCACTCCAATACACTTGCAAATGGAGTTGATCGAGATTCAAGAAAACTCACTCCTAAAATCTAAATTTGAAGACGTGGTGTTGGGCGATTTCTAAAAAAAAAAAAAAAAAATGCCTCGAATAAGACCATTTTCCGCAGCTTAGAAAATTTGCAAAAAGATTGATTTGTGCGTTTGGCAGTTCTTATAAATGCGAACAGTTCTTTTCATTGATGAAAGTTAATTAATCAAAACATCGTACAAGGTTGACTGATGATAATTTGGCAAATTCTTTACGTCTTTGTATGAGAAGAATTGATCCAAACATCAATGAATTAGTTTCCCAAATTCAAGCTCAAGTGTCTCATCGATTTCGGTGTCGCTTAACTTCCGTAGTTTGTAACAATTCCAAATTTAACGATTTAATTAAAATGCCGTACGTATTTTTTTCATTTCATTTTATTATTTTAATAAATTGTAATATAATAACATTGTCGGACTATTTCATATCTGGTATCTATTGCTAAAAATTATGAATTTCACTTTAAAATGCACTACTTTTAAAATCGGCCCGCGAACGAATTTGCACACTAAAGTTTGGCCCACAACATGTTGTGGCCCATACCTACTTTAATTGATTGTTCGCTTTGAATAGGGCGGTTTGTGCCCCAGTGTTCAAATCTGCGATGGGTGAGCGCAGAGCACTGAAAGGTCATGTGGGATACAGTTTTGCTGTCTCCATACATAGCCTGTAAAGAGTTGAGCTTTCTGTTTACATCAATGCGATAGGTATAGGTGAAATCGTAGAGGTGCGAAACTGGTAGTGGGACCAACTGTTGTTTTTAGTTCCCTACGGCCTCTTAGTAAGTTTGATGTTGGTTTCAGCCCCCATATTTACTGTGGACATGCTTCTCAACTCAATATTGGACTATCTATATCAGCTGATACGACCGTCATAGTTACAAAGCAAGTTTTGCTATGTTCCACAAGTTATGTCTCGCTCCCATGCTATTTTTAACACAGAATGTGTTTTAGCCATGGACTAACTAGCCGAAAATGGAACGCGGGATGGTAACGAAATGTGTGACGGATGATTTTCACGTACAACCGAGTCGTTGCTAGGGATATGGTACTTCGTCGTTTTTCATCCCACAAAATTCGTTGACCATTCGTTCGAAAGCTCTCGATTTATCCAACAATATTATGTTAACTACTGCGAAGTGCGTGTCCAACAAACTGAGTTATGAGCATGGTTACATAAATAATTGTTTACACACAGGTGATCATTCTCAATAATTGATATTGTGAACATGATTACAACCGCTTGTTAATTTCTGATGATTTCATTGAGCTTGTGTTTCGATGATTTGATTCATAGCAGGTGATCTGAGTATTACGAAAACGGTTTGATTTGTGAAGCGGAGGTTAAATAATTTGAATAGGTAATTTCTATACTTTACACTCTAGGAAGCTGTAATTTCGTTTGTAGCCTCTTTAGGACATTTACTTGACGATGCTCAGGGTCCGGATCAGATGTGTGGCTCTTAAAGCTAATTTCTATGCTTTACACTCTAGGAAGCTGTACTTTCGTATGTAGCCTCTTTAGGACATTTACTTGACGATGCTCAGGGTCCGGATCAGATGTGTGGCTCTTAAAGCTAATTTCTATGCTTTACACTCTAGGAAGCTGTAATTTCGTATGTAGCCTCTTTAGGACATTTACTTGACGATGTCCAGGGTCCGGATCAGATGAGTGGCTTTTAA
This sequence comes from Adelphocoris suturalis, assembly GCA_030762985.1. Taxonomy (NCBI): domain Eukaryota; kingdom Metazoa; phylum Arthropoda; class Insecta; order Hemiptera; family Miridae; genus Adelphocoris; species Adelphocoris suturalis. Next base: position 34,740,275 of record CM061050.1, on the reverse strand, counting down.
AGCTAATTTCTATACTTTACACTCTAGGAAGCTGAAATTTCGTATGTAGCCTCTTTAGGACATTTACTTGATAAATCGCTCTTGATTTATCACGAATTTATTTCGTATTTTTTTTTTTCGTAGTTTCATACTATAACTATATAAATTGATGTTATAAATGAATAGTAAACTATGACGCTTGTTTGGTTGTCACTTGGTTGCGCGACAACGCAAACACATTCTGTGTTTCAATAATTTCGTCCGAAGTATGTAAATAGAGGTAACCGGGGGTCCAGGGGGCTTGCCCCCTGGCGAGGCGCGGAGCGCCGAGTTTTTTCTGCCCTTGTTTTAGATTAATGTACGTTCAGCGGCCCGGGTAGTTTATATGATTCTTTTGGATAGGTACTGACTATAAATGAGATCCGAAAAAAACATTACTATTCCCTAGAAGATTTTTGAGTTTTCGATTTTTCAATATTTCACCCTTAAATTTTACCCCTTGGGTGTAATTGGAAGTGATGCCGAAATAACAGGCACATCCCTGGCCTATACATGATTTTTGAACCAAATTCTGTTAACTTTGGTCCAGTAGTTTCGGCAAAAAGCATCAGAAGGTGACAAAACAAGTACATAGTCGCTTAGAATCAAACTTTTGGCAGATAGTCATTCAATGTTGTCCAGTGTAGATGTTTCTTTAATTTTCATATTTGTAATGAACTTTGGCGCCCCGTGGGGTGCAATGGGGGCCTAAATCCACACTCATAGATAGAGAGGGGTGTGACAGTACCATAAGAGATACAAGAGATACGTTCAGAGAAGATAGGTTTTCCAGTTCTAGGATCACCCATCCATCGCCAAACGCAGGCTTTCAAAAACACGGGAAGAAGCACCCGACGCCCGTTGGGAAACAACGGAGCGACGGCAGCGCATTCCCTTGGATCTCGCGGGAACTGTCACACTCCCCCTTAAAAAACATACTTGATTGAAGAGCAAGTATGTAAACTAGGTGGAATAGTTTACTGGTTGAGAACTGATGCTCACTAATAAATAGCTGCATTGGTGATTGAGGATAAACAGAAAAAATGGAAATTAAAGCAGGATGGATTGTCAATGAATATCCATAACAAGTATTCATTAGGTAGTTAACCCCCAATCAAAGATTGGAACAATCGGGAATAATATAACTTGCTCAACCAGGAGACTTACAGTAGGGAGCTGCCCACTTTGGGGACTTACGAAAATGGGAACTATGCCCTGGGGAATTAACTTGCTCAACTTTGGAGACTTTCAGTGGAAGGTGTCCACTATGGGGTCTTATAAAATAGGGAACGATGCCCTGGGGTTTGGGAACAATGCCTTTGAAAATTAAGTATGTTAAATAGAAATAATATGAGGGGATAAATTGAGAAATTAATAATCAAGAACCAATGAAAGTATTTATCTATCCAAGGGAGTATAATGGGTATTCCTTCTGGAAACCCGGGCCATGTTTCTTCTGAAACATTAACGCCCCAAAAATCGTGGATCGGATTACTAGGCGTTAGCCGTTCATAATCCTAATCTCGCTCTGCTACCATGTAATGAACTTAGGCGCCCCGTGGTGCAATGGGGGCCTAAATCCACACTCATAGATAGAGAGGGGTGTGACAGCACCATAAGAGATACAACTCGTACTAATAGCATATATATGCTACGTTCGGAGGAGATAGGTTTTCCAGTTCTAGGATCACCCATCCATCGCCAAACGCAGGCTTTGGAAAACACGGGAAGAAGCGCCCGACGCCCGTTGGGAAACAACGGAACGACGGCAGCACATTCCCTTGGATCTCGCGGGAACTGTCACATATCAACAAAATTTGTTTAATATCTAAATAAAAATTTTTCCACATTAAAGTGGATCTGTTCTTATGTATTCATCCACTCAAAACATCATCTCTAGAGCTTATTATTAGGGTTCCAGAAAAAAACCGCACAAACTCGAAGCCGGCCGAGTTGTGGTCCGTTATGAGAGCCGCTGAAACCCCATTGTAAAACTAATGGACACTGAATGACAAACGCGAGATGTACAACAAAAACCCGCGTCCTCCGCTTCATCTCTCTCTTGTGCGTCGTATCAAACGATAATTCCCACCCCGCAGACAACAATGGGACCCATCAGACCCGGCCAGGCCATCCCACGCGGAGTTATATGGTTTCACGACCCCTTCCATTGTAGGGAACCTACATTAGGTAGGTACTCGAGTAAAACCGTTAAAAATACGAGAGAACCACTTCCCATCGGTTTCAATGATCAGATATAAAATCTAACAACATAACTCCTTAAAAACATATCCATGTCAAACCATTGCTAATTACATTTTTCAAGCGTTTTAATTTCTCCCTTGATGGGAAAAACAAAAGATCATGGATATATATGTCTAGTACCTACTGCTTACCAGAAGGTACCTACTACTCATTTGCATACCAACCATGTAGTGCCTTCTTTTCACTAGATTATTCCATTATGGTTACAAAACAATATTAGTTTATAACTTAGAGTAATAAATCAGCATTCCTTGACACTACAATGGCTTAGAGGTCATGAGATGTTGTGATAAAATGAGAGCATTCCAAAAAGTGGCGAACGATTTTCCTACTATGAAAACTATGGGACTCTTGCCTGGTAACACCTTGGTTGTACGTGAAAAATCAATAGAAATTCTACCTAGCCTTCACTTTTCGAGTTAATAATAATCTAAAGTGCCGGAGCGTTGCATTTTGTGTGGAGAAAAAAAAGTGTCGCGAAAAATTCCTTGACCCCCAGCCAAAAGACATATCCATGTCAAAACTTAAATTGAGGGCAGCTTGGGCTAGTGAAATGTTTGTGTTCCAGTCATTGTTGTGAGTTTGAACTTGCGAGATTTGAATTTAGGTTGTGTGTTCAAACTGATTACCTAGTTACTTGTAATGAAAAAAGGTCCTTCACTCTTGGCAAGAACTGGACGGGAAACAGCCGCGGAAGCGGGTCATATTTACTTACCTAATTCACCTTAAAGTCTTCGACACGAAGCAGGAACAGGACGGAAAAGCGGCAGGTAGGACACAGGATGGTGAATGGTGGAAACATTGGAAGGTGGAGGAAGACTTAGGGCAAATAAGGTATTTAAATTCTACCCAAGTCCCGCTGCTGTTTTCTGTCCTGTTTCTTTCCTGTTCCTAATACCTGTACTAGGACCTTTAGGAACAGCCCGGCAACAAATACGAGGGTGAATCAAATATAAACGGGACTTATTTTTTTTTTTAATTTATTTTGATTTTAAACACACAAACAAACATAGTTTATTTATCTACATTATCTCCTGATTCAGAAACACATTTTTCCCAGCGTACAGGTAATTTTTTAATTTCATCCACGTAAAAAGAGTCAGGTCGTGTTTGTAGCCAATTGCGCACATGTGCTTCAACCTCATCATCGCTGCTGAATCTTTGCCCCCCCCCCCCCCCCCAAGCTTCCTTGAGAGGACCAAACACCTGGAAGTCGCAGGGAGACAGATCTGGACTGTATGGAGGGTTTTCCAGTGTCTCCCAACCCAGTTGCTCCTATTTTTCTCTGGTCAGGGCTGCTGTATGGGGGCGAGCATTGTCATGGAGAAGAATCACTTTTCTCATCGGAAGGTCTCGTCTTTTGCGGCGATATGCAAGTCTGACCTCTGTCAAAATGTGCTCCCATAACTTATTCCAACCTCAATTGCAATATCCGAAGTTGTTAGATGCCTATCACCATCAACAAGCTGGCGGACACTGTTGATGTTGCCCGCTGTAACGCTGGTGTGGGGTCTGCGGTCACGGCTCTCATTTTCACGAATTTTCGCGATCACGACCCTCCATGAACTGTTTATGCCAAGCAAACACTCTAGCTTGCGACAGCGTCTTTTCCCCGAACTATGCAGTCAATCTCCTCAAGATTTCTGCTGGTTTTACACCTTCTGCAGCTAGAAACTTAATCACAATGGCTGTGCAACCACGGGGTGTACCTCCTGCTCAGACATCGTCACGATGGATGCTGATACGGTCGAGGAGGCTGGCTCAGGTGCTTCACCCACTCCTGACAAACCAACCCAACACCCCACAACAGGGGAACATTCTTCCATCACTGGCCCAAAAGTCCCGTTTATATTTGATTCACCCTCGTATCACAGTAGACCAAGACAGAACAGCACCAAGTCTGACAGCAAGAGTACCATTATTCACTCCCAGTACTAAATATATGGAAGACATGGTTCGAAGACTAGGTACCAACAATTATCGTATGCCTTGTAAGATAGAAGTTACAGACTCTCAGAAATAAATGAATTTATGGGCACGCTACACAGATCAACATTGCAACTCTTCTGTAGTCTTCAAGCCCCGTTTCCACTCTGCAATTACCTATTAGGCCAAACTGTCAGGCCAAAATCAAGGCATGTGTTGCCGAAATGATGGCTGAAAAAATATTCGAGTACCTATGTCCAAAGTTTATGTAGATACATCTAGAAAAGACGAATCCTAGCAAATCCTAGTTGAACGCTCTTCTTAGGATTGAGATAAAAATGGGTTCTTGCGCAAAAAAATCAAGCTTTCCAAGTGAAAGGATAAGTTCGTTGGCCGGATCATCAGTGTCAACAATACGGATACCAAACAATGCTTCCCTCAGTGGTTCCCATAACCCCGCGACAAGCTATATCGCCTCAAAGTCCTGGTCAAATTTCAAAAAATATGTTTAAAAAAAAAATCACCGAAACTTGCTAAAGCTGCTAAAGACGGCCAAAAATCGTTAAAGTCATAATTTTTAGCAAAATTTCAATCAAAACAAAATTAGCAAAGACTTGAAAAAATTACTGCACAGAATTATGCTGAAAAACACACTGATATTTGCGGAAAAATCTATAAAAATTGCAAAAAAAAATCTGAAAATTCAAAATCTTTTTAGAATCACCGAATGCCATACAGTTAGTTTTTAACAATTTCTTTGTACTCAAACCACTCAAATTTCAATAAAATTTAACTTATTATGATACGATTGGTAATGTAAGAAAATTCGCTCATAAGATCATGCTGCATGAATGGAACTTTTTTAAATATCCTCCCGTCTTTATTGTAGACTGTGATCACGAATGTTTTGGCTAACCCCACGCGTCAACACCGTTCATCGAAAAACTAGTAAAGAAATAATTTTCAGCAGAATTTCAATCAAAACAACATTAGCAAAGACTAAATAGAACATTTAAAAAATGTTTCACAGAATTATGCCGAAAAACATACACTAATATTTGCGGAAAAATCTATGAAAATTGCAAAACAAAATCTGAAAATTCAAAATCTTTTTAGAATCACCGAATGCCATATAGTTTTCTATATGGCTTAGTTTAATTCATACAGTTTCTTTTTACTCAAACCGCTCAAATTTCAATAAAATTTAACTTATTGTCATACGATGGGTAATTTAAGACAATTCGCTCATACGATCATGCTGCATGAATGGAACTTTTTAAAAATATTCTCCCGTCCTTTATTGTAGACTGTGTTCACGAATGTTTTGGCTAACCCCACGCGTCAACACCGTTCATCGAAAAAACTAGTTTGAAAAAAAAAAAAAAAACCCTTGGAAGAGGGCTATGAACAGTTAGTTGAACTCTAGTGATCTCCCTTCCCACGTGCTCTCCTATACTATCCATTTTGACTAACTGGAAAGCACGACTTGAACCTTTCTCGAAAGTCTTTCACGAGGAGAAGGGCAACGTCGTGAATTAGGTCCTCCAAGTTCGATCCCGCCTCTTGTTTGGACGACGGCAGCGGGAAAGGAACAAAAGTTGAAAAGCTCTTTCACGCTCCACTAGATTCTAATTTTCAAGTTGGAAAATATAATCTATTATATCTTCGTATGACATCTACCAGTTCCGTTGTATAGACATCCTCGAATGGTACTACGGTCCAGTGATTTGGAAACATACGTATTGGTAAGTAGGTAATGCATGCATTACAGAGACGTCCCTATGAGTGGATTGAATATAATTTTACTAAAAATTAAAAAGGGAGAGAGAGAGAAAAAAAAAACGAAAATCGTGTACACGAGTTACATACATACTACATACATACATACATTTTCATGAAACGTATAGATATGGGTTCAGGTTGAACCAAATATCCATCCTAGCATGAGTTTAAGAAATTGATTTTCAGGATGATTGCAACTTTCCCTTCACCCTTCGGGTTAAGTAAGGAAAGTAAATACAGGGTTTTACGGCTTTACCCCCCCCCCCCCCCCTCCCCCCACCATCTCTTCACTCTTCCGTCATAAAATTTTTTTGCACGAGACCAAAACTGGAATCGAACGAAGAAATAATTTCGAAAATCAGTGGAGAATTAAGGCCTGGGCAATGTCGGTGAAATTTTTCGCACACACACGGACATCACACACCTATGGTTTCACGGATTCGGTCTTAGAATGGTGTGAAACGATTTGTATGTGGTTATTTTTTTCGATTGTGTCCTGATTGCGGGCAGTCCAGATTGCGGTCAAGGAAAAATCTGTCCAGATTGCGGGCAACTAAATGTACCCTGTCCAGATTGCGGGCAAGAGATTAAAGTTGACCCAGGAACATAAAGCATATAACATTTTCAAAAGAGTCTCTCATTTTATATAATCCGGCTGGACGTGGAGGCGAGCGAAGCGAGCCGGAGCGGCTAGTGTTTACATAATTCTTCGTACTTGTGCGTAGTAACTACCTTTAGTGTTTGAATGTAGTTACAGAATAATAGAAAGAGTAAAACTGCCCGTGGCCATGATAATACAGCAATATTATAGATGGAAGCTAACAAGAGAGCATCAATTAACTGCAATATTGATTTGATTGATTTGTAAGTTGGCATCTAGTCTTTTCCTAGCTTGGATAACATTTTCACAAATTAATGATTTTATGTGTCAGAAAATACATTAACCCTTCGTTAGTCGCATCGGGTCATGGTGACCCGACCCTTCCTTATCTCATGGATTACTTTTTTCCAGGTATACCCCCAACTTCCTCCCCTCTGGTATACCTCACGGACAGCCACTGGTCCTTGCCAGTATGATTTACGACTCCACTGTGAATGTTTATATTAGAAAAACACACATTTTGACCCGACGCGACCAAACGTGTAAGTTTTTTAAGTGACAAAGTGACCCGACGCGACCAAACGTGTAAGTTTTTTAAGTGACAAAGTGACCCGACGCGACAATCTATGTGAGGTATTTTTTCAGGATAATGGAGAGATTATTTGTGCATGATGACGACATTCTACGAGAACTAGAGCGACAATGTATAGAATCTCCGATCGTGACATTGTGAAATTGTGACATTCTACAATGGCTCGAAAGGGGGGGTTGACACTAATGATCAACTTTGCGCTAATTATAATTGTGGAAGATGTACAAAGAGGTGGCCCTTTGCTTTGTTCAGCCATCTTATGAATGTTAGTGGGATAAACGCATACATTATCCACAAGCAAAATACGAATAAGGTTTTCACTCGTTCCGACTTCCTCCGCCAACTCGCACACCAGCTCGTCCAGTTTCATCTTATAAAACGAAGCCAGATTCCATCACTCCCAAGACCAATGAAAAGGAGAATCCAGGATTATTTGCAAGCCAAAGGGATCCTCGTGATTGAGGCAAATAGCGACAGTGGAGATGTTCCTGCAAATCCTCCTTCAACTTCAAGACCATCAAAAAGATCCCGGTGCCACTTGTGCCCCAGCACAAATGATAACAAGTATTCGATGAAGTGCACCATTTGCAATTACACCATTTGCAAAAACCATAGCGTCCTCATTTGTAGTGATTGTAAATACTGAAGAGGAAATGTAGGCTAACGGAAGCAACATTGATTTTTTTATTTTTCTAATAACCCGTTGCAAAAATCTAACTGAGAGTTCCTTTAAATGCAATACTAGTTGATTCTTGATACGAATTAGAAAATTAGGATTAATACGATTTAGAAAAATGGATAAGAACACTATTTCCTGAATTTTTTGTGATGACTGACCCTTTTTATGCTAATTGTGAGACTGAAAATCCTCTTGGTTTATGCTTTTTTTGTGATGCCATAAGATGCACGTACTTGGTCCCACCCATAAAACCTTTGATTTTGTAATATTTCACCTTATACCATGTCCATAAAAAATGCGACAAGTGATTTAAAGTGAGAATTTATATACGTAATAATTACTCAAAAAGTCATCAATTGTGATTTTACAGATATAAACGAGTTACTTTTGAATTAGGATTAATATTATAAAAATTGAGTTATTTTTGTATGTTTTATACTCATATTAAAGTTTAGTATTTCCTCTAAAAGACTACGTGAATTTATTTTGTTATACACCCATTTATCACTATGAAATTTGAATTTGAAGTGGTCAGGACAAATTAGACCCGACGCGACTAGTCATGTGAGTAAAACTGCGCGACTACCGAAGGGTTAAGGAAAAAACGGTTGGTGGGTTTATCTTCTTTAGAACGGGGAGTAATATGATGAGGAAGAGGGGATAATATGAGGGGATAGAAATTTCGTGACAGGGTGGTGTAGGACATTGTTTTTATTGTTATGATGTAGGTACCGTAGGATGGGGTTACTTCAGACCACGTTTTCAGGTTTTTTTTAGATTTCTCTGTCTGTATCTCTTCAATCGAGTTGGCCTTTCAATATGTCACACCTGATTTATTCACCGTCATATTCCCATTTCAAAATTTAACATTCGAGCATTAGGAACCCATGAAAAACAAAGGTAAAAGTGGTATAGTCGTTACCCCCCGTGGGAGCAACTTCGGACCACTCACGTTTTTTCACTCAAATAAACAAGAAATGAAGCCCTGGCTCGATATTACCCCCGTATTTTGCTACCAGATGGGGTCTCTCACCTATTACGACAAAAATATTTATGTGAATAAATTCGAATCACCCTGGTAATAATTGAAGCGGCCTTTGAATTACGAAAGAATACTGCGGAGAATACTGCTTTTGTGATGCCAACTGCTACCACAACCTGTCTAGGTAAGTAGCGTAACAGCTTGTCCGCAATCTGGACTCATGAACACGTGTCAAACCCTAATCATCCCCTTCAGGTACCCACTTGACCGTAATCTGGACTGACCGCAATCTGGACCGACCGCAATCAGGACGACACCATTTTTTTCTCGTGCTTGGGTTGTCTCACACTCCCTGGATCAATTCCAATAGGTCGTCCCTCTATTGTTGAAGCTTAGTTTCAGAAGGACGTCCTGAAAAAGCATCATTCGGTTGACACACTCATTAATTTATTCTTCTTCAGGACTCTTGAGTATCATGAAACGTATACCGATTAGTTCGAAGTTCAACTTGTCCTTTCATTATTTGGTTTTCCTTCAAGAACGTGATTTTTCTACGTTTTTTAAACTTATTTCGGGGTAGCTGCGTGACTTATACAGGACCTACTGAGAAATGATAAAAATACCAATCAACCTAATGGTCTTCCGTGACCTTTACACCCGGAATTCATTATTCACAGTTCTGATCTCTGAACTAGGCGTGAGTTTATCTCACGGTTCCAAAGGCACTGAAGACATTACAATCAAACTCCAAATACTGGTAGGTACAAAAAATCGTAATAAATATTGCAAATATAAAGCAGGCACCTAAAGGAATAAGATAATTGTAGTTGTTGAATTTACCTACTATAATAAAATTGTGTATTAATTTCAATTCCCCCGACTTCTTTTTTGACTCTTTTGCACAAGTCGTGTATCGAATTTTTACCTATCCCAAAGACCTGATTGCAGTTGCATTGCTGTCTAGTATGAATTACGAGTATGAACTGCAATATAGAATCCACCCCTAAGCGCTATTATACTAATGGGAAAACTCAATAAATATCGCTAAAAACGGAAATGCTCATGGTAGGTATTATACAATGAGGGTAAAAGATATATCGAACTCGTATTAGAGAAGTCGAAAAATTTCCGTCTTCCAAAATCAAAATTTCCTTTTCCTTTTTGGATTTCAGAGCTCGCTGATCAATTTTGGACTGTGTCTGTCTTGGTAAAACTAAGTTTTAGACCGATTTTGATGTAATTTTCAGGTATTGTGCGGGTTAGCTCCGAGACGGTCCACTATCCGTTAAATTTATAATTCCTAGCAGAGTTTTCGTCAAAACAAAATTATCAACGATTAACTAGGACATTAAAAAATGTTTGCACAAAATTATGCCGAAAAAACGTACTTAAATTCCATTAATGTTTGCTGAATAATCTGTAAAAACTGCAAAAAACCTAAAACTCCAAAATCTTTTTTGAATCACCAAATTTTATTCAGTACAGGTTTTTTTGTCATAAAATTAACAAATACTTTTTACTGAAATTGCTCTAAATTTCATTACATTTTAACACATTATAATACGGTAGATAATTTAAGAAAATTCGCTCATACGATCGTACTGCATGACTAAAACTTTGTCCGTACGTTTTTTTTAAATTTTTTTAAAAATTTTTCCCCAACGTTTATTCTCAGGGGCTGAGGTTTCTTCATGGAAATTAAAATTAAATTCAAAATATATATTTTAAAATTGTATAATCTCTATTGTTTTCATACAATAAGAAAACGATAGACATTTTACATCTTTAAATTTGGTGTTGAATTTAATTTTCATTCCCCTGAAGAAGCCTCAGTTCCTTGGGAGAAACTTTGAAGAACAATAAAAAACCAATGTACAGAAAGAAATTCCTTTTTTTTAAAGTTTGGGGATAATTGAAACTGTCCAAATAAAGAAACGTTGATTTTTCTATTGATTCTGTTGATAATCTATTGGTTCGATTTCGTTCAAATTCGGGGGCGGGGGGGGGGGGGGGGGGGGGGGGTAGTTGGGTATATGTTTCAGGAAAATGCCCTCTGAATTAAGTTTGGTTGAGTACTAGATATTCCGAATGCGCAAGTCTAATTTTATTGACTCAGGCAAAACCCCGAGACTAATGGACCAATTTTTATGAAATTTTAAGGGATCGTGCGGGTTAAGCTCTAGATGATTTCCTACCAATTCCATCGCCTTCATACTTCGGGTGGTGAATGGTTGGATCGATGGGACTGTATGTGCATATGGAAACATGAATTATAGCCCTATTTCGTATATTAGCATGTCTATAACTGTTCTATTTTGCATTCAATTATTCGGCTTATCCCTAGGTAGGTATGTTCTTAATATAGGTTACAAAACCAAGTTGGCAGACGTTTTTATCATTGAAGAATAGATTAGTGAATGCACTGCATGTCATCCAGCAAAGCATAGCAGATCTTCTAAGCACTGCTTCATCAGCATTCCTATATCTGCCAAACATTGCTATATAGGTACGTCTAGATACATAGTGTGATAGAAGATTTTTTCCCATTTTTTAAAAATATTTTTCAAGAGGAGCTTTTTAAACGTGACGGGCGGAACGGAAGGTAAATAAGTTCGCCCTTGGCACACGCGAGTGGGTTTTTTCGCGGTTGAGAGGACACGTGCGGACGTAACAGCAGCGTCGCAAGTTGACAATTACGACCACGAGAAGCGACTCAGCGTTTGCGTTTGTCTCGTCTCCCTCTATGTTTTTAATAAACCTTCAATGTAAGAGAGGTTTCATTTGAATAAATAGTTTTACCTGTATAATTGCGGGACGTGAGCGAAGGCTACATATTTCGACCCGACCTGCTTTCGTATGTGTCATACTGTGACGCGTAAAAGGACCAACTACTCAAAACATTGTCACTGCGACTACAACTTCTGTGGTAATCTCATAAACTTCAAATGACGACCGAATGCATTAAGGTGATCAGAGTTCCGCTTTGGCCAACACACTTCCAATTTAGGAGGATGCGTCCCGCTGTCCCACTAATCTCTGGGGACAGACATTTGTCCGATTTTTATGGGAGTTTGTGCAACCCCGATACCTCGACTATGTTCCCCAGAAGGTAGTCCCAAAGAGGATCAAATTTCATAGTTCGAATTTCAGCATCAGAGCTCACTGGGAATATAATCAGCGTGGCACTGTTTTTAAACAATGTCTCAGACAGTACCTCGGAACCTTCATTGCGAATTTCAATCGGTAAAGAACAAAAACATGGTTGTACCTAGTTTTGTGCAAAAATTCCGGCAATAAGAGGTTTTTGTCTCTTTTGGGGGGGTTGGCACCCCTGCACCGCAGCCAGGGGGGCGCCGGATAGCGGCAAAGATAAAAAATTATAAAAATAAATGAGAGGCATATATATATATATATTAGGGTGCATCGAAAAAAATTTAAAAAAGTGCCCCCTGAAAAATTTTCTTCTATTCTGGAGAATAAGAGTTTTTTTTTTCTTTTTGCAACAGTAAGGTCTACCACCATAACCTGAAAATACATAAAATTGTAAAATTTGTGGGAATATCAGAATGATGTGTAGTTTTTTGGTAAACATGTCAGAAAATGGTGAAGTGAGAATACCGGTGATAATCTGAATGAAAATTTGTCGAACCTCACCTGAAAACATAACCTGAAAATACATGAAATTGTCAAATTTGTGGAAATCATCAGAATGATGTGTAGTTTTTTGGTACACATATCACAAAATGGGCGAAAATCGTTGAAGGGCAAAGAAATAGGAGTACGGGCGTAACTGGCATTCCTTTTTCATGAATTTCTACCCCAGTATTCCTTCTCACTGTGATCTTTAAGTAATTTTCATATCCTTCTGTTTGTTGGCGATAATCTTTGTCGAGATTTCTCCGTTGTTGAAGTGAACATTAGTTTTTCGAGTGTCAACTACTATTTAACTATAATAATTAGATATGAGCGAGTCGGATTTGTGCAGTAGCAGCAGCAATGAGAGTGACGCTTTTCGATTGCGTAACTCACGCAGTAATGTACGCCGGCGGGGTAATGTATTTTCAGGTTATGTTTTCAGGTGAGGTTCGACAAATTTTCATTCAGATTATCATCGATATTCTTACTTTACCATTTTCTGACATGTTTACCAAAAAACTACACATCATTCTGATTATTCCCACAAATTTGACAATTTTATGTATTTTCAGGTTATGGTGGCAGAACTTACCGTTGTAAAAAAAAAATAAATAAAAAATACTCTCTTATTCTCCAGAAAAAAAGAAATTTTTCAGGGGGGCACTTTTTTGATTTATTTTTTTCTATGCACCCTAATATATATAGGTATATATATTTTTTTAAATGGGTATAACAGAATTTTGAATACTGTGCTACGTCTGATGTGTAATTGAGCAACTGAGTTTGTTTACACCTATACTGTTATAATAGCCTAATAATGAACTACAATGTATTATAGGCCTCAGCTTTTCTCTTGTATTATCTCTGTATGAACAGTATTGGTGTTTTCTCATTCCCAGATTGGTTAATGTTGGGTCGGAGGGGGACTGAGTTGGCGGGGGTAGGGGGCTTGCCCTGGGCGCCAACAAAGGACGTGACGGCCCTGGTTGGTCGGGAAGAATTTTATAACTAAGTTTAGGTATATTGAGTTGAAAACGAGAACGCTTGGTTCAAAAATTCATTAGGTACAAGTTGGAACATGATTGCTGAAATTTGAATTGGTGTCTTTTTGGGACTGCTGGGTAAAAATGACAAGGGGTACGAAGCCACCCTGATTCCCGTGGAGTTCTTAAATTCTCTCGAGTACAACCACACATTTGTGGACATTATATCCCAGTTGAAAACCCTTGCATCCTTATCCTACAATGCTGAATTTTGCAAACGAAGCCATATTGCAACTGCTCGACAATAATGAAAAATACGGAGCTACCCTGATCAGTTGTGTATGCCCAGAATTTCTCTCATGTCAACCTACGACATGTCAACTTACGATCTATCAGCAAACAATCCAATATCATCGTCACTACTCGTCGAGTTTCTCAAATACTTTTAGGGGGTAAAATCTTCTACACTGATCAGCTGAGTGAGTTCTGCGGCTAATTGATATTTTATGTCTTTGCTATGGCACATAAACTAAAAAACGTAACGAAAATTGCTCACGAAAATATTCTGATGGTTTCCGCTTACAACCGAGTCGTTGCTAGGGAAATGGTACTTCGTCGTTTTTCATCCCACAAAATTCGTTGGCCATTCGTTCGAAAGCTCTCGATTTATCCAAACATATTATGTTAACTACTGCGAAGTGCGTGGCCAACAAGCTGAGTTATGAGCATGGTTATTTGAATAATTGTGTACACTAAGGTGATCATTCTCAATAATTGATATTGTGAACATGATTGCAACCGCTTGTTAATTTCTGATGATTTCATTGAGCTGGTGTTTCGATGATTTGATTCATAGCAGGTGATCCGAATATTACGAGAACGGTTTGATTTGCGAAGCGGTGGTTAAATAATTTTAATAGGTAATTTCTATACTTTACACTCTAGGAAGGTGTTATTTCTTGTGTACCCTCTTTACGAAATTTACTTGACGATGCCCAGGGTCCAGATCAGCTGAGTGGCTCTTAGAGCTTGCATACGAGTCTGCAACACATACGAGTCTGCAACTAAAGACTTAAAATGTCCCAATGTGTTGCAGACTCGTATGCAAGCGTTTCATTTAGATTTCTTAGATAAGATTTATATTTCTTCTCTATTCAACTTGAGATACTGAAATTTGAAATGGAGTCACTAGGGAACTGCGGAGGTATAACGACATCATACGAAGGACCTCTGATCAGCTTGGGTGAGCTCTGAGACTAGTTTCTTCCCTATTCAACTTGAAATGGTGAAATTTACAACGGGACCTCTCTGGATATGGTAGAGTATAACTACAGCTTAAGAGGAATCATTCGTTTAAATCAGCAGAATGAGTAATTTTGTTCCAATCCAACTTGATATGCAGAAATTCGGAACGAGGCCCCGATCGGTGCGGTAGTGTATAATTGCAACTTGAGAAATCAGTCAGATCAGCAGAATGAGTTCTGTACCTAACTTTGTTTCTATATAAATTTAGATGAGAGTTTTGAAATAAATAAATATGTTATTGCTCTATGCGATCATATTAGGGTACGAGGAAGCTAAGTCCAGCAACACCCATTTTATCACTTTTTTATATGAGATTTTTTACTTTGGAAATGTTACCATAAAAAATTTGATAAGTAAATGGGAACATTTCGATTGCTGCCTCTGTGTTTCTCAGATGAGAGATAGGTCGGTTATGCATCATTAACAATTATTTTTTGAAGTGTAAACTTCTATAGGCGCACCGCGTTGAAAAATTTAGCGGGGTGTGAATACGATTTTACCGTCACGTTTTTTTCCGTCACGCTGTTTTTTTCTTTTGATTTTCACGTACAACCAAGCCGTTGCTGGGGAAATGAAACTTCTTTATTTTTCACCGGACAAAAATCGTTCTCCACTCGAAGCTCTCGATTTATCACGCATTTCTTTCGTACTTGTTCTTCTATTCATGTCGTAGTTTTATATTTATTTATGTTATAAATGGGTATAGTAAACAATGTCGCTTGTTTTGTTATCTCTTGGGTGAGAAGTTAATCTTCCTTATAGTAATTGTAGACGCGCACCGTAACAGAAAATTACCTACTTAGGTACTCTGTTCTAATTTCGATTTTTAAAACATTTATGTCGTAGTTTTAAATTTATTTACATTTACGAATTAGCGGGAAGAAAGCATGTTCCATGTTTTAGCATTTTAGCCGAAGGCTCAAGGCGGAAAGTTACCGAGGGTCCAGGGGCGGTGCCTGTCCACTTTTACTTTTTCCAACATCCCAACAGTCTTTACAAGATTTTTTCGGCAACCAAAATCATTTTCATAATATATTTTATACCTATTTTTTATATTTAGCAGAAAATCGTCATAGAAGTTTACACTTCTCCCGTGTGGTCTTTATCACACCTGATTTTTTCAATTCCATTACGTATTACTAATTATAAGATCATTTCCTTGCAGTTCAATATCTCAGAACTTCAGCATGGGAATGATGAACTGAGAATTACATAACAAACTAATATTGAGGAAACCCATACTGATCGCTTCATCTATACTGATGACAAAGTAGAAGTGGAGCTAAAGCGATAATAAGGCCAATAAACCAATCAAATTCGTTATAGGACTGAAAGATCAATACTACGGCTAAGCGAGGTGAATCAGTGGTAACCCAGGAAATCAACACCGTTATGATTTCCCTCAGATGAATGAACGTGGGGCTGATCCCCGTGTTTAACCTTTTGCGAAGTTAGTCCTCCCATCTCCGTAATACGACGGTGATTGCTAGGGAGGATGAAATTGAAACCAATATGATTGAGAAAGGGTCAAACGTGATCTATGGTGTACCGAACTTGCATAGCGGGACTGGAAACGGGATTTTCTGAGCGGTGGAGGGTGCCAATATCCAAACACCCACTAACCTAACTCATTTCAATAAACTAATAGCCAATAACCAAACCACCCCACTTAATTCATGGAAGCTTTTTTTTTTTGAAGCCACTCTTTTCCCCATCCCAAGTGGTACTTAATATATTGATTTATGAACTGTCAGCATTTTCTGAATACGTGTTGAGAAGATTTTACAATTACGCATGAGTAGAGGCTCCTCTGCTAGTGATCTCTTATCGTTGCATCCATAAACAATCAAAAACTAATGAAATATTGGGAGTTATGCTTTGATTTTACTCTGCAACCCATGATGGATCTCAGTAATCGGACCATCAAATTTTTGGATGCCCCAGATCACTCTTGGTTGATGAAAGAAGTTGCTCTTAGTGGAGTTGGATAGCCATTAGAAATCAACAATGTAATAGACAGTTACCTTGCAAATTATTATTTTTATAATCTTTATTCTCTGGATCTTTATCAATTCCAGTTTCCTTGCAGCTACTGGTCTTCATGTACGTAACCCAGCTCCCATTCTGCAATTATTATTGGAAATGGACTCTATCACTAAGGTGATTGAGTTTGAATTGACATGTTTGAAGATGGTTGTACTTTACTTCCCCGTAGGACTCTGCATGTCTACTTTCCAAGCTATCTATGCTGTTTCCTTAACTCTCTAGCAAAATACATCCACATCAACCATTACCAACCATCCATTCGAGGTACCATTGAGAATCTGAGCAACATTTGAAACGCCTCCTTGCCAAATTTCAGATTGATTGCTTTGCCTCTTCCTTTCCCATTTCTTCCTTTGTTGCTTGTGAAGACAAATTTGGATGTTTTTTTCCTTGCAGCTGCTGGTCTTCATGTACGTAACCCAGCTCCCTTTCTGCATAATCACAATCATTTCACCAGATCCCACAAAAACCTCCGTCCCCCGCAAGTTACACTAAATTCTTCAATGATTTCGAACCCCTACCAAATTGGATGCCGTATGTTCAATCTGCATAACGAGGAGACTAAAGAGCTTTCTTTCAAACTTTTCAAGCGCACTATACAACATGAACTCATTAAGCAAGAACTATACCACACTAGTGATTTTTTTCAAGATGAAATGTGCCATTTTTAAGTAGTAGATAGTCAATTTTTCATGCAAACAAAAATCAAGCAATATATATTTATTTTTTTTACTAGTGGGACGTTTCACTCCACTTATTCACCTTTAAATAGTTTTTATCCTGTAGCCATTGTTAATTTTATGTCAGCAACCGAGGAATTTTATAAAAGTACTCGAGTTAGCTTTTTAGATATTTATAATGACTGTGATAACTTGTTAACTGTTGAATATTTTTATTTATTTTTATTGGCTACATGAATGTTAATTTACTTTATACAACAATATTACATTGACAATTGTCCTACATAATAGCATGTTTTGACAAAATATATGATTCTGATTGTGATTCCTTGCGGGAGTTCTTCTTAAGTAAAAAGTTATGTAAAAGTTTTCATCGCTAGTTGTGGTCTTCTTCGTTGCAAAGTGAATGTTGTCTACATGGAACGAGCCTCAGTAATCAGGCTGCAGTAATCATTGGCTTGAATGTGTCTCAACAAAATGTTCTTTTAATTCCACTGATATTATATCCTATATTGTAGTGTGTTCCATGTTTGTCAGTATTACAAGAGTGCAGTGATATTCTGCTTCTATAACAAACAAGAAAAATACACTGCCAAGGAAATGGCACATGAGCTTCCTCGTGACCTTCACAGTACGGTTTGGTATACGGGACCATGTAAAGCTATACCCGCACGATCCCTAAAAGTTTGAAGAAAATCGCATCAAAATTGTGGAAATTACGGAAGTTGCAAGGACCGTAACAAGAATATTTCGTTCACGTATGCGCAGAGCGTATCACTAATACAATTATGATGATTGTCTTATAGGACCTCAAGGGACCGTACCTACATCATCCCTGAAAATCTGACCGAAATCCGTTCAACATTGACCAAGTTATGACCGTCACAAGGAATTCACGTTAGCGCCTGCGCAGAAGCTTCCGTTGATTCGATCATGATGAAGTTGATAGGGGACCATCTAGAGCTTAACCCGCAGGATCCCTGAAAATTTGGTTAAAATCGGATCAAAATTGTGGAAGTTATGGCTGTTACAAGGAAATGTGGACGGACAGACAGACAGACAGACACGGAACCAAATTTGTTCAGGAGGCTCTGAAACGCAAAATGCGAGTGGAAATTTTGAAACAACGTGTGTCTCGGAAGCAATAATAAATACACACATTTTTCTGATTCACGAATACATGTTTTCACTTTGGGACCAGACCCATCTTTCTGAATATTAAAAAATTGTTTTCCTTTGGGATCTTTTTAATGCTTTGGGAAAGTGAAAATGAATTATTCTGGTTCTGCCTCTAAATGCGTCATATGTTTATATCTACGGGTAGGTACAGGTAGCTTGGATTCTGGATATTATTACCTTCTATCAAGTTCTGCCTACCAAGCACTGTGATTCGCGACTGGGAACTAAGTCAGATCACGTAGTCACTGAAATAAAAATAATCTATCTATCTTGGCTATTACCTAGGAACCTACTCTCTTCACGTCTCGAAGAGATAGGGAACCTCAGAGAATGAGGTGTGGAAAATCGTTAGAAACCCATAAACTCGCCCTCGTTACTTGAAATAGGATAGACCGATGCTCGCTTGTAGATGGCAGTGACTCACTCGGGCCCCTAACTTTCTTAAACATCACGTAAACGTTCCGCTGAATTCATAATCGAGTTGAATGTAAAATTCTGTGTAGAACGATCAGTTGACGACGTGCTCTTGTTAGAACAGCGTAGTAGTCGGTTTTTCTCAACTCTTCGTAGCTAAAATACCGACGGTAAGTCGGTACCTACTACTTAGATAGGTATTATTTATCTACTAGATTGAGAGAGAGAGAGAGAGAGAGAGTTGAAGCATTTTTATTTAACAAAAAACCATTAGGTACATATTCATATATTTTTTGTGCCATCCTGGGCCATTTAACATGCTGCATTACTTAAAACTTAACAACATTGCCATTCAACATACAATATTAATTACATTATAAATATTTAACCTTTATCATACATCATTACGATTAGGCACATACTAGGTTCTACTAGGTTTTTGATCCTTTACATTTTATCTTTTAGCTTATACTGCTGGATGCAATCCGTCGCAGGGGGTATTCGCTATATATCCATCGTCCATTGATTGTTATTGTATTATCTTTTATTATTATTATATTATGTTTTATTCTTTATATATTATTATTATATTATACTTTTATTATATTATCTTTTATTTATATTTTATTATTTTATTGTATTATGTTTATTGTTATCTTGTTTTACCAATTCTTGCTTCATTACTTTCTTTAACTTATTATCCCAAATACTGCAGTTCAAATAGATAGGCAACATTATGATTTCATTACCTTCTGCTGTGATTTTAATACCTTTCATATTTCCACTTATGTCGTAATTTATCCTGCTTCCAAATATTTGTTTCTTGATCCCAAAAAGTCTCCCCTCACTAGGTCTACCTTGGCTACTATATCTAACTGCTGCTTCCCAGCTTAACCTGAATTTATCCAAGATATTTTCAATCTGTTCTACCTCCGTTTCTACCATAAAAGTTTCAAAGAGCACAAAAATATCATATTCTAATAAAAAACTTTATTAGACTGTAGAACTCTACTAGATTGTATCCAATTCAAATACGGTACTACATAGTTACTTGAAGTTCATTTCCTTATAAAATAGGTACCTACGTATTGTAATCAGATTGCACAGGAATTTGGTGTTAAAGCTTTGATTCAATCGAGATATGTAGGTACCTACCTACCTAATCTTGTTAATAATGATTTGGAGTAGGTACCTCAATGCCTTACCTATTACTTCATGCTATTATGGAGAGTTTCAACTATGTTTGTCTAGCATGAAATTATTATATAGGTATATTTGTTATTAGGACACTGTACAAAGTAGTCTGATATAGGTACGTTGCGTTTTCCGATCATGCTTTAAGTTGTACCTATTCAAATTTAGAACGTGCAGATTATTTCAAATCGTAATATACCAGATTATATTTAAAAACTCGCGTTTCTAGCTGGTAAGCTAGTGTCTCTGAATTGAATTTGACTGCAGTCAAGGGATTTTCACTAAGTAGCAAATGATTTTTGTGTGGTTTCAATAATGGAGTTATATTTCCTTAGTTACGGATTTGTTATTTGCAAAAATCTTTGAAAATTTGCGATAACAATCTCCATGTCCACAGGATTCTAAACCGAACTCCAACCCTAAATATACATCCATTTCAAAACATCAATAGTATCCATGGAAGTTTAATGCCACCTTCTGAAAAATAGTGTGTACAATCTCACAGAATGTTTCTCTATGATATGCGCAATACGATACACAATCCCATGAAAATTGAGGAATGTCGTACGAGTACGTTATACGGAGCTTTCAATTTGAAAAACATTTTCAGTTGACTGATTTTAACGATTCCAACGTTTTCCTTTTATTGTTATTGTTTCCACATCACTAACTGGAGCTTTTGTCTTTTGTTCTGTTTCAGCTCTCATTTCCATAGTTAGTGCGGTCCTATTCGCTCTGCAAACGGACGACCGGGAAAACGATTTCATCATCACGCGCGGAGAGTCGTTTTACATTCAGGTTAGTAATTTATTTATTTATAATACGGGCAAAAGCCCAATTTACATAATATATTAAAAAAGTGGTCAGACAACAAACATGGTCAATACAAATAAGAAAAAACCTCTGCCAAGTTGGGTGTGGCAAATAGCTTCCTCGTTTACCTATCATGAATATAAATATATCAAGAAAAGTTTCAGTCAATGTGATCATTGAAAAGTTTCAAATGATTTTGAAATATTCCACTGCGGGAAAGAGTAAATCAAGAAGTAATAATAGGTAATAATAATAATAAATCTTTATTACGGAAATACATCCAGTTTATAAACAGTACATAACAGTATATAACAGTTTCTGAAAAATGTTTTTAAATTAGTGAATAAGATTATACAATATAGTATATGCTAACATAGGTACGAGTGATTGTCTAAACTTCTAAAGGATAAAATGTAATTTATTCAAAGGAGAATAATAAACAATATCAAATACAAGAGTATTGCGGAGGGATATTAAAAGAAAATAATAAACAATATGAAGTTCATGAATAATACGGATGGATATTGGTACTTATTAGGTAGGTTAAAAAAAATAAAAAAAAACTGTAGAAACTTAGTGTATAGACTATCACTAGTTTTCTACACTTCATATAAACTACAGTATAAACTGTAGAAAATAAGCTTGTTACCAAGATTTGCGGACACACAACAGACAGACAGATACGGAACCAAAGTTGTTCAGAATGGTGGTTCGGAGAAGGTGGTATCAGTTTTTTTTTGTGTGTCATCAGTTGATTTGTGTGTCATCAGTTGTGTGTGTGCCCACCCTCCCACCCTTATAGGAGACACTAGACATACCTAGTACTGGTCGGATTCTTGGCGTGGGAATGAGAGAGTGTAGAGTAGTTACACTCTTTTCCACTCTTTCGAAACGACGCCAGAGCGCCCTAGTGGTGGTTTGGAGAAGGTGGTATCACTTTTTTTGTGTGTCATCAGTTGATTTGTGTGTGTAGAACTAGTGTAGAAAAGTTATATGACGAAGTTATTTAGTTGTGATTTGAAGGTGGAAAGATTGTGACCTAAAAAATCTATCGAAGGATAATTGTTTGCATGAGACATGAGTCTGTTGATAGGGGAAAATTTCCCATAATTTGTTCTGTGGAACTCTAGAGTAAATGGTCTTACGTTGCGGGTTATTTTGGAGGGTGCATGAAAGTTTATGGAAGATAAATCAGGAGTGTCGACAAGTTTATTGATGAGTTTGTATAAAAAGACTAAATCAATTTTTATACGTCGTCCGTCTAAGGATCCTAATTTCAAGGACGTTGAGAGTTCCTCATACTTGATATCAGCAACAGGAATTCGTTTTTTAAAAGCTACTAATCTCAAAAATTTTCATTGTACTTTCTCTAGTCTGTCTATGTACATTATGTAATAGGGATCCCAAATCAAGGCTCCATACTCTAAGCCAGATCGCACAAAGGCACAGTATAACACTTTGAGAGTGTCGACAGAGAAGTACTTAGAGTTTCTGCTTATGAAACCCAACATTTTATTGGCTTTAGAAATAATTATTTCAATGTGTAACGAGAAAGTAAATGATGCAGACAGAGTGATACCGAGATCCCTTGTTGACTCGACCGAAGCAAGTATGGAGCCATTAAGTGAATAGAAACGTGAACCGCCACAATTGATCAATTAAGAAATGAAAAAAATTATACTCAATGTCAGTTACGTTTGCGCATGCGGAGAATGAAATGATGAGTTGAGAACAACGAAATAGGTAGGGAACCATCTACAACCTAACCCGCGCATTCACTGACAATTTCATCAAAATCGGATGAAAATTGTGAATTAAGGTCATTACAAGTATTTCACATTGGCGCATGCGTAGTGGCTATTAATGATACAATTATGTTGAAATCGATATGGGGTGATCAAATCGTCTTCTCCCAACTATCATCTAAATTTGAGCGATTTCGGACGACTAGGGCGTGAGAAAATGGTGCTTGATAGAATTTACGTTTGCGCATGCGAAGAGTGGCGAATGAGGAACTTACACACTTTTTTTTACTGCAGAAATTGAAAGTAGATGGATTTTAAAGGTAAATAGTGAAAGAATGGTTTTTGTAAAAAGCCTCGATGATATTATAAAAATATTTGAAGTTTGAATTTTCTGAGAGCCCGCCAAAACGCCTTTGGCAGCTAGCTCCGCCCACTTTCTCGTCCTACGTCATCGTGATGTAAATCTTATCTGATAAGCTATTCAATAATTCAATTCAGTTCTGTTCCTTTGTGTTCGTTAGCTTTTCGGTATTTGTTGTTCCTCTAAAAACCTACCTACCTACCTCTAAATACCTTCTTCATATTCTTCGAGAGATGGGGAAGGTAAATAAGTTGAAGGAGGGATATGAAAAGGGCACGACTTTTAATTTACCGTCCCTAACAAAAAGTAAGTAAACTATAACCACTATTTAAACCAGAACCTAGATAATGTATAACTAAAAAAGTAGGTAACTCTGTACCTTAGTAGGTAAGTGGGTATGTAGTACCTAAATAACTACGTGTCTTGCCGAATGTGGACGCAAAAGGCATGAACACAGCGTAAATAAGAAATGAACGAAACAACCTATTAAGTGATTGTTATCAATTCAAAATTAACTCGATCCAACTAAACTTGATGGTGATGATTTCTGCTCTTTAAAATAAAAAATCTACTCGTTTGTTACGTTAGTGGTTCCGTTTCTGATAACTTCCCCGCGCGTCCTTCTCGATTACTCCAAAAGAATCGTTAGAACAGCAATTAACGACATGAAAATCGTTAGAACAGCAAAAATCATAATTTTTTAGTGAGATAGTTTCGGCGAAATTTATGCGTACAAGTTACTATTAACATATAGATGTTAATAAAAATAAAATGCTCCCTTGACCATAAAATCATTCTGTGGGCTCTAAACGTACGTGAATCTTACACCAGATGACTAAATTTAATTTTCTCTAGTTATCTTAAATATGTAGTTTGTTCACAGATGAATGACTACTTAAGTTTGTTGTTAAGTAGGTATTTTGAAAGTGAAGTAGAGTACCTACTTACATTGAAATGGTCTTCGCAAGTGTACATTGATGCTTGATTGAAGGACAAACTGTCTTTTCTCCTGATGAGCTCGAACCATTTCTTTCAAATTTTTTCGCCACGAGGCACATGGATAAACCATTTTTCTGGTGTTTTGATAGTAGTACTCGTGCAGTTGGGAACGATACAGTATTTTTACGACATTTTCACCAAAAAGTAAGAACAAAATAATGATGAAACTGTTTACTTTTGATCACGGTTGTATTACCTTCAGCTCAGTTTCTTTCTTCATCTTCTTCACTAGTATACATTATTTGGTAATGGGATGTGCCTAGATACTTCTGTTGTGTGAATAGATGTTGCAATATCATAGAAAGTAATAAGAAACGCATGTTTTACGTTAGGTGTAGTTTATTGCAGGATAGAAGTCAGTATAGCCCCTTCTGGGACGGTCATAGTGACGTCACACAGTAGTCAGCCAATCACGGAGCGCTCTCAGCGCCTTCCCCTTCTCTCGATTTTTAAACTCGAATTTAATTATTACAACAATTTTTTTTTTGTTGTGTTTCATTATATATTTGTGAATCGGAAGTGGTCTAGTTTATAGTGGAAAAGGTTTCAGGACGAATTTCAGATGGGTGCAAGTTCCTCATTGAGTCAGGAACGATGAAACTTATAGGGGACCGTCTACTCCCCAGCCCGCACATTACGTGAAAATTTCATCCAAATCGGGTGAAAACTGGAAAATAAGCTTGTTACGGAGACACACAACAGACACGCAGACAGACACGGAACTAAAGTTATTCAGAATGGTCTCAAACGTAAAATGCGAGTAGAAAAAAGAAAAAAAAAAGACAATGTATAGCAACGATTGATTAATATGTAAAAAGAAATACAGTATTGAATTACAGTATAAACAAAGAGAAACAATGGGGAGTTTAGGTCTGAACAATCCTTATATAATATGTTACCGTTAAAGTGTGAAATTAGTTAGTATATAAAATAACTAGTTAGTATATAGAATAACTACGGAGACCAGTTAAAGTGTGCAATTTCTCGAATTAGACACTTTAACTAGTTATTATATAATATAAAGGGAGGCCAGCCGTGAAAGTGTATTATAATATTATTGGGTTCAAGTATGAATGGAATTTCGTTGAGAAGTCAGTTGAGGAGTCAGAGGTTGAGGGTTGTTCAGTTCAAAAGGGATCTTCTCCTATCTGTTCCTCCAATTCAATTCTGAGTTATCCTCAGTTTTGTTTGTGACCTCAACATGGCAAGTTCCTCATCAAGTGCTCTACAAGATAACGTGGATGTGGGTGACTTTAACATTAAATTCAATCAAAGACTGAACTTTGAGAAAGTGGCCATCAAAGCAACCCATGTTCAAATAAGTGATTTCACAATTTTTGACTTCTGACGTGTATATTACCTACCTTACTCTATTATTTCGACGAATTACATATTAGTAATGAAAATGCATGCCAATTCTTCAATCCTTTCATTTCCCCTGAATAATATCATTCTAGTAGTGACTTCCCAAGAAAAGCAGTCGATTCTACACTTTAACGATTGGTGTTTCGTTACTTTACATAATACCTAGTTATTTCATATATTCCCAAGGGAAAGCATATAGAAAACTTTGAATTATACACACTACTTACAACCGCTCGTTATTCTATATACTAACTAGTTATTTTATACATTAACTGAATTACACACTTTAACGGTAAGATATATAAAACTCAAAGTTTGTTTCTATCTATCTGTCTATCTATGAATGTTTCTATGAATGTTCCCAATAAACGGCTAAACGACTGGACCGATTCTGATGGGAGCGGTCGTAAAATGATCATCAAGTTCCGGCGCAAAACATAGCCTAGGTCTGAACTTCCAAAACATCCTTCTACTTCATAATCCTTCATAATGTCTACTGCTATCATTCAAAACCTCACAAAACTAGATTAAAATGTCATTTTTGCCGTAGGTACAGTAGCCGTAAGCAGCATTTTCATAAAGAGCAATTTAATATATTTGAACCATACTTGATATTATGTGAATAGAGAAGGGATATAAATGGAATATTCGGGAATTTTCAATATAATGGAATATGAGAATGGATATAGTGAGATTAATGAGATAGTAGGAGATATCGGAGGATGAATATTAATTACAACTGAAAATATGATGTGCCAAATGACACAGCTCCACAGCCCCCCCCCCCCTTCATATCTCCTCCTGTATCTCCACAAGACTCCTCCTGTATCTCCACAAGATTTATTTTGTCTTCGGTGATATTCATCAATTTACATATTCCTACCTGAACTTGAGTTCATTATAAACAAAAAAATTTATTACCAAGTCATCTTTCCAACACATAAAAGTGTTACCTATACTGTATATTGATATCATCTAATTGGTCAAATGTCAAAAAATGTGCTGACAAAATCACTGAAAATGGCTAAGAATTGTTAAATTGATATTTTTTAGCATAAGATTGGTCAAATAAAGTTTATCAACTATGAAATAGAACATTCAAAAATTTATGTACGAAATTATGCTAAAAACTTGAACTTCATTAAATTTTGTTTTAAAAAATCTATAAAATTGCAAAAAATAGCCTAAAATCAAAAATCTTTTTTTGAATAGAAGAATATCATTTAGAATACTTTTTTTCCATACAATTAATAGCTAACATTTTCTTTTCACTCATAAATCTCCAATTTCTATTCAACTTGAAATGTACAAAAAAAAAGACACTTTTTCACCTATTTTTGGCTCATAGCACCCATGACAGTGGAGCGATCGAGCTGGCGAGAAGTTAGGACCAACTAGACCCCAAGTGGAGTCTATGTGCGAAAGAACAGATTTTTTAAGTCAATTCTAAGGCCTTTTATGGCCCGGACGGCGGGCGGCGGACGGACATTTCAAATTTGGATTCTACGCACCTTGAAACGTAAAGTGACAATGTTTGAGGGGGGGTTATAAAAATTTTTTGCTATACGATCACATAGGCTTACCATTGGAAATAATAAACCAAAACTGCCTAAAGGGGAAAATTAAGATGGGTTTTCGCTTCATGTCGAATGAGTTATAGCGAACATTTTCTATGCTTCCAGTTTTTCATGATGAACAGACTCCACTGCATTTCTGAATTTTCATTTTCATTTCTCAATTCCGAAAATTTTGTTATCCTCCTAATTCGATATTTCCCCTTGAATTTGTACATTTTGAACAATTCCCTGTTAGATCTGGCTGGATAATTTATTTGAGCCTGGCTAAATTATGCTTAATTGCTGTATAATTATATAATAACATTTTCCGGAAATGAGACGACTCCTAGTTGGTCTCCTGGTGGCATTTCTTGTAAAACCGATTGAGCTTGTGCGCGTCTGCCAACTTAAACGTAGGTACCTACCTTAAAGTACACGAGGTTGTGTCATAAGGAAATGCTAGCGATTTTGACATCCATGTCTCA
Source organism: Adelphocoris suturalis (assembly GCA_030762985.1). NCBI lineage: Eukaryota > Metazoa > Arthropoda > Insecta > Hemiptera > Miridae > Adelphocoris > Adelphocoris suturalis. Next base: position 34,712,669 of record CM061050.1, on the reverse strand, counting down.
CGCCCACCTCGAATGGCCAGTCATTGTCCAATGCGCTTCCAATGCCAAGCAAGAAAAATATGGCAGAACTGCTGAGGATGTTTCACCCCACTTGTTTATGCCAGTGTCGGGTACTGCACAGAAAATTCAATAGGTTCCTACGGTGAATTGCATCTTTGTTGGCTGTAACGTCAAAACCATATTCACAAGTCGCTGCGTGATCGAATGTTGAAGTGCAGTTTGCCATCGTTCGAGCTGATTCAACGGGAATCAGGGGTACAAGTTGGGACGTTAGAAGTTTGGGCATGGAGGTGGTACTGTCCTGCAACCTGAGGATGAGGACAATGGCTGAAGAAACCAATAAGTTATCGAATCGACGAATTGTCACAAGTAGTTTTAACTAGTGACAATGGCAAACTAATCTATACCTATGGCCAAGTAATCTGAATTTTTACTTAGGGAGTGACTACTTGATGTTTTGCATTTTTGAGATGCGAACAAAGCGAGCATCCAGACCACTAATCTAAGCAAATACCTAACTGATAAGTGTAAAATCTCTCAAGAATGGTTTTACACGACTTTACACGAGCTGGTTGAAACTAATTTTGATGAATTTTGGGTATTTATGGTACCTAATATACAGCTAATGAACAATAAAAAGACGAATCCGGAGAAGATTTACCATTATTCAACAACACATACCATTCATTTCTCAAGATCGAACACCTCAAAATTAGAGAGTAGTTAGCTGAATGGTCCGAAGGTGAATTTGAGGAAAAACGTATTTCTATCATTTAGAGACCTATTTGTTCAGCATTGTAGAATGGTTTGCTCATGAAATGTTAAGGAGATGTTCTAGGATAATTCTAGTTAGCTTCTAAAAGATCTTCCATTATTAGTACTGTCCTAGAAACTAAATCACTCGCGACGAAGTTGAGGAAACCCATTTCAAGGAATAGGTAAAACAGAAGTCAATGAAGAAAGTTGTCTAATTTTGTTCTTATTTCATAAGAGAGGAAGCTATACTGGCCACCTAACTTGGCACCCAATTTAATTTTTTTATTTCCTTTCTAACTATAAATTTATTATGACCTCAGGTTGTCGTAATCATACTGACGTTCTTCCTGTTCGTTGCGACGATCTACGACGTCCTCTTTTCTCGCCGCCTGGGAGGTGACCCAACGATGACGAGCAGAGACCCCTCAGGAGAGGCAGCCACGACCTTCAACAACCCGGGATACAAAGAGAAGAAAGGTAATATTAATTAGTGAACCGGGCAATTACAATGGAAAGGAAGGGAAGAAGGGAGGGAGAGAGATTGATTGATTGACTTTGTTTATTAAACATTCTGTATATATTTAGGGCCTTAGGGCCTTCTCTTCCAATACATACAGAAATTCATAAGTCTCAGACTTAGGTTTCAGTCAGGTTTTACTTGATTAACATACGAAAACTAAATTAAAACTTAAATACATAATTCTAAAGCTTAATAAGTAAGAAATTAAAGTTGCTTTGGATCAAGTGAAGTTACATGATATTAATAATAGGTAATCAATCCGAGCTAACAATTTTTCTTTCATATTATTCTTGAAACTAAGTACAGATTGGTCAGGAGAAAATAACGTTACATTTTCATTAAAATACTTAATTCCTTTAACTATAAATGATTTTTAAAAAAATGATGTATGGTGCGAAGGTATTTGAATGGTATTATATGCTGATCTAGTAGGTATTGAGTGAACTTGTGTTCTCATGATTATCTGTCTGTATAAATATTTGGGATCATTAAACTTAATTAGCTTGAACATCATTGTAGCAAGTGCCAATTCACGGCGTTCCACTATCTTTAACCATTTCAAGCGTGCATAATAACTTGTAACGTGTTCGTCTAATTTTAACTTGAATATAAATCGTACTGTTGCGTTTTGAGCGCATTGCAACATAGCAATTTTTTCCGATGAAAGATCACAATAAGCTAGACAAGTGTAATAAAAAAAAAGGTAAGATGAGAGCCTGTATTAACTTAATTCTCACATCATTCGGGAAATTTTGGGCAAACAACTTTAGTTGGCGTAAACCACCTTACACTCTACTACAGACTGAGGTTATTTGACCATTCCAACTCATTGTTTTGTCTATTAATATGCCTCGGCTTTTGACTTCATTTCCATACGATAGTATATTAGCCCCTATTTTTACTAGATTAATACCTACAGAATCCTGTAATTTACAAATTCGCTTGTTTGATCCTATGATGATGGGAGAGAGTGAGAAGAGAGAGAGAGAGAATGAAAAGTAAGATAGATCGCGCATGATCGAAATTGATAGGGAGGGAGCCATTATCACCCTTACCCGCAAAACCCCAGAAAACTTCATTAAAATAGACATTGTTACAAGAATTTCACATTCGCTCATGCTCAGGAGCTACTAATTTAAGATGGTTTTGAAATTTATATGAAATTATTAAATCATGTCTTCCCGACTGTCCTCCGAATTTGAACAAGACCGGACCGCGAGGCCCTTTATGGATTTACGAGGAAAGGTGTATCATTCTAAGCACTATTAGGTAGGTAGGTAGTATGTACCTACCACATCGTGTAAACTAATTCAAACATCCAAGAATTATTGCCAGAATCGTGATTGAAACATAAAGGGAATCGAAATATTCAAGCTGGTATGCGATAGTTAAGTAGTTAAGGTACCTACTACCTACTTCTGCTAAACCGTTGAATATCTTCAACTTCTCTTCTTGATCTTGTTCAATGAAAAAGCTATCGGTAGGCTCCTACCTAATGCTTCTACTTGGGGGTCATTTTTCTACCCACTTTTTAAACTGGAAGAGTTTGAGTAGTTTGAACCTGTGGCAGTCAAACGCATCAGTGGCGAGAGAGGATTTTTCGTCGAGCGAAAGTGAGTGGGACGATGTTACAGATAACAAGACGAGAGGAACGGAAATGTCACACAACCCACTGGTGCTTTGTTGGCATGAGAGCCGCTTTTGGCGTGAATCGTGTGTAAACGAATGAAGCAAACTGCTTGATGACACATGATATCAAGTCCTGACTATGTGAAATGACGGAGTATTTTAGGAAAAATACTGTCGAAAATTTTAGGTAGGTATGTTACGAAAAATATAGGTTGGTAGATTTTGAATTTATTATCTCACTACTAATACCACGTAGATGCCTACTTGTAACGGGTTACCGAATATATGAAAAAATCTTCGAATCTTATAATCGAGCCAAAATTGAATTTCGAACTCAAAAGACAAATCGATTTCTCTGTATTGTGATATTCTATACCAAATGAGCAAAGACAGGTACCTATGTGGAAAAGTTCAAAAAGGAGAAATTTGTCAGTCCGTCGACGTTTTATCAAACTTTACATATCTGAGCTGCAACTAGAATTAGGTATAAGGAGTTATGGGAAAGTTATGGACTTCCGAAATTGTGGTTAGGGAATCTTATTGGGAATTTTAAGAAGGGCGTGGAAGGGGAGGGGGGGCTACAAATGTTTTCTCCGATTTCAATGTTTGGCCATCAACGATTTTACAGAGTTATGGAGAAAAGAGGCTAATAGGTATAGACAATCTAAGATGTGTATTTCCGGCTGTGATAAGAATTGCTCAGACTGGACTATATCGCAGCCTAGAAAACAAATGAAAAAAATACTTGGAATACTCACAGGACACTTTAGCTCTAAGAGGACCCTATTTGTCATGTCCAAGGTACCTTCTCCGCTCTGCAAATGTGGATATGGAGAAGACACAGCTGAACACTTTCTGTGTGACTGTGGTAGATTCTGGAGATCTAGGCAAGAGGCTCTAGGACGTCATATAATCGAAAGAGCTTCACTCAGAGACCTAGATTGGGAAACAATAAAGAGTTTTGTTGCACTAAGCAAAAAATTTAGGGACGGCGCAGCCGTAGAATCCCCAAATTAAAGGGGCCCTGTTTTGGGGGGTAAACAAGCCCTCAGGTCTGGGATTTCTTTCAACGGAATCCCTATCCATGCAGTCAGTTAATGTTTGGCCAAGTGTCAGGTGCGTATCGCCTGTTTGGTCACCTGTATTACGAAAACGTGAAGGACTCTTTGAAAGGCACCAACATACGTTTGTTTCAAAAGAGGCTATAGCTTACAGAAAGACAATAGTAATGTCAGAAACAAAATAATCTTCCGATCTTGTTCAAATGTCAATTACTACCTGACTTGTCCTTCATGGGCTAATCACCAATAAACATTGATTGTCCGGTTCTGGTGTCAAAATTGTGCACGTTAGCTCCTCCTCCTAACGCCAGCTTTCTGGGTATTTATAGTTCTGTCCCTGCAAGAGGACAACCTCCATCTCGGTGACTTGATTCCAAGGTGGCACCATATGGCCTCAATGCACTTTTTACCTACGAAGCAAGCTGGGTTCGTGTTCGTTTAATGGTGAAAACTACTCCCAGCTGTGGCTGGCATTGGTGATATGGCGCCGCAATAACTTACCGAGTGTGGAGCACTCAGGCCCCAGGTAGTGCCTGATGGCGGGCAGGAGTGCCGGAACCAGGCAGATAGTGCTTGGTTTGGCAGGGCTGTCAGTATCGAGCAGATCTAGTGTCTGGGAGATGGGGAGGAGGTACGGCCTCCTTCTCCAGCTACAATAGGCCATTGCGGCCTCAGTGGCTTTTAAAAAAAATTGTGAAAACTAGGTACCAGAAATACAAATCTGGCCACGAGACAAAGTAATTAGGTACCTATTGTACAAACACGTTCTTGACATTTTTATAAAATTTGTTTGACTAAATAATTATATTCAATTTACATTCTTTCTGTGTTGCAGGAATCTCAATGACCGACGCTAGTGGGAAGCCCTACACTCGAGGGAGCTCCAATGGTTCCATGGCCACTTTATCGACGACGCTGTCATCCAACGGATCGACAGTTGGATCTTCCCTACCCAGAAGCCCACTACGCTCGAGCCTTAAAAAGCCGAAAAACACCAACGGAAATCAACCTGGCGGTCTGGGCATCCAGAACCCGGGATTTTCTGGCAGCTCGCCCACACCCTCCAGGAATGGGTCAGTCAAGCGGGTGCGAATACAAACCAACAGCACAGCTGTATAATCTCCCAACGATCAAACGTGAAAGTTTAATTTTGTAAAGAAGCCAGCAAGAAGCTGCATCACTCTGTAAGCATCCAATGCATATTTATTGAGCTTAATTGAAAGGGGGAAAGAGATGAATTATCTGGAGTAGGTTTTGTAAACAAATATTTATCATTTTTGTAAAAATGTGGACATGTAGAATGATCTATACTCGTTTAGTTTAGTTTATTTGTTGGATGGGTAGGAGAGTTTGCTTAGTTTTTCTCCCAAAACGGAATTGGATTTGGATCTGATAGAGGAGTGGACCAGGCATCCATCTATCGCAGTCTGGTGAAAGGAGTTGATAAACGGAATTGATGAAAGGGAAGTAATGAAGAAGAAGAGAAGGTATGGGCCACACTGAAGTGTAGGTAGAAAATATGAACAATCTCGTTATTGGTGTGTTTGGTTACAATTTGTTTCGAATCACAGTCAGACATTCTTCCAACTAAGATGGCATCCCCTGTGCAATTCATTATAGGTTGATTTAAACAAGGCAGGAGGCTTCCTGCAAAAAACGTAAAAATTCAAATCTAAGAAAAAAAAACAAGCAAAAAGCTGCATCTCAATATTAGTCACCTGTAATCAGTATGCAGTGATCTCTGGATTGGGGGGATTCACACCCTAACACTAATAAGTTGACCTTAGCAAAATATTGAGTAGATGAATATGTGATGAGTGATCTATATATAAACTTGTTGGGGTGGAGGCGGCTTAAATCTTTTCTTGTCTCTCTCAATACAACCAGAGAGGCATCAGGTATTGCACCCTTCTCTGCTCCCTCCTTAGTTAGCTATGCATTCCTTTTCTAAGCGTGCTTACTTTCTCACTCCCCCACAATAGAGGTACATAATGATTATACAGTACCTATTGTTATAAGGATATAGGTATAACACTCAATAAACTCCAATAAGAAAGAAGTGGAACTATTTAATAGGAAGAGTGAGGGCAGGGCGGAGGTAACAGAAGGAACTATCAAATGAGGATAGGAGAGAAAATACCTCCAACTCCATCGATCAGGTGGTCTTGCAAACAGCTGAGGAGCATCCAAAGTTCAAGTTTTTTTAGGAGCTCAACCATCCAGATCTGTTAACATTACTATATTGAATTTCAACTTGACAGTTTTGTATCCCTCCAGACTTGGAAATGGGGTTTGATGCGGTTCGTAACGCGTATAACAGGTAACGGATGTCTTATGGGATACAATTCCCTGGCTTTAGCCTTCCTGGGATTCAAGTTGTGCAGTCACAGTTAATTCTAATTGAAGGCTTTTCATTTACCATATCAACTGGCATTGCAGGTAGATGAGGCTCCTGACCTCCTCGACCACAAATCAACAATACCAACAGCAAAATCTCTTATGTTTCATACTCAAATCCAACTTTTCTCAAATTCGTATTCTCACGATAGACTACCATTATCAGGTTCTCTGTTGAAAAGAATATACTTTTGAATTATTTTCTTGGTGAGTATAGTCCCTGAGACTATCCCTTCAAAATCGAACCTGTTTTGCAAATCCAAATTAAGTTTCAATGCTGTTGACTTGCGTAGGTAGGAAGGTACCCTACAAAAAGTGTCTCTTGAGATTCAGATTTCACACCCCCAATCACTGAGAAAGCCAACGGTATCTTTAAACCCTCAATCATCCCATGCTTTCGTGAGTTAGGTGTTTAACCCAATATTTTTCAAGGTTCAAAAACATTAATTTCTGGAAGCCTTCCTGGAATTACTTTATTTCTGGAAGCTTTTTTACTGTAGGTCAGAATTCATCATTATGGTTTGCATCTTCAATTTGATGGGCAATATTACATGATTGTCCTTGTTACAGATTACTCACCTACAAACAAATCACTATATGGGAGGTTATAGGTATTTATCTGGACAGAAGAAATACTGGGTAAATTCAACAGATCTCTAAGTGAATATGAATTTAAAATATCAATTACTGAACAAGAATATAAAAATTAGGAGGAATATCTTAAAATTCCCTTCTCCGCATTACTATTTCTCGATGAGAGATCCAAAATTCAACGATGTAGACTGGCTTCGCTACAAAATTACGCTCCAATCTTAGTCCATTATAAAACGACTCAGAATTTTAAAAATATCTACTAGGTACTGTCTGTCGTAACCGAGGTTTGTTTCTGAGAGTTGCTTTCGACAACGTTTAGAGTGGACAGAATTCGATTTTCAATTTCAAAATCTTAAAATGTGAACCAAAAACTGATAAGGGAGTTAAAAAACATGTCTGAAGGGATTAAAATGGGGAACAATTTTCTGAAGAGAAACGATTGTTAGGTTTTCTTTTGTAATTTGTTACGGGAATCAGATTTTTACAATGATTCTTTATTGAATAATATTATCAACTTTTCCACTGTACAGGAGATGACCACGATAAACAGGGTAAATATCTACCTTATGTCTTACAAGCATTTTTGGTTTTCAAAAATCATGTTGAATAAAGTATTGTACCTACAATGTTAAACCGTGTGTTGCAATAGTTGGGGAACCTGTCTGGTTCGGGTGGCAATAATATGATTAGCGAAGTATGAATTTGATAAGAAGGAACACATTTGTCAGTTGAAAATGACAGCTAGTCAGAGCTTCATCTCATGTCATCACAGTAATCGATTGAACGAATGACTGATTAACATGATTTGATTGATATGATCTGTAAATTAAAATGAAATATCCATATTTGAACTTATGAGAATACAGGCACCCTATCTTGGTGAAGAATCCAATAACAACTGAATTAGAAAAAGTATTTTCTACACATTCATTGCTTACCAAAACCAAAATCGCCTCGATTTTACCTGAATAAATAACCAGCAATAAGTGAATAGGTAAGTTGTAACCTACCTACCTATGTGTGTTCTCATGTAAGCTTTAAACCGACGTTTCAAAAAGCAATTACATGTACAGGAGCAGATTTTTGTTAGTGCCAAAAAAACAAACAGCACATCAAAATAAAAATCTTTGTACATAATTTTTCTCAATAGGTGCAATCACGTTTAAGAATAATATATATACAAAAATTGTAAGTATAAAATTTAAGTTTTCTATAATGTATACCTGTGATGTAATACGCACTGTAAACTGATATAATAAAAGACAAGTTTGTGTGCAAAGAGTGGTGAAACCACCCTCAAAAGTTGTATTATTTTATTTACAAAATAATTTTTATGGTTTTTTCAAAAAACATTTATATTTTTGTGTCTATTTTTCTGTTGAAAACAAATGCGTTATTGAAACTATTTTGTTATTAATTTTATTCGTCAATTATTCAATTCTATTTTCACGTTTTTGTTAGAATTATTCAAATTTTATATTTCTATCAAGAGAAGCAAACTAAGGGAGAAGTTTCTTTTTTAATTTATTGTGTATGTGTATATATGATATATGTATGTTTTAGTTAGGTACCTAGGTAGCTAATAACATGTTTTTCTAGAAAACTTTCTAGATTCATATAAAATGTTTCAGTGATGTAGGTTTGGAATACCTACCGAAGAAGGATTTTATTGGTCAATAAGGATAAATAGCAAAAAATTTAAAGACTTTTCAGGGTGGCCCCCAAGTTGAAATTTTATTGTACCTTGAATGCTTCCAAAACGAAAATCGTATAATTTAAAGAAAGAAAGAAAAAAAAAGTCCAGTCATGCAGCATGACCCCATGAGCGAATTTTTGAAGAAATCTTCGACATTTCAGTCGCTATTGATCGTGTAGAGAAATTTTAGTTTATGATTTTGATAGACAAACATGGAATCAAATTATTAAAAATAATTAGGAGGTACTCATACTTTATTATTATTAAACTAATCTTGTAGATTTAAAGACAAATGTAGGTAAATATTCATAGATTTCGATATCCAATGTGATCAGTATTGAAGGCAGTTGAAATCTTAACAGTATACTATCATAACATCATCAAATCTTGACATAAAATAAAATAACATACCGACGTCATATGAAAGAAACGTATTTCCACAGCCAATCGATGATGAGGCTTTATATTACGAATGATATAAAGTCAGTTGCATTCGAATCTAGTATCCCACAGCAAGAAATTGACAGACAAACTGTAGTCTCTGTTTCGAACAAATATTACCGATTTTTACAACTAGCGAACGGCATTATTTCGATTTTTGACTGATTTTTCAACTTTGAAATTTTTGAAAACTTGATACATATTCTTATAGGAAATTTTACGCTGATTCCAAATATACCACATGTTAGTATGCTGAAAAAATTATTTGGCACAACAAATCGCAAAAAACAGGTCATTTTGAAAATTTTGACTGCATTTTTTGAAAATTTCAACCCGAAGATGTAATCCGAACATGCTGGCCAACGAACTTGAACTTTCGTTTTGTGTCCTTAACATTTTAAAATTTGTTTGAAGTTCAATTCAAAGTTTGAAGCACAATTCTACGGACAGTTATCGTCTGGAATGACACATACATATATACATACATACATATATACATGAAAAAAGGGGGTTAAACTTCAAAATATGATTCAGAATAGCCTGAAACGGATTTCTGCATAAAATTTTTTCGAAAATTCACATTCTACAAATTTTGAGGCGAGAGCAATAGCTTAATTTTCTTCAAAAATTCGCTAACAGACTGCTTATAATATGTAGTCTACTTATATTTAACAATTTCATTGCCCTCAAAGTGCTCAAATATCATAACAATTTAACCTAAATGTAATACGATAATTCACCCATACGAACATGCTGCATGACTTTTTATTCAATATTTTGTGGTCTCTCAATTTGTGATCTAAAGCTATTTGTTGAAGTACATTTTTCCTTACATGGATTTCTTAACACTGGGGAAAATCAAAAATTTATTTATTTTTGAATTATTTATTTCGATTAAATTCATTTGAATTATTATTTATTTCGCCCGACAGCAAAAAAGTCACGCTTTTTTTCATCTACTACCAATCTTTGCCAGAGAGAGTATAACTTCCTGATTTCCCATCCTACAAAAACCGTTCGTTGGAAAGTTGCTCTGTGAATTTATAACACATGACTCCACTAACTAATGTATACAAACTAGTTTTGGGACTCTAACTGGATCAATTCACTACTCTGCCGGGTTTTTTCTACCTAGTTCAATACTCAGTTGATTTTTCTCACAAATGGTTTACCGTCAAGTGGGGTGACTTGGTACAACTTCGAACTTCAACAAGTTGTACATATGTCAAAAATCAATAATAAAGTGATAACTTTTGTTTTGAAACATGTTACGCTACTTCTTCTACAGAACCCACCTTTTGAAATTGTTTAATTTGCACCCTTTGTATTTTCAATTTTTTTTTTAAGTGCTAATTTCCAAGTCACCCCGTGGGACTTGGAAACCCCATTCCAAACGCCTCAGTTTTCATTTGTACATACCTACTCCAGGGGCGTCTTGGAACACTGTTATGATTTTTTAAAAAGGTTGTAACAGAAATTCCATTAAAGAAAAAGTATTTTATTATTAAATCACAAAAACCATCAATTATCACAGAAGTTGGATCAAAAAAATTCAGACTTATTTAAATTCACGATTTTAACACCTTTCACATTCAAATATTGCTACACAACCCCTCTGACGTGCATAGATGTTAATGGAAAACCCCTCTCTCATGCGATATCCAAATTTTTGCAGATGTAATTCTCTTCATTTATTGATAAAATACATTGGCCCCCATGTTTTTTGGGGTTCAAATTATGCACTTTGCGTGATAATGTGGATACAACTATCCCATACAATCTACTTGCATGACTTAGCTTCATGTTCTTGTTTTTTATATCAAAAGCTGCCTTTTGAAGTGTTGCTTGGTCATAATCCATATACTTCCTCCCCCCCCCCCCCCCACTTTCTTTTTTTTATGTTCTCATAATGCCTGAAAACATTTTTTTAAACCAATTAGTAACCTACAACTACACAAAATGCACTATTTGGCTGAAAAATTATGTATCAGAATGTAGGGGTAACTTGGATTGGGGTTTCCAATTCACCCCGACATGGAGTTTTTTTGTTTACAAAATTATGAAAAAACAACCATGCACGAACAGGGGTGATGGCTTCGGCTTTTGAAAGTATGTATCCACAGTAATCTGCCCTGCGAGTCTCGTCACCCTCTGACTGACGTTTAGTAACAAACGAACCTACGTTTATTGTACTTCAAAAGTGCGGATATTACGATACAACATTCGTAATTTAAAAAATCCTAGAAATACTTACTTTTATGAGCCCAACTTCATGCCACAAAATAGCCAGGAAACAGACAAAGAGAACCCGACCTCAAACAGCTGATAAATATTTATTTAGGACTGCCAACACACCAACAAACAAATTTTGCCCAACTGATCCAAGTCACCCCACATTTCCAAGTCACCCCACTTGAGGGTACTCTAGGTGATGCAGTTACCAGGGAAGCCAGTGGCATATTCATTCACTTTTTAAGTGCGTGTAGCGTTGTTACTATTGAACAGTTTAAACAACTCTTGAAAATTATTTTTGTCATTCGCATAACTCACCTATGAAATAATATGTACCTAGTATGATAAAGTACACTATTGAAGTTTGATTGTTTAGCAGTAATAATATACCTTGAAACGCTTTAAATTATTGCACCAAGTTTTCATTAAAAAATTCCCTGACATTTGCTGGTTTTTCAAAATTCGCTGACTTTTCCCGACTTTTTGGGGGCCACCCTGCTTTTGAAAGAACGTAGTACATAATATATTAATTGAGTTTGCATTATTTCTTCCAAATATTCGAATAACCGGAACTAGAAAGTTCTACGTATCAAAAAATTATCTCAAGTCCGATATGTTGAATGATGTTGTTCCTGGGGAAGCTCATACATGTACATTTTTTTGTTTTGTAAATAAAAGGTGTTATAATGACACATAGATAGATCTATATGTATAATCCTACATTATAATATATTATAGCTACCTAATATTAAAATAACAAACGATTCCCAAATAAAAGTACCTATTTTATCCAACCCGCGCACAAATAATTTCACATACCTATGTAATTGTTATAAATTTAACAGCCGTGGACAATAAACTGGCGATACCTAATGTTTATTTATTTTTGTAAACGTATAAATATGATTGACAGCTTGATGATTAGGTAGGTAATCTCAAATTTATTCTGGATTTCTCGCCTTCTCTACATCTCAAATTAGAAATATTATTGATGATGAATGTGTGATGAGAATCATAAGCAATGTTATTGAAACTAAAGCGATTTACCTTTATTTAAGTGTATCAGTCAAAATTGGAGAAATCCAGATCATAATATTAATAGTGATTTCAATTATGGCCATAACTATAATATTGATGTAGGATCCATTTTTTCCAGGTTTGAAACCGTCTCAAAATGTACCGATGTCTTCCTTTTCAAAATCAACATTTAGTACACCGACCTTAAAATAATTTGGGCTCAAACGTGAATTGAATCAAAATGTCGATTATTTGCACAAATCTGTAGTCAGAAAGTACATGCTGTATATGCAACTTTGCCTGTCTTTTTTTACTCTTATACATTTAAAATGGAATATTCTGTTTCTCAGTAATTATTGGAATGTATATTTTCGTTGATGCAGTAGTGATTGAGTGTTTGTGTCAACCAACATTATATTAGGGCATAATATCACGTAGCATAGGTAGCGTAATTATCCATCTTCCGTCCATTTTGTAGTATTATAAATGTTATAAAAAGGTATTAATGTTGTAATGTGAAACACTTCATTGTTGTAAAAAAAAATATATATGATGTGAATTTAATTTTTTACTTTCCTAATAACCCAAAGCAAAGTAATTAATCGGCCTGTCGTACTACCAAACTCTCAATATTTTGATATCAAACGAATCAGCGTCTAAAGTAGAAATTCTAGTATCGTAGCAGAAATCGTTAAATCATGGTGGTCTATGGGAAAAGGTGGAAAATTGGTTTTCAACGGTTTATTCGTATTTATTTATTTTTTTTTAAATTCATTTTAGCGAATTTTTGAAGAAAATTAAGCTATTACTCTCGCCTCAAAATTTGTAGAATTTGAATTTTTGAAAAAATTTTATGCAGAAATCCGTTTCAGGCTATTCTGAATCATATTCTGAAGTTTAACGCATTTTTTTATATGTATGTATATATGTATGTGTCATTCCAGACGATAACTGTCCGTAGAATTGTGCTAGAAACTTCAAACAAATTTTAAAATGTTAAGGACACAAAACGAAAGTTCAAGTTCTTCAGAAAGTTCATTCAAAGGAATGCTGATTTATTACTTCAAGTTAAAAACTAATATTGTTTTGTAACCATAATGGAATAATCTTGTGAAAAGAAGGCACTACATGGTTGGTATGTAATTGAGTAGTAGGTACCAACTGGTAAGCAGTAGGTACTAGACATATCCATGATCTTTTGTTTTTCCCATCAAGGGAGAAATTAAAATGCTCGATTTACACTTTTGATCACAGAAAATATGAAAGTGTTGAACAAACCTCATTGACAGATTCAACTTTCAACTGATAGTGTAATCTGTCGTTTCTGAAGTATCTGTATGTATCAACGCAGGTACGCAGAACATTATTCTGAAAGCACTGAATAATGTTGTGGTTACTTTGTGCAGTGCACCCCCACAGTTGAGCACCAAATGCCCAGACAGGTTTGGGGACTTGCTTGTACAATATGAGGTTATTGTGGATAGACAGTTTTGTCTTCCCATAAGCCAGTACATTTTCCTGAATTTGAAAACTAGTTCAGACTTTTTCTTTTTAACATGCGATTTCCACCTCAGTTTGGCATCGAGTGTCATCCGAAGATATTTAGCCTCATTGGCATAAGGAATCGCCTTGTTGTCAAAGAAGGCTGGCACGTTGTTGATCCTTTTATTTGTGAGATGTAGGGAATTTTGCTCGCTTCGCTCGCAAAGTGTGTCGCTTTGCTCGCAAACGGTAGATCCCTAAGGGTAAGTTTAACGTGTGTAGGGGATGTTACTCGCTTCGCTCGCAAACGGTAGATCTCTAAGGGTAGGTTTAACTTCTGTAGGGGATGCTGCTCGCTTGAGGAAGTTATACTGCCCACCCAACTTGGCAGACGTTTTTTTCAGTTGGGAATTATTACAAACAAATTAAATCTTATAAAACTACGTGGAACAACGAAAAGTTTATTCGGGGATGTTGCTCGCTTCGCTCGCAAACTCTGGCATGTAGGGAATGATGCTCGCTTCGCTCGCAAATTGTGGCATGCAGGAAATGTTGCTCGCTTCGCTCGCAAAGTATGGCATGTAGGGAATGATGCTCGCTTCGCTCGCAAACGGTAGATCCCTAAGGGTAGGTTTAACTTCTGTAGGGGATGCTGCTCGCTTCGCTCGCTTGAGGAAGTTATACTGCCCACCCAACTTGGCAGACGTTTTTTTCTGTTGGAAATTCTTACAAACAAATTAAATCTTATAAAACTACGTGGACCCACGGAAAGTTTATTAGGGAATGTTGCTCGCTTCGCTCGCAAGGTATTGCTGCATAGGTGTTGGGAAATACCCGTATGAAATTCCGTTGAAATGAGTCAAGTAGTGAGTCCCCTGGGGGTCATCGTGTCCCTTTCAGGTAAGCAACGTTGTGTAACGGCGGCCCGTGGTCGATTAATTTCTGATGTTAAACGCTTCCCTCGCAATTCCACTCGCAATTTGACCGACTGCCCGTCACTTTTTTCGATATCCGATTTCGGATTCAGATTCGGCGGACCCAAAGCTGTATTTCGCCCGCGAAAACCGTTCCGAAAAACGTACCTTTACGGGGTATATTTTAATCGGAAAAAACCAAGTTTTTCGGCGGACTTTTCGAGAAAACGGGTCCGTACTCTCGCATTTTTTTAACGCATTTCCCGATACTTTTTTCGCGATCCGATCGCGCCGTCGTCTTCCTCGTAGGAAAACCTACGAAACCCGTATTTTTCCGGAATTGTCAACGGCCGTTTAGAGGGGTAGGGGAAGCGGGGAAGTCCAAAAAGCGCACATTAATTATTACTTCGACCCCCCTCCCGCCCTACGGCCCATGGTTCGGGTGGGATTAGAAAATTTTAAATTCGCTCGCTCCCCCTTTCGGAAAATCCCAAGAAGATCCCCCCACTCGTACACTCCCCCCACTCAGCCGTTTGGCCGTGCATAGACACGACAAACGGAGTTTCATTCTTATTAATAGTATAGATAGTCCAGTCAAAACAAGGTTTAACCTCCTGAAAAATCCGAAAGTTTTGAAACTTCGCACACTTATTTAAAGGTACCTAGGGATGAATATACTAAAAGTCCTCATGAATATGAGGCGAGCTCTAGCGGCTATTAGCGAAAACAGGTCACTTTTTTTGGTTTTTTGTTAATATCTCGAGAACCTTTGGTCGGAGGTAAAAGTGTACCGTATACATAATTGAAGCTTAATTAATTTGCAACAAAAATGATTATAGACATTTTTCTTGTATTCCTAATGGTTACCGAGCTATAGGGCGCTAAATGATAGCGTTTTTTGAAAAATCGCGCTAGCGCGGTACAATATATGACATTTCTTATAATAGTTTACAATGGTTTACCACTTTTTTCTTTGTATACCAAGGATGATTGATGAGATAAACTTTACAGCTTTGTATAAAAAGAAAGACATGATGTATATTAAACAATGAAATACATGAACAAAAAATGCTGGGGACATTCCAAGAAAAATTGTGTGCAGAAAAGTCAACCAACTCTTGATTTTTTTTTTGGTAGAAGGCTCTGCAATCTGCTCATCTTGGTCTGCTTCTGAATTTGCAACCTGAAACCCAGTAAGAAGAGGTAAATGCGCATGAGATGATGATGTGAGAGAACCATTATACGGATAAGAACATGTAGGTATGAGAAAGTAGGTAAGCGAGCAGAAAAACAACGTATGAACATGACGACCAATTCATGTATACTATTGCAAGGTATCAATAAAAACATATTAAAAAGAATACAAAAGTGCAATCTCACCTGTCTTCTGGCTGTCTCTGTTCCTTCAAGGTTTATGACACCGAGATCATCAGGGTCATCAAAGTCTTCTTCGAGCACCATTCAAGCATTCGCCATGGCAGTTGTGACAAACGCTTGCACACATTATTCCTGACTTTCAACAACCACATCTGTTCCCACATCCACCTGTACATTGGCAGCAAATGATAACCACCAGGAGCAGCAAGACAGCACGTATTTCGAGTGTACCACCAATTTCAATTTTGGCTTGGGAATGAATTTCCTCCTGTACAGTGGGGTTGGAAGTTGGAAAGCGATCGGCTGATCACTGTGACAACAGTGGATCCAGCAGCACCTGAAGCTGTCCTCAACCTCATTTGTTGCAAATGTACAGGTGGATGTGGGAACAGATGTGGTTGTTGAAAGTCAGGTATAATGTGTACAAGCGTTTGTCACAACTGCCATGGCGAATGCTTGAATGGTGTTACTTTCACCCTCGAAGAAGACTTTGATGACCCTGATGATCCCGATGTCATAAACCTTGAAGAAACAGAGACAGCCAGGTGAGATTGCACTTTTGTATTCTTTTTAATATGTTTTTATTGATACCTTGCAATAGTATACATGAATTGGTCGTCATGTTCATACGTTGTTTTTCTGCTCGCTTACCTACTTTCTCATACCTACATGTTCTTATCCGTATAATGGTTCTCTCACATCATCATCTCATGCACATTTACCTCTTCTTACTGTGTTTCAGGTTGCAAATTCAGAAGCAGACCAAGATGAGCAGATTGCAGAGCCTTCTACCAAAAAAAAAAATCAAGAGTTGGTTGACTTTTCTGCACACAATTTTTCTTGGAATGTCCCCAGCTTTTTTTTTGTTCATGTATTTCATTGTTTAATATACATCATGTCTTTCTTTTTATACAAAGCTGTAAAGTTTATCTCATCAATCATCCTTGGTATACAAAGAAAATACACTGCCAAGGAAATGGCACATGAGCTTCCTCGTGAACTTCACAGTACGTCACCATTAAATTCCAGAAAACTAGAAACGACCGGTTCTGGCATCAGGGAATTAATAAGGTGGGAAATTGGAAGCTGAATGGTACATATAATAAATTAAATTAATAAGGAAAATTTTGATTTTGATATGGGACCATCCAGGATGTAATCCGCATGTTCCCTGAAAATTTCGTCTAAAACGGATCAAAACTTTCGCGCATGCGCCTAGCGTACCGCTGCTGATGATCGCGATGAATGTGATACGGGACCTCAAGAAACCTTGCCCGCATCATCCCTGAAAATCTGACCGAAATGCGTTCACAGTTGCCTGAGTTATGACCGAAACAAGAAAATTTTATTTGCGCCTACTCAGAGGCTACCGTTGATTCGATCATGACGGAACTGATAGGGGACCATGTAGAGCTATACCCGCACGATTCCTTAAAATTTGGTTAAAATCGGATCAAAATTGTGGAAGTTATGGCTGTTACAAGGAAATATGGACGATCAGACAGACAGACAGACACACGGAACCAAATTTGTTCAGGAGGCTCTGAAACACAAAATGCGAGTGGAAATTTTGATTTTGGAGCAAAAAATTTTTTTTCATTTCAAAAGTGAAAACAAAGCTTCCGCTGCCTTGCAGTCTCGGAAGCAAAAGTGATAAACCATTGTAAACTATTATAAGAAATGCCATATATTGTACCGCGCTAGCGCGATTTTCAAAAAACGCTATCATTTAGCGCCCTATAGCTCGGTAACCATTAGGAATACAAGAAAAATGTCTATAATCATTTTTGTTGCAAATTAATTAGGCTTCAATTATGTATACGGTACTCTTTTACCTCCGACCAAAGGTTCTCGAGATATTAACAAAAAACCAGAAAAAGTGACCTGTTTTCGCTAATTGCCGCTAGAGCTCGCCTCATATTCATGAGGACTTTTGGTATATTCATCCCTAGGTACCTTTAAATAAGTGTGCGAAGTTTCAAAACTTTCGGATTTTTTAGGAGGTTGGGTCATTTTTTTAGGTTTTTTGACTGGACTATGAGATCAACATGTACGGACTTCGCTTCATTCAATCTAATTCTCCATCTTTTTGTCCATTCATGGATGCGGAGGATGGAGTGGTTTGATGTTTGTTTCTCCTTTCGCAAATATTGCGGGGGAAAAACATAAGAAATGGAAAGCTTAAAATAAAACACCCGACGTTTTCTCCTTTGAAATTTTTATTTTCAAGATGTTTTGAATTCGTACAGTAAACAAATAATTATTACAATTTTTTTCCGTACATTTAAAGACTATTTTATACACTCACTCAAAAAATCGTTTATAAAATATATTCTGTACATAGGTAACGTGGAAAAAATATATAAATCACGAAAACTAATTTTTTTGTTTCCTTCACAAATTAATACGATACAAAATAAAATGCATCCGAACAAAGAATGTATAGTTGAAGCGAAATAAATAATACTTAATAGGTAACTTCTCTATTTCTAACGTTAAAGCGGTGTATCTTTACATTGATTCAACACGGATATATTTACAAATAATGGTTAGGTACAGAATAAATACATAATTTTCATGTAATAAAAAGAAGAAACATCCTTTTTTTTTCTTTCAGATGGTCCAACTTATATAACAATAAACATATATAAATGTATTCTAAACATGCAGGGGACCCACTAAACAAATAAATTCTATGGGTATAGTTTTTTTCTTGTTTTTTTCCATTCATTTTACGAAAATAACACTCAAATATATTTTTATATATATTTTTTTTTACAGGAAGTGTAGTCTGTGTTAAGGGGAATCTCCTGCTTAATATCACACTTAGAATTAAAAGTTACAGCTATCAGAACTTAAAATGTAACTACTAAACAGTCTTTCTCAATGAAAATAATTTTTTTTTTTTAAATTTTTATTCGCTTTTTTAAATTATTTTTTTTAATGCATTTTTTTTTCGTTTTTTTTAAGTTATTAAAATCCTGTGGTTTTTCCTCAAAAAGTATCAACGTTCACGTATATCAATGCATTCACACATTTTACATCATATTCACGAAAACCATTTATACACGAATATAAGACGCATGTTTTCATTATTATAAAATCAACATTTAACATTTCAGCAGGATCAACGCTTTTTTCGTTTTAAGAAAACTAAAAACGTTCAATCTCAATTTTTGGCAACCCCCAATCCATTTTTTTCACGTTTAAAAAAGACATATTATTTTTTAATTTTTTTTTCTTCTTTTTTTTTGGCAATACGATAGGAATTTATACATTAGTGAGCCTCGGGGATCCACTGACACCTAAGACGAATTTTATAAATGAAAAACAAGAGCGTCCATGAGTGGGCATGATCAGCTATCACTCTAAAACACTTGCTTTCATAATTTTTTGGACGAATGCGTTTGCCAACATTTATAAAAATACTGACGTATTCATTCACGTACGTACTTCTCTTTAAATTCCACTGTTCTTCACCCATAGGTTAGCAGTATTATAAATCTATCAAGGAAATAATACCTTATATTATCACTATAGTAGTAGACTAACGAGTGAATTGGGTGTTATTTTACCGTTGTTAATTATTATTATTTTTTTCTTACAAGTGATTTTTAATTCTTTCTTGCTATTCAAGCTTGTTTAATGTTTGAAATTCGTGTTGGGAAGGACGTATTTTTATGCACTTTCTTTGTAATCAACAAAACATAACTATTATGTACAATTCTGTAGGTGATAGATCACACACAAAAAATAAATAAATAAATAAAATAATAGTAATAAAAATTCCCAACTTTGAAGCATGGACGTGAAAATTCGTGACAATCATCAGAGCTGTAGTGTTCAAGTTTTGATGTTGGGAATGAATATTAATGGAATATTTAGATGAGTTAAAACAATTTTCAACATCTTATGGATCAATGTTCCTATCATACGTTGGTGGTGATTTCTGCATACAATGATATCCTTTAGAATACCTATAGAGAGTTCCTAAAGCGGTAGGAGGCGCCTCATCTCCAATAAGACAAATTTATCTCACCGAAACATAAGACGCTTTATCCCAAACCGACCTATCTCATCTCTTCCTCCCTATCGCAAAGTAACCTTGCACATCGATAACACTGATATTAATTTCTTGTTGGTATTCATGATTAATGAAAATTATATTCATTTTCTTGTTCATTAATTTTCGAAATCTGCCATTGTGAAACCTTTTCGTGAATAAGAAAAGAACTAGGAAACTTAGAAATGCTGGAAACTGAACACACGGGATAGGCGGTAAAATCCCCTTGGTGGTTCAGCGTTACTTGAAGATAAGTAGCGTCACTTTAAGATAAGACACTAGAGAGTTTTTGGTGACCACTAACGTACCCTTAACGTCACCCTGACGTATCCAAGAGTACGTGACCTTGAGGGGACGTTAGCAACGTCGTACGTTAGAATGACTCATCTAACATCACCCGTTTGGGGACCTAAAGGCACACGTCACCAGCCTAACCTTCCTGTAAATGTAACACTACTGGGCACCTCAAAATTACTCGAATACTGGTGAAATAAATAATAGTAGTTTTTCTTTTCAAATGCCTCATTACCAACTAATTTTGTTGATGTAGCGGGTAGGTTTTTGAACACCCCTCAAACTTGGTTATTTTTCGTTTCAAGTCGGGTAGATAGAAACCGAATGTGCCATCTAAAGTCCGCCTCCGCCGTCGCGCTTTACTAGCCTTCAACTCGATCAGAAAACAATCCGTTCTTATGTGCATAGGCTCTATTTGGTCGATTATAGCTTTGTTTTTATTATAATGTCATATATTTTATAAGAGGAACCTGAGTTTTAAGACACTACTTCTTCGCAGTATTGTTCTTAGTTAGCCTGATCTCAGCTGTTTTCTCGTGATCATTGCGTGAAGTGCTACCTCCACTGATGATTATCAGGTAAAATCCTGGTTCATTGTCATAGAGATGAATACTTTTTCATACTTCTTGATATATTACCCAACCGAAAACCCAAAAACATGAAGTTAGTAACGACTAAAAGCCTAAAAGTGCAACTAAATCGCGGTGTTTCCCACTTGAGGCTTACTATGTTTTCGTTAAATCCATGCCTTGTTTACAAATTGAAAAATAAAAATGAGAAGCTATCCCGTATTTGTACTGAGACTAACATGAAATTCGAATTTAGGATTGAAAATTGGCATTTCACATCGAAATAAAGAAGTCGATTAGACAACCAGTAGACAACAAGAAAGCTGAGAAAAATATCGTGTTGCCCTACCACCGTTAACGTGACATCAAAATTAAGGCAACCGTTCTCCCGGCTCCTTTTGGGTTAGCATCTTCGTTTGCTCCCTCAAGACTACGGTAACGGGTGACGTTAAGTTGAAGTCGCCAAAAACTCTCTACTAATTCAACCCTCTTGACTTTATCAAGTTAGCATCCGCTGTGGCTCGCCCCAGATGATAAAATCCCCAAGCACCTTATCTTTTATTGACTTATCGTTTAGGAACTCTCTAATGATCAGAAGACTGATCGGATTCTCATTTTAGTTTAATGTGATGATACGAGAATTTTAATATTACTGGTTAGATTCAGTGCGAATTGTCTAGTTGAGGTTACTTGATAGAAAACTTTGATAAAAATTTCATTAACACGTTGGGTGCCCATGGCACACACGTATGCGTCATGAGCGGTCTGGCCAACAGTGCCCATGACACACAGTGTACGTCAAACATTCTTCGTATTTCAATGAAAGTTTACAACGAAAGGCATGGCAGGTAGGTTTTTTTTTATCGTATGCATCGTGGTTGGGACAATCTCCGGTACGGAGAAGTATCGATGGTTCAAAGTTCACTCGTTTCTAGCCCTCAGCTTTATCTAGCCCAGGACGTACAGTGAGTCACAATGTCCTGTTGAGGTTAGAAACCAGTGGGCAACTTCAGTAATCCCACGATTGGGCATGGGCATCCAACATGTTAAAAAAAAAATAAATAAATAAATTTAAAAAAAATAATAATAAATTAGAATGTATGTAACAACACAAACATTGGGCATCTATACTTTCAATATAAACGGCCAATAACTCTTCAGGTCCATGCCAATGAGCTCGCGAAATAATTCTCAGAACGAGTTCCTTATTATGCTGATATAGTTTGAAAAGGGAACATGATGAATTTGTATAAATCTAACATCTACTTTTTGATTGCTGATATCTTTGATGTTTTGCTACTCGAATTATTGTCTAGATCTCTAATACCGGTGACGTGGTAGGCATAAATGGTAAGAAGTAATTATTGCAACTTAAGAGATGGAAAACCCTTGACACAGTTTTTTCTACCATGAACACATAGGTAACATAAATACTCAAACTCATCATTCTGATTTCTGTTTATGCTTTGTTGAATTCTCATTGTTCAATAATGATCAAATAAAAAATGAGATACAGACAAGACAGCTACTTTAAAGGCGCTGATATCTTTGCAATGATCTGGTCATAACTTGGAAACTCATTCTTAATTATTGTTGATTTTTCAATTCAACTCAATGCAAAGTTTAGAGCAGTCAGGATTTTGGAGAATAAGTTTGTGATAATGAGAAAAGTATCATCTACTTTCCGCGAAGAAATTGTCTGGGTACAAAACTATCTACCTATAATGAGATTCACTCGAAAAAATACCTATAGCATTTGGATTTAATTTTGAATTGTTTTCTACGACGGAATTGCAAAAAATCCGAACTCTGAATGTACTCAAAAACTTACTGAATTATTTTCACCGCTACCTATATAAATAAATTCAAAATAAATCATCACAATAATAGGTAGTTGGGTAATGATAGAAAGATATCAATAAGACTCCCTTGATCTAGCCAAGCTGCAATCCAAGAATTCATTAATCAGCATAAAATAGCACCGGGGACAGTTGTAAAAAAACTAAGCAATAAATAATTTAAAGCTGCGGAGGCGAAACAAATTATTTTTTACGCAACTTCACGGAAAGTGGCGTCCATTCTTTTAAATCGAGTACTGATCCAGTAACTGATCTAGGCCAATGAGATTTCCTTATTCGAACTCCCAGGTCATCAATGCGCGCTAGGAAGGTATTCTTGGTATGGTAAAAAGACTTTGATCGTGGAAAAAGAAGAAGAATACCCCACAAACACTCAGTGACAACGCTCGGATCACTATAACAATAATTCTTATTATTAATAGTCTCTTTTTAAATATAAATATATATTATGTACATAAGCTCTAAAAAGTCATTAGTACAAAATTTCAAAATTCCGTTCTCAGTGTTATAGTTCTTTAAAACATTATAATTCGGGGTGTTGTCAGACTTTTTTTTAATGTGAGAAGAACTTTTTTGTAGTTACGAATTTGGTTACGAAACTTTTGAATCGCCTCAATCTGAAAGAGGAACGAGTATTATTAAGCAGATGCCCAAATTTAGTAACATTTCGTCATCCAGCTGGAAACTATTTTCCGAACAACATGATATATAGGTACTAAGCGCTATCTCAAGCAGAATTTGATTGTGTGGTACCAAAATTTCATCGATGGACGATACTGGGAGGGAATATTAGTCGGGTTTCATCCATGGGGAAAAAATTGTTACCTTCCAGCTGTTAAGGGACCATTTTCAAAACAAGGTCATAAGTCTGACGAATCAGATAAGTGACTAAACACCTCAAGCTACCTCAAGGGTAAAATGGAATTTGATCCCGATCATTCACCATCAGGTTGTTCCCAAATTATAACGTCCAAACTACTATAATACTGCTATGGTAAAAACCATACAATCATAAACCCTACTCCCCTCGTGCACTGGTATTAAGAAATGAAAAAACGTGGAAGGAACCAAGAATCATGAACACAGTGGAACATACGGAAGTTATCAGTTATTTCTTTCTTGTGAACCAGGGGAACGTAGGATACAACTTGATGAGCTTTGTTCTAATAACCTTTTACTCGAACACTGCCAGGTGATTTTTTTCTTAAAAAATAACTACAGTATCATCACTTCTACCTCTAAGAAAGGTTTGCTGTATTTTAATTTCAAAAAAGACGATCAATTACCAATCTTTTCATTTTAAATATATTTACAATGTTTTTAGCAAACCTTCAAGTCTTGTGTTTTTTTCCAAAAAAAGGGATGTCACTGGAGAACGTCTAACGCTTTATCATAATTTGGTCTTTAGAGGACAACACTTTTTTAGTCGGATTTACGTTTTCGATATACATTTAAAAAAATCATTTCCGACTTTTCTGAGGGGGATCACAAACATACTCGTAGTATAACTAAAAAATATTTTCTTCGGTTCTGTTTTTTAAAAAAATCTCACAGTTTTGCCAAACTATCGGCTTTTTTTGACGAATCGAAGGTTGAATGGGTCCTCGGCGAGTTCAGGATACAGTTTCACGTCCCGTATGTACTCACCATCGAATCCAGAAACAAAACCCTGCGAAATCATAAAGACATATTAATAACAGTGAGCTGTAGAATGAGCGTTTTTTTAAATTCTTCTTAAAAATTTGAATTGAAATGAGATTGTACCTATTTTTTGATTATCTATTATTTTTTTGAAATTAATTAATCAAGTTTTTTTTTGCAAGACATGTGGCGTTGATTTTTTATTAATAAAAAATTGATGATGTGACCACATTTGGATGGATACGCTAAGTGTATGGTCCATGTCTCGATTGAGGCAACCTTGCAATCAACTTTCAAGACACGAGAAACGCTTCACCGTAAGGTGCGCTACCGTCCTAATGCGGAATCCAGGGAATTGTCAAAACAAAGAAAAATTTCTGTTCTGAAAAGCCATTATTCTGTTTTCAAATGCTTGCATACATGATTTTCTGTTCTTTTAGCGAATTTTCTTAGAAAATAAAGCTATTGCAATGGCTCCAAAAATTTTAAAATAAAAATTTTCAAAAATTTTCTTCATCGAAATCTGTTTTGAGGCATTCTGAAATGATTCCTGGATTTTAACGCTTTTTTTATATGTATATATATATATATGTGTGTGTGTGTGTCATTCCAGACGATAACTCTCGATAGAATTGAGATAAAAACTTCGTTCTTTCGCCAAAAAATCAAGCATTTCAAAAGAAAGGATGAGTTCGTTGGACAACACTTTTTGAGCACATTAAATTGGTCAAATTTCAAAAAATTTACTTAAAAAATCACTAAAAAAGGCAAAAAAATTTCAAAGTTAAAAATTAACAAATTTCTATTTTTTAGCAGAATGCTACTCAAAAAAAATTAATCGAACATGAACTAGGACATTTAAAAATTTAAGCACAAAATTGTACTGAAAAATGTACTTGAATTTCATTAAAATAAGCTAAAAATCGATAGGAACACTTGAAAAAAATCGTAAAAATCCACAAAATCGTTTGTTCATTGGAATATTACTGACAAAAAGTTAATTTGCTATAAAATGTATAATGAAATTTTTATTTGTCCCCAAAGTGCTCAAATTTCAACAGAATTTAACATAAACGTAATACGACCGTTTATGAAAATTCCGTCATACTCATGCTGCATGACTGGAACTTTTTCATTTTGCAAATAGTCAAGTTTGTAACAGCTATCGAAAACTGTTACAGTGATCTGTTCAATGGAACGGCGTGCCCGTTGGTACCCCCAACGTGCATGGGTCCCCTTGCTCTTAATCATTGTTCAACCTTCAGAATGGTGAGTCTACCTCTCTTACATTTGCGTTAATAGCAATTAATACTATATAAACTCCCATTGTTAATTCTAATACCTAATCCATTGCCTCTCTCTTCCCTGAGGTATTCCTTTCATCTTTAAAAGAAGTGAATACAAGAAACTAATCAACCGACAGGCTAGATAGAAAAAACCCCTGATTCCCTTTCTTTTGGAGCGTAATAAATTATCCCAGTGATTGAAATCTTGTTCTACATATTTTAGCTGAGTTCCAAAATTACATCGGAAGATTGAAATATACGATAGAAGGCCAAGAATTATGATCACGACAATCGGTAGATTGTCACAAGTTGATTATTTCAGGGCAGGAGTGCGAACTTCATTCTCAGTTTCTAGACCAAGTTCAAACTGCAATAACAAGCTCTTTGCTAAGTCTACCTAACAGAAAAAAATAGCAACTCACAAGTTAACCAAATAAATGCAGTAGCAGGTATTTTTATCAAGAGACTTTCTATTTAGTTTGTTTTTAATCACGATGAAATGATCTTCACAACTGTATTGGCCAAAAAATATTTGATACCTCAACAAAGTTCGAACTTGTGCCATTACCTTCTATGAGAGAAAAGCTTTTTGAAGACAGCGTCTTTGACAACTTTGCTTCGACTGATACAGTCTAACCTGAACGTAACAGTTTCCTGGATTACATTTTAAGCAACTTGTCTGATTTGGGGTCAGATGAAGAACAAAGTGAAACTACAAGCTATTGGCTCAGCAGATGCAAGCTAGAAGAAGTCACAGTTGAGCGATGCCATTTTCACGGTGTGTTTTGACTCAAGAGAGTGTGGAAATAAAGATGCTAGATGAGATCAGAGAACTTTGTTTGAGCAATATTTTACCAAAAAATATAAATTTAATGATTTTTAGCCGTTTTTAGTGATTTTTTGAAATTTGACCAATTTAATGTACCTACTTACTCAAAAGTGCTGGCCAACAAACTCATCCATTCTTTTGGAAAGCTTGATTTTTTGGCACAAGAACGGAATTTTTATCTCAATGAAAAAGCGTTCAACTCTAGGAATCATTTCAGGATGCCTTAAAACGGATTTAAATAAAGCAATTTTTCTAAAATTTTGATTTTAAAAATTTCCGAGCCATTGCAATAGTTCATTTTCCACAAAAATTCGCTAAAAGAGAGAGAAACCAAGAGAAGGCATAACTTTCTACTTGTTAGCACCCCATTATCGTTTCAGAATGCGTCAAAACGGATTTCTATGAAGACAATTTTGGAAATGTATATTTTAAAATTTTTATAGCCATTTGGGATAGCTTCATTTTCATCTGAAATTCGGTAAAAGAAAAAACTCCGATTTGTGGCCAATAACTACAAAGTTATTTTCCCCTTTTACGTAACTTCTCTGCCTCACAGGCAACCAATTTCTCTTTAACAGAATATTACCTTAAATTATAGACTACCCTGACTGGACTCGATTGTAATTTTGGCATGTCTAACCTGCTTGAGAAGTTCATATCTAACCTGCTTGAGAAGTTCTTGCTCTTCCTGCTGCGTCCACTCTTTTGAAGATGAACCGGGAAGCCCGTTTCGAACGGCCTCCCGCTCTCTGTGCCAGAGCTTCTTCATTCCTGCAGTTTTGGCGTGGTGGAGCAGACGTTCCTTCTCGCGCTCAGTAGTCGTACCGTAGCGGAGATTGATAATGGCATTCGGTCGGTGTATCCGGACGTCCAACACCTGAATCAGTGATATGAATATAATAAAGAAGAAAGAAAGAGAAAGCAGTTAAGGCTCTGCTCAAATGTGGAAAAACAGTCATACAACCCATCGCTCTAGAACAGGAGTTACCAAACTTTTTAATGGAAGGGACAGATTGTGAAACGCAACACAGAGGGTGTTTGGTCGCAACCAAATTTGTAATTCCCGCCTAGTAGTAAATCGACACTTCATAGCGCTAGTTCGTTGAATTCCCGAGTCAGCGCTAGTGTAGCACTTATCAAGCTTCACACCTGTTAAATACATTTGAATGGAACAATGAAAACTACTATTTTCCAATTTAATTCCGAATATCCCTGATCGATAAAGTGATCTGTGCTCCCGACAAGTCAATTGTATTCATACTAATAATATTTATGCTTCCCGTGATTATTCAGTAATATTTAGAACTGCGACTGGAGCGCTCCCGGCCCTGTTTGCGGGCAGAGAAAAAAGGTGTAATCATTATCGTTTTATATGTCTTTCAGTCAATCGCTCTCCCGTATTATTTTTTACCTACCTTTGTAATTACAATAAAGTTGTATTCAGGATCCCGTTAAAAGTTGTTTTCCGTTCCAGTGATTGTTCAGAGGGAGTGGGAGGAACCGTTGCAACCAGACACTAGGTACACAACATGTCCCGCTGTGCGCGCCCCTGCCGACCTGAATTCGAACTAGCCTCAACTGGCAATGGAAATAGGCTCCCTTATGGGTAGCTCAGTCCTGTAATTATTCACTGATTGTTGTTGTTGTTTTCTGGGACACACCATATCCCAGGGCCAAATTACAATTAATCGGCCATGCGCCTCCAATTTTTAAACAATCATGCTTTTCTTAATATTGCTACCTTTGCAACCAATTATGGTGCCCATAACCAAATATTCGCATATCTTCTATTCCCTATAGGGTAATGTTACGCTCTCTACAGTCGAAGAGGTTTAGTCACCCTGGCCTCTTAGCTCTGGTCGTTAGAGCGTTGCAACTTCGGGAAATAAATGATAATTTCTCCTAGTTGTGACACGCGAGTTCGAACTCCTGTCGAGGTATCAAATATTTTTGGGCCGTTACAGTGGCGCAGTCAGTAGGACCCGAAATCATACGAAACAATAATTAATTAAATCCCTCTCGAGCCAAAAGACTGTAAACATCACATTTCCTGTTGTTATGCCTTTCATTTCCTCACTCACTTGAGTCAAAACACACCGTGACAATGACCTCGCTCGACTGCTGACTTGTTCCAGCGAGCATCTGCTGAGCCAGCGGCCTGCAGTTACACTTCGTCATTCGTCCGACCCCAAACCAGCTGAGACGGCTGGTATTTGACTCCGGGGAAATGTTACGCTCCAGGAAAATAATTCTCACAGTCGAAGAGGTTTGGTCACCCTGGCCTCATAAAACTCCGGGAAATTAATAATAATTTCTCGTAGTTGTGACGACGCGAGTTCGAACTCCTGTCGAGGTTGCAAATAATTTTTGGGCCGTTACAGTGGCACAGTCGAAATAGGACCCGAAATCATACGAAACAATAATTAATTAAATCCCTCTCGAGCCAAAAGACTGTAAACATCACATTTCCTGTTGTTATGCCTCTCATTTCCTCACTCACTTGAGTCAAAACACACCGCGACAATGACCTCGCTCGACTGCTGACTTGTTCCAGCGAGCATCTGCTGAGCCAGCGGCCTGCAGTTTCACTTAGTCATTTGTCCGACCCCAAACCAGCCGAGACGGCTGGTATTTGACTCCGGGGAAATGTTACGCTCCAGGAAAATAACTCTCACAGTCGAAGAGGTTTGGTCACCCTGGCCTCTTAGCTCTGGTCGTTAGAAATTATTATTAATAATTTCTCTTAGTTGTGACAACACGAGTTCGAACTCCTGTCGAGGTATCAAAATATTTTTAGCCCGTTACAGTAAAAATAATATTTTTAACAACTAGCCAAGTTCATTGGAACTTGAGCATTTTTTTGTACATGGGATGACATATCAGGTGAGTAAATTAAAATATCATCAAAAAACCAAATTACATACTGGTGTAAAATATCGCCCATTAATTGATGTCCTAGTTTGTGCAAGCTAGTTTGCTTCGTCAGTTGGTTTGTTTGTATGGGTGAAATATTGCCTATCATCAGGGCGGACTTGTTTTAATATAACATCTATTATGTCATTGTCAGAATAAGTTTGGAGGACGCTGTTTGCTGCGTAAACATTATCAATAAAGCTACGTAAAGATTCATTTGGGCGTTGCAGTAGATGAATAAACATCATTGTAAGATGTAATTTAGATTTGGGATCGATCAATTCTTCAACAAACGTTTGATATGTTAATGGACCGCGCCATCTACTGAGGAGTTGCTTGAAATAATTGAAGTTAGGGCGCATTGAAAGCTGCCGAATGATTGGTCCTATGGAATTGGGAGCTATTGTGTTTATTTGATATAGTTATAAAAGGAAATAAAGAATCCTATTGGGGTTTTTATTATCAAACTCGTCAAGTTTCTCTTGGATGTATTTTGGGATCTTATTTGGATCAGTATTTGGTTCGGGGGCCGATGTCCTAGCTTGTGCTAAACCTGCTTGTAAATGTCACCCGTGGTGCAGTGAATAGAGTATCAGAAGTAAAAAGGTGAGGGACACTAGTTCGATCCCAAGTTCGAGAAAACATTTTTTTGCATTCGAATTCAACCTCCAAAACATATTTTTAAACGTATTTATTCCAAATGTTTTAAATCACTATAAAACGTCATTTTGATCTATTCGTCTAACTATTCTGCATTTACTGAGGGATTGACTACTTGATGTTATGTATTTTTGAGATGCCAGCTTGGGAGCATCCAGACCACGAAACTACGTACAAATCATTCTGATCTATTTTCCCAACTAATCTGAATTTTTACTAAGGGATTGACTACTTGATGTTATGTGTTTTTGAGATGCGAGCTTGCAAGCATCCTGACCACAAAACTATACACTTCATTCTGACCTAGATGCCCAACTAATCTATATTTTAGCAGCGAACATAGATTAATAAAAATTAAGCGCCAATTCATTCACCAGAACCTATTTTTGCGAACAGACTATGGGGGAACGTAGTTACGATTCAGCTCAGTAGGGGCGCGCACAGCGGGACATGTTGTGTACCCAACGTCAAGTACTTTTGAAGGGGAAAACATTTTTTTATAAATAGGTGCAAAATGTTACAAAACTTCCGTATATTTTTAATTTCATTCATATTCTTTTTTCATTCTTATTTCTCTTTTTTTCATGTTTATTATTATTGTTTCATTTTTACAGCCATCTTGCCAGTAAATAAATAAATTATAAACTGTAATATAACAAGGAAATGCAATATATATATATATTTTTTCAACATTCCAGCGATTCTCAAAGATGTTGGGGGGTCGAAAAATTTTTGTTTCTTGTGGTAGGTGTCGCTTTCTTTGTTTACCTAGTCTTTCAGTAGCGTGAGGGCAGCTCCATCTTCCAAACCAATTGACCTCACTTTTCGACGCGCTCCACGTAGCCTGAGTGAAACTGCTTGTATGATGGAGAATTGAAGCTTAACTCTCACCCAGCCAAGAACTTGGGAGTATGCCTTTTTCCATTTTTCGGCCAGGCTGTGGACAAGTGGACAAGGACTCCGTATTATTTATGCAAGACCCCATCACACGAGCATATGAGAGGCGAGAATGACCCTCTTAAGTCTTCAGCAGCCTGGTCATACTTCCGGTGCTTCTCCCTGGCTGCTGCCTTTGCCACACTCGGCTAGTCTTGAGAATAGTGAGAGGCGGCATCAGCATTAATAATGCGATTGTCAAATAACGCCTGCCTCCCACTCTCCCAGACTCCTACACTGGCCTCACGAAGCACTGGTTCTGTGGTAACTCCTCCCCAAGCCAGCGCTGCAAGCCTTGCTGTGTCATCCCACACGCTATCACGACCCCACTTCACCGATCCTCCCTTTTTGCAGTTCAGGGCATGTGATACATTGAAAATGGCACCACATCTGTCACAGTTACTTAGTAGACCCAGGGGTATTAGACCACATCTAATGGTGAGTGCATCCCAGAACTGATTGGACAGGAAATGCAATATTGTTTAAATGGATTACGGTGGAACAGTGTCCACAGGCTAATGGAAAATCTCTCACGGTTCCGAGGCCATAGTTTAGAGAACCGTGCTCTAGTGTATTATAGTGAGTGTAGTTTTAGAGTTCAACAGTGCACCTTCGGAAACCCTCTATTTTTAAATTTCATGACAGACAACACAAAAATTATCACTATCCATAAAGAAAATATATCATAAAATAAACTTTCTAAGATAAAAATTGCCACCAAGTTATAAAAATGTTCAAAATTGATTAAAATAGTTGCATTTTTCTTCCTCAACAACCAAGAGTAAGATCAGGAGGAATGAATGAGTGGTTGTAGTATCTAGGTACTAGCTTCATTTGCATTACTGCAATTGCGAATTATACTGTTCTAAACCAAGTGGGAACTGATGCAACACACAAATACAATTAAAACGAACAAAATTTGTTAATGAGATTAGGCTAAATGATTGTTCTGGCATTTATTATTATAATTATTATTATTATTATTTACCTTGCCCGAGCCAGTTTCACCTTCTTTCTCGTGGAAGGTCGTATTGAACTGCGTCCCAAACCTCTTGAGTTGGCCTCTGTCTTCCGACGCTCTCCAAGCGTCTTCTTTAACGAAGAAGAATGCATCTTGGAGCGAGCCGTGGAGGACCATAGTGAAAGGAAGCATGTAAGTATTGTTGAACACTGACGTCAAAACGTCTCTGAAAAAATTAAAAGAAAATGCATTTAGATGTTTATTTACCTACTTATTTACAACAGGTGAGCCCAATAACATTAAAAATACAATTAATGTGAATTAACACAAGAGAGAAGCCCAAGTTTATATAAACAGAATAATGGAAACGATACACAGTCCAAACAATTCAAGGAGAGAGAATTTAAGACTGGTTACCGTCAGATATCACATAGACCTTAGGGCCTGTTAGCGTGGGCCTTAGAATTTAAGACTAAAGAAAGCTGAAATTAACAATAATAAGAAGCTTGATGCTTCTTAGGTACTGTTTGGCTCTATCCAAATTTGTATTTACCGCCACGGGACTGGAATGGAGTTAGAGGCTTATTTTCTAAAGTTACTGCAAGAGCACTAATGTCGCTCTAAGTTGAATTACTCCCTTTGTATACTTCAGGACGGAACTATGATAATTTTCCTTTCCCTAATTATTCCCAAATTAGATTCCGATCTGAACTCCCGCAAGTGCAGTGAAAGTGATAAATTGGCATCAAATTTTGCTGTGTAACCTTTTATCATGTTGCCACTGTATCGAACACTAGCGCTATGAACAGTCCACTGTGGAAAAATCGCCATTGTGTATTCGTGTCTTGTAAGCCTTGTGTTGCTCTCCCTTTTTACCGCCCCTTCATTTTCGCTATTAAAAACGTTTTTTGAGTCCGGATCCCGTAAAACCTTAAGTGTTTTTCTTTGATCCCGTTCAGGTACCTACCGTAAGAACTTGTTTTGGACTCACTCCAGGTGGTACATACACACCTGTAACGACTCATAGATATTTATTTAATACCTCGACAGAGTTCGAGCTAATGCCTTTATCTTCTTTGAGAGAAAACCTCTTTAAAGATAGCGCCTTTGACAACTGCCCAACCGAGGCTGATTTAATTAAAGCTCTTCGACTGCAAGAGTTTTCCCTGAACAGAGCATACCTATTGCGAAGGAGACCATCTCGTGGATGAATAGGAACTCCAATATAGGGAGAGCAAGGGCTTTATAAAGCATCATGGTAGCTGTAGGATTTAAGGACCGACTCTCCGGTATTCGTTTTTGAAAAACCAGAGAACGCATAGCTCTACTTGTTAGCACCCCATTATGCTTAGAGAAATTCAGTTGTAGCAATTTAAAAAGTAAAGTAAAGTAACAACCATTTCAGGTTGGGGCTATCGTCTGACTGCCTTGGGTGTCGCGGAAATCACGGCTCTCCTCTGAAGAGAGGATCAGAATTAGTTAGCTTACAGCTACCAACTCGTGTGTGGAGAGATTAGAGATGGGTCGGTCGCTAATGAATTGCTCCCACAGAATGACTCCCAAGTGACCGAGCAAGTGAATGACCAGTTTCACTCCCTGGAATCGTTGGCTCACCGCTCACTCCTCTAGGGACTCGTGTTTCCCCCCAGCTCATTTAGAGGTTTTGCTCTTTCCAGGTATTGTTTTTGGTAACATCTTAGCTAATGATTCTGCGAGGACTTTTTATCCCTCCACTCACTTGACCCCTTCCCTCAGTTCCATGGGGTCACCAGAGTGGAGTTAATTTAACAAAAGTGAAGTCTTCAAAACACCTTAACCAATGGACAAAAGCAAGGTGTTCAGCAATATTGGTAAAGTTGCTGGACCCCCCCCCCCCTCCCATCATAGGGCTAGGCATCCCAATCATGGACAAAAATACTTTCAATTTAACGAAGAATATAAGTGTATTTACCTGTAAATTGAATTGGCAGTAGGAACGCTGTGTATGATGGCGCGCCCTTCATGCGTTCTTGTGACAAGAATTCCATGGCCGAACGGGGGCTCAGAATCAGCACCCGGGCGAACTCGAACGCCACCTTTGGGAGGTCTAGAAAACTCAAAAGCGAATCTCATGGGGGAGAAATCTTCTACAACGGGGTCTTCGTCCGTATCCACGGGGTCCACCCTGATCTGTGATTGAGGCAAAGTCGAAAGGCGATTCCTCATGAATTTCTCCGACAAGTGTGAGAGGAATCCTGACGTGACGGTGAACGGTGCGTTAAACTGAGAGTCGTGGAGGCCGGTGATTTTGACGAAATCTTCGCTAAGTTGAGGGGCGAGGCTTGGGATGTCGTAACCCAGTCGAGACAACCAGCTCTTCTCATCTAAAACAGAAATAATATTTACTATTAGATTGAGAAAGTAGGTGTATCATGACAAAAGATACTACATAGATGCACAAGATATTAAAGATGACTTTGATCCCAGATCATTTTTTTAAATGGCGCCTTATACCACGAGAAACAGATTATGAAATACTTGGGAGCATTTACAGAAGGAAAACTTCACATGGCTGGTGGAAACTATGAAAATACGTTTTGTAAAACATGAAGGTTTTGAGGGTGCATTTAGAATATATCTACATATCCCTTTCATGCAGTTAGTTTCGTTGTAATAAGTAATTTACTGCACATAGACTGACGATGCTGCGTGAGTAAAAAACCACTTCCAATTTCTTTAGTATTCAACATATAAAGCTGAAATTTGAAATGGAGAACCCTTGGGACGTCTAGAAATTAATCAAGAAGCCTAGAGCCCCCCAGATCACCTGAGTGAGATCCAGAGCTAAGTACTTTGCTATTCGAGACTAAAGTAGCGGCATATCTAATTTCTTTGCTATTCAACCTATTGTAAGGTTGGATACATGGGCTTGCTATGTTGGCAGCCCTGTAGGTTCAGTTAGCTTTACCCTATCATCTGATGTGGGTATTTGAAAGTGATGCAAACATCGTCAACCTAGCTTGGTATGTAGATTTAGAAATTTGTAATGTTCATGTTCATGCAAAAATTGATTCGGGTGCTGAGACAAACGTCATTACTAGTATAGTAGTTAATAAACTGTGTCCTAGGCCTCCCTTGCTACCCACACAAACGTTGTTAACTCCGTTTGGTAATTCAGTTGTAATGAAACCTGTGGGCAGAATACATGTAAAGACAAAATTTCGTAATAAGGTTACTGAAGTCATTCTTTTTGAAGTTGTTTCTGGGAATGTAGAATGTATTTTGGGTCTTAAAACGAGTGCAGAATTTAATTTAATAAAGAAAATGTTTGGCCTTCTGGAGGATCCTTTGTTATGTAAATATTAAGATAATTTTAGTGGTCTAGGAAAAAAACAACTAACTGAACCTACAGGGCTGCCAACATAGCAAGCCCACGTATCCAACTTACACCTATGAAGCTGAAAGTTGAAATGGTGGCCCCCTTGGGTTCGTGTAGAAACGAATCGTAAAGTCTGAAGCTTCCCAGATCAGCTGAGTGAGATCAGGAGCTGAATTCGTTGCTATTCAACCTATGAAGCAGAAATTTGAAATGCAGGTTTCTCAGAACATTTGGAAATGAATGGTAAAGTCTGGAACCCCCTAGATCAGCCGAATGAGCTCCGGAAGTTATTTCTTTTCTATTCAACCTGCGAAACTAAAATTTGAAATGAGAACCCTTGGAACGTCTTGAGACGAATCATGACGTATAGAAGACCCCAGATCAGCTGGGTGAGATCCGGAGCAAAGAAATTTGCTGTTCAAACTATGAAGCTGAAATTTGAAATGGAGCGTTTCATGTTCCTTCGATGTTTAGCCGCGGCTCAAGGTGAAAGCAAAAGGGGGTCTGGGATACCCCTAGCGGGGTCCAGGGGAGAATCCTCTTGTGAGGCGTGCTGATTCATATATTCAGGTTGTTTTTATTTATGTGAGGGTTTTCCTTGTCATTAGCAACAGACATTGTCAGTGTGAAACGTTTCCAAGACTGCCACTATAGTTATTTAGCAGTATAAGGTTAACCCCTATCATTTACAAAAAACGTGTTTTGTTTCGAGAAATTTTGTCAACGTCACCGACTACAATCCCAGTGGGGTCGACCTAGCGAGGGTTTTTTTTTTTAATTTGCGTTGCAGGCCCCAGCAATGAATTGGTTGTAAGTGAAAATCACTGCTTTGGCCAGACTACTTTTGTCACTTGATTTCTTAACGTTTTCCAGCAGTTAAGGCACTGCCTTAACATGTTCGAGTTTGAAAAAAAAAGGCATCAAGCGAGAAGCTTGCAGTCAGAGCACTCACTAATGACTAACTTTACAACAATAGTTATTTTCAACTCACATAATAACGTAAAAATGTGGAAATGTCGTGTCATAATTAGTGAATTATAAAAATTACTGTTTTAGAAATTAAAATGATACCAGCTCAAATCATGCCTCAAAGCCACGGAAGGCGGTTACTTGCAACTTTTGAGGGTAAAATCTATACGTAGTTTTTGTTTTCTGGAACTAGAAGGATTATGTAGGTACCAGTAGGTACCTACCCTAAAATAAACTACCATGATTAGGCACTAATAACATAAATGCAGTCAGTTTTTTTCCACAATACTTACCTCCAAGTTTATGCGGTGTTTGGTGAACGTTTATGGGATCATTTCCGTTGAACCGGTACAAGTGGAGCTTTATGGGGTTGGACATTTTCTGAACCGTCTCTTGCCACATGGGCGTCATCCATTGACCTATCAGAGGGTCGTACACTCTCCCCCCTGGCATATGCACCAGCGAAGTCACCTGAAATCGAGAAAACAATGTGAACAATCGTGGCTTTTGCATAAGCAAGGATTTTTCCAACGTAGGGTCGGTACCTCCCTAAGTAACCACATTAATTTTTTGAGTGTGCTTGAAACCAAGTTTATATGCTTGTTGGTGGGTCCCCTGTGTAACTCTGTCGAAGTATTAAACATTTTTGTGCTGGTTAGGACTAGTACCTAATAATACAGGGTGATTTATGATAAAAGGGCGGTCTAGTCAAGCACGGGCATGACCACGTACGAGATGTTTTTGCAAAGCTGGCTGCCTTGGCTTGGGAAGGGGTGTCAACTGAGCCAGTTCTTCGACAATCTTCGGAGGGTCAAAGTGCACTGATAGCAGGCATGAAGGTTCAGGGTGTGTGGGATTCAGAGAGGGTGGCGTTTTTTTATGCACGCATAATAAATGCTGACGCCCCTTCGTATCATACCCAAAACTGGACAGTCATTTCGAATCGAGCTGCTACCGAGAAACACCAAAAATATAACCAAGCAGCAGAGGACCTCCGCGGTTCGGCTGATAAGTGGTCACGACCCTTTTCACACATACTGGGATGGGTGAAAGTGAAAACTCAGCCAGCAGTAGTAAGGGCAGTCTCCATGAGACTGAAGAAGATTAGGTCCCTGGGATTGGAAGACGGAGCTGCACTACCACGGTGTGACAGCAAACTCTTCGAAAGACAGGAGTAAAGAAAAAAAACACAGAAGAGAAAGAAACCAGTGGGTAATAACTGAAAAGCTGATGCGTGAAAAAAAAAAAAAATAATAATAAAAATAAATAAATAAAATAATATTACAGGGTGATTCAGGAAATTGGAAACACTCGGTTTCTCTTCAAAGTATATAGTATGGAAAAAAAGACCCAATGCTTTTTTTTAATACCTACCTACTTGAGTATTTTTTTTAAAACGTCTAGCGTACCGCAATAGGTTCCTCCGTAAAATTTGTTTGAATGTCATGGGTCTTGAATACTCAAATACGAACAATACGCATGTTCCCTATGGAAAAAACCTGAGAAATTACGATTTTAACGTTTTCAATTACTTAATTTACAAAATTTTCTTAAATTGTTTCGCGCTGAATCCCGCGATGATGCCAGTTTTTATTCAGCTCACCCCACTATTTCACGAAATTCTTGAAAAAATTCAACATTTTGACTTTTAAACATTTATAAATTCCTAGAATAATTAGCTTTGAAAACGTCGAAAATTTACTAGAAATTCGGAAATAATGAAAGTCATGTTTTTAATGATAAGTATATTCAAATAAATTTATTATAATGACACGTAATTTTAACAATCTATTTTACATCTAATTATTCAATAAAAATAGGGCTTTCCAATTGAAAGAAGGTTAACATACAGCTGGCAAAACTTGTGCATATTAGGCGCATATAGGTCGTGCTTGAAATTACAAAACACGTTTTTCTGTATTTTTCTAATACTCAAACTTTTAATTAAGAAAATAAGCTTTCAACTCCGTGAATGACCTTGTACTTATAGCCAAGGACAGCAGGTTTACCAAATTGCCTATTTAATAACTGATTTTTGTTTTTACTTTCCTTTCATTGCACTTGGTTTAAATAGGTACCTAAAATACAGATTTATTGAAAGTACTGCTTGAAAATATTTTTCTTTCAAGGCCTTTCTGAGTGGAAATAATTAAACAAATATCCCCATTGTAATGCTATAAAATCTATAAATTGATAAACATCGTAGAAGGTGTTCATGTATATATGAAGAATATTACCATGTCCAATAGGCCACCGCAGAAATCTACAGGGAGGTACAGGTAGGGATTCGAGTCATAGACGATGTGACCGTAAGGGGATCGCATTATTTCCCTGATCCCTTCGCCATACTGGTTGAATATCATTACAGGAGTGCCGCATTGGTCAGTCGCTACGTAGTATTTGTGTCGATACACTTGCGCGTATATCAAGTGTCCCCGATCATCGTATGTGAGGGACATTAGTTTTCCATCTCTCGGACTGTAGATGTGGGTAACCTGCAAAGGACAGAGCAACAAAATTCTAAGTACGAGTATTGAGAATCCACTGATAAGATAAAGTTCATCGTAAACTTAAGTGCTATTCTATTTATCCATAACAAACCTAACGATAAGGATAACGGTGTCTGTTGTGCATATGCAGTGCAAAAAGTTCCTATCAATTTTCTGTTTCTAAGCAAATTGCCTTACCACTACTCTCCAGTCACTCAACTTCTACCCCCCTCCACCCCTCACCGCCCTTTTGTCCACCATGCACTGTTTTTATTTTTCAAAATATATGAAATTAATAGAAGTTATAGCAGGATAACGCATGGCAAGAAAGACTGGGAACGGAAGGAATGTATGTGCATAATATCAAACAAGGATCAGAACAAAAAGGTGTTCAGACGTGTTGTACATCCAGAATATCAGATTTTAGTAGGTATGTAGGTACCTATCTCATACGTTGGTATTGTATAGGTGGCGCCTTCTGTATCCATACGAGTAGGTACCTATCCAATATATGCGTTCCTAACCTCAGTATGTTTGGGACCTATTCAAGTTCCAGTTTCTAGCAATTTAAAAACGACCAACCAATAACTTGAGTTGCTCATCAGTGAGCATCCTTGACATGTTCAATTATGAGTTCGATTGGATTGTGGAATGCAAGTTTGTTGGCCGGATGATCTTGAGAAGAGTATTCAATCCCATTCATCTATATTTCTGAAACATCTCTATGAGTGGGCTCTCCAAAAATCAGCAGTATGATGAAAATCACAGTCATCGCCCATTTAGAGAGGAACCAGAGCAGCTTCCTGAGATGTACGAGAATATTTCATACCTGGTTTGCGACACAATTAGACGTGGTTTTTCTACCGAAAATTAGTAGAACACTTCAAGTTTTCACTTGAAGTGGAAAATACAATTTTTTTTTTTTCATCGGAATACCCCTCTCAGCAACTTAGAAATCTAGGGAAATAGAAAGCCATCCTAATTAACCATGGAGCGCTATATCGAGTAGCGTGCTGGCCCCAGAACTCATTTCATGTACCCTATGCCTAACGTTAGGGAGGTTGCAAAGCACTATTCAATTAAAACCGACCCCCATTCAAGGAGATGGATTTATCTGGAGTGATTTAGAGGTGGGACTTCTAAAGTTTATTGATAGGTGAGAGGTTCACTGTCAATCTCGAGTGGAGCTCACGGTATATATCTGCTACTGGAGCCTATGGAACGCATATTACTGTGCGAACTCGACTTCGTCACACATATCGTGGGGTTGGTGGTAAAAGTGATCAAGTCCATTTGGCA
The DNA here is from genome assembly GCA_030762985.1 of Adelphocoris suturalis. Lineage (NCBI taxonomy): Eukaryota > Metazoa > Arthropoda > Insecta > Hemiptera > Miridae > Adelphocoris > Adelphocoris suturalis. The sequence continues at coordinate 34,672,427 of CM061050.1, read as the reverse complement.
AAAGTGTTCAGGAGAGCCTGTTGAAGTTCTCCAACACACGGACTGATGGAAAAATGCGGATTGTGAGCTTAAAATCAGGTCAAACCAAATAATTTCATGTTATGTGAGCTCAGTAATACCTTTGTTATGTGAAAGTAGTACCGAACCTTATACAAAATAAACTTCCTTTTAATAGTCCCCGATTTTTAGTGAAAATTGTAAGTTGAATGCTTTTACCTGAATAAAAACTGTTATGACTTGGACATGATCACTATAATAAAACTTCAAATTCACAGTAAATTTTACCAGTATTATAATTTTCAGGTGTTCAACCCTTCAATATCAATCCCTCGGGATACTAACAATCAAGAAATAACAAATTTTCATTAGATTATCCCTTACAACTGTCATTTGACTGACTTTACTTGTAAGCTAAAGTATTTCTACAACCACATTATGTAGGAGTAAAGACGATCAAATGACAGTTGACATTTTTTACTTGTAATGTGTTGGTACTTACAATCAGTTGCTGTAGGGTCAGGGGGGGCAAGTGCGTTTTGGGGGCAAGTGCGTCTCTTCGTTTTATTTTGCTATGAGGCCACTCTATTTTAATAAGTTTCTTAGCAAATGATAGAACAGGTGTTTGTGATCATCTGATAAAAATTTTTACATCCTCAGTGAACAAATAAGCATGATTGGAACCATTTTCCGCGAAGCCTTCGTCCGATATCAGAGTGTGAATTTGAGGGAGGTACAGTTTTCAATGGTTTTCTTGTCTAAAAACCATTCCTTTCCTGTTTATTCCACTGTTTATCTTTCAACCTTTTGTCTCTGTACGAACTGCGCACTTGATAACTTCAAGGCTACAAAAATTGATGCAGTAAATCAGTAAAACTTTCTTGCCCCTATTTTTTTGACAGTGGGGCAAGTGCAAAATAAGGGGCAGGTGCGTTTCATTAAAAACCTCATGAATTTACCAGAAAAAATAAGAAAATCAAGGTCTTGAAGCCTAGTTTCCATTCAGAACCTCTTCCTCAACCCTCACGCACAACCGCATGCTTCTCCCAAACCTCAGTCCTATCTAATTCTGCCAAAATCTGGAGCCTTCAAATTCTCTCTCACGCAAACCTCATTCCCCAGTCGACAGCGAATCAGAGGACAGCCAACAAGTGGATGAGTTTATTGACCATTTTATCCACTCAGGAATTCATGTTGAGTTGCTAAAAATGATCAATTTTGCGGCGTTTTATTTTTCATTAACAATTTATTTTAAAATATATCTAACATCTACCTACATTGGTTCATTTTATTTTTATTATTTTTCGGGTAGAAAGTTGAAAACGCACTTGCCCCACTATACGTACGCACTTGCCCCCCAACAGGGGGCAAGTGCGTTGTTTGAATGCTCCTAGGTTTTTTCCAATTCTTAATGAATTACCAACTTCAATTCATTATATCCACACGTTTTTCGACGTAGAAAGGTCTGGGGAATGTAATAAAACTGTAGTCATTATTCAACTTGTAGTTTGAGGGAAATAGTAGCATCACAAAGTCAGATTTATGAAAAACAGGTACGCACTTGCCCCCCCTGACCCTACATGTAAATCTAGTTAAATGCCATTTGATCATATGTGATCCACTGGTTCATTCAGGTAAAAATAAATTCGTTTGGTTTTTGACATTTGTCGTCATAAGTTCTTTTGTTTCTCAATTCTCAGCTGTAGATATTGTTTTATAGTATCCGGAGAGACCAAAACCTCATTTTCTAAAAAAAATTCACTTGATCACTTTTACCACCAACCCCACGATATATGTAATGAGTTCTCAGAAGTTCTGAGCACTTCTTCATCACAGTTCTCAGAAGTACACTGAACATGCAGTACTCCAATACACTGAATATGCAGCCAACTAATTCCACAACAGTGGAAGAAGTATAATGATACTCATCAAATCCATTTTATTTGTATTGCCATTCACATTTTATTCAGTTATTAGTTGCTCTACAAGGTGTTCTTCGGTATTCTTCTCAAATTTGCATTATGGAAAAGACTCGAATGATTTCCTAGGCCTTGAAAACATTTAGGTTTTGAGTTCAAGGTAGAACCGTGATGAGCCGAAGCCCTTGTCTAGCAATCAAGAGCAACTGTTTCAGATGACAAGGCGATTTCAGTATGGGAGGTTGGTAATCCCTTTGAGACGGAAACGCTTGCATACGAGTCTGCAACACATTGGGACATTTCATGTCTTTAGTTGCAAACTCGTATGCAAGCTCTAAGAGCCACTCAGCTGATCCGGATCCTGGGCATCGTCAAGTAAATGTCCTAAAGAGACTACACACAAAATTACAGCTTCCTAGAGTGTAAAGCAAAGAAATTACCTATTTATTATTTAACCACCGCTTCACAAATCAAACCGTTCTCGCAATATTCGGATCACCTGCTATGAATCAAATCATCGAAACAACAGCCCAATGAAATCATCAGAAATTAACAACCAGTTGCAATTATGTTCACAATATAAATTATTGAGAATGATAACCTGTGTGTACAAAGTTATTAAAATAACCACGCTCATAACTCAGCTTGTTGGCCATGGTTGGATAAATTGAGAGCTTTCGAACGATTGGTCAACGAATTTTGTGGGATGAAAAACGACGAAGTACCTTTTTCCTTAGCAACGACTCGGTTGTAAGCGGAAATCATTAGAATATTTTCGTGAGCAATTTCCGTGACGTTTTTTTAGTTTATGTGCCACAGCAAGATTATCAGATTTGAGGGAGAGAAGATTAGACGTCTCTTGGGTAAGTATTTGTATTTATTGTCACAGCTTAGTACTTCCACCTGTTCTGGCCTCATCAGGGCCTTAGTTTAGTTGTAGTTTAGTTAACTTTAGGTATTAAGGGTGTCCTCCTTCATCATGTAATAGCAGCAACCAGGTGTTTTTGATTGTAGTGTTAGGGATCAATTTAAAAGCTTTGGAATTATATGCTGTTATTCCTAATGAAGACGAAGGATGATATAAAAGGAATCCCAACACGAAGTAGAAATCTCAATTAATAATATTTTGAATAGAAAAATAAATCCCTATGGAGTCAATATGGCTTATTCTATTGGATCTATGCACTACTTATAGTCATTCACTAAAATTTTTGCGAAGCACATTATTGCAATAAGGAAAAATTATTTGGGTTTGACCCAGCAAAGTAAATATTTATCTCGAGGAAACTTCTGTTTAAGCGAATTTTTGAAGAAAATAAAGCTATTGCTCTCACCTCAAAATTTGTAGAATGTGAATTTTTGAAAAAAATTTATGCAGAAATCCGTTTCAGGCTATTCTGAATCATATTCTGAAGTTTAACGCATTTTTTTATGTATGTATACAGGGTGTCTCAACTTAAGTAGGCAAGACTTCAGGGATCAATTCTACAAGTAATTTGCAACAAAAAGTGTCTGTTAAAGTGTTATTTTTTAGAGGCTTCGTTTTCGAGTTATTGACGATCTAAGATTTTTTTCGTGTTTTCGACCTTATCTCCTAAAAATGGCTGTGACCCCATCATTCTTTGAGTATTCTCAAACCTGAGGATACCGTTGGAAAGAACGTTAAATTTCCTATCTTTTTGATGCCAAATCATAACTATTCAAGAGAGTTAAGATACCGAAAAAAAAGGTCAAAGTACAAACTTTGTAAAATTCTAAAAATTCGGGTTTTTTCAATCTGATTTCTCCCTCCATAAAAAAAATGAACAGTCGTTTGCAAGTACAGTAAAAACTTCAAAATCTTATCAGCTTTCTTACGGTATAGCCAAAAAATTGATAAACGTAACAACAAGGAGAAAAAACATCTTTTGAATGCGAAAAAACGTGGTATTTTCAACGAAAATCGATGGTTTTTAGGAAAAAACGATCTCCCACAACTTTATGATTTAAATGTCGAATTCTACGTAATTTTTCACGCTGAATCGAATGGTGACACTTGCAGACCTCTACGACTAACGAATAAGGGCGAAAGTGCCCTTTGACTCTCGAAACTCAGAGAAGGGCACTTTCGCCCTTATTCGTTAGTCGTAGAGGTCTGCAAGTGTCACCATTCGATTCAGCGTGAAAAATTACGTAGAATTCGACATTTAAATCATAAAGTTGTGGGAGATCGTTTTTTCCTGAAATCCATCGATTTTCGTTAAAAATACCACGTTTTTTCGCATTCAAAAGCCGTTTTTTCTCCTTGTTGTTACTTTTATCAATTTTTTGGCTATACTGTTAGAAAGCTGATAAGATTTTAAAGTTTTTACTGTACTTGCAAACGACTGTTCATTTTTTTTATGGAGGGAGGAATCAGATTGAAAAAACCCAAATTTTTAGAATTTTACAAAGTTTGTACTTTGACCTCTTTTTTCGGTATCTTAACTCTCTTGAATAATTATGATTTGACATCAAAAAGATAGGAAATTTAACGTTCTTTCCAACGGTATCCTCAGGTTTGAAAATACTCAAAGAATGATGTGGTCACAGCCATTTTTAGGAGATAAGGTCAGAAACACGAAAAAAATCTTAGATCGTCAATAACTCAAAAACGAAGCCTCTAAAAAATAACACTTTATGAGACACTTTGTGTTGCAAATTACTTGTAGAATTGATCCCTGAAGTCTTGCCTACTTAAGTTGAGACACCCTGTATATGTATGTATGTGTCATTCCAGACGATAACTGCCCGTAGAATTGTGCTAGAAACTTCAAACAAATTTTAAAATGTTAAGGACACAAAACGAAAGTTCAAGTTCGTTGGCCAGCATGATCGGATTACATCTTCGGGGTGAAATTTTCAAAAATGTAGTCAAAAATTTCAAAATAGCCTGTTTTTTGCGATTTGTTGTGCGAAATAATTTTTTCAGCATACTAACATGTGGCATATTCGGAATCAGCGTAAAATTTCCTATAAGAATATGTATCATGTTTTCAAAAATGTAAAAGTTGAAAAATCAGTCAAAAATCGAAATAATGCCGTTCGCTAGTATTGAATTTCTCTACACGATCAATAGCGACCGAAATGTCGAAGATTTCTTCAAAAATTCGCTCATGGGGTCATGCTGCATGACTGGACTTTTCTGAAGTTTAACGCATTTTTTTATGTATGTATGTATGTATGTATATATGTATGTATGTGTCATTCCAGAGGATAACTGTCCGTAGAATTGTGCTAGAAACTTCAAACAAATTTTAAAATGTTAAGGACACAAAACGAAAGTTCAAGTTCGTTGGCCAGCATGATCGGATTACATCTTCGGGTTGAAATTTTCAAAAATGTAGTCAAAAATTTCAAAATAGCCTGTTTTTTGCGATTTGTTGTGCGAAATAATTTTTTCAGCATACTACATGTGGTTTATTCGGAATCAGCGTAAAATTTCCTATAAGAATATGTATCAAGTTTTCAAAAATTTCAAAGTTGAAAAATCAGTCAAAAATCGAAATAATGCCGTTCGCTAGTTGTAAAAATCGGTAATATTTGCATGAAACATTGTCCAAATTCAGATTGAACTACTCTTATGGAAGTATCCCTGTATAACCAATCCTAGAACCATGCTGTTTAAAACGTAGGTAGTAGGTGCTTGTTAAAAAAAAAAAAAAAAAAACTGATGAGTTCACTCTTCAAAAATTCGCTCATGGGGTCATGCTGCATGACTGGACTTTTTCAATTTTTATATTTTCCAAGAAGAAACCTGGAGCTAAGGAAAACACCGTTGTCACTTTGAAGAATCAGGCTCGGTAAACCTCGACTGCTCCTCTTTTGGCACAAGTATAGGTACCTACCTACTTAGACGAAACCCTAAGAGTCCATCCTTATAGCTTAAAAATGAATTAGCAATAAAACATGACAGTATAAATTTTACCCCAGATTTATTTAAATACCTATGGTTGAACTTTGAGAACAGAGACTAGGTAGGTTTATGTAAAATGCTTACTTCGTCCGGCCTCTTGTGGTTTGTGTAGAAAAACTGGGTAACGTTTCCATAATTATCTTTTCTCGTTGCTAGTCTATCCAGATGGTCGTAGTAATATTTCACATCAAACCGACCTTTTTTCGTAGCTCTCACCTGAAAAACATATTTATATGAATAAAAAAATCGATGAAATCAATGGTTTTATCAACAATTTTTTTGGTGATTGATTATCAGTCAATATTTAGATTATAATTTGGATTTATAAGAAAACGCCACGTACCAGGAGGCCTTTGGCGTTGTAGTGGAATTTCTCTTCCCTCGCATTCTGGACTACAAGGCCTCTATTGTCGTATTTATACTGGCCTTCACCGAATTTGACAATGCGGTCCATGGCGTTGTATTCCATTGGGATCGTATTCCCTCGGTAAATGAGGGAGAGAAGGTTACCGTTGGTGTCATACTTGAAACCCCAGGGCTCTTGCGCCTCTACGGCAATCAGTTGGCCGTCCGAGTCCCAAGTCAAGTTTTTGACGTTCGTGTACGTATTGACTCCAACGTTCCGCGTGTACGTTCTAGTTTGGCTGACACGACTGAAAAAAACATGCAAATAATTAAATATCTGTTGAAGAACAGAATGTGAATCAGTGGAGACTTATTGCAATCACTCATACACGACAACTATGCTGAAAAAACTTGAGTAAAATCATTGGGAATATTTCAGTGTTCCAGATAAGGGCTTAAATTTGAGTTCTTATTTTGAGCCAAAAGGCTGGGACTTGTTTGAAAGCAGATCAACTACCTAGTGCATTCAATACTCTGTTGTAACTTACATACAATGTGTTCCTGAAAAATTTAATGGCTGTACTATCTACATGACAAGCCTGAAGAAGGGATTCGTTAATTGATTTGTCATTCTGTATCAATACAGCCGATTTGAATAGTTCTCACTGACCCATATGATCAGATCCTTGAGCAATTAAACTCATTGTGATAGGACGGTTCATTGTTCGCTTGGTGCTGACAAATTGGGAGGAGGAGGGAATGATTTTTTTACTATCTACCCAACTTTTCGTAGAAAAGGGTGTATTACAGCCATTGGCATGGCGGTATAGGGGGGAGGGGGGGATATATATTGATTTATGGACAAAATTTTGTGCTTACCGTCAAGTGGGGTGAGTTGGAAACGTGGGGTGAGTTGGAAACGTGGGGTGGAAACGTGGGGTGACTTGTATTAGTTGGGCGAAATTTTTTTGCTGGTGTGTTGGCTGTCCTGAATAAATATTTATCAGCTGTTTGAGGTCGGGTTCTCTTTGTCTGTTTCTTGGCTGTTTTGTAGCATGAAGTTGGGCTCATAAAAGTAAGTATTTCTTGGATTGGATGGTACTACTCCTCCTAAACCGCTGGTCCGATTTGGACCAAATTTTTATATGATGTATTACCATGTCGGAACTTGTACCTCGCTGACCTTGGTGAGGATCAGCTGACCACGAGCCGCAATATCAATCATAATGATGACGAAATTGTGCTCAAATCTTTTCTATTCACCGTAGGACGACGAAATTTGATAGGGAGCCTCTCTGGGATAACAAGAGACGAAGGACCGTACAGGCTTCATCCTGATCAGCTGAGCGTGCTAAAAGTTATGTCGTTTGACTGATTACAACGAAATTAGATAGGTAGCCTCTCTAGGACATCAAGGGATGAATGAAATGACGGTCTCCACCCTGAGCACCTGCTGACTGATTCACTTAGCGTTTTTGCAACATGCTCCCCTAACCAGCGGCATGTAAATAGGGAAGCATTTTGTAAACAAATTTCCCACTGATTACGTCAAAATTACTATTAAGGCTCACCTAGCGACAAATAACCACCGAAATTTAATCAGTGAAAGTTGACATTCGCGTTTGAAGCTTGAATTTTCGCCTACTAATATTTTACCTAACTCGATTAGAAAAGTTGGTTTCGCTTACGCAAACTGCGTGTTTTTTAAATATATATATATCGCACCCATCCTAGAATAAGGGTACAACTCAAAAATTGTCATTTTCGGCAAATCGCATTCAAAGTTTTCCTTCCACACCATTGGCTACCCGTTCTTTGGAACACGATGAATATAATTTATCTTTGCGAAACTTGTTTCCTACATTATTACTCTAACGCCCCATGGTGAATAAAAAATTTTTTTGCCAGTGGGATGGGAGTGTGGGAACGGTTTTGTTGATTTTTTACGAATTTTTGAGTTGTTCCAACTCAAACACTGAAATCTCACCAGTCAGGATCCAAAATGTTCAGAAAAGAACGACACAAGTTAAAATTGTCCACTCAAAAAGGAAACAACTCAAAACGAGACACAGACTGCGTGAACTGAACTGAGTTGTGTCTTTCTTCCTAGGACGTGAATTGGTTACTCCCTCCATAGAAGAAAGACACACGCACTCTCAAGCGGAATTAGAGTGCCCTACACATATCTCCACCTTCTACAGACAAACTAGACCGTTTCTACTTCTCAGAACCACAACTAACTCAAAAATCGCGATTTTTTAGTTGTACCCTTATTCTAGGACGGGTGCGATATATTTAACAGTGTTGAATTGAATTAAGCACCATTTGGGCAATTTCACAATTTCACCACTGGAATCGCTAGATACAACGTAAAAATAAAGTTCAGTTCTTCTCTGTCAGTATCGAGACTTGTCTCTTTCTATCGTAAAAATTTCTCTTTCTCCCAAATATCAAACAGTTCACTAATAACAGGTTCTGACTGAAGAGACATGAAAAGAGACAACAGTTGTCTTACGGCAAAACCCTAATAAAAAAGAGCGAAGGCAGCTTTACGTCCCTGAATGTATATTTTCCAATTTTCTAATCATCCTTATTCCTGTGGTTTCAATATTAGTCAACTGTGGGGCTCAGTGAAAAGTTGCTGAAACCCAGTTTACTGAGTTAATGATTGACAAATTGATAAAAAGCTTAGGTACCAACATATATTTTACTAGACCCTCATTGTAAGAACAAAACTATGGGTGGCTGCAAAAGGTCTCTATTAACCAAAAAGGCCTGTTATTAGTGATCTAATCATCCTTTCTCCTCTCCACAAGTTTTCTTTTAATGTTATGGCAACAAGTGAGTAAGAATGGAGCGTTAGGTACCAGCCAATTTACAGTGTGCTCAGTTGCACACTGATCCATTTCAATGGGCGAGTGAGAATCAATTGCAATGAATGGAATGAAATGAAAAGGTAAAAACACAAATCTCAGATTTAGACTGGTGAGATGTAGCTACAACACCCAGCAGCCTCAACGGGATCCCCTCAGGATGGACCTTTACATCACTACAAAGTACCTACCTACTTATTGAATGAATTAATTGACGTATTTATCAAAATAGTCCCAACCTTACAACATAATGCGAACTTTGATTGAAAAAAGCTCAATAAAATTCAACGTTCACAATTAAAGAAGACATATAAACTTCTTGAGTACCAAGATATTAACATGTATCATGTTTTAGCCCTGGGGTCCTAGCAATTTTTGCGCGTCAATTTTGCGAGTCAATTTTTTTCCGCGCACGAAACATATAGTGTTACAGTGATTTCCGCCTACAACCGAGTCGTTGCTAGGGAAATGGTACTTCGTCGTTTTTCATCCCACAAAATTCGTTGACCATTCGTTCGAAAGCTCTCGATTTATCCAACAATATTATGTTAACTACTGCGAAACATGATACATGGTTGAAATTTTTGGTTCTAGAACAGAAATAAGTTTATTTTTATAAAATAATGAACTTTAGCCATTTTTTTCTTTAAAGGATATTTTTAAAAAGATTTGTTTGAAGTCAGATAATTTTTAGTCTCAAAAATTTCTTACTTTCTAGAGTCGTATGTGTATTCCATTCTGAAAACTTCCATGCGATGAATCGTGACTGCCACTTGCGTAGTTTGAAACTGCTTATTCGTAAACCTGCTGAACACAGCAGTAGAATCGGACAACGAAGTTTCATTCGGAGTCGGCCAGGATACGGTGAAGGTTCCCATGATGCTTTTGGCACCGGTTCTGGGATTATACTGGACCGTATGTTCAGGCAGAGTCTGACCCCCGATCCTCCCTTGGAGATTTACAAGGCGGAAGTTGTCGTCGTACTGGTACATGAACTTGGCGTTGCTCAGCCCCGTTTTGGGCCCATAGTCCAATCTTGAGAAAAGAGCAAATAAATTAGATCCAAGAAAGCAAAAGCATTTTTTTCTTATGGCTTTATTGAAAAATATTTATTGCAAATTTCCAGTATGAGGACACTTCAATAGAAATTCCAATATGGGCATGATTAACACGTTGTTACAGCTTATAGACTAAAAAAGTAAGTAGAGTGCCTAGAATATAGGTAAAAACCGAATGAAGTTGGTAAAAAATTTCAAAATTGTCAGATGTCTCCGAAATATTTTCTACATACATTTAAATTCATTTTTAACACAGAATGTGTTTTAGCCATGGACTAACTAGCCGAAAATGGAACGCGGGATGGGAACGAAATGTGTGACGGATGATTTTCACGTACAACCGAGCCGTTGGTAGGGAAATGGAATTTCCGCCATTTTAATCGCACAGAAATCGTTCACCATTCGTTGGAAAGCTCTTGATTTATCACGAATTTATTTCGTATTTTTTTTCGTAGTTTCATACTATAACTATATAAATTGATGTTATAAATGAATAGTAAACAATGACGCTTGTTTGGTTGTCACTTGGTTGCGCGACAACGCAATTTTCGTAGTTTCATACTATAACTATATAAATTGATGTTATAAATGAATAGTAAACAATGACGCTTGTTTGGTTGTCACTTGGTTGCGCGACAACGCAATTTTCGTAGTTTCATACTATAACTATATAAATTGATGTAATAAATGAATAGTAAACAATGACGCTTGTTTGGTTGTCACTTGGTTGCGCGACAACGCAAACACATTCTGTGTTTCAATAATTTCGTCCGAAGTATGTAAATAGAGGTAACCAGGGGTCCAGGGGGCTTGCCCCCTGGCGAGGCGCGGAGCGCCGAGTTTTAATTTCAAGACAGCATTTATATTATCGAAAATTCCTATGATAGCTCATTTTTGGGACCGAAGAGTTGTTATTTCTTCTAGGCTTTAACTCTGTTGTCACACTATGGATATCATCATGGATAATATCGATATGCGATCCGTTAAAATACGAAGTTTGGTCCTTCAGATTTTTCTGAAATATTCAAGCCTGTCATGAAATTTTGGATTTTCGGAATAATCATGATGTTGAACTCATTATTAAAAAAATCAATTTTGAGAATGCGTGCATAGGTACCTTTCTTCAGTTAGCAGCCCATCAGAGTATTGATAGTCCCATCTGTACTCGAAATCTTTTTCGAAATGTGTAACTCTGCTTGGAAGGCCAGAATCAGCCCAATGTTTGAGCTGAGTGATTCCATCACCATGGACGACCTTAAAGTTTAATAATTCGTCAAAAAACATATAATGTATAGATTCGTAAAGAACAAAAACCTGGGAATATACCAGTTACAAAGTAAACATATATATGTATTTTAAACAAACCTCTGAAAGCTGTCCAGATGGATGGTAACGGTACAGAACCCTCGCACCATCACCAGGATAAACAACTTGTAGAAGCTTGCCAGCATGCGTAAAGTGAAGAAGGTAAGATTTCGTCGAACCTGAATCAAAAATACATTTTTAGTACTTATTAATGGGGTGGTTAAATACAAATATTAGTAATTTTCTAGCAGGTAGGTACCAACTAATACCTTGTAAAGTCTACTTCAGTACAAAATGTAGTTGATATGCATCTATTGCGACAATAAATAATTAATGGTCAACTTGATATCTGCATTCACAGGACTAGTCAACTTATCACTACCTGGTGGAGTATAAGTGAAGCGAATGAATCCCAATGAAGGCTGACACGAGATGGAATGTTTGGCACCTGATGCCAAAACGACGTGTCTGAGACCCGCATGCGAATCGTACACTAAGGAAACTTTGCGACCACTTCCCAGCGTGATTTGAGACACCAAATTTAGATCGTTGTAGGTATAGCGGACGGTACCATCCAGTTTGGTCTTGACTTCAGTCAATAGCCCGTGGCGGTCATATGCGTAGCTTTCTGACTGAACACCCCATTTCCAGCTTTCCATTCGATTAAACCTGTGGACAAGGGTTTTGATTAAACATTTAAACAAATTTTAAATAAGAGTTTTATAAAAATTCTACATTGATTGTTAATAACTAGTATGTCACCAAAATTACCTGTCATAAGTTATGTTGACGATTTTGGAGTTTGCAGGTTTCCATGAAGTGGGCAGGCCATGAGTATTGTAAGTGACAGTAAGAATGGGAGCTTGTTCTCTATCGTATATGGTTTGTTTACCCCGTCCCTGGTCATATTCGATTCCCAATATTTTCGATCCGTTGACCCAGAGGTGGCAATGAACCGTGTGTTGGTTTGCAGCCGCATCACCAATCAGTGTGTAGGTAGTCGCCATATGGTTGGTGATGGCATGTTTGGTTGACGACTGGCGGCTCCACATGGGCCACATCTCGGCCTGGACAGGCATAGCCAGTTCCAGAAGAGGGTGGCGAGCTCCTGGTCGCAGTTCCACACGCCCTTGCGAGCTCCCGCCAAGAACGACAGTGCGGTTTCTCAACATCCCAGCCTCAGTAACCACTGACATACCTGGAAATTATAATTGACCATGAGACGATCTCCTAGACAAGTACCTAGCTAAAATGTGACCGTTCTACCTATTACAGAACGAATTCATCTATAACTAGTTTTATCTATGGAGTGAAAATGTGAAAAATAGGCAGTTATTAATATTTGTAGTCCTTTACAATCAGGAGCTTTTACTCGGAGATGCCAGCTGACAAAAGGAGGAAAATATCTAGATTATTGATTAATACAGAGATTTGATCTACACCCCTGTTGTGCCCCCACCTTTGTACATGTGTAGTTTTCTGAAATAAAACCCAAAAACGAATTCTCTTACAAACCTCACTCCTCAGTTTGTACCAAGCTTACTGACTCTCCGTGCTATATATTCGAACTGTCCACACTTCTGCTTATTATTTCTCCTTAGATATTTTATATTCTTTCATCAACTGCTACGGGCCTAAGTGGTCCAGCCCTAGGTAGATGGGCCACACGGTCTGGCAATTTGCTAGTGCAATGGTACCCACCAACAATCAGAAACTTTGGTGTCACCAGCTATTAGAGCTGCGATATGATCAGCTATCAGGTAGGAGGACCAGACTGCCTGGACCTCCTGGGACCTTTCTTCCGGTACATAGGAATCCGGCCAAGCAAGGTCCATTTTTGGGTTTTATTAGTTTAGTGGTACAACTTCCTCATTGGAGTCAAATTCAAGCAAATTTCAATGTCATCATCATACACAGCCACAACAACCTCCAACAAATAAAGGGTGATTTTGAATTTTTCTAGAACATTTAAATCAGAGTGAAACAAAAACCAGTTCTCCAAACGATACCGATTACTTGAAACGTTCCATCCATCAGATCAATTTTTAAAACTAAAATTTTGTCAGGTGCAACTCTGGTTTCAAGCTACTTACCACTTCTAGTTTGTACAAAAAAATTCTACTCACTCCAAATGATTCCAACCCACAGAAATCAGTCCAACAATTTTGCAATAAAGAACAGGTCACTAACCATCTCTGATTGTGATGGTGTTGTCATGCATGCTTATTCCCATCTTGTGGATTCCACCGTTGTTAGGTTGAACAGGTAAGGTCACATAGACATCAAGTTCATCTTGTTCACTCAACTGAGACATCAGAGAGACAGCTTCACCAGTAGGCAAAACACTGCTAGTGATTCTTCCTAGATAATCGTAGTTGTACAAATACGTGGCTCCACCCTAAAATTAAAATACATAAATATAGTGATTAAACCTTTACTATATGAACTCGGTTGCTATCTACTCCTAAAAACGTCGGTATTTTGAACATGTTTATTGGAATTGACAGCTAAAGGAAACATAAATTTCAGGAAATATAGTCGACATCCATAGAATCGCTATCTAAAGACTATTATGACTAACTTATGCAAGTGATTAGCATTAAATTAATTTTAGAGAACAAGAAAACATCAAGGTACTTACAATAACTACACTTAGAAAAAGCAAAATTTAATATTATACGTACAGAGGCTGAGGTGTCAGCGCGACTTGTGAGGAGGCCGGTTGAAGCATCATAGTCCAAAACGATTTCCGATCGACCCTTTTCGACGAATTTCGTCAGGAATCCAACTCCGGATATGTTCAATTCAGATTTGTGATCTTGAGTGTTTTCAATTGCACTTACCTGTTGATTATGGAGTAATTAAAATTAAATACCAACATGGAAGAGGGCCAAGGCCTAACACAATCTCCAAATATAACACCCCCTTCCATCGTTAAATTCAAAATACATACCCTATTCCATTGTTAAATAAATTATAAATACAACTTCGTAAATTCAAATTCATTTATTTAAAATCAAATTTGAACCAAGTTTTTCTACAAGAATTTATTATAGTATTATACTTATCGTTTCTATTATTATTATAAACAAGTACGTAGGCCGATGAAGGTCATAGGCCACCCGACCTTCTCGGAGGAAGGGTTACCTTTCAATTTAATTTCTTATTTTTACATTTCTTCTCCATAAATCAGTAAATTTCATGAATCCGCACAACACAAAATTGAGCTTCATCATCTCTGACAAGTCAGAGCTATAACCGCAGTAGAAAATCCTTCATATTTCGACTCAAGTTTCAACATCACACAAGACAACCCAAGAAGTAAATCTCGGGACTGGTAGCAATTCCTATGGAAATTAAAGATCCCCCCCCCCCCCCCCCCCCCCAGAGACTGATGCACTTGACCATGGAGCAGAGGCGGTTGAGCGATAGAGGATACTAGACAGAAACGGAGGGGCCTGAAGATGACATTTTGATGTGGAAAGCTTGCCAGTAAAGAAACTCAGAGAAGAATTTTTTCTGCTTATATCCGTCTCACCCTGATAACCCCATTGGCCATAAAAGCCTGACGGATGAATCATGAATCAATCAATTACTTTAATTCATTGTTCCTGTTGGCTTGAATGAATGAATTATCTTGTATTTCATAAAATCATTGTTTTGTATGGTTCATTTTCAGCTCGTTCAACAAAGTTGTGAATGGTAGAAGGTGTGCAATTTTACCAAAGAAACCAACAGATAAAGTTCTTTCCAAAAAACAAAGAGTTTGTAAAAAGAATAACTTACCACATTGCTGTAGTCTCGAAGGAAAAGAATTTTGTTTCCAGAACTATCTGTAACAGTCGAAAGCTTGCCGAAACTAGTATTTTTGCTGTAGAGGAACGTGTATTTGGCTTTCCCACTCGTGATATCTCTAGTAGAAATGTGCTGCCCATATCGGTTGAACACGTAGATCTCCTCTGTGGCGGGATAAGGTATTCTGAACTCTCCGTTTTCGTCCTGAGTCGGAAGGTAATGCTCTAGCGCCAAAATATGAAGGTTGCCCTGGTCAGCTACGTTGACGATGCCATCAGGGCTGACAGCAATGGCGGAGATGGAGGTGAAACGTGCTGTCGTCGAGAGGAGGGTTTCTTTGGAATTGCTCAGTTCGCTTATGCAGGGGCAAGGGGTGGTGCTATTTCCAGAGCAGTCGCATAACCTGTTGAACAAAACCAAAATCATAAGTCCCGTTTGTTTCAATATTACTTTTATTGTAGCGGCTACCACAATTGACTAACCAAATCCAAGAGGAGTTTGGGTTTCTCGGTAAAGGTTTAAAAAATGAGTAATAGGTACAGTAAAATATTAGCCAACCAAAAGTGGGAGTCTATAGAAAATAGACACATCTTCGTTATTGAACCCCTTCATCAGTACCCAGATAATATGAGGTCACTTCTAATGTCACCACGAATTTGATGGCAAATGTGCCAAATTGTGACTCAGTCAAATACCTACCCACTAATTGACATTTGGGTAGAGTCTTGAAATACAAATACTAGCAGTAACAAATTCAACGATGAAAGTCCGGAATGAGTAATAAGACTGTAGGTACCTACTTATTAGGCTATTGTTTTAAGCAGAACCGTTCATGAAACGCTTTCCCCTGTTCCATACCATTTATAACCTAGATCACTCATTCCATTCCATGTCTCTCAGCTATTGTATATCACGCTGTCACTTGCTATGTACCTTTTTATTCTATCGAAATGTATATTCAGTTTAGTACAAGTTCGCCTTATTTATTTAACTTCCAGATATAACTATGAAGAACTGAAGAAATTAATTAAGGTGTTTTTTAGGATCAGATAATCTGAGCTTTTCCTAATATCATTCAACACTCAAACCTAGAAGAGAATGAAGAGATCGATACATAACCTCCAGGCTCTGGAGCGGCCAAGCATTGTATAATCGACTTCAAGCATTGATTTAGTTAAAAATGAGTTCGAATTGAACCATCACCTACTGGAATTGAGTTATCGCAAGGAAATTATTGAAAAGTTTGTTGGGCCCTAACCAATTTCGTATTCTCCCGCCAGGGCTTGAGATGGAGTTGGTGTGTTGTCTTCCCGAACTTCCGACAGAGCTCTGATGTCGTTCAATGTTGATCCCACTTTTTACATATTTCATGACGGAACCCTGGTAATTCCTATTTTCCCGATCATCCCGTGATAATATACGATTTTAGCTCCCAAAGGTGCTGTGAAATTGTGAAGTTGAAATCGTAAATTGTTTAAGAACTTTTCATACTGTAAACACTGCATTACTCACCAGCGCCCTTACCGTCCTGCGGACAATGAAGGAAAATTCATTCAGTCTATTTTCAGCCTCACGTACAAGTTAATTGCTCTCCCACCATTATGTACCGTCTCCCGCCTTATATTCATTAAAAGGTGTTTTTGGATCTCGTCCTTTGTGTTTTTTTCTTTATGATCCCGTTCAAAGTTTTTGGTTTATTATTTCCAATAATAAGCCTATGTGATCGTGTAGCAAAAAATTTTTATAACCCCCCCTCAAACTTTGTCACTTTACGTTTCAAGGTACGTAGAATCCAAATTTGAAATGTCCGTCCGCCGTTCGCCGTCCGGGCCATAAAAGGCCTAAGAATTGACTTAAAAAACCCGTTCTTTCGCACATAGACTCCATTTGGGGTCTAGTTGGTCCTAACGTTTAACCATCCCGATCGCTCTACTCGCATAGATGCTATGGGCCAAAAACGGGCAAAAACGTGTCTTTTTCGACGCGAGCACGCCTGGTACGCTTGGCAGGGGGTCACGGTGGGTGGAGAGGGGGGGGGGGGGGGGGGGGGGGGGGGGGGGGGGTGGAGTGAGAGGAGGCGCCGGCGCCGCGGCTTGTGGTGGGTACGGCGCCGGCATTCGTTCGAGGCATGAATATGTTTTTTTCAAGGTCATATTTGTGTGTTAATACCAAAGCTTTTCCTACGCATATTTAATAACATATCCTCTCGACTTTTCGTACGTACTTAGATAATGATATTATTAAGGCAATAACTATTTGAATAGATAGGAGCTCAAATCGAGAAATATAAACATGCGTATATAATTATAGAAGTATAGGTAGTGGTAACTCGAAGTAGGACACGCCGAGGAGTCTGGACGGGCCTTGACGTACGCTAGCCAACTAAAACTACGATCATACTCAATTGAAAAAATAATAAACCTTTGTGAAATAATTTGCAGCGTTTTTTCTTTCTATTCAACAAAGTAGGTAAGTATTAGGTGTTAAGTAAGAGGCACGCCATTACCATTTTAGACTGAGCTAGGGATGGTAAGTACCTACTCAAGGTGAAAAAAAAAAAACACTAGATATCAAGTTCAATCTAGTTTTCAACATGTAACATGTTACAGACATTGTCTCCTAGCCAGAAAATAGCATCATAAGATGCAAAATTGCGCTACGAGAAAACCAGACAGTTCTCTAAAGCATTTATTTACAACCAACCGTTTCTAGAGATCTATGACTTTCCCAATTTTCACTACATAAAAATCATTCACTGGTCAGAGCAAAAACCCATCAATTCATCATAACCGTTCACAGCTAATACATTGTCCTTCCAAGCATCAAATTTGTTTACTCATGAATAATTTTAATTTCACACACATTTAATTTCCCACAATGCTAGAGTTCAAAAATCCAGCCTCCCACGAGTGGATAACAATGAAAATGTATGAAAACAATCTGAACGAGGTCTGTTCCATGTTGTTAGCCATTTTCTTCAGGTAAATGTCACTCGTAAGTCTTTGGGGAGAACCTCCTCCGCAAGACCGGAGATCTTAGTGATTTACAAATATTGGGAAGATAATGTGAGAGAGGTAAGTAGGCATTAAAATGTATTAATGATTTTAAAACGCACTACGAGGATGGTGAAATTAATATGCACATAGACCAAATGCAACTAACGCTCAGTAAGATGAATTTTTGCACTTTAAATAAGTATTAAAATATCATTTTCATCAAGATTATTTATGAAATTCAACTTACGGTTTATCATTGTTCTGAACGACTCTGCCAGCGAAATACGCCATTTTGCCGGATGGGTCAACAACACGAATCGCATTGACTTTCTGTGAGTCAATATCAGCCACATACAGAAGTCCATCAGGGCTAAACGCAAGAGCGAGCACTGGGCCCAGGGCAGTTTGAGTAGCAGAAGTACCTTCTTCAGCATCCTGGAATAAAAATCACGGGGAAGATAATGAACTACCTTAGAAGGCACATTTTTCAATGAAATCAACATCTATTACGCCATTGCATTATCCACATTAATTTATTAATTATGGTTCACTTTCGTGTTGAATGGACTTTATTAATTTCGGTGACAGGAAGTAATGTTAAATTTGATGAGAGCCGTTCTGTGAGAGGTTTAGGCGTTCAGGCCCTCTTCCAAAGGATATGCAAATGTTTCGCGAAATGTTTGTTGACCCGTGGAGAAAACTCGTAAACGAGTTCCACTATCTGCTTTACAAGCAGATACCATGTTACATGGATATGTCTTTGATTGGGGATTTCATAACGGTTGTCCTCGAGAGTTTTAAACAAATTGTTTAATTTTAAACAAATCTCTGGGCCGCATCCCGACTAATTCCAACAAAATAACGGTTTATTTATGGAAATGTTGAAAATAACTGTGGAGAGAAGCCACTACAATGTGTTGTTGTTGTTAACAGTCGACTGTTGTCAAGAGGATGAAAACGTTTCCTATGGAGTGGAGTAAATGATGCTATTGCTTTACGTTAAGAATATTGTAACCGGCTTATTAAAATTGTTGATAGTCCAATCAACTTAGTTTAGGAATGTAGCCAGGTACGTAAGGAGGGGGAAATTGGTAGCTTGAGATGTGAACATTTATCACATAAATCAAGCGCTTTCCAACGAGTGGAGAACGATTTCTGAATTTGTGACACAAATTTTGCGTCTCAGAAATTTTCGGTTGACCCCACAGAGCAAAGACATATCCATGTCAAATTGATGCTGCTATGACCAAAGTCTACATGAGAGCATATTTCGTAGTTATCATCAAGCGTCATGTATTCAATTGATGAAATCAATGTTCCTGCTATTTTGATTCAAAATCTACGACCCAGGATGGATTGCAAGATCCAAGGAATGTCACAGTAGAGCAATTTATGCAACAAATATCAAAACTGGAACTATTTAAAAAACGTATGTATCTACACGAAATTCGAGTCGTGAATTCGAAGTTTAATAACAAGATTAGTAGTCTATTGATTAAATGAGACTTTTAGTCTAAAACAATCGTTCAAAATATACTTCAGACGGGTTTATACGAGTAGAATAACTTATTTATATACAAATCTGATGGTTATTGTATTATTCATGTATAACAAAATTCTACTGAATTTACCTGTTTTCCATCTTCTTTGGTCTGGTCGTTCCCAGAATGACAATGGAGAGGAGTGCCAGCTACTAATCTGACTTTGAGGTCTGAAGTCAACTTCAACACAAGTCTGTCGTCAATAAAATGCAGGGATCCATCCAAAGCGCTGAGTGCTAGTCCAGTTGGCCATTGAAGTTGAGCCTTAAATTCAATACAGAAACATGTTGAGTACAATTTTCAGATCATAACGTAACTGAGAACACCAAAAATATGATACGTAGTATAATCATTGAATTTTGGCTCACTCAGGTAAATGCTTATTGAAATGCTGAGGTGAGAATAGGTTTCAGAATTAATAATAGGTAGCTAGGGGCCAAATTATTCAAGGTCGTAACTAAAGGGTGCGGCAACTAGAACTCCCACATTTCAAAGAGCTGTTAAAAAAAGGAACGAGACATAAAAACTAGTCTTTTGGTTAATTATTTTCAATAATGAACCTTTGTAATCGACCAAGAAATTTGTTTACCCCCCCCGTCCAAATGGCTGACTCTATGTCTGACAATACATATGTGTAGTCTTTGGCGGAGGTTTTCCATCACTCTTCCCAGCATGTTGGAGTTAATTTAGAGAATCTCCTCCTCATTTCCTTTCTTGAGGTCTTCAAGAGTACTAGGGCGATGTTTGACATCTTCAGTATTGAGATAGCCTCACAGAAAAAAGTTGTAGGGGGCTACGACATTGCCTCACACAGTGAGATGACTGGGTAATTTCTCCTGTGGAATAGCCCATGAACGACGGGCTGTTAGGGCTGTAGCTCCATCCTGCTGGAAAGAAGCTCTCTGTATCGTGTTCTTCCACATACTCTTCCATTTTCGGCCCCAAAAAGTTAATACCACATTTACAACACATCACACACACATTTACAATACGGATCAGTGTTGAGAGTAACAGTGGCATCTTCTCCTCACAAAAAGTAAGGCCAGCACCAAGTAAAGGCCCTATGGCTGAAATGGCGCACCAGTTACTTTTGTCTTTTAAGAAGCCTCTGAGTGACGGTTACAGAATCACCATTTTGATAAATTCTCGACAACGAACGCTCGATGAACTTGGAGCTAAACCATAGGAACAACTAAAAACTACATCCCTTTTTGCTTCAAACACGCCAAACCATGCTCCTCATCCCCTTGCAGTGATTTTTTGAAATGTGGGGGTTCTAGTTGACACTCCCTGTAGCCACTCCGAGTGGTGAATTTAGTCGCTGCTCAATCTTTTCATCACTCTTATTTTTGATTTTTTTAAATCATGCATTCAACGGTTTCTTTCTTAAATAAAATATAGATTAGACAGATTCATAGATGAGTCTGCAGCAGTGGAGTTGAAAAATAATGGTGGATAGATCCTTCGAGTAAAATATTATGCACCTCAATTATAGAATAGTAGGATGTAGGTACTTAATCCATAGCTAACATTTGATCTCATAAGAAAGGAGAAAAACACCCTCATACCTACAATGAGAGGAACCCATGGTTCACATGACTATTGTTTTATATTTTTTTGATAATCTACTCTCTCGTGAGAATTTTTATATCAACTAGGTACTCTCCAATGAAATTTAGTTTTCCTGCTAAAAATTACTCAAATTTCGATTAGTAGTAACTTCATCAGGCCCGTATCGCTTGAGGGGTCATTTTGTAAACTTGTATAAAGTATAGTATTCTACGTGGTATTTTCAGAAACAGTGGAAATATATGTACCTGTGATGCAGGAATGGCGCCTCTGCATGGTATGGGTTGCCAGATATTGTGGTGCTTGTGATGACCAATGAGAGTGTGGATGATGCCATTGGGATCCACAGAGCGGATATTGGTGCCATCTGCTATGTACATAGTTTTGTCAGCTGCGATCGCGAGCCCTTTGGGATGAGCGAGTTTTGCCTGGATGGCCGGCCCTTCATCACCACAGCTTGTCTCGTCTCCGGGGATGCACCTGTCCCCTGAGCCCACAGCCACCTGCAAATAATGCATCATGAAAGTATGTAACAGTTCAGAAATAATTGAATGGAGTAGATAGATAACTGTTACTTTGGATTTTTTTGAAGGACAAAGAGGAAATTCTTATTCCAACCTATGGAATTTCAATACAATCCAAATGCTAGACAACTAGGTATAATGTAATCACTCCGAGCACCATCTCTAAGGAGCAGAAGTTAGCTAAACTCTTCCTGCTTTCTAGCTTTCTCTCCACCTAAAGTGTCTCTTCACAAATCTATGTGTCGATAGACCACACCACCATTCAAGGAGTGAAGAGTGGGAGTACAATACCAGACTGGAAACCTACAACTCCTCGTAAGTTGTCATTTTACCAAATTGGTGACGTTCCTCAGTGAACTATTGATAGCGCGTTCTGTAGGCTGGCATAATGGCTGTTCCAGCAAAATAACTGTTCCGAATTTTGCCAAGTTGTAAGTCTGAAGTAGGTTAGATGACAATAATCGCTACGGTGTTTTCATAAGTCCCCATTGTACCTATAGACGCAACGAAAGCCAGACCACTTGTTGTGCTCCTAATCATAAGATTCCTCAGAGAGAGAGAGAGAGAGAGTGACATTACTTCAGTGCCAGTGACCCCAAGGGATAGCCTGGCCATATTTTCAACCTACATCGTAACACAACGTAACACAATCTTATATTTCTCTTTGGATCCAAAGGGATCAAGATAATTGTGTATTTTTCCAGCATCAAGTCTTGGGGAAACTCCCTCTTTTTCTCCAAAAGATTCTATCTTTCCTTCAGTGTCACTAATTCCTATTTCTCATGTAATTAAACCGTTGTTTATTCTACAAGCATATATATTTTTTTAAATGCAAGAAAAAATGTCCCAGTGATGGAATTTCAAGTATTATTGATACCCACTGTTCTATACTGTAATAGTACTATACTATGCAACTAATCACTCTTACTGTTGAGGTGCGGCTAAAATCATTAAATAAAAAAAAGTACTATAGTAATCATTAGAAATTATTCTCGGTTAGTAGGTAAGATAAATGAAGTTATAATGCAATTTGTACGATAGGAACTGTTTAGAGTCAAAATGCGCAATCCTTGATCGCTTCATCAAAATTATTTGGGAAGGATTCAGATCCCTACCAGTACTCCATCCATGAAGAATTAATCGGGATCTTATGAGAATTGATAAGAGACTTATGAGTTGCAAGGATACAGTCAAAACCCGTTGAACGTAGGACAAAATGATGTAAGATGTAATAGATAGCCTGGGGCTCATTTATTGATAATATTAAGAGTTATAAATTGCAAGAACATAAACGGAACCAATGACCATCGCAACTGCATACAGACTATCAGCTAATATGAATAAATATTCGGATAATATTATCAATAAAACTAAATAAATAAACAATTTAAATTAAAAAAATATAACTATAACTCTCTGTGAGATTTCATTAACTTTTGGAAGTGTTAATGCTTTTACCTAGAAGATTTAAAAAATACGATTTCACTACCTACTTCAGGTACATACCTATCTATGCATTTTCGTCGAAATCAAAGGTAAACAAAAGTTCCAGTCACGCAGCATGATCGTATGATCGAATTTTCGTAAATTGTAATGTTAAGTTGTTTTGAAATTTGAGCTTTTTGAGTGCAAGGAAATCGTTAACCATTAATTTTATGGCAAAAAACGTATTCTAAATAATAACCTGCTATTCAAATAGAGGTTCTGAATTTTTAGCTTTTTTTTGCAGTTTTTATCGATTTTTTAGCAAATTTTGATGAATTTTAAGTACATTTTTCAGCATAATTGTTTACATACATTTTTGGATGTTCTATTTTATAGTTAATAAACTTTATTTGAGCAATATTCTACCAAAAAATAAAAATTGAACGATTTTTAGCCGTTTTTAGAGATTTTTTTAGTACATTTTTTGAAATTTGACCAATTTAATGTGCTCAAAAAGTGTTGTCCAACGAACTCATCCTTTCTTTTGAAATGCTTGATTTTTTGGCGAAAGAACGAAGTTTTTATCTCAATTCTATCGAGAGTTATCGTCTGGAATGACATATATATATATATATATATATATATATATATATATATATATATATATATATATATATATATATACATATAAAAAAGCGTTAAAATCCAGGAATCATTTCAGAATGACTCAAAACAGATTTCGATGAAGAAAATTTTTGAAAATTTTTATTTTAAAATTTTTGGAGCCATTGCAATAGCTTCATTTTCTAAGAAAATTCGCTAAAATGAATTTTGATAAGTTCAGAACACATTCTCACCTCCCAGTTTATAGCTGGTTCAGCTACTGACTCCAACGAGATGACCTTTAGAATCTGGTGACGTTCGGGGTCAGAAACATAAAGGCGGCCATCAGCCGGCGATAGGACCAGGTAGTACTGATATGATACTTGGGTGGTACTAAAATCACAAAAGCAAGCGTAAATGATTAATTGGTGGAATTGAAATAATTATCGGATATAGTTTTTGTTCTTACTACGAAAGATGGATGAAATAATGTGGTAAACAAATTTACACAATATTTTTACACAATATTTACAATATCCGATCAATTAATAGAATCAATAATAATAATAGAAATCAAGTGCTCATTATTAACTTCAATGCACCAGTGAGAGAGATAAATATGGAGTAGAATAGTAACTATTTTGAAAGAATACAAGGCTACCAATACAAATGCAATATAATTAAAACCTCCCTTTTCAGTTTAAGTGCACAATAAAGGAGGCAGTATTGTGATCATTCAATAACTATTTTATTAAGTAAACAATACCGCAAGCAATAAGGTGGGCCGCAGGCGAATCCAGAAATCTATCAGCATCAGACAATTCAGTGGAACTTCACAGTACTTTGGACTCGTATTATTATATTCGAGATCTTTATACATAACTGGACGACTATCACGAAATTCTTGGAACAACTTTACACTCGCATGAAAGAAGTCCCAAACAGAAGAAGCTCAGTCAGTTAAAAAAAAAATAAAATAAATAAAATAAAATAAAAATAAATAAATAAAAATACTACCTACTAGATTAAATTGAGTTTTAGCACTTTTGGTAAGTTGCACTCTTCAATTATCTTTCAGTAGGTATGAATGGGTACCAAAATAGTAGTTAGTTTTGTTTGACCTATAGAATGTTCTTCAGGCAATTCACAACGAAAAATATCATATTGGTGTTATTGAAACTGAATTAGGCATTGATGTGTTTACCGCAGTTGAAGAACGGTGAAGACGGAGCCATCAGGGGCTAAGCGTCGCACCAAATTGAAATCACCGATGTACAGAGAGCCATCTGGTCCTGAAGTGAGAGCTACTGGCGTAAGCAGTCTGGCGTCCCTGGCCACTCCGTCGCAATCTTTGCAGATCAGGGGCCTCTGGAGACCTGTTCCCATGACGACTTTAACGCTCCGAGCGAGCTGTTTCAGATGGACAGTGGAACCATCGCCTTTTTGCAGAATGCCTGAAACAAGTTAATCGATGATTATTAATTTATCTAATGGAATCTTTGTAGTCCACATGCATCAGCGAATGGGTTGGTGGGTATAAGAATCTAAGGGGCAGCAGCTGAAAGAATGTGGAAGGATCCTGTGAAAACAAAATTTCAGTAATGCGATTATTTTGAAAGGATGGTAGAAGAGGAAATTGCGTCTGAAGGCTAAAGAGTGAATACGTCTCTCACCTCCATTTCAAATTTTAGCTGCATAGGTTGAATAGCAAAGAAATTAACTCCAGAGATCACAAGGCAACGGTAACACTAGCCTTGTTGTGTAAGTCGTTTTTACGTGCCATTGTTTTGTGCCGTTGTTAGATGACAATTTTAAGCAAGAATGGCTCCTTAATGCTGTATCCTACGTTAAAAACAACATTGATGACCCATTTGATGGAGCTCTAAGTCTTTTTAAAAATTAATTCCTCATTGTCAACCAGTAGATGCAACAAAATGAGCGGCGCAACATCAAAACTGATGTTTCAACAAAACTGGATTTACTTCTAGATTTACTCCCACAAATTCCAACTGAACTAAACCAACTGTCGACTAACTGTAAAACAAAAGCCACAATATAGGTACCTTCATGGAAGTTGTAGTGATGATGGATGTCCAGACTCCATCCCCCTACGTCGGAAATGTCCACATCAAACCCTTGCAGAATGGCGGTTTGCGTCTCCCACACGATTATGGGGCAGGTGGAGTGCTCGTAACCCACAGAGATTTTGGCCTGGGCCACGCCGTAGACTTTCTGTTTGTAGACGTTCCTCTTGTTCCAGGCAAAAGTGTGCGTCAGGTTGGGGTCAGCTTCATACACTTTCGTGTGAACTGACCCTTCGATCTCCACTCTGACGTGGACTTTTACTAAGGACTTGGGTATGACGCCTCGGGTGAGCCTCATGACCACCTTACTGAGATACCCAGGCGCGAGGCTAGTCCGATACATCAGATGAAGTTTGGATCCAGGGATCCTAATACTTTCTTGCAGCATCTGAAAGAAGTACAATATTGTATTTTCTCATGTCTTTTACATAGATAACCATTATAACCACCAATCAGTATCATACGTAAATACCTAAACCTAATGCTGCAAAATTAAAAATTTACCTGAGTTTCAGCAAAAACCAAACTTTTTCCAGGTTTCCCGCCGACTTTTTCAGGCATCCAGGTGGACAGTATGACAGGCATCAGAAGGGTCTCGTCGTGATCCAAACATGGGGCGCTGTGTAACGGACTACCTAATCCTGTTGAAATAGAATTATTATAAATGTACTGTCGGTATTTACGGTAGGTTAGTCCAAACATGAGTAGGTAGGCACTCGTATTTCATTTTCAAATTCATCATTTTTTAATCTTTCTAACTAGTGTATTTTGTGATTTCATCGGAATTTGGGTAATCCCACATACAATATTGGGAATGGACGAATAACATGAGGGGTATTTGATAGAGTTTGGGTGAGCCCAGAACAGTGATGTAGCCTCAGTGGAACTCCTTAATAGAAAAATCTTAGCCCCAGAAGTTGAGATCAATAAATTCAAATAAAATTCCATACTCTGACACTGTAAAATACTTAGGGATGCACCTTGATTCCAAACTTAACTGGAAATATCACATTGACAAAAAGAATCAGGAACTAAAAATCAAGTTCAGAAAGATGTACTGGTTGATGGGAAGGAACTCCCATCTCTCACTACACAATAAATTACTCATATATAAACGGATACTGCGCCCTATCTGGACCTATGGGATTCAGCTCTGGGGTTGTGCGAAAAAAAATCAAATATTAAAACAATCCAAACCCGACAAAATATAATACTGAGAAGTATAGTTCAGGCCCCCTGGTTCATGCGGAATGATGATATTCATCGAGACTTGAGGGTAGAAACGGTCACCAAAATTATCGCCAAATATGCAAGGAAAGGGCCGATTACACGAGCAACAAAAGTTGCGCAACTCCAAAAAAATTGCACTAGAAAAGTTGTACGCAACACAAAGCAACAAAATTGCCTCGTGTTGCGTCAAGATGTTGCAAGGAATTAATTGCACTGTGTTGCACCAATAAAGTTGAGCAATAGAAATTGCTCAATTGTTTCGTTTACACGGGCGACTACAGTTTGCGCCATGGACGGTGAAGAGGTGGTCGTCGCTGCTGCTGCCAACCAAAGGAAAAAGTGGGGAATTTGACAGCGCCAGTTTCTGAGCCAGAGAGAATGTGGGTTGGCTCTCACCTCTGAAATTCTTTCACGTCAATATTTGCTCATAAGGCCATGCTGCACAAATAAACTCCTATCTTTCCTACGTTAAAATTCTCTCATGAGGCAATGCTGCACCCCATCAGTGCAGTTTCACGTCAATATTTGCTCATAAGGCCATGCTGCACAAATAAACTCTCAATGTGATTGGCTGTTTCGTTCCCTCTCCCGACCCAAGGCCGAAAAATTGCCGCAATAGTGCAATAATTTTCCAAACCCCTTGGACTTCATTTCAACACGATGCAACAGTTGCCGAGAGGGCTCGTGGGCCTGAAATGTTATACAACTCCCGTCAATTAATTGCCTGCAATCTTCGGCAACTTTTTCGAGGAGAGAATAGTTGTCCAACTTTTTTGAAATAGTTGTGCAATACTTTTTTCTGCAATTATTGCCGGAAAAAATCACTCGTGTAAAAGGGCCTGAAGCACGAAAATCGCCTCCACAAACACGAGAACCTGGAGATGCTCAACGTTTTAAACAACGAAGGAGAACTTCGGCGACTCAAGAGAAATAAACCTCTGGACCTAATTGTGCTGTGCAAATAGTGCGAGTGTAATCCAGTGTTTTTAACTGTACTTGATACAAGTATGGGCCAGGTTTTGCTGTAAACCTCCCCCCTTAGTGAGCTTATCATGAAATGAAATATTGCTAGATGAAGTGTACTATGTTTCAGTTGCAATAAATAAATTACGAAAAAAAGAAAAAAGTGGAACTCCTTGAAGTAGGTAAGTATCTTAGGGATAAGTAAATATTAGAATTGTATTACCGAAGGAAATACAATCTCACCGAGAGCAAGTGCAGCTGGAGGGGCACCTCCTGGAAAGATTTCAGAGTCGTCCGACAGCTGCATCGTGATGGGGCCGAGGACGACGATTTGATTCCAAGGAACGAAAACTGTCTTCGTCATAGGCCGAAATGGACTTCTCTGGAACTGAAGGGTCACTGCTCCACCACCGTTGACAAGGACGTCGAACCTACAAGTTGAAAAGTCCAGATTTTCAACTGATAGATACATATTTAAGTAAAATGTATGTATGTATTAAAATATCTGTCAGGGTTGAAGATACTTAATTTAATGGTCCAGAACCAGAAATACAATCCAAGACCTGAGTTTTCTGAACTATACTTGATATTACACATTATAATTATATTACAATAGGTATAGGAATACCCAATCTTAAATCTATTTCTCGTAAATCACGTCAGTAGATAATTCAAGTATGAATCTTACAATTTTGGAAAATTTGGAATATAATTCAATACTAAATTATATGGTTTTTAGGAGAGTTGAGGACCATACAATGATAGAATCAGTATCTCACCAAACTGCCATGGACTTGCCATATTAAGTATTCTACATTCCTCCCACTGACTGAAAAAGACCAATCCATCAAGGTAACAACCAATCAATTCGAATGCCATGTTCTGATCGACTTTGCAATTCCTTGCCAATCCGGCTTCGCATCAATTCCACCCAGCTGCACCTAACTCATTATTCCCACTATCTCCTCAATAACGAAATAGGTATAGAGATCATGTCTCCCTCCATCAATAACTCTCATATGATACCTAAACGAATTGAAGGCCTTCTAACACTCGTAAGTGCCGAGGAACTCAATTCTATGGAGAGTAAAATTACTACTGGTTCTAAAGGAGAAGAGTTCAATAAACTCGACCAGTTTTATGGTAGGTAGTTCAAGCGGGTTCTAGAGTGCTAAAAGACTGGACTCTCATGGAGTGAACACGTAGGTTTTACGCATTAGGTGACAAACACATAGGTAGTTCCTACCCTTGCGGTGGAAGAATTCGTAGTTCCTATTCCAGTTTGTAGGGTAACAGGAAGAAAAATTCATAACTCCCGCAATTCGGTAAAGGCGGGAAAAACTCCCAGCGTTGAAATTTTGGGAAATGTGAAAGAAAAGACACACATCATTAGTGCTGAACTCACGTATAATGTCGTGATGAGGCTACAAATAGTGTGGCTGAAAAAATTCGTTGGCATTTTCAAATGGTGTGTCGATGTTTATCAGTAAAAAACTCATATATTTGAGTCTTTAACATGAAATGCATCAAGGGAGGGTCTTTCTAATTACTTCATATTTTCTTTTATGCATACAGGGTATCTAGAACGAAAATGGGAGCAAAACGCAGATCTCTGTAACTCCGTTATGACTGAGTTTTACAGTTTCACTCACAATTTTTTAGTTTATTTGTTATGCTCAATTTTCTGCGTTTTTAGGGGTAAAAAAACTTTAATAAAGTGTAAAATCGGTCATAACGGGGTTCATGCGTGAAAAAATACCTACGTAGAAACCTTACCCCAAACTCGTAGGTTCATGAAGGATCATTTTTCGAGAAAACTCTCAATTCCATTGAAAAACCAAATTTTTCAACATTGAAGCATAAATCCCCCCCCCCCCCCCTCCACCAGTATTCAGCAAAGTAAAATTCCACAATAAATTGAAGTGCGAACTGGAAACATAGTTTCTCCCCCGTCTTCGTGAACGTTTGAATCGTCTACATCGTAGCACTGAAGCAATGAGCCCGAATTGTGGAAGAACAGCAAAATCTACTAAGGATTCTGATTAGAAGTGTCCCTCCGACCCGTATCAACAGCACTAAGTTAAAGGCGCTCACAGTATCCTCCCGCATTGCTCCATATGAGGAAAAGATCCTGAAAAACCTTAGAACCTTGAAAACCAACGGGAACAAGGTATTACTCTGTTGGGTAAAAGGACATAGTGGGGTAAGAGGAAATGAAATGGTCGACTACATGGCAAAACAAGCAACCACTCGCTCTCCTCCTCAAATTGCTGCTGAATACCCTCCAACAGAATTGAAGAAGAAAATCTCCCAAAAAATGCACTTGGAATGGGCTGCCCAATATGCGTCTGTACCAGGACACAGATACACAAATCTATTTCCGATTCTTAAGAGAAACCCCTGGTTTTACAAAGTAAGAGACGCCAAACCTAAAAGTTTCTACCGCAATATCACTCGCTTGAGAACAGGACATGGCAGAACCAACTCTCGAATTCATTTATTCGACCCACTGACACTGCCTGATTGCCCCCATTGCCCAGAGGAAGCAGAAACCATGGCACACATCATCTTGGAGTGCCCTCAGTACGAGGCGGACAGGAATGATCTCCTATCGTCCATTCCAAGAGATGCGACAAGACCCTTCAATTTGGATACACTCATCGCAGAAGAGAAGTTGGAAGTATATGAGTGCATTAATGATTTCCTGGACAAAATTGAACGTTCACTCTGATGTGTTATACCCTTTTATTATTTACCTATGCAATAACTAATTATGTATGTAAACTTGAAGTATTAAATTTTTGTAAAGAAATTTGTAACGGCTGAAAGGTGCTACCGAAGCCAAAAAAAAAAAAAAAAAAAAAAAAAAAAAAAAAAAAAAAAAAAAAAAAAAAAAAAAAAAAAAAAAACAGCACTAAGCCGACTAACTGTGTACCTCGACTCCAGGAATCAAGCATTCCTACAAACGAGTCTTTGGAACCTATCTCACTTTTTTTTCCGCCTCTTCCAAATCGCGGGAGTTATTTTTCCAGGAGCTTCAATTCCAGAGTTTTTTTCTAGGATTTTTTCTTCCTAGAACCGGTTTACAGAGGTAATTATATAGTTGCAGAACTGCCAGAAACATGGTACAACGCCTCAGAGTTACTGTGAATCTACAACTAAGTTCCAAGTGCTTGAGACCACCAACTAGTTTCTTAATACATTATCGGAACATCAACCAAGACGTGCAAGTCATATCCAATGCTGAGGCAGCAACACGACAACCTGTGAAACCTTGTACCGTTTTGAAAATAGAATTTATCGAAAAATGTAGGTGCCAAGGAGGCTCTCTGTCAAAATGTCGAAAATCGAAATGTAAGCAGCGCCCCTTGCAACAGCAATAAGCATGTTTAACTAACACTTTCCAATGATTTGACGTTGAAACTTTACTTTTGAAGCCTTCAGGCCAAATGGTAAATCAAATCGTTAAAAAAGGCGACGAGCATGTGCATTGGAACCCGTCGAAACTCAAGTTCTGACGATCTGATGATTCCACGTTGAAACTAGTGGACCATATTTAACTAGACCTTAATACTTTCCCCAAGGTATCTTTCCCTCTTCATTGACAATATTCTATCTACTGGCAGTCTATGGTGGAGGCTGTACCTGTAAGCAATGAAACCAGAATGATACAATCTACTCCGATAACCTCTCAAATTTTCACCACATACCGCAGTAGGGACTTGAATGGACGACGCAGAATTAGAACTGTTAGTTGAGTACCTACTTAATAATGTGTATCAAGTGCGAAAACGATAAATTTAACACATTAACTGGAATAATTTTATATGAATTAGTTAGGTAATTCAAGTTACTTACCATCCACCAGCTCTTGTTAAGGTGAAGCCGAACCTCGAGTCCCGATCAACGGAAACCCTGATTCCAACAATACCCAGGCCCTGGGGGCTCAGGACTTGGCCACGCATCACGGAAACACGCCTGACAAATCCCAAAACATCAAGTAAGTGAATTTGAACATGGAATATTTGATTTAAATAAAATACGGAAACTAAACAAAATTAAAAACGTTGAAGCTAACTGCATTTTTTTAGGTAGGTAGGTAACAATTGATCTTCAAACAAAAGTATAGCAAAGGCTTTACTAATTAAAGAGCCAGGTACCTACAGTTGTACCTTTGATTTTGAAGACTGTTTTTAAGCAATAGTAAGTATTCACTGCATAACCTCAAATTTAATTTTACGAGTGGTTAAATTCATTAAAAAAGTTACGGAATCAAATTAAAAAAGAAATTAAGAACAACAACAAGTTCACAATTGAATAGGTGAGTACTTTTTTCAACTTAGTAAGTTACTTATTTTGGTCAGTTTTAGTTCCTACATAGTGTATTGTTGAAGCTATTAAAAAACAATTGACGACAATTGGAGTCATTCAGAGATGACTGCATTCTCGTGAAAGTAGGTACCTAATGTCAAACACAAGTAAGTTATGGTATTCATAGATAAAAATTAATAAATGGTAGCGAAACGAGACAAAAAGCGTAGAAAAAGATTTGAAAATTATTTACATTGCTACATTTTTAGATCGAGCCACAATGCTTTTTCTTGTAGTTCCAAACTTTAAAATTTTCATGCTTCTTCAAACTAAGTTTGATTTAAAAAATAAAAGTCGATTCAGGCATTTTTTCTTCAGTTTTGTATGTACAAGGCGATACATGCAGTATGGTGCAGTGACTCAAGAAGGAGTTCACTTGAAATTTATCATCAAGTAATGCTAGAGAAAATAAAATAAAAAATTACTATTAACTATAATAAAATTAATAAATGCATTCGAATGACGATGATAATAGCACAACATTTTAGAATTAATAATCGGTACAACTTTGTTGATGCGATTTCAATACCCATTCTTCCAGTACCTAGAATTGAACCTACATACCGTTTGGTTGTGGGAGGTCAACTAACAGTATTTTAGGTAGTTGCAAAATAAAATTGGATTTGAACGGTTGCAGCATAGTACACTTCTACTTGTGAGCACCTTGACAGAGATGGTGGTGCGTACCGGAGTTTTTAGGTGTGACTTCGTAAACAATTGAAATTAATAAATGAAAACAAGAAAAATGATAAAACATTGAAATGAATCTGATTAGATCAAATGTACAAATAACAAGTAGACGGAGAGGATCTTACTTCAATTGATAACCATACAGTCAAGTTGGAATGTCAAGCATATCGAGTGAGTTAAATTAAACAGCGCTAAATCCTCCTGAACAGAAAATACGGTGATTTTTAGCTTCCACCAGAAATACGTCGATATTTGCTAATATTTTGTGTTAAGATTTTATTGTGCCTGAGGATTCGGGATACTTATGTCAATAAGTACTTATTGTCAACATTAGTAGCTAATATATTTAGTGAGTACATGTAATTAACTTGTCTTAATTTATCTATTCGCCATTTGGGTATGACAAGAGTGTTTAAAACTTAGGCAAGAATTAGGAAAACTTGAAACTGAATTAATTCAGAAAAAAGGGGTTCCAGTGGGAAGTGAACCCACATCCTTCGTTTATCTGTACAGACAGCCACACCTGACCACTTGGCGAAATGGAACTCTGGATGGAGTAGCTTTTGACTCCGCTAAGACTTCGCATTTTAATATATTAACATTTTTATGTTAAAATTGAACATATCAGTAAAATTATCACTCTGAAGCATTAATACTTGTATTAACGAGACAAAGTGATTCTTTGTAGGCGTCTGCTCGAGGAAGTGACTGGATAGGAGAATCTTGGTTAACCCTTGGTTAAGTTGGTCTCTACCCACTTGCTCTCGCTTGCCTCGGACCACCACCGTGTGTGCGAACGCAAGATTACCTTGAAAAAGCTGGTGGTGGCCAGATAACGCCAAATTTCCACAAAAAGCAGATGACGTAGACCCAGATTTTCATTGCCATCAAAAGCAAAAGCAATGCACAGGGGCTTGTCAGTGCCCAAGCAGTGGACTTTGTCCGGCAGAAGTTATTGTGGTGTGATCAAGCAACATCAACTACTCCAAAACCCAGCTCATCTGCTGAGTTTGCTGTTGCACTGCATGAGTCGGTAGATGATAAAGAGCTCAGACAGTGCTCTGAATCCCCCATTCCTACCCAGTGGGTGGAATGGGCTTCAGAACGCATTGGGGCCCGCGACTATCGCCATTTTCACGCCGTCCGGGTCACCTCGGGCCACCTCGGTGAGGTAGTCAAGTAGTAGTCGCGGGACAGTAGACACCGTTTGCCGCGCCTGTCGGGGTAAAAATCATGTGGTGCAGCAGTGTCCTCGTACTCATGGTGGCCGCATTTTACGTCACGATATAGTTGCCAAGCAGATAGCAGGCGCTTTGTCATCTAGCGGTTGGGATGTCGAAAGGGAGAGACTATACCACATGCCGAGTGACCGGGGCAAGAAGCCAGATATCGTTGCGATCAAGCCCGATGGGTCTGTCATTATCCTGGATGTCCAGGTTGTCAGTGGCAGCGTGGACATGGAGCAGACCTAGCGGACTAAGATAAGTAAATATGATAGGAATGATCTGCAGCAAGCGATATCTGAGCTAAAAGGATTGACGACCAATATCATCAAGCTCATGGCTGGGACCGTTTCATGGCACGGGGTGTGGTGTGGAAAAAGCACCACAAAGTTACTCGAGTTGGGCATCTCAGCGGGAGTGCTCTGTGGTATCACCACTCGCGTCCGTAGGGGCTCTTACCTCAACTGGTGGTCATTTTATAAAAGCACTTCCTTTCATCCCTCTCTTCCTCCTCCTCTTCCTGCATTTTCCATCATCCCGAAAGCCCGCGTCGGGTAAACCTGGGCGTCCTCCCCACTTTTAATTAATTTTTTAAAGTTAATGGTGTGCCCCTACAAATCTTGCCTTTTAGGGGAGATTTGTAAAAAAAAAAGAAAAAAAGTGTAAGGGCAAAGGGAGCTCAACTTGCCAAGGCCTTCTTTTTCTTAGGAGAACAAAAAAACGAAGATTGGGTCAAGAAATTACTTTTTTTTGTAATATTTTTTTGGGTTTCAAAACTATCTCTCTTTCCCGAATAATCATCAAACTTAAATTTTCTACATTTTTAATTGTACCTATTTATAATCGCGAAAAACTGCAGTTTTGCAAGTCTGCTGAAAATTAACAATTTTCGGGCCCGATTTTTTCAAACTTTGAAAAATTATAAATTTTTATTGGGAAATGATAGGAAAAAAAAAAAAGATTTTGTACAGCATAATGTGGAGAAAAATATAAACATTTTTGACCTCTGGCAAGTTAAGCTCCCTTTTCCCTTGCACGGACACACACATATATAATAATCAGGGTACCAAAGGGTGAGGATCAGTTCCAAGCTCCCTCGTGGCCAAGATGTAAGCAGTATGATAGACTGTAAGCAGTCTGTTCAATTCCCACCTGGACCCACTTTTTCTGTTATAATACTGCTCCATTTTTCAAATATAAGAGGTAGGTATCTCACTATCTCACCAGAAAGGTACCTCTTATGGCGTAGCTTCCATATTGCGTAGAAGTTAACTACCTGTTGCTTCCCCTATCACCTTCACTTCTGTCTCAACTCATAGTGAATATGATCCATTATGTCATAGTAAGTATTCTCAACTATCGGTTTGTAGTCAATCATTAACTTCAAAAATATCGTTTGATACCTGAAGTCTCAAGTTCCGGAAGGCCAGTTCTTTAATTCAATCTTGGCTGGTAAAAAATTGTATCTATAGCTTAAAACCCTTTCAATAACCTGCTAATAAGTTTTTTCAAGATATATCTTATCTTATCTTCTATGGTACTATATAGTACCATAGCTCAACGAATAAACTAGGTAGGTATGCTAAAACGTTAAAATTCATCGATGATGTTGAAAAACTACGTTCATTCTGGAATATCAAGCTGAAACCAACAATAAATATAATTGATCAGCGTTATCTGCAAGCAAACTGGTTTGAGTTGACTCACCGAGATGAAAATGTTTGGAAAACTTACGGAGTGGACTGAATACCAGACATTTGTAGTAAATTACTGACGTCTCAAATTCTGCAGTTTCCAAAAACTCTTTGTTCGAACAACGAGCAGTGGTCTGTGAAACGGAAACAAAACATAACGAAATCGTGTCATTCAGTATTGAAGAAGTTAAGTGCCAAATTAAGCAATTCAAATAGTAACAATAAAAATGTAAAAAGATTATAACATTGAACATAGGTAGTGTTAAAATGGCTTATTACGCCTGCACGTACCTACTTAGAAATACCCAATAACTACTAGAATATAAGATAAATATGTAAATAAATACAAAATCTATAGGTAGGTATCTATAAAAAGTATAATATAACCTATTGAAAATGCCACAATTGGGCAGCATGACCACATGAGGAAACCGTCTTCAATTTTAACAGTTTTTTATAACAGGCATTTTTTGAATCTCAAACTTATCAGTGCTCAAAAATTCAATTTGATGGTAAACAAATGATGTTTAAATATTGTTCTGCAAAAAAAAAAAAAAAAAAATTCCGTTTTGAAGCTTGGCTTGCGATTTTTGAGCGTATTTCATTAAAAGCAAATTAGCAGCTAATATGCAGAAAGTTAAGTTCAGCTATAGTGAGTATTCACGAGGTTCTCTGGAGGGGAAAAGTAAGCAAGTTGGATTCGAAGTTTAAACTCTTTGATGCATTGGTTGACTTGGGGATGCTGTATGCTGCAGAGTTTGGAGCAATTTGCATCTGGACGACGTTGAGGTTATGCTGCTGCGATCCTTCTTAAAGAGTCTCTTCTGCCTCCAAGACAGGTCTGAGGGGCATTTCCTCAGCCTGGAAACAGGAAGGGTTCTCCTTAAGACAAAGTTCTTCAAAAAAGGCCTATGCTTCCTGATTTGGGTTCTCTCTATAGAGTTGGCCTAGGATTTGAGACAGATCACAAACCTCGAGGTGTCCAGACATAGCTCAGTGGATTTCAACTGGATTCCATACTGGTGTCTCTAGGGGTGACTCTGGACTGGAGAACAGTGAGCCACAAGCAAACGAAAGAGACGAGCAATGACCTAATCTCAAAGTTTACTAATCATAGCTTCAGAAACAAAGTAGAGAGGGCCCATGGCTCAATGTACAGCGCCATATACTGATCAATTATAGATTTTTCTGGCCGCCAAGTTTACTACAGACCGTCAGGTAACATCCATAGGGAACGTGTCATTGCTCAGTTACCTATGGAGCCCAATAGCTGTTCCGTCAACCATAGTTTGCTTTTACCACAAGTACTCGTGGAATTGCTATGAGCTATGTAGTACTGGTTGCTATTATTGGG
Source organism: Adelphocoris suturalis (assembly GCA_030762985.1). Taxonomy (NCBI): domain Eukaryota; kingdom Metazoa; phylum Arthropoda; class Insecta; order Hemiptera; family Miridae; genus Adelphocoris; species Adelphocoris suturalis. The sequence continues at coordinate 34,634,934 of CM061050.1, read as the reverse complement.
GTGTGGCCCGTCTGGGTTTCGGCATTAGTGGCCAACTTTGAACTTTACTGTCAACCATGTACAAACCATACTTGAAGCACTATCTGACCACATTCCTTCCATTTCCATATTCGTCCATTGAACAAGAATAACACACTCTTGCTAATATTATTGGCCAGAAATTAGTGGTGACTGCTCGTAGCCTTCTACCTACCTAATGGACTTAACCTTGTGTCATCATCCGTCACTAATTCCCCCACATCAGCCTGACCACACCCACTCGATGATCACTATCTACCCCCTCAATAATTTCACCAAGCAATGCAAGAACCACATAATTATTGATCTGAAGCATTTTCCATTATCTATAACAAATTGTAACTCTAATTTCATGTATCCTTTTATGTCCAATATAAATTGGATCTTAAATACCCATTTATTTTATATTTAAATAATCGATTTCATTTTGAACTCGTAACAGTTTTAATGTTTTTTATGAACCAAGGTGTTTCAATCTATGTTGAATTCCGAAGATCTTAGTGTATTGCACTCATTTATTGCATCGAAGGAAACAGTCGAAAATGACTGGAGAAATGCGCCACTCTAGTTGTTTTAGACCAAAAGAACGCTCACAGCTGTACTACTAAGCACTACAGTCGTTTCTTGAAGACTCAACCGACCCGGAGCACTATGGAAAACAAAATACGGGTAGGTTCATACTAGCTGTAAAGTTAGAAGTACAAATGAGGGGGTCATGAGGCACTGCATTGTAGTCATCCATAATTGGAGGGAGCTTTAAAAAGGGACGGGAATCTGTTGACACAAGCCTTAGCCTGTGACACAAATTTTATAAGAGTACTCTGATCGTGCAAACAAATAGACTTCATTTTGACTGTGATATCTATGTTGATAAGTAGGTACCTACCTTAATTTTTCAAGTAGTAGGAATAGTAGTAAGTGTATTGTCGTGTTTTATAGTACCCGAGTAGAGGTACCTACCAATTTGTTTTTCTTTTCTACAATTGTTCCCTTACTAAGATATCTCCATTGACAATGGAATATTTCATAATTAAGTTTGTTATGCGTTTGGCTTGCCTCGTATGGCATAAAGCTGTATATTAAATATTATATTATATCGTCTGGGTATTATTCAATATAATGATGGTATAATTATTATACCAATTATAATTCTTATGAGGCTGACTGGGTTGGCTCCCCGCCGGCATTGTGGGGGTGCTTTATGGGTCCCCTCCATCACACTCCCTCTTCAACGCAACATCTTAGCTGATATCAGTATCTGCCTAATTAGTGAATAACAATTTGTTACCTATTTTCCTGGCGTAACAATTGTCATGCAAACAATTTTGTAACGACAAATAAAGGTTTCATTTAATTTTTCTAGACCTGAGATTTCTAAACCCTTATCTCGGCAATGAGACTCTGGAGTCTCATCCACCTTCTAATGCCGATAACTCCTAATGTAAATGAGATTTTTCGTTTGTCCCGATTTTTGATGTTAGTGGCAACACTGTGGAACCCAACAAAGAAGCCCCATGCAGTAAGTCAGAAGGTGATGCTGCTCTACTGATAAGTTTATAAAAGGATTGTGAGTTTTGAAGGATTTGCTTGAAATGAATAACGTGAAGAAACATGTCATGGAAACTTCAAGGGTTGAAGTGAGCAGGTAGGTAATTCAAGTTCGACTCCATTCTATGGAATCGAGTTATGCTTAATTCTACTGTATGTTCAATATCTAGGTACTAATTAATAATATTGTGAATAGCAGGCAATATGAGTGGTTGGGTTTACACGAATCACGAGATTAACTAATAGATATTAAACAAAGGAAAAACATCTGCCACATTGGGTGGGCAGTAGGTATAGCTTCTTCACATTTTGTAACATGTACCTACCTACGTATAGAATTAGTGGAGGAACAAAGTTGAGTCAAAATTGTTGAATGCAAAATAGAAAAGCAATACCTGTCAGTATCTGTAGATATGGAAATATACCTACGAAATAGGGGCTTAATTAATTGTTAATCAATACCTAATGACTCCAACGGCATTCGACATCTAGGAAATAAATAAAGCATTCCGCTAGAGGGGAACACCGAGGTAGGTATATGTTTATGCATAAAACGTTCAAGTGTATACATTTTAAAACACGTGCCTACTAAAATATGGCTACTAATGGATAATATTCTGTTGAATGTTGGCCGTCGTTGCAAGAACCAAAGGTTAAAACTTCACAGTAATTGCTTAATTGCGCTTAAAAAAAAGAAGCTAAATGTCATTTTTTTCTGCACAACATTATTTTATAGTTTGTTTCCCACAATTTAATTTTAAATTCAATTTTTTGTTCACAATAAAATTGATCTCATCAATGTTTGTGTGCAAATTCAAGGAAGTCTATTGTAAAAGATCGTTGAAAAAAGAAGATAACCCTCGAAAATTCGTTCATGTGGTCATGCTGCACGGCAAGATCAAGGACTTTTCTTAGCGGTAAAAGAGGGTACCTACTTGCCTAATAACTCAACAACTTAACATTATAGACAACATCACAGTTGTAGCTTTCTAGAATTAATGTTACGAATACCTACCTACATAATGGTAATGACAGCCCAATATTTTTATGGTACTCACCGATACCGTCAGCTGTAAATGAACTAGCATTTAATGGAAAGAAAAGGTTCACACCATCATTGATATTTGACGTTTTTAAATGTGAACTTGATCCGCAACCCATGAGGGGCCTTCCCAGCAACTCCTTGTTCGAACATCGAGTAGGAAACTGTGAAACGAAAACAAAACATGAGGGATTGACATTTCAGTGCTCAGGTCAGAACATAAGAAAGGAGAAGAAATGTGTTACAAACATGATGAAATACTATCTTTAATAAGGCAAAAATATTTAATAGGTAGGTAGGTACATAATAAGGATTGTAGGTGACAGTTAAAACAATTTTTTACAATCATGATAAATCTTGATCTTTATACAACAATAAAAGTTCAATTTTTAGGTATTTAGTTGATCATAAAATGTTTATAGTAAGATTTTTCTGTTTGCTTTTAAAGACATCAAATCCAGCACGTTATCAGCCGCAAACGACAGTGGATAGTGAATTGACATCATGGTCAAATGAAGAAGGCGTTCGTTACCCATCTTATTTCTAAGGTATTTTTCTAATCTTAATTCCTAAGGTACTGCAGGATCCCATAATGTAAAAGTTAAGAAGACATCTAGGAACATTCTCCCCGTAGGATATTGTGAGGAGTGTGGGGCGGAATACAGAACCCCGTGACGCACATAGGATAGATAAATTTCCCATAGACTGCAAGATCCCATAAAGTAAATTTATGAATTTTCTAATCCCGGAACGGATGGTAATGTGTTGTGTGAATTTCCGCTCCACAAGAAAATCGATTTTCGAAGCGTTAGATCGCGTTTTTTTTTTTTTTTTTTTTTTTTTTTTTTTTTTTTTTTTTTTAAACCGAAAACCGATGGAAAACGGTTTTCTAGACAGGTTCACACTACCATTCATACTTCTTCAAATTCCTACTTCGAAGTTGAGTGCCAAATTCTCTCTCATTCACTCATTCCAAAAATGTTTACTTAATTATTGTTTTGTTGTGATATCGTTGGAGCAACGTAATTATGTAGCTCAGTAACATGGATGATACCTTGGTGAATAGTCAAAGAGACAATGCAACCCAATGTCCCCATTGTTCTAGAGGCTTTACAAGAAGAGAACTCACTCTACATATACGCTACAGACATACAAATATTGCGAACCTGAATACCAACCGTTTTACTCAAAGTATAATATCAATACCAAATGCTGATCCTATTCAGAACTATTTCATAAGAGGCTTCGGGGACGGGATGTTAAATTCTCCAGGAGGCTCGACCACATTAAGATGGGACATGCTGTAGGAGAGAGCCATGTGTCTGCAAGGAAAGCAGTACGAGTTACCTCAGGGAGCGGTCGGCGTGTCACTCCTTGCTGATGAAGTGAAAGGGCTAGCCGAGGCAATACGAGATTCGGAGAGAATTTTCTTCTTCTGAAGCACTGCCCTCCAGAGAGAGAAAGGAATCTCTTCAGGGGAAGATCTCAGAAGGCTTCTGAACACCATAATAAAAATTTGGAGTGCTGAAAGGTATGAAGAGTTGCTACACGGCAAGGCGTACACGGGTCGTTCAGGTATAGTGCTAGAGGCGTTGATCTGCCTTTAAGGTCGTATACATGACCCATGTCCGTGTACCAAAATATCTAACTTCTTATCTCAGGAATCTTACCTCTACATATTGGACCTATTAGCAGAACCTATGAGTATTATAAAAATAATATCTGAAGAATTTCACATCAGACGAATATTCTCTGTTGGTAGTTCGTGCTAGTGAAATAATAGATACTACCCTAACCATGAATAATTTTTTAATTCATCAAAAAAATTTCGGGGGGGGTCCGGACCCCATGGACCCCCCCTCTGGCTACGTGCCTGCCTACAACACTCGTCCCAAAGAAAGCTGCAACTAGACATTGTAAGCAGATTCAAAAGCGCTATGAAAATGTTGAAGAAAACAAGACTGCTGATTTATATATATTTATGTCGCTGTAAAAAATTGAAAGAAAATATACACTATTACACCTTTAAATAGACCAAGTTCTCAAAAAGCGCGTGTGGGTGGATTCTAGAAACCTCGGATAACGATCTATGGTCAAATCAAAGGGTAGAAAATGAGAAGCACACCGAAAGGCACAACTAGCGCATCCTTCTGGCATTCAGGGCTACTAGTAAGCTGATTGGGTGAGTGATTCGCCGGCTTCCCGCTTACACTTGAATCTCGTTGCTTTTTAGTGAATCTGGGAGAAATCGTGAGTTAGGTATCGAAATGGATCCAATACGAGTAATTTCGTTAAGCGGTTGGCCACCATCTCAAAATAGGTTCAGGTACAGGTAATATCAGAGATTGAATTAGTGTTTAGCGTTTGAAGAAGTACCTAGGTACCTAGTTTCTATAGATAGGGTACATACCTGGTTTGTATAGGTGATATTCTCGAGACTTGGACACTAGCGCATCCTTACATCGAGGCAAGGCGAAGTCGAAGTTATTTCACCTTGTTGTCATAGTGACGAGTAATCTATGCGAAAATGCGCCATTTGTAGCCCCAGCTAGACAACTGCATAACTTAGTCTTACCCTAGTTCCTAGTCAATATTTTCATTATTTTTTGTAATATGCAAGGTGATAAATTGTATGCAAATTACATCAAGTTATTATCAGGTGATGACCTTAATCGCTACGAACGCAAGATTTAATCTGTGGGGTAGAGATCCATATGAAATGTATGTTGGGAAGTTGACATAAGTACAAGTGTTCTAGATGTTCCAGACATCAGCCGCGAAGATGTTGTGGATTACCTATCTAGTTTTCAAAACTATTCTTTGGTTGAGATTTTCGCTCCGTAAAAATTGCTAAAGTTTGTTGGATTCCTGTTGTTAATTGTGCTGGGAATAGTTATAAATTCATCCGCTGACGGTAATGGAAGTTTTTTTTACTTGAGTTTTGGTAGAATCTTCACCCTCATTCGTACAAAAGACATCCTTTCATTTCCGGATTTGATTTTGCTTTTGTAGAAAAAATTTTCAGTGTTGTGAAAAAACCAAGGGCAGTGCGTCCGGGACAACGCCTCCGGTATCATGGGAGACTCCCAGGGGTCTCAAGGATACGCAGCTCAAACAAGAAATTCGATATGCCGATTTTGCGGACTTCCATTCACAACAAGGGGTCTGACTCGACATGAGAATAACTGCAGAAATCCTGCAAGTGGCCAGCGAGAGTTCGCCTTCGGAAAGGATCTTCGTGCTCTGCGCCGTCATTCTACAACGGGACAAAGCAATAAAAGGAGGAGCGGACACAAGAAGGGCAATCGAGAGGCGGCTAACACTTTGGGATCAACAAAAGTTCGAGGAACTCGTGCTAGAGGCTGAGCGGTGCAACCGTCGGCTGAAAAGGTCACGCCAGGCGCATCATGATCATGACCACACAACCCGGGTGTTCACAAGGCTAGTGCTGTCAGGGCGTTTGCGTGATGCCACAAGATGGATAACGGGGAAAGGTTCGGGAGGTGTAATGCTCCCAGAAACGATATTGGACAACGGGAAGACGGTGCTAGAGGTTCTCTCCGACAAACACCCCCCGCAAATGGAGCCAGAAGAAGAAACATTCCTCACTCGGGATGAATTGCCAACACTGGTGGACGTGGATGTCACGGAGAGCCACATCGCAGTCTCAGCTCATCGCTTGATTGGCAGTGCAGGGCCTAGTGGGACTGACGCCGAGCAGTGGCGAAATATGCTTCTGCGCTATGGCTCACACAGTCGACGTCTACGGGAGGCAGTGGCAGCACTAACCAGAACCCTGGCAAATGAGGTGGTAGAGTGGCATAAGATCCGAGCCCTTTTGGCAAGAAGAGGTGTGGCCTTGGACAAACGACCAGGAGTGAGACCAATTGGTATAGGGGAAGTGCTGCAGCGCGTTTGTGCCAAAACTATGGCAATGATTACTGGAGGTGACCTTCAGGAAGCATGCGGAGCAGACCAACTGGGTGCTGGAATAAAATCAGGGGTAGAGGGTGCAGTACACGCTGTAACAAGAAAGTTTGAGGAGGACCAAGAGGTTGGCCTACTGCTCATAGATGCTACAAACGCCTTTAATTCCATCAGCCGCCCACTCGCTCTATGGAACTCAAGAATCCTTTGGCCTAGGTGCTCGCGGTTTCTGTTTAACACCTACAGGGGATTCCCACAGACCTTATTCCGCCAAAGTGACTCACAACTGCTGAGCATGGAAGGGACAACCCAAGGAGACCCCTTGGGGATGATGATGTATGCCGTAGGAACCCTCCCCCTAATTCAAGAGCTCAAGTCCACCAGCTGGACGCAGAATTGGTACGCGGATGACTCGGCATGTCTGGGAAAGCTACCAGACATAAGGCGGTGGTTAAGCCAGCTTGAGGAGAAGGGGCCAAAGTGGGGATACTTCCCGGAACCCAACAAAAGCTTCCTCGTCATAAAACCAGGAATGGAAGAGGAGGCGAGGAGCTTGTTCCCGGGCCTCAAGCTGGTGTACTCCCATCGATTCCTGGGGGGATTTGTAGGCCCTCATCAAGACAGGCAGGGCTATGTCCGAGACAGGGTTGCAGGCTGGGTGGACAATGTGTCCAAAATGGCCTCCGCAGCCCACAAGAGCCCTCAAGCCGTCCACACAGCTTTCACAAAGTCGCTCCAGAAGGAATGGTCTTTCATTCATCGAATTATAGAAGGCTGTGAGGAGGAGTTTGTACCACTGAGAGACACAATACGGGCAGAGCTCATCCCAGCCATCTTCGGGAGAGATGTCCCCGACGAGATTGTGGAGATCCTCACACTTCCTGCACGGCTGGGTGGAATGGCAATAGAGGATCCAGTGGAGACCGCCGCAACAGCATTCCAGGTATCCAGACAGGCAAGCGCACACCTGGTTGAAGCCATCAGAGAAGGTACCCCCCTCCAACTCTACAGCCACGAAGAGCAGGCGGAGAGAGTCCTTCAGGAAGCCCGCAGCGAACGGAGGCAGGAACAGCAGACAAGAGGGGATCAGCTGCTGTCAGAAGTGTCACAAAGACGACAGCAAACCATCCTACGGACCAGGGAAGCCTCCCAATGGTTGACAGTGATACCACTGTCGGCTGAGGACTGCGATCTCTCGGGGTCACAGTTTCAGGATGCATTGGCCCTTCGGTATGACCTGGAACTGGCCGCTTTGCCAAGCACCTGCGATGGCTGTGGGGAACTCATGGACGTCAACCATGCCCTAAACTGCAAAAAAGGAGGGCTGGTAAAAAGGGGACACGACGTCATCCGTGACGTGTGTGCAAGCATGGCGGAGGTGGCCTGGGGCGGGGTGCACACAGAGCCTGTCCTCCGGGAAGGGGCAGAAGGGAGCCCAACCCTTGTTGCAGACCTGGCGGTTCACGGGGTGTGGCATAGGGAAAGACTAGCGTTTTTCGACAACCGCGTTGTAAACGCACACGCTGTCTCCTATGCCCACCTCGATTGGCCGCAGGTAGCCCAAAACGCAGAGGCGGCTAAACATGCTAAATATGACACCGCAGCAGAAGACATGAGGGCATCATTCACCCCACTAGTATGCTCATGCGACGGGGCGCTAGGGAAGGAGTTTCAGCGGTTCCAAAAGCAAATAGCGAGGAGGATTGCGGAGAAGTGGGCACGCCCATACTCACAGGTGGCAGCCTGGATTCGCGTGAAAACCCAGTTCGCAATCATAAGAGCAGTGGCGAGGAGACTACGGGGCACAAGGAGAAAGTTCCGCTGCCTAGGAGTCGAAGACGGAGCAGGGCTTCAATTCTGGGACGACTAGAGGCCACCTCAAAACCAGAGAGAATGTTTTGCGGCGCGAGATTGTATCCGAAGTCTCTCTATAGACGACCTTTTGAAAGCAAGCTGGTGATCGGCTCTTCTTCTCTCTTCTTGGAGCCAGCTGTTTTTAATGGTCAACAAATATATTAAATTGTATTCTGATTATTGAAACTAAAAATCTTTAGAGTACTGTGAAAGTGGTCTTGTGAAAGGGTGTATCACATGTGGAAAGGTAAGTAACTATACCTATAGGGAAGGTATACCTACATACTTTCCGTATACCTATTATTACTTGTTCGTGTACTTCATTGATAAAACGAAAGTAGGTACCTACCTAATTACCTTTTTTCTCCCTAAAATTTGCGTAACTACAGAACTATTGTAATAACTGCACTGCTAATGCTGTCTTTATGAAATCTTACCTTCAGAAGAATGAATTTCAAGGGTTTTTCCTTGCAGCTGGTTTTTAATTCATGTTGCATATTCCCTGATTCGATATTTGACAAACTTGCTAATCAGTGGTTGTATTCGTCAGCAAAGCAACGACCCACCTACTTTGTTTAGGCACTTTAAACCAACAGCAAATCTAGTAGACGTACGTACCTACCTAAGTAGTTTCGTTTCTTGGTGTAGCAACAACCTGCCTTGTTTACTTTGACAAACTATCAAATCTCTCCTTTTATTCATTCAATATAACAAGTAAAGCTTCCTCAGTTAAGCATAGTACTACAAACTTATAATAAAACGCTGATGAAGCTACCTGAGCAATGGCTAGGTACTTACACAGCAGTACAGACACCTGAGGAATTTTCAATAATCTTTTCTTTACTATTTTTCAGGTTAATAGTTATTCTCAAAGCCTAAACGAATGAAGTTCTTTAGTTTTCTGACAGTGATTAACTACAATAGTTAGTAGGCTCCTAGTTCAAATAAAAACTCTGTTCGCGTTAGATTGGTATTGTTGACAGCAATCTACAATCAATTATTGCACTCGCAGGCACGATTATTATAACATTTAGTCGAATTGAAGCTTTGTATTGCCACAATATTATACTTTTTCTAAACAAAACTGTTGAAAAATGGCCTTATAACCACGAATTATGTTGCCGTGAGATGGCAAACATCTTGTGAGAAACAGGTTGGTTGAGTAGAGGTTCATTGACGTAGGGCAGTCATGGCCGACTTTGGCTGAAACGCAAACCTACTCCAGGCGTGACGTCACGAGAATATGGGCCATAGGTAGGTAGGTACCTATACCTATACATGTAAGTTTTCCGAGAGTTAATAATAAGGAATTCATCTGTCTTTGTGTGCTTGCTAGGATTTCTAGGTGTGATTGGGACAATTTTAAACCAACCCGCCTGGACCTGAAATCTAAAGCACAGTGTTATCACTTATCACCAATGATACGAGATCAGCTGTCTAGTACTGTAAGTTGCCCAGAATGCCACAAGGGAGCGCTAGTTGTGCCTTTCGGTGTGCTCCCGCGAGACTGTCTTGTAAAAATCAGATGTTGAAATAAAAATGAAATTCCTACTCACCCTAAAAACGTATATTAAATGGGAAACCTTTTGTCTGGAATAGAAAGTTCAATGAAAAATTACCTACCATTTTATGAAAGAAATTTACCGAATGGGAAATCTTTTTTTTTATTACCAAGGCACCTACCATTCCCCCCCTTGATTTATATCTACTCTCTACTGAAAAATCGGTTTTCAATCATTTCTAAAAAAAAATTATCGTACTTTCCAACAACCGACTGTTCAGAAAGAAAACTTTAAGGATCAGATTTAATAGTTATGGATGTTTGCCTTGTCCTTCGTAGGTTTAGGTGTTTGAGGGTAGAGAATTTTTCATAGGCTTCTCAAATAATGTGGTTTATTCGTTAGCTGAGCGCTTTCGCCGTCTTGTGGCCTCATCAGAGCTTATTATTGATTGGTTCATTTTTAAAAGTAAGGTTTTTGGGCCCTCTTCAACATCTCAGTGATAACCTGCTGTATTTGGAGGTGTTGTTTACGAAAGTTATGTTAAAACGAAGTAGATGTGAAAATTTGTGTGGAGGAACATGGTTATTTTGTTGTTGTTAAGAAACAAATTGTTAATGTATTTCTTTGTTTCCCAGACCAGTTTTGAGGTCGTGAGGGGGTTCAGGAGTGCTTTGATGCTGGCCTGACTATCAGTAAAAATGTGAATGTTTTTGTTATAAGTGTTGTGGTTTTGTAAGGTGACTAGGCACTTGTTGATAGCATAGATTTCTGATTGAAATACAGTTGCATATTCGTCAAGGCTGTAAGAGTCTGCCACTTGAAGGCTGGGAATGTAAACACCAGCGCCAGAGGAAGGTTCAGATCCCCTATCTATCTTAAAACCACCAGTGTAGCAATTTATGCTGTCTATAGTGTCAACAGGGGTTTGTTGATTGTTCCACTCATTTCTATATTTTATTTCAAAGGTGGTTTTCAAGTTACAGGAAAATCTCCACTTCATTTAAATTTTGAATATTTCTCAATTTAATAACAAATTGAACCCAGGAAATCAAACCATACTTATAAGGTCATAACTAAGAGGTTCAACCTGCAGACAATGAGTGTTCCTCCACACAAATTTTCACATCTACTTCGTTTTAATATACTTAATTGACGTAAACAACACCTCCCTATCACTGAGATGTTGAAGAGGGCCTAAAAGCTCATATTTAAACATGAACCAATCAATAATTAGCTCTGATGAGGCCACAAGACGGCAAAAGAGCTCAGCTAACGAATAAACCACTTTATTTGAGAAACCTATGAAAAATTCTCTACCCTCAAACACCTAAACTTACTAAGGATCTTGAGTTGGAATTTTGGTTAAAATATAGGTAGTAGGTACCTACTTGCAAAAAAATGATTGGTACCTATAGCTTATTCTCATTTGTTTAGAATATTTTCGAATGTTCAAATGGATCTCTATCTTGGTACCTATGTACCAACGAATAACCCGCCAAATTTGTAACTGGTTGAAATAAATCATTCATTCCAAAAAATGGGAAGGCTCACTGAGTTTAGCCTTAAATAGGAAATTTTGATATTAGGCAGGTACCCAATTATGTAAAGGGATCCAGGGAGAACATAGGTGGGGTAGTAAATATAGTAAACAACTCGCTCGTTTCCCGTTACAAGAAACACAAAACACTTCCCGTCGCGAGAACACTCACTAATTAATATGAGGTGGAGCTCGTTTGTGCCGAGAGAACTCCCTCTTTCTGCGAATTGTCTCGAATCATTAATATACATCAGTAACCCTGTAAGGAGCATTAGCGCGAAAACGGAGGGAAAGGTAACAAAACTCTATTCAACGGGGGGGCTGACTGTCTTTAAGTGGAGTGGTGCAAGGGAATAAGGCGCGTTTTCGGGGAAACATAATGTATACCAGGATAAATAGGATGTTACTACCAGGTAATACTGAGGTTACTTAACAGGGAATGCCTGTTATTGACTGGTTAAGCAGTGTCATAATTTATTTTTCAGCAATGATGAGATTTGGAGCATGCCAGTTGCTAGATGAATCAAGTTGTGGAGTCGCAATGGGAATTCTTATATCACACTTAGTACTTTGCACTTTCCTGCCTTCTGTATTAGGTTAGTAACGAGGATCGGGAGAGCTTCAGTGAGTACATCAGAGTGCATTCTTGCGGTAGTTTGTGGAATGAAAAACCTTCTAGCTACACAATTGTTTATAACCTACTGTTGATTGATACAGGGTGGAATTCATAGACAAAGCTTGAGTGTGTGTGTTCACTCGCACTCACCTAAATGGAGGGTCACCCTTCACTCACCAGTTCGAATTCATAGTTGAGTGGGGTGGTTCACTCAGATTACACGAGTTTGACTGTGCACTCAGGGGACACTCAACGCTTTTTCAACTTAAGTTGGCAGCCCTGACCGTATGTTGTAGGGGAAGTTTCCCTGGTTTGAGGGAAAAGGGACGGGAAAATTCCCTCTCGCATTCCGCACTGATGTCCTTGTCCGCCGATAGCCTTGTAGGCTGAGTGGCTAGAGCAGACAATTTTCAATTTACTTTCCATGGTTCGATTTCTAAAAGGGACCGACTTTATTCTGGATATTTCTGTACACACTCGGAGAAGGTCCCCCCCCCCCCCCTTCCTACAAGAGAATTCTTTTCCTGGCCTTCAGGTAAGGGGAGGTGAATGTCTGTATGAATTTGATAAATATTGTGAAAAAATTACTAAAAACTTCTGGAGATGGACTTTTGAATGTTGGTATTGATATTTTCTCATTGGAGACGACTCGAATACTCAGTATGAAAAAATGACAAGAAGATTATAAGAAAGAGACCATATATGTATAGGAACTAGTAAACATGAGTAGTTCCGCGAATTGCTACAAGAATACTCAGGTCATACTCACTGGGGCTGTCCCGATCCATTACTGAGGCAAAAAGACTTGAAGCACTGCCTATGTGGATTAAAAAACATTACATAATGTGTCCGATTGCCTGATGCCTTTACCTTACTGTAAGTACCTACTCAAAAAACTCAAGTGCCTTTATTTTACTGTGATTAATAAACACCTTTAAGGTTTATCGATAACTGAAGGAAAAGCTTTATAGGCTTATCGTCATTAATCACATTTTAGGGAATTTTCGTAAAAAATTAAGCTATTGCGATGGCTCCAAAAATTTTAAAAGCAAAATTTTCGAAAACTTTCCTCATTAAAATCTGTTTTAAGACATTTTGAAACGAAATCTAGAAACGAAAGGATGAGTTCTTTGGCCAGCCCTTTTTGAGCATTAAATTGGTCAAAATTCTAAAAATGTGCTAAAAAATTACAAAAAATGATTGAAAACGTCTAAAAATCGTTAAATTTACATTTCTATCAGAATTTTAGTCGAAAGAACTTTATCGACGATGAACTAAAACAAACATTAAAAAATTAATTCACAAAATTATGGTGAAAAATGTACTTAAATTCCATTAATATTTGCTGAAAAATCGAATAAGAAACAGAAAAATTGCTAAATATCCAAAATCTGTTTTGAATCGTAGAATATGATTTAGAACGAGTTCATTTGTCATAAAATTGGTGGTTAACAATTTCTTTGTACTCGAATTGCTCACATTTCAAAACAATTTAACATAATATAGTATGATAATTTACGAAAATTCGCTCATACGATCATGCTGCATGACTGGAACTTTTTAAAGTCTGACCGAGTCATGTCTGTAACCACAGCGAGTCATGTCTGTGCGTTAGTATTAGTTTTCTGTCTGTAACTGCCTACTTACTAAAGGTTTGTCATTTATTCAGAAATCAACAAATTAGTTAACTAAATGTCAACACCTTTAAACTTCTGTCTAAAACTGAAACATGAATTTTAATATAGGTAGGCACATAAACTTTGTAGCAGAATGTACACAATTTCTAATACTTCATAATTGGTGTTAAATATGTTTGTGTATTTGATATTTCTGGTGGGTTGCTAAAAAGGAACAACCGAACTTGACATACAAATTATAAATTTATATTATCGTTTTAAGCTCTAGTTGACATAAATCTTTGCGAAGGAATTTAGCGTTGTCAACTTACCTTACTCAAAAGCAGAACCATTGAAACAATGAAGGTGAATTACAGACTATTCTAAGCTGAAAGAAAATCACATGGCAAGAACTATCCGTCCGAAAGCTCTTAGCACCATTGAAAGTCTGATTCGTTATTTGTACATTTTCCTTCAATAGGTATAAATTCAAAATAAAATAAAAATAAAATCCATAAAATAAAGTAACATTTTTTTTTTAGGGATGGGGTAAGGGTAACAGACAAAGACAAAGACAAAAGACAAGTGGTGGGGGATAACACAGAGGTTGGGTAGAACAAAGATGGCTGCCGTACGTCTTATAATATTCACCTTCTATAGTATTATCTTTTGACTTCTATCCAGTATTATCTATTTGATTGCCTCTTTTATATTTTATGAATTGTTTATAGTTTGTTTTTGTGTTTTTTCTTGGAAATGTTGAATAATCTTGGAAAGGTATAAAAAAGCACGAACAATTACTAAACTATAAACATACAAGTGGTAAAACATTCACAATGACGAGACACAGAGAATAAACAGAAAACGAAAATGAAAAAAAAAAATGAACAGTGCAAGGAAAAGGAATTGAAAACTGAAAATTCATGGTTGAAAGGAAATCACAGAACGAAAATAATAGCACACACACATGAATAATATTATGCAAGAAGGAGAGGGGGGTTTTGACAAGGTGTTATGGTGACCGAATCGATATAATTCTTCGGAGAAAATGATTATTCCAGTACAGATGAAGTTGTATAAATGGAGGAATTAGTGAAACTTTAAAGGTCAATGTTATGGATGTAGTACCTAAGTAATTCGTAGGAAAATATTCCTGACCAATCCAATAGGCTAGCCTAGAATGACTTTAATTGGGACTTTTTATTCACGCTTACCTTATTGATGTTAGCAGAATATAATTTTTGCTTATGGACAAGGGATCTAATATTGCAATCATTATAGAAAACAAATAGGACAACCAATGAGAGAGGATCCACCAAAATCTGACAAACGGTTTGTGATATAGATGGGTGATCGTTCTATAAAAACTTTGAAAATTATATTAAAATAATATTATTTTTACCAAGACAACCCGAAAGAAACGGTAAAAACCAAAGGAAATTTTGATTTTTGATATGGAAATTGTTGACTTGGTGAATTAATTTTCAAGATTTTAGTTATGGAAAAACTAAATTCTTTGGTTAATCATGATCAACAAGGCATTAACATGGTTTCAAGGGCAATAACTTGCACGTTGGTAGTAGTGCAAGGGAGAGATGGTTCGTGACGTCATCGTGTAAATTAGTTTCACGCGCTACTACTGGTCAAATACCCATCATATAGCACTTTTTTGGAAAGCTCTCGCTCAGATTTTTCTATTAAGCAACTAAAAATAATCATGAAGATTCCCTATTATTACTCAAGTGTTTTGTTATTTTATTATGATTTGAATCGGTAGTTAGTAGGTATATTTTCTGTCTAGGTATATTTGCCTTCAAATTTGATCATTTCAAATCAATAAATTATCAGCAGGAAAGTTAATAAATACTTCAATGAACATACCACAATATTATAGCTGAAATCGTCTCCCGAACTTGAAAATTCAATCTGTCACGAGAAAATGTGATAATGCTATATCTTCAAGATTATTTAAATTTTTGTGAAAGTACCAGTGCATTCCTTCGTTATAATTTATGAAACCTGACATAAAAATGGAGATGGGAAATGAAACACGAAGACACACTTTCTTATTTGATTGTAAAATGTGCAACTGGTTAATAAAAATGTCAATTAGATTTGCATGCGCCATTTCTTGAAGACTTTCATATTAAATTGACTTCATAGGGTGAATTTTCTGTAGGTAGACGTCTGAAATTCACTTAGCTTCTTTCTCTCCCTATTGATTTGATGTTACAAGCAACTAGTTTCCATGGTTGCATCTAATTGATAAAGATAAATTGCAAAGTTCATTTAAATTAATGAAGGAACTGTGAACTTTGAAGAATTATGGTACCTACCAAATTAATATTAAAAGAATATTTGAATGATCGACAAAATAATTGTAAGGTTCATAATTGATCGAAGGGAACCCCTTTCGATTACAGAGAAAAATTACAAAGCGAACAACTATTTTGCTTGTTAAAAAAACGGATGCAATATTATAACGATAATTTTGAAATTTAGTGATTTACCCCAATTTCCAAATGTATGGAATATTGGGGTTTCCCAAGTAGTAATTTTAACATGGAACATGTTTTTGCCATCATAACCCGGCCAAAAATGAGAAAAGATTACCATTAGGTGACATTTAGTGCGTTACGCAACGGTTGCTATCTCAGGCATTTATTATCGTACAAAAATCGTTCTGCAGTCGTTGGAAAGCTCTCGATTTGCCTAACCGTATTATGTTATCCACTGCGCAGAGCGTGTCCAAAAATCTGAGGTATGAGCGTGGTTGTCTGAATAAATGTTTACATAAAGGTGATCCTTCTCAGTCAATTTTGTAAACATGATTGCAACCACTGTGTAGACTATTAATTTAGACATTAAGAGACAATTTAAATGATGGGCTCTTTCCTATTTGCAGTTCAAATTGGTTAGATTTAGATGGTCTTCCTAAAACTTAGAAATGGTCACCATAACACATTGAAGAGGGTGTGAAACTAATATCGAATGGTCGGATTTGAAATTCGATGTGAACAAAATCAAATTTCGAAGGAGAAAATTAACTGAAAAAAAGAAAAAAAAAAGCTACACAAAAGACACATAAGTTACGAGCGGAATGAAAAAAAAATTAAAACGTGATACGGGCATTTTTTTTTTAATATTTCAAAAAAAATTTTGCTTTTTTATTCATCAATTTTTTTCTGTTTTTGTTTCCTTTTTTTTTTTTTTTTGTCTCGAGAGGATGAAAACTTACCGAGGTACGAAAGAGTTCCAGAATTGACTACAACACAGGGAGAGGGAAAAGACAAGGACACATTACTTCGTGGTTATGGAAAAAACATCAAAAGTGAACACCTGGATGGGTCGGAACTTGACAACGGGAAATGAGGGTGGAGGCACAAACACAGAATGAACTAATGATGTACGGAACAGAGAAGGAAAGGATGTACTGAATTTACAAAGGATTCATGACAATATCAAATTCAATATCTCCAAAATATTAAATTTTGCAGATAGCTGTGGGAGTATATAAAAAAATATATTGTTTCAAAGAAACATCCATTGAACCCCCTCCCTCCCAATAACACATTTACACCCTATAGGTACAATTGATGCTAACTATCATTAAGCCCCAAAGCCACCCAGATGTTCAGTTCCTAAATATACACATTCTCACAATAGAATCTCTTCGAATTCCTCACAGAAATTAACAGAAAATACTGAACAGAAAAATTAAAAAAAAAGTGTGATTTGGACTTTGTTTTCAACATTAAACTTGATATTTAAATTATTTTTAAACAAAATTAATTGAAGAACAACGAAATGTATTATCCATGCCGTTTTAAAGGGGTAGGATGGGAAAAGGTGAACAATCACACATGAGTGGGAAAATTGCATGGATACCATTAGTTTAATAATATGCTGAAGTTAAATTATGAAATTGAGAAATTTTATTGATTTTATTTTGTATTGAAGAACATTAATTGTTTTGCAGTATATTAATTTAGTGTCATTTTCTACAAAGTAGATCGAGTGGTTTTGTACCGTAAACAATCATAAGTGATTTTTCAGTATTAACCACATACTTCCTGATGCAAACATACACGTGTACAAACAAGAAAGACAAACTGGAGGTACAGAAAAAAAATGATAAACGGAAAACAAACGCCACCGACGAGCTCTGAAAGGTGCAAGAAAGATTTGTTCTCTAATTTCTGTGTAAAAGAAAACTAGTTTCTATGACAAAGGAACTGCTTCTTGAACCTTCTTAACAGCAGGATTTCATGAAGATCTCTATCGAGTACCTATTTGATAAGATTGTTGAAACGTCATCGCATCCCTTCACCAAAAAATTAAGTACAACTGCTTGGAGTAAAGCTATATTAGGTATGTTTCTTGGATCACAGATCTTTCATGGATGACAAACACAAGTTCAACGAAATTGCGAGCTTTCAGATAAGTTAGGCATGACAAAATTCCCAAAATGTTAAAAGAACTGTTAGAATTGCAGATACCAACTTGATTGAGAACTTCATAAAATGAACAAAGTTTTTTATTTTTTGAAGTTAATGATAAATAAAAAAGTTATTTATATAGATTGAGATGTGTATTGTTTGAACAATTTATAATTACCACGAAATTTGTTTTCATGAAGGTCGATAAACAGTTATTAAAATTGGTACATCATGGCTAAAACCTGGATCGATTATAATCGATTTGTGTTCGTCAATCAGAACAAGGTCATCCAAATGAATTCCAATGTATTGAGACTGAGAAAAAGTTACTTATAAACAGACTGAAAAGGAAACAAATATTTGTCTCTAGCCTGAGAATCGGATCTCAGGACCTGGAGGCCTGACTAGATATACCTACTATGAACACTCAAAAATGTAAGACTAGATAAATATTACGGAATTATACACAGTTTTTGTAGGTGTAGGTACCTATGTTACAATTTAGTCCATATTTTCGAGAAAGAATGCTGTTTTTCGTAGTTAGGAGTGCCTTATCTTACCAAAGTTTTAAAGTTAGTGTTATAACCGAGTGACTCAATTTCTGATAGGAACCACGCCATATAGCTGATTATGGAGCCCATAACCTATTAAGCCAAATGTCGTGTCTACGTACATAACATTAATGCTGTCCTAAAACTGTTGTAAATGTGGACAGTAGATGAAGGAACCAATACTATCAAAATCATGTCATGCGATGCACCCTAACTGGCCAAATGGTAAAAAAGCAGATTTTCCAGGTCCCATAAAACTAAAAACACGTTATCCTTGTCAGATTTTTGTCGACACGGAAAAAACTATTGCTTGGTAAACTTCTCAACTAGGTACTTGACACTAGTGGTGCACCTGGTGAAACGAATAACTCAGTTGTGAATGTAGCCCATATCCCAGAAGCAGTCAGAATAAAGTATTATTGGAAACTTAGCATATAGTTGATATTTCAAGCTTCAGCTTTTATTTTGCAGTTTGCACAGTTGTTATTTGTCGTTCATTTAGTTGAACAGGAAAGATTCAGAGTTCATAGTTAAGCTATTATCTAGACTTTTTTTTCGAGGTCTAAGTATACATTCTCTATTGTCTTTCAGGTCTGATAGTCACTATTAGTTAGGTACCTAATTCTCATTTACTTGAATCATGACTGATAGGGAGGTTGCACCAAATAGCCACTATTTTATGGTAATGACAGTTCAACACAGAAGTTCCCAGCCTCTTTGACATCAGCGAACAAGGGATGAAGCAAATTTCGACAGTACGCAGTTTTCAATACATTTTAGTAAGCTGACTTATCTCCATGAGTTTTATTGACATCCTCAAAACTATATTGGTTTTTTTCTACGCCAGACCGAATAAAACTCAACTTGATGTATGCAGCAGATTGAAAACATGAACTATTAACTCTGGCAGCTTTACGATGCTGTAAGATGGAACGTTCAAAAACTTATCATTGGCATACGCCAAAAGATGGGAACAGTAGCGTTCTAGGTGGAACCACATTTTTACCGTTACCAAAATTTGATGGTGTTAGGGCTCAAAAATATTTGAAATTATCATTTACGTACCTACCTTTCGGAAGAATCCGTTATCACTAGCAAGTCGAGTAACGGGGCGAGTGCTGTCGATGTAAAGACATCATCATCAGGCCATTGAAATGCCTGATGATGATGTATTTGCAGCGACAGCGCTCGCCCCCGATACTCCACGGACGGATTCCTCTGAAAGGTACGTAAATGATAATTTTACAACTACCACTAGTAGAAATAACCCTTTAGATTCAATCCAAAAAATATTTGATACTTCGATAGAGATAGAACTCATGCTATCTTCTTTGAAAGAGAAGTTATACAAGTGCTTAGTCAACTGTACTACTGAGTCCAATGTAATCGAACCTCGTCTACTGTGTGAGTTTTCCTTGAACGCAACATTTTTCCAGAATCAACTATTAGCCATCTTGGCTGGTATGGGGTCGGACGAACGGCGAAGTGAAACTGCATGCTGCTGGCTCAGCAGATGCTTGGTGGAAGAAGTCGCAATTGAGCGGGGGTCATTGTCAAAGAGTGTTCTGTATCAGTAAAGTGAGGGAGTGAAAGATAGCTATATCAGGGAATGTGATGTTTGAAGGCGAGCACTTTAGCCAACTGCGCAATCGAGACCGATTTAATCACACCTTTTCGAGTGAGGGGGTTTTCCGTGTAGGTGACAATGGCTATTAACAAACTCAGATTTTTAAGGTAGGTAGATATAAACAAAATGGCTAGAGTTGAAGCGGGTTTTTGGGATATATCATAAATATTTTTAAAACATCATTTCATGCTTCTAACAAAGTGATAGGATTATCTTAAATTTGTTGGTGGGGAGGGGGAGGGGGGTCGAAAAATTTGGTATGTAGTGAACAAGCGTATGAAAGCGTTAGACAAGACTGGACCATTTATAGATAGATAGTAAAATAAACATTAATTGTTTTTAATAACGATGAAATAATTCAATCAATACCTACAACGTCCATATCTATGCGAGTTCCAACTGTTGAGCTATTTATTGTTGTTGAATTAGTCGGCTGCATATTCCATGTATTTATTTTCTCAGGATTCAGCCAAGGGTAGAAACAAAACCTTAACTCGTTTCTACACCACCTTTATTCATTGTGCAACGTTTCGGTCCACACCTTGACCATCTTCAGCAAAACCTTGATGGAGGAAAAATATTCATTTTAAGTAGTACCTAATAAATCTTTTCCAGACTCAGAATATTGTCACACATCTCAATAATCCAAAAGTAAAAAGAAATAGATAGGTAACTAATGCATAAGAAACTAATAAGCCATGATGGAGGAAAAATAGTCATTTTAAGTAATTAAATTACTTGAATTAAAATTAAATTATTAAATCATTATTTAATTAAACTAAAATGGTTATTTTCCATCAAGGTTTTGCCTGAAGATGAGCCAAGGTGTGGCCCAAAACGTTGTGTAATGAACAAAGGTGGTGTAGAAATTAGTTGAGGTTTTGTTTCTACCCATGGCTGAATCCTGACAAAACCAATATGTTGAGGTATTTATTTCAGTTTTATTGGCAGAACTGCATACCTACCTTTTAGTACGTTAGGTTGCCCATTCTGAATAGATCAGTCGTTTCTCTTGTTCCGTTATCCGTCAAGCTCCTCTTTTAATCTTCTTTTTTTAAATTATTATATTAACTCTAATAGGTTAATTTTACTTTGATTAATATTACACACCTAATAAAAACCTATTTAAATGTAAAAAAATCCAACCACAATACAACCTTTCAGAGCTCAAGAGAGAGTAGAAAGAGAAGAACCAAAACCTCCAAAAATTAAAACAGTGACGGATCTGCAGGAAAGTCATATCCCGTGGTAATACAAACAAATTAGTCTACCTTTGTTCTTGTGAAAAAAACATAAAATAGTATTAGAATGAAATCATAAAAAAATTGAATTCTAAGCGGAAGCCAATGACAAGTTTTTACGTGAACAACACTGTTGTGTACGGAAAACTAAATAACAGAAAGGTACAGTTGATAATATGGAAAACATATAAACAAGGCAGAGAAAACCATGTGTAGCAGAAGGTGTCAACATAAATTATACAAAACAAGCTACTAAAAGCTGACGAAAAAAAACCTAAGAAATCAACTGACGGTTAGATAATTTGTTTGAAAATGATTTTATACTGCATCGTACATGGTAGCAAGCTGTTTTTTAGTATTGTTTTTGAAAATGTTGATTTTTTTTTCGGTAAATGACTATCTGCGAATTTATCTCAATAAAAAACAAATGTTTATTTTAAACACGACAAAACTTTCGTTTACCCATCAAAGGTGTCAGGTCAGCCTCTTTGTATCAGTAGACAAACACACAAATTCACAAAGTTGGTAAAAATAACAGATGACTAAAAAAAATTTACTTCACACAGGGTAATTTGTTTTGGGAATGGGAACCAGACACACAAGGTAAAAGAGCTAGCGAGGAGCAGTTGGTTGTAGGCTTTCAACTAGCTTCGTTGTGTTGCTGTTATTTTAAATGATAATCCTGTAGGTATTAGGTAATTAACTAATTATTTGCTCAAAGTAGTATTTGAGCAAAGACTATAAACAATTTCTGTTTAACTTTTCGTGTGCCTGTTCAGCAAAACATTTATCAGATATTCTAACACAGTTTGACAACATACCAACCAAACTATTCCAACTATTTTTATGAATTGATGGTTACCCACTTCGTATTTTTTCTGTTTTTTCAGTGTAGTACATAGCTGTAACTTTGATATGAAATTTCAGCCCATCGAAATATTTTAAGCCGAGGATCAGAAGAGTTACGAATGGCACGCAAATTTTGGAGAGAATTACTTCCTTTATACTTCAACACAATGAAATGATTCAGACTAGGGTTAACCCACTAGACCAACAAGAGCACACAGAAGAGTAAAACTGCTAGACTAACTACTAAAAAAACTCATCATTCTCGTTAAAAAAAACCAAAATTTGACCTCATATTGTTTAAAAATCACTTTAGACTATTAATTTCAATCAATTTTCATCTTTATTCATTGCCTATTTTAGCCAATCAAAATGGTGGTTCTTTACCGTTGAGTGACCACGGTGGAGTACCAATAAATTATTACTCTGTGCATGTTATTATTCCTTCACTAAGATTCAGAAAACAAGTCAATTTCATCTTATTTTCAACTAGCAGATTTACTGTTGCTTGTTTGTGTCATTTCAGGCGAGAGGCACATGGATCGCATCAGACCTAGGTACCAAACAAGTCAAAAAGAAGAGGACTGAGCTCGCATTGAAACTTAGAAGGATGTATTGGCTAATTGGTCAACGATCCACCATGACCATTGGTAACAAGCTGCTTCTTTATGCCGGGTTTACACGAGGCCAGCAGGCAGTCCAGCTGACTGACTCCAGTTAACTGGCGCCAGTTACTGGCCTCTTGTGAACATTACTGGCGCCAGTTGGCAGTCCAGTCCAGTGGAAAAAAGCCTAGCCAGTGCACTGGCTTGAGGAGTAGATTTCGCGCCAGTCCAGTTCCCCCACCACCAAAAACCGAGTGTGGCGTGACTCACTAGAACCATGTGAACGCCTCCGGCCATTCCAGTCCAGCCCAGTCCCCAGTCGGTGTGTTCCAGGTACTACAGTACCTAGTGCAGGTTTACGCTGTTTTTTGTTCGACATATTTTATCGTTCATCGAAAGTAACAGGGCAGATTCTCAACAGAGCTCTATATTCAATGGGATTTTCTAACCGCAATTCTGTTAACAGCTGAGATGAGGCTCCAGACGAATTCCAGACAGAAATCCATTTTCTTGTCCATTCTCGTTTCTTGTTGAGTTCTTCTTGCAGCACCTTCGAAGATTCACACACAAATTCTCGACACAGATTTCGAAAAATATTATTTAGCTCAGCGCGGGTGAGGCTTGAAGATGCACTTTCCTCCATGGTTCTAGTTCAACTGGCAACAGTCAATTGGCTACGTCTAAACAGGTATTGGCGCCAGCCAGCTGGCTTCCAGTTCACACCACTCAGCTGGCCCCCAGTCAGCTGGACCATCCACTGGCCTCGTGTAAACCCGGCATTACAATCAAGTACTCAAGCCAGTTTGGATGTATGGGGCGCAGTTGTGGGGCTGCACAGCTCCAACCAATAGACAGATCATTCAACGGTTCCAGAACTCTGTTCTACGATGTATCACTGATGCGCCGTGGTACTTCCGAAATGAGGCACTTCACCGTGAACTTCAAGTTGACAGTGTGGACAAGGCGATCAAAAAGCGAGCAACGGTTCATCTTGCTAAACTAAAAGATCGTGCGAGATCTAACTCGACGCCTTAAGTGTTTAAAACAGCATGAGCTTGTGTAGGAAGTGAATGTGATATGTTCGAGAGACAAGGGACAAATTTATGCATCTTAAGCCCTGAACAGTGTATTGTAGTAGGTAATATAAGTCAGATTTATATTGTTTATGAGATTACTTGGTGCAATAGAAACTTTAAAAAAACAAGCAGATTAGCAGGGCTTCGTACGAAATACCACCGTCCATCATCTGTCAATAATGCAACCCATGCTTCTCCACTTCTCACTAATTTCCGCCGCTAACTGACTGCCGGTTAGCTGCGAAGGGTAGCGCCGTTTATGAAGTATCATGAAGAAGGATGATTCGGAGGTTCAGACCTCGCCTGTGTTGTGCGACGGAACTCGCTGATCATTTTACGACCACTTACATCAGAATCGGTCCAGCCATTTAGCCGTCTATTGGGAACATACATAGATAGAAACAAACTTTGAGTTTTATACATAAGATACAAAGAGACTGCTTCTAGCGTGTTGAGTCTAGGAAGATAATTTTCTCCATGAAGTTTGCGTGTAGGTGCTATTCAAAGACGAAATCTTGTCAACACGTACCTAACATAATATAGGCACCTACATATGCCAATAATAGTTCATATAATGACAAGAATTAACAAATTTTGAGATGTTGCTACAGAGAATTTAATATTTTTCCACTTAATAATTTGTTTAGGTCATTGCAAATACTTATGAGATCAGTTTTTATGTAAATATAAAAAAACTAGGCTATTATAACATTTTTAACTGAAATAAAAACTAAATTCATTTTAGTAAGCAACGTCTCCCCACTCGCTCTTGGACAGATGAAGGATAGGCATGGGTTAGACAAAGACAAGAGACAAAACACACACATAAGGTAATTTTGGATTTTATTTTTCGGCCTGAGCACCAAAAAACGGTTGCTCGAATAAAACTAAAAATTTTATGAAAAAAATAAAATATAAATAAATAAAACGAAAATTTTTTCACCTGTTTAACTTTTCAAGCAACCGTACTTTGGCCCGCTCAAACCGGAGTATTTGTAATGTACTTGAAATAAATAAATAAATCATATAAATGAAAATTAAATTTAATAAACCACAAAATCAAAATAATTCATCGAAATCAAAGTCATATCAAAACAAAACTGAAGAAAAGTGCTGCTGTATCTTCTTGCCAATAAATTTCAACTCCGTAATATATTTTACTATGACTTCTACACGAAAGAAATAACCCTCTTACATGTTCAATTCACAACGCACAATTCAAGTTGAATGTTTTTAATAAAGTTTATGTGAAATAACTTTCATTTTTTGAACCAATCAAGTGTTGTAGTTCTCACGAAACTCCTATTCAAGGAAAATTCTATCACAATATTAAAACCAACTAAGGTACATGACAAAGCCGAATTTCATGCTTAAAAAAATCGAGTTTCCCAATGTTCATTTATATAAAAAAGTTCAAATTTACTTTTTTTCACCGATGTTTATATTTACATGCCATTTTTGGAGGGTGCCAATTGATACTACTATCGATTTGTTTGAATTCATCCCGAAATGACGAGTTATTTGATTTATTAATTTTGCTTAATATTTCCTTAGAACCACTAAAAACGTCTACCAATTTGGGTGGGCAGTATAAATTCCTAACATATTGTAACATGGACGTATAGAATTAGTTGAAGAACAAAGTACGAGTCGAAATGATTGATAAGTAGACGTTATATGAAAGTAATGTTTGCGCATGCGCACAGATTACTATTAATCAAACGACAGTGAAATTTATAGGGGAACGTCTTGGAGCTAAACCGCACAATCCTTGAAAATTTCAAACAAATCGGTCCATTAGTCAAGAGAAAGGTTTGTCAGTGTCGATCAATTTTAGTTTTGCACATGCGCTATAGTTATTACTCCAACAATCGCGATATAATTCATAGGGAATTTTTCTGGAACATATTCCCATCTACTCTACCCGAATTTGAACTAAATCGGACCAACATGTAAATCCCCGTTTACACTGTCTGAACATCCCCAAGCATCGAGCATTGAGCATTTGTGATCGTTGCTCGCCAGTTTTCAATGAGCACGAACACAAACGAGCCCTCTGTTCACAATGCTTGAGCATTTGTGACGATCAGTTGCTCGTGAGGATTTGCAGCAAACAGATGGCACCCGCGCTATCCGAAATTGCGGTTTCTGCGGCGGCTATCCTCATTTTAGATCATCTAGCGGAGGAAAAGCGAAAAAAAGAAAAGGCGTCGCATGTGGGAGTCGTCATTTTTAGAGAAAAGAAATTACTCCCTAATGCTTGGCAACAGCTTCCGAGACGTAATTTTGTTTTTTAATTTTATTAAAATAAAATGTATGGTCTGGCTGCCACAGCTCCGGGTGCTCCGCATACAGAGAAATTAACAAAAGGCACTTTTCATTTTCCCACTCCATCACTATAATACTTAAAAAGCAACAAAACACCACCCACAAAATGGGAGACGTGTACCCTTCAACAGCTAGGCGAGAACTAGATTCATAGAACGCCATTCGACGAATCCCGGGGTTTTTACACACAGCGAGCGGCGAACGAGCGACCCTTTGATATCAGGTCCGAGCACGAACGAGCATTCACTTGGACCTTGATCGGCTCGCGACGACTGTTTACACTGCCTGAGCCTCAAACGAATGCTCGTTCGTCACCCCTGATCGCGATAAATGATCGGGAAGTGTAAATGGGCCTTAAGAAATCGACGTTATGAGAAATTCACGTTTGCGCATCCGTACAGGCTACTCTTGGTTCGACGGCATTGTAAATTTTAGGAGACCGTCTAGGAGCTAACCCGCACAATCCCTGATAATTTCATTGGAATCGGACTAAAACTTGGTATGGTTTTGGGCGTGACAAGGATTTACCGCAGACAGACAGACAGATATGGACTCGAAATTGATCAGCAAGCTCTGAAACGCAAAAAGCAAGAGGAAATTTGAATTTTGGAGGACCAAAATATTTTCGACTTCAATCACGAACACAAAGCTTCCCTTTCTTTGGTAGTGAGGAAGCAAAATATGAGAAGTATGAAACCAACCAATTTTTTCAGTGCGAGGTTTGTGCGGACTATAATCTGAAGCTGGTTTCACATGGAGCGGAACGAGCGCGGAAAGTGGAATGACGGAACGCAATCTGATTGGCTGTTGGGACAACAGTTGAGGATGGTGGCTGCCATGTTGTCGGAATGGGCGGACAGCGGACGGGGGTAGAAATTTTTATACCGTTTCCGCGTTCCGTCGAGCTCCGCGCAAGCTCATTGGACAGGAATGTTGATAACCGCAAGTAGAGGTTTCAGATCAGAAAGGATTTCAGTAGGAAGGTTATGATTCCGTCCACCAAGGAGACCGCTGCATGTGAACAATCTTTCCGACTCCGCTGCCTCTCCACTGGTTTTTCTGTCCTTCTGTCTTTCAGCTTTCCGTGCTCGTTCCGCTCCATGTGAAACCATCTTGAGTTAGATATCCTTAGGGGATACTTTCAAGAACGATAAAAAAAAACCAGCTGATTATTCCAAATTTATTGCCAACACTATATTCTCCATACACGAACATGTTATTGAAAATTAAAACTTGGAGTTGGTAATTGCGTGAATTTAAACTGAATGGTGGTGGTACAAATGTGACATGACTATTATAACTGGGTATTAATTATTTTCTGGATTCTATAAATTTTCGCAGCACTTTTTCTATGAGTTGATTCAATAAACTGATTTCGAATATTGGTACACAAAAACTGTTCAACCCAGGTAGTGTGAAATAATAGGAACTATTGGTAAATAAAATTATAAGTAAAAGAATATAAATACAAAAACTATAATAAAGAAATAAAAAATGTATAATCTCACATCATCTCAAATAATGAGAAGTTGGAAACCAAAAAACCAACACTGATGTATTCCATGTTTACGATTAGAATCAGTATGTAAATATATTTATTCGAAATCAATGTACTCGTCATTTCTGGATGGAATTTGTGAGGTTAGGATGGGGAAATTATATTTTTAGCTGAGCTTCGTTACGTAAACTGAAATCCTAGTAAGATGTAAATATGGTCGATTCAAGATAAGGATTTCAATTGAGAAAATTTAATATTTAGACTTCCTACATTACAAAAAACCTTAATCCATTTTGTAAGCATTCACAGAAATTTCTGAAAAGTTTCTGATTCGGGTCAACGTCTTGATATGTGGCTATTTTTATTGTAATTGTAGCATAATCCTGACTGTATTATCATGATATTTCTAAATAGAATAGGAATGGTTGGGAAATTTATACAAGTAAATATAAACTCTTACAATAGGTATAGAACGAAATTGTTTACCACATAATAAGCACATAGGCATTATTGATTAGGCAATTTTTAAGTCTGTAGAGACTGTATTTCACTGAATAACATTATCAGATATGTACTTATACAAAGTATTGTACCAGAAATAATGATATTTATCCAAGATTTTTGTATTTTTGGATTTTACAATAAAATTGGTTTCAATTAGGTACTTTTGGTTGCTATCATTTCAAGGTAAGTGTTGATACGTCATACAGAAAAAAATAAAAATGGAAATAGGGAACTACTCGTCTTGTGACTTCTCGTGTTGTTGACATTGACCCTATAATATACCTACTCAACAGAAAATTTTCGTTATAACAGTACCTACCTGTTAATTGAGAAATCAAAAATGGAAAATTAATTTATAGGGAATGTTAAAGTTGAGAGTATGTATCGTAGGCAACACCTCCAAATCTGTTGTTGAAGTAGAGAAACGGCATTAGGAATTAGGAAAAGTTGAACTTCACTCTAATCCAATGATTACTTACAAATAAGCAATCGTTTCATAAACGAAACGACTGCTCATGATTTTCAATTTGAAAAAAAGAAAGGTAGAAATGAAAGAAAACAGATGGACGTACCTAGGATATTATACGGTATTTGGTATCTAAACAACGTCATTACATGACGGTTTTTGATGTACAAAGCGTCGGGACGGACAGAAAGCGTGGTAGGAATGCAACTGTAGAGGTGACTTACCTTTCCGAGTATTCATCCATATGGGCGTAGCTTTGAACGCTATTTTCCTCTACGAGGAATTTCACTCTTTGGTAAAAAGAAGCTGTGACGGACGGCGGCTGTTTTCTGAGGAGCACCTCAACCGGGTCGTTGGACGCGAGGCACATGATGTGCTCCGAGCAGGCGGGGTGTGCGCAGCATTCAGAGTCTGAGCAGTCCATCATGCCATCTGCAAGAAGGAGAAGTGAGCTTACTGATTACACTCATCATTAAGGCTCGGATTTTGCATGTTTTTTTTCTGAAGCCCCAAACCTTCATAGAAGTTCGTTTTGAGTGTTTTCAGACCATTTGCAATAAAAAAAAAAAAAAGTCCAGTCATGCAGCATGACCCCATGAGCGAATTTTTGAAGAAATCTTCGACATTTCAGTCGCTATTGATCGTGTTGAGAAATTTTAGTTAATGATTTTGATAGACAAGCATGGAATCAAATTATTAACACATGCACAGAGTAAACTCATCAGTTGTGATTACATTTTTTTTTTAAAGCACCTACTACCTACGTTTTAAACAGCATGGTTCTAGGATTGGTTATACAGGGATACTTCCATAAGAGTAGTTCAATCTGAATTTGGACAATGTTTCATGCAAATATTACCGATTTTTACAACTTGCGAACGGCATTATTTCGATTTTTGACTGATTTTTCAACTTTGAAATTTTTGAAAACTTGATACATATTCTTATGGGAAATTTTACGCTGATTCCTAATATACCACATGTTAGTATGCTGAAAAAATTATTTCGCACAACAAATCGCAAAAAACAGGCTATTTTGACATTTTTGACTACATTTTTGAAAATTTCAACCCGAAGATGTAATCCGATCACGCTGGCCAACGAACTTGAACTTTCGTTTTGTGTCCTTAACATTTTAAAATTTGTTTGAAGTTTCTAGCACAATTCTACGGACAGTTATCGTCTGGAATGAAACATACATACATACATACATATATACATACATACATACATACATAAAAAAATGCGTTAAACTTCAGAATATGATTCAGAATAGGCTAAAACGGATTTCTGCATAAAATGTTTTCAGAAATTCACATTCTACAAATTTTGAGGCGAGAGCAATAGCTTAATTTTCTTCAAAAATTCGCTAAAAACGAAATTTATTGTGCATGCTTTGCATGTTTTGGGTTTTTTCCCATATTTTCGCATGTTTTGCGCATGTTTCATGTTTTTCCCATCAATTTAAAAAAATTGACGAAAAATGGATTTTTTAGCAAATTTTTAGGTACAAACCAAACTAACTAAAACTAGTGGTACCTAGTTTGTTTTCTATAGAATTTTTCAAACCGAAATGGGTGATTGGTCTCACTCTAGATTCAAATGCTAATTTTTGAAACACTGTTCTTTCCTTTCTACCCATCCCTTTGCTTGATGAACAGCAAATGATGATTGCAAATTTATTTATATACGCATAATATAAAAAATTTCAATTTTTCAAATTCATTTATTTATTAATAAATTTCATCAATTACTTTTTCAAGGTTTTTTTCGTTCAAATACTCTTAACATTTTACCTAAGTGCATATTCGTTAAAAGAGGGTTTCACAAGCATTCATGGCAAAAAAGTAAGTCTTCTTTGAATTATTTTTAAAATACATGTTTTTGCATGTTTTGGCATTTTCAGTACATGTTTGGCCTTAAATTTTTGTATGTTGATCCGAGCCCTAATCATCATTTGGAATTAACTAATCATTTTGGAATTAATTGGAAACTTCAATTGGATTCCAGACAAGGGCTCCGAGAAGTTCGGTTTGCTACCCACTAAATCAAGGAGATCTCCTATCAATTCTTTAAGTTTAAAGATTCAAGTACGTACCTATACAAAACCTATACTTATACATGGTGTCTCCGAAACAGGTGTCACATAAAAGAGGACTCAAAAACCCCTTCTTTCTAGGAGTAATTTTACTAAAAAGATTTTTTTCGTGTTTTCAACCTTGTGTCACTAAAATAACCATAACTCCCTCGAATGACAGTGAAAATTTAAAAAAAGAGTACACCGCTGGAAAGAGCATTGAATTTCCAACCACCCTGATACCAATTTAAAATTTTATAACCAATTTTATCCGGCTGAAAGTTGAAATTTGACAATTTTACGAAACCTATCAATATTTGGAGCGCTAAGTATAGCTCGAAAGTCGGATTTTATATAATTTTAGCCCCGGAGACGCGGAAAACTGGGCCGAGATCTCACCTTTTCAACGGTGTCGTCAATTTTAGTTTTACCTACTTTGCAAATAAGGGGAGAAAACTATGTTTTAATGTTAAAAACATCGTTTTTTCAATGAAATCAAGGGGTTTCTTTAAAAAAAAACCTACAAAAATACAAGTTTGGGGTCGGTTTCTACCTACGAGTATTCTTCACGCTGAATCGAATGTTAAGAATAATTGCATAAGTCCCCTACCCTGTTATAATCAAGTTTTATACTTTAACTAAAAAATATGAGTTCAAGTGTTACCATTCGATTCAGCGTAAAAAAATACGTAGAAACCGACCCCGAACACGTATTTTCATGAAAGGTCATTTTTCCAGGAAACCCTCAATTTCAGTGAAAGAAAGATGTTTTTCAACATTAAAACATAGATTTCTCCCCTAATTAGCAAAGTAAAAGTACAATTTAATACACTGTTGACAAGGTGAGATTTCGGCGCAGTTTTTACAGTTTTTGTGTCTTGAAAAATTATTGGTTTTCATAGTTCATTTCCTAATTGAAAAAACTCGAGGTTACTCCAAATTAGGTAAAATTTGCTTTTCAGAGGGTTTTTCTCATGTCTCAAATTTTAACTCTTATAAGAGCTCAGGCATCTATCCGATATGAAATTTAATGTTCTTTCCAACGGTATCCTCAAATTTAAATCTAAACAGCAAATTAAGGGGTGATCGGGGGAGGGGGGGGATTAAGTCACAAAACGTCGAAAACACGATAAAAATCTTGAAAATTAAAATTCTCGAAAAATAAGTGTTTAAGAAAAAGTTTATATGAAGAACTTTCGATCAGAAATAAGCTCTGAAATGGAGCCCTGAAGTACTGATCACCTTATGCAGGACACACTGTATAATAACCTACGATGTTCTGAAGGCTGTCCAGCTGGGAGTACTCCGAGAGTCTTGAGACTACATCGTCTGCCATGTATGTCGTAGGTACTGAAAACCGGCGGCTCTTATCCTCATAATTTACATATACTGCAAGAGTGGGAGGTGTTGAACTTGTTGACGATTCTGCTCAGCCGAACTATAACTACTTTTAAGAGGAGTTGGCAGTTCGTATTTGGGCAAGAACTGGCAGTGGCAGAGAGGCATAGAGGTAGCTCGCACATTGTCCGCTGGATGGTACGTCATTACGCGGGGCATCCTAGGGTTTAACTACAACAAATTAAAATCTTCTGTTGGTAGTTTGGTCGGCCGTAAGTACTTATTGTTTTGTAGGAATTAGTCGGGATGCGGCCATCCCTTCCTTTTCGTTTCTATCTTTCCACTCATTATTTTTTCTCATGTATAATAACTAACCATCCATTCTTTTATTGCTTTCTTGACATTTTGTTGACTTGGTGAGTAGGTACTTACTTCCCAGCAAGAAGGTTCACCCTTTTATACCAAAATTTTTTGTTGTTGTTTTACCTTGTTAGTTTCTGATAAATTTTTATACTTTATTATTGTTATCCATTAATAATATTTTAACATTTTATCTATATTTTTACTTTTAGCGAATTTTCTTAGAAAATGAAGCTATTGCAATGGCTCCAAAAATTTCAAAATAAAAATGTTCAAAAATTTTCTTCATCGAAATCTGTTTTGAGGCATTCTGAAATGATTCCTGGATTTTAACGCTTTTATATATATATATATATATTTCAAAAAATTTCAAAAAATATACTAAAAAAATCACTAAAAACTGTTAAAAGTCGTTAAATTTACATTTTTGGTAGAATATTGCTCAAATAAAGTTAATAAAATATAAAATAGAACATAAAAAAATGTATTTACAAAATTATGCTGAAAAAAGGACTCAAATTTCATTAAAATTTGCTAAAAAGTCGATCAAAACTACAATAATAGCTACAAATTCAAAACCTCTATTTTCACAGGAGATTATTATTTAGAATACGTTTTTTGCCATAAAATTATTAGTTAACAATTTTATTGCACTCAAAATACCTACTGAAATTTCAAAACAATTTAACATTATACAATACGATAATTTACGAAAATTCGCTCATACGATCATGCTGCATGACTGGAACTTTTTTATGTTTGGTTTGTTTTCCTTAGGTGAACCTCTCTCTTTATCTGACAAATCCGTTATTCGGATATTTATGAATTTTTTTCTGGTCACACCAGTAAGTTTTTTGTTTAAATTATTTTTCATTTATTATTTTTTGTTTTGTTTTTTCTGTTTAACATATAATGCCTGTTTTGTCCGTGTAGATCTGAAGATGTTCTCAGTAAGAGGACGAAACGTTATCAAATAAAACAATAAATGAAATAATTTCATTTATTTTTCCCTGGGCCGCATCCCGACTAATTCCTACAAAACATTAAAATGTTTTGGGATTTGTTAAGAGATCAAAATGGAGTTCAGTCATGAAGCAGATAATCGTGAAATGCTCCTTTTGAACAAGAGAAATGGACAATTTTCGTTCCTCCTGATTGCAGACGCTCACCACTGTAAGCTAGCAAACGAACTTTGTCAACAGCCACTTGAAATTTCCCGTATAGCGTATCCTTTACTGTTGGGTTGCCCTGACAAGCGTTTCAAGTTGTCCGGGCCACGCGGATAATAAAGGTACTAAGTAATGGAAACCCAACTGGAGAGGAGGGATCTTATAGAGCCGGCAGCAGGGTAATCACATTCTCATCTCATCTGATGACAAACTTCAAAGACAAAACCATTTCGCCCCCGTTCCCAACTCCCTTGTCAAGACCCCTCTTTTGTTTTTAGCTCCCGCGAAGGGTTAATTTCGGCGAAAGATGGGCGGGATGAGGTCGGCAGCTGTTTCGGCTAACAACGGGGGTTTGTGTCGTGAGGAGTTTAGAAATACAGAAATTTTATCGTCTATCTACAAACTCAACGTAAAGTACAAGTTTTGCTTGGCTCGGAGGAACATTGTAGTACTTTCAGGATTTCTATGATATAAAGTGGGTAGATTGGTGCCTAAATAGAAGTCAGCTGGTCGTAGTTTTTGAGGATCCCAATTTCTAACTCTGGTAGGATGAGAAAAGGCCAAACCTTATAATTCTTCATATACCTACATACTTATTATATTCCTCAATTTTATTATATTATAGTAATGTAGAGAGTCATGGAAAACATACAGTTTCCGTTAGGTTCACGATTTTTCACTTGAACCTAGCAAAAAACCTTGAAAACTGCCAATTTTCGTAATGAAATACCCGACGTGGCATCAAGTTGTAAAAAGCTATTCTGACGCCCTTAGGTTCTGATGAAATTTCGGTATCTTGGAAGACAATTTTTGGCCTCATTCTCCCAATGATATGTGCTGCCAGCGTTGTATTTTTTATAAATAGGCAGTATTGAATATGGAAGGCAGTATTGAATAGGGGTAAGGGACTGTCACGGAAGATAGAGGTTGTGTTATGCAATTAAGAGAGTGGACCGCTCCCCGCGAAAATTTCATAAAAGTATTTACCTAAAATATATTTTGATCTACGCTCATTATATCACGTTCAACCTCGTCGAAGTAAATGGATTAGTTTGTATCTCGATCTCACAGCAACGAAAGAGTTTTCAGAGAAGGAGTTGAATTCACCGACTTTGTGTTTTTACTCTCTGAAATTTACTACCCTTTCCATAAATATATCGCAACACCACTACCTAAAAGTAATTTTAAGTAGAGTTTGGCCTGACAGGTAACTGGACCTATGATGAGTAATTTTAGCGTGTTTTAGCGTAGAACCAATTTACCGGGACCCTAAAAGTGAGCCCCCCCCCCAGATCAGCTGAAATGAATGTTGAGATCCGGAGCTAAGGTTTTTGCTATTTAGCATATGAAGCTGAACTTTGAAATGGAGCGTGTTCCACGTTCCGCCTATGTTTAGCTGAGGCTCAAGGTGAAAGAAAAAATGGGAGTCTTTGGTCTCCCCAGCGGTGCCTTAGGTTGAATAGCAAAGAACTAAGCTCAGGATCTCATTCAGTTGATCTGGAGCTAAGTTTTTTTTCTATTCAAGCTATGAAGCTGACATTTGGAATGGAGTTCCACGTTCCTCCAATGTACAGCTCAGTTTCAAGGTGAAAAAAGCTCCAGTCATGCAGCATGATCGTATGAGCGAATTTTCATAAACTATCTATCGTACTATAGTATGTTAAATTGCATTGAAATTGGAGCAATTTTAGTTGACAGAAATGGTTAAAAACCAATTTTATGGCAAAAAACTTATTCTAAATAAAATTCCACTGATTCAAAAGGGATTTTTGATTTTTAAATTTTTTTGCAGTTTTTATAGATATTTTAGCAAATTTTAATGACATTTAAGTACGTTTTTCATCATAATTTTGAGCAAAAATTTGTAATGTCCTAGTTAATCGTTGAAAATTTAGTTTTGACTAAAATTCTGCAAAAAATAGAAATTTAACGATTTTTGGCCGTTTTTAGCCATTTTTAGTGATTTTTTGGGTACATTTTTCGAAATTTGACCAATTTAATGTGCTCAAAAATTGTTGTCCAACGAACTCATCCTTTCTTTTGAAATGCTTGATTTTTTGGCGAAAGAACGAAGTTTTTATCTCAATTCTATCGAGAGTTATCGTCTGGAATGACACACACACACACACACACACACACACACACACACAAATATATATATATATATATATATATATATATATATATATATATAAAAGCGTTAAAATCCAGGAATCATTTCAGAATGCCTCAAAACAGATTTCGATGAAGAAAATTTCTGAAAATTTTTATTTTAAAATTTTTGGAGCCATTGCAATAGCTTTATTTTCTAAGAAAATTCGCTAAAAGGGGGTTTGGGGTCTCCCCAGCGGGGTCATCGGTTGAATAGCAATGGAGTTAGCTCCGGGTCTTACTCAGCTGATCTGGGGAGGCTCTAGACTTCAAGATTCATTTCTGGAAGCCCCCAAGGGGCCTTCACTTCAAATTTCAGCTTCATAGATTGAATAGCAAAGAAATTACATCCACCGCCAATTCAGTGTGAAATAGCAAAGAACTTAGCACCGGATCTCACTCAGCTGATGTGGTGGGCTCTAGACTTCATGGTTCGTTGCTAGACGTCCCAAGGGTTCTCCATTTAGAATTGCAGATCATAAGTCGAATAGCAAAAAAATTAAATCCACCGCTACTTTAGTCACGCTTTTTCGTGACATTTTCACTTTTAGGTTCCAGTAAAAGGGTGTTCCACGCTATGATTATTGTTAAACACATTGTTTTCCCCCGCTGGTGCTTCGAATTTATTCATTTTTCGACATACATGCACTACTATTGACAAACACAGTATTTACGTATTACAACAGTAGTTTTTCAATCCTATGTACCAATTAGAACATGTATTAAAACAAGCTGAAAGAGGAAAGTTTTCTTGCTGGTATTCCCCCATGACGAGCAGATGTATATATAATAGGTAGGTACATGGATGAACATTACAATTTTCTCACAAGGTCATTCATCTTACCTTTATCGTTATCGTCATCATCACTGCACTCCATTTCCAGTCTGACGCTGCAATCAACGCCAGCCCATCCGTCCGAACACTGACAAGTGTATTCACCTTCCTGCAGTATGCAAGAGCCGTGTCTGCTACACCCATTTACGCATCCAGCTGGAATATTTCAAAATTCACTTTTTAATTTAAAAAATCAATGATGAGAATAGTAGCACCATACATATTATATCTTCTACCGATTAATTATTCATGGTTTGTTTTTATTTCTCCATCGTAAATTATTTGGATTGTGGAGGGGAAACAATGAAATTTTTCACTAATTTTATTTCTTCTTCTCTCATTATGATCAAGCACTTTGGCCACATGACTTCATCAGGAATAGTGACATAAATATTCGTTCTTTATGCCTGGGGGACTCCTATTTCAATGTTTCCCACAATACATCCATTTTTTTTAAAGGTATGCACCTAACTTTTCAGTAGTTCCATAGTTGGAAATATCAGCTCTAGTTGTTCTTAGCATGACACCCTTGTTTAGGTCACCTGTATTCCAGATAAGCAACTGGAGGTCTGGATACATATAAATTTCGTTGGTCAAAATTTAATAAAAGATCATTTTAATAAATTAATTTTTAACTTCAATCATTCATTTATTATTACTACAATTATTCAATGTCGACCAACGAAATTCATATCCATTAAATCCATCAGTTTTCGGAGCAGACTACCCTCAAGTGTGTTCTGGTCAGGAGGCACAGCAGTAGCTGATAACTCCAACTATGGAAGTTGGAAGTATAGATGGTCCGAAAAGAAAATGCCTGATTGCCACCGTGCCCACCGAAGACAGACTGGTGGCGGCAATGCTCCCTCCACTACCCCTCACCACCAACTGCCCTGCCTTCAACAATCATCTTCTGATCACCTGACTGTTAGCCAAAATCAGCTGTTCTTTCTTTGCTCTTTACAGCAGTTTTTCTTCTAGGTAAATTCGCAAATTTGGTCAGGTGAGTGGGAAGGCGGGGCACTGGGGGGTGCAGGGGTAGTGGAGGGGTGCCTATTTGACCTGAGTCCATACACACATTGTTACGATTTTGAAAACAAAGGAGGTTTGAAGAGGGTGTCAAATGGTGCTTTTGAAATAGTAAAATTTTGCCACCAAATGTTGACTTATCAAACAAAAATACCTACCTACTTCTATTGATGCGAATAAAATGATATACCACACCTAAACTAACTTTAGAAGGACTCTACTCAAGAAACATTCGACAGAACGAGAATGGGCAGGCAACAGTCATGAGTATAGTTTGATTAAAATGATAAGTAATTTATCAGCTAAAGTTGTATGCCGCCATATGGCGAAAAATGTTGTTCAATAATGCGTAGAGAATCTGTACCTATTATAATATTAGTTCTTAGGCATATTCAAGTCCTACCAGTGCCTATTGAAACAAAAAGTTGAAAGGATTGTATCTTGTTTTTTGTTTGTTTTTTTAAGTGTTTTTATTATTTTTAGTGGTTTAAGCCGCACCTCAACCATAAGGGTCATTAGCGTTTCTTATAGGGCTAGCTGCGAGGGGGCTCGCTCTTTGGCCGTCCATACAGCGTTAGGGAAGGGTGGGGAACGAAAAGGGCTTGAGGAAAATGGGAAAGGGTGGGGGGTGGGGGTACG
Organism: Adelphocoris suturalis; assembly: GCA_030762985.1. Taxonomy (NCBI): domain Eukaryota; kingdom Metazoa; phylum Arthropoda; class Insecta; order Hemiptera; family Miridae; genus Adelphocoris; species Adelphocoris suturalis. The sequence continues at coordinate 34,596,495 of CM061050.1, read as the reverse complement.
TCTGGGGCCAACTCGCCTCAATGCAGTTGGCTATCCAGGTATACATATCCATGTACTTACCTAGGGCACCTAACAGTCATAAAGGTGCGGTCACACTTGGCTGTTTAGCTGCCGCTACTAACTGGCCACTGGTAATAATTGCCGGAAGCAGTCTAGTCTGACCCAGAACCACAGGCTTGTAAATACCAGTGAGTCTGATACATGTTTCGAGTTTACAGCGATGCCTACCATCTACTGGCAGTCACGTGAACTCTTCGTTTGCACCAGCCAGCCAATCCTGGTTGGTTTCTTCAAACTGCACATTGTGAAAATTTCTGCATAAGATGATGGATCCAATTCTACTTCATAAAAAGTCTTGTGATGACCCCAAATCGTACCTTCTTAATATCCAGGATCTAACCCACCATTTTCTTCCGTTTCAAACTCTTCTCACACAACTCTCTAACTCCATCAACTATCCGAAATCTCAAAATTTCCACGACTCACACAATGTTTTCAAGACTGTATTAGCGACTACTTTGCACCATAATTATGAATCCTTTTTCAGCGTTGGCTCATGGTGATATTTACTGGAGGCTAGATAATAGCGGCTACTAAACAGCCCACTGTGACTGAGGCTTGAAAATACATGCATTGTGAACCACGACAGCTTAAACCAGTTTGGGAACCCCTTGAGGCATACAAAACAACTATTTAGTTCCTGATAGGGCCAATATGTTGCAAAAGTTTATTGCAATCAGTTTATTGCCACGACGTGGTTTACCATCCATTTTGCAGAGAACATTCAACTTACGAAGAGTGCAATGACGACCGTTCCAGCCTTGTGAGCAAACGCAAGTCCCGTTTTTGCATTGGCCGTGTTGAGAGCAGCGGGAGTCGCAGGGCAAAGTGTCGCAAGTGTCTCCGGTCCAGCCGTCGGAACAAACGCATCGGCCAGAATCGCAGCGCCCGTGTGGCCCGCAGTCCAAACGACACCAAGCTGAAATAAATAATGAAAATGCGTTCATCAATGCTTAATTATCAATTCATTCGTTTTTTAAAAATTATTTTATTCATTTATTTATTTTTTTACAAAGGTAAAAATTGATTAACAGAGCAATCAAACAAGATTGTTTGACAACAACAACAACAATAACAAGATAACTAAAACTTAATTGCTCAACCATGGGAGAGCAGCTCCATCCTCCATCCCCAAGGACCTCAACCTTCTCCGTCTCCCACGTATTCGTTGAGAAACTGCTTTTAGTATGGCCATTTGAATTTTTACCCTGGGCCACCCCAAGACTTGTGAGTAGGGTCGTCTCCATTTCCCGGAGTCTCCAATTCATTCGTTATTTTAATCAATAATGAAAAAGTTTTTCGTACAGGCACAAGAGAAAACAATTGTTGGGTAGGTACTGCCTGCATCACCGATGTCCCCAAACTGGTGCATTGCAGTTCATCTTCTTTTGGTAGAGGCCACAGTAGAGAAATCCGACTTATTGCACTCAAGTATACCGATAAATTCAAGTCAAACGACTTTCGTGAGGAGGCTTCAAATCAAAATTTTACATCATTCATGGACAGATTTGGTTTCGTGCCTGTCTGTCAGTGTTTCCACCAATCCTTGTAACGGACAAGACTACCAACGTGAATCATTAGCAAGCCTAATTTATAACGGAGACGGGGAAAACATATGTTATATATATGTATATCACTTGACAAGGAGGTGATGGAATGCTGGAAATATAGTTTCTCCTTCTAAGGGGAGAGGCGATTAACCTGCTGCACGCTGAGGATCCAGTTACTGCGTCTCAAAACGGGATTGTATAAAAATCAATATTCATAACATAATTCGTAACACCAATGATATTCCTAACATTATGCTGTGCAAATGCTAGGCTCAAGTGTATAAACTTAAAAAAAAATGTCCCTAAAAGAAAGCAAAGATCTCATAAATACACGGTAAACATTTACAACAGATTGACAATAGATTCCAAACGTGCATCAATTAATCAAGATAAAAATAAATGTGAATGTTATCAAGGAAAGAAAAAACTTAACTTCGTTACCAGGTGGATTTTTAAAGCCCCGATTCATAAAATATTTTTAGCCAAGCTAGCAACAATTTAAAAGTTTCAATGAATATGCATTTCCCTTAAAAACTACCATCTATATGGGGCTGTGGTTTGTGCCCCGGAAAAAACCAAAGCTCAACCTTCTCGATCCGCAATTGAAGGGATGGAAATTTGGTCGAATACAAAGATCCATAATATGCCGCCATTTACAAATTTTGACCCTCCTTACTGGACATACTCGTATATACTCAACAAATTTTAATAAACCCAATGAAAATCACAGAACGTTTAAAAAAAGCAACCTATCACCTAAGCAATAAATTTCACCAGAAAATGAAGCACATATATTAGAAAAAATTCAAGACCATTGGGAAACTGTACCAAGAAACGGAGATATATCGTTTCTTGCCAATTCTTTCTCTTTAAGGTGTCATAAAGGGAACAAGTTCTTACTGAATAGCGCAACACATTTTACGAATTAACTTCTAAATGTTTTCGTTAATAGGCTAAGTACCTAAAGGGATTTCACTAGAGAAATAAGACTTGAGATTGGATTAGTAGTAGCCTCTGCACATGTGCATATGCAAAATACTTTAACATTCCGATCGCTCGGAAATAATCGAGGTTATGAATATGAATTACTACTACAATCCGATGAAAACCTCTGCAGTGGGGATTTTAATTTCTACCGATCTCGTTGAACATCAACTCAAACATGGTAACGTTCGGGCAACTTGAGGAAAAACGCACTGTTTAATCTCTCTTCCCACTTATGAATATTTCATTAATATTAAATTACGCGCAAGTCACGTTTTTCTTCCATTTCTGAAAACCCTGAAACCCCGAATTCGCTCGAAAACAAGCTTCTCTACCGAAAGCTCGAAAGAGAATGTTTAATTAGATAGCATTTATTATGAAATATCCCGGCTAAAATCAACTATTCTCTCTTCGCATTTGGAGCTGTCGGGTATGAAAGCGGATCGCGTTTGCGGCTTAGTTCACTAAGCGAAAACCTCGCAAACAGCTCGAGGGCAGCGAGAGCTTTCTTTTGACTGCTTTTCTCCATTTTGATATTCTAGAATTCAAGAGGTCATTGAGCATTTTTGAAACAACTACATGAGCGTTGGATGAATAAATTCATAAGTTCTTTTTCTGGAACCGACACCAGAATTTAATTAAGCGTTTGTGCAGGTTGATCAAAGCATAATAAACAGTCAGTTAATTTACTCGGAGAACGAGTCATTTAACGAGGGAGTAAGTAAACCCTTCCACGAAAGTTGAATTGGACATCAACCCCCGAAAGATGTTATCAAAACGTGTATCAAAACAACTGCGGCGAAGCTGCACACTGCTTTTTCAAAATATTCTATTTTTCATGAAGTTCCGAGAAAGTCGTCAGAGTCATTCAGGGAAAGACACCAATTAAGATTCAGAGAATTTTCTAAAAAAAAAGAGTTCCAGTTATGCAGCATGATCGTATGAGAAAATTTTGGTGAATTATATTATATTAAGTCAGGTACATTGTTTTGGAATTTGAGCACTTTAAGTGCAAAGAAATTATTGACTACCAATTTTATGTACTCGTTCTAAATAAATTCTTCGATTCAAGATGGATTTTTGATTTTCAGCTTTTTTGTTGCAGTTTTTATCGATTTTTTAAGAAAATATTGAACTTAATTTTAATATTGTTAAACAACGTTAAACTTAAAATGTAAATTTTATAGTTAATTTGTTTTAAATGTTGAAATTAATTGCTTAACAAAATTTTCCATCATAATTTTGAGATTAATTTTCACGCTCTAGTTCATCGTTGATAAATTTCTATAGACTACAATTTAGAAAAAAAGTAAAAATATATTTAAAGATTTTTAGCCATTCTTAGTGATTTTATTAGCGTTGCCACAGTGGCGCTACGACTTCACAATTATTACTTACCAAAATTTTATTGCAGATTCAGAATCTACATCAACCTTAATAACGGCCAGAATTGCAGATTTCCCCACATGTTTTCTGAAATTACTAAAAAAGAACACCACTACTGGGTAAGTCACTATTGGGTAAGTCAGTAAGCTTCAATCTCGGACAGTCACACTATGAGATAGGCTATGGCTCCAGATAGAAAAATAGTGTTGAGTGGACGTGTGCTCAGCGTGTGGCTAAGCTGCTTTTATTTTTGGAGCGTTATAGGCAGCGTAAAATTTTAGCACACATTGATAACTTTCCAACGACTGGTGAATGATTTTTGTACAATGAAAAATGGCAAAGATAAAGTTCCGCAGCATAGATTTGGTTGTAAACGAGAATCATAAGAAAATTTCGTCACCCTTAAAAAGTGTTGCTTTTCGCGGTTTTATGCCACAGTTAAGTTCTGAGTGCTGGATACTCTCCGTTCATGATGAGGCGGCCTTGCTAAGATTTGAGAGGAAAATCTTACGAACAATTTATGGAGCTGTACGATATGGATCATCTGGGGAAGACGCACTTAAAATAATTCAACTGTATGGGGAAAGAGATGTTGTAAAGTTCATTGGGATCGGTCGGCTTCGTAGGGCTGGCGATGTGTTTGGAATAGAGGACAGGGAGATCCCAAAGAAAATCATGATTGAACAGCTATATACGAGGGTTGTCCAGAAAATAAGTTGCGTTTTGATCTGTAGGGTGGTAGGAGTGGCTTTTGCCAAATCTGGTAACACCGCTCGAAAGAGGAGAGGTGGGGGAATAGAATGAGAGGTGGGTGACCTCAGTCGGTCAGTTACCAACGTCAGGGCAGGTAGTTGAAATGGAGCCCTCCACGTCGCGTCCCGCCACCTCGATCCCCGTTCCCGTTCCCTCTCGAGTTGTTGTGCGCGGAGTGATTCAATTGCTTTATGCACAGGGTTTCAAATCAGTTCAAATTCACGAACAGCTCATTTTGTTTATGGAGAAGGTGTAATGAGTGAGTCAATGGTGAGGAGATGGGTACGTGAATTTGAGGCGGCCATTCGTTGTTCCTTGTGTTGGGGCGTCAGCTCTCTAGGGACCCACCGAGCGCAAACTTTCCGAAAGTCAAGTTTTTCCGAGACGATCTCATGGATGAGGGATCGTGAGATGTCTGGGTGGAGTTCATCCAGGGTTGAACGACGATCTTTGCGAACTGCATTGTCGATTTCTGCGACAATTTCGTCCGTCACAACTGAGGGTCTGCCTCTCCCACTTTCATCCTCAAGTGAATGTCTTCCCGCCTTAAATTCACGTACCCATCTCCTCACCATTGACTCACTCATTACACCTTCTCCATAAACAAAATGAGCTGTTCGTGAATTTGAACTGATTTGAAACCCTGTGCATGAAGAAATTGAATCACTCCGCGCACAACAACTCGAGAGGGAACGGGGATCGAGGTGGCGGGACGCGACGTGGAGGGCTCCATTTCAACTACCTGCCCTGACGTTGGTAACTGACCGACTGAGGTCACCCACCTCTCATTCTATTCCCCCACCTCTCCTCTTTCGAGCGGTGTTACCAGATTTGGCAAAAGCCACTCCTACCACCCTACAGATCAAAACGCAACTTATTTTCTGGACAACCCTCGTAGATCAAGACGATTGGGCCGACCGAGGTTGAGATGGATTGATGGAGTCGATCAGGACACTCGCAACATTCATGGAATTCGTGATTAGCGAACAGCTGCGCAGAACCGGAGCAACTGGCGGAGACAGTTGACGGAAGCCAATATCCTTCACGGATTGTAGTGCTATTGCAGTACAAGGTATGTCAGTAGCAGTATGTAGTAGGTATGCCAAAGACATAAAATGTCTATACAAAGTGAATAGGTGGTCAAGTTTGATTATGCACTAGGTACTTACTACATTATTGTATATACAATGATTCGAATATACTCTATAAGGCAAAAAGACTCGAAAAAGGAACGTCTCGAGGTGTATGCTGAAATCAGACATTCAGAGCTAGGTACCTACGCTGAATAGGTAAGTATGCTTAATTCAAACAGTTGTGGTGTCGATGAGATGCCTAGTACACCTCAGTTCTGACTTATTCATATTCTAAGTAAACAGGTCTTATTCGACTCGCAGAGTTCATTGTTTCAATTCGAGGTCGCAACTCTGACTTTCATCTGATTGCCTGTATTCGAACCGCTTCCGGCCCCCCTTCGAAACCATTACCCCTTTCTGTTGACTATTGATGGGCCTTGTTGACAAAACGAAATGTCAATATGCTCTTTGGTCAATAGTTGGGGGTCGTGCACTTTGTGTCAACAAGAGCTCACCGCTTCGGAGTGCTATAGAAAACCAGTAAAACTTCAATCTCAAATATCACAAATAATGCAAGCTACTGAGGAATTTATGAATACAAGAGGGAAATTGCTTAAGCCAACAAAGTCCATTTTGTCGCTCAAATCTATGAGTAAAGGGGCGGGGATACTGTTAGTTCACCAACGACCTGGTCAATAGGAAGAATAATACTCTCTACTGCATCAGTAAGAAAAATACAAGACTGACAGTTTTCTAAATTTTACTTTGGGGATAGCTTGAGGAGTACTTACGCCTAGGAGTACTTATGCAGTAGAACTTCGATAAAATATTTAGTTTCGAACGGAGATGATTTAATGCCTAAGCTGGATTATTTCTATAGTTAGTTGTGAATGAAGTTTTGAATGAAAAAAGGGTGAGTAAACCTCATTTTCATAATCGGTAATGCGTCTGATTCTTCACGTGCGTCTATTTTTGATGGATATGTACTTAGGTAGGTATTTTCACAAAATCCAAATGAGCCAGAATACTCTATGGTGTGGAAAGATCCCATGTTTTAAAATCGCTCCAGCACTACGTGGGTAGTAAATTCACACAAAAGGTTTATTACAATGGGTATTGACTACCCGAGATTATTCTTCATAATTTAATCGACATGGGACTATGATCCTGTTAAGAGGAACCAACAACAATGGATCAATGAGAGCAGGGAACCTGTGCAGAAACTCACTCAGCCATGAAAGTGGCGATCGAAGCGCAGGCCAGATCATAGATCAAAGGTACGGTTCTTCGCTTAGGGAGAGAGAAGTTTGAATACATATGCAGGCTCAGCACAGAGCGCATTTACTGTACTACCACCAAAGGGTGGAAAAGAATTGTCAAGAAAGGCCATCCTCAAGTGGAAGGTTGGCACAATGGCTGTATTGTTCTGACCAGAGGACTTTAGCTCATTAGCTAAAGTCAACCGGAAAATTCAGCATAAGTCCAGTCGCGTGCACGATACTTGATCTTTAACGTGGTCAATTAAACTTTCCATTGACGTAAGTATAACTGACTGGTTGGTCAAGCTCAGTTTTCCAAGGCACAGGAAAAACTGAGGTTTTCAGTTGTTTGATGCCCTCAAAAAATACAGCTGGCAGTCGGCACCATACCCTAAAGCTTATCTCAGGCAGAATAATTATTAAGGTGAAGACCACGGAATCATTTTCATATAAATGCATCCATCGAAAATCATTTCATACGCCATCCATGATACGTGGTTTATGCTTTTGCTTCCGCTACAGCCAAAAAAGCTCATTATCCTTTCCTGACCAAGTAAATTTGTTCAGTAGGTACATATCTCCTCTATCACAAAAACTGTACAATTTTGCCAAGGAAATGCAATTTTTATGCCAATCCGTTGTTAGCGCATTATGTAAATATGTGCAAAGTGGCTAGAGGCATACTCAGAAGTATGGGTGACACTATATGCTGATTCATTGAAAACTCCACGAAAAATCGCCTAGCACGCGTTTTTGATTGTAAGAATATTGATGATCTCCGTCACTTTGATTTGCAAAGCTGCTACACATGATCCTTCAGAGTTTTATCGATTGATCTAGGCAAATCTTACAGAACTCTCCTGGAAAACTAAGAACGAATATATTGTTATCTACATTCCTTAGGTTCGTTCATGATGTTGTTTTGTATTGAGTGAGGGAAGGACAATTAGTGGATGTGTTCGAATTCATTTTGAGAGTTTGAGGTTGTTGAAAAGAACCATAAGTGTTGATAAGGATTAAAAACTGAACTTCATCGTAACTCACGTTGAGAGCAGTCGGGTCCAGTCCAAAAGGACTCGCAGACGCAGGAAGCGCTTTCGAGGTCGTAGGTTCCATGTTCTGAACACCCTGGAAGACATTGGTACACCTGCTGGTCCACAGCACTGCAATTGGCTCCCTGCCATCCAGCCTTGCAGTAACACTGGCCGGCCACGCACGTTCCATGACTGCTACAGGTGGGATCTAGACAGTTCACTGCAACATAGAAAAGGCGGGTATTGTACATCAGCTTCCTCGCATTCAACATGGTCTTACACATTGTATGTATAGGATTTATTGAATTTATCATCGATAGTAAAAATAAGATATTCAGTTGTTTCATCATGCATGTGCAATGGTGAGGTGAATAGGTATAGCAAAATTACAGTTGCAAAATAATTATAGCAAAAAATTTCAAAGGAATTTAAAGTTGATGCAATGCCCCCAAAATTAAATAGATCAAGATGCTCGATATCGTTGATTGATACTTATTTTAGAACATTTTCCTGAGAATTTATCTCTATGTGGAATTGGCGGTAGGATCCAAATAATAGATTAAATCAGCCCCTTTTCCCACATAATGGAAATTTTCTCATAAACGAATTTTACAAATTTGTTTAAATTCAGCATACTCTAAGATTTTCGACAACGGTATATATCAGTGTTAGGCGCACTTTCTATCCGTAATATACGAAGTTAAGGGATGAAAGGCCTTTTTCTTAAAGCCTTATACCAGTGTTAGACGCACAGTACACCATTCAACGATTTTAATTTGCCATACTTGAAATGATAGATGAAATCAGCCCTTTTTCCCAAATAATGGAGATTTATACTACTATATTTATGATCTATATGATATATACTTCTATATTTACAGGGTTATATGTATGTACAAGACGTTAAAATATAGGATTGTTTTCTTTGATGTATGAAACGGATTCCCAATCATCAAATCAATTTAAAATTTTGAAGCCAGCTAAATAGCTCATATTTTCTTTGAAAATACGCTAAATCCAGTCACACAATCACAGGGAGTCGTCAATTAGATATAGCATCATGTCAAATATCTTATTTAATGAATATAACATTTTTAAATAATACGATAAATCACCTTTCCACCCCATCTCCATTTACGCTGAGTTCTCTTGGATGGTATGTTCTACTCATCTTTATCAACAGCGTTATCCTTGGAATATACGTATAATTGCTTCAATTGAAGGGCGTGAACAATAAATTAAGGTTAAATTGGTGGTAATCCTACTTTCGTATAATCACACAGTTATGCCTACAAATTATTACAAACCACTCCCTTTGCTGCCCTATACTGGTGTGCCGCTAACGGTTTTTCTGGAGCTGGGAGTGAAACTCCGGTTTTTATTACTTCACACAAGTAGTATTTATCAAGAGTAGGTAAAATGATTGATTAGGTCATTCTTGACAGTGAAGCTGAAGAATCGTAGAAAACGTGAGAAGCCTCACAGTGCGATTTAAACAATTTGACCTCAGTTCATTTCCGGACCGAATTTCGTCGCATATTTTCGTGACATAAAGTCGGAATGGTGGTTACGAACAGAATGGTTTCATCATTGATAATTGTATGCACCAGTGTATATTTAGCACCATACATAAATGCATGATACATTTTGTCCGTTTTCAAACCAATATTGCTGTTGATTTGCTTAATTAGTTGTTTAACAGATCAAATTGTTACCGTTAAAGGATAAATGCCGAAGATGGTGAACCGAAGATTTTTGTTCTTGTAAAATTGATGAAATTGTTTTCTAGGTTGGTATATCATTGAAAATATTAAAGAATAATAAAGCACCTACTAGGCGTTTCGCGCCTCGCCAAGGACCCCACAGTTTAAAATTTTTTAATAAATCTTACTAAACGGTATCCTTTATGACTAAGTCATTTTCTCACCATTTATCAAGGTTACATATACTGTGCACTGTATACTGATTTGAAATCATGTTTTTTTTTGCACATACGTACCAGTAGTTCTCAAATGGAAGCTGACGGAGGAATTAGCCAGCATGAGATTTGTGGTGTGACGTGTAATGAATTTAGAGCTTTCAAGCGAGTAGAGATCGATATTTTATAGGGTGGAAACGAGAATGAGCAAGTTACAACTCGCTAGCAACGATTGGTTGTGCGCGAAAAAGCATGAAAAAATATTCCGTATAACTCGATCGTGTATTAACTCAATTTTCTGGTGGTCGGGCGGAAAGGTCAAGACTTCTTTATCAAAACTGGCAATTGGAAATCACATTGGGCCTAATTAACCGAGAAGTTGATGAGCACACTGTAAGAATCGCGGTTATATCTAAACATCATCTTTCTTCGTGCTCAGGGGAAAAAAAAAAAAAAAAAAAAAAATTACGGGGGTTGCGAATTGCCTCGCTTTAAAATTAAACTGTTGGTTACCGTTGAAACGGTAGTTACTACGTTGCGTTGTCGATTTTACGCCGTAGGCCTTTCATTTCGTGCTTTCCACGAACTGGACTTCACCATCTCAATTTTAGAAGAGGTCAAACCTTAATGAAAAATGAACCCTTCGAATTCTTCGGTGTTCATCAATTTTTTCATATATCAATACTTATATACACTCTTGAAAAGGGGTTGAATCCTAACCCATACTCGTTCGTAGGCATATTATTTTTTGATTTTTCTTTCAGCTCTGTTCGAACTTGAAATTCCACAATGGGGTTTCCGGGAAAGTGGACTTTTTTCATTCTTAAGGAGAAAAGGGGTGCAGCCAAAACCCGCTTTTTTTCTCTCTTCGCTCGAAAAACTTCGGACCTTTTCTTTTTCTTTTCTTTTTTTCATAAATAAAGAATAACCTTTTTCCCGGGTAGCGGGAGGGAAAGGTAGAGTCGAAGATTGGTTATATTCCTCGCGTATCGTATACAGTCATGGAAGGTTAAATGTTACTCTTGAGATCTTGGAAGGGCCTGGACTGGTAGAGGTAGGGGAGAAGGCAGGAATTTTTTATTATTTCACGGAGGGATAAGGGAGTAAATAAGGGGGTTGATAGAGCAAAAATCATCTCTCACGCAATGCGGATTAAAAATAACCCCTTGCCCGAGTTTATCAGTCCGAGTCGGTGAAATATCTAAAATACTCCTTTTTTATGCGAACGTTTGAAGAAAACTTTATCGTTTTATGCGAGCTCGTAAACGGAATATCCGAACTTGGAGGCAATATTCGGTACCTACCGCTCTCAAGTGGATATAAACATCACTAACTGTGAAGTGTTTTAACATTATTAAAGGCCCTCTCTTGAATGACTCAGACTTGAAGATAAAAAAATAAATAAAATAAATAAATGAATATATTATAATTCTCTAATAAAAATATTCGAACCTTCAAGAAATATAGTACCATCATCATGCTATATTTCGAAAAGGAGGACAAGTAGTTTGTCGTGATCCATGGTGAATGACTACTGGGAGAGTGTGGTCTCTAGGTGGGTTATAACCATGTCACACACTCGTAGGTATTTCGCTTTTTAATGTGCGCAAAGATTCAGCCTCACTTTTCAGCGCATCAACACTCTTGGTAATTTGCGAAGATAAGAAGGGATACCTACCATGTGGTGGAATGGTTAAACTATTCATGACTAATAAATGTTTCCATTGTAATTATATCAGCAATCAAAAGATCGATCGTAGTAGTAGTATATGAGAGGATTTTCATTATCTTAACATGTTGCATATTGATTAGATGACATTTAGAGCAATGAGGTCTCTTGGCTTCTTGAAACGAAATACAAGAGAATCCAAGAGTATTCCTGCCCTTGTAACTCTCAACGTATCCTTGGTTAGATCACTGCTGGAGTATCGATCGGTTATTTGGAGCCCTATACGGTTTATCGAGAGCAGATTGAAAGGTTACAACTCTTTCTTAGACACATTGGTATTAAAATGGGTAAGATAACTGCGCCTTCTGATCAGATTGCTTATCCTGAAATGGAAAGCCATGCCGGTCTTGCCACCCCCCACAGGAGCCTCATTCACAAACTAATCAATGGTGCTATTGACTGCCCGGTGATTCTCGAGAAACTGCTGCTGGTACCTCAATATAATAGTCACAACCAAGCTCTTCTCCATGCGGCTACAAATTCCTTCCAAAATCGCCCACTAATTCGCTTATCCAGAGAACAGAATATGGTCCTCCAAAATTCACCTTCCGCCGATGTATTCCACCAATCTCAGTCTTCGTTTAAGAAGATCTCAAGGAACCGGCCAGTATATTATATCATTTAATGTTGCCCGATTCAGCTAGTGATGGGGGAAGTCTTTACTTCCTCATGAAAAAAGGATCGTAATTTGTTCACCTCTGGAAATGATGCGTTCATGGAAGGTTTGCTGCTAGTAAACGGATCCCTCTAAATTTCTCTTCCTCTCCATGGCACCTTTCTTCAATTCTTGGTCAGAATCGGTTACTTATGAATACCAACTAATAACCTTACCAACAAATAACAAAGGGGTTCGCTGCTGAATGATCCTTTTAAATAGGTCAGAGATCACTTGCTCCAAGCACTTAAAAGATTCGATACCATCCTGAACTTTTAGATTGTTTGAAGCCTAGATTTGTGGGGGCTTGCTTATGTGTGGCCTTGGTGTTGTGTGCATTGCATGCTACTCGGCCACTCAAGCCCATACCTTGCCACGTTACAACAAGGAAACTGGTTCTACTGATGAACCTAAGCTGTTTAGCCTCTAGCAGTGGCAGGGTGGAGTCATCAAGAAAATCTGGGCCTAAGGATGGCTTTAGGAGTATGAAATCAAGGCCTCATACAAATCCTCGATTTGGGCCATCGGGTTGTAGGTACTACATTTAGGGCCGGTTACACCAAAGTACATGGAATTTACAAATACAGTTTTAAAGTAGTGTTATAAAATAGCCAACGGCTCATCACAATATGACACAATGTGTCTAGATGGTGTCATTGGCTGTTATCATTGAAGTTATGGGAGATACAAACATAAACATACCAGTTATGCAACTTGACAATAATATATTACGAGACAATTATAACCTGTTTCCTGAGCTCTTCGGGTCGAAATAATTTTGGAATTTCGGCTTCTGCAGTGGCAACAGTTATAAAATCCATCGGATATCAACCACCGCTTTTTAGAAGACCGACTCCCGAAATTTCCTATGGAGAAGACTCGAAATCGCGTTTGGATGGGTGGTCCCAGTGGTTCGAAATTTCGCGGTTTTTACTTTAAACTCAAATCCAGAATCCTTGAAGAAACCCATATATTATCATCGCTGCACTAGTTTCGAAATGATAAGGCAGTAAAGGACTACCCCTACGAGTTTGTAAAACATTATGTTTGTTAAAACATATTTGATTACAAAAAGATAGAAGAGCTGTTTCCTCACTATTATCTCGTTATAACCCTCATTTTGCGGGCAAATGCCTCCTTTATATAGTCTAAATCAACGTTTAAACTTTGAATCGACGTTCCACGGAAACGCTGTAAATCAATGTTTACTGCTAACTGTTTACTGCTAACCATTGATTACGTTGGTGAAACCCGTTTGTTTTAAATCAACGTTCAAAACTCTGGTTCCGCAAAACAATGATCTACTTCAACCATGGTTAGGGATTGTTGGTGAAACCGGCCCTTATAGTATCCTCAAAAGAATGTTCACTATTCACAAATCATCAACTGACACCCGTACATATGAAGAAATTCCAGGGTGGTTCTGTCAGGTATATGATGTTTTTAAAAACGCCACAAGTTTTGAAGACAGCGATTCCTCGTTTCGTTCAGGCACTCCTAGTATATGGTTACCACGCTTATGCTATCCAACATTTCTTCAAATAATCGCTAATATTTCTCAGTTTTGTGTTTATAATTTTTTTGCTGTTTATTTTAAATCAATTTATTCATTTTCACTGTTGCTCCTTCTATATATAGTTAAATTAATGGATTTGGATATTATATTTCGTAATTGGGCATGTCCCATAGTAATAATATTAATGAATAATGAAATAAATGAATAAGATTAACAAAAAATAATAATAAAAGTGATTTTAAAAGTTGAAAATGAAATAAATTAAATAAACACGGGAAGTAGAGTAAAGCATTGTTCCCAGAAATAACTGCCGAAGTTATACTTACACATAAATATTATATTCTGCATACGCTTCATTCAAGTAAAAGGAAAACTGTTATTCTTGAGTATCCAATAAAAAATTTACGGTTTCCCTTTGCTGCCCTGGTAATTTACATCGGATCGATCCATACCTACCTAAAAACCTTCATAAAAAAGTGCGTGTTTCTAAACCGGTCAGTCCACTCGGAATTTGCTTAGATTATGAAGTAGGAGGAACGGGCTGACTTGAAGACTGCGCCACACGCTCATCACTAGCGGCTCTTATTTTGACGCTAGCGTCGATGGTACTCTCACCGTGTAATTTCACTTCAGAAAAAAGTTTATTTTTTTCCTCTTGCCGATGTGCCTATATGAATATTTGAGTGATTAGCTCACTCGCGGGCCGACTTCATTATTCTTTTGAACATCGCCAAGTTTTTTTTTTCTTCACATTGTGGGGAATTACAACGAAATTACAGTTATTTGTTCGGGAAATCGATTACCGGAATCACGAATTCTGTGGGTTTGTCCAATGACCCATATGGGAACTTACCGTTTTAGAATAGTAATCGTAATTACGGGGAGTGACGGACTTAAAAAGCTGGTACTTGAATGATGCTCCTTGGGTGAATACGTCTTATTAAAACGACGCAATGCATTACAGTATAATGTAAACAGGTTTCAACAATGAATTGCCACCTTCATCAGAGTACATTAGAGCCGTACTATGTGCACAATGTTGATGAGTAAAGTATGTTTGTATATCAGCCCATTTTCATTACATTTCCAAGGAAATTTCCAGGCTCCAAGTAGGTACCTACTCACAAGTTCCACTAAAAACGTCTGCATAGCTGCCTAACTTACCTGTTGTAACTAGGCCAATTGTTGACGCAGGATTAATACGAGTATTAGACGACAAAATGTGTCAACATTATTAAAATCAATCACACATTAATTTTGTCCTATTAAAAGGATCAAAAAGGATCATATTGATAAGGGGCTTTATGAGAGGAGCGCACCCTTTAAATTTCAGAGTATTATCGAAGTGTGCTGAGACGTCCAGCTGTTGAAAAATGTGCACATCACGATGATAATTCAATGTTGATGAAACTTGCAGGGGAACTTCTACAAGCTATCCCAACTATCTCTGATGATTTCACCAAACTTTGCAGAATAGTTGAGGGAATTGGGATCTGATATAGGTCACGTTCTCGCATGCATATATAAACTATTGTGGGCCCTATAGTAATAAAAAATGTAGGCGAATTCCGTCACATCTTTTTGACTTTGAAAAACAATTTTATGTTTTTGCATGCGCAATAGTCCAAGGAAAGAGAGTAAGCGACAATTGAAAAGGAAATAATCACGTAGCTTTGTAAATATAATAACTATATAATTCAACGAATTATACAGTTAAATGTTACATTATGTAGTTCCTAGGTACCATTAATATGGGTATAGTTAAGTCAACAACACGCCAACACAAACCTTGTCATTTCAACTTCAGACTGGTGTTGGTTAGGCAACGAACGCATAACTGCTTCGTCATGCGGGTCCTGTATAACCCATACGCCGTCTGAAGTTTTCAACGTCCATGAGGAGTTGTGAATACCTATCTACCTGGTGCATTTCTGTCACGACGATTATGATGTGTATACCTATTCTCAAAACTCCCTCAAACAATTTACACTTGAGTCGCTAATGATCATAAACGTGAATTATTAATATATCAAATACCACGGTGAAAACTGGTTTCAGTTCTCCCAAACAGAATTCAAAGGGATGCACAGTAGGCTGAAGGTGCCCGGCCTCTGTCCATGTGTAGTTTTTCAAAATAAAACACTAAAACGAACCTGAGGGGAGAGCCAAGGCTAGAGAGCCAAAGGCTTCGTCCTCACTATCAAACCTCAACCAACTATTGTCTTCTCTCTAACAAACCTCACTCCTCAGTTCGCACTTAGTTCACTCCACTCTCGGTGCTCTATACCCGCTGTTTATTATTTCTCCTTAGATCTAGTTTATTATTTCATCAGCTGCCACAGGCCTAAGTGGCCCGGCCCAAGGTAGAGCTACGTGCCTACGCGGTCTGGCTATTAATTAGCGCAACGGTAATACCAGCCATTAGTTAGTGCAACGGTACCCACTGGCATCGGTGCTCCGAACATGAGAAGCTCAAGGTAGAGCGCAGCACGTAAACAAGGACCTTACCAATTTGCTCTTCTATAGTTGCCTGTAAGGGCAGTCGTGACGAACACAAGTTGTTTTTGTTTATTGCCGGGTTTTTTGTTTGTTTACGTGTTTCTTTATAATAGTAATTCATTTAATAATAATATAATTCTAATTTTTAAGAAGTATTGATGAGATTGATGGTGCGGAGAACGAATTGTAGAACGAAAAGGGGTAACAAAAGATATACTCAACCATCATGTTCCTTAGGCCCTTTGCCCCCTAGCACTCCAAGCGGTGAACCTTGTTAGTTCGGAGCCCCATTAGAGCGACTGTGTCACAAGCTATTATATTAAAGCTACGGTATATCCGGTGTTTGAGCTTAGGTCAACCAACTATTAGAAAGAAGGTGCGTTGAGAACCGGCCAAATAGAGTTCGCGTCCATTTTAGCGTTTTAGTTCACAGGTTCAGCACTCCCTCAACGTCGACATACGAGTCAAATTCATGACAATTTTATCATAATCGCATGCACCCAAACATGCACCATCACAATTGCATGCCATCCGATAAAATCGCGCGAGGCCAAGATTTCATGTTTTTGCATGCACAGCGGTTATTATTGAACCAACCATGATGACAAAATCCTTCTGCGTATTTACTAAGTTCATCAAAATACGATGGATGTTGTGGAATTCATTTGTGAACTCATCTACGAACACAGAAGCAAAAACTGATCACTTTTGAAAATTGAACTCAAGCCTACCGTTGGTAAAGTCAAACATACAACAAATAAACAATAAATCAAAGTGTTCCAGGGATGCACACGATTATAAATGGAGTGTCGGCAACAATTCAAATACTGGAATTAGAATCTCTTGAAATAGCACCAATTATTAAATCAAGTGAGAGCATTTTCAGTGCATTTTGTGGAACTTAATCGTTTATGATTATCGGCATTAATTAGTACCTAGTGATTAAAACAATTCTATACAACCCCACAATGAATATGAAACACTCCAAAAATCTGATGAGCCGCCGTTTAATTCAATTCATACCTACTCATGAAGGCGAATCTCTGATTAAAATGAAGAGAATAATGAATTGATGTTCACAGCTTAAACCTCTGCTGCAAAGCCCATACGTTTAGTGGAAAACCCGAATTATCATGTACACGGACGGATTTGCTGAAATCCGGGAAAACCACTCGAAATCCGAATTCAAAAACAACAAAACATATTATTATGAAAATAAATTGTTCACGCACCGCCCTGTTTATAGGGGGATAACTACTTACGCTGCTGATAGATGTAGTTGATAACATATTGACAGGCATCACGTACTGAAGTTAGCATACACATCGATACGTAACCATCATCAATAGACTCGTATAAAGGGGAGTTGGAACACCGCACGAAGCGGGAAGAAGTCTCGTAGCCGAGAAAGCATTTTCAAACGCCACCGTGATAAATGAAGAGGTGGAAAACTTGTCAGGGAGGGAAACGCCTTCCATTCCCCCTTGAGAGACGACCACGAAGGCACCGCGGGAAACGAAGCCGCTGATGGTTTAGCGGAGGAGGGTCTCTCGCTCTGTTGTCCGACGGATCTTTTCGGATCAGGTGGCAAACTGCCATATATCAAGTCGATTCTGAGTCGAATGGTTTTCCCTTTATCGTACCGTAACCCCTTCTCCTGCCCTACGTTTTCCGATCGAGCACAATAGGACGGTCGTGACCGGTTTTACTCTATTGTGGACAAGACCCCTACGTCAAAAAGTGATAGCGATCTCACTTCCATACGTCTTTCTGAGTTGTTAACTTCCGCATAAATCAAATAAGGCCGATTCTGTTGTATCCAATACAATGTGAGGACGAATCATACAACCACCACAAAATCTGTCTTTCTGTATTCATAACATGTGTTATTAGTTAACTCTCCTTAACGATTTCAATATTTGATGGTAATATTTTTTCTTTTTTAAGAAAAGGCCCATTGCACGTAAATATGGTAGAAACATATTTATGGTAGAAAAATAAATAATATCGTATAAATACAGTGTACGCATTTTGTTGGTAATGCATGGTATGAATGCTCTTCTTAAATGCATAAATGCAGTCAATACCGACAGGGGGCAGTTTCATCTATTTCATTTTATTGCGATAGCTGGTAGATCTTGTCTTGTGGGAGGTTACCGGATGATTGGAATTGGCCAAAACAGCGGTATTTTGGTGGGTGGGAGGGGGGGGGATGACGTAAATTCAGTTTCTGTCGCCTTTTTGTCCAAACCATTTGGAGGTACCTAAGAGCTGAAAATTTTGTGTCGTGGTGTACGGCACAGAATTCAATTTTCAGATCTAAAATTTGAAATTCCAGCACACATCAGTGGCCAGTTGATTGAAGAAATATAGGCACGTTTGACAATGTTTGAGAACGGCGCAGTGAGAAAGAGTGTGATAGTTAACTATTTGACAGACTTGAAAAATCTGACATTTTGAGCTAACAGGGTGAATAGCCTTTCATTGAGTTGCTACACAGACAATTGATATGCCTTATATGAAGAATATATATCTTAATAATAAAATCCTAGAGGAAAACGGTCTGCGTTCCAGCAAAGTGAGACGCGCACTGAAAGATGAAACGAATTGGTTTACGGTTACTAAGAATGAAATGTAAAATAAACAGTCAGTTGACGAGTGATCATGGATTTTGAAATAACAGGAGCCGGGCGAATTCAATACAAATCCTGATGGTGAGTTCGCAAAGGAAAATGGAAGAATTGGCTATCGTGATTTAGGAGCCCCGAATTTAACCGGGGCGGGACAAGCATTTGTAAAAGTACAGCAGCGAATAAGCAAGACAGTCCTGTACCAGGCCTTCAGGTTCATTGAACGAATTTGGGTACACTTGGCATTCAATAGCGACAGTTTGGTTTAGGGAAGTGCGGTACTTTACAATTTTATAAACACATCATCTTACAATACTAGATACTTTTGAGTTTTCTGCGGCTAGGCATCTATGGCCGAACTCACTAAAATTCAGTTAAAGCTTATAAAAGGTATTATAAACTGAAATGCCGGATCGGACCTAACTGGGGATGGATAACCTACCAAAATCCTGTTACCAGTCGCATTTCGCTATCCCACGGAAAATTATATTATCTGCAGAATAAGCACTTCTTCAGTCTTATTTCCATTCAGCAATGACAGAACAGTATTACCGCCAGTGGCGTCATCACCCTTATTGAGTAATACATGCCTCAGTTACACCATTACCTCAGTCTACTATCTGTCATACCAACATAGCACAGCTCCTTCAGTTTTTCGGAAGTATAAAGGTATTACTTAATTTATTTCCGGGTCCGGCAGGGGGTTCATTTAGAAGTAGGGAAACAGAAAACTGAATTTAAATGCAGAAAAAATAGGCCCCAGGAGAGAATCAAACCCAAATTCTTTGGTTTTCCGTATCAACTCCTTCTCTATCTAGACCGAAAGGTCCACTGGATGGAGAGAGTTTGGATTTGTGTCAACAACCCCTGAGAACCATTACTCTGCATTTTTCAATATATTTAACTTTAAATCAACTGTACCCTTTAGATTAGTCACCGCTAACGAAAGGGCCCGAATAATTAGAGAGTTTTTGGCGACTTCAACTTAACGTCACCCTTTACCGTAGTCTTGTCTTCATTTCGATATGAAAAGCTAATTTTCAATCCTGAATTCGAAGTTCATGTTAGTTTCAGTACAAATACAGGATAATTTCTCACTTTTAATTTTCAATTCGTAAACAGGGCATGGATTCAACGCAAAGGTAGTAAGCCTGGTTTAGTTACTAATTTTAGGTAATTATGGTCGTTACGAACTTCATGTTTTCCGGTTTTCTGTTGGGTAAATCATCAACAAGTATGAAAAGGTATTTATCTTTATGACAGTAAACCAGGAATTACTTGATAACCATCACTGAAGGCAGCGCTTCACGCAATGTTCACGTGAAAATAGCTGAGAGATCAGGCAAACTAAGGACAATACTGCGAAGAAGTAGTGCCTTAAAACTCAGTTTTCTCATTTACAATAATAGAACCAAGGCGCTAATCGACCAAATAGAGCCTGTAAGCGATAGAACGGATTTTTTCGATCGAGTTGAAGGCTAGTAAAGCTAGACAGCGGAGGCGGACTTCAGATGGCACATTCGGTTTCTACGCGACTTGAAACGTAAAATAACCAAGTTTGAGGGGTGTTCAAAAACCAAAAACCTACCGGCTACATCAACACGATTAGTTGGTAATGAGGCATTTGAAAAGAAAAACTACCTATTATTATTTACTTCACCAGTAATCGAGTAATTCTGAGGTGCCCAGTAGTGTTAATTTACAGGAAGGTTAGGCTGGTGTCGTGTGCCTTTAGGTCCCCAAACGGGTGACGTTAAATGAACCATTCTAACGCACGACGTTGCTAACGTCCCCTCAAGGTCACGTACTCTTGGGTACGTTAGGGTGACGTTAGTGGTCACCAAAAACTCTCTATATTTCTTAATTTATTCACTCGCCGTAAGGGGCCGACAGTGGGTTTATATAGAAATAGGGAAAAATCCAAAAGTTTTTCCATTTTTCGCCGAGTTACACATAATTTCAAATACGTTCGAGTGCTGAACACGATGATGAAACCAGAATTGCGATATCTTATTCCGTTCTCGGATTAGAGTTGATGAACTAAGAAGAAGCACGATTTTTTCTAAAAGTAGGTTCCTATCTTCAGAAAACATCGCACTTCTTCTTTGTTCATCAGCTCTAATCCGAGAACGGAAAATAATATCGCAATTTTAGTTTCACCATTCTGTTCAGCAATAAAGAATCTTTAAGACGAGGTGTCACTCGGCGAAAAATTGATTTTTTTTCTGAAGTAAAACAATTGCGACAAATTGCGCCAAATGTTCGCAGAGCGCTTGATCTCACGGTTTGGGGACATGCCCTGGCCTCCGAGGTCACCTGATTTGACAACCTTTGTCTTTTTTCTGTGGGGGTTTCCTCAAATCTCGTGTCTGCGAAAATAAACCGAGAACGTTAGGCAAGCTGAAGGAAGCGATTCGAGCACAAGTCCACGCGATTGACACACCCTTATTGTAGCGCGTTCACCAAGAGTTTATGAACAGACTTGCAACATGTTACGAGCAAGACGGTCACCACATGACAGATGTTATTTTTAAGGTTTGATTTCTTAAATGGCATAGTACTGGCTGTAAGAATATGAAAAAATAAATTTTTTATGTTGAAAAACAAATGTGTACTACTCATTTAAAAACCGTCAGGTTCCCGTGGACCACCCTGTACTTTTTTCCTGTTTTTTAATTGTCAAAAACTAAGTATCATGTACCTCAAAAATGCTCTCCAAGTTTCACTTCGACATCTCAAATATTGTGGAAAAGGGGGGGAGGGGGGGGGGGGTACTTTTGTTACACCCCGCACGGATCGCCAACGGAAGTTTCCGACCAAGAGCTGCATTCGGGATTTTTTGACATGGATATGTCTTTGCTCTGGGGGGTCAACCAAAAATTTTCGTGACGCAAAAAATATGTCACAATTTCTAATGATGTTCACGTACAACCAATCCGTTGCTAGGGGAATGGAACTTCCGTAGTTTTCATCGCACAGAAATCGTTCGCCACTCGTTGGAAAGCGCTTGATTTATGTGATAAATTTTCACATCTCAAGCTACCAATTTCCCCCTCCTTACGTACCTGGCTACATTCCTAAACTAAGTTGATTGGACTATAAACAATTTTAATAAGCCGGTTGCAATATTCTTAACGTAAAGCAATAGCATCTTCACTCCATAGGAAACATTTTCATCCTCTTGACTACAGTCGACTGTTAACAACAACTCATTGTAGTGGCTTCTCTCCTCTCCACAGTTATTTTCAACATTTCTATAAGTAAACCGTTGTTTTGTTGGAATTAGGTGGGATGCGGCCCAGGGAAAATGAATGAAATTATTGTTTTATTTGATAACGTTTCATCCTCTTACTGAGGACATCTTCAGATCTTGGTGTGTCCAGGAAAAAATTTATAAACATTCGAATATAACGGATTTGTCAAATAAAACAGTGGCTCACCAAGTCAACTCAATGTCAAGAAAGCAAGATCTGAAGATATCCTCAGTAAGAGAACGAAACGTTATCAAATAAAACAATAAATGATATAATTTCATTTATTAATGAAAAATCAGGCTATCATGAACATAAAAATGATAGCGCCTGTATTGAAGAAATAACTTTAATAGTATGTATAGTATACTTATTGTGTCTCCAAGAATAATACATAGAATGGATTCTTTATCCTACATTTCGTCGCCTACAGTCCAAAGTTAAAGGATTTGTTTACAACTCTCGAGGACAACCGTTATGAAATCCCCAATCAAAGACATATCCATGTAACATGGTATCTGCTTGTAAAGCAGATAGTGGAACTCGTTTACGAGTTAAAAGTCGGTTTCAAACCATTTCGAACCATAACCTAACAGGGAACACGAATCATCCGATTGTATACGAAAACCAGGTTGTGAATTGTCTGTGGCGTAAGCAGGTTGTCTGTTGGTTCAGCAGGAGAGGAGAATAGTGTGAAGGAATGGAACGAAATTATCAACTTCAAATAGTATTTACTACAACTCCAAATTTCAAATATAAACAATATATTCTAAGACCTCCCCGTAACTCTGAAATTCCCAGACTCATGTTCATTTTATACGGAATTCCCAGGTACAGGCCATCTCGTCCGAAGTGAGAGGATTATAGTAAGCTGTTGTTCGGTTCCCTAATGAGCCCCCTCGGGTGAAAGGTGTGAGGCATGTGTCAACTCGTCCGTCAAGAGGTCAGACCAGTACACTATCAATTCACTGATAACTCGGCTATCGTTACGTGCTGTTCTTCTCTGCATTATGGAAACGACTACCAAAACAACACCGAAGTAGGCAAATATCTGAGAACGCTGTTCGGCCTGCCATACCTCTCCTTTTTTGAAGGGAATGAGAGTTTGGATAATGATTTCTCAATGCCCAAAAACCAAAAAGTTCCGCAATTCGTCAAATACTTGAAGGCCACTTACACTACTCCTCAATAATTGTTCCCACCAATCAAGTGGGCACATCGGAACTCCACCTCCTGTAGGAAAACGGAAGTTAGTGAAAAACGTTGTCTATTTCCACGAAAAATAAAGAGTTACAATGTTAAATCGATTAGGCCATCATCAGTAACAAACAATAACTACAATAACAATAACAATAATAACAATAACAATAACAATAAGTTATTGTTTGTTACTGATGATGGCCTAACCGTCGAAATCGATTTAACATTGTAACTCTTTATTTTTCGTGGAAATAGACAACGTTTTTCACTAACTTCCGTTTTATAATGGGTTTCCACAACTTCGTCGCGAGTGATTTAGTTCGTATCCTGTAGGAAAACCAACGCCTGCGAATCCTTCCATTCTAAATTTAATAAACAATTTAACTGCAGCAAGCACCCGGATCGGACGAGGTGACCGGATCCCGAATTCCCCGACATTTCCCGCGGTGTATCAAATTCCATGTCTTTTCCAGGTTTTCCCTGACTGGCGAACACCCTGTTCAAGAGAACTGAGAAGTAAATACAGTAAAAACAGTCGGTCGGGGGGTGATTATCGATTCTGAAATAACGGGAACCCAGGCGAATTCAATACAAATCCCGCTGGTGAGTTGGTGAAATCGCGCGGGAAAGGGGGAGAACTTGCTATCGTGATTTACGAGCCCCGCATTTAACCGGGACGAGACAAGCATTTGTAAATTACGGCGGCGAATAAGCGAAATAGTCCTGTACCAGGCCTTCAATTGTATTGAAGGAATATAGGCACATTTGACACTGAAAGGGAATAGCGTAGAGGGGGAGTATGTGACGCACACGGGCGCTACCTTTACATCGCTACTTTTTGCACCGGTTCCCTCCACTCAGTGTATTGCTTCTGCATCAGGTAGGGGATGGGATCTGGGGGACCGAGGGTTGCAGGAATGTAATTGGATCGAGTTTCTTCCCTCCAATAATCCTCCTCCCTCCCGCCACAAACTCTTTCGATCCAGTTTTTTCTTCTTTTATTTTATTTTATTTTTTTTTCCCTCGTAGTAGGGTAGGGAAATAACAAACTTTGTTGGAATAATAAAAGTCTGGGAGCGCTTACCCATACACGGGCGCGCTCACCTTTCCCTTCCATATATTCATGGATTGACGGAGTACACAAAAGTTTTCTTCCTCCCCGCCGAATTCCGATCACCATCAACTTCCCACTCGTCTCTTGCCTTGTAGACGAAATCCATACTGAACAGTACAACAGCAACAATCCAATATAACAATTCGCAAAAGTCAGGTAGATAGATGGATTTTATTGACAATAGATTCGTAATTTCAACATGATTCCAAATTCAGAATCTTCCAGGTGATTTAGGCTGGGATGTCAGAGGATCATGCCATATCTTTATATATAATTCCGAACGGTCTTTAAAATTGTGAAGAACTTCGCGGTCCGATTTTAGTGTTAGACTGCTCATTCGAATCAGCACGGCCCCAAGTTTGTTGCAAAAGTGTCGCCGTTCGTCTCCATACCCGCCTTGATCGTGTTCTAGGCGGTCCTTATCAACGAGAGTTGTTTATTAGGCTGTGGCGGTAACAACAGTTGCCATCAATTCACGGTAAGTAAGAAACGTAGCGTAGTTACTAACATCTAGGAGAGTTATTTCTGAACGAAGAAATTGAAACTGAAGAGCTTAGCGGACTTTATTTAGATGGGGTCTTTTCTGATCAGCTGAGTGAGCTAAATTCTTTCCTGTTCACTGTAGGAAGTTGAAATTTGATAACTCTCTGGAACATTAAGAGACGAGTGAAGTGATGGGGTCTTTTCTGACCAGCTGAGTGAGCTAAATTCTTTACTGTTCACTGTAGGAAGTTGAAATTTGATAGGGAGACTCTCTGTTTATTAGGCTGTGGCAGTAACAACAGTTGCCTCGGTAAGTACCTAAGAAACGTAGTGTAGTTACTAACATCTAGGAGAGTTATTTCTGAACAATCTTTGAAATTGTGAAGAAATTCGCGGACCGGACCAAGTGTCGCCGTTTGTCTCTGTGCTTATCTTGATCGTGTTCTAGATTAGGGCTTTCCAAGCCCTAACAGGCCTCTAGTCTATTATAAATTCAAAATAGGGTAGGTATATTTCCTACACATGAATCCTTCACGTTCAAATTGAACAAATGTAAATTTGATTAATCAAACTGGTATAGTTTGTTTGTTGGTGATGCTAGTTACTCTTATACCTATTCACATTTTCAAACTATTGAATGGGTTTAATCGACAAGAATGTAAAAAACATATGAGTTAAACATCAAAAGCGCATAAGCCGCAAGAATCATAAAAATTCCATCAAAGTCGTATGAAATTTATAAAAATTTTGCGTGGGGAAACTGCAAATACACAAATTGATTGTCAGAGCGACACGAAACCGAAAATGCTCTGGGAGATCTAATACGTGAAAGGGATGTGAATATTACGATTTTGCTGCAAATTAAATTTACACCTCACTAAACGGAAATCAACGAGTTGACAGATTAAAAAACGATTTCGCTAGTCATACATCATGTAATGAATGTTTATTTGGTAGAGCTAAGAACAGTCGGTAGGATAGAAACGGTGTGTTAAAAAAAAAAAAAAAAAAATAGTTTTTCTTAAAGAACAGATTAAGGAACAATTTTAAGAATGAAGGAATTTATAATCTGGTAACACCACCACATTTTTTTTAAAAATCATACTCTCAAAGAACTTTTGTCAGAATTCCATGAATCCATAATATGCTTCATTTCTCTAATGCAAAATCTCCTCATCTTCCGAATTTTATTGTTGTATGAATTCACTACTCTTATTATTTTATCTTTATTATTAGTGTAATTTAATCTTAATTGCAACTATCTTTCAATGTAATGATTGTCATTAGGTAGGTATACCTGTGTAGTATACCTGAAGGTAGCGGAAGCATTGTTTTCATTTTTGGGAAATGAAATTTGTATGTCTCCAAAATAAAAATTTCCACTTGAATTTTATGTTTTAGAAACACTTGAACAACTTTAGTTCCGTGTCTGTAAGCGTGTGTATGAGTGTGTGTATGTATGTGAATGTCCACAAATCTTTTTACCAAGCTTAATTTAGTTTATTATTAGTGTGTATATGGTTTCTTATCATGTTTCTTAAACTAAGCATTATTTTCTCACGCCCTTGGAAGTCCGATCTCGTTCAAATTTAGTGGATAGCTGGGAAATGAGTTGATCAATCTATATCAATTTCAACATGACTGTAACTCTAATAACCGGTGCGCATGCACTAACGCGAAATGTTTGAAACAAGATTAATTTCAATAGTTTTCGTCCGAATTTAATGACATTCAGGGAATGTTAGACTGTAGATAATCCCCTATCAGTTTCATTATTCCCATACCAATACTTTCCTCTGCGCAAGTGCAAACGTAAATTGAATCAAGTTTCAGTTTCTTGTTCCCAAATGGACCGATTTCGACGTTTCACGCTACATCTTGATAACTTACTATTTCCTCCAACCACAGAAAACCCGCTTTGAAATCTTTAAGGATTACTTTAAACATTTCAGTGATCTATACATTCATATTACGGATATTAAGAAACTATGTGCCACACCCAGCCTGACAAAATTTTTCCCAACTGTAATCTGAAGTCTGTTCATTTCAATTTTGTACTTGAAAAGGCATTTATGTTATTATCCCAAGTTTGAACAAATGAATGGAGTAACTTTCTAATATTTTGCTTTATACGTTGTACTATCTAACATTGCATCAACTACATGCCGTACATGAAACAAAGTTTAGAGGTTGAAACGAATTGCTTAGGCAAATATATAAGCACAGATACTGCATCCTATATGGCCCTTTAAGTTTTCTAGAACTGTAGGCAGGAAATTAAAAAACGACGATGCAACTGCAAATAACTGTGTTCTCATTTAGTACAACCGTAATACTCCAAGTTTAAGGGTGTAAAAAGCAATTGAGTTGCTGAGCGGTTGATACCGAAAAGGGAACAAAAGTTGGCATCATCAGCGTAGATTGGTAGAGGGCGGGTCGAGCCTCAATACGCTACGGCAAACAGCCACAGAAGGGAAGTTGGGAGGCCAACCAGTGGAAATTCTCGCTTGGCTGCCTTTCACAATACAACTAGTTTCTGTATCGGCGAGACGCAAGCGTCGGGTTTTGCGGGGAAAGAAAACGCCTCCTTGTCTGCGAGGAAATTAGGAGTTTCGCGAGTTGGCTAACGAGAAGCGACGGTTTTCTGTGTCAGGGCAGGTTTTCCTGATAATACGTCTACGTTTCCGCCGGGGTTCAACAAATAGTTGGAGGTGTCGTGGATAGTTACCGTTGTGGGCGAGGTGCATTTCGAATGGCGCTAACACGGAGTGCATAAGGAAGATAAAGTGCATGTCACAGCTGCAGTTAGAATGGAACTAGGTGCAGTAGTACAGGGATTTGGAATGGACAGGCTGTCAACTAAACGTAGTTCGAAGTTTGTGTATTAATCAAGGATGCCTTCCGATGAATATAACGAAACTAGTGGACTATTAACATTAGAGAAAGGGCATAGCCCCCCTTCCCACCCCCTATGAACAAAGAGGATGTAGATGTTCATCTTGAAACGGATGATGCAGTGGACAATAATTAATAATTTCAGGATTATATCCTCAGTACTAATTACCTTCAATTAGGCTGTTTGCATTGAGACCTATTTAATACTCGTAGATCTAAAAATTTTGTTATTGTTGACATTTTTACGTCATTACTTTGGTACACGAAACCGAAGACGCATCCACAAACGCATCCGGTAACGTGGAAACTCCCGAAACGTCGTACACCATAGTATCGCTGTGACGTGTCTCGATTTGGCTTGACATATCTCGCGGAAGATTTTCCTGATAATAAGTCTATGTTTCCGCCAGGCTTGAACAAATAGTTGGAGGTGTCGTAGATAGTTACCGTCGTGGGCGAGGTGCATTTCGAATGGCGCTAACACGGTGCATAAGGAAGATAAAGTGCATGTCACAGCTGCAGTTAGAATGGAACTAGGTGCAGTAGTACAGGGATTTGGAATGGACAGACTGTCAACTAAGCGTAGTACGAAGTTTATGTATTAATCAAGTATGCCTTCCGATGAATATAACGAAACTATTGCACCATTAACATTAGAGAAAGGGCAGAGCCCCCCTTCCCTCCACCTATGAACACAGAGGATGTAGATGTTCATCTTGAAACGGATGATGCAGTGGACAATAATTAATAATTTCAGGATTATAAAGTCAGTACTAATTACCGTCAATTAGGCTGTTGAGACCTATTTAATACTCGTAGATCTAAAAATTTTGTTATTGTTGACATTTTCGCGTCATCACATTGGTACATAAGAGAGTTTTAGTGGCAAGAAACTGAAGACGCATCCGCAACCACATCCGGAAACATGTTAACGCCGGAAACGTTGTACACCTTAGTGTCGCTGAGACGTATCTTGATTTGCTGTGACATATCTCGCAGGAGATTTTCCTGATAATAAGCCCACAACAAGTGATAATGTTGTGGGCGAGGTGCATTTCGATTGGCACTAACACGAGGTGCATAAGAGAGATGAAGTGAATGTCACAGACGAGTTAGAATGGAATTAGGTGCAGCAGTCCTGGGATTTAGAATGGACAGGCTGACAACGAGCGTAGGACGAAGTTTGTGTCTCAATCAAGGATTTCCTCCGATTGATACAACGAAACGATTGGACCATTCACGTAGTTAGAGGAGCCGGTAGAGAAAAACGTTCAACTGTTAGCCAGAAATATCGATCACCATTTGAGCTACTCTTAAGTGAATGTTATTACGGATTAGATACCCGTGAATTAGGTATTATAATTTCAACCCTTTTCTCGGGCGGTGGGAGGGGTCACGCAAGCCTACCGGCACGCGTTTCTGACTTACGACAATCAATTGCCATGCACAAGGATCTTCCATGTAATATAAAATACTTGAAAATTGGATATACATATATAAATTGACTGTTGGTTCTACTGAACCGTATAAATGATTATTTATGCAAGAAATTTCACAAATAGAAGAAGAAATATTAGAATCTGATAATTAAAAAAAAAGTTTCAGTCATGATCGTATGAGCGAATTTTTGTAAATTATCGTATTGTATAATGTTATATTATTTTGGAATTTGACCTTTTTGAGTGCAAAGAAATTGTTAATTATTAATTTTACGACAAAAAACGTTTTGTGAATAATAATTTCCTATTCAAATAGGGGATTTTTAGCTTTTTGCAGTTTTTATCGACTTTTTAGCAAATTTTAATGAATTTTAAAGTAAAATTTCAGCATAATTTTATACATAAATTTTTGAATGTTCTATTTTATAGATACACTTTTTTTTTTTTTTTTTTTTTTTTTTTTTAAAGCAATATTCAACCAAAAAAATGTAGGCACATTTTTGAAATTTGACCAATTTGATGAGCTCAAAAAGTGATGGCCAACGAACCCATCCTTTCGTTCGAAAAGCTTTTTTTTTTGGCTCAAGAACGAAATTTTTATCTCAATCCTAAGGAGAGTCCTCGTCTGGAATATATATATATATATATATATATATATATATATATATATATATATATATATATATATATATCTATATAGCCGTTGATATGGTAAGTACTACCGTTGTAAACAGACTCATGAAATTCAGTCCCTCATTTGCCTTCAGCACCCCAGGGTGGTTGACATTGGTCCCATCAGGTAATGAACCCTTCAAAACTAGAGTATCATGAAATTCAGTCCTTCTTTTGTGTTTTGTGTATCTAACATATTTTGATAGTTGGATTACTTTGGAGATACTTTTATAATGACGTTTATGCTGTTGGTATGGTAGGTACCTTTGTAAACAGACTCATGAAATCCAGTCCTTCTTTTGTCTTCAGCACTCCAGGGAGGTTGAAATTGGTCCCATTAGGTAATGAACCCTTCAAAACTAGAGTATCATGAAATTCAGTCCTTCTTTTCACTTCCGCACCCCAGGGTGTTTGAAATTGGTCCTATTTGACATATATATATATATATATATATAAATTATGTGATCCTCTAACATAGGGAGGAAAAATAATAAAACTAATGCCTTCAGCAGTTCTCCCCTCCTAGTGGAAGCACCTCGCTTCGGACCTCCCGAAGCTCGGGGCAGTCGCTGTTGGGCAATCTCTCGTGCGGTACGTTCCCTCTCTGTACGTAGTCGTGTGTGTTTCTTTTCATATTTTAATAAATTGTATTCGGGAATTAAACGATTGTTTTTTAAAAACCGATTCCCGATTAAAGGACATTTAAGTGGCGCAGTCTCGTGGACAAATCAATTAACTTTGGGCAAATCAATCAATCAAAATCGATTGCATTCTGACCCAAAGGGAACCTGCTGTTCACCAAGAAGAAAATCCATCATCTCTACTCACTCTGTGACTTCAAGAGAACATCACACGCTCCACAAGAGGAAACTACGCGAATTCGCCAAAAACAGGACGCCCGAGCAAAGAACACTTGGCTCGTTAAATAATAGGAGTGGATTTCCGCCCGTGAGGACGGAAGATCGCCGTGCTCTCTCTCCTTCGCTAATCTCTTCTCAGAAACGGCTGGCCGCAACCGGACCCGAGGTATCTATTCTGTCGACTGTCGACCTTCACCTAAAGAGATAAGGAAACACAGATGTTGACTCTCGTCGTTTTGTAAGTACCAAACCAGCTTCATCTTAATTCTTCAAGAGTAGCGAGATCGCCGGCAAACTTTGAAGGAAGATTCAAACTTCTAATTCAACTTCATTTGATTTTTTATAATTGTTAAACCTCCCCATTTCATACCACCCGTTACCTGGTGGGAAGGAACAATTCAATTTTATTCTAATAATCGTTAAACCTCCCCATTTCATACCA
Organism: Adelphocoris suturalis; assembly: GCA_030762985.1. NCBI lineage: Eukaryota > Metazoa > Arthropoda > Insecta > Hemiptera > Miridae > Adelphocoris > Adelphocoris suturalis. The sequence goes on along the minus strand of CM061050.1, from coordinate 34,565,093 downwards.
CCCGTTACCTGGTGGGAAGGAACGATCAAATTTATTGCAACCGCGTTTCAAGCCACCCGTCATCTGGCGCGGTATTGCAGAAAAAAAAATAACCAATTTTTATTGTCTTAATTTAAAGACACTCTATTTTATTTGTATTTAATTATTGAAATTGCGTTTCAAGCCACCCGTCATCTGACGTTAATTTCATAATTAACCAATTTTTATTGTCTTAATTTAAAGACACTTTATTTTATTTGTATTTAATTATTGAAATTGCGTTTCAAGCCACCCGTCATCTGACGTTAATTTCATAATTAATCAATTTTATTGTCTTAATTTAAGATACTTGATTTCATTTTTATAATTGAATATTATAAACTTGTGTTTTTGTACAATTACACACTGACACAAACGAACACTTGGAGTAGACACTGAACAGTACATACTTTCCTGTCAAAATTCCAAAAAACTACAGAAAATATTTCTTAAGGAAGGTTCGCTCACCTTTCGAAAGACTACCTGTAATAGAGGAAGATTCTGATATGTCTGAGGGACAGTCACAACCTGGGGCGGCAAACCCGATCCCGAGCAACCCTTTTAATGATCCTAACTTTGTAGATTATTTTATTTCTCAAAGAATCCAGGAGTCCCTCAGAAACTTAAATGTCAATCAAAATACTAGGGACCAAGTCCCCGAATTTAAAAAGAAACATGCGGACATGATCCCGACCTTTGAGGGAAACCCAGGAAAGCTCCGGAAATTTTTGGACACGTGTGAATCTATAGCTAATAGGTTCATAGATGATGAAGATCCCACAAATTATCAAAATGAAGAGGTCCTTAAGACCATTATGTCCAAAATACAGGGACCAGCCTCGGATATGCTAGATAATTACTCACTTACGGACTTTCCTAGTATTAAAACTGCATTGCTAGAGACGTACTCCGACAAACGGGACATATTTACTTTATGTCACGAACTAACTGGACTGAGACATAGGGAGAGCGAAGATCCTTTTCAGTTTCATAATAAAATTAAAGCAAAACTAAATTTGGCTATTGCTTGGATTAAAAACCATGAAACTGAAACGAAACAAGAGATATTGATCGAGCACTACCAAGATATTAGTCTACGGACGTTACTCTTGCACCTACGGGAACCGCTCGGAAGTCAACTTCGGAGTAGGAAACCGAAAACGATGGGCGAAGCCCTTTCGATACTAACGAACGATTATCAAATCATGCAGTATCAAAAGGGTAGACTCGATCGGAACCCCCAACACAAACCGGCGATAAAACCGGAAAATAAAAATACGACTCCGGCAACCAAACCGTCATATTATGGCCAAGGATTTAAGCCCAAAACATTCCCAAATAAAACCCAAAATCAAGTGCCATCCAAGCCCTTTACCCCCAATAAAAATAACACTTCACAAATCACAAGGCCCCCACAGACTCAAGTTCCAAGTCAAGGAACGTCCAATTTTGCAAAGTCGACTCCAATGTCTTGGCAAACAACTCGACCGAATTTAGATTTGAACAATGTGGAAATTCCCGAGGAAGAAAGTATGGGAAGTTCTGACCCCGAATACAACGCGGAAAATCCGGCCGATGAGGACTCTTTTTTAGAGGAGGAGTCCGAATCGCTACATTCTCCCTAATACATTTGAAACCAAAAGCTGGACAAAAACTACCATACATAGTATTTCCGAAGCATAAAATTAGAATCCTGTTGGACTCCGGAAGCACTTCAAGTTTTGTGCATCCAGAGGTCATTAAAAAATTTTTCCCCGACAAAATCATAACAGAGAAATTCCAAGTTAGGTCAATCCACGGATTGTCATATGGGAGCAATAGTGCAAGGATCCCATGTGGCGAAATGTTCAAAATTAAAAACCTAAATCTCCTTTTTAGAATTCACAAATTCCATAGCCGATTCGGATTGCTATTAGGTACAGATAACCTTGAGTTACTTGGCGCTCATATTGATTATGAGAACAAGTTACTGATAATAAAAAATTTCAAAATCCCTTTTAAATATCACTACGTTGATCAAGAAATAAATAAAAAACCGATCTATGAACAAAAAATACCACCTAGGGCAATTTCGCAGATTAAAATTCCCGTACGGTGTGATTCAACAAAAAAGGAAGGAGTAATTCCATATCTGAAACAAAATTCACTAGAAATTCCTGAATGCCTGGTCAAAATTCAGGATAAGGAATGTTACGTAGGAATTTTAAATAATAGTGATTCTGAATGTAATTTCAAACTGTTTGAACCCATCCAAGTTGAAGAAATCCCCATTTTAGACAAAGTGAAAAGTCCAAATGTGAATTATTATGATACGCAAAATTATGTGTTTGACCCCACTAATATTCGAACGGATCATATGAACGAAGAAGAAAAGAGACAAATTTTGAACTTGGTATATCAGTACAAAGATTTGTTTCATTGTGAAGGAAACACCTTAACGTGTACTAATAAAGTCCAACATGTAATCCGCACCATTGACGAGATCCCCGTGTATACCCGCAATTACCGATATCCCGAGGTATATAAAAAGGAAATTGATAACCAAATACAAGATATGCTTAAACAGGGAATTATTCAACCCAGCTCTTCACCTTGGAATAGTCCACTCTGGCTCGTACCCAAAAAATTAGATGCATCCGGCAAACAAAAGTATCGACTGGTTATTGATTACCGCGGACTTAACAACAAGACAATAGACGATAAATACCCACTTCCAGTCATAAATGATTTGCTCGACAAACCTGGTAGGTGTATGTACTTCACTTGCCTTGACCTCAAAAGCGGTTTTCATCAAATTCCAATGCATCCGGATAGTATTGCCAAAACTGCTTTCTCTTCGGAAAATGGTCATTGGGAATTTAGTAGAATGCCGATGGGTTTAAAAAACGGACCTCCTAGTTTCCAACGGTTGCTCGACAATGTACTACGCGGTTTGCAGAATGAAATTTGCACTGTTTTTATTGACGACGTTATCATCTATAGTACAAGTCTCGAAGAACATATAAATAGTCTCAGAAAAGTTTTTGACAGACTCCGTGAAGCTAATTTGAAAATACAATTGGATAAAACGGAGTTCCTCAAAAGAGAATGTGTCTATTTAGGACATCTTATCACCCCTGAAGGAGTTAAGCCAAACCCCCTCAAAACCGAAGCTATATCCAAATATCCGATTCCCACAACTCCAAAACAAATTAAGGGTTTTCCCGGACTACTGGGTTATTATAGAAAATTTATTAAAAACTTTGCCCAAATAACCAAACCATTAACCCAATGTTTGAAGAAGGGAGCGACGATCGATCCTCAAAACCCCGAGTATAAAGAGTGTTTTGAGAAATGTAAAACTCTGCTCATAAATGATCCGATTTTACAATATCCCGACTTCTCGAAGCCCTTTAACCTTACAACTGATGCTTCGAACATTGCGTTAGGCGCGGTTTTAAGCCAGTGCACTAACGGTGCTGACTTACCTATAGCGTACGCTAGCCGGACTCTGAATGACCATGAACGCAACCTCTCTACCATCGAGAAGGAATGCCTTGCATGTGTCTGGGCTACACAATACTTTAGACCATACCTTTTTGGCCGAAAATTCAAAATTTTTACTGACCATAAGCCTCTTCAGTGGTTATTTTCACTGAAGGAACCCAATTCTAAATTATTCAGATGGAGGCTTAAATTAGAGCAATATGATTATGAGATCCACTACAAAAAAGGATCCACTAATCAAAATGCCGATGCCCTTTCCCGAGTGGAAATTAACATCAACGAAAATTCACCTGATGTTGAGCAAATTGTTCAAGATGCTCTCACCGGGGATAGTCCTCCAACTCCACTCATGAATGAAGTACTGGGAGAACTAAATGATGCCGTAAATAATTCATCGGAATCAATGGTCGTCAATGTGGACGAGAACGCCAGTGATTCAGCGTCTTTAGCTCCCACTGTTCATTCTACTCGTAATTACGAGGGAAACACAACACTGAATATTCCTATAACCGAAAAACCTGTTAATTATGGAACTAACCAAATCATCATTGTAGTAGCCGACAGAGAAGAAATCAGAAACCCTAGGATTGAAAATATTTTTGAAAGAATCACTAGAATAACAGTAACGCTTAGGAAAAATAATCTTGAATCAGATATAATTCACTTTGTGAAAACCTACATAGTTCCGAAGAGAAAATATTCCTTATTTTTTGTCAATAATATCTATGAAGAATTCAGCCGAATAATGATAAGAAATTTCAAACATTCTGAAATAAGTTTCGTCAAGTGTTCCGCTAGGCTAGAAGATGTCACAGATCCAGAAACAGCTAGGGAATATATCCAACAACAACATATAGGGAAAACCAATCATCGAGGCATTACTGAGACCTTAGAGAAACTTAAGAGGAAATATTTTTGGCCGAATATGAAAACCACAATCCAAAATTATATTAATAAATGCGAAATATGTCTTGCCTGCAAATATGACAGACATCCCATTAAACCAAAGTTAAACGTTACCCCCACGCCTTCTAGACCATTCGAAATCCTACATATCGACAAATTGTCTTTGGAGAAATCCAAGTTTTTAACAATCATCGATTCATTTTCAAAGTATGCCCAAGCCTACATTCTAAAATCATCTAATAGTATTGACACAGTCGGAGCCCTTCTAAAATTCTTTTCCCACCATGGGATACCAAAAATGATCGTGGCCGATAATGGAGCAGAATTCGGTAGCTCATTGGTCAAAGAGTTACTAGAGACCCACAAAATTAAAGTTCATTACATTTGTTCTCAAAACCCAAATTCGAATGGATTAATAGAAAGATTTCACTCGACTCTAATTGAACACGTTAGAATACTGTCGAATAGAGACGAATTCAAAAATGAAAGCATAAAAAATAAAGTTAACTATGCACTAATAGCTTATAATAGTAGTATCCACTCTGTTACAAAACTAACGCCATTCGAAGTAATAAATGGTCATGTAGAGAACGACCCTTTACTAGAAGCCGACTTAGAGAAAAACTTAATGACGAATTTTATAGACAAACATCGAGACAAAGTAAAACTAATTTATGACATAATCAAAGAAAGAACTCAAGCCCAAAAGGAACGTATTGCTGAAAGAAGGAATCAGGATAGAGAGGAAGTTCCAGAATTACCCACAGAAATATTTGTAAGAACTAGACAAATTCAAGATAAAACTAAACAAAAATATCATAAGGAAACCTTACAATCAACCAATCCCGAATTAAAAACCGCTCAAATAGTTCCTCGACACCATAACACACAAGGAAAAATTCATACGTCTAATATAAAAAGACCACGTAAACAAACTACGAGTGACTTACCCACTGACACTTCACCTCGTGAACCTGTTCCAGGACCCTCCTCTTCTCAATCGGAAGCTCCGAGGTGAGAAATATAACAACTAATCAAGGGATACTGCCTATTCTATTAGGACCAGCCCGACTTATAAACTCCCAACATACTCTGGTTCACCATTATAAAATTGACAGCTTAATAGATGAATTTTACGAACTAACCTCACAGTACAAAAATCTGTTGAATAAGATCAAAGTAAATCAATTCCAGGTCAGACAGACAGACGAATATTGTAAATTATTAAATTATACTATTAGTATTATTAAGGAAAAAATTACCCACATTAATGTTAATCAAGGTAGAAAAAAAGGGGATTAGTAAATGGGTTAGGTAATATAATTAAATTTATAACTGGCAATCTAGACGCCTCTGACGGTAAACGTTATGAAAAGCTGTTTACTCAAATTAAGAATAATGAAATAACTGTTCAGGATCAATTGGATTCTCAATTCTCACTCATTGCAGATCTGATGTCCGATTTTAATTCGACCATTCAAGACATTCGTTTCAATAATGAGCAAATAAAAAACAAACTGTTAGAAATTGATAATTTCATGAAAATTAGTTCTAATCAGGCTCTCGCTGATTCCATAAAGGAAATACTCAACCTTCAACAACTAGTATTTAATGTGATACTGACAATATTCCAAGATATTGAGAATTCAATAACATTTTGCAAATTGAGAACATTACATCCTAGTATAATTGGAACGCATCAGCTGTTTGTAGAACTCCAAAAATTGTCAAATACTTACGGTTCCAAATTACCTTTGGAAATAAAGTACGAAAATATTCTAGAAATAGAATCCACTATTCAAGTTACTTGTGCAATCAAGGACGATGAAATAATGTATTTTCTCAATCTACCATTGTCCGATGGGTTACAATACCACTTGTACTTTTTACGACCAATACCCACACTTAGGCAAAATCAGTATGTTTCTATATTTCCTAAGATAAATTATCTTCTCCAGTCTAAGTCAAATAATATAACAATACCCCTGTCAGATAATTGTCAAAGGGGTAGTATCATTCATTGTAGTAAAAAATTAATATCAAACCAGAATGTTAAATGTGAAGAAGAAATACTTAGTTCCAGTACTGCAGAACATTGTGAATACGTAACAGTAAACATTGAGGATAATTGGATTGAATCAATTCCAGAATCAAATCAGCATCTAGCAGTCTTCCCCTTTGGAGACAAAATAGAAATAAATAATAGGCATGGTTCTGAAATAGTGGAATTAAAAGGTATATTTTTAATTTCGGAAGGTAACAGTAGGATGTATTACAAGGGACAACCCCTTCATTCAGAAAGTGAATCGTTAGGCCAACCTAAACTATTAACCGACTTAAATTTTGAAATTAAAGACTCACAAATGTCAAATACAACGCTTACTCTAAAAGAACTCAGTTTCAAAAATGTCAAACTAAACAGAGTAACACGTCTAGAGCCATTAAATATAATTGAATATTTTGTTCCAAGCTTTTGGACTATAATTTTGTATTTTCTTATTATCATGTTTATTACTTATACCATAATTGCGTATTGTAAACAGAAGAGTAAGCTAACCGCAACGAGAACATGAAGGCTTTGCTATTTATTCAAGTCTTTTCTTGTGAAAATTTAGTTTATTTTCAATTTTCTAAATTTTCAGCTTAAGGAGGGAGGAATTATGTGATCCTCTAACATAGGGAGGAAAAATAATAAAACTAATGCCTTCAGCAGTTCTCCCCTCCTAGTGGAAGCACCTCGCTTCGGACCTCCCGAAGCTCGGGGCAGTCGCTGTTGGGCAATCTCTCGTGCGGTACGTTCCCTCTCTGTACGTAGTCGTGTGTGTTTCTTTTCATATTTTAATAAATTGTATTCGGGAATTAAACGATTGTTTTTTAAAAACCGATTCCCGATTAAAGGACATTTAAGTTATATATATATATATATATATATATATATATATATATATATATATATATATATATATATATATATATACAGACGAAAAAGCGTTAAGCTCCAGGATTCGTTTCAGAAAGCCTCAAAACGGATTTCAATGAAGAAATTTTTCAAAAAATTTTTATTTTAAAAATTTCCGAGCCATTGCAATAGCTTCATTTTCCACGGAAATTTTATAAAGGTATTAGAATTTCATAATGACTTTCCTATTATGCCTTGCTTCGGTATTCTTGTATTTTCTTGACTTTAGTGGGCACTCATCTTTTGTGGCACTTTAGTGCTTGTGGTGCAATTCTGGCAGCACTTGGTTTTGCATCGACATTCTGCTTCGCAGACAGATACTGGCTTTTTACGAAATAACGCTCAACCTCTAACTAAATTTTTGTTGGTTGTTTACAACCGCCAACCTTGTGACTGAATACAGAGACTTTGGTCGTTGCAACCAGTTTTTGTCAGACTTAGAGTGTCGATGCACCACACTATTGCACAGTTAGAAAATTATTAGGCGCGATTATATACCTATCAGAGCTAATAATTTGGTAACGAGAATGCTCAGTTCTTGGGAAAAGGAGCTTCCCATGTGAACCCAGCTTTAGGTAAGACAGTGTCAGCATATCCAGTGAGCTAATTCGAATGGATAACCATAGTAGGCTAGACACGAAATATATCTCATTTTAGTGTGGCTGGTGCTCGCTAATGTTCGAGCACCCAGAGTCTCGGTTCTGACAGAGAGAGGTCACCTCGCCGTGACTAGGTTCCCGATGCATCACACTTCGGTTAGTTAGTACTAACGGCTCGCCAGCCAATCTGTAGGTTTGAGATAACAAAAAAAGAAAAAAAAAATCTTGATAACATACCAAATTGAGAAGGAAAAGTAAGTAATTTGTTTCTGTTTGTGATTGATGAACCTACCATGAAAGTTATTGAGATATGATAGAAGTCCAATTTTAACTAATGAACCAAAAGTACCCCCCCTGACGATTAAATTTCATAAACAAATTATTAACAGTTTCTCTCGTGTCCACGCTCACGAACCCCTCTTTTGTGAGTTGTGACATTTCACTGGAGGTGAATGTAGGTACAAGCGCGAGCCCCAATTTGAGCAGATGAAACGCTCTAGGGGAAAGAAGACGGCCGCTCTCAACGAAAGTGTTTGAGAAGGGGGAACATAATGAAGAATCCTGGTTAAATGCCTGGGGGCATTTCAGGGAGCAAACGCGAAAAAACGCTGGCAAAAGGGGTAGCCCGTACCTACGCACCCTCTGAAGGGACCCCATCTAGAGTTTCACGCGAGGGAGATCGGTTTTTAATTTTGAGGACCTCCCCGTTTTTCGACGAAAAGGGAAGAACTACCCCTCCGACCTGACACGTGGTCTGGGAACACGTGTAGGCCCCTCGTACCCCCGAAAAACGCTCGCACGCGGGTTATGAGAGGAGCGGAAAGAGGATATCCGGAGAATGTAGAATGACGAAAAACGGGGCGATATGGCGGGTGTTGTAGCGTTGGGGGGGTTTTTCGGAAAAGTCATTTCTGATTAATTGGCAGGTGAAGCACGTAAAGCGCGGCTACCCTCCGGCTCCCTCACACGGTGTTATGTACATTTCCCACTCGAATTCCGAGGCGGTTTTGCAACGTGAGTGACTTATTGGTCGATCCCCTGCCGTAGGAAATCAAATGATTAACAACGCTTTTGCGGATTGAGGTGGCTAGGCATGGTTCATTATTTTCTATAATTATGTGGCATTACATTGTAGTATGACACTCAGGTAAGTTAGAGAACAAAAGTGAACCAGGGTATCCAACTAAATAGTCCATAGGAAACATTATCATCCTCTTGACAACAGTCGACTGTAAAAAACAACTCATTGTAGTGGCTTCTCTCCACAGTTATTTTCAACATTTCTATTAGTAAACCGGTATTTTGTTGGAATTAGTCGGGAGGCGGCCCCGGGAAAATAAATGAAATTATTTCATTTATTGTTTTATTTGGTAACGTTTCGTTCTCTTACTGAGGACATCTTCAGATCTTGGTGTGTCCAGGAAAAAGTTTATAAACATCCGAATATAAAGGATATGTCAAATAAAACAGTGGCTTACCAAGTCAGCTCAATGTCAAGAAAGCAAGATCTGAAGATGTCCTCAGTAAGAGTACGAAACGTTATCAAATAAAACAAAAAATGATATAATTTCATTTAATAATAAAAAATCAGGCTATCATGAACATAAAAATGATAGCGTGTATTGGAGAAATAATTTTAATAGTATGTTTAGTATGCTTATTGTGTCTCCAAGAATAATGAAATAAATTCTCTCTCGAGGACAACTGTTATGAAATCCCCAATCAAAGACATATCCATGTAACATGGTATCTGCTTGTAAAGCAGATAGTGGAACTCGTTTACGAGTTTATAAGTAGTTAGTTTATGTGCCATTGCAAAGACATAAAATGTCAAAATATTTTGTCGTCAGTTCCGGATTCAGCTCACTTGAAAACCCCGTTGTTACAATTTTCACCTGAAAAGATCGTTTAGTTGGCTAATAAACAGGCAAGAAGATCACGCCTGTCGTAGTACGTTCATGGAACAGAGGGTTCCCCAAGCGGGCGGGGGCCTTGACGTCATAATACAAATTAATTTCAAGAGCAGCTTTACAGGTCAGATACTCATCATATAGCACCTCTTCGAAAAGCTCTCCCTCAAATCTTTCTATTGAGCAAACAAAAAATAAACATGAAAATTCCCCATTGTTAAGACAGACGAAAAGGACCCGACACGAGCTATTTTGATTTATTTCCAATAATGAACGTTCGTTATCAACCAAGGAAACATACCAAAATTAACCACATTTCAAATTTTGTTAGTTTATGTTCCAAGACGCGCGAAATGGAAAAAAAAAAAATCATAATTAATAAAATAACAAATTATTGTCGATTTTCTGTTTCAACCAATAAATAAAAATCATGTATCATGTTTTCTCTTCGTAATGTTGCTAAATACCAAATTTCAGCTTCCTCCGTCTATTAGAAGAGAAATGAGCTACCGAGCTCACTTAGATGATCTATGTAGTCCTCACATTGTCAATCGTACACAGGAGGCTTATAGATGATCAATTTCAATTTTCAGCCTCCTATTACAAGTCTACTACAACTTTAAAAAATGCTGCTTTTGGACGTATGCCATCAACTTCGATGCAAAGAAGTGTCCAATGACACGAGTGGATGAACTTGGTGTCATATAGAAAGGCACAAGAAGAGTCGATTTACTACTATCAATGGTGGTTTCAATTGCAGAAATATCTTCAACACCGTCATGTGCTATAGAAATGCACTTCACTGACATTTCTTCTTTATTAAACTTCAATGCTCAGTGTAAAGTTTTAGCTTCATAGGACGAATAGCAAAGAACCTCAGCAGATTATGGCGGAAATTTGATTCTACCTGTATCATACAGGCCCTGTATCAAATTCGTGCTTCAGAGATTAAATACCATAGAAATCAGCTTTAGGAGCCAATCAGCTGGTCAGAGGTGATGCATCGTCCAGTACCTACTGCTTACAAGTACCTACAACTCAATAGTACCTATACCATATAGTGCCTTTTTTACCATTATTAGTTCATTACGGTTAGTTAGCATATTAGTTTATAACGTAGCGTGATAGATCAGCTTTCCTTCACACTACAGCAGCTTAGGAATCATGAGATGATGTAATAAAATGAGAGTATTCCAAAATAATTAATCATTATTAGTAGCCAAGTGGTAAGAACCTAGCATGCAAATTTCGTATTCATCATCGGTGAAATTTAGCACTCAACGCGATTATTTGTCTACATTTTCAGTCTGATTCATTTTATTGAAAAGCCAGTTTATATAAAGAATATGTACAGAAGAATTCTGCACATCTGTGGAAAATAACTACTTAGGATCGGATCTAAAATTTGGCATTCTACAAGGTTTAACATTGATTGCATGAATTTGCAAAATGTGACTCCTTTTGACCTTCGATAAATCCAAAGGCGTTTGTAAGTGCAAGTTTTGCAAGTTCTAGAGGTCCTTTGCTAACAGAACAGTAAATATGGATATTCCTGCCAGACGACCCAAATGCCGCAGCAGAAAATAACAGCTTAGGAACCCGCTCTTTGGAAGTGAAATGTGGTGCGAATGGTGATCCCAAGCAACAGGAGTGTTTGCTCGGTGCAGCTGATGGAGAGAGCTCTGAAAATGCGGTCTTTCCTAGTCTTCACGAAGAGTAGGTACCCGAAAACATCGTGTTGGCGCTCACGGGGGTGGGAGATGCTTGGTGGAGATGCTAAAAGGGATTAGGTGTCTTGCGGGATTGAAGCACCTCACCTTTCCGCGTAACCTCTTAAGGTTTACACACAACTTTCCACTTTACCTTTGCAAATGGGCTGCTGGGATAAGGGGGTGAAGCAGGTGATACATCATTTCCAAACAAAACAACCCCGACCTCCCTCTCCACGTCAGGTTGCCGAAAAAGTCCTTTCCACCCCCTCAAGTCTTTTCACATTCTTTACCCGAGAAACTTTTTCCTTTATACATCGCCGAGATTCATCGTAAAAAATGTTTTGAAATACCAATACACGGTTTTATGTACAAGTTTCTGATCGACCCCACTTTACAACACCGAACATCCAGTTTAACTGTGGAACAGAAGTTTATTATTTCTGTATTGAATAGTTCTTCTACACAGAACACCTGTCTATATTATTAAACGAATCATTAGGTAGGTATCTAATGTGCCTGCTTAGGTGTTGATGCCTACTGAAGAGAAATTAATAAAATTAAATGACACCCCTAAACTTTCCTTACTCGAGCTGATGATGCAGTGCAAAATTGAATTGGCAAAATCGAGGCAATGGCGCAAGACTGGCTTGCTGCAAGCCTAACACTATCTAGCGGTCATTGATGAAACTTAGTTAGTTCCACCCAAAAATCATAGGGTCGCTGCTTCATTATAACTTGTAGTGAGAGAACGGAAAATCGTACGGCTCTCGATTTGGGAAAATATATGTAAATGACTACTAAAAAAACATTATGTTGCCTTGAGAGTTTTCGAGATCTCGATTTTTCCAGCCCGTAATTAACTACCCTCTAGGATTTATCAAAATTGATGCTGATGTTACTAGCACATCCCCGACCAATGTATGATTTTTCAGCCAAATTTCATAAATTTTGGTCCAGTAGTTTTGGAGAAAATCTCTGGACGGCGTACGGCGCACGATGGGCAAGAATGCGGTTCTCATAGGACAAAATCCTTTTTTGGCCCTATCTTATAGGGAATTTCAAGCTGATTCAGAATACACCCCTTATTTCTACACCTAAAATGGCTCCTTAATGCGTTTTTCGTTAAAAACCTCCAAAATAATACGTTTTTGAGATGTTTTTCAAATTATCTCCTACAAATACAAATCAAAACGATTTTCGTTGCTCAGAAAAGTTATAGAGGATTGAATTCTGCGTCGATTGACTACCAGAAATTTCTGAATTGATTGATTTATAAGTAAGTAGTTGAATTTAAAAGTTTTCAGTACTCAAAAATATCAGTTATTTGCAAACTAAGGATAAAAGTTGATACTTAATAGAGTTTCGTATTGAAGAAAAGTAGATCCCCTTGGCATCCCTAGGCCTTGTGCTACTTCAATTCCAAAATGTGTCAATTACCATTTTGAAAATTGCGTTATGACATACTCATAAGTAATAGAAGATTGGACTCTGTTGTCCACATTTTATCAGGTATAATTCGTACTTACACCTTTCCATGGCTTCCATTGTGGCAGAATATGAATCTCCGATGAATTTGCCCACTGCTAACTGCAGTGTGGACTGGATAATTAGGAGGTTCATAGTCGCTGATAATAACATCTTGTCCGAATAGGAAACGATGACTCGTTCGAATAAACTTTTCACAGCCAAATAATGTTTTGAGGGTGTAAATATTTACGTTTTGGGGACTATGAACTCGTTTTAAACGATGTTATACACAAAAAACTCCCAAGTTTTGACTTGCCCAATTAGATCGGTCATTCCGCCCACTGTGCGGCGTACGGACAGATTTTTTAAACTCGATTTTTAGATTTTATGCATCTTGAAACATATGAAAGTGGCCCTTAGTAATTTACTTTGAATCGAGCAGGTAGCGGTAGCAGGTGCGTGGCTAAACGCGTTATTTCAAGGATCCGCGCGACGCCATCAGGCGTATGCTAGAGGCAAGAAAACAGCGCTTCAATCACAGCAATAGGTCTCCATATTATTCATATTAAAAGACTTAGCCGTTTGTGGGGGGGGGGGTCTTCCACCAGAAGTTATCATGTTGTCACAAATAAAAATTTTCATTTATTCATTCAAGAGTGTGAATTCTACGTAAGCCACCTAAACGTCCTCTGTTAAAAAAGGACACAAAATTTCAAAATTCCGGGGTGAAAAATCTTTACTGAAGAATGTTATTTAAATTAAAACGCGGCAGACCGCTCGTACTTTCTCTCTTATGAGAGAAGAGCTATGAGCGTTGAAAATGTCTCACTAATTTCAATGCAAGCATACACAATCAGAACAACATCTAACTTGTTTATAGGTTACTCAGTAATTTCATTGCTAGTATACACAATCATAACAACCGTAACTCGTTTATAGGTTGTGTGACATTTTTTTTTTTTAACACAGAATGTGTTTTAGCCATGGACTAACTAGCCGAAAATGGAACGCGGGATGTAACGAAATGTGTGACGGTGATGATTTTCACGTACAACCGAGCCGTTGGTAGGGAAATGGAACTTCCGCAATTTTAATCGCACAGAAATCGTTCACCATTCGTTGGAAAGCTCCTGATTTATCCAACCATATTATGTTAACTACTGCGAAGTGCGTGGCCATCAACCTGAGTTATGAGCATGGTTATTTGAATCAATTGTTTACACACAGATGATCATTCTCAATAATTGATATTGTCAACATGATTGCAACCGCTTGTAAATTTTCTTATGATTTTCACGTACAACCGAGCCGTTGGTAGGGAAATGGAACTTCCGCAATTTTAATCGCACAGAAATCGTTCACCATTCGTTGGAAAGCTCCTGATTTATCCAACCATATTATGTTAACTACTGCGAAGTGCGTGGCCATCAACCTGAGTTATGAGCATGGTTATTTGAATCAATTGTTTACACACAGATGATCATTCTCAATAATTGATATTGTCAACATGATTGCAACCGCTTGTAAATTTTCTTATGATTTTCACGTACAACCGAGCCGTTGGTAGGGAAATGGAACTTCCGCAATTTTAATCGCACAGAAATCGTTCACCATTCGTTGGAAAGCTCCTGATTTATCCAACCATATTATGTTAACTACTGCGAAGTGCGTGGCCATCAACCTGAGTTATGAGCATGGTTATTTGAATCAATTGTTTACACACAGATGATCATTCTCAATAATTGATATTGTCAACATGATTGCAACCGCTTGTAAATTTTCTTATGATTTTCACGTGCACAAACCGAGCCGTTGGTAAGGAAATGGAACTTCCGCAATTTTAATCGCACAGAAATCGTTCACCATTCGTTGGAAAGCTCCTGATTTATCCAACCATATTATGTTAACTACTGTGAAGTGCGTGGCCATCAACCTGAGTTATGAGCATGAATAGTAAATGAATAGTAAACAATGACGCTTGTTTGGTTGTCACTTGGTTGCGCGACAACGCAAACACATTCTGTGTTTCAATAATTTCGTCCGAAGTATGTAAATAGAGCTAACCGGGGGTCCAGGAGACTTGCCCCCTGACGAGGCGCGGAGCGCCGAGTTTTTTTTTGCGTAACAAAATTTCCGGTTGACCCGTCGACGAAAACATTTTCAATTTAAAACCCATATATAAATTTCCCCCTTGAGGGGAAAAACAATAGATCATGGATATGTCAAAGTGGTAGACATTACTTTACACTCTGTTGGAATGTTGGGAAAGTGAAAATGGACATTAATTTCCACTCGGTTGGGATGTTGGAAAACTAAAATTGATTACTTTCCACTCTGTTGGGATGTTGGGGAAGTAAAAACTCCCGCGCTACTTTCGTTCCATGCTAAAACAGAAGTCTAAGTCGGTTGTTTGTCTAAGGGCCCGTTTATCAAATACAGCGGTAACTTCCAGACAAACCTCAGGCAGTGACCTAGAAGTTACCGCAACCTATCGAACAAATTTGGTAGGGCGTTTATCAATTGACTTTATGTCCTCAGGTAGCTACCTACAGATACTCGTAGATAACTGCTCAGATAACTTCGTCTGTGGGAAAAAGGGGTACCACTACTACAACAATGATTTCCCCACAAAACAACGTTACAACACTGGTATTTTTAGTTCCTTGTGACGTTCATGGGTAAAAAGTAGATAGGTATAGCACAACAAAACAACAACAACAACACTCCTGTCCTTTCGGTTTCATCTCTGATGCCAAGGGATCTCGATTGTTCCTACATTATTAGGTAGGAACTAGAACTACTCACCAAGCTCATAGAATATGAGTGTAAGGAGAAGCTTTGTGATACGAACTAAATCACTCGCGACGAAGTTGTGGAAACCCATTTATAAACGGAAGTTAGTGAAAAACGTTGTCTATTTCCACGAAAAATAAAGAGTCACACTGTTAAGTCGATTTCGACGGTTAGGCCATCATCAGTAACAAACAATAAGTTAAGTTAAGTTATTTATTGTTATTGTTTATTACTGATGATGGCCTAACCGTCGAAATCGATTTAACAGTGTAACTCTTTATTTTTCGTGGAAATAGACAACGTTTTTCACTAACTTCCGTTTTTTAAGCTTTGTGATCAGCGATATGGAATAGTTTTTTCTGTCACTACGGGATTCTAATTTCCCTTCAATCAACTTGAGCACAAACATCGCCGTTTCTTTCTATAGTCGGAAACGGGTTTGAAAATCGACATCATCGAGTAGGTAAGTTAAAATAATGGGGACGTGGACGAACCGTATAAGGTCTTCGTTTGTATTCTACGATTTCCTAATCCGAAAAATCGGAATCAATCAAGTCAACTTCGTTGTACATTATGACTTAATGTAATATGACTTTATATTATTATAAAAGTATATATCATATCATTATTTGATATGATTTTATCATTACTTTTGGAGAGTTGTGAGTCAAAATGGTTATCGCTTCTGATTTCACACTTCAATTCATTTATCTTGAATATAGTAGGGATGACTGTCGAAGACAAATATATCGATATTATGTTTTGCACTAACTATCGTTACACACCGATAGAATGGTGAATCTCAGTAGAAGGGCGACTTTCAGCTTCTAGTTTTCAGTAAAAGGCGAAGGCTCAGAACTTATTTTGGTTTATTATTTCCAATAATAAGCCTATGTGATCGTGTAGCAAAAAATTTTTATAACCCCCCTCAAACTTTGTCACTTTACGTTTCAAGGTGCGTAGAATCCAAATTTGAAATGTCCGTCCGCCGTCTGCCGTTCGCCGTCCGCCGTTCGCCGTCCGCCGTCCGGGCCATAAAAGGCCTAAGAATTGACTTAAAAAACCTGTTCTTTCGCACATAGACTCCATTTGGGGTCTAGTTGGTCCTAACGTTTAACCATCCCGATCGCTTTACTCGCATAGATGCTATGGGCCAAAAACGGACGAAAAAGTGTCATTTAGGACGTGTTAGACGCACACCTGGCACGCTTGGCAGGGGGTCACGGTGGGTGGTGAGGGGGGTGAGCGGGGGGTGGAGTGAGAGGAGGCGCCGCGACACCATGAGGTGGGTACAGCGTTCCTTCGAGGCATGAATATATGTTTTTTCCTAGGTCATATTTGTGTTATAATACCAATGCTTTTCCTACGCATATTTAATAACATATCCTCTCGACTTTTCGTACGTACTTAGACAATGATATTATTAAGGCAACAAATATTTGAATAGATAGGAGCTCAAATCGAGAAATATAAACATGCGTATATAATAATAGAAGTATAGGTTGTGGCAACTCGAAATAGGACACGCCGAGGAGTCTGGACGGGCCTTATGACGTACGCAAGCCAACTAAAACTACGATCATACTCAATTGAAAAAATAATAGACCTTTGTGAAATAATTTGCAGCGTTTTTTCTGAAGTTATCTGAGGCCGCTAGTTACCTGGAGTTTGCCTGGGCTTTATCTGTGATTGATAAACGGCCCCTAAGGCGGAATTAGGTACCTACTTCATTGCGATAGTAACTCATTGATTTCTACCTAGCCTTCACTTTTCGAATTAATAATAATCTAAAGTGCCGGAGTGTCACAAATTTTGGTGCCGTTACGCAAATTTCAGAATGACCCCCGGCCCAAAAACATATTCATGTTAAAACATTCTTCCAACGTATAGGAGTAACAAGTTTTGGAAACATGAAACTGACATACCTTGATCGCACGCTGGTCCGGTCCATCCAGGACGGCACGCGCAGGATCCGTCAACGCAGGTCCCGTGGCTGGAGCAGTCGCCGTGGCAGTCGGACTCCGGGACGTCACACTCCGGACCCTTCCAGCCCTCCTCGCAATGGCAAACACCTCCGCCATATTTCCCGTGGTTGGAACAAAGCACTGGACAAACACCTGCAAATCAAAACCATAGTTATCATCCATTTCATTTCATTTATTTGGCAAATTCAAAAATATTCACATTACAAAAATTAATACCTATACATCTTTCTATGAATAAATAATGATTTAAAAACAAATGAATATAAACTTTGCCCACAAGAAGACTAAGTTCAAAAGAACTTGTGCTCTTCAGTGGAGTTGCTGAGCCCTACAGTTAAAAACAGATGAAAAGAGAGAGAAAAAAAAAAAAAAAAAAAAAAAAAAAAAAAAAACGAAGAAATGAACAGAAAAAATAACCACAAGAAGTTACAAAAATATTACATAGATATTTTATGAACCTAAGAATTTATAGAATTCACAAAATCGCACATCAAACTCACAAATTATTCAATCAAACATGTTTCAACCATTCAACTAGGTACTGTTAATAACAGGGAAACAACGGAAGTAACAAAGAAACTGAAATGGTACAATTTTTTCCCCTAAGAAAAATGGCAATATCAAAGTAAACGGATTTTCAGAGCAAATGCAAGTATCGTAATGACTCTACAATGTCGAAAAGTTAATTTTTCGAAACATTTCCTATCATTTTAGACGACATATATGACCAAAAAACGACACGAGAAATCCGAAAATCCCATAGAATTATATTACGTAAGGAAAGATGAATGCAGAGTGATATAGGGGGCATATAGGTACCGTGTTTGAAAAATTGCTAAGAACGGCTGAAAGTTGAAAAAGGAGGAATCATTACTTTTTATGCAGATTTTGTAATGTATGTTTGATAACTGCAAAAAATATAAATAAATAAAATAACAAATAAATAGGTAAATAAATAATAGTAATAATAAAAAATAATAATAATAGTTTTTTTTTCTTTTTGTTTTTTTAACATTTGGTTTCAGGCCATAACATGTGGCATTCCGCCTGCACTGCAATAAGTTCCAAGCCGCTCCTATAAGTATAACTACTTGCATAACCTGTGTAACAACTTGATCGGTTCATTCCGAGAGACAACAGCTAAGTGAGATAACTATTGATTACAACAGTTATTCTACCGATCAACTGTTGGCCGAACATGGCAGGTGAACCTGCAACTCTAAACGGTAACTATTTCAACAGGTTATATATTGAAGATGGTTGAACAGCTCTGCACAGTTACCCTTCAAGCGACAGGTTACTGTATAGAAATTGTTGAACAGCCGTCAATCAATAAGCATTACCCACATATTAATTTCATACTTTTTAATGAAAGTAGATTCCATTCTAAGAAATTTCTTACCATCATCCGTACTACTCTCCTACGTTGAGTAGTTTTCTTTCTGTGATTTTTCAAAGTGCTTTGACGTCACCAATACGCGAAACTGAAAAATCATAGGAAGAACTACTCATCGTAAGAGAGTGCGGTTGGTGCCAAACTCCTTAGGATCGACTCTCCTTCCATTTAAAAATAGTTAAATACCTTTTTCGCACCCATTTGTAACACTAATTGATTATTTTATCCAAGAAGGACGGATTCTCTGGAACACTAGTAGACGAAATGTGCAGACGCCCGTTTACTTATGTTAACAGCTGTTGTCCCCAGGAACGAACCTGTAACCTGTAGTTTATAGCATTTACAGATTTAATCCAACCTTTTTATAGATTTATTTCAACATTTTACAAATTCATTTAAACCTTTTACAAATTCAATTCAACTTTTTACAAATTCAATTCAACTTTTTACAAATTTAACTCATTCCAACCCTTCAATTGATCTCATGAGAAAAACATCTTTCCTATTACCCTACGGATGGTAAGGAAAGTAGAAACAACACTTTTAGCTTAGCTAGTGTAACGGTTGCCCTGTAGCTGCGGCAGGAAAAACGGGAACATGTCCATCACGTAGTTAGCGCAATCTTGTGCAGTTACTGAAGCCACACTTTCTTAACTTTCCTCCTAATCAATCAGCTACTTTCCATATCCACCCCTTCCGGTGGAGAGTTGAAATGAATTTGTAAAAGGTTGAACTGAATTTGTAAAAGGTTGAATTGAATTTGTAAAAAGTTGAATTGAATTTGTAAAAGGTTTAAATGAATTTGTAAAAGGTTGAAATAAATCTGTAAAAGGTTGAATTAAATCTGTAAATGCTATAGATAGAATTGAACTTACTTTTGGCGCAGTCGATGCCTTCATAGCCATCAATGCAATCGCATTTCCCGAGGTAACAAGACCCGTGGCCCGAACAGTCATTGGGGCAAGCGGTTGAAATGCCCTCGGCTTCCTCGACGATCAGAACGACTTCGTGCGGCCGCAGGTCGTCGTTGTAGACGGACAGGAACCATCGGCCCGCGTCCAAATACTGCAGCAGCGTCACGTTCACAAGCATCGGCGCCGACCGTTTGGACAACTCGTGTTTCGGAGGGTCGAAATCGTAGGTTTTAGTGCCTCTACTCGGGTGACTTGATGCGACGGACGGCGATAAAATCGCAGAGCGCCTTAATCTGTGATCGACTCGGCCTGAAAATAAAATCACAAATTACTTTGCTATCGATTTCCAACGTGCAGAGACGGGAGAGAAAATTACATGTGTGTTTTACATCATTACCGTAAATTACTGTTGATACTTGAGATATTACAATGGCCTTAAAATTTTAGAAAATGTATATTATTTTCGTTAACGAAATCTATTTCGATACGCTTGGATGTAATTCCTTGAAGTTCGATTTAAAAAAAAAAAAAAAAAAAAAAAAAACAGTTCCGCAAGACAACCAAATGTTAAACACACATTTGTTCAAACATTTCAAGAATAGCATTCGGAAGAAGTACTTTTAGGTTTTATCTTGACTGAATGAATTAATTTGAAAATCTACATGACAATTTCTAAGTTCATCGAAAGCCCATGCGTGAATTCAGCCGCAAGTGAGATGAACGTGTCTCGCGAAGTCAACGAGGAAGAAAAAAAGCTGCACATTATTTCACAAAGGTTCATTATTTTTTCAATTGAGTTTGATCGTAGTTTTAGTAGGCTTGCGTACGTCATAAGGCCCGTCCAGGAGTCTATGTGCGAAAGAACGGTTTTTTTTAAGTGAATTCTTAGGCCTTTTATGGCCCGGACGGCGGACGGCGGACGGACATTTCAAATTTGGATTCTACGCACCTTGAAACGTAAAGTGACAAAGTTTGAGGGGGGGTTATAAAATTTTTTTGCTACGCGATCACATAGGCTTATTATTGAAAATAATAAACCAAAAAGCGTAACCGGCCATTTGCTTCAAAATTGAAAAACAAAAAAAATCTGAATTTTGTTAACATATTTCATTCCCCTTGTTGTTTATATAGGTACGTTGAAATAATCTCGACGTATTTCAAGTTGAAATAATTGTAATCATACCTCGGCCGAATATGGATCTATGATACATTTACTAAATTATACACAAGATCGACGTAGTGAGAAATTCACGTTTGCGCATGTGTACAGGGTACTGTTGTTTCGACGGCAATGGAAATTATAGGGGACCGTCTAGGAGTCAACCCGCACAATCCCTGACAATTTCATCGGAATCGAACTAAAACGTGGTATAGTTTTGGGCGTGACAAGGGTTTACCCCAGAATCGCCCCAGAAACAATCTAACCCACTCTGATACAGCAGGTTTACCATTGACAGACACGGAACCAAAGGTTTCGGAGAACAAAAATTATTTCAACTTCAATCACGAACCTTCGGTCGTGATGAAGCAAAATCAAAGAAGAGACCGAAAACTCTATACATTCAGAAATAACAACTGAAACGGCTCAAAAGGCACTTGAATTTAAATAGGAATATGTGAAAGAGGAAGTTCGAAGTTAGGAAAAAAACTGAAATAGCACGGTCACGGAAGAAAACCCAAGATAAATATTAATCTTGCATGAGAATGAATATAGCATTGCAACAAGCACACTTGGCATTTTTTTGACATGGATATGTCTTTGCTCTGAGGGGTCAACCAAAAATTTTCGTCACGCAAAAGTTGATGTCACGATTTTCCAAACTAAAGATTTTCACGTACAACGCTGCCGTTGCTAGGGGAATGGAACTTCCGCAGTTTTCATAGCACAGAAATCGTTCGCTACTCGTTGGAAAGCGCTTGATTTATGTCAAGCTACTAATTTCCCCCTCCTTACGTACTTGGCTACATTCCTAAACTAAGTTGATTGGACTATAAAAAATTCTCGTTTGGCGGAAACTAAATAGCGTCTGTATTGGAGGAATAAATTTAATAGTATTTATAGTATGCTTTTTGTGCCTCCAAGAATAATAAAATATATTCTTTATCCTTCGCCTACAGTCCAAAGTTAAAGGATTTGTTTACAACTCTCGAGGACAACCGTTATGAAATCCAAAATTGAAGACATATCCATATAACACAGTATCTGCTTGTAAAGCAGATAGTGGAACTCGTTTACGAGTTTCGGTTTCTAAATAGCATTAGGT
This sequence comes from Adelphocoris suturalis, assembly GCA_030762985.1. Taxonomy (NCBI): domain Eukaryota; kingdom Metazoa; phylum Arthropoda; class Insecta; order Hemiptera; family Miridae; genus Adelphocoris; species Adelphocoris suturalis. Next base: position 34,542,684 of record CM061050.1, on the reverse strand, counting down.
ATGCTTTAATAATCCATAGGTGGTTTTGTGAATATGAAAGCGTACGTGATTCCAAATCATTCGATTTTATGAGGATTCGTGGATTTTGTTTTTGTTTTAGCGAATTTTTGAAGAAAATTAAGCTATTGCTCTCGCCTCAAAATTTGTAGAATGTGAATTTTTGAAAAAATTGTACGCAGAAATCCGTTTCAGGCTATTCTGAATCATTTTCTGAAGTTTAACGCATTTTTTTATGTATGTATGTATGTATATATGTATGTGTCATTCCAGACGATAACTGTCCGTAGGATTGTGCTAGAAACTTCAAACAAATTTTAAAATGTTAAGGACACAAAACGAAAGTTCAAGTTCGTTGGCCAGCATGATCGGATTACATCTTCGGGTTGAAATGTTCAAAAATGTCAAAAATTTGAAAATAGCCTGTTTTTTGCGATTTGTTGTGCGAAATAGTTTTTTCAGCATACTAACATGTGGTATATTCGGAATCAGCGTAAAATTTCCTATAAGAATATGTATCAAGTTTTCAAAAATTTCAAAGTTGAAAAATCAGTCAAAAATCGAAATAATGCCGTTCGCTAGTTGTAAAAATCGGTAATATTTGCATGAAACATTTTCCAAATTCAGATTGAACTACTCTTATGGAAGTATCCCTGTATAACCAATCCTAGAACCATGCTGTTTAAAACGTATGTAGTAGGTGCTTGTTAAAAAAAAAAAAAAAAAAGAAAAAAAAATTATCACAACTGATGAGTTTACTCTGTGAAATATTCGGTCACTCTTTTTAATGTTTTACGCTCTACAAGATTAGTTTAATAATAATAAAGTATGAGTACCTCCTAATTATTTTCAGCGAATTGTTGAAGAAAATTGAGCTATTGCTCTCGCCTCAAAATTTGTTAATAATTTGATTCCATGTTGGTCTATCAAAATCATAAACTAAAATTTCTCTACACGATCAATAGCGACTGAAATGTCGACGATATTTTCAAAAATGGGGTCATGCTGCATGACTGGACTTTTTTTCTCGTATAAACAAATAGAGGAGATTTCAACGAATCGTTTGATACCAATAACACTGTTACGGGAAAAATGTAACAGAAATTCGGCCGAGCTCTTCGTTTAGTGATGGAGGAAAACCAAAAAAAAACTGACCTCCTTTCACGAATTCTGCAAAATCATATTGCGTGATGCTGGGAGCGACGTTCCTACGTCCATAAACTGCGAAATTCGCCCCCCAGGGGAGACTTATGTTGAACCTGATGAAGGCGGGCTGCTTGTTCCGAAACTCCGAGTTCCAGAACTGGGACGGCGGCACAGTGAAGGCGTGCGGCTCTCCCAGTTCGGGGATTTCGACCGTCGAGGCGGCCGGCGGTTGGGCGGACTCGGCTGGTTGGACAGGAGCGAGCTGTTGGTCCGTCGAGACGGCGAGGCTGGGGGAGGGACCGCCGTAGTGCACGGCCGTGCTCGTCGGGAGGGATTCTGCAACAGAAGAAAGACATAATGAAACATTTTACAGGTTATGCAGAAAATACCAGCAAAATGTACAAGTTAGGTATATCCATATACCTTCGGATATAATTCCAACATAATGTAAATGTACAAATGTAAAAATGTACAAATATTCAGAATTTAATGCACATAACGTAAAGACCATTTTTCTAATAGAGTCTTGTACTCTTGTTTTTAAAACGGGTATTAGGTTCGAGCGCCTATGTAATGTTTCCTTCAGTAGAACTGCCTCGACATCTAGCATTTCCCTACCCCGCTGTCGTACAGAATTGTACCGTAGAAATTCGTACAATGCTGCTCTGAACTTCTTATATAGCCACAAAATTAATTTGTCCATTTTCCCCAACGTAAATGGTTTTAAAAGATGTATATCGGGGATTCTTTCTGACTTTCAGTAATTGTTGGGAACCATAGGGAATTGATGTTCTGCATTCATGTGAATTCATAATTAATTTTAAATATTATTGTCATATCGGTTATTTGTATTTTATTTTGATAAAGTAGTTATTTCTGTTTCCGCCAGTTTTATCATTATATATAGTCATATTTATTTTTGTTTTTATATATGTATAGTCTAGTATTGTACAGCTGGGCGCCTCTTATTAAGAGTGACTGTCCACCAGGGGACACAAGTTCTTTTGAACTTAAGCCTTGGTGGGCAAATTATTCGATTTTTTTGAAGTCCTTGATTAAATTAGTTCCAATTTAAATTATTTGCAAAATGTTCACTTTAAAAAAAAAAGAAGTATCTTGTTTTAATTTGTTTATTACTAGTATTGTCAAGTGCTACTATTATTTAATTTTCTTACTAATATGTGTTTGCCAAATAAATAAATAAATAAATATAATGCCAAGATCGACCCACTATGTATGAGTAATGAATGTCAACAATTTAGGTAATTGTAATGAAAAACCTTTAGATTAGGTATCACTTATTTATTGCATTTTTCAAAAAAACAAAGCTTTTCAGCTAAATTTTAGCCATCTTCAGGCATACACAACAAACTAAACACGTGAGAGAAGCTACTAACTTAGTAAGCTAGTTAGTAGCTTCTCACACGTGTTTAGTTTGTTGTGTATGCCTAAAGATGGCTCAAATTCAGCTGAAAAGCTTTGTGTTTTTGAAAAATGCAATAAATAAGTGATAATCTAAAGGTTTTTCATTACAATTACCTAAATTATGGAGGATTATCACAAGAAGTCTTCGACGTTCAAGCCCATAGTGAAAGCGAACTGTTCAACGTACAGCGTTGCGGTTGTTTTAGGCCCAGCGCACACGGTGTGACTGTTTTGAAACTGCCGTTGCAAACCAGTTGCGGGCGCAACTGTTTTGTGACCTTGGCAATGTATTGGAGTGGGGAGGCGCACACGACGCGACTGGACTGGTTCTTGACGATCTCAAATCAGTCTGAAACCTGTCGCATACAACCGTGGACCCGCGGTTGCAGTTGCGTTGCAGACTTCAGTTGCACGAGACCTCGTGGTGTTTTGGTGGTATTTTGACAGCCATAATAGTGTGGATCTCAAAATGAATGATCAGGAACTCAACATGAAGCTTGTTGGAGAAGTGGAGAAGCATGAAGTTCTGTACAACTACAAACTTCCAGGATATTCAAGGAAAGATGTGACGGAGAAAGCATGGAAAGAGGTGTCTGTTGAAGTGGGTTTGCCAGGTAAACAATGATATTATAATTTAATTTTGCTATAACTGAGGTGCTACCCTTTTTAGGTCCCCAGATGCCACAAACCATAAAACAATTAGTTCTTACAAAAGGGGCGAAAGGGTTTAAAATGTTATAAAAAAAACTTTTTTTGAACGTTTAACATCCTATCCGACTTTGACAGCTCTCTAGCTGCTACAAATAGCCTAGAATTCACATTCTTGCTCAAATAAGGGTGAACCCAATGCTCTCTTTGTACCCTTCGCCGTCTTCGGTATTGATAATAGTTAACAACGTCTTCTTCGTCTGAGTCTAACATAGTAAGCTCAATACGGCTAATCCAAGGCCTTAAAAACAACACGTAGGCCTACTGCACTAGATTATAACTACTGATTGCAATAGACGCAACTGATTTACAACAAGCCCTTTGCCAGTACACCCGTGTGCGGACAGAAGTTTTGTTTCCGTTGCAAACTGGTTTCAGACGCAACTAGTTTGCAACGGCAGTTTCAAAACAGTCACACCGTGTGCGCTGGGCCTTAATCGATTCTTTGGGATTAAATTCATCATTGACAAGCGAACAATTATTACTGTTACTAAGAAAGTTTTCGGGATCTCGATTTGCAGATTTTATAGTCATTCAATATAACCTTTTAGGGTTGATAAAAATTGATACCGAGCTTCTTGGACCACCGAGACCCCAAATGTGATTTTTAACACAAGTTTCGGTCTAATATTTTTGGAGAAAAACCGCGGACGGCGGACGGACTTTTTCCAATTTTTTTCCGGATTTTTTCCAATTCGAGTTTTGGATTCTACGCATATTGAAACGTAGACCAACGAATTTTCAGGGGGTGCTAAACATTTTTGAAGCGAAGCTTTTATACGGACGCCCCCCTCCCCCGCTAGGAACGCTCGCCGTGAAAATCGTCATCGCCCGAGTGTCAGTCATAATCCGAACTGTCCCGAACGATCCCGATTCTACCCGAGGCCTCCCCAGTCTTTCTTTCTCTACTCTACGACGCCAATCATCACTTTCATAGAATATAACAATGAGAATAATGGTGTAGAAATTACTGAATGTACTTCTGATCTTGATGAGCAGGCAGATAATTAAGCTTTGTAAATGATTTGAAACTTATATGTTATCTATTGTATGGGAGAGCTTGTATGCAATAAAACTGATTTTACAAAAATTGAAGGATGCAAATTATTAAAATTATATGAAATTAATTCCAATTAGAAGAGATTGTTTATGAGTATGAAAATACTCATAATTCCATTCTAGGCTTTATGATATAAAGCTTCGCTTCCTTCGGGCGTCCCTAGACGGCCCCATTTATTTGAGCACATTAAATTGGTCAAATTTCAAAAAATGTACCAAAAAATCATTAGAAATTACTAAAAGTCGCCAAAAATCGTTAAATTTATCATTTTTAGCAGAGTTTTAGTCAAAACAAAATTATCAACGATTAACTAGGACATTAAAAAATGTTGGCACAAAATCATGCTGAAAAACGTACGTACTTAGAGTTCAATAATATTTGCTAAAAATCTACAAAAACTTTAAAAAAATAATAATAAAAAATGAATCCAAATCTTTGTTTTTTTCTCAGTCGATTACAAAGGTTCATTATTGAAAATAATAAACCAAAATAAACCATGCTGGTATTTTCGCATTGGCAGTTTTAGTAGCGTGGCACTTTCCCACTGTTTCTCTTTATTATTAGCTCTTTCACAAACGACTCACCGTGACGGATTTTCAGACCGTTTGCCGCTTTTACACGCCACCAATCTTGAGAATTTGACACCACTATGAAGAAACTGATTCAAACAAAACACCCGCCATTACTGGGATGAGTTTCCTCGAATATATTTGCAGGGAGCCCGTAGGTGGTGGACCCCTGCACTAAGCAGACGCCTTTTTTTCCCCACGGAAGCTGATAAATCCACTTTCGACTCGTTTCGTTTTCTGATTCCGGTGATAGGTGTGTTATTGCTTCCCACACGAAACGCCGATAGCGACAACCCTCCGACGAATTCCGTGTTCGCTACCCATTCAGTAAACCTTCAACCCTTCCCAGACAAATCATTGATTAGGGCACCCAAAAAAAAAAAGCAAGTTTGATTAGAAAGTGGAAGAATGGAGCTGGGCCGCAACCCTTGACAACGCCAAGCCTTCGGGGGAGGCCCGCCCTTCAAAGGGTCAATTATTCAGAAGCGGACAAAGGGCTTGGAAAGTCACTGGAGAGTTTCCCGAACAGTTTCAGAGCCCTATAATTCGATCTCGAGTCGAAAGGAAGGGGTTCACCTCATTAATAACCAGTGGTGATACCTCCAGTTACTCCCTGCCGCTCATGGTTATCTATTTGGTTTTCCTTCATAAATCTCTCGTTGTCAATTTGATTCATGGAGACAGCCAAAGACGATTCCTTACAATTAGATTCGGAGCTTTTACAAACACCAGCTGATTGCCCGACATCTAACTGGTTTATGCGAAGTTTAAGCAAATCAGTTTTAAGCGAATTTTCTGGTGGGGAAAAAACGCTACGGTATTTACTTTGTCCGTTTATATAAAGTTTGCATGTATGTGTATCCTCATAAAAGGGTTTTAACTCGAGAACGGCTGGACCGACTCTGACGGGATGGGTCGCAAAATGATCAGCGAGTCAATAAAACAAATTGGTTGCAAAAATCGTCATTGATAATCAGCAGCGTGAGCTGATTTCTTGATTCGAATTTATATGATATTTATCCTACGAAGCTGAAATTTGGAATGGAGTCTCTGTGAGACAGCTAGAATATGATTTTCACTTGCCGAACCACCCCAATCAGCTGCGTGATCTCTTAACTCTAATTTCTCCGTTCAAGCGTTGGGCGTCCCCCCGAAATTCTTATTTCGTCATTCCTTGTGAAACACTAATCTACTTAAAAACGCTGCAAATTATTTCACAAAGGTTTATTATTTTTTCAATTGAGTATGTTCGTAGTTTTAGTTGGCTAGCGTACGTCATAAGGCCCGTCCAGACTCCTCGGCATGTCCTACTTCGAGGTTCCACAACCTATACTTCTATAATTATATACGCATGTTTATATTTCTCGATTTGAGCTCCTATCTATTCAAATAGTTATTGCCTTAATAATATCATTATCTAAGTACGTACGAAAAGTCGAGAGGATATGTTATTAAATATGCGTAGGAAAAGCTTTGGTATTAGCACACAAATATGACCTTGAAAAAAACATACCGCTCACCCCCCTCTCCACCCACCGTGACCCCCTGCCAAGCGTGCCAGGCGTGTGCGCGTCGAAAAAGACACTTTTTTGCCCGTTTTTGGCCCATAGCATCTATGCGAGTAAAGCGATCGGGATGGTTAAATGTTAGGACCAACTAGACCCCAAATGGAGTCTATGTGCGAAAGAACGGGTTTTTTAAGTAAATTCTTAGGCCTTTTATGGTCTGGACGGTGGACGGCGAACGGCGGACGGCGAACGGACATTTCAAATTTGGATTCTACGCACCTTGAAACGGAAAGTGACAAAGTTTGAGGGGAGTTATAAACATTTTTTGCTACACGATCACATAGGCTTATTATTGGAAATAATAAACCAAAAAATGGGCTTAACATTTGGCTCACGACTTGAGTACGATCTATATTTTTTATACATAATGACGCCGTTTAATGCGTCAAAAAATGTTAGAAATCAAATTTTCTAAAATTTTCTCCATGGAAATCAATTAGTGCTGATGCAAATCAAATGCATTTGAGGCCATAATAAAGGATTCTAGGATTCAAAAACTTTTTCATAAATTTATATGTATCTAGGGGTTACCAGCAAGCGACCCCCCCCCCCCCACCAGCCCAAACCTAACTAAAATTTTGCACTCCTTTACATGCGCAAAACGTAATGCGTACTTTGTTATATTGTATCGCAGATTGAGGGAAATTTACATGAAATTTCGAGGAGAAATGTCCCAACACCCAGGCACGATTACGCGCAAAATGCCAAACATCGAGATTTTCAATTATTACGTGTGATAAATGATTTCGGGTTATTTTTTCCCCCAATTAATCAAGAAGTAATGCTTATTTATTGATATTCGCAATATCAACTTGGAAAAACAACAAAAAAATAACCAGGATTGCAGCATGAAGCGTACTAAAACTTTGTTGTGTCAGTGTTTTTCAGGTGAGCCAAATTGTGGAGGGGGGGGGGAATCCATAATTGTGTCAGGGAATTAAGCACTCTAAAAAGAAGCATAAGTTTGTCGGTCAGATCTCAGTAAAAGAGTTGAAATGTAAGGAATGTTCGATAAAACCACTAAATAGCTCAACGGCTCAAATTCGACGTGCTAAAAATGAGAACAAAAGATATAACAATCCTTAAATTGCTCCTTAATTTTTGTGCTCACGAAGCAGCCAAATATGAAGGAACATCAAACAATACAAACAAAACCTTCAATAAAATGTTAAACTCGCCCATAACCTCATGCTTCACGGTGGAATATTTTCTTGATTGTACAGGGTGTTCCCAAAAACTCCCCCCTCCCCCTTTGCTAAAATTGTTAATAATGGGTCAAAAAGACAATTTACATATATTTTCAATCCAATCTTTTATTATGGATCTCAAAAATGACAAAATCGCGCATTGCGTAATTGCGCAAACATGCTCAATTGACATCAACTTGGTTATTTTAGAAGGGAACCCCCATTTTTTATTGCAGATTTGAATTCTACGTGGAATTTCATGAAGAAATGTCCCATCACTTGATTATTTAAGTGTGCGCGAATGGGCGCAATTCCGCTCCAAAAGTGTGCAATTCCGCTCTAAGTGCAATAAATGTGAAACACTGAATTTTGTATGGTTCTCAATTGCCACATGTAATACATGATTTTGGAGTATTTTTTCGTGTGGAACCTCGTTCCTTTTGTTGATATTTGAAACACCAACTTGGGAAAACAGCGAAAAATTGACCAGAATTGCACATTTCCACAAAGCACAAAGCGTACTAAAATGTAAGTTTTTCGGTGTTTTCACAAGTTGGTGTTGCAAATATCAATAAATGAACATCATCACGAGGTTCAACACGAAAAAATACTCCAACGTAATGTATTAATTGTGGCAATCGAGTACCATCAAAAACTCAGTATTTCACATTTATTGCACTTTCAGAGCGGAATTGCGCAATTTTGGAGCGGAATCGCGTCGGTTTGCGCGCACTTAAAAATCGAGTTATTGGTTATTTCTTGACAAAATTCCACGTAGCTAATTCAAATCTGCAATAAAAGACGGAGGTTCCCATTTAAAATAACGAAATCGATGCCAAATGCGCATGTTAGCGCACGTGCTAATGCACAATTTTGTCATTTTTGAAATCCTTACAATAAACATTTGGATTGAAAAAAAGTGAAAAATATTTTTTTAACCAATTATTATCGATTTTAGCTGGGGGGGGGGGGGGGGGGGGGGGGACACCCGGTTTACATATGTATACGTGCATACGGTATGTAAACGTACATACTGTGAACGTAACAATCATCACTTTCTAACTACCTTTTTTTGTTAGGCAGTAACTAACTATAGTATTTTTCCGTTAAATGGAATTGAAAAATCAACATTTTCTAACCAAGACGTTCCCACCCAAAGCAATAAAGCGGTAATTAGCCCTAAATGGAGGTATCAAAATGAAAACTACGACGTTGAATTCTTTCTAAATGCCAATTAATGAACAACCCTTTTACTGCGTTTGCAGTCGCGATTTGCTAAGCGTAATGGGAAAGGGAAATGCGAGAGAAGAGAAATAAGCAACCATACTCCCGACGGTCTTTACAGGGCTGTAAAAGGCGGGACGTGACTTGTATATGTAACTTTAAATACTAGGTACTCCCTTCATTCCTAGAAACTATTCTAATTATCTGTTGCGAAAGCTATTATTAGTTTTCCTTTTACTATTACGTGATTCTTTTTCATTGAGATTCGTTTTCTGTTATTTAAAGTCGATGGAAACTCTAATTTCACCTTCGTGCTGTTGACAGGGAAATGTAATGAATCATTACATTTAGGGTTTGCAATCCCGGGATTTCGGGATTTTCCACACTCAATCCCGGGATTATTCCCGGGATTGAGGCATTATTTTTATGAATAGAACAAATTGTTTGAAATAGCGAAACCCCATTTATTTATAGTACACATGAAACAAAAGTTTTACTTATTTAACAAAAACGCCCTGAGGAAGCACAATGAATTCAGAGTTCCTTCGGCCAACCGGCTCCTCAATTTCGTAGAAAAAAGTCCCGCATCTGAAAAAGCACGTTCTGCTTCCACGCTGGTCAATGGGATGGTCTTCAAGTGGTTGTACACTAATTCCAAATGGGAGCCTCTGGTGAGACCATTTTCGAATAGGCTCATCTCTTAATTAATGAAAGTCGTCAAATCATTCGGAATTTTTTTAGCAGGTTGATGTTGGCGCATCGATTTTTTGATACGTGCCTCCAGCTGATCTTTTAAGCTCGCTTCTGCTGCATCAGTCACTGCAACTGATCCGTCATTCTTGTCAGGCTCTTCCTCTTCTTCAAATGTTCCTTCGTCGTCGGTGAAACGGCTTCTGACTGATAACCTCTCCAATAAACGCTTCACCTCTCCTCTTATCCTCACGTGAGGGTAATTCAAACATTGCATCATTTTCTTTGGGTTCTCCAGGGTTGTGCAGGTATCTCAGGACTCCCGATATGGTCTTGTTTACAGTTTACGTTTTTTTTTTTAAATGAATTTTATATAGCGAGAGTTGAGTGATTCGTAGCTGATTTTCGATTCCCGGGATCGGTCCTTCGAATCCCGGGATTTGGAATCGGCAAAAATAGTCCGGGATCCCGGGATTGCAAACCCTAGTAATGATGAATGTGGCGTGTAATGGTTTCGGTTCATTTATACCTACCACTTAATACATATCCCTAAATCTCTTTGTCTGTCTATATATTAGGAACTGATTACAGCAAAATAAAATGGATAAATAAATGAAGTAAACATGGTGCATTCATTCGTTATATCCGTCGGAAGACTAAAGAAACAAAAATTTCCCTAAGGAGTCTATCGGAAAAACCCAATAAGAAGATTAAGGTAAGATAAACGGTTAATGCAAAAGTGATATTTAAATTCCCTAAATAATAGGTAAAAGTCGTTCCGACCTTTGTGCAGCTGTAGTTTTCCAAAATAAACCAAGTAAATGAATCTTAGGGCAAGGGCAGACCTAGAGGGGGCTCAGACCTGTAAGATAGTGTTATCAACAAAGTGGGAGAAAAGTTACATAAAGATTTCGCCTCGCTCCTTAGCTTCAGTCACATGTTCAAACTCGATCACACAACTGTCTTCTCTCTTGCCGCCCTAACTCCTCCAGTTTGCAATTCTCATTCTTTCTCTCAAGTATTACGTATACGATCATTCCAATGTTTAGTTTATTAGTTCTCCTTTCAGTTTTTCTATTTTTTTATTATTATCTTCAGGACTGCGCGGTCCAGACCTAAGTAGAGCTATGGGTCTACGCAGTCCGGCTATAAGCGCTATGGCATCCACCAGTGATTAGAGCTACGGTATCCATCGGCTTTTAGAGCAGGTATATTAGAATATTTTTTCTCACACAATATGATTTACGACTGTGTGATGTTGTAACCAGAGGAGCCAAAGACATATCCATGTCACTATGTTTCAGCATGTAGCCTTGACACTCATCGAACAGATTAACACCACTTTTGATAATTATTTGTCATGCGCATACCTACCTATGAAATAATATGTATGATAAAGTATGATGTTGATGTTGGAGAAGTAGGGGTGTTGGTTGTAGTAGTAGTGATATGTTGAAGTTGTTGATTGGTGAAGTAGGAGTTAGAACATACCTAAAAATGCTGCAAATTATTACACAAAGTCTTGATAACAAAATTCCCTGATATTTGGTGGTTTTTGGCCGAATACCCTGACTTTTTCCGATGCAAAAAATTACCTGGCAATCCCAGGTTTTCCCTGATTTTTCCAGTTCCCTGATTTTGTTTCCAGCTTGTGTTCTTCACCTAGACCTCCTCCCTCAGACATTTTTCAAAAGCTGAGGAGTGTGATGGATGTGGATATTTCTCCCCATTTGATACTTGCAAATGCACCCCCACCCCTGCGAAAGGTACCCTTTACTGATCAACTCTCTGAGAGTGTTTTTTGACCTAATGTGATAATCCATAATACTATGGGGTTAATAAGTTGATACACTTTTTTACCTTCAAATTATCACAGTGCTTTATTGACACAGAGCTTTTCGAAGTAATTCACTTCATCTTCAGGTACACATCACACACAAAACAAACAAGGTAAAGCGAAGCCAAAACAATCAACCTAGTTAAGCAAGTTCAATCAACCTAGTAAGTTGATTTTTAACACAGAATGTGTTTTAGCCATGGACTAACTAGCCGAAAATGGAACGCGGGATGGTAACGAAATGTGTGACGGATGATTTTCACGTACAACCGAGTCGTTGCTAGGGATATGGTACTTCGTCGTTTTTCATCCCACAAAATTAGTTGACCATTCGTTCGAAAGCTCTCGATTTATCCAACAATATTATGTTAACTACTGCGAAGTGCGTGTCCAACAAACTGAGTTATGAGCATGGTTATATAAATAATTGTTTACACACAGGTGATCATTCTCAATAATTGATATTGTGAACATGATTGCAACCGCTTGTTAATTTCTGATGATTTCATTGAGCTTCTGTTTCGATGATTTGATTCATAGCAGGTGATCTGAGTATTACGAAAACGGTTTGATTTGTGAAGCGGAGGTTAAATAATTTGAATAGGTAATTTCTATACTTTACACTCTAGGAAGCTGTAATTTCGTTTGTAGCCTCTTTAGGACATTTACTTGACGATGCTCAGGGTCCGGATCAGATGTGTGGCTCTTAAAGCTAATTTCTATGCTTTACACTCTAGGAAGCTGTAATTTCGTATGTAGCCTCTTTAGGACATTTACTTGACGATGCTCAGGGTCCGGATCAGATGTGTGGCTCTTAAAGCTAATTTCTATGCTTTACATTCTAGGAAGCTGTAATTTCGTATGTAGCCTCTTTAGGACATTTACTTGACGATGTCCAGGGTCCGGATCAGATGAGTGGCTTTTAAAGCTAATTTCTATACTTTACACTCTAGGAAGCTGTAATTTCGTATGTAGCCTCTTTAGGACATTTACTTGATAAATCGCTCTTGATTTATCACGAATTTATTTCGTTTTTTTTTTCGTAGTTTCATACTATAACTATATAAATTGATGTTATAAATGAATAGTAAACAATGACGCTTGTTTGGTTGTCACTTGGTTGCGCGACAACGCAAACACATTCTGTGTTTCAATAATTTCGTCCGAAGTATGTAAATAGAGGTAACCGGGGGTCCAGGGGGCTTGCCCCCTGGCGAGGCGCGGAGCGCCGAGTTTTTATTTCACCACTGTCATAGAAGCTCCTCAGATCAGATCATATCCATTGTTGTTTGTGTTTCTAAAGTTTGTTGCTGTTGGTTTAATAGAAATAACTTAATTTGTTCGGAAAACCCCTTGATGAGGTCTGATCATCAAACAAAAATGACGTTCATTGGCGTTCTCGCTCGGCTAAACTCACCGTCGCAAGAAACTCAAACCAACACTCAGCCCTGCGCCGAAAGACAAGAAAAAGAAAGTGAAAACCCAATTTCCGAGGCACTAATCGCATCCACCCCTCCGTCCCACGGGAACTGTTCGAGGTCCCTTTTCCGGAGGAGGCAAAGGGCCCTGAAACTTTCTGAAAACCCCTACAGCGTCTTTTTAGTGTTAATTAAGGTACTCGAGAGAGATACCTCCCTTTTAAGAGGGAAACGGTCGTACGGGGAGGGTTAGGGATGCAAAACACACTTGAAGCACTAAAAAGCCCTTGTCCTTTGAAAAGCCGACTCTCCGTAACTGGATTAATTAAACCGTTTGATGTGAGAGCCGGGGGATGGTTTGTATTGATGAAATATTAAATTAACGGGGCGTTTAAACTCTGATTATCTTTCTGGGATGCGAGAGTTAGGAAGGGGAGTGGTATTGTTGGAAAGAGAGGCTTTTCCTTGGGGTTTTAGTTTAAAACTTTGGGTCTCCAGAGTTATCGAGTTTGAGGGAGGCTTAGAGGTACCTTCGTTGCTTTGTTGTATAATTTATGAGATAGTCGTACTATATTGTACTTCAAGCATGCTGATACCACTTGTACTACGGCGTTTATTAGAGTCGTTAAATTTGGTTTTGCACGATCGAATGACTCTAGTTTCACATTTTCAGCAGATAGGAAACGCATCTAAAGGTTTGAGGTACAAAGGTTATAAGTCATGTTCCATTATCACCTAATTTTATTTTATTTTATTCTTTAATGAGATATTTTTGTTTATTTCTCATTATTAAAGATATTTATATTAATTGTATTAAAGTCAATGTATTAAAGAAAATTTCTATGTGGTTAAAATGGTTTATTTGGTGTAAAACTAGAACTGACGTTGACAGCTGGGTAATATATATGTACATACATAAATGAATGCAGGTGTATATCTGTGTGTCTTTTATGGAATTCTAAATGGCTAGACTGATTCCGACGCTGGTTTTTCCAAAATAAGGCGACAGTCAAATCCTTCAAGCTTCCTCTAACATCCTTAAAAAATTGGCTGGGTAAACCACTTGGTAATTATGGAATTCAATTTCGGTGATACAACATATCCAAAAGAATGCTTGTATTTTGTAGGGAGTATCGTTTGCTGGAAATAATTTCGCGCCACTTTTTGAGCACATTAAATTGGTCAACTATCAAAAAATTACTAAATACGGTTAATATTTAGTTTACTAACAATGAACTATAACACCGACAATTTTTACGCACAAAACTATCCTGGGAAAATGTTTTAAATTCCATCAATATTTGCTAAAATATCGATAGAAAACAGCGAAAAACGATGAAATCTAAAACAAATCTTTGAACTCAAAAAGCTCATATTCTAAAACAATTCAAAATACCTAAATATAATACCATAATTTACAAAAATTCGTGCTGCATCACTGAAACTTAAAAACAAAGTTTTTACCAATTTTTCTGCAAAAATTATTGAATTTTAAGTAAATTTCTCAGCATATATTTGTGCAATAACTGTTGAATTTTCTAGTTCCTTGTTGATAAACTTTTTTGACTAAAATTCTGCAAAAAACTGTGGAATTACCAATTCAATCCGTTTGCAGCGAGTTTTTGTTGTTGAAAATTTACCAATTTGATGAGCTTAAAAGGTGCTGGCCAGTGAACTCATCCTTTCATTTGGAATGCTTGGTTGTTGGGCGGCGAAGGAACGGAGGCACGAACTCGAGGATCCTTTTCAGAATGCCCCAAAACGGATTATGAGTTTTCGAAAATTTTAAATATAAAATGTTCGGAACCATTGCAATAGGGAGCTCAATTTTCTACGGAAATTCGATAAAAATGAGAGGAAGTAATTAATTTATCCCGTGTTACACGACCACCGCATCCGAAATGTTCATTCCAATCAGATTCGAAAAAACAAAAAAATTCTAGTTCTCATCCCTTTTCCGATTCCCCAAATCGGTTACAACCCCTTCTCACTTCCACCAACCAGCACGTAAGAAGATTCTATTTACCGACCCAACGATAAGATCCAGTGAGAAAAACCTAAACGTCGGCCCTTTCTCAGCACTTTAGCCCTTTCTCCGGCCGTTTAATTACCATTTAATTACGTGAACTCACTTTTAGAACGCCGAAATTCCCTTTTAAAGAGAGAAGCACCCCAGGGGTCAAACCCTTGCGAGATAAGCGATCTCAGTAGAGGCTAGGCACCTTTTCCCAGTCGGTCTCGTCTTCCTTTTCTGTTATTTCACGGGTTTTCGCATCCTATTCGGACGGAATCACCAAAGACTTTTAGCAGAATACCCCTCGCTCTACTTAATGCAATCAAGAGGAGCGAAGTTGTTTTTTTTCCGCTCTCCATTTTCTCTTTCTTTGCTCTGTAAGTACCAAACACTTATGACTTAATTTCCTATGAATGAGAAGAAACTGGAGAGGTACCTCGGGGTATTTCGGTTGGCTAAATCATAGGAAACTGCATAAAGTATCGCTTACAACTTTGTTCATGAAAATATGTTTGAGGTATTCTGAAATGATTCGTTGAATTTAACGCTTTTTCATATCGTATGTATATAACTTTATACATATATATATATATATATATATATATATATATATATATATATATATATATATATATATATATATTACTTAGTTCAATGAAAGGCTTTACAAGAGCATGTATATGTTCAAACAATTCCAATAGGATGGAACTATCTCCAAGAGGATTGCATGCTTGTGGTGAGAAGCGTTGCAAAGTTTGCCCAATTGTACTGGAAGAAGAAGAGTTCACTTCGGTAAACAACCCCAACTCTTACAAGTGCAAAGGGTCGGCAGATTGCCAAATACCAATGTGTGTTTATCAGTTGTTATGAAAAAATTGCGCTGCATTTTACGTTGGCAAACCCGAAACATCCCTTAATTTGTGGGTTAACAACCACAGGGCAACTGTTGTTAGAAGAGATGAAGAGTCACCAGTAAGCCAACATGCCACGACACACAATGAAATATTCAATGATTGTTTCGGCATCAAAGTTCTAAAAAAGAAGAAACCAAAATCAAATTCCTCCATCATTCTATTATAAACTGATTTCTGTTCTAGAACCAAAAATTTCAACCATGTATCATGTTTTCTCCTCGATATTGATTCGAAATTCTATGAAAACATCAGAAATTAACAAGCGGTTGCAATCATGTTCACAATATCAATTATTGAGAATGATCACCTGTGTGTAAACAATTATTTATATAACCATGCTCATAACTCACGCCGTAGTTAACATAATATTGTTGGATAAATCGAGAGCTTTCGAACGAATGGTCAACGAATTTTGTGGGATGAAAAACGACGAAGTACCATTTCCCTAGCAACGACTCGGTTGTAGGCGGAAATCACTGTAACACTATATGTTTCGTGCGCGGAAAAAAATTGACTCGCAAAATTTGCTAGGACCCCAGGGCTAAAACATGATACATGTTAATAAAGTAATGCAGCTTCATTCAGAAAAAGCGCATAGTAATGTGTTGGGAGCGTTTGACCATCCAGGCCTGAATATTAGGCGTTAACCTGGTAATTGTTTCTCCTTGGCAAGTATATCTCAGTATCAACGTTAAAATTTCCAAAATTCATTCTTCTTTGTACTGAATACTGGTATGAGGGTGGAAGTATGACGGCTTCTTCCTTTTTATGTATTTATTGAGTTCACAACTAGTTTCGCCCTTTGCAGGCCTCATCAGGTGTATAGGGGGACAGATCCATACAAGGTGTATTTAGTCATGGTGTTGCAGAAGTTATAATTTCAGTCTCAGATGTTATGATTTCGTCCAATGGTTTGAAAAGGTCAAATTGGGGGGTATAAGGTAGTAATCCAGCATGGCCAGTAGCTATCCTTCATTTGTAGGTACTTACTACACAATATACTAATTAAATGTACTGAATATAATATAAAATATACGAGATGAGGTACTTTCTATTTGGGGAAGCTTATGAATTTCACTATCAACAGCAGTTGAATACCTATTCTTCTTTGTAGTTTTGAAAAAGGCATTAAGCCAAAATATAAAAATTAGTTTTGTGACGTACGTTCTTGTTTTTGTAAAAATTGTTTGAACACACACACACACACATATATATATATATATATATATATATATATATATATATATATATATATATATATATATATATATTTTGAGGTATTACAGAAGGTTGGAAATAGATAGGAAACACTTAAATAAACTTACAAAATTGAGAGAATATTTCGCTGTGTCAGCGTCGTCAGCTCTAGTGAAGAACATGTGTGCTCTTGTGTTCTTCACTAGAGCTGACGACGCTGACACAGCAATATTCTCTCAATTTTGTAAGTTTATTTAAGTGTTTCCTATCTTTTTCCAACCTTCTGTAATACCTCAAAATAATATTACACGCGAGTGTTTTCATTTTTCATCAAAACTATATATATATATATATACTCGGCGCTTCGCGCCTCGCCGGGGGGCTTCCCCCCCCCCCCCCCCCCCTGGACCCCCCGGATCTTTTCTCTTTTGTACTGCGTAGAAAACGAGGATAATTTGCTATGCGATTCTTAGCCTGAAAACGCTCAAAAAATAAAGTCGTTTTTTCTCTTTTGTACATTTTTATTCGTTCATTTTACATTTATTTTACTTTCGGGTAACAACAAAGATTCTTGATCATGTCTAGCGATAGCAAACATTTTTAACATAGCGAGGATTTTTTTTTTTTTTTTTTTTTTTTTTTTTTTTTGCGTGGGGTAACCAGGTGATATAATGAGTCGTTTGCTATGGTTGGACGATTGGAAGCCATGTGATCTATAGCAACTACTCGGTTGTACGTGAAAATCATCGTTAATTTCGTCACGGACGTTACAAAAAAAATTGTTGGGGGTCGGCCTAAGAATTGCATAGCAATTAAAAAAGAATATGAATATATTAATGTTCTTATATTATATGATAAGATATTTATTGAGTTGAGCCGTACGGGTTAGGCGTTGCAATGAACCGTTTCTCATGTGATTAGCGTAGTTAGGCAACGTCGAGCAAAATGTGTGTCTGAGCAATGAGCATGACTGACACTTTTTAGCGCATTTTATTTTAAAAAAAGGTAAACATGAGCCATTGTTTTCACTTTATCCGTAATGTATGTATTTATGTCCTCTTAAAATCGTTTTAAATCCCGACGTCCGATTTTGATGAAACTTGGAATGGATGTAATCTGTAACATGGTGAGATAAAGATGTATAAGGGTCCGCTGACGTTTGAGAGGTCATTGATCAGCTGATTGAGCTCCAAAGCCATTTGGTCTTCTATTCGACGCACGAAGCTGAAATTTGAGAGGGTGGCTCAAAGGAGAATGCTGAAGACGGCTGAGGGGGTCAACGATCAGCTGAGTGAGTTCCAAAGCCATTTCGTCTCCTATTCAACGCGTGAAGCGTCTATTTAACGCGGATCTCCTTACAAGAAAATGCGCTATCATGTGACTTACTTTGTGAGCACTGGTTGTAAAACATCGTTCACGAATCAGCAACACAAGCAATCATAAACGAAGACCTTACCTGCAACCGTTCAGATGAAATCCGCATTCCTCCATTCCACCATCACATTATATCACTTCACCTACACCTATTTTTTCCTTCATAATATCCGTTTTTTCATCACTCCACACTGATTCAATATATTCATCAAGTTCTATAAACACCTGTTGATTCATTAGGGAAAAATACCATAACAATGATAAGCCGTTATCTTTCCAGTGCCTACGGGATCCATTTCTTGTAGTGGCAGCTATATGGGCTTAATTTCTTCCTCAATATATCTCTTGTAGGGTCAACTTGCACAAATTATTTACATTTGTACTGGTTTATTATCATTTAAATTCATGTAGGAAACTTGTACTCCCTTTTTTTTGTATTATTTATATTGTTACAAGTTACTGTGAGTGAGTTGTGAGTTTATCGTGCATCCCTGACTGGAACCTGCCAAGTTCTAGCAGCCATCATACTTCTAGTTCAGCCGTTGCAAAATTCAGACCTTTTATCATTTTCAAATCGTATCCTATAACATCCGTGCGTTATTAACAATTATCCAGTTCGATCTTGGTACCAAATCACTGCATATTTCGACAACCTTCCCGAAATATCACTGGGAATTGCTGCCAGTGTGGATACTGCCACTTATATGTTGTACTTATTTGGTTCATCATTTTCCAATCAGTGCCACCTGCATGCTGACCGATCTTCAGCTCAGGATTAAGAGATAATCGTGGTGAGATCTTTCTTTATTGCATCTTTATCTTCATTTCACCTTAAGGTCTGTTTTGGCTGTATCAATTCTTCTTACCTATCTTCTACATCTACCTATCTTCTACCTACCTTACTTGGAGTTGGGCCTTCATTATTCATCTACCTACTGCTATGGGAACTTTTCTGAAATTATCTACTATCTGTGATACTTCTGTTACCTATATCTTCTTTCTTCTGTGGCCACTCTATAGGTAGGAAACTTCATCTCAACAAGTTACCTCACGTAGGTACATACCTACCTACTGTTTAATAAATCTTCAGAAGCTACTTATATTCACATATTTATTTAATTATCCTAGTCAAATTATCACATCTAGTCATTGGTTATTATAGTGCAATAATATTTAAAAATACAGACCACTTTAGGTAGTATTAGGAATCTAGGGTACCATAGTAGTTACCATTTTACCATTCGTACCGTAGGGAGGGTTTTAGCTGGAAACAAACAGCAGGCTCTTGCTTAGGTACAAAACAAGCACTGATCTACTTGTTTTTAACTGTTATGAATTGGGTTGGCCCTTCATCTTTGTATACTAAGTAATAAATGGAGCGAAAAAGCTTTTTAGAGTGTTGTACTCGAAAATATGATCAATCGCTTAATGCACCTGCATCTTTTACCGCCCCCTACCCGAGATTCGCCCGAGATATCCCAGTAATGACGACATTGTTCTGGACACTCTCTAGAGAAAAAAAAATGTTAAAAGTTCAAGATGTCGATTACAGCTAAAGGAAAAGTCGCTTACCAAAATAAGGGTCGACTCCCTACCCCGAAGGAAACGAAGTAGTTTACGGTTTAATAAAGTGCCTCCCAGACCGGAAAAGGGTAAGCAGAGAAAAGGAGCATCTCGCGTCTATCAAACTGTCAATCAAAAGGGTAGTCATTAGTATTTTATTGTCAGGAGAGAAAGGAGAGCTGGAGTGCGGCCGGGCACATCAGGGTGGGGCAGAGTTGAAGGCCTTCGATCAATATCGTCTTAACCCTCTAGGCTTTTTAATACCCTTTCCCACCCCATCCGACCCCCCTTCTCTCTCGAAAAAGCCAAAAAACGGTGTTGCGGGGGGTATTTCCCTCCAAAAAAGAAGGAAGATTTTTTCGCACTTCGAGACCGACGCCCTGGGGAATCTTTTCAAATTTGACATTCAATTTTCTCCCGTCTTCGCCGTATATATTTTTTACTCCTCCCACGAGGGATAAAAGGAAAGGAATAAGTCCTATTCCTCTTACAACCCTTGGAAAAAAGGGGTGCGAAAAGGAGGGGGTGTAGGAAATATGTTTCGGTTTCCAACAATAAATGAATGTGGCGAATGTGTTGAAGGATGAAATGGTTTTGGCATCCTTTCCCCACACCAGGGGTGCTCAGTCAATTACTTTCTGATCCTGGAGGCCAATCACAGGCAGGCAATGGGATTCCGTCGTGTAGGAGCGTTTTTCCTCTCGGTTTGAACGCCTCGCGAGAGCTGAGTCATCTGATAAACGAGGGAACATTTTCGGTGAACGTTTCGGGAAGCATCGGAACCCGGTTATTTCTGAAGTACCTACTATCGTTAGTTATGCACTAAGCGTGAAAACCTTTTCGTGCATGATTAGACCGTTCGCCAATGAACAAACGCTGCAAATTATTACACAAAGGTTTATTATTTATGTATTAGACAGCCCTTCTACGTAGATCTCTGGTCCATAATTATTAAACGCCGCTTATAGTATATTTAGTATCGGAACTCGGAGCTTCGGGCCTCACAAATGGGTTCAATCCATTACAGAAGCGGAATCTCACAATTTTACGCTTTTTAATATGGTTGATAAACAAAACAATTTATTACCAAGTCATCTTTCCAACACATAAAAGTGTTACCTATACTGTATATTGATATCATCTAATTGGTCAAATTTCAAAAAATGTGTTGACAAAATCACTGAAAATGGCTAAGAATTGTTAAATTGATATTTTTTAGCATAAGATTGGTCAAATAAAGTTTATCAACTATGAAATAGAACATTAAAAAATTTATGTACGAAATTATGCTAAAAACTTGAACTTCATCAAATTTTGTTTTAAAAAATCTATAAAATTGCAAAAAATAGCCTAAAATCCAAAATCTCTTTTTGAATAGAAGAGTATAATTTAGAATACTTTTTTTCCATAAAATTAATAGCTAACATTTTCTTTTCACTCATAAATCTCCAATTTCTATACAACTTGAAATATACAAGAAAAAGACACTTTTTCACCTATTTTTGGCTCATAGCACCCATGAGAGTGGAGCGATCGAGCTGGCGAGAAGTTAGGACCAACTAGACCCCAAGTGGAGTCTATGTGCGAAAGAACAGATTTTTTAAGTCAATTCTAAGGCCTTTTATGGCCCGGACGGCGGACGGCGAACGGCGGACGGCGGACGGCGAACGGCGGACGGACATTTCAAATTTGGATTCTACGCACCTTGAAACGTAAAGTGACAAAGTTTGAGGGGGGGTTATAAAAATTTTTTGCTATACGATCACATAGGCTTATTATTGGAAATAATAAACCAAAACGACGAGAATAATGACACCCAATACGAAACATGCAGCTTACCGTTTCTCAAGTTTGAGCATGCGCACAAGGTACTATTGATTCGACGGTATTAAAAACTATAGGAGACCGTCTAGAAGCTAATCCGCACAATCCATGAAAATTTTATCGGTATCGGAATGAAACTTGTTATAGTATATAGATTTATAGATTTACCGCAGACAGGCAGGCGGGCACGGAACCAAAATTGATCAGCAAGCTATGAAACGCAAAAAACAAGTGGAAATTTTGATTTTGGAGGACGAAAATTTGTTTCGCCTTTAATCACGACACATTACCTTCGGTAGTGAGGAAGCAAAATGTCCAAAACAGCGTCCAAATCTATTACCTACTTTTATTTTAGGGGGTTTTTCCTTTCTTGCCCCACTGCGGTTCGTCACCGCCATGTCTACTGGTCTACTGGTAAAGGCGGGGTGAATGGGGGGGGGGGGGGGGACTCGAGGTCGTCCCTTCGCTAACAGCTTTCCACTGTATTGCATCATCGCCAGTAATTATTGTAGGGTATGTAAATATCAAATTGCATACATTATCCGAACAATCTCAGAACAGTTCATTTGAAATCGCCGCTCGAACATCGCTCAGTATATTTGTACGAGTCCCCATTTCCACCGAACATCGAAAATCCCGATGGCTCCGAGCGTTTCGCCTCGCATTCGTGCATCCGGAAGCGGTGCAGTGAATATTGAGCTCGGTTCGCATGGCAGAATAATATGCAGATTAGTTGCCGAGGCGAACGAGAGAGGCTTGTCCTATTTACATGGTGTCTAACCCGTAGTTAGCTCTACCCTGAGGAGAACTAACCCCCTCGCCACCGCCTGTTCTATATCTTCCAGCAAGTTGTCTAGTTACCGTCATCCATAAAACATGGGGCGCTCCGAGAAGCGAATTGGGCCTTTCAATTCAAAATTCATCCTTCTCCGAAGTTGCCGCGGACGCCTTCTCAAAATTTCTGGAAGGAAACTTCTGGATTGCCTTTCTGGTGAATTTCGCATCGTCTCAGGAAACTAATAAAGTAACAACTCCATGATCGTTAGTTCACGTTAGATACGGGGCATGACATAGTTTCGTTTTGCTTTCGAGTGTGCTAAAGGCAGCAAAGGCAATGTCGGGAGTTGACGGAAAAAAATAAAATATAGAATAAAATAAATAAACAAATAAAACAATAGCTAGATATTATACAAAGAAAATAGATAGCCCTTCTGCGAAGATCACTGATAAATTATTATCAAAAGTACCAGTCATGCAGCTTGATCGAATGACAAATTGAGAATTTTCCAAACCAAATTGAGAATTTTCCAAACCAAATTGAGAATTTTCCAAACCCAATTTGAGATTTTTCCAAACCAATTTGAGATTTTTCCAAATCTATTTGAGATTTTTCCAAACCAATTTGAGAATTTTCCAAAGCAAATCAAAACTTTTAATTAGGAATAAAATTGCACAATACATCGTTAAAAGAAAGAAATTCGCATTTTTTCATTTAAAAAAAATCACATTTTTCATATTTTTGAGAAAAATTAGGTATTATGAAAATTCAATGTAGAGGGTTCCCACCTGCTGCGTTCGTTAATTGCACGAACATGTCCATCATCCAATTTGTGCAATCAGCTGATGAAATGGTGGGGATGCTTCGAGCTATCACTTCACTCAAAACGAGATCCTGCGGTGACTCACTAAGAACGTTTCTCATGTGAAGCTTGATTTTGAGAAAGCATTCTTCTTTTTTTTCTTCTTCTACATTTTCCAATTGTTTTGGAAAATTCTCAAATTGGTTTGGAAGAATCTCAAATTGGTTTGGAAAAATCTCAATTTGGTTTGGGAAATTCTCAATTTGGTTTGGAAAATTCTCAATTTGACTTGGAAATGGTATATATAGCAGATTATATTTAGGCTACTTGATTTACGGGGAATAGTTAATTTAGCTGAGTGGGGTTTTCCAGGGTTTTTTTCCTTCGACTAACGTTAATGATAACGTAATGTAGTGTTCTCTAATTCAAACTCACCGACATGGCGGCCCCATCGCCCAAACCCTATCAAATCTTCGGTAGAGATCCATTTTTTTCGCGATCCTCTAATGCACATGGATGCTGCTCTTACTATTGCGAATCCGATTCTCACCCTCAGCAATCCTCTTATTTGTCCTTGAATTTTCGTTAATTATCGTTTTAAATTTTTATACTTAACTGCTTTGGAGCGCAAACATATGATTAAATATCAATTATCAACTTGTTTTAAGTCATAATTTGCTATTCAAACAAAGATTTTGGATTTTAAGCGATTTTGAAGTTTTTATCGATTTTTTTAGCACATATAAATTAAATGTAAGAACAGTTTTCAGAACGATTTTGTGCATTAATGTTTTAATATTCTAGTTCATAGTTGATAAACTCCTGTTAAAAAATAAAAAAAATGTTTATTTACGGTTCTGTAATTTTTAGTGATTTTCTTCAGCACACTGTTTGAAATTTGACAAATTAACGTGCTTAAAACGTACCACCATCATCTTCTGCATTTTCATTGCAATATTTCCTTTTCTGAGCGAATTTCTCCCACCTATTCCCATAAATGTGGCTGCTGCGATGACTATCTGGTCGACGTTCATCTTCTTCCGAAAAATTGGACTAATAAAACAGTGACATGGCTCCAATGCGCCTTTGCTCGACATTGTGCTCGTCGCTCGGCGAACGCCTCACATTGGTTCAAAAACCCAATCTAGCTAGACAAAATTAAATTTCCTCGTCGCGAAAGAAAGAACACTGGTTCTGCCTGTTTTCGAGGGTGCTGAATTAAATTCTGAAACTCGTTTCCCAGTAACAGCTTTTGAGATATAGGTATACGTTTAATTGTGAAAAAATCGCTCAACTTACAAATTGTCTATTAAAAAACAAAAAAGTTAACCATGAAGACTATTCAACGCTGAAGAAATCTAAGCCACACAATGGGTCACAAATTAAGACTTCATACGGAACAATAGAAGAAAAACTTGTTTTTAGCCCATTTTTCAAAATGTAGGACGGTTTAGAATGCATGTCAAGACCTGCTGAGGCCATACTTTTCAACTCTAAAATTAAATTTTGTCTCGCTAGATTGGGTTGTTGAACTACTGGGCGCCTCATGTGTAGCCCTCGCTAGCAGGAGACGAACATTTGGTGTTCGGCGAGTATGTCGAGCAAACTCGGTTCTCGGCGATTAATCGGTGCTCGCCGAGTACCGCATGTTTAGCCGCACCGTCACATTCACTGGAATTCGGCAAATCCAGTTCCAGTCTGTCACAACTTTTTGTGATGTTCAGATTTGCGTTCTCTTCGTGTCATTTTCTTCTTGATTTATATTAGTGTATAGAACGGAAATGGAATAGGACAATAAAAACCACTAGGCCTCTCAGGACTTCACAATATTTATTTAGTTATTAATTTGTTATACGGGTCCAGCCCTATTATGTATCGTGAGAATGTAAACGAATTCAAGAATCACGGACAACACGATTTATTTTTGAAACGAACACTTTACACAACGAGTCACAGAATGAAAAGTAAGTTGCTAATCAATGTTGTTATGCTTTTTGGCAAGGGCACCGACTACCTAACAATATATAATAAAAACATTAAAACATTCAGTTGATAATAGATTGATGAATAAGACAAGCAGTTATGAAAGAACGAAAAGAAAACAGGAGATATGAATAATAAATTATGGTATGGGATGGTTCGGCAAACTTTTAACAATGTTCATAAATACTTGACAGAATTGTCCAAAGTAATCGCTTGGGGCATTTTGGTTCATCGCGAGCCAGATGATGCTGAGGTCGGTTTCTTAAGTAATTCGTTGGAGCAAACGGCATAGATAGCAGGGACTAACTCTACCGTCCAACGTGAAATGGTGGGTCCACAGCGATGCCAAATCCAAAAGATCTTGGATAGATTCACAACTAACCCTCGTCGCACTCATGCCCGATTTGAAAGCAACATCCCGCAAGAATGAATGCTGCATACGCTCGATCTGTCTTCTGCAGACTACAGAATAGTGCGGATTCCAAACCTCTACCGCGTACTCCAGTTCTATGCAGCAAGCCAGAGCTGTGGCACCCCCTCACAAAGTATAATTTAATAAATGAATCTAACCAACAAAGGCCTCACAGACTCTAGATATAATTTTCCTAATGGTGGACTTCGATACCCTAAAAAGAGATATGAGTCATCTTTTGGCATACGACTGAAGTTATTGAAAAGTTAACAGGCCACCCTCGAATCATCCAGCAGTTGGTTAATTTCCTGCCCTCAGAAATAAAAATTCCCACGTTTCGCACTCCTTTGATTTGTATTTCTTTTGTAAATCATTCAAAATAAGGATGAAAGCAGCAGTTACAGCTGGCTTTGACATCGCGGGTGCCATGATCAAAACGATTTGTGGAATCACCCACGAATTCTCGAGAAGAACAGATCGTAGCCCGTTCGCGGGGCCGTGCAAACAGTACCTCTTCCCTTAACTTTTACAGTAACTTCTACAGTTTTGAAATTCGCGCACTAGTAGTGAGTTTAAATGAACCAATAGCATTGGCCATCAAAGAAGTTCATATACCTAATAAACAGATTCACAGGACTCCAAACACATTCAATGGGAAGATTAAATCGCGAAATATCGATGCATCAACATAACGCATTTAGAACTGCTGCAAAGCGGCGATTAACAAATGTAATGGTATAATTTATCAAAGAAATCTTATCATACCTACAATGAGATCGAATTGCATAAACACGAAGTTAAGTCAAAATGGAGATTAGCGTTCAAATTTAACATTGATTCCATTAAATGTTTCACTTTTTGCGCATTTTTCGTGAGCAGATACCACCAAGTATTAATTTCAGTCCAGGCCAGCACAAACGAACCAAACACTTACAGCAAGCTCCGACACAAAAAATGTAAGTAAAAATTCCTATTCCAGACGAAGAAGAAAAGGAAACCTCTGATTTCGTGACATGAACACACTGCAAAACAAGGAAGGGAACAAAGCTACTTACGAAAAAAAAAAAAAAAAAAAAAAATGCAACGTGGATACCTGATTCATGGTACATTTAGAAGAAATGGTAGATAGGAAAACGATCAGTTACAGATTCACTAAGAATTGTACAACTCGATAAACAGTAGTAATCTAAAGAAAGATTACCAAGCACGTACCAACCTAATGACCTAAATTCAGTTGACTGGAGAAATCCAAAACTAAGCAAGAAAATATAACAGGAATTTGAGCAGTAGGCACCTAAGAATCTTTAAAATGGTATTAGATATTAACATAAATTCATCACCAAAACTAATCATGAATTTGGTCTTCGAGTTGTAATCTGCTGAAATTGGTTTGACTTCTTATTCGCAGTCAATGGGGAAGAATTCATTCAGTGCATGAAAGGAGATTGAAATAGAAGAAGGGACGGCTCCAAGCGAAACCAAGAATGCAGCTATTGAAATCGCGGATCCATTTCGTTTGAGGGTGTTGCATTAAAAATCCTTTGTTTTCAGTCTCCCCAGTTACTTTT
The DNA here is from genome assembly GCA_030762985.1 of Adelphocoris suturalis. Lineage (NCBI taxonomy): Eukaryota > Metazoa > Arthropoda > Insecta > Hemiptera > Miridae > Adelphocoris > Adelphocoris suturalis. The sequence goes on along the minus strand of CM061050.1, from coordinate 34,515,426 downwards.
TGGACGAACAGCGTCAAAAGGCGCCAGGAATGCTTTGATGTTTTCGGTGGCACAGAAAGAGGTATTGTGTCAAAAGAGGCTGCTACTACACGCTGGTTCTTCATTATTCCACGTGCATAGCCTTGATTAAATAACTTGCTCAATGAGATTAACATGATACTCAGTGTTTATTTTTTATAATTTTTTCAAATTGGAAGGTGGTAAAAGCTTGCAAAAAGGGTATAATGTGGTGTGCAAAAGCTAGTCGAACAAATTGAACCTTAACTACAGTTGTCGCACTCTGGGAAATGAACGAAATGAACCTGAAGCACCATGATACGACCAAATTAGTATCCAAAGAAATTTTATCCTTTCGTGCAAGAACACTATGTCTCAATCACTTTTGGAATGCTAGGAAGGTATAGAATATCTTTTCAGCTATCGAGAAAGATTTCAAAATCAAATTAGACAGGGACGAATCACCACGGACATCAAACCTTCGAGATTATGTCATCGTGGGTGATAGAACTCTACGAAATACACTTGAAAGATAAGTTCGGTTCTCAATATACAACAATTATGTGACTATTTAAAATTTCTTAACTTTCTTGAACAGCCGAAAAGAGTGTTGTAAAATATTTAACGCCTCTATCATGAACTTAAATTCAATACCTGCCACTACAATATTATATATGTTTATCTGTAAATTGTGAATTGATGTAAATGATGGCAAATGGGTCTTGCACTTAAGCCAAATAAAGCAATAAAAAAAAAAAAAGGTATGTGGGCTCCTCAAGCATGTGCAATCATTAAAGTCTTGGCCATCAGATGTTTCTAAGAGACCACAAACCATAGTACGGGGTTGGCTAAGAGCTAGATTGGGTTTTGGGGTCTTACGTGCTAGTAGCATATTATGCGTTCGAGGAACCCGCAAGAAACTCTGTTAGGATTTGTAGGCTTATAGATGTCAACAACAAGAACAAAAACTCCAAAAATGGAAAAGAAAAATAGTCGGAATTTCTCCAAATAATACCCATCACGTATCCAAGAATATTTCCCCGTTCTTGCTCGATTCGTTAAATAAAATTGTTTTCATAATAATTTTCCTCTTGAAGTTCCTGATAGAACAACGATTCCAGATGAAATCAACACCCGCATTCAAGAAAAAAATCGTTGAACGAAAAGATTGTATAGTTTTGCAAAATAAGGACAGCATGACGAGTCAACCAAGAGTGGTTGCGCATCTTTTAATAGTGCACATAAACAGTAGGTACATTGTAATATTGATATGAGTAGGTATTGGCAAACAGCCATAAAATCACTTGAAGTACTTAACAAAAAATGTCTCTCTCACTCAAATTCCCGCGTTTTCCATAAATTTCATCAGTTATTTCAGCTCCTTGCAGAGCCGGTCCGAGCCATTTTTGTTACCCATGCGGAAGGGCTGGTTGCGCCCCCCCCCCCCCCCCCCCCTCCTATTATATTGGAAGCCAAAAAAAGGCAAACTTTTTACGATTCGTATTTTTAAGAGATAGAAATGAAATCCAAAAATACAAGCGACTTATTATGTTTAGTGCATCACATGAGACCGAGACGAGACCGCCGCCTGAAAAAACGAGACGAGACCGAGACCGATTTCGAGTTTCGAACAAGAGTTTCGGATCTCGAAAAAGATTCTTTCGCCATTTGCTAATTATGTATGAACATTTCCAGTAAATATTTCGATTGTTAAATGATCCTGAAGGTCACATGTTTCTAAGAGTTGAGCAGATAGTGAATGTCACATCGTGACAGAAGAGTGGCCAAATAAAATGTGCTTGCGGTTTTTTACAGTAGTGAGGGTAAAGGAAAGTACCAGGCAACATATACCTACATAAATAAATTCAATTCCTTCAATTATTAACACAAAAAACAAACCAATTTATTCAATACTATAGGTAATAAATTAGTTCAATAAATTTAAAAATGTATTTTTCTGGCTTTCAACTTTGCAAAATCTTTTAAAATTGAATCGGTGTCCAAGCTATTTAGTACCTCATTTTCTATGGATAAGGTCGCCAGTCCATTAAGCCGTTCTTGAGAAATGGTTGATCTCAAGTAAGTTTTTATAATTTTGAGTTTTGAAAAACTTCTCTCCTCGCTAACTACTGATATTGGCAGTGTGAAAAGTATTCTCAAAACTATAAACGTGTTGGGAAAACTGTCAATAAGAGAGTTAGATGTGATGAAATTTAAACTAGTTTCTGGGCAGCTTTTCTCAAGTAACATGGACGCAAGGATAGGGTACCAGTACCTGGTGTACCAGTTCTTCCCTATCAAAATCGCAGTCATCTCCATGAGTTAGAACAGACTCAAGCTTTTTGCAGTGCTGCTGAAGAACCGCTTTTTCCACATTTTCCAGCTCTTATATGTTGTTTTATATGTACATTTTCATAGTAATATTTATTTCTCGGCGGGTTTTACAATTATCTCAGGATAAATTTTTTAACTTGGGGCGCCTTTCCAAAAGGGGGCGCCCCCTCCTGACCTGCGCCCCAAGCGGCCGCTTGGTTCGCATGCGCCTAGGACCGGCTCTGGCTCCTTGGCCCGTCCGTCCTCTAATTCAACAGGTAAGTCTTTGTAGTTTTAGAGTTTCCCATAAGTGTCTCTCTCTTCAATGAAAAAGAGGGATAATGGACCACAACTTGTGCTGCATATCCTCAAATTGTTCTTCATATAGTTCACAGTTTTGTGATTCAACTATTAAATCATCTTGAGGCAACGATTAATTCTCCCAAGTCCATGTTATAGGGCATTATACACGGTGTCTCCAAAACAGGTGCCACACAAAGAAGAAATCGATTCTGAAATAAATTTGCAACAAAAACTTCCCCGGAGAAAATGTTCAAAACCCCCTTCTTTCTGGAGAAATTTTACTTTAAAGATTTGTTTCTCGTGTTTTTAACCTTACTTATGCCACTAAAACAACTATAACTCCCTCAAATTACAGTGAAAATTAAAAACTGAGTGGTCACGCCGCTTTTATGTTTTGGAACAGCTACTCACCAATAATAGAACAAATATCTTCCGGAAGTTTTCATTGCCGGTCCTTTAACTAAACAAACCACAAAATATCTCTTGTTTTTCTATTTATTCAATTTTGCTACCACTTGTTGTTATCACCTGTTTAAATTATTTATTTTCATATGTTGGTTGGTTATTATCACTGTTTTCAACGATGCTGTGGTTCCGTGCAGCTCGATTTGTTGTCCGAATGGTAGACAGGATCCATGCACCGAAATAGGATATAATCCATTATCCCCATTGGATCCCCTTGTCCCCCTCTTTGTTACCACGTATTCTAATTTATTATCATTGTTATTTATTGTTACTATTATTAACATTTATATTAGAATATTCCCTAATTTATCTTCGACCGAAACGGACGTTAAAAGTGTAATTTGTGACAAGTGATCTAATCGTTCTGGAACATTCTATCAGCCTTCTGCGCAGGCCTGGTGCGCATCGTCCGGCCATCGCCATTATCATACGAATTCTCCTAACAGTTACAACTATCCCTTTCAACTTATATAATTATCGCTTTCCATCACGTTATTCGACAATAATCCTCATTTTTTCATTTTATTTTATCATCTGTCGTTCATTGACGTAAGAGTGAACCGGAGTCTGGAGACAGTATCTCGTTTAGGTATTGTGCATCCGTTTCCTGGGATTTTCGTATACTCTACGTCTGGAGCTGTACCGCATTGCCTGACCTACCTCAACCACGGTCAACCGACCGTAGAGGATTTACTGAGAGTTCGAATCAGCATTTGGACAGACGACAGTTGAACGAAGGAAGGATATTCGTCGAAGGTAAAACCAGCAGACGACCAGGTAACGCCCGTTGCGAGGTAAATTCATTCAAATACCTACCTACCTATCTGATCTTTTCACCTACCTACACCTTTGGGCATACTTACCTGCCACGTCACTACCTTTGTTACCCATTGCGAATACGTGATTCTCCGACCTACCAAAACCTACCTTCTTGTCAGGATTTCATCGTTCCATCATCAAATTCTACGAACTATTTACATAGAAAGCGATACGACCTGTTATTAGTTGTAACTATTATCACATACATATACTGTTAGCAATATCTTCCGTTTCAGTGGCCACTTAGGTACTTAGGAAATATTTACGAACCTGTCTATTAGTACAATTATATTTTGCACTTTATCTGCATTAACTGAAATCTATCTTTTTATCATTCTACCAGCATCCAAATATCTTATTATATCTTTTTCTCCCGTTTGAAAGGGAGTGGTCCTTCGAGAAGAGAAAAATCCCACATCCATTCTTTTACTTCTGGAATTCGGTAATTGGTGCTCACACACCCCACTGATTCCAACCATTTGGTCCTTCGAGCCGTGGATGTGAACTAGTACCTAGGATTCAGTATTTACCTACCTATCTTTAAATACCTACATAGATATTGAACCCAATTACTTACCAACACTTTATATACCTAAGTAGGTACTTAATTCGTATCTTCCCTTATATTTATTATCTCTCTTTTGCTATTTTCATCCATTTGTTTGTATTTATCTGTCTATTTATTGAAAGATTTTTCTTGGTGATATATATATCTGTGATACTTTCTATTTATTTGTGTGTAATATTTTGTGGTTTAACCTGAAATTGGTTGCTAACAATTTAGTATTTTCAAACCATTGGTGAGTTTTCTACCGTATTCTTCGTTTGTTGACTGTTGAACATTCATTATGGCTGGGGGAGAACCTGATCCTGAAATTGCAGTTAGAGGTATCAATAAGATTCAACGCACCATTCGTAACATCGGTGCAGATATTACAGCTATCCGCAACAAGGGTTTTGCTGCTACTACTTCCTTATCAGATCGAAATATTTTTAGGGGTATGCATAAATCATTAGACAGAATGTATGACAGGTTTATGGAAAAATGGGAAGAAGCTGAAGAATATGCTTTGGATCATCAACTCACTTTCCCAACAGCTGAGGATAATGCCTTTCTGGAATCCGTTAAGGCATGTTATTATGATGCTTTAGGGTATGGTATTCAAATTTTCTCCGTACCAGTTACCAATACCTCTGACCTTTCTAATCATAACACCAATCAGTCTGTTGTTTCTGCGCCTCGTGCCATACTACCTAAAATTCATATTAAACCATTCAAGGGTGATATCTCCACATGGACCACCTTCAAACAAATGTTTGTTTCTCTGATCATGGGGGATGATAGTATCACTGACGCAGAACGGTTTCATTACCTCATCTCTTTCTTGGATGGTCCAGCTTTGGATTGCATCAAACATATCCCGGTTGATGAAGCTAACTTCCTTCAAGCATGGGATTCGTTGTCAAAAACTTATGATCATCAGAGAAAAATTGCATGCCATCATTTAGATAGGCTTCTGTCTTTTAAACCTAGCTGTAATAAACCTACTTCTGAATCGTTGCAAACCTATTTATCTAACGTCACGGAGACAGTGATGTCCCTCCAAAATCTAAAAATCCCACACTTCGAGCAGTACCTATTATGTGAGATAGCACTCCGAGGATTAGACCAGCGAACTAGGGAAGCTTTTGAAATCTCCATTTCTAACACTACCTTCCCTACATTTGATATGTTGAGAAAATTTGTGCAGGATAGGTGCCATGCCCTTAGGATGAGTGAGGAAGTACACCCTTCTCATTCCAAACCATCAAATAACACTTCTCAGCGCATACCATCTCATAAACAACCAAACAAATTTTCTCCTCCTAAACAAGTTTTGCTTACTACCAAAACTGATCGTACTGTTAGTCATTCAACTAGTCCTCGCAATGTTTCCAAGCCAACACCAACTTCGACCTTAGAGTGTTACATATGCAAAGGTACTCACATCATATCTAGTTGTTCTAGATTTAAGCAAAGCACCCCTTCACAACGCCTAGACCTTTTGAAAGGGTTTTCAGGGTGTCGAAACTGTCTTCATCTGTTTCATAAAACTAACGAATGTACCTCTAAATTCAGCTGTCGCCTCTGTAAGGGTCGCCACCATTCTGATTTACATTTAGATCATGTACCTAGGACTGGAGATCAGTCAACACAAGACCAGCCATCAACTTCTGTACCATCACCATCTACCTCTACCCCTTCATCATTTGTAGGCACTAGCACTTCTTCTGGAAAACGGGGAGGTGTTCTTTTAGGTACTGTGTGTGCCTGCATTGAGGACGCCCAGGGTGAACTTCAATGTTTTAGAGGGCTTTTAGATCCAGGGAGCCAGTTCAGTTTTATCACCACCAGTTGCGCCAAGAAACTGGGAAAATCAACCCGGCCTTATACCGGAACCATTTCTGGTGTAAATTCATCGCATTTACGCAATATATCTGGCAAAGTTAATATTGCCTTTTCATCTCAAACTGATCTGCCTCTTCTAAAAACCGAAGCCATTGTTATACCAACCATAACCCCACCTTTACCACAAGTCCCTTTGGACGCTGCCTTCTGGCAGGATTATCTGTCATATCCACTGAGTGACCCACAGTTCACTCAGACGTTACCTATTTCTTTCCTCATAGGAGCAGATCTATACCCAGAGGTAATTACCAGTGCGCCAATTGTCATCCATGACAATGGACCACGCCTCATTGATACCATTTTCGGATTTACGGTCATGGGTAAATTCTCCAGTGATGATGTTACATCTCACTCCGTCTCTTTGTTATCAGTGTCTGACACTACTGACCTAATTGAAAAATTTTCGGCAATCGAGGAGCCAAGTATCGCGCCTACTGTATCTCCTGCAGATGAGACTTGTGAGAAGCATTTTTTAGACCATCATTATCGTACCTCTTCTGACCAGTACGTCGTATCCTTACCCCCTGACATTAATGTCCCTGAACTAAGACCTGAACAACAGGTGACCTTAGCTACTGTAAACCAACATGCAGAAGTTATCAATCTTACCAACCGATTTTCATCCTATAATAAACTTATAAGAGTCCTGGCCTATGTTCGTAGGTTTATTCACAATACTCGGATCCCGAAGCGAAAGCGAAGAAAACGACGGATTGGAAATGTCACTTCAACGGAATTTGAGCGTGCTCAAGAGCTCTGTATCCACTTGGTCCAACAACATCATTATCCTGAAGCATTTAACCATGGTTCATCCTCGTTACCAGCTGAACTGAAGAAGTTGGCCATATTCACTGACCACGTTGGATTACTCCGGGTTGGTGGACGTTTGGACAATTCTCCTTTACCTTTCGAGCAGAAACATCCAGTTCTTTTACCTTCTAGATGTCATCTGACATATCTCATCGTGGACCATATTCACAAAAGCAACTACCATGCAGGACCAACTGCAATGCTTGCATTTCTCCGTCAGAGATTTTGGATACCTCGGGCTAGGAATCTGGTGAGGTTACACAAATCTAAATGTATTACCTGTATAAGACATTCCAACGTCATCACCAAACCCTATATGGGGAATCTTCCAGCTTCTCGCTTTAACAGTGTTCGTCCTTTCCTCACCTGTGGAGTGGACTTTCCAGGTCCGTTTATGTGCCGCACAACATCAAATCGTAAGACCAGTCGTGGAGTCTACAGGAGACCCATCGTTAATTTGGTTCCCCTGCCAGTGCAGAGTGCGTCTTCTGTCTCCTGAATTGCACCATCAGCTGCTAGCGAGTCCTGTTCCAAAACAGGGGGGAGTATGGTCACGCCGCTTTTATGTTTTGGAACAGCTACTCACCAATAATAGAACAAATATCTTCCGGAAGTTTTCATTGCCGGTCCTTTAACTAAACAAACCACAAAATATCTCTTGTTTTTCTATTTATTCAATTTTGCTACCACTTGTTGTTATCACCTGTTTAAATTATTTATTTTCATATGTTGGTTGGTTATTATCACTGTTTTCAACGATGCTGTGGTTCCGTGCAGCTCGATTTGTTGTCCGAATGGTAGACAGGATCCATGCACCGAAATAGGATATAATCCATTATCCCCATTGGATCCCCTTGTCCCCCTCTTTGTTACCACGTATTCTAATTTATTATCATTGTTATTTATTGTTACTATTATTAACATTTATATTAGAATATTCCCTAATTTATCTTCGACCGAAACGGACGTTAAAAGTGTAATTTGTGACAAGTGATCTAATCGTTCTGGAACATGCTATCAGCCTTCTGCGCAGGCCTGGTGCGCATCGTCCGGCCATCGCCATTATCATACGAATTCTCCTAACAGTTACAACTATCCCTTTCAACTTATATAATTATCGCTTTCCATCACGTTATTCGACAATAATCCTCATTTTTTCATTTTATTTTATCATCTGTCGTTCATTGACGTAAGAGTGAACCGGAGTCTGGAGACAGTATCTCGTTTAGGTATTGTGCATCCGTTTCCTGGGATTTTCGTATACTCTACGTCTGGAGCTGTACCGCATTGCCTGACCTACCTCAACCACGGTCAACCGACCGTAGAGGATTTACTGAGAGTTCGAATCAGCATTTGGACAGACGACAGTTGAACGAAGGAAGGATATTCGTCGAAGGTAAAACCAGCAGACGACCAGGTAACGCCCGTTGCGAGGTAAATTCATTCAAATACCTACCTACCTATCTGATCTTTTCACCTACCTACACCTTTGGGCATACTTACCTGCCACGTCACTACCTTTGTTACCCATTGCGAATACGTGATTCTCCGACCTACCAAAACCTACCTTCTTGTCAGGATTTCATCGTTCCATCATCAAATTCTACGAACTATTTACATAGAAAGCGATACGACCTGTTATTAGTTGTAACTATTATCACATACATATACTGTTAGCAATATCTTCCGTTTCAGTGGCCACTTAGGTACTTAGGAAATATTTACGAACCTGTCTATTAGTACAATTATATTTTGCACTTTATCTGCATTAACTGAAATCTATCTTTTTATCATACTACCAACACCCATATATATATCTTTTTCTCCCGTTTAAAAGGGAGTGGTCCTTCGAGAAGAGAAAAATCCAACATCCATTCTTTTACTTTTGGAATTCAGTAATTGGTGCTCACACACCCCACTGATCCAAACACTGAGTACACCGTTGGGAAGAACGTTAAATTTCCTACCAACCTGATAACAATTTAAAATTGGTAAAAACGGCGAGAAATCAGACTGAAAGTTGAATTTTGACATATCTTAAGAAAACTGTCAAAATTCGGAACACCATAGCTCGAAAGTCTTCTATCGGATTTTACTCCCAGAGACGCAAAAAACTGCGCCATGAACTCACCTTTCCAACGGTGTCGTCTATTTTGATTTTACATTGCTTATTGGAGAAGACAAGTATGTTTTAATGTTGAAAAATAACGTTTTTTAATGAAATATCGGGTTTTCTTTAAAAATGACTTTCTATGAAAATACGAGTTTGGGTCGGTTTCCAAAAATCTTTTGACGATGAATCGAATGGTAACACTTGCATATCTCTTCAACTCCGTTATAACCAAGTTCAACACTCTGAGTCACAAATTTGAGTTCATTTGTTTCATAAATGAACGTGAGTGTGAAATCATTTGAGTTTTATAAATTTCAAGTGTTTTTAAGGGTGAAACTAGTTAAATAAAGTGTAAATTTCGGTTATTGCAGGGTTTGGCAAGTCTTAAATTCTTTACATCGTAAAAAAAATACGAAGAAACCGACCCTAGACTCGTATTTTCATAGGAGGTAATTTTTCAATAACACTCTAAATTTCATTGAGAAAACAATGTTTTTTCAATATTAAAACATAGTTTTCTCCCCTAATAGGCAAAATAAAATTAAAATTGACTGCACCTTTGGGATAGTGAGATCACGGCGCAGTTTTTTGCGTGTCCGGGAGTACAATCCGATACAAGACTTCCGAGATATAGCGCTCCGAATTTTGATAGGTTTCCAAAGATTTGTCAAATTTCAACTTTCAGCCGGATTTCTCTCCCATTAAACTTGCTTTCGAAATTTTAAATTAGTATCAGGGTTCGGTAATACGAGGGTAGCCAGGGATCAGAAATAAATTATACGAAACAATTGAAACGTCAAACATAAACGAAATCATTAAAAACTTAGTCGTTCAACGATGGAAGAGCAGCTCGATCCTCCATCCCCAGTGATCTCAACTTTCTTCGTGTTCCACGAATCAGGATGGTACGAAATTTAACGTACTTTTCAACGATGTACTCAATTTTTAATTTTCACTGTAATTTGAGAGAGTTATGGTTATTTTAGTGATGAAAGGTTGATTACACGAAAAAAATCTTTAAAGTAAAATTACTCCCAGAGAGAAGGGGTTTTCGAAAATTTTCTTTGAGGAACCTTTTGTTGCAAATTAGTTGTAGAATCTATTCCTTCTTTGTGTGACACCTGTTTCGGAGACACCCTGTATAAAGTAAATCGTCCGCATGTCACGAAACAATCTAGCGAAATAAATATAGGGGAATTTCAAAATGACTCCACTAACCCTTACAATTATTAGAGAGTTCCTAGTAGATCCGTAAAACACAATAAGTCGTGCGGTATTGACTATCCGGTGCCGTAACTTTGACGCAATGAGTTACGGTGACGCATCCTTCCATACAAATACGGTAACGGATCGCAATCCGGAAAAAACGTAATCGTCTAAAATAACCTTTTTTCATGGGCGCAAATAACCTCCTAGGGATAATTTCCTCCTTCCATGGATTTAGCGTTACAACTAGATCCGTTAAGGACTTGACGTGACTTTAAGGTGCGGTAAATGTTTCTCGTTACCGCACACCGTATTGAGACCGACGGAACTCTAGGAACTCTCTATTATCTCGGGGCGAACTGTGGTATTTTACCGTTCTGAACAAAGGATGACGTGCTTTGGACAAACTTCTCAGCCGTGGAACCCTTGAAGGAGCCAGAACGGCAAAAGGGACGGAAAATCCCAGCCCGGAAGACGTAGAAAGAAGAAGGGGAGAAGGAAGAACCGACAGAAGTTGTGTAAGTTGAGTCCTTGTATCAATATTTGTTCGGGGAGCGAAAAACAATTTAACGCCTCCACCGAAAACACCCAAGAACAACTAGGCCGCCGTCTATCTAAATTGCGATCTCGGAAAGTCGACAATTCCCATCGTGAAACCGTGCTGACTTTGGTTTCCCTTGTTCTAGATCCTCGAGCGAGGATCATATTCGCATACTAGGTTTTCACTATTCCCCCCCAAAGTGCAAACACGTACTTACACCCTGCGAGGTAAGCGAAACCCCTAATTGTCCATCCCCCTGTTCCCTTTATCCCCTCGCAGCACGTAATCTTAGTTCTATTAGTCCCCAAGAGAGTTCGGTAAAAGAGGGGAGTCCCCCCCCCCCCTTTCCACGGCCTCCCGAATTAAATTGGGGTCGTAAACTTCGGCTGGGGTAATTACAGTGCTTTCTTCTTCACTCGGTTGCAAACCAAATAAAACAATACCGTTTATTTTATATTCGTGTTCGGCCTTTTAATTGAAAGTTAGATCAATTATTTAGCGTGAATAGCATCTCATTTCAAAACCGTCTGGGTCTTGTTTCGCGTTTCAAAGCTTTTTGGACAATTTTATTTGCTCTGCGGAATGAGTTTTATATTTTAAAAATAAATTGGTGGCGTAATCTGCGGATTATTCCCTGCAGGGGGTGTGGGAAGTGAAGAAAAGTCGTCCTTTAATTCCTTACTTTCCCTGTAAGGGAGCGTCAATTTATTTGATACCGGTCTCGTTTTTTTAGTATGTGGTTGCAACCTGATTTTGTTAACCAAAAAAAAATTTTTTTTTCCGCACGTGGACTGAATTTAGTGACTAAATTCCTATGTAGGAAATTGTTGTTACTACCACGTTATTGTTCTCCTAGAGCCCTTTATTAATTGTTAGCTGTTATTGTTGTTTCATCCTGTTATATATTGGGTAAGGAGTATTGTGGTGTATTTTCGTTTTACTTTAGTTGTTGCAATTATGTTTCTTGGTCTTGTTAGTAGTTTCCCCTTCCCCTTTTCATATCTGTTAGTTGTTGTGCACACAATGATACTATTTCATATGCATACTATATTTCCAGACGCTGTGAGGCTTGCTGCACGCTTTTGCCACTCCCTCATAAGTTTAACTTTTCTTTAATGTTTGATGGTTATACAGACATTGATGTTCTTGAAGGTATGTTTGTTCCTTTTGCCTATTAGTTGGTAGTTGTAATGTTTAGTTTTCTCTCTCATGTTATTGTTGACGTTTATGCCTGTTTTGTTTGCTCCTAGGATGCTCGGAGTTTTCCATTTTTTTTACTGAGGATGGTCTGTATTAAGACCGAAACCGGTATCAAATAAATTGACGCTCCCTTACAGGGGAAGTAAGGAATTAAAGGACGACTTTTCTTCACTTCCCACACCCCCTGCAGGGAATAATCCGCAGATTACGCCACCAATTTATTTTTAGAATATTATTTCTTCATATCTGCGTACTTAGGTTTATGTAAAGTTTTATATTTGACTACATACCTACCTACGTATAGTTTTACAAATTTGATTCTACACTTTTCAAAGTAGATTAATGACATTTATTTTTGTGAAACAATAATTAATTGCGAATTGGACCGTACATTATATCAGTGTGCGTTAGCTCCAAAAGTTTGTAAATAAAATTTGCCAACATTGTTCGTATTGGAATCCGATTTGAGGTAGGTATTCTGAAACTACTCCTGGAGTTTTCATATAAAACTGCTGACGTATGCTACTAATTTTATAAAGGTAGGTATATATATCTATGACTTATCTACTTAAAATCCAGTTAATAATACCGTTCATCCGAAAAATCAAGCATTTAAAAAGAAACATCGAGTTCATTGGGCCGCACCTTTTAAGCGCAATAAATCCTTCAAGTTTGTGCACTTAAAAAACCAGAAAAATAGCAAAAAACGGCCACAAATCGTTATCAATTCGCAATTAATTTATTTATAAAAACTTTAAAAAGTATTGTGCGAAATATTGTGTCTAAAAATGTACTCACAATAAAACGTGTTAAGCGAAAAAAAATTACGTCATGAGCATGGTCTTATGAGTGAATTTTCATAAATTTTCGAATTGTATAACGTTGAATTGTTTTGAAAATTGAGCTTTTGAGAACATGAAATAGGTCAAATTTAAAATGTTCTGAAAATACACTAAAAATAGCAAAAAACGGCTAAAAATCGTTAAATTCATTTTTTAAACAGAGTATTGCTCAAATAAAGCTTAATAACTATAGAATAGAACATTTAAATATTGATGTACAAAATCATGCAAAAAAATCGAGCTAAATTTCATTAAAAATCGATAAAAACTGGAAAAAAGTTATTGCCATAAATTTGGTAAAATTACTTTTCACTCAAAGTCCTATATTTTTAAAACAATACAACACGATATAGTACGATAGTATAGGTACGAAAATTCATTCATAAGATAATGCTGCATGACTGGAACTTTTTTATATTTCAAGACTTGTTAGAAGTGAAAGTTCATGGGTAATAAAACAAATCACCATGACTGTCGATAATCAATCAGTAATATCAATTAATTTATCACGAATTACGGGCAAAAACAATAAACTGCTATCGCATTCAGATAAGATAGGAAATTAAATTAAAATCTTGTTTTTTTGTGAGTTCAGAAATGTGAAGAATGTTGTGTTTTTAAATAATGGAATACCAAGGCAGAAAAACAGTTTTTATGATCGAGGCTTTCATAAATCTGTTGGGGTCAGTAATCGAGAAAAGCCTTGCGATGCAGGAGGCGAGAGAGGGGAGAAAAAAGTTGAACTATAGTAATATAATAAAAAGAAAGGGAAGAATGAAGGAAAAAAAGGAAGTACATCCAGAGCGATATAACAGTTTTCCATGTGACCGTAAAAGGAGAAAAAAAAAAGCTCACAGAGCTGGTAGGAGTGAAGAATGACGGGTTGGAGGCGGGAGGGGGATGACTGCATGGGGAGTATTGTCATTCAGCTCCCGGGATAGTAAAACATTTACGTCGCAACGTGAATAAAACATAAGGCAAGAAAAAACGAAAAAAAAAAAAAAAAAAAAAAAAAAAAACGCGTTGAAGGTTCGTCGGAGTTATATGTGCTGGCTGCTGACCCCAGCTGGGAGGAGTGGCCGCGGCCTGAAAATACAGGTTCCGGGTGGCAACCGAAAGACGTGGTTACCATACAGGGTACAGAGTGGTTATATACAGGGTGTTCACACTTTTGGTTACCTACTAATCTCCTAGGTGTCAATTGTACAATTAATTTGGAAAAATAAAGTGCATCCTAAACTTTTTTTTTTAGAGGCGTGGTTATCGAGCTATTTACGATTTAAGATTTTGCTTCTGAGTCTACCTAAAGGTAGCGGAAGCATTGTTTTCACTTTCGGAGGAAAAAAAATTGTTGGTCTCCAAAATCAAAATTTCCACTCGCATTTTATGTTTTAGACCATTCTGAACAACTTTGGTTCCGTGTCTGTGTGTCTGTGTATGTGTGTGTCTGTCGTGTGTCCGCAAATTCTTCTAACATGCTTATTTTCCACAGTTTTCATCCGATTTGGATGCAATTTTCAGGGAATTTGTGGATTAGAGGGTGGACGGTCCCCTATCAGTTTCATCGTTCTTGACTCAATACCTCACTCTGCGCATGCGCAAATGTTATTTCTACCAAGCATCAATCTCTCACGCCATAGTTGTTTAATCTCGATCAAATTTGGATGATAGTTGGGGGGATGAAAATTCGAACACCTTATATCAATTTCAACATTATTGTATCATTGTATCAAATACCGCACATGCGCCAATATGAAATCCTTGTAACAAGCTTATTTTCCACAGTTATCATCCGATTTGGATGAAATTTTTAGGGAATTTGTGGATTAGGAGAAAGACGGTCCTCTATCAGTATCGTCGTTCTCTGCGCATGCGCAAACGTGAATTCCACCAAGCATAATTCTCTCACGCCCTAGTTGTTTGATCTCGATCAAATTTGGATGATAGTTGGGGGATGACAATTTGATCATCCTATATCAATTTCAACATTATTGCATAATTAATAACAACTGCGCATGCGCCAATATGAAATACTTGTAACAAGCTTATTTTCTACAGTTTTGATCCGATCTGGATGACATTTTTAGGGAATTTTTTGGGGGCGTGTAGACGGTCCCTTATCAATTTCATTGTTGCGAAATCAATACTCCACTCTGCGCATATTCCATTATGCTCGAATTTTCCACGCCCTAGTCGTCCGATCTCATTCAACTTTGGATGAAAGGTGGGGGATTACGATTTAATCATCCCATATCAATTTCAACGTGATTGTATCATGAATAGCTACTGCGCAATCCGTGTAACGACCTTAATTTTCACTGTCCAGAAATTGTAAGAGAATCCGCGGGTTAGGTTGTAGATTGTCCCCTATCAGATTCATTGTTGCCAAATCAATAGGTACTTCATTCTACGCATGTGAAAACGTAAATTACATCATGATCTATCTAGTCACTCTCTCTACTCGTTCAAGTTCGCATAAATTTGGATGATAGTTGAAAGAAGATGATAGGTAAACAAGGAAACTATGTGCTACACCCAACTTGGCAGACATTTTTTTTTTGTGTTTTCAACTATACATCACAAAATCGGCTATGACTCCATTCCATATAGAGTAAATCCCAATTTGAGGATACCGTTGGAAAGACCGCTAAATTTCCTTTCGGATAGGCTACACCCATCGTGTGAAAATATGCAGATTCAGTTGTCACAAATTCACACCAAAGTGATAAAATTGTCGAAAATTGAGAATCTTGTAATTTTTAAACCGCAGGACAGCATACATAATCCCCTGAATTCCCGCGCAAGTTACGGGAAAAAATTTCGCACACTGACAGCTTTTGAACGGTCTAGTCAATTTTATATTTACCTTGCTAAATTGGAGAGAAAACTTTGTTTGTATATTGAAAAAAATGGTTTTTTCCTTTGTAATCGAGGGGTTTTGTGAAAAAATGACCCCTTGAGAAAAAATACGAGTTTGACACCGGTTTCTACGTATTTTTCCATGCTGAATCGAATGGTCACACTCGCAGATCTCCCCAAATTCGTTATAACCGAGTTTTACACTTTAACTAATTAGTTTTACCTTTAGAAATACATTACATCAAGCATAACAAGTAAACTAAGAACTCGTGAGAAGATTTGAAAAGAGAATATGAGAAAATTTATTTGAAAGGGAAGAAATGTGGGTATTTATGTCAAAAACAAGGTTTTCTCGAAAAAACCTTCCAAAATATAAAATTTTAGCAACGGATGGAGCATGGACGTGGTTCTACCTGATTTTTTCTCCATACCATGTCATATACACCTCATCAGTATGTCAAAAATACATTATAAAGATAAAATCACAAGAAGCCATCGGAATCTACTGTTATACTTGGTATTCGTCATGATGATCTTTGCACTACAAACGGGGAGTTCGTTGCATGCAGGTTCTCTGTAATTTATTGAAATAACAATTCTTGTTGAAATTCCAGCTCAGCCTTTTATTAATTTTCCTAAGAATGAATCCAAATGCAAAGTATTTGATTGCAGATACCTTCAAACACACCAAGCCAAGCCGGCCGAGCCGTTTAGTCTGGCATTAAACCCTTCAGATAGAACGCAAACCACGTCAATTCATCAGCTTCAAGACTTTGCAGTAGAACAGGAGCAAGAGTGGAGGGTATGGATGGATACGTTGCATGCAGGTTCTCTGTAATTTATTGAAATAACCATTCTTGTTGGAATTCCAGCTCAGCCTTACTTTTATTAATTTTCCCCAGAATTAATCCGAATGCAAAGCATTTGATTGCACTTCAAACACACCGAGCCTAGTATTAGTCTAGCATTAAATACTTCAGATAGGACGCAAACCACGTCAATTCATCAGCTTCAAGACTTTGCAGTAGAACAGGAGCAAGAGTGGAGGGTATGGATGGGACAGGCAACCGCGCTATTACAATAAACAAAAATTTTGGCAACGGATTGAGCTAGGACGGTGCGGTTGGCGAAATTCTGATCCATTTTCTATGTGGTTCTACCTAATTTTAACATGGAATCATGTTTTAGCGATGGATCCCCCGCCGAAAAGTGAGACAATAAAGTGAGATGAAAGTAGCGCCAATAATTGTGATGATTTCCGCTTACAACCGAGTCGTTGCTAGGGATATGATACTTCGTCGTTTTTCATCCCAAAAAATTCGTTGACCATTCGTTCGAAAGCTCTCGATTTATCCAACCATACTATATTAACTACTGCGAAGTGCGTGGCCAACAAGCTGAGTTATGAGCATGGTTATATAAATAATTGTTTAAAAACAGGTGATCATTCTCAATTATTGATATTGTGACCATGATTGCAACCGCTTGTTAATTTCTGATGATTTCATTGAGCTGGTGTTTCGATTATGTGATTCATAGCAGGTGACCCGAATATTGCGAGAACGGTTTGATTTGTGAAGCGGTGGTTAAATCATTTTAATAGGTAATTTCTATACTTTACACTATAGGAAGCTGTAATTTCGTATGTAGCCTCTTTATATAATAAAGTGAATGTTTACTCGCGAGTTTCTATTAGGAGATCATCATCTCACAAGAGCTCAATCGTCGTGATCATTTCTATAATAAAGTGAATGTTTACTCGCGAGTTTCTATTAGGAGATCATCATCTCACAAGAGCTCAATCGTCGTGATCATTTCTATAATAAAGTGAGAGCGAGGAGCTAAAACATGATTCCATGTTTTTTACATTTTAGCAGTCAGGCTCAAAGTAATAACATCCGGGGGGGTCCAGGGGGGCGAAGCTCCCCTGACGGGGTCAAGGGGCGGAGCCCCTTGCGAGGCCCGAAGGGCCGAGTTTTCTTCACACCATGCCATCGACACCTCATCAGTGTGTCATAAATACATCATAAAGATAAAATCACAATAGGGAAGTAGAGTTTTCTACAAGACATCGGAATCTATTGGTATACTTGGTATTCGCTATGATGATCTTTGCATTATAAAAGGGGAGTTCGTTGCATGCACGTTCTCTGTAATTTACCTTACTTTCATGAATTTTCCCAAGAATTAATCCAAATGCAAAGCATTTGATAGCAGATACCTTCAAACACACCGAGCCAAGTATTAGTCTGGCATTAAACACTTCAGATAGGACGCAAACCACGTCAATTCATCAGCTTCAAGACTTTTCAGGAGAACAGGAGCAAGAGAGTGGAGGGTATGGATGGGACAGGCAACCGCGCTATTACAGTAAACAAAAATTTTGGCAACGGATCAAGCTAGGACGATGGGGTTGGCGAAATCCTGATCCATTTTCGATGTGGTTCTACCTAATTTTTTTTTCACACCATGCCATCGACACCTCATCAGTGTGTCATAAATACATCATAAAGATAAAATCACAATAGGGAAGTAGAGTTTCCTACAAGACATCGGAATCTATTGGTATACTTGGTATTCGCTATGATGATCTTTGCATTACAAAAGGGGAGTTCGTTGCATGCAGGTTCTCTGTAATTGATTGAAATAACTATTCTTGTTTGAATTCCAGCTCAGCCTTACTTTTATTAGTTTTCCCAAGAATTCATCCAAATGCAAAGCATTTGATTGCAGACACCTTCAAACACACCGAGCCAAGTATTAGTCTGGCATTTAACACTTCAGATAGGACGCAAACCACGTCAATTCATCAGCTTCAAGACTTTCCAGGAGAACGGGAGCAAGAGAGGGGGCCCAGCCTTACTTTTATTAATTTTCCTAAGAATGAATCCAAATGCAAAGCATTTGATAGCAGATACCTTCAAACACACCGAGCCAAGTATTAGTCTGGCATTAAACACTTCAGATAGGACGCAAACCACGTCAATTCATCAGCTTCAAGACTTTTCAGGAGAACAGGAGCAAGAGAGGGGAGGGTATGGATGGGACAGGCAACCGCTATTACAGTAAACTAAAATTTTGGCAACGGATTAAGCTAGGACGATGCGGTTGGCTGAATTCTGATCCATTTTCGACGTAGTTCTACCTGATTTTTTCTTCACACCATGTCATTGACACCTAATCAGTACCTATGTCAAAATACATCGTATAGATAAAATCACAATAAGAAAGTAGAGTTTTCTACAAGCCATCGGAATCTGTTGGTACACTTGGCATTCGTCATGATGATCTTTGCATTATAAAAGGGGAGTTCGTTGCATGCAGGTTCTCTGTAATTGATTGAAATAACCATTCTTGTTTGAATTCCAGCTCAGCCTTACTTTTATTAATTTTCCCAAGAATTAATCCAAATGCAAAGCATTTGATTGCAGATACGGTGGAACCTGGATAATTCGAACTTCTTTAATTCGAAATCTTCTTTAATTCGAATACTTCTCTTGGTCCCTAGCATTTCGTATTTAAACAATGCTGAAAAATCGTGTATAATTCGAATTTTTGGCGTGCTAATTAGGTAAGGTATGAATTCTAAGCTGCAACTCAAAATAATTGCAAATTTTTCGGGAAATACGTTTTAGTAAAGATATTTAGCAAAAGGGTTGCGTTAGACCAAATGCATGCAAGTCAGTGCCATCGTATAGTCTGATAACTCCCCTTCCCCTCCGACCCACCTACCGTAACAAAACAGGACCAGGCCAAGGCTGAGCAATTTGCCAAAGAATTGGGAAAGCAAAATTTCAAAGCTAGCACTGGGTGTGACACAAGTATGCACTGTGAATGTAAGTGATTCATACTTCAACTATTTGAATGCGTTGGAATCTTTTGTAATGGCCGAAAGACTTAATTCAAGGAAACAGGCCAAAATACCATCCTTTCTTGAAAAACAATAGATTGTTTCTTATGGTTGCAGTCTTTCCAGGTGTCTATATTTATTGTTCAATATTCTGTTGGTCAATACAGCATTCAATGTTACTGTATGTACTTTACTTCGTACTGTAGTTTGTTAAAATATAATTTATTAAAAACTTTTTTTGGTTATTTCTATGTTTTTGACTGGTCCCTTGAGGTTCGAATTATCCAAGTTTCACTGTACCTTCAAACACACTGAGCCAAGTAGGTATTAGTGTAGCATTAAATACTTCAGATAGGACGCAAACCACGTCAATTCATCAGCTTCAAGACTTTGCAGTTGAACAGGAGCAAGAGTGGAGGGTATGGATGGGACAGGCAACCGCGCTATTACAGTAAACAAAAATTTTGGCAACGGATCAAGCTAGGACGATGGGGTTGGCGAAATCCTGATCCATTTTCGATGTGGTTCTACCTAATTTTTTTTTCACACCATGCCATCGACACCTCATCAGTGTGTCATAAATACATCATAAAGATAAAATCACAATAGGGAAGTAGAGTTTCCTACAAGACATCGGAATCTATTGGTATACTTGGTATTCGCCAAGATGATCTTTGCATTATAAAAGGGGACTTCGTTGCATGCACGTTCTCTATAATTTACCTTACTTTTATCAATTGATTCTCAAGAATTAATCCAAATGCAAAGCTTTGATTTGCAATTTGATTGCAGATACCTTCAAACACACCAAGCCAAGTATTAGTCTGGCATTAAACCCTTCAGATAGGACGCAAACCACGTCAATTCATCAGCTTCAAGACTTTGCAGTAGAACAGGAGCAAGAGTGGAGGGTATGGATGGGACAGGCAACCGCGCTATTACAGTAAACAGTCCGCGGTCCTGGAAAGCAGCGCTGGGGGCCCCAGGGGGAGCCAGACGATTTGCGGTCGGGGTTTGTCCCCGCAATGAAATAGGCGGGTCGGTTGTAGCGGTAGCCAGTAATGATACCATTAACGAAACTCTGCTCTCTTCTGACCACAAGTGACAGCTTCAACGTCGTCTTAAACTCCGGATTCTGTCGTTTACAAACGAAAAATTTCCAAATACGTCGTATCACATCTGGAAAGACTGGACACAAGTTTCTCGAACTAGTTTTCGTTGAACTAGGAGGAAAGTCTGGTCATCTCACAAGTACAAACGAAATCAATGTAGAACTGGTTATTATCGACACAATTTGTGTGAACTAGGTTTCAGTACAATTCTTTTGATTCAATTTGAACTAAAATGACTAGTTTGCCAATTTTTGTAAAAAGGGAAGTTATTGCAATGGCTCCAAAAACTTCGCTTCCAACTCCGGAATTCAAGGGCACCATAAATATTTTTATAAAGAAGGTAAACATATGAATAAGAATTGACAAACTAAAATTGCTACGATCGTATATAGGACAACAATGTAAAGAAAAGAAATACTCCCACGTACTGAGGAGTAGGGTTTGGTAAGAGAGAAAGCTGGTTGTTGGTTGAGTTTGAAATGGAGAAGATGGTCCTAGGAGCAGGTCTGGGATATTACCTACTAGCCGCTCCGGCTCGCTACGCTCGCCTCCACGTCCAGCCGGGGGGCAAGCCCCCCGGACCCCCCCTTAAATTGCTCGCTTCGCTCGCAAAATGTGGCATGTAGGGAATTTTGCTCGCTTCGCTCGCAAAGTGTGGCATGTAGGGAATGTTGCTCGCTTTGCTCGCAAATGGTAGATCCCTAAGGGTAGGTTTAACGTGTGTAGGGAATGTTGCTCGCTTCGCTCGCAAACGGTAGATCTCTAAGGGTAGGTTTAACTTCTGTAGGGGATGCTGCTCGCTTCGCTCGCTTGAGGAAGTTATACTGTTCACAAAACTTGGCAGACGTTTTTTTCAGTTGGAAATGCTTACAAACAAATTAAATCTTATAAAACTACGTGGAACCACGAAAAGTTTAGTGTGGTATGTAGGGAATGTTGCTCGCTTCACTCGCAAAGTGTGGCTGTATACATGCGATGTATTACAATTGAAACATGTAGGGGATGTTGCTCGCGATGTTGCTCGCTTCGCTCGCAAATGGTAGATCCCTAAGGGTAGGTTTTACTTCTGTAGGGGATGCTGCTCGCTTCGCTCGCTTGAAGAAGTTATACTGCCCACCCAACTTGGTAGACGTTTTTTTCTGTTGGAAATTCTTACATTCAAATAAATTCTTATAAAACTACGTGGAACCACGAAAAGTTTATTAGGGAATGTTGTACTGCCCACCCAACTTGGCAGACGTTTTTTTCAGTTGGGAATTCTTACAAACAAATTAAATCTTATAAAACTACCTGGAACCACGAAAAGTTTATTCGGGGATGTTGCTTCGCTCGCAAGGTATACCTGTATATGTGTAGGACAAAGTCCGTATTTATTATTTGAAATGGCTCTCGCTTCGCTCGCAAGGTAGGTACCTATGACATCGAACCCTTCACGTCAATTCTTGAGCCTTCTCTCGTCCACGGCACAATTTTAATCGCTTTGCTCGCTTCCGCTCGCGATTCGACCGAGTTCTCGTCACTTTTTTCGATATCCGATTTCGGATTCAGATTCGGCGGACCCAAAGCTGTATTTCGCCCGCGAAAACCGTTCCGAAAAACGTACTTTTATGGGGTATATTTTAATCAGAAAAAACCAAGTTTTTTGTCAGACTTTTCGAGAAAACGGGTCCATACTCTCGCATTTTTTTGACGCATTTCCCGATACTTTTTTCGCGATCCGATCGCGCCGTCGTCTTCCTCGTAGGAAAACCTACGAAACCGGTATTTTTCCGGAATTTTCGACGGCCGTTTAGAGGGGTAGGGGAAGCGGGGAAGTCCAAAAAGCGCACATTAATTATTACGTCGACCCCCCTCCCGCCCTACGGCCCATGGTTCGGGTGGGATTAGAAAATTTTAAATTCGCTTATACACCCTATCGGAAAATCCCAAAAAGATCCCCCCACTCGTAGATCCGGCCCACTCAGCCGTTTGGCCGTGCATAGGCACGAGCGACAGACAGACAGACGGAGTTTCATTCTTATTAATAACTAGCCGCTCCGGCTCGCTACGCTCGCCTCCACGTCCAGCCGGGGGGCAAGCCCCCCGGACCCCCCATTAAGTTGCTCGCTTCGCTCGCAACGTGTGGCATGTAGGGAATATTGCTCGCTTCGCTCGCAAAGTCTGGCATGTAGGATATGTTGCTCGCTTCGCTCGCAAAGTCTGGCATGTAGAAAATGTTGCTCGCTTCGCTCGCAAAGTATGGCATTTAGGGGATGTTGCTCGGTTCGCTCGTAAACGGTAGGTCTCTATGGGTAGGTTTAACTTCTGTAGGGGATGCTGCTCGCTTCGCTCACTTGAGGAAGTTATACTGCCCCCGGACCCCCCATTAAATTGCTCGCTTCGCTCGCAAAATGTGGCATGTAGGGAATTTTACTCGCTTTGCTCGCAAACGGTAGATCCCTAAGGGTAGGTTTAACTTCTGTAGGGGATGCTGCTCGCTACGCTCGCTTGAGGAAGTTATACTGCCCACCCAACTTGGCAGACGTTTTTTTCTGTTGGGGAATTCTTACTTACAAATTAAATCTTATAAAACTACGTGGAACCACGAAAAGTTTATTAGGGGATGTTGCTCGCTTCGCTCGCAAGTCCGTATTTATTCTGTAGGGGATGCTGCTCGCTTCGCTCGCTTGAAGAAGTTATACTGCCCACCCAACTTGGCAGACGTTTTTTTCTGTTGGAAATTCTTACAAACAAATTAATTCTTATAAAACTACGTGGAACCACGAAAAGTTTATTAGGGAATGTTGTACTGCCCACCCAACTTGGCAGACGTTTTTTTCAGTTGGGAATTCTTACAAACAAATTGAATCTTATAAAACTACGTGGAACCACGAAAAGTTTATTCGGGGATGTTGCTCGCTTCGCTCGCAAGGTATACCTGTATATGTGTAGGACAAAGTCCGTATTTATTATTTGAAATGGCTCTCGCTTCGCTCGCAAGGTATTGCGTAGAAGTGCAAATGGGAACCCCCCTGTGAGGGTCCCTTCAGGTAAGCAATGTTGTGTAACGGCGGCCCGTGGTCGATTAATTTCTGATGTTAAACGCTTCCCTCGCAATTCCCCTCCCAATTTGACCTACTTTCCGTCACTTTTTTTCGATATCCGACTTCGGATTCAGATTCGGCGGGATCAAAGCTGTATTTCGCCCGCGAAAACCGTTCCGAAAAACGTACCTTTATGGGGTATATTTTAATCGGAAAAAACCAAGTTTTTCGGCGGACTTTTCGAGAAAACGGGTCCGTACTCTCGCATTTTTTTAACGCATTTCCCGATACTTTTTTCGCGATCCGATCGCGCCGTCGTCTTCCTCGTAGGAAAACCTACGAAACCGGTATTTTTCCGGAATTTTCGACGGCCGTTTAGAGGGGTAGGGGAAGCGGGGAAGTCCAAAAAGCGCACATTAATTCTTACTTCGACCCCCCTCCCGCCCTACGGCCCATGGTTCGGGTGGGATTAGAAAATTTTAAATTCGCTTATACACCCTATCGGAAAATCCCAAAAAGATCCCCCCACTCGTAGATCCGGCCCACTCAGCCGTTTGGCCGTGCATAGACACGACAGACAGAGCGACAGGTATTGCTGTATATTTGTAGGAAAAAATCCGAATTTATTCTGTTGAAATGGCTCTCGCTTCGCTCGCAAGGTACCTGCTCGCAACACCCAAACACCGAAACCTGTACCTGATTTATTGAACCCCAAAGACCTCTGTCTTCCCAGAGCCTTCTCGCGAACACGGCAAAATTAATTTCTGATGTTAAAGGCTTCCCTCGCAATTCCCCTCGTGATTTGACCTACTTTCCGTCACTTTTTTCGATATCCGACTTCGGATTCAGATTCGGCGGGATCAAAGCTGTATTTCGCCCGCGAAAACCGTTCCGAAAAACGTACCTTTATGGGGTATATTTTAATCGGAAAAAACCAAGTTTTTCGGCGGACTTTTCGAGAAAACGGGTCCGTACTCTCGCATTTTTTTAACGCATTTCCCGATACTTTTTTCGCGATCCGATCGCGCCGTCGTCTTCCTCGTAGGAAAACCTACGAAACCCGTATTTTTCCGGAATTTTCAACGGCCGTTTAGAGGGGTAGGGGAAGCGGGGAAGTCCAAAAAGCGCACATTAATTATTACTTCGACCCCCCTCCCGCCCTACGGCCCATGGTTCGGGTGGGATTAGAAAATTTTAAATTCGCTTATACACCCTATCGGAAAATCCCAAAAAGATCCCCCCACTCGTAGATCCGGCCCACTCAGCCGTTTGGCCGTGCATAGGCACGAGCGACAGACAGACAGACGGAGTTTCATTCTTATTAATAACTAGCCGCTCCGGCTCGCTACGCTCGCCTCCACGTCCAGCCGGGGGGCAAGCCCCCCGGACCCCCCATTAAGTTGCTCGCTTCGCTCGCAAAGTGTGGCATGTAGAGAATGTTGCTCGCTTCGCTCGCAAAGTGTGGTATGTAGGGAATGTTGCTCGCTTCGCTCGCAATTGAAACATGTAGGGGATGTTGCTTGCTTCGCTCGCAAACGGTAGATCTCTAAGGGTTGGTTTAACTTCTGTAGGGGATGCTGCTCGCTTCGCTCGCTTGAGGAAGTTATACTGCCCACCCAACATGTAGGGAATGATGCTCGCTTCGCTCGCAAACGGTAGATCCCTAAGGGTAGGTTTAACTTCTGTATGGGATGCTGCTCGCTTCGCTCGCTTGAGGAAGTTATACTGCCCACCCAACTTGGCAGACGTTTTTTTCTGTTGGAAATTCTTACAAACAAATTAAATCTTATAAAACCACGTGGAACCACGTAAAGTTTATTAGGGAATGTTGCTCGCTTTGCTCGCAAGGTATTGCTGCATAGGTGTTGTTAAATACCCGTATGAAATTCCGTTGAAATGAGTCAAGTGCGTAGTGAGTCCCCTGTGAGTCATCGCGTCCCTTCGCTCGCAAGGTGTGGCTGTGCGGATGCGATGTATTACAATTGAAACATGTAGGGGATGTTGCTCGCTTCGCTCGCAAACGGTAGGTCCCTAAGGGTAGGTTTAACTTCTGTAAGGGATGCTGCTCGCTTCGCTCGCTTGAGGAAGTTATACTGCCCACCCAACATGTAGGGAATGATGCTCGCTTCGCTCGCAAACGGTAGATCCCTAAGGGTAGGTTTAACTTCTGTAGGGGATGCTGCTCGCTTCGCTCGCTTGAGGAAGTTATACTGCCCACCCAACTTGGCAGACGTTTTTTTCTGTTGGAAATTCTTACAAACAAATTAAATCTTATAAAACTACGTGGAACCACGAAAAGTTTATTAGGGAATGTTGCTCGCTTCGCTCGCAAGGTATACCTGTATATCCTTGAGGAAGTTATACTGCCCACCCAACTTGGCAGACGTTTTTTTCAGTTGGGTATTCTTACAAACAAATTAAATCTTATAAAACTACGTGGAACCACGAAAAGTTTATTCGGGGATGTTGCTCGCATCGCTCGCAAGGTATTGCTGTATATTTGTTGGAAAAAATCCGAATTTATTCTGTTGAAATGGCTCTCGCTCGCTCGCAAGGTACCTTGTGTACCTGCTCGCAACACCCGAACACCGAAACTTGTACCTGAGTTATCAACCCCAAACACGTCTGTCTTCCTAGACTTCCTGCCTTCTCGCGTCCACAGCACATATAATAATTTCTCATTTTAATAGCTTAGTCTCGCTTCTGCTCGCAATTCGTCACGCTTCTCGTCACTTTTTTCGATATCCGATTTCGGATTCAGATTCGGCGGACCCAAAGCTGTATTTCGCCCGCAAAAACCCTTCCGAAAAACGTACCTTTATGGGGTATATTTTAATTGGAAAAAACGTAGTTTTTGTCGGACTTTTCGAGAAAACACGGTCCGTACTTTCGCATTTTTTTGACGCATTTCCCGATACTTTTTTCGCGATCCGATCAAGCCGTCGTCTTTCTCGTTTCAAAACCTACGAAACCCGTATTTTTCCGGAATTGTCAACGGCCGTTTAGAGGGGTAGGGGAAGCGGGGAAGTCCAAAAAGCGCACATTAACTCTTACTTCGACCCCCCTCCCGCCCTACGGCCCATGGTTCGGGTGGGATTAGAAAATTTTAAATTCGCTTATACACCCTATCGGAAAATCCCAAAAAGATCCCCCCACTCGTAGACTCCCCCCACTCAGCCGTTTGGCCGTGCATAGGCACGAGCGACAGACAGACGGAGTTTCATTCTTATTAATAGTAGAGATAGAGATAGAGATAGAGATATCACTTCTCCCTCCAGGTAGGTTGCCTTCACTCCGGGGTTACACCCCCTACTCTAAAGCTTGGCTCTCCTCCTAAGGCTCATCTAATGAATTTGCTGGGAAGTTGTGGAAAGATAGGTAGTATGTCCTAACATGTCGCCCTATCCATCTGCCTCTACTCCTACCTTCATCAGATCAACCAGTCCGTCACCATTCCTCTTGGCCGCAACACCCTCCTGCTATTTCAGCGCATAAAACCAATATTCCTTTCATTTTACATCACTATTTCCACTCGTTATTACGTCAATTCGCGAGTGAATGATCTTCCGGCAAACGACGGAGAAAAACGGGGCCCCGTACATCGACTTCGATTAACCGGCTGGTGAGTTCCTTTCAATCCATCCATTCCTTTCATTTTCAACCCACATATATACCTTTTTGCCACTATTCCATCATTGCTCTTTTTTTTACATTTCAATTTAAATAGACAATCCGTTTCGTACAGAATTTATTTTGATACAGCTCAGGCAAAACATTGACATAATGTGATATTACCTTCAGTAGGGGTGTGTGGCAGGGTGGAGTCTAGCGCCGGCTCATCTTGAGCGATCACTTTGGCATCTTCGACCAAAATGCAGCTGGAGGGATCCATGGAGGGCCTCATCGAACTGACCGCTGCAACAGAAATAAAACAAATTATTCAGGGGTTGTTGCCTTATCCGTGAACGGTAATGGTTTTTGAGGGTTGAGAAAGTTTTATGAAGGCTTCTCAAATTTTTATGGTTTAATGCTTAGCGCTTTCGCCTTATATCGGCCTCATCAGAGCTTGTATTTAGTGGTTGGATACTTAATCTTTGCCTTTTTGGGGCCTCCTCAGTATCTTAGAAGGTACCTTCGAAGCTGAAGTGTTTCGTCAAATTTATTAAAGGGGAAGATGTGAAAATCTGGTGGTTTGTCACTCATTGTCTGGTTGGTATCTCTACCTTGGTCCTTATACATTTAGGGATGTCATTTGTGGTAAATTTGATTTTAATTCGAGAATGAAAATGTAAGTTGGAGAGATTCACTGTTAACATGTTAACCATTAAA
The DNA here is from genome assembly GCA_030762985.1 of Adelphocoris suturalis. Lineage (NCBI taxonomy): Eukaryota > Metazoa > Arthropoda > Insecta > Hemiptera > Miridae > Adelphocoris > Adelphocoris suturalis. The sequence goes on along the minus strand of CM061050.1, from coordinate 34,487,195 downwards.
CCAAAATCCCCAAAAAGTCGCTTCCGCGTACAAAAGATGCAAGCCGCAAAACGCATGAAAACATCCAGTTTGGGCTATGCCAATAGAAGGATCGCCGTCTCCTAGTCCGTGTGTGCTACTTCAGTCTCTTAATTGGTTGTAGTTATTCGGGGATGGCTCAGCCGGTAAATCTAGCTGATTTAAAATATGACAAATCGCAACAACAGGCTAGGTGATAATCATGTAACTAATTTTGGGCCAGTGTTGTATAATAATCGATTGAGGCTAACAAAGGTCTAACAACCAGTAACTGGAGCTTGGGACTTTGTTGCAAATTTGATTATTATAATTGGAAATGGGTATTGTCGCAAAAATCCGGAACAACGAATGGTCCTTTTTCGCTCTAGTCTCTATAAAAATTAAAGAAAACGGAAGCTTTTGACGAGACGATTCCAACGGTATTAAAAACGCAATTTTGGCCAAAATATCGCATAGGCCATTGTTGCATAACTGCGTCCAATTAAAGGTCCTGGTTAAAATGTATTTGGCCTTTCAGCCAATTAGTATTTATTATTTAGTATTATTTTAGTATTTATTATTAGTACCTGTATGTTCGGTCGTCACCTCGTCACCTGTGCTTTGTTTTCTTATGTTTTTTCTTTGAACGGTTTTTTTGATATGATGTCGTGTATTTTTTACTTATTCTTGTCTTACGTCTTACAATAAAACTATTACGAGTTGCTTAAATAGAATTCAGTGTGTTTTTGAAGTGTAAACTTCTATAGGCGCACCGCGTCGAAAAATTTAGCGGGGTGTGAATACGATTTTACCGTCACGTTTTTTTCCGTCACGCTGTTTTGACAACCAAGCCGTTGCGGGGGAAATGAAACTTCTTTATTTTTCACCGGACAAAAATCGTTCTCCACTCGTTGGAAAGCTCTCGATTTATCACGCATTTCTTTCGTACTGGTTCTTCTATTCATGTCGTAGTTTTATATTTATTTATGTTATAAATGGATATAGTAAACAATGCCGCTTGTTTTGTTGTCACTTGATTAAGAAGTTTTTTTAATTTTTTTTTTATTGGCTTGACTAGTACTTTCAGCCGTTACAAATTTCTTTACAAAAAATTAATACTTCAAGTTTACATACATAAATTGTTCAAATTGCATAGGTAAATAATAAAAGTATAGGTAAATAATGAGAAGTTAATCTTGCTTATAGTAATTGTTCACAACATCCCAGCAGAGTGGAAAGTAATGTCCGAATCGTCATAGAAGTTTACACTTCTCCCGTGTGGTCTTTAGCCCACCTGTTTTTTCTTTGTATTTGAATTTTCGAAACTTTAAAGAAGCATTGAACAGTAAAGTATTTATTATTAGAATTTAAAAATTATTAAAAATTCGTAATAAAACAAGAAATGATTCGAATGAAAAGGCCAACGTATTTTCATGAAAGAAAGTCGGGAGGAGGTACAATTTGTTAGAAAGTGTAATTGTATGATATCGACTAGCATCGGATCCCTCATTATGGAAATCCTCGGCCAAAAAGGTTAGTTCGCCTGGTTGAATGCCACAATACACGGAGGGATGATAGTTCACAGACGAAAAGGAAAGGCAAAAGGGAGACAGAGAGAGAGTTGTAACATATGTTAATAGGGTTCAATTTGTGGAAACGACTCTGAAAGTCACGCTACGCCTATTAACTGAGGGCTTCCTTATCTTTGGTCAGTCGCGGGAGGTTTCGTTCCGCAGTCCCGCGTTTCCCATGGGCGGGAAGTATCGTATTTCTACCGCAGTGACAATGGCAAAACCCTTCTCGGCTTCTCATATCTACTCACAGAGAAGCTATCTGGCATTGTATTCCTTTAAAATGCGTGGAGAGGGCCGCACGAGAGAACGGAGTAGACATAAACTAACCCTCCGGATCGATGACTTTACTTCAAACATGTTTAGAGTCAAATTTATAGGCTCGCAAGGACCGAATGGAAATCGCTGGCCTTACAGTGAGCGGTTTATATGCTTCATGGAGATGTTTTTTTTTTTTTTTGCTTCCTCACTACCGAAGCTAGGGAGCTTTGTCTTCGTGAAAGAAGTCGAAAAAAATATCTGTCCTCCTAAATCAAAATGTCCTCCTGCTTTTTTGAGATTCTGAGCTTGCTGATCAATTTCGGTTCCGTGTCTGTGGTAAATCCTTGTCACTCCCAAAACTATTCCAAGTCTTAACCCTGGAATGCCCCGTGGGGTTTGTCGAACCCCAATCGCGATTTAAAATCAGTTTATCATGTTGAATCCCGCACGTGTGGCTCTTCTCGCCCCCTTCTATATCACCCCCCACTTCTTCCCTAAAGGCCGGGGAGTTAACCGCTAGTGATTTTCTCTATAGCAAGTGTTATTTTTGTGGGCGTTCCCACAGTTTTGCTATTGGCTCATCGTTAGAAATGGCTGAAAAACGCACGTTTTCTGATCCTGAAGACATTATTTTCATTTTGGAATAGTTGGAGGAAGAAGATGTATATTTTGGCGGAGAAAATTCAAACATGGGAGGTAATGTCGAGTTACAAGAAGTTGCCTCCGATGTAGAACCGTCAAAAGTGACAGTTTTGGAGAAACTAGTTCGATGTTCCTTCTGTGAACATCATAGATCTTCAAAGTGTTAAGAATGTTGATCCTATTGCTTGGTGCCAATTTTATGTTACCTTTTCATTCTAGTTCTTGGGTTTTGTAAGTGGTATCAAACTAATCTCAGAAAATTGTTTTGTAGATTTTATTTATTTATTTATTTTTGTTTTTAAATATTAAATTATTGTTTTTATTGAAATTTTGTTACAATGAGGTGCCTTTTTGCTATAATTTTTTCTTCAGAGCGTGAGGTTTGCCTTACTATTAATTTTTTCTTCATAAGCTTAGGTACCTACTTCATGTTTCTTTACACTCTTGATAACAGAATAAAAATAAAATTTGATTAAAGTGTAACTTACTCTTGAATTTTCTGACATTTTTCAAAGTTGGAGTTAAGTGTTGGAAATTTAGCCGGGGCATTCCAGGGTTAATTCGATTTCGATGAAATTTTCAGCAATTGTGCGAATTAGTTCCTAGACGGTCTCCTATAGTTTTTAATACCGTCGAGTCAATAGTACCTACCTTGTGCGTATGAGCAAACGTGAATTTCTTATAACGTAGATTTCTGATCATCTGTTGATCCAATGTCGTTCAAACTCGGTAGGTAGTATTTGTCTAGAAAAATGCCCTATCAATTAATCACGATTGGCGGAATAATAACCATTGTGCATGTGCAAAACTAATATCGATTGAAACTGGCGAAACTCTAATGGAGCGGTTTTGATGAAATTTTAAAGGATTGTGGCATTTCTGACAGAAACTCCAATGAATATCATTTGATTAAAATTATCTTAGATCTTTTGTATCTAATAAAAAAGTAATGCATTAACATGTTATTTTATAGTGTAGTGTGCATGAATATTTATGTCAGATTTATTTATATTTTTAGTACAGGTACTCGTATTAATATGATATCATTACAGTGGTTGTTTGTATTCAGTGGTTCCTATAAGCATTTACATAAAATCGTTTTGTTTCTTAACTTTACTAATAAGCGTAAAATTGTGGGATCCTAGAGGTATAATGGAGTGCTCTCATTTGCTAGGCGCGAAGCCCCGATTTTCAATAAATAAATACTATATAAAAACCGTGTTTATTAATTATATACCAGGGATCTGCGTAGAAGGGATATTTAATATATAAATCATAAACCTTGGATTAATCATTTGCAGCGTTTAGCATTATTTTTACAAGGCTTTGTCGAAAAGCCTTAGAATTTCGTAATATAAAAAAGAGTTTGTAGGTTAATTGGATCGATGGTGAATGAATAAATACCATCATATTTTAATTTATATTCACATTTTATTTAGTTTTAGGTTATACCATTTAAATAAGATTAGAGAGCTATGTGAGGGAACACTATAATAATCCGAAGTAGAACTTACTCATGTAAGAAGGAAACTATACTTTCCACACCACTTAGTATAGGAAAGGTATCAAATGTTTCCTCACAGAAGGATCCTGTATACGACGCTATAGCCCCTTTTGAACATTTTTGGTAATATTTGATAATCAACGGAATTGAAAGCTTTTGAAGACAACAAAACGACCTTCCCTGAGGATGGATTTCATGATTTATTAGTTGCAACGAATAACAACGATAATCGGTCAATTTCACGATAAATCATGTATTCTGGAACATGAAACGAAGTATGAAGGAACAAAAAATAATATATATTTTTAAAAAAACTTCACGGATTAGATTCAAATAAGATTCGGATATCCATTCAAATAAGATTCGAGAGCTATGTGAGGGAACACTATAATGATCCGAAGTAAAACTCATATAAGAAGGAAACCATTCTTTCCACACCACTTAGTATAGGAAAGATATCAAATGTTTCCTCATAGGAGGGTACCCCCTTTATGGTAATAGTTGATAATCAACGGAATTGAAAGCTTTTGAAGACAACAAAACGACCTATCACGAGGATGGATTTCATGATACATTAGTTATAACGAATAGCAACGATAATCAGTCAATTTCACGACACATCATGTATTCTGGAACATGAAACGAAGTATGAAGGAACGAAAAATAATATATATTTAAAAAAAAAAAAAAACTTCACGGATTAAATTCAAATAAGATTCGGATATCCATTCAAATAAGATTCGAGAGCTATGTGAGGGACCTTTATAATGATACGAAGTAGAACTTTCCCACATTTATAAGAAGGAAACTATACTTTACACACCACTTAGTATAGGAAAGATATCAAATGTTTCCTCATAGGAGGATCCTGTATACAACGCTATAGCCCCTTTTGGATATCTTTGGTAATCTATATCTATAAAAGAGGATGTATGTATATATATATGTATGTATATATATATGTATGTTGCCTATAGACTCCGAAACCGCTCGACAGATTGTAATGAAACTTTCAGGTATTATAAGGCATGATTCAAGGATTGTTCCTGTAAAGTTTGGTGCAAATCCGTTCAAAGGGCTCTGACCCAGAGGGCATAAAAGGGTGCAGTGTCAGGTTTTAGAAATTTATTGTTTACAAAATTAACTACCCAAGCCAAGACCGAAGGCAGAGTGAGGAGGAGGAGGAGGAGGAGGAGGAGTAGGAGGAGGGAGGGAGGAGGAGGAGTGAGGGAGGAGGAGGATGAGGAGGAGGAGGAGGATGAGGGAGGAGGAGGAGTGAGGTAGGAGGAGGATGAGGAGGAGGAGGAGGAGGAGGAGGGAGGAGGATGAGGAGGAGGAGAAGAAGGAGGGAAGAGGAGGAGGATGAGGAGGAGGAGGGAGATATATGTATGTATATATGTATATTGCCTATAGACTCCGAAACCGCTCGACAGATTGTAATGAAACTTTCAGGTATTATTAGGCATGATTCAAGGATTGTTCCTGTAAAGTTTGGTGCAAATCCGTTCAAAGGGCTCTGACCCAGAGGGCATAAAAGGGTGCAGTGTCAGGTTTTAGAAATTTATTGTTTACAAAATTAACTACCCAAGCCAAGACCGAAGGCAGAGTGAGGAGGAGGAGGAGTAGGAGGAGGAGGAGGAGGGAGGGAGGAGGAGGAGTGAGGGAGGAGGAGGAGGGAGGAGTGAGGTAGGAGGAGGATGAGGATGAGGAGGAGGAGAAGAAGGAGGGAAGATGAGGAGGAGGAGGGAGGAGGGATTATGTCTATTTATTTACTTATTTTTTAATATGTTTTTCGGATTCTACGCATCATGAAACATAAAGCAACGAATTCGGTATGTTGAAAAATGATTTTAATTAGTCGATTACTAAAGTTTATTATTGAAAAATGAACCAACATTTATCCAGCGAGAAATTTGGGCGCAGCAACGCGCGCGGGGGGAACGCTAGTATTTAATAATCAACGGAATTCAGATAATCAAAACGACCTTCCCCGAGGATGGATTTCATAATATATTAGTTGCAACGAATAACAACGATAATCAGTCAATTTCACGATAAATCATGTATTCTGGAACATGAAACGAAGTATGAAGGAACGAAAAATAATATATATTTTAAAAAAACTTCACGGAGGAGATCAGCGGAACTCGTGATGGAAGACCGGGAAGAACACAGGTGAAGAATGGTAGGAAATGTTGGGAAGAGGCAAAAACATTGGGAAAAAGATGTGAAAGAAAAAAAAGGCGACATCCCTCACCAAGGAGTAAGACGAGATAGGGGTTTCCAGAGTGGATGTAGGTGGGACTGGAAGGGAAAGCCATTACTCTGAACACATTATACTTACGACCGCATCAATCACCCCCGCCTACTCCTTCACCCCCTCACCCCGTTCTTCTCCATATTTACGATCATGTGCCCGGCATAAAATACTCGATAAAGTCCCTCTAATCACAACTTAAAGGAGCCAGGGAAAAGTCTTGCGGGGGAAAGGGACGAAAAGTTGCGAAGTTCGAGAACAACCCCTTCTGCCACGACCTAGCGAAGAAAGTTTCTTCATGTGAAACACCATGGGGATGTTGAAAGGGGTGGGAAGCCCGTTTGTGAATACCTCGCGCCCTCAGTTGCCAGTGTCTTTTCCTCTTGCCGGTCCCCGTTTTCTGAAGAAGCCTCCAGGAGAACCCGCAACTCCCGGGAGAGGGCGTCTTTTCCCTTCGGCGAGGGAAAATCATTTCACGCCTGATAAAGTCAACTTCATTACCGCGGTGAAAGTGATTCACTTTATTTCGCGATAAAACTGAGAAGTTTATTCATTTACAAGTCAAGACCCCCCCTCCGCCACCTGACTCGACCAGCGTGGAAGAAAAGGTCTTTCAAACTAATTACCGGACCGATGAAGCACGCGCCCAAAGTTTTCCTCGGGCCTTCGAGTTGGAAGTAAATAAAAGTGATCGAAAAAAGAAGGAACTTGATTTAAACTGACGGAAACCCTTTTCAGGAATTGATGGAATCACACAACCGACTTGTATAAACTAAGCCCCCCCCCCCCACAATAATAGAAATATAGCTTTTAATAATGTACCCAGGTAATATTGATGCCACATTTGCTTGGTATGGGATTCCTGAAGTCATTGTTTCAGACTCGAGAAACCAATTTATGAGTCAGGAGTGGAAATACTTCTCTGCATAATAAGGGTTTTGAGTTATAACTAGCAATCCTTTCTACCACCAGTCAAATGGAGAAGCGGAAAGAGCCATTCAATACCGTACCACTCTGGGACCTTCAGGATCTAGCCCTGCTGAGCTTTTGATGGGAAGAAGGCTGAGGACCCGTGTTGTTTTACCAAAGCAACTTCAACCACTAACAGTTGATCTTGAGAGCTTCAGGAAATAGGATGAATGCTACCGTTTTGAACAAGCTGAACCCTACAATCAGCAATATCACACAAGAAGAGAAACAAGCTTCAGCGTTGGTTCATCAGTGTACAACCCCACACAGAAAGAAGGAAGGGGTAGTTGTCGAAGAAGTAGCTCCTAGATCTTATTCTATCGGAACCAAAGAGAGAGAAGAAAGGAAGACCAAATGTGTAAAATCAAGAATCTTGTAAATATATAATAATCTCGCACGAGACTTGATAAACATCATAGAGAATAATCTAGTCATCCCCTCGACTCATTTGTGTTTCCTCTAAGGGGGAGATATGTGGTAGTGTTGACAGTTAATCTAGGTAATCTTTGTTGACAACAGGAGAGAAAACTCGTACCCAGGGATATATTTAGAGTTGTTTTAATGCCGAATTAATTTTTATTAATATTATATAATTTTTTATGTGATACTTTTGTGCATTTGTATTGAAATATGGTATTGCTTAGCCATGACGTACAGTGGGCTCATGATAATGTGGATCATAACATTCATTCATTCCGACAGCTACAAATGGCTGCTGAACAAATTTGAGTGAAATCAATTAAAATTTATTGATTTCTAATGCCACTGTTTGAGGATGTTCACACCGCAGAATGAAGAGAGTGATTCAACGAAATGTGATTTTTCCTAAGATGTATACCTATATAGAGTGGCAAGTGATCGCAAAAAGAAACGAAAAATATTTCACATGAAGAATGACTGATGAATCTGCTCAAATGTAAATTGAGAAGTTATCCATATTTTACAATATGTTGACGGCTTAAGTTTGTATGCCGGGACCTTGAGTATTTAAACAAGTGAAAATCTGATAACCGCCAGGAGACCTCTTTGTCCTACAGTTGCTCTCTGCTTCAGGGTTCGGTCTGTATATTTCATTTTATTTTTAGCGAATTTTCGTAAAAAATGAAGACATTGCAATGGCTCGGAAATTTTTAAAATGAAAGATTTTGAAAATTTTCTTCATTGAAATCCATTTTTAGGCATTCTGAAACGATTCCTGAAGTATGCGCTTTTTCATATATATTCATGTTATGTATATTTATATACATATGTGTCTTTCCAGACGATAACTCTCATTAGGATTGAAATAAAAATTCTGTTCTTGAGTCAAAAAATCAGGCTTTCCAAAAGAAAGGATATGTTCGTAGGCCAGCACTTTTTGAGCACATTAAATATTGGTCAAATTTCAAAAACGTGCTGAGAAAATAACTAAAAATGGCTGAAGTTTGTTACATTTATAATTTTTACCAGGATATTGCGCAAATAAAATTTAGAAATTTAAAATAGAACACTGAAAAATTTACGTACAAAATTAAGCAGAATAGTGGATTTAAATTTCATTTAAATTTGCTATAAAATCGATAAAAACTGCAAGAAAAGCTAGAAATCCAAAATCTCTTTTCGAATGGTAGATTATTACTATTTAAAATTCGTTTTTTGGCACAAATAATAGTTAACGATTTCTTTGCGCTCGAAAAGCTCAAATTTCAAAACAATTCAACATAATATAGTATCTACCTATACCTATTACATATGTGCTTATTTTACACTTTTTTCTATTGGCCAATTAAGTTTCATCATTGAAAGTAATGAACCAGTATTGGAGATGCGTACCTAAACATGCTATAGGTAATACGAGACAAAGGGCGAAAACAGCAGAACCTATCTTCTCAGTGAGTGGCACAAACCCTACCCATTTCATCAAAATCTCTCTCAGTTTCGGAGCTTCGTCGATAACAGCCAATCTCAGGTTTGCGCGAGTGCAATGGTTACCTATTTCAACGAAATTAGTAAGGTGCCAGAATGAGACTTGTACCCAATTATACCCTCCAAATTTGAACGAAATAGGACTGATGGCAGATCGTGAAGCTTTAGAATCAAATTATAAAGTATCATCATAATTTAAGTGAGGATGGATCCTGCAAACCAACAACCTTTTTTGAAAATCACTAAAACTAACTAAACGTTATCGTCATGGAAGGATCCATGCGCATTCAGAGCTGTATTCGGCTTCTCTTAATTGTTCTATTCGTACAACGATTGGCCCGCTAACCGTTCGAATTTTGCGCGCATGCACAACGCTCCATTTCTATTTGTAGCTCCCCCTACTCTACCTCGACTCAGCGTTGCAAAAACTCTCTATTGTTCATCCTCCTACACGAATACACGAATACAATATTTCCATTCACTTCGGATGTAATTAAGTAGAATATTAAAGATCTTGAAAAATAACTTCTTTGTCCTGGTGCTGGTTTTCTTTGAACTTCGAATATCCATAGAATGATTTTTACAATTAGTGTAATTCTAGCCAATACAGCACTCGCATAAATTGGATAACTCGTATTGAGAAAGAAGGTAAGTTGCAGGATGCTTCGCTCTTCAAAGTCGATCAATACAGTTGCAGGATAGACCGAAAATCCAACAATGGTTATCAACACTGTTGACAATACGGCGTAACTTCTGAGCATCTCCCTCCTATTTCCCACTATCTTTCGCAGAGGCACCATCAAGTTTTTTGGAGCGGATCCAGGTGAAATGCTCCCTGACTAATTGCACCAAAGGGATGCCAAGACCTTCCTGATAAAGCCGAGGGTTTAGTAGACGGCGTGTAATTACAATAAAAAATGCCTTTAAAAAAATATCACGCCGAACTATATGGATGCAAAGAGTATGCAGTCCATCTGGCAAAGGTCCAGAAACAACCGAGCAGCAAGACGTGGTGGTCGTAAATCGCGAGGTTCCCTTGTAATACAACGCTATAAACTACTTAGTTGATAATACGCGGGGTTATTCTAGTTGAGCCGTTCAAACAGTCGAGGATGTTGTCATGGAGCACTATAATGCTGACATATTACCAGCGAAATGGCCCATTATTATCGTCTGTTCATCTTATTGAGCGAAAATTGCAGTACTCAGTTAGTCTTATATTGTTATAGCTACCAGAAATCTAAGATAAGAGATCATTGTATTTATTAATGTGATTCGTTAATCCAATTTCATTCTTCTGCAGCTTTCTAGATTTTTGTGTGAACTATGCATCGATGCAGTCGCCAATGCTTCACTGTTGTTTCCATCAACTTGCAAGCGGAACACCAACTCTCGCAACCACCAAAAATTGACATTACATACTGAAATTAAAGCATTCCCCACACAAACATGTTTTCCTCGAAACTCTTCATGTATTTGCGCGCTTTGCGTCTGGTGAAGTTTTCAATTTTCATCAAAGTTTATATAATCCATTATATTGTTTGCAACTAGTGCTACATACTCCGTTTGTATAATAGTCGACATAAATAAAAGGCCTCGCAAAATATATGTGGCGCTTTTCATCAGATCTTCTCACATATATATGTGTTTTCTTCAAAACTAACTAGGTATGTGTGCGCGCTGGGTGTCCTTGCAGTTGCCTCATGCTGTCATGGAGATTCCAATACAATTTCCAAAATTTTACACTATTTTCAATTGTCTGTATACAACAACATTTCTTTACTTTGTTTGCTCTACATCAAAACTAGAAACCAAATGATGTATCAAATGTATTCTTCCCGAGGCATCAAAATATGTTAACTATTTATTCCGCTTTCAATCTAACAATGCAAAAGAAACCTAATGGTTTCTTTGATTTTACTTATTTTTTTAACATATTTTAATGAAATTTAAATTTTATGCCAACATTTCTAAACGTTCAAATAATTCACATAAATTCAACGATTTTTGGCCGATTTTTTCAGCACATTTATTGAAATAAACATCAATTCAATAATCTCAAAAAGTCCTGGCTAACGCTCTTCCTTTCATTTGCAATACCTAATTTTTTGACGGAAGAAGAGGTTCATTAATCTCAATCCTAATGGGATTTATCGTCCTAATTGGACACATACATATATACCTAGGTACATGAAGAAGTATTAAACTCTAAAAATTGTTTGGGAATGCCTTAAAACGGATTTCCATGAAGAAATTTGTGAGAATTTGTATTTTTAAAAAATGTCGGAGCCATTGCTACAGCTGAACGTTTTTCGAATGTTTGCTAAAATTACAAAGAAAACGCCTGCCAAGTTGTGTGTGGCACATAGCTTCCTCGTTTACGTATCATGAATGTATAGATCATTGAAAACTTTTGAATGATCTTGAAAAATTCGAAAAGCGGAAAAGAGTGAATCAACAAGTAGCCTGAATTAAGAAACGAAAGAATGATACTCAATGTAATTTGAGCGCGCGCAAAATGAACAGATATTTGAGAACAATGAAATAGTTACAAGAACATCTACAACCTAACCCGCACTTTCACTGAAAATTTCATCAGAATCGGATGAAAACTGTGGAAATTAAGGCCGTTGAAAGGATTCTACATTGACGCATGCGCAGTAGCTATTAATGATACAATCATGTTGAAATTGATATGGGATGATGAAATCGTCATCTCCCGACCATCATCCGAACTTGAGCGAGATCGGATGACTAGGGCATAAGAAAATGATGCTTTGTATGATTTACGTTTGCACATGCGCAGAGTGAAGTATTGAGTCAAGAATGATGAAACTGATAGGAGACCGTCTGCACCCTAGCCCGCACATTCCCTGAAAATGCCATCCAAATCGGATGAAAACTGTGGAATATAAGCTTTTTACAGACAGACAGACACACACAAACACACAGACACGGAATCAAAGTTGTTCAGAATGGTCTAAAACGTAAAATGCTAGTAGAAATTTTGATGTAGAAGACCAAAAATTGTTTTTCCCCCGAAGTGAAAACAATGCTTCAGCAACCTATAGGTAGACTCGGAAGCAAAATGCGTTTATGAACTGAGAAACTGAAAGGAATGATTACTTCTGTGTTCAAGCAGATCGTCGATGCAACTGCAGCATGACATAACTGCATTTTCCCAACTTTTCTGGGGAGCAATAAAACTATTTTCCTGTCCTATATTATGATCAATCATGTTGATTCATTCATGTTTAGCATCTGTAGGGTGTGTTTGTATCATATATGGCCATTGTTTGTCTTTATAAAGGCAATAACTGAGAAAAACGTTTGGTTATGCCATGCTGATGGAAACTCACGAGTTAGTTATGGCATGCTACAGGTTCTAACTGGGTATATTATAGGGGAGAATGAAATGATTTTTATAGAATAATACTGAAATAATTTATTGTTTCATGACAATAACACATTGGTATTCTTTGGGAAGCCATAAAAATACTGATTTATAAATTGTCAATGTATTTTAATTCTTTAGATAATGTAAATATGTTTCAGAATTTCCTCGCTTAGGTTTTTGTATATAAGCAAATACATTTTATGATTTATATTTGGTAGTATTCAATGTTATCAGGCTCTCTTGTCCGTCCACCATTATTATTATAAATTGGTACTTTATCTACGCACTATGGTGGATGAAATAAAAAAGTATATTAATCCACGGGGACCATCAGATTCGCATAGCACTGTTGGATTGATAGCGGGGCTTAATGGGAAGGAAAGTTAAGAAACTACTTCCACTCATTAAGTTGACACTTGAGAGCTTGAGAAGGATGAAGAAAAACGAAACGGCGAAAACGGACACCCCGGCCCACCGGGGGAAATGACAATAAATCTTTTAAGAGAAAAGGAACGAGAAAATGGGACTCAGTTTCCCCGCTACACCTGGGAGGTTGGAGGTCCTAGTTTTTGACAGCTTCACTGAGGAAATTCAGTGGTGCTGAAATTCGTTTTTAATGCGATTTTGATAGCGTTTTCCCCTTCACTCTTACTGGAGCATTAGGGTATCAAATCCATTCCCTTGAGCCTCCAAGAACATTGAAAGATATTCTTGGAGGCTCAAGGGAAAGGATAACAACTAAAGGTTAGCTGATCCTTAAGTAGGTTAAGAAAAGAAGAAAAACCGTCGCGCAGGGTTGCCTATAAGACCCGCATATGTTGACTCAGAAACTGACAAGAAATGCTTAAGAAATCTGGCTGGTAGGTATTCTGAATCAAGTTGTAAGGCGCTGTTGCCTTTTCTCCATATCAGTGATGTGGCTATTATTCTGACCTAGTACAGACGTTGTAGCTGCTTTTCTGAACAATGATGAGTATTTTGTATTATAAGACTTAAATCTTTTTGCAATGAATGATCCTTAGGTCACCACTGTATGTGAAACAGTAAATCACCAGTAAATCACATGGATGTCCTTATACACGATGTCTTATAGAATACGAATTTCAAAATTATCGAAAAACTGATTTTGAAGACATTTTTCAAGTGAATTTCAAAGTAAGATGCATTCGAAAGCTCAGGTGAAGAGATTACACAAATAGGATCTAACGACAGGGAATGAGCATCAATTGTGAAGTCGGGTGAAAGTACGAACCCCGAAAAAGATACATTGGAATTACTTCTGATAAATATCAGTTAGTAGAGCACTATAGTGCTAGAAGCAGAGGGGCAAATCGTAAGTATATATACAGATACAGTTACTAGCAGGTTCAGGTAAGTGTATCTGATCACGATTATAGTTACAAACCTAATTGCTTTTTTGATGGAATGGATTTTTTGTGTGTAAGATACTTTTACGGATACTGTAACTGTATCCGAAATCCGCGGATACAGATACTTGCCGAGGGAAAGTAACTGTGGATACAGACATGGATACATGGATACATATATTAACTTGTATCTGTAACCGTAACTAAATCTAGTTACTTATTTGGATAGAATCACAAAACTCGTCCTAATTTGACTGGAAATCGAAAAATTGACCCCAAGTGCACACCTAATAGCAGTTGGAATCTGCAGAGTACGTAACGTGGATTTTTAAAAAAGCCAAAAAAGTTTAAAAACTGAACCTTAGCACAGTCGGAAAAATCTGGAATTTAGTACAATACCTTCTAAAAGCCTTAAAAGTTTACAATGAAAATTTCAGATAATTTTTTTTTAAAAGAACCTAAGGCAAAAACCACGTCGGTACGGCGTGCAGGGCGCAAAAAATTATTCAGGAACTTTTGGAGGTCGAAGGAGTATACTATCAAAATTTCAGATTCTTTTGAATGTGCCAAGGTTCAGTTTTTGCATTTGCGAAACTAAAAATCCAAAAACCGCATGTTTCTTTAAAAATGCACTCCGTGGCCATGCGAATTCCCCGTTTCATACTCTGTAGACTATAAAAGTGCGACTAGGTGTGCAGAAGGAGTCAATTTCCGAATTTCAGCCAAATTAAGATGATTATTGCGATTGTATCCGAAAAAGTAACTAGATACAGTTACGGTTACATGTACAAGTAAATTCACCTATCTGTATTCACCGCAACTTTCTCTCGGCAAGTATCTGTATCCGCGGATTTCGGATATAGTTGCAGTATCCGTAAAAGTATCTGTGACGGTAGATGCATATATTAAGTAAATGTAACTACACCTTCACGATTCCATTCGTGTAAGTATATTGTAAATAAAATGAATTCGATAAATTAGCTGATTTGGCACCTTTTTCGTCAAGAATTCCTCAAATTTGCCCGAAGTGTCTACTCCGAGTTACCCAGGTAACTAGATACTGCCCAACTCAAGCTGAAAGAAACTACGTATTCCTACAATGGCGAAGGCATGATGCGCCTAACTTAAGATTGATGCGAAACGCTCGTTTGCATACATTTCTAGATTAAATTAAAGATTAAATTATTCCTGCACTAGAGTCTCTGATCAAATCACCAACCTAGTAAAATGAAATTAATTTTTTTATTGCTTCAAAGTGTTCAGACTAGTCATTAATAGCAATGAATAGTTTTTTACCCCAAAATGTTATTAAGTTAGGTACCAAGAGCCAGAAGTAAATTCGTTATGCATTTGATAGAGATGAAAGGAATTAATTTTCTCCCTAGACAGGCTTGAGTTTTATATGCCATTGGTTGGTCCATAAATTCGCACATTTCATGAATTAAAAACTGAACTCTATAAGAGAACGGCCTAAATAAAAGAAACCGATCTATATGAAATATTATCGCTTCCAATCATGATACATCTCCCATGAATTTTAATGGATATCTGGAATTTCAATGAAAATGGATATTTGGAATCGATGTATCATGTGATGCATGAATTATTTCAGAAGTACGCGTCGTGAAATGATCGTAGAGTGCAAGATCTGGTGCCAAAGTCATCAAAGTCATTAAAATGCATTGGCCAGCGTAAGTTTGATCCCCCAAGCAATTTTCGTGAGCGGAAGTTACGGGAGAAACGTTTTAAAGAATTTAAACCTCCTCTTCCATAATTCGAAAATTCATCATTTTTCCGGGAGGCTGAAGATGGATGGCAAGACCTCCGGGTTTTCCCTTCTAAACAAAAACAAAACTTTATTATTGCTATTCTTCCATATCCCGAAATGAGCGGGAAAGCGAAGAGGATGAGCGGGGTCGGAAGAAAGGAAACTAAGGGAGGTTGAGATGAATAAATGATGACACGGTATGCAAATCGAGGGAACTCACCAACATTTCCCCCGGCAGGAGAAGGAGAAGGGATGGTTTTTGAAGAGATGAGCAAAGAGTTGATTAGGTCTTGTAGCCGTGCGCCTGTTGTGTTGAAAGTTGGCCCTGGGGTACAAAACTTGGAAGCGAACTCGGGTACAGTCTTTGGAGGTAAGGTTCTCCCTCTAGGATTTATAAATTAAATACAGGTTGATGAACAACGTTAAACCGTAGCCTTTAGTGATTAATACAATGAAGTAACACATTTCTTCAATCAGAGTAAAGATTCGCCTACTGAAACGTTCAAAAGTTGTACGTGAACCTAATACCTAATACAATTTGTTTGGCATACTCCCACATCATTCATTCCATCTAATTGATTTTGACGACTGGATTCCAGTTAGTGTACAGAAACACTCATGTGAACGTAACTTATATAAGTCAGCAGCTGGTATTGAGTTATTGGCTCTGGGCAGTCACTCCTGCAGACCAATCACACTCCAATGAGTCGAACAATAGCGTGCCTGTAAAGCAACTGATTAGCTCATGCCAGTCTATGCATACAAATCGCTCCAGATGCTGACTACGTGGACTAGGTTTTCGCTTCCAGCCTGTGCACACAGGCACGCTGGTGGGTCTAACGGATTCGTTACTGTCTCGTCAACTGATCGCCTGACGAGATGTTCGCGAACAATCAAGTTGAGTCACGAGACTCTAGACCCTGACCAACTGATCAAAATTGACATGGATATGTCTTTGCTCTGGGGGGTCAACCAAAAATTTTCGTGATGCAAAATTTGTGTCACAATTTCAGTGTTTTTCACGTACAACCCAGCCGTTGCTAGGGGAATGGAACTTCCGCAGTTTTCATCGCATAAAAACCGTTCGCCACTCGTTGGAAAGCGCTTGATTTATGTGATAAATGTTCACATCTCAAGCTACCAATTTCCCCCTCCTTACGTACCTGGCTACATTCCAAAACTAAGTTGATTGACTATAAACAGTTTTAATAAGCCGGTTACAATATTCTTAACGTAAAGCAATAGCATCATTTACTCCACTCCATAGGAAACATTTTCATCCTCTTGACAACAGTCGAGGACAACTTGAGGACAACCGTTAACTTGCATTTTTTCCATATTTTAAACGCTGAAACGTGAAGAAGGCTAAGTGCGTTTTTTCAAGGTCAGCAGTGAATGTTGAATGTGAATGCATTCTGGAGGAATGCAATTTTATTAAGCCTGTCAGGTTAGGACTTGAAATATTGAAGTAACGTTTGACGTGCCTAGTGTTTTCAAACAGTGTCTTGACAACTCTTGTTCTTCCAAAGTTATTATACTATGAAGACGCACAATAATAATAAAAATAACGTAATAATAAAAAAAACTGTTCCCGCTAGGGACGTGGTCAAGAACGAAAAATGATTATTCGATTTTAAATTATATTTATATAAGAAGACAGGTATGTAATTTGAACTCAACAGAGAAGCAAGAGTGCACGGCAATCGGCAATAATCCTCAAACAACAAACTTCACTTCTACAGTTCATTCACCTGATTCGGCATTTGTTTAGTGCAGTCTCTTTAGTGACCGGAGGGGTGCTGTTACCTACTTAACGTCATGCGAGGTGAGGCATTGGCGCGCGACCAAACAAAAACGTAATAAAAATAGAAGTTCGGCACTGAAATAAGAATAATAAGAAAAGAAGTTCGGCACTAAGAAAATAAGAAAACTTCGGCAAGGAACTAGGAACAAATATTTTTGGCACAGGAGAACTGGAACTGGAATGAAAATAGGAAGGTACAACACGGTTTCCCAGTGAAACGTTACCTCCCTAAGGGTTATGTTTAGCATTTTTCTTGCGTCAAGGTAAAAATTAGTACATGTTCTTATTTTCCCAAGTGAGTTTAAAAACGCTCCGCCAGGATACGCAATGGTCGAAAAAGCTGACCTTGGAAAAAAACACTTCTTCTTCGTCACATTCAGGCATTAAAAACGCAGAAAAAATGCGGAAAAAATGCTAGTGTGATACGGCCTTCATGAAATCCCCAATCAAAGACATATCCATGTAACATGTTATCTGCTTGTAAAGCGGATAGTGGAACTCGTTTACGAGTTTCTGGGAATGTGTGTTTTTACTAAGGGATTGGCTACTTGATGTTACGTATTTTTGAGATGCGAGTGCAGCGAACATCCAGACCACTAATCTTAGCATAAAACTGATTTGCCTAAAATCTCATGGCGACTGGAGCGCTGGGAAGGCCACGCAGTAGGTAGTCGAACTAAAGAGCAAGTCATGATCTAGAGTCTCAAGACTCGACTTGATTGTTCGATAACGTCACGTGATCGCCTGTTATTGCAATTCAATAGCAATCCATAAGTTTGTAAGTTGGTAGGCAACAAAATGGACCAAATATTTTGACAGTTTTAGAAAAATGAATGATTTGCAACTCAATCGATATCTTAAAAGTATTCCACCGAAGTAGAACCTTTCCAATCCGATGCACCTCCAGATGATGCCAGCAATAATTCCAAGATTTCACCGCTAGATTAACGTCTAGCCAAAACCGTAGATAACCTTCAATTTATCTGAGCATCCTACGATTCGTTTCACTTCTTGCCAACAGATTCAAGATAGGATTTTAAGTACGGTAGATCTGACAGTGAAAACGATCTAGTAACAAAATTACTTAATCTACAAAAATGATACAGGTAGGATCTGTGATACTAGACTAAAATTTGGGGTAGAACATAAATTTCTGAGGAAGCTATACACTATGTTGTATCGCTCACTGTCGTGAGACTGGTAGAGGTGATGCTTCTTAACTGAAATGGACAACCGATGGAATGAGTCTTGATGGACTGTAGGAATAGTACACGTGTCGCAGCACATGCACACGTTTTCAAACTTTTAAGAGTCTTTTTAAGTTAGAGAGACTTTTAAGTTAGCTTTATTCACATCAAACGCGTTTGAAACATGGACATACTGCTAAGTTCCCCTTACTTGTAATGCGTTTCCTTTGAGACGGTCTCCTTACTTTGTATTGGATTTGCAGAAAACCATCTCCACTCTCATCAGACTGAGTGGAACCTCGGCTCTTTGACCTCGGCTTAATTGAGTTTCAGTTTCGCGGAAAGGCCAAGAAAAGCGATCGAGGTGAGTTACGAGCCTCAAACTCGACTCAATTCCTTTTTCGGGGGGGGGGGCCGCACTTTCCCCGAGGGCTTCTCAAGGGTGGATCCCACTCGAGGTCAAGTTTAGTTAAAGTTGAGGTCTGAGGGAAGGAAGTCCCTCGACAGGGAGGTCTCACAAGCATACAATAGGTGAAGAGGACGGAAGGGGTTCGTCAAGTTAAACCCCTTCCATCTGTTACAGAGGTAAAGTTCAAGGTTTCGCTCCATCCACCGCCGTGGTTTCATTGTATAATAATCTAAGGAAGATACTGTCTTGTGTGCTTAATCATTACATTCTCTTTTGTTATAGCGTAATGGTCAATCTTCTGTTTCATTCTGCTCCATCAACTGAAAGATCGGGACTAGAGCTTTACAAAAAAAAAAAAAAATAAATAAAAATAATCAGACTTACAACATGACTAATAGAGGGAATTTTCAAAGAAAAGTTCTGGATAACATTAAATTAGGCACTTAAATTCTGATCATTGAGGCCAACCATTAAATAAAATAAGGAGACAGCCTTGTGATATCGCAAAGAACATGTTAGAACACGCCGAACTCAAACATTTGGTCAATTATGAGAATTTTTAACCTAAAAAGTCCAGTCATGCAGCATGACCCCATGAGCGAGTTTTTGAAGAAATCCTCGAAATATTGAGCGGAGCGAGGCCTTGGGTCTGCGTGCTAGTACGTACATAAAAATAGAACTTCTTCATAATTTCATGGCTGATATTTTCTAAGCCACAGTCAGTATTAAAGCTACATCAAGTCCTAAAACAGTTGAGCGTAAAACATTAAAGAGAGCGACCGAGAGAATCGGAGGACGGAATATTTCACAGAGCAAACTCATCAGTTGTTCGGCTCGATTTTTGACTGATTTTTAAACTTTGAAATTTTTGAAAACTTGATACATATTCTTATAGGAAATTTTACGCTGATTCCGAATATACCACATGTTAGTATGCTGAAAAAATTATTTCGCACAACAAATCGCAAAAAACAGGCTATTTTGAAAATTTTGTCTACATTTTTGAAAATTTCAACCCGAAGATGTAATCCGATCATGCTGGCCAACGAACTTGAACTTTCGTTTTGTGTCCTTAACATTTTAAAATTTGTTTGAAGTTTCTAGCACAATTCTACGGACAGTTATCGTCTGGAATGACACATACATACATACATACATACATATATACATACATAAATACATACATACATAAAAAAATGCGTTAAACTTCAGAATATGATTCAGAATAGCCTGAAACGGATTTCTGCACAAAATTTTTTCAAAAATTCACATTCTACAAATTTTGAGGCGAGAGCAATAGCTTAATTTTCTTCAAAAATTCGCTAAAACCTATTTTTTAAGCTTTTTGGGCCGTTAAATTGTAAATTTGAGCCAGAAAGTTTGGAGCGATAGAAATCGACCTGTCTTTTGTCAAGAAGGATTATTCTGAGTTGGAAGGAATTTTTAACAATGTTTTTAATGGGAGTTATCGTCTGGAAATGCACCCTATAAATGAAAGAAGGGGAGGATACTTGGACTGTCTTATGCAAATAGGGGGTAACCAACAAATTTTCAGAAATTGAGTTATTGGTACGATTGGATTCGTCTCTTTAATATCTACCAAGTTATACGACTTTTGGCACCATCTATGGTAGGGTGGAGCTTTAAAAAAAAAAAAAAAAAAGTCCATTTATGCAGCATGACCCCATGAGCGAATTTTTGAAGAAATCTTCGACATTTCAGTCGCTATTGATCGTGTAGAGAAATTTTAGTTTATGATTTTGATAGACAAACATGGAATCAAATTATTAAAAATAATTAGGAGGTACTCTTACTTCCATAAGAGTAGTTCAATCTGAATGTGGACAATGTTTCATGCAAATATTACCGATTTTTACAACTAGCGAACGGCATTATTTCGATTTTTGACTGATTTTTCAACTTTGAAATTTTTGAAAACTTGATACATATTTTTATAGGAAATTTTACGCTGATTCCGAATATTCCACATGTTAGTATGCTGAAAAAATTATTTCGCACAACAAATCGCAAAAAACAGGTCTATTTTGAAATTTCTGACTACAATTTTGAAAATTTCAACCCGAAGATGTAATCCGATCATGCTGGCCAACGAACTTGAACTTTCGTTTTGTGTCCTTAACATTTTAAAATTTGTTTGAAGTTTCTAGCACAATTCTACGGACAGTTATCGTCTGGAATGACACATACATACATATATACATACATACATACATACATACATACATAAAAAAATGCGTTAAACTTCAGAATATGATTCAGAATAGTCTGAAACGGATTTCTGCATAATTTTTTTTCAAAAATTCACAATCTACAAATTTTGAGGCGAGAGCAATAGCTTAATTTTCTTCAAAAATTCGCTAAAAAAAAAAAAAAAAAAAAAAAAAAAAAAAAAAAAAAAAAAAACGGTATTTCTCCAGAAGAATCTGAAATAAAGTCACCAAAATTTCAATTTTGATATCCTACATTGTGGCCTCAAGGCAACCCCATTTCTCATAAAAAACTGGATGATATCAGAAGCATGCTCTACCTTATCCCGAAAAATTGCCTACCATTCTACACCAACGTAATCCCAAAAGGAAGATGATCTATAATAATGTTATGTTCTGCTCTTCTTTCTCATTTTTTAATTTAAAATTTATATTATTAAAATATTCTTGTATAATAAATTTTGAATCACTATTGTGTTTATTGGATTAGAAATAGGTTTCATACTCCCCAAAATTCACTTGTATAAGAATGCATACCTGAATTCGCAACTCTGAAAATAGCCTTCCTTTCTGATCCATCCACACCATCATCCTATACCACTCACCACACAATTCATATTGATTTTATTAGTTTTCCATAACACTTCTCAATAGTTTTCTAATATTTTCAACTTAATCAATAAAAAATCGATCAACCACTTTCGTTGTAACAAAATCGTTGTAAACAAACTTCAAACTTGAAAGCCTTATCAATAATCATGGCAACCAACATAAGCACGCTAATACTTTTCTACCCCTTGAGCAGTTGTAGCTTTTGTTTGTGTTACTTGCATTTTTATTGTCATATATTATATCATAATATTCTTGTAAACAATTTATATATATTGGTATCAAGTTCATCGATGAAAAAGAAAAAGTTATGCCTTCTTCATCATAATGCAACATCTGTGCGGATAGTGGAGCTGCCTTCGCCATTGCTACGTGAGATTCCGTCCCAAACCTACCTCTATCTTTTAACGATCGTTAATTCAAATTTAAATGCCGGCCGGCCTCTCAGTTTTCCTACTTGCTCAAACCTACCCTTTCAACTACGAGCGTCTACGACGAGAGCACTAGAAGGAAGTGACGATTTTCCCTGGGATTCATCAATCCAGTTGGAAATATCAAGGTTTGCTGCCGTTCCACGTGATCTCACTTGTTGAACCAACGAAAAGTGGTAAGATCCATCCATTTAAAGCCCTTTCTCGCCATCAAGGGAAGGTACTTACCTACTTATATAATCATATCTCTGTGGGGTTATATCTCATTACCACAACTTACCTACTTCACATTCAACACATTACCCTTCCTGGGAACCAAGGGATTCAACACCCCCACCTCTACCATCCGCCACGCACACGCATCTTCATTTTTATCGAAACACTTTGGGATCGTCTACACTTCAGCAGTTCATAAACATTTTGTTATATTTCGTTCACATTTCATGTATTTGAGTGGATCTATACATGCTTATATAGGTACCTACATCCGTAGATTATTATTAGGCACAGTGGCCACTGCATGTTAGTTGTTACATTAACTAACACTAATAATTGTGCATTACTTGTTAATATATTACAGCGTTTTATGTTTTCACATTTTTTCTTCATTGCACTTCCAGTTCATCTATTCTGGGTACATAATTTTTCCCAGTGGTCCTTCGAAGGTGATATATATTTACCAGCCATATTATTCTAAGTCATATGCTAGGTATTTGTCTGATTTAGTAATAAAACACATAAATCATAATATGATTATATTATAAGGCCCACCTACATATGCACTTCACTAAAAGAGTTTTTGCATCCCTCGGGGATTTTTCTAACAAGACTGTATGTCAAGTTTTGTAGCAGAATGATGTTGAATGGACAAAGAAACAGTAGAATATTATGTTGAATGTAGAAAGACGCAAAGTGTAGAATGATGTTATGACTATGGTAACTTAGATATATTCAAGACTCGCTGAACGGGTTCATTATTAGCGAATTTTTGAAGAAAATGAAGCTATTGCTCTCGCCTCAAAATTTGTAGAATGTGAATTTTTGAAAACATTTTATGCAGAAATCCGTTTCAAGCTATTCTGAATCATATTATGAAGTTTAACGCATTTTTTAAATGTATGTATGTATGTATGTATGTGTCATTCCAGACGATAACTGTCCGTAGAATTGTGCTAGAAACTTCAAACAAATTTTAAAATGTTAAGGACACAAAACGAAAGTTCAAGTTCGTTGGCCAGCATGATTGGATTACATCTTCGGGTTGAAATTTTCAAAAATGTAGTCAAAAATTTCAAAGTAGCCTGTTTTTTGCGATTTGTTGTGCGAAATAATTTTTTCAGCATACTAACATGTGGTATATTCGGAATCAGCGTAAAATTTCCTATAAGAATATGTATCAAGTTTTCAAAAATTTCAAAGTTGAGAAATCAGTCAAAAATCGAAATAATGCCGTTCGCTAGTTGTAAAAATCGGCAATATTTGCATGAAACATTGTCCAAATTCAGATTGAACTACTCTTATGGAAGTATCCCTGTATAACCAATCCTAGAACCATGCTGTTTAAAACGTAGGTAGTAGGTGCTTGTTAAAAAAAAAAGAAAAAAAATGTAATCACAACTGATGAGTTTACTCTGTGAAATATTCCGTCCTCCGATTCTCTCGGTCGCTCTCTTTAATGTTTTACGCTCAACTGTTTTAGGACTTGATGTAGCTTTAATACTGACTGTGGCTTAGAAAATATCAGCCATGAAATTATGAAGAAGTTCTATTTATGTACGTACTAGCACGCAGACCCAAGGCCTCGCTCCGCTCGAAATGTCGAAGGTTTCTTCAAAAATTCGCTCATGGGGTCATGCTGCATGACTGGACTTTTTTACCTCATATGCCACAGTTCTTGATACCATAATTGAATTTATCATGGAAATGATCTTCACTTATATTGAGATTCGGATAGATTGGCGCTTATCCTCGTTTTGCAATATACTAGTTTTGCAAAATCGCATTGTGCATTCAAGGGGCTAGCACCAAAACCATTGGAAGGTCATTTTTCGTGGCTTTGAAACCTCAATAAACTAAAAGAGCACCTGTATGTAAATCCATTTTCTCCAATTCCCAAAAGTTTAGCTGGTGTCGGTTACCCGCTTTTTGCATTAGACTGTCCTACTTGTACTGTGGTAGAAAACGGTATTCCGAAGGATAATTATTCATTTATATATTCAGCGCTTAAGGCTGAAATTGGATGAATTGATATTAGTAAATCCTTTTCATTTAAATTCAAGATTAGATTGAAAATAGGAGTTTGGGATACTGGAATTTGATGGGATGGGCATAGTGGAATTATTTATAGATTTGATTTTCGGAGGGATAATTGGGTTGGTATAATAGCTGTACCAAAGATGAAACGAAAACGAATTTACCGAAAATTGAATATATAGTTTGAGAGGAAACTAGCAGAAATCGTAGGGAATTGGTTGGGAAATTGGGGAGGGGAGGGAGGGGGTGAAATTTCGTTAGGAAGCGTTTAGACGGGGGGCAGACGAGTTGAGGGTGGACTAAGGGGGGGCGGGGTTGGAATAAGGGGGGACGGGATGGAATAAGAGGGGCGGTAAATCGATAGAGTGACAGTCCCACAGTCAAGCTGATCTTGCGCTCCTCTCTTCAGCCTTCCCCATTCAACCCTCCAGTTTTCAGCCCCCCCCTCCACCCCTTCTACCACCCTTCCTTTTTTTTTATTCACCCTCGTTCCTTCTCTTTCTTTCAACGGTAAGCCGTACTATCCCTGTCCTCCTCTGTTTCCCTTCAACTACCACACTGTCAATTTCACTGCAATCACGAGAAGTTTCCACCCCCCACCCCCCCCCCCCTTGCACACCTCACCCTACGTCCATCTTGCACAAATGCATCGGCTCAAGGTTCCCTTCGTTTCCACGCAAAAGGAGAAACAAAGATAAATAAATCCCACACACACTTCTTCCCGAACTTGATAATTTCAAACTCGGAGCGAGGCTTCGAACTGCATTCCAATGTGATTACACCAATTAAAAAGTTCCAGTACCTCATAAAAAGGGAGCCATTTTAAGTATCATACCAACTTTTCCAGTCATGCAAACTTCCTTTGAGTAAAATTGTGCCAAAAAAATATATATATATATATGTATGTATGTATGTATATATGTATATATATATATATATATATATATATAATTGGAGGTTGAGTTTGACCAAACTAGACTTGAGTGGTTTTTTAAATCATGTTTTAATCATAATTATCCACAACGTTTCTACCCAGGGGCTGGGTCCTAATCATGTGGTACCTAAAACGAACAAGAAATAGGTATAATCTAAATAGAACAAGAAGTAGGTATACAGTAAATGCTAGAAAGGTGTGATTTTGAATGGGACAATCTTATTAGTTTTTCTTATCATCTATGGTTTAAATTTTACATATAAACTAGGTTTTTTTCAAGTAGGTACTTACAATATTGGTTTGGACGTGGTGGAAGGTCTTTCACCAAGTAAAAGAATATAATATTAGTTTCAAATGTGAAAACATTCAACACTTTAGCAAGATTCGAATTTATTACATAGGTATGGCTTGGCTTGGGCCAGAACTAAAAACCGTTAAAACAGTGATGGCTGGAAGGGGGAAGTGGTTGGGGGAGTTGTGATTATAATGGCTGTGGCTATGTATTACAAAGCGCGTGTGGCGGGACTTTTTGAAACTATGTTAAGACAGGAGTGGAGTTATTTACTATGTGTAATGAAAGGTAGATAGTAAATTTTTGAAGGGGGCGGGGTAAAGCATTATATAATAATAGTGGGTGGAATGGGTTACAAAAATTGTATATAGGAACTGAGGAGACAAGATGTTGAGGGGGGGGGGGGGGGGGGATTATTTAAGAAGTTTTAGGTATACATTTGATAAACCTTTTACATCTTTTTTATAGTTTATACATTTGCTTTCATTTTTAATCATATAGGCTATTTCTTTAATTTTTCGTTTTTCAAAGTTTGGCTCAATACAACAGATTTGGAAGTTTTCAACTATGGGGTTATGTTTTTTTGAGGCTATATGTTTGGCTAAAGCTGTTGGATAGTTAGCTTTTTCAGGGTCCGGACTATTTTTTTGCAAAGATTTTTTATTGTCATCATTATGGCCTTTCATCCTATCAATGACTGCTTGTTTGGTTTCACCATAGTAGTAAGAATCACAATCTTGACATTTAATTTCATATACAACATCACTAATTTCGTTTTTGTTTAATGGGTGTTTTAGTTTGGAAAAGTGGCGTTTATTCTTGCAATAGTTTTATTGCTTAAGAAATTTTGCGAATTGTTTGTGAAGAATACAAAATTGTGAACCCATGATGGTTTTATTAAAGTTTTGGCAGCTCGTGTGGGCCCGTGTCAACCCCATGAAAATTAGCTCCCTCAAAAGGGGCAACTTCGAAGGTTCTAATCAGACAATTAACTTCGTTTGCGAAGAGCGATATCTTTAAATGATGAAGCAATGATAATCGTTTACAACAGAGTACACCGTGTAATCTTAATTCACCCTCAACCCTCGAGGGCGGTGGAAATAGGGTGGGACTTGGGCATGATCCGCGGTGCGTAATACTCATTAATATCGCACAGTCATTAACTTCATTCAAAACTCTGGAAGGCTCAAATTCAATTATAAAAGCACCGCGGGGGTTGAGGTCTCTTATGTCTACGATGTGTTTTGAGATGAAAATAAGCAATAGAAATACTTGGTAGAGAGGAGAAACAGTAAACTAATAACCGTGAGAAGTACTTTGATCTGCACTTAGCTGTTATTGTTACGAAAACGGTACAACAGTTGCCAAACTGTGGTAGAACGCATGCCTCGGGTTATAGGCAAATGTCAAGGAAGAAGAAGGAAAATCACATTTATTTAAAGACATTGGTTGGTACATTATTAGCTAAAATATAGTTGTCACAAAATTGTTGGTTACATAATTATTACTTCAATTTTCAAATTGGTATACGTAATATTATGACTTGGCTATTATTAAAAATCGTTGGGATACATACTTCAATTAAATAACACAAGACTCTAGACTTGTTATATGTCGGCATTCCTGATACTAATATATTTGTCCAACTAATCTGCATTTTTACCAAGTTTTGAGATGCGAGCGTAACGAGCATCCAGACCACTGACAAAAGCTAAACTGATCTCTGTGAATTTGCATGGCGACTGGAGCGCTGGGAATGCCACGCGGTGGGTAATCGAACTAAAGAACAAGTCAGGGTCTAGAGTCTCATAGCTAACCAACGAATGTGGTACAACACTGGACTCTGTCCGTCTGTTGGGAGAAGAAGCCAGGCTTTATAATAAATCAAAACGGGGTGAGTTTACATTTGCGCTTGCGTAGACCCAAGAAAATAAAGGCAGGTGTCCTGCAAAGTAGCGTGCTCGGACCCTTGCTATTTCGTATGCACACACGAGATATCTCTTGCAATGATGTCATGACAATAGCCACTTTTGCTGATTATACTGCCATATAATCAATTTGTGACACAGTAGAAGAAGCAAACAATAAGTTGCGGGACACTGATAATCATGTAAGTACATGGAGTGAAAAATGGCGCGTCAAGCTAAATGAGCAGAAATCTGCCCATATCAACTTTACGAACGAAAACATAACTAAGATACCAGTCACTTTGAACGGAAAAGAGTACCTTAAGGCAACATAGAAAAATATCTTGAAATTACACTTGATACAAAACTAAACCAGAAGCAGCATGTCCTTAAAAATGAGATAAATTAAATCTCATTAAAAAAAAAAAAATGTATTGGTTGCTCAGCTGGCTTTCCAAACTACCTATACATGTGCTTATATCATATACAAGCGAATTTTGAGGCTTGTGTGGATTGATGCCATCCAGCTCAGGGGCTGTACGAAAAGCAGTTGATACATCAACTGATACAAATTTTTCAGAACAAGGTGCTGAGGAGTATCGTCAACACTCCTTGGTAAATAATACGAAATGACGACGTCCTAAGGAATCTCAAGACGGGAACAGTCTGGAAATTATTAAATTTTTTCGGTTAAACAGGACCAGCGGCTTTATGGCCATCATATGATTCCAGAAGCTCAACGTCTACTACACAACGTCATCCGACTTCTTGACAGAACAAAGCCTCTCGACCTAGTGACGTCATAAGGTGACAAGTATTGTATGCAACTGATTTTTATAGAGTATTTGCTATTGGGATAGAAACTCTAACCCTGTTCAATAACTGTACCAATGTAATTAAGTAAATAAACTCAGTATTATACTATATTTTTAGTAATACAATTAAAAAAAAATAAAAATAAAACTAGCTGCGAAGAGCGACTGCACCGTGCTATTACACGAACTCAAGAACTCTGGAACAAACCTATAAGGGGTGAAGCATTATCCACCGCGTTGCATAACACTCATTAACTATCGCAAAGTCATTAACTTCATTCAAAACTCTCGAAGGCTCAAATTGAATTACTAAAGCACCCTAGGGCGTTGTGTAACAATTTGCCTCTTCGCACACCTCCGGAGAGCGTTAAAGCACTTACGTCTTCATCCCCATCACCTTAATACAGGTGACGGGGGAAAACTAACTTTATTTCCCAGTCCCTCCTACGAGCTCGCGGGAAAGGAAAAGGGGACAGAGAAAATCCTTAAGGTTTGCCTTGAGAAAACATTTGTCTCTACGAAATTAATGGCTCAAGTCGGCCCCAAGGAGAGAATATAATAACGTGACGAGAACCTCTAACTAAGTTTATATATTTTTAGTTCCAGCGAGGTTTTTCCTTCATTTCCCGTCCGCATTGGGGGTTGTATAACTAGACACGTCGGTCGGGGTTTTGGCGACTCACGGCACACTTTGTTGGAGGTCGGTGGGAATAGAAATTCGCTCCGTTGTCTGAAATATTTCAAACATAATAGAAAATAATGTCGAATGATGTTTTATAGAGATAGGGTAGCTTGGGAGAATATGCCATGTCCGGGAAATGTGCCACTTGAATGTACTCGTACCTAAGTACGCAAGCTCACATCTCAAAAAAAAAAAAAAATATATATATATATATATATATATATATATATATATATATATATATAAAAAAAATCAAGTAATCAATTCCTCAGTCAAAAATTCAGATTAGCTGGACATGTTCAGCTAGAATGTGTGCGAGTATGGATGCTCGCAAGCTCGTATGTCAAAAATACATAGGTACCTAATATCAAGTAGTCAATCCCTTAGTAAAAATTCAGATTATTTGTACATATAGGTCAGAATGATGTGTATAGTTTGGTGGCCTGGATGTTTGCAAGCTCGCATCTCAAAAATACATCGCATCAAGCAGTCAATCCCTCACTGAAATTTCAGATTAGTTGGAGATACAGGTCAGAATGACGTTTAAAAATATATTTCGGAATTTGAAGTAAGAAGCAAAACAAATTTTCAAACCGCATTGGAATCGAACCCAGCACACTCCATTCAGTAGCATGCTACGCTGACCACTGGACCACAAAATATCTAATTTTGTGTTGATCAATCACAGAACTTCGAGGGTGCGATACTCCTGTGGATGTGGGTCACCAAGTTAGTTTTCGACCTGCAATTTTAGGATTTACCTCTCCCTAAAATTTTGTGTGAGCGACTAAATTATTTCAGACTAGCCTTTTTTTTACCCAGTTTTTATAGGGAAGATCTAAGAAGGAGGATCTACTTCCCCTCTATCTCTGGAACGCAGTGGAACGTCCGTGCAACCCCAAAACTAATGTGCCACTATCATTTTGGGGTAATATGCCACTAGAATGAAGAAGCCCTCTTGCAACACAGTTAAGGATGGTGCACATATGCAGTTATTTCAACTTTTTCAGTCAATATTGGACCGATTTTGATGATTCATGCGGCAATCTACTGGGTTTAAAATTATCCTTAGAATCAAAAATCTGAAATTTTCAAATTGCAAAATTTTAAAATTTAGATATCATTAAAAAAAATATTTTTCTTTCAAATTTCGAGGTCTATGTTTTTCTGGTTTTGAAAAAAGAACGAACGCTGCAAGAATCATTGAAATCGGTCAATTGTTGGCTGAGAAAAGTTGAATAAACCGTTTGGTAGTATTATGAATTTGGAGGGAGCTTTGAGCCGTTTTTTAGATCAGACAGGGTTCGCGCGTCTGCCACTAGGTATCACTACATTCGAGTTACTCACCTTTCACGCTCTTTTGATTGGAAAGGCGCCCCAATGCGTCCAGGATGGTCACCACTCGATTCGGGAAGCGGCACAGATAGTTGGTCGGGGGAAAAGGAATCCAGAAAAGGTACTTTGAGCATGTTACAGGATGACTAAGTATGTCACATCTGTAAAACGGTGATGGGATATAGGACATAGCATAGCACTTTCCTTGTTCAAAACATCAAAGTCCACCAAATCTTATACGGGATGCCCAGGGTGAATGAAATAAAGTTCAGGAACGTTCCATGCACTCTTTCGATAAGGTTCATGTGGTATAATTTAGGCTCCGAACAATCGAGGTATACTCCAAGAGTGACCTAAAGATTGTGATAATCGCTGACAAATGGTTGAATTCTCCAGTTTCTCTGGAAAAAACCCCAAAATACAAAACTCTAGGGAGATAATGGTTCTGGAGTATGGGAACAAGTATTTCCCATAGATGCGATAAAGTTAGAAGTAAATTTATAACGGAGGTGTTACATTTAATTGCTACTGGTCTGGTTATGCGGGTTGGGTCCGTCTCGATTTACACCGTCATAATTGGAATCGGTTACCACTCTTCGGCGTACCAACGATACCGCCTCTCACCCCCTATCGACAAAATAAACTCGGAGTGAGTTACGTCCCGATATAATTTTTGGCGGGTTATTGGGGCGGAGGTGTCCGTGACGACCCCATATTTGTCACGGAGCCGACCAGCTGGTTCGGAAAGCGCTGAACGAATATGATGAATTATGTTGGGTAACCCTCGGTAACTCGCCGTAACCTCCCCCGATGATCCCTCCGTGCTGGGTCTCGTATGTCCGTCTCATTATTGCAGCAATTCTTCACTTCGACCGACTCACGTTTCTCATGTTCTCCTCGAGCGGCGATTAGTCATTATACAGGGTTTATACTGATGATTACCATATTTTACTTAGTTTTGAGAATACTTTGTATTTTACGTGTACTAAAAACTTTGAAATACGATTACTCTCTTATGAATCAATTAATTCAAGAATTTCTGGTGATGAACCAATGTTAACTTTGAGGATGAAAAAGAATGCGCAATTCAGTTTGTAAAAACTACTAGAGGCCTGTTAGGGCTTGGAAAGCCCTAATCTAGAACACGATCAAGATAAGCACAGAGACGAACGGCGACACTTGGGGCCGTCTAACACTGAAATCGGTCCGCGAAGTTCTTCACAATTTCAAACATCGTTCAGAAATAACTCTCCTAGATGTTAGTAACTACACTACGTTTCTTACTTACCGTGGCATCTATTGTTACTGCCACAGAATAATAAACAGCGAGTCTCCCTATCAAATTTCAACTTCCTACAGTGAACAGCAAAGAATTTAGCACACTCAGCTGATCAGAAAAGACCCCATCACTTCACTCGTCTCTTAATGTCCCAGAGAGTCTACCTATCAAATTTCAACTTCCTACAGTGAACAGGAAAGAATTTAGCTCACTCAGCTGATCAGAAAAGACCCCATCACTACGTTTCTTACTTACCGACACCTGGGGCCGTGCTGATTCGGAATTATATATAAAGACCGTTCGGAATTATATATATAAAGTCCGCTAAGTTCTTCAGTTTCAATTTCTTCGTTCAGAAATAACTCTCCTAGATGTTAGTAACTACACTACGTTTCTTACTTACCGTGAATTGATGGCAACTGTTGTTACCATCACAGCCTAATAAACAACTCTCGTTGATAAGGACCGCCTAGAACACGATCAAGGCGGGTATAGAGACGAACGGCGACACTTTTGCAACAAACTTGGGGCCGTGCTGATTCGAATGAGCCGTCTAACACTGAAATCGGACCGCAA
This sequence comes from Adelphocoris suturalis, assembly GCA_030762985.1. Lineage (NCBI taxonomy): Eukaryota > Metazoa > Arthropoda > Insecta > Hemiptera > Miridae > Adelphocoris > Adelphocoris suturalis. The sequence continues at coordinate 34,454,816 of CM061050.1, read as the reverse complement.
AGTTCTTCACAATTTCAAAGACCGTTCGGAATTATATATAATGAAGATGAAGATAAGATATTCTCGTAGCACAAAAAACAGAAAGTTCAAACGCGTCAATACAATCATCAATCAGGTAACTTCACAACAGTAATTAAAATAACTAAAACTGGAGTAGGAATTGAACTATTAATGGGAGTGAAGCATGATCCAATGCAGTATTTAATTTTTTACTAGTTATTGATGGAACAAAAATCGTTTTAAATTGCATTTATCTGAGAAAAGTTAAAAACAACACTTACGCAGTTTGCGTAAGGAGAACCAACTTTTCCAATACAGATAGGTAAAATATTAGTAGGTGAAAAGTCAAGCTTCAAACGCGAATGTCAAGTTTTACTGAACGAATTTCGGTGATTATTTGTCGATAGGTGAGCCGTCGTTAATAGTAATTTTGACTGAATCAGTGGAAAATTTGTTTATAAAATGCTTTCCTATTTACGTGCCGCTGATTAGCGGAGCATGTTGCGAAAAACGCTACGTGAATCGGTCAGCTGGTGCTCAGGTTGGAGCCCGTCATTTCATTCGTCCCTTGATGACCTAGAGAGGCTCCCTATCAAATTTCGTTGTAATCAGACAATCGACATAACTTTTAGCACACTCAGCTGATCTGGATGGAGCCTGTAAGGTCATTCGCCTCTTGTCATCCCAGAGAGTCTCCCTATCAATTTTCAACTTCCTACGGTGAACGGGAGAGATTTTAGCACACTCAGCTGATCTGGATGGAGCCTGTAAGGTCATTCGTATCTTGTTATCCCAGAGAGGCTCCCAATCAAATTTCGTCATCCTACGGTGAATAGGAGAGATTTGAGCAAGATTTCGTCATCATTATTATTGATATTACGGCTCGTCATCAGCTGATCCTCACTAAGGTCAGGGAGGCACCAGTTCCGACATGGTAATATGCCATATAAAAATTTGGTCCAAATCGTACCAGCGGTATCGGAAGGAGTAGTGAGCACAAATTTTTTCCATATATATATATATATATATATATATATATATATATATATATATATATATATATATATATATATATATATATATATATATATATATATATATATATATCTATATCTATCTCTATCTATATCTATACTATTAATAAGAATGAAACTCCGTCTGTCGCTCTGTCTGTCGTGTCTATGCACGGCCAAACGGCTGAGTGGGGGGAGTCTACGAGTGGGGGGATCTTTTTGGGATTTTCCGATAGGGTGTATAAGCGAATTTAAAATTTTCTAATCCCACCCGAACCATGGGCCGTAGGGCGGGAGGGGGGTCGAAGTAATAATTAATGTGCGCTTTTTGGACTTCCCCGCTTCCCCTACCCCTCTAAACGGCCGTTGACAATTCCGGAAAAATACGGGTTTCGTAGGTTTTCCTACGAGGAAGACGACGGCGCGATCGGATCGCGAAAAAAGTATCGGGAAATGCGTCAAAAAAATGCGAGAGTACGGACCCGTTTTCTCGAAAAGTCCGCCGAAAAACTTGGTTTTTTCCCATTAAAATATACCCCATAAAGGTACGTTTTTCGGAACGGTTTTCGCGGGCGAAATACAGCTTTGGGTCCGCCGAATCTGAATCCGAAATCGGATATCGAAAAAAGTGACGTTAAGTTGGTCGAATCGCGAGCAGAAGCGAGGCGAATCGTTAAAATTACATTTTTAATCGACCCCGCCGCCCATTTCACAACGGAAGGGACTCGACTTCTACGCAATACCTTGCGAGCGGGCCAACGCACGCGCGCGTATAAGGATGGAACTTTCCCTTTCGAGCACCATTTCAACAGAATAAATAGGTACGGGTTTGTCCTACACATATACAGCAATGCCTTGCGAGCGAAGCGAGCAACATCCCCAAATAAACTTTTTTGTGGTTCCACGTAGTTTTATAAGATTTAATTTGTTTGTAAGAATTTCCAACAGAAAAAAACGTCTGCCAAGTTGGGTGGGCAGTATAACTTCCTCCAATATAACTTCCTCCTACAAATCGAGACCGCCGCCGTTTCACAATGTTGCTAACCAGAAGGGACTCGATGACTCATTTCAACAGAATAAATACGGGTTTTTTCCTACACATATACAGCAATACCTTGCGAGCGAAGCGAGCAACATTCTCTAATAAACCTTTCGTGGTTCCATGTAATAATGGTGGTTTCAAATAATAAATACGGACTTTGTCCTACACATATACAGGTATACCTTGCGAGCGAAGCGAGCAACATCCCCGAATAAACTTTTCGTGGTTCCACGTAGTTTTATAAGATTTAATTTGTTTGTAAGAATTCCCAACTGAAAAAAACGTCTGCCAAGTTTGGTGGGCAGTATAACTTCCTCAAGCGAGCGAAGCAAGCAGCATCCCCTACAGAAGTTAAACCTACCCTTAGAGATCTACCGTTTGCGAGCGAAGCGAGCAACATCCCCTACACACGTTAAACCTACCATTAGGGATCTACCGTTTGCGAGCAAAGCGAGCAACATTCCCTACATGCCACACTTTGCGAACATTCCCAACATGCCACATTTTGCGAGCGAAGCGAGCAATTTAATGGGGGGTCTGGGGGCAGTATAACTTCCTCAAGCGAGCGAAGCGAGCAGCATCCCCTACAGAAGTTAAACCTACCCTTAGAGATCTACCGTTTGCGAGCGAAGCGAGCAGCATCTCCTACAGAAGTTAAACATACCCTTAGAGATCTACCGTTTGCGAGCGAACCGAGCAACATCCCCTAAATGCCATACTTTGCGAGCGAAGCGAGCAACATTTTCTACATGCCAGACTTTGCGTGCGAAGCGAGCAACATATCCTACATGCCAGACTTTGCGAGCGAAGCGAGCAACTTAATGGGGGGTCCGGGGGGCTTGCCCCCCGGCTGGACGTGGAGGCGAGCGTAGCGAGCCGGAGCGGCTAGTTATTAATAAGAATGAAACTCCGTCTGTCTGTCTGTCGCTCTGTCTGTCGCTCTGTCTGTCGTGTCTATGCACGGCCAAACGGCTGAGTGGGGGGAGTCTACGAGTGGGGGGATCTTTTTGGGATTTTCCGATAGGGTGTATAAGCGAATTTAAAATTTTCTAATCCCACCCGAACCATGGGCCGTAGGGCGGGAGGGGGGTCGAAGTAATAATTAATGTGCGCTTTTTGGACTTCCCCGCTTCCCCTACCCCTCTAAACGGCCGTTGACAATTCCGGAAAAATACGGGTTTCGTAGGTTTTCCTACGAGGAAGACGACGGCGCGATCGGATCGCGAAAAAAGTATCGGGAAATGCGTTAAAAAAATGCGAGAGTACGGACCCGTTTTCTCGAAAAGTCCGCCGAAAAACTTGGTTTTTTCCGATTAAAATATACCCCATAAAGGTACGTTTTTCGGAACGGTTTTCGCGGGCGAAATACAGCTTTGATCCCGCCGAATCTGAATCCGAAGTCGGATATCGAAAAAAGTGACGGAAAGTAGGTCAAATTGGGAGGGGAATTGCGAGGGAAGCGTTTAACATCAGAAATTAATTTTGCCGTGTTCGCGAGAAGGCTCTACGAAGACGTCAAGGGGTTCGATAAGGCGGGGCTTGCACCTGACTGGAACGGGTTGCGAGCAGGTACACGCACTTACGTCTTGAAGGGTATACAGGTATACCTTGTGAGCGAAGCGAGAGCCATGTCAACAGAATAAATTCGGATTTTTTCCTACAAATATACAGCAATACCTTGCGAGCGAAGCGAGCAACATCCCCGAATAAACTTTTTGTGGTTCCACGTAGTTTCATAAGATTTAATTTGTTTGTAAGAATTTCCAACAGAAAAAAACGTCTGCCAAGTTGGGTGGGCAGTATAACTTCCTCAAGCGAGCGAAGCGAGCAGCATCCCTTACAGAAGTTAAACCTACCCTTAGGGATCTATCGTTTGCGAGCGAAGCGAGCAACATTCCCTACATGCCACACTTTGCGAGCGAAGCGAGCAATATTCCCTACATGCCACACTTTGCGAGCGAAGCGAGCAATTGAATGGGGGGTCCGGGGGGCTTGCCCCCCGGCTGGACGTGGAGGCGAGCGTAGCGAGCCGGAGCGGCTAGTATATTATATATGTGTGTTTTGATGAAGCATGAAAACACTCGCGTGTAATATTAATTTGAGGTATCAATTACAGATAGTTGGAAAATATAGGAAACACATAAAATGGCTTACTAAATTGAGAGAATATTTCGCCGTTTCGGCGTCGTCAGCTCAAGTCTACGGTGAAATATTCTGTCAATTTTGTAAGTTATATTTATGTGTTTCCTAAATTTTCCAACCATCTGAAATACCTCAAAATAATATATAGGTATATATATATATAATTTTAATAACAAATAAAATAAAATAAATAAATAAAAGTAATGATTTTCAGCCGTTTTTTTGCAATTTTTTAGGATTTTAAAAGCTACGAGTATTTTTGTAATTTGAACTATTTATTGTGTCCAATAAGTGCTACCCAACGAACTAAAGCATACTTCTTAATGCTTGATTTATTCGCTAAAGAACGGATTTTAGCGAATTTTCGTATAAAATGAAGCTATTGCAATGGCTCGGAAAATTTTACAATTGAAAATTTTGAAAATTCGTTTCGCTGAAATTCAGCGTAGAAAAATACGTAGAAACCGACCCCAAACTCGTATTTTCATATAAGGTAATTTTTCAAGAAAACCCTCGATTTCAGTGAAAAAACGATGTTTTTCAACATTAAAACATAACTTTCTCCACTAATTGGCAAAGTAAAAGTAAGATTGACTACACCGTTGAAAATGTGATAGTTTTTGGCGCAGCTTTTACCGTTCCTGTGTCTTAAGAAATATGGGTTCTCATACTTCAATTTGTGGTTGAACAAACTCAAGGTTTCCTAAATTAGATTTGTTGGGGTCTTGAGGTTCAGTCATAAAGTGTACCACTATTTTTCTAGGCCAACTATGTTGGTCCAATAATATACACAGTTAGACACTTCTATAATAATTAGGTACATATGTACATTTTATTCCTTGTTATTCTTGCCTATAATTGTCTGACTCTCTCTGGTGCATTTCTTTGTAGCCCTGAAGATGGTATAAAAATATACCGAAACGTTGGCCTAGAAAAATAGTGGTACACTTTATGACTGAACCTCAAGACCCCAACAAATCTTATTTTGAACAAAGCAGTCCAGAAACCAAACCTTATCTTCCTAAATTAATTCTTCACTACTTCTTCACTAGAGCTGACGACGCCGAAACGGCGAAATATTCTCTCAATTTTGTAGGTCATTTTATGTGTTTCCTATATTTTTCAACCATCTGTACTTAATATCTCATATTAATATATATATATATATATATATATATATATATATATATATATATATATATGTGTGTGTGTGTGTGTGTGTGTGTGTGTGTGTGTGTGTGTGTGTGTGTATGAATATAAATTTGAAAATGAATGACTATTATAACGTGTTCTACAACCTCTGAAACGCGAAGAAAACGCATCCCCACCCCCAAGTGCGGCCATGCCAATGGCTCTAATACCCCCTTTTCTACGAAAAGTTGGGTAAAAATGTAAAAAACGTTTTTGGGTTAAAAAAAAAAGTTAAGAACCATTTTAGGCACTTAGGATCGTGGGATATATTCGGAAACAATGTAAAATTTCATTAAAAAGGCGAAAAAATTTTGTCCTGCTATTACCGGATTTTGCCCCTCTCTATCTGGCGGACGGATGGATTTTCGTATTCGTTTTACGGATTCTACGCTTCATGAAACGTAAATCAACAACCTTTGAGGGGGTTAAATGTTTTTTCCTCGGTCAATTACGACAGTTCATCATCGGAAAAACCAATAAATAGTAATAGGTACATAAAACAATAATATGGAAGTAGGTACTTAATACACCAAAAATAGTTCTGGCATCAAATTATGTGTTCGTATTGACGTTGAAGAACATCCGATTCCTCAATATCAGCCGCTAATGAGTCTTCGATCTGATATGGCGAAATCCAGTTACGGAACATCCTGCATGCTCCATCCTCTATGATACTGTTTTCATTGTTTGCAAGCTTCCCACGTCGGAGGCAATCGATGATCGAATGTTCAATTCACAAATTGACATTCTGTCATGTTAACCCAGAACTGTCAGGTCAAGCAGGAGCGAAATGAGGCGCGAGCTGCCCTGCGTGCTTCAAGATTATATTGAACAACAGCTCACCATACCCTAATATTGGATTACCTACTTCCTGTGAATTCTATTCCATCACTAAGGACAATGGTATTTGACTGAATTTGGTTTATTCTTTTCAATAATGATCCTTTGTAATCGGCCACGAATTTTTCTTTCTAACCCCGTCTCAAATCTTGTTGGTTAGGCTGTCGATCGTCCTCTACCAATTTCATTTTTTCTCACGCAAATTACTAATCAATTTCCCGTTTGCTAAATGACCGATTTCAAAGTTTTACGTTACCCACCAATTTCGAAGTTTTACGTTACCCACATCTTGATTGACTATATTCCGAGATGGAGTTTTTATGATTTATACATTTCAATGATCTATACATTTGAGTTCCAGTTAGGTAGAGCGCACGTGTTTTTTGCGAGCTCCGTATTAAGTTTGATTTTGCAGGGTTGTATTGTGAATTTCGTGTCAGCTTTTGTTTTTAGTGGTTGCTCTTTGATTAACTCTAAGCAATAGAAATTTTCATAAATTTTTAACGGATAGATTTCTGGATAAAGGTCATTTATGCGAGTTTGGTTGGTGATTTGTTGTTTACCGCAGGGAAAGAATTATCCACCGAAGACCGTATTCCTTAGCAGCACTCGAAGAGCCTTCTCGAAGGAAGGGTTACCGTGCAATTTAACTTTTTATTTTGACATCTCTTCTCCATAAAGTAGTAAATTTCATGAATCCGCACAACAAAAATTAAACTTCATCATCCCTGACAAGTCAGAGCTATAACCGCAACAGAAAATCCTTCATATTTCGACTCAACTTTCAACATCACACAAGACACCCCAAGAGGTGAATCTCGGGACTGGCAACAATCCCTAGGAAAATTAAAGAAATTAAAGATCCCCCTGGAGTCTGATGCACCTGACCGTGGAACAGAGACGGATGTCCGATAGAGGATACTAGACAGAAACGAAGGGGCCAGAAGATGACATTTTGATGTTGAAAGCTAGCAATAAAGAAACTCGGAGAAGAATTTGTTCTGCTTATATGCGTCGAATAATTGCAACTACGAGAATGTCGACCTCCGAGATACAACAGGTAATTCGATGCCTTGACGTAATCACAACCATACTTCAAAACTGTGACTGCATTTTGAAGGAACATACAAATGTTTTGAATTCGCGGGTGCATGCTCTGTCGCAAGATATCGCTAACAGCCAAGAAACTATCTTGCTCATAGAAAAAATTAATAAGAGATTTGACAGTATAAAAGAAAATCTAGAATTATCGGTAAAAATAATACGAAATAGAACCGGCACACGGACAACAGAAACGATCTTATTCTTCATAACGTTCTAGAAGGGAAAGAAAACATGAATATTCCCAAGAGGAAGGTGATGGACATTTTTAGAACGGAATTAAATTGCGTTCATGAGGATTATGAGGTTATAGGTGTAATACACAGGCACTATCCGACCTTCTAGAAGCAGACCAGTTCACATTCGTTTTGCTAATAATTTCTCCAATTCTAAAGTACGCCAGAACATTTACAAGCTCATGGGATCCCAATTTAATTCATCCGAGTTCTACGACGGACGAACACAGGAAATTAGGAAGCATCTCTTGCCCAAGTCGTTCCAAGCAAGAAAAGACGGGAAGAATTCCTTCTTGATTGGAGATGAACTATTGGTTGATGGGAAAAAACTTATCATTCACTATGGACGACGTACGTTGGAGGATTCTACATCTAATGGGTCAAAAGTGGAGATTAATCCGAATGCTCCTCCTCCGTCTCCTCCCAACATTTCCAGAAAACTGGGTAAGAAGAAGATTAAGAACAAAATCTACAAGAGATAGAACGAACATCAACGCCGCTCTGGTAATGTTGGCAATGACTCGGGATTATTATTGAAATTTGGCAGTGGAGTGTAGGCAGTATTGATTGTGATCTATGTTAACTATGCAGTGCTCATATATTATTGGTAAATTATTTAAACCTATATAAGTAATTATTTGATACACAATTCGTAAAAGCCTGACAATGTTTGTTGACGCAGAAATGAAGCGCTATTTTTAATATGTATTTAACGAACTCCTTGTAATACCTACGGATTGTACAATAAAATAAAATTGAATTGAATTGATCTATACATTTATGATCTTTTCATTTAGTAGGTACCTACTTACTTAAACATCGTTATACTGAGATCATGGGGACAAGTTAAACTTAGATGTTTTAATTAATTGTATTAATTTTCCAGCTGCAAGTGCCCATATATATCCGCACATGTCAACCTTCGGATCTGCAATTTGGAATGGACCTGCTTTGTAATATCAAGAATTCAATATCAGTACACACTAATCAGGGCATCTGAGCCTCATTTGTTTTTTAATTAACTTATGATGCTGAAACCTGAAATGCACTCCTTTTTGGAGATCTGGAATCTCTTGGAGATCTTACAAAGTATGGAGAGACTCAGATCAGCTTCGGAACCTCCGAAGCAAATAATAACTTTCCTATTCGAGTCACTGTGTTGTTATTTAGATGGAGCTCCTTTGGGACTCTCTTGAAACAATTAAGAGGTACGAAAAGTGTCTTTTTTTTGTATATTTCAAGTTGTATAGAAATTGGAGATTTATGAGTGAAAAGAAAATGTTAGCTATTAATTTTATGGAAAAAAAAAGTATTCCAAATGATACTCTTCTATTCAAAAAGAGATTTTGGATTTTAGGCTATTTTTTTGCAATTTTATAGATTTTTTAAAACAAAATTTAATGAAGTTCAAGTTTTTAACATAATTTCGTACATAAATTTTTGAATGTTCTATTTCATAGTTGATAAACTTTATTTGACCAATCTTATGCTAAAAAATATCAATTTAACAATTCTTAGCCATTTTCAGTGATTTTGTCAGCACATTTTTTGAAATTTGACCAATTAGATGATATCAATATACAGTATAGGTAACACTTTTATGTGTCGGAAAGATGACTTGGTAATAAATTGTTTTGTTTATCAACTATATTAAAAAGCGTAAAATTGTGAGATTCCGCTGCTGTAATGGATTGAACCCATTTGTGAGGTCCGAAGCTCCGAGTCCCGATACTAAATATACTATAAGCGGCGTTTAATAATTATGGACCAGAGATCTACGTAGAAGGGCTGTCTAATACATAAATAATAAACCTTTGTGTAATAATTTGCAGCGTTTTTCTTAACATTCACTGTGAAGCGTAAAATTGCGGGGACTTGGAACTGTTAAGGTGTTAAACCTTTTGGGAGGCACGATGCGCCATGTTCTGAAAATTCTCCCTTTACGGGAAAAACAAAAGATCATGGATATGTCTGGTACCTACTGCTTACCAGTTGGTACCTACTACTCAATTGTATACCAATCATGTAGTGCCTTCTTTTCACAAGATTATTCCATTATGGTTACGAAACAGTGTTAGTTTATAACATAGAGTGATAAATCAGCATTTCTTGACACTACAATGGCTTAGAGGTCATGAGATGTTGTGATAAAATGAGAGCATTCCAAAAAGTGGCGAACGATTTTCCTACTATGGTTGTACGTGAAAAATCAATAGAAATTCTACCTAGCCTTCACTTTTCGAGTTAATAATAATCTAAAGTGCCGGGTCTTCACAAATTTTGGTGTCGTTACGCAAATTTTAGAATGACCCCCAGCCCAAAAACATATCCATGTTAAAAGGGCTATCTAACACAGAAATGATAAACCATTGTATAATAATTTGCAGCGTTTTTTGCTTGAAAAAAACTTATTCTCTTATTACAAAAGACACCTAATTATTGAAGAAACGAAACTATACTGATAGAAACAGTAAAGCGATAATCCAAGGTAAACGTTAACTATCAAACGGTAGCGAATAGAAATTCAATAATATAAAACGGTAAACAGTATGAAATGCAAGGGGAAATGCATTCATCAGGATGGAGGTCTCTACTGTTATAGCAGCGAGTGTGAAAGGTATAACAGTAGCTACAGTTACAGAAGTGGGGGGAAGAGCTGGCACGAGGCGAGAAGCCCCAGGCAACCGTCCAAACGTCTTTCATTAATTCACAACTTTTTTTTCTCGTTTTTTTTTTTTTTTTTTTGCACAAGTTGGCAACGGTAGTCGTTTCCCACCTTTACGAAGGTGTGCGCGGGAGGTGTGGTGATTGAGAGCCGGCTCTGTAGCTTATGAGTTTCTCCAACTGGAAACAGTTTCTGAAACAGTAGTTTTTTCATCTCTTTCAAAACTTTCAGGTTTTTTCCTTGTAGGCACGGGAAAAATTATTAAAAGTGGTACGGATCGTTACTTTTGTGTCGGGTGTAATTAGAGAACGTTTCGAATTGTTCAACGATCGTGCAACCTTCCAGCTTCCAATGATTGAATCCAACTTTGGTGGAAGGGTTTCTAATTATTTCGCAGAAACTATAAGTACAAACGCCATAAAATCCATACAAGTATGCATGTGCCTGATCAAGCCTATATCCACATTACCTTGGAGGGCTGAAATGTGACTGATTTGCAGCATAGCACAAAATCCTGATCTAGATATTTTTTATCAGAATATTAAAACCTTGGACATATACGAGCATTGTATGATCTTTCACATTTTCCATGCGCAGAGACTGTAAAATATAGAATAGATCAAAATGTCTTAAAACCCAACTAGGAGTGTGGAATTCGTTACATAACTGATGACCATATGAAGTCATGGAAATGCCATCAAACTCCCGTGAAATGTTGGTGAGTTATATGCGCTAGGTTTCACTTGCTGCTTGCACTCCCGCATAATTTGCTCTAGATCCAAATGCAATCAAAACCCTGTAGGCTGTAGGTGTGCAGATATCTGGACTATTTTGATGATGTGGCTTAAAGCATTGGGAAGTGAATAGTTTGCAGTAAAGCGATGTCTAACTTAACGCGTACAATCTGTGGATATGCTATCAAACTTCTGTGAAAATTTGGTGAGTTATGAGCTTATGAGGAGGTTTTAATTTCTGCACTCATACAGTGGTAGCACTATGACTATGTGGTAGCACTTATGCAGTAGTAGCACGTTTCGGATTGTTCTACGATCGTGCAACCTTCCAGCTTCCAATGATTGAATCCAACTTTGGTGGAAGGGTTTCTAATTATTTCGCAGAAACTATAAGTACAAACGCCATAAAATCCATACAAGTATGCATGTGCCTGATCAAGCCTATATCCACATTACCTTGGAGGGCTAAAATGTGACTGATTTGCAGCATAGCACAAAATCCTGATCTAGATATTTTTTATCAGAATAGTAAAACCTTTGACATATACGAGCATTGTATGATCTTTCACATTTTCCATGCGCAGAGACTGTAAAAGATAGAATAGATCAAAATGTCTTAAAACCCAACTAGGAGTGTGGAATTCGTTGCATAACTGATGACCATGTGAAGTCATGGAAATGTCATCAAAGCCCGGTGAATTGTTGGTGAGTTACATGCGCTAGGTTTCAATTGTTGCTTGCACTCCCTTATAAGTTGCTCTAGATCCAAACGCAATCAAAACCCTGTAGGCTATAGGTGTGCATATATCTGGACTATTTTGATGATGTTGAAGCACTGGAAAGTGAATGGTTTGCAGTAAGGCGAAGTAGAACTTAACACGTACAATATGTGGATATGCTATCAAACTTCCGTGAAAATTTGGTGAGTTACGAGTGATATGTTTCAATTGTTGTATTAAATCTAGACTCCATCAGAACCATGAAGGTGTGCAGAATCCTGGACTACATTGGTTTCTGTCTGTCACTGGGGTGGGCGAGTCTGTGTCGTCAGGATAATCAAAAGATCCGAGCATAGGTGGTATCCAATACTAAAACTATTATATTTAGCTTCATTTATCTCATTTATTAAAAGCTAAAATATCAACTCTACCTATTTTGAAACTGAGGAAACATTTTTCTGGATCGAATAAATACGTTTATGTGCCAAAGTAAGGACATAAAATGTCATAGAATAATCAGAAACGCTTGCATACGAGTCTGCAACACATTGGAACATTTCATGTCTTTAGTTGCAGACTCGTATGTGTTGCAGACTCGTATGCAAGCTCTAAGAGCCACTCAGCTGATCCGGACCCTGGGCATCGTCAAGTAAATGTCTTAAAGAGGCTACATACGAAATTACAGCTTCCTAGAGTGTAAAGTATAGAAATTAGCTATTAAAATGATTTAACCACCACTTCAAAAATCAAACTGTTCTCGCAATATTCGGATCACCTGCTATGAATGAAATCATTAAAACACCAGCTCAATCAGAAATTAACAAGCGGTTGCAATCATGTTCACAATATCAATTATTGAGAATGATCACCTGAGTGTAAACAATTATTCATATAACCATGCTTATAACTCAGCTTGTTGGCCACGCATTTCGCAGTAGTTAACATAATATGGTTGGATAAATTGAGAGCTTTCGAACGAATGGTCAACGAATTTTGTGCGATGAAAAACAACGAAGTGCCATTCCCCTAGCAACGGTTTAAAATGGACGAAGGCATGACGGAGTGTTCGAACTGTGTTATTATACAGGGCCTTCAAAAAGTCAGATTGGAGCTGGAAGACAGACTCGAGAAGTGGGGACGTTCATAAATATTTATTGAATTCGCTATGTCCGCGGAGGCGGAATTTAAATAACTCTTTAATAGATTAGTAGGTAGGTGCCACGCGAGACGGAAATGCCCGGAAAAGTGGTGAAAAAAGGGGTGGCAACGCTGGTGCCAATGGTTAACCTCAAGGTAAAGGCAAGCCTCAATGTATAGATATAAGAGAATTTTTGAAGATGATGAAGCTATTTTGCAACGACCCCAAAAAATTTAAATTTTTTATAGTGTTACACGTTTATTTTAATGTTCCTGGGACATTGATGGTTGTAAACTAATAATAATTGAAACTTACTGGAGGTAAATTGAAACTGTTGCGCTGTTAGAGAGATGTTATAGTTTATTGAAAATCCCCCTAGTGTGCATCCTAACTACCTACCTAATCTAGCCCACTACGACCTGGTCATTTCGATATCAAGTTTTGGACACGAATGAATTAGCCACATCTCACCAAAGTTTCATTTTCATCCGGGTGCCCTGATTTCCCAGTCACTTAAAAGGGTATTGTAACGGACTTAGATTGCCTAAATCCTTTCTCATAGACGGTTCTCGGATCCTCATCTATCGCCAAACGCAGCATTTCGGCGCGATAGCTACGGACGCGCATTCTCTTGGATCTCACGGGAACTGTCACACTCCTCCCCTTGAAAAACATACTTGATTGAAGAGTAAGTATGTAAACCAGGTGGAATAGTTTACTGGTTGAGAACTGATGCTCACTAATAAATAGCTGCTGTTACGCTCCAGGAAAATAACCCTCACAGTCGAGGTTTGGTCACCCTGGCCTCATAGCTCTGATCGTTAGAGTGTTGCAACTCCGGGAAATTAATAATAATTTCTCGTAGTTGTGACGACGCGAGTTCGAACTCCTGTCGAGGTATCAAATATTTTTAGCCCGTCACAGTGGCGCAGTCGGTAGGACCCGAAATCATACGAAACAATAATTAATTAAATCCCTCTCGACCCCATTGATTGTGTTTCCAATGCAAATGCAAAACATCACATTTCCTGTTTTTATGCCTTTCACTTCCTCGCTCACTTGAGTCAAAACACACCGTGACAATGACCTCGCTCGACTGCTGACTTGTTCCAGCGAGCATCTGCTGAGCCAGCGGCCTGCAGTTTCACTCGTCATTCGTCCTACCCCAAACCAGCCGAGACGGCTGGTATTTGACTCCGGGGAAATGTTACGCTCCAGGAAAATAACTTTCACAGTCGAAGAGGTTTGGTCACCCTGGCCTCATGGCTCTGATCGTTAGAGCGTTGCAACTCCGGGAAATTAATAATAATTTCTCGTAGTTGTGACGACGCGAGTTCGAACTCCTGTCGAGGTATCAAATATTTTTAGCCCGTTACACTGCATTGGTGATTGAGGATAAAAAAGAGAAATTAAAACAGGATGGATTGTCAATGAATCGTCATATGAAGGATTCATTAGGTAATTAACCTTCAATCAAAGATTGGAACAATCGGGAGTAATATAACTTGCTCAACTTTGGAGACTTACAGTGGAAAGTGCCCACTTTCGGGACTTTTGAAATGGAGAACGATGCTCTGGGTTGGGGAACAATGCCCTTGGAAGAAATTGAATATGTTAAATAGAAATAATATGAGGGGAAAAATTGAGAAATTAATAGTCAAGAACGAATGAAACTATTCATGTATCCAAGGGAGTTTAATGGGTATCCTTTTTCTTCATATGAAGTATTCTTCAGTTAATTAACCCCCAATTAAAGATTGGAACAATCGATAATAATACCTATAACTTACAGCGTATGTGCTATGTTCAGAGAAGAAGATTTTCCAGTTCTCGGATCCTCATCTATCGCCAATCACAACATTTCAAGAACTTGAGATTGACGCCCAGCGCGGGAGCGACGGACGCGCATTCTTTTGGATCTCACGGGATCTGTCACAGTATTGACACATCACTCTTCCAAACACAGAACCGCATCTGGAATAACCTGCTTAGTAATCTGCTCATCACAGGCTGTTCCCAGCTTCGTTCGCGTGGTTTTATTGCCACGACGGGCGGACGTAGTGAGCACAAAATTTTATCCATAAATAAATAAATAAACGATTAAATGAATATATGCATGTAAAGAAATCTGAAAATGAATGACTATTGTAAACGTGTTCTGCACCCTCTGAAACGCTAAGAAAATGCATCCCTAGCCGACGGGTGTAATACCCCCTTTTCTACGAAAAGTTGGGTAAAAAAAAAAAAAAAAAAAAAAAACGGAAATTCGCTCATTATTTTGCATGACTGGATCATTTCTTTTGAGATGGCAAAATAATCTGAAAATTGTTTGGTGGATACCCTACATGTATTGTGATGTATGAATCAGGTATACTGTAATTCATCTAGAATTCATCATCATCTTGGTCAAGATCTTAAATCTTATATCTCTCTCTTACCTTTTTTGTCTTTTGCGATAAACGATAACGGACGTTGTTTCTTTTGACGGCAAAACGCTTCGTCTAACCGAAGCCTAATAAATACCGATGATTCGTTCAATATTCTACTTCGGAAGAATATGGGCAGCCCCTCATTCGTGGAAAAGGTCAAGTGCGAGAACCACGTGCGGGTCACGCCTTCACCTTTAGGTTCTTCACCCAAGTTGGTTTTCGCCGAATTATTTACACCTCTCCGCTTCTTGTTTATCTTCCGCGAGCCTTTTTTTCTCCCCCTTTCGGGCCTTTTGTTTTCGACCCATCATTCACACTTGTCCGAGTGATTGATCGTTTTCGGCGAAGAAAGAAAAATACGTTTTTGGCAAACACGTATTAGACTAATGACTGTCACCGTGTCCTCTCTTCGCTTCACTGAAAGTTGTTCGATGGTTATGATTAAGAATGGAATATTGTTTTACCCAACATAGTTATGTATGAATCGAAAACAATCTATTCGGTAAGTAGTATGAGGAAAATTAGGAGTAGGAACAATAAACGATGTAAAACTAGTGGGTCCGCTGTCGCCACGAAATTTAAAAAATATAAAATCTACTTTTTACGTGTGATGATGTAAGAACGAAACAATTTTTCGCAACCCAAAATTCGGTACTTGGTACCTAAATTTTTTTGGTAACAATGTTAGATTGAGCTCTGAAGAGAGTTAATATACCTGATTCAGTATCCAAAAATCATTAAAAACTGCTGTAAACACTTTTTTTATATCGTACTATATCGTCGACGATTTGCATTGAATTTCACCGTACTTAAGAGTCGTCAAAATCGTTTCAACACAACTATCGAAATATACCAAACACGTATTTCTGAGGTGTTTTGTGTAGTGTTGTCTACAAAAACGCCCACTCTCCGAATTGCAAGCTGATACCTCCAAAATTGTGGCCACACAGACAGATGTAGGCCAAGTCAAAGTAGAGAAAACTTCATTCTTTAATCGTTACACAAAGATTTGATGTATTGAAATTAGCGTCACAGCCCACACTGATCAGGGTGGTTCCGTAAGTTGTAATTCTATTCCACGTGTCCTATAGAGGATCTGTTACAAATTTCAGCATCACGTGGCAATCGGGAAAGAAATTCTCTTCATAGGTAACTCATCTTATCGTGGTCGTTTCGCACCAATGGAATTCAATTCTGCGCGTCCTGAAGAGGCTCTGTTTCAATTTTCAGCATAATATGGCAATTAGAAACGAAATTTTCTTCCCAGCTGAATCAGCTGATCGTAGTGGAATCGTACAATATATTATATTCTATGTATCCTAAAGAGGCTCTGCTTCAGATTTCAGCATCATAAGGCAATTAGGAAAGAAATTTGCGTCGTGGCTCATTCAGCTGATCGTAGTTAGATCGCACAATGTAATTTTATTCTATGTATCCTGAAGAGGATCTGTTTCAGATTTTAGCATCATATGGTAAATTGAAAAATTCGCCTCATCCCCCACTCATCTGATCGGGATGGTTACTCATGATGTATTTTCATAACTTTACCTGCCGCTGAGTGGCGGCTACGTTTGAAATTTCAATACATTGGTCGATTAGGAAAATACTTATCCTCATATCCCACTCTTCTGAAAACATTGCATTGTTCGTAACGATAAATTGTCACTTGGTTCCAGCCATGCGACATATTGTGAAAAATGAACAAGTTTTTAACATGGAACATGTCTTTGCCATCATAACCCGACCAAAAATGAGACAAAATTACCGTTACGAGACGAAATTATAGTTACGAGACGATATTATCGTTACGAAATTACAGCGCTATTTCATATGGTTCAAAGCAGGAATTTGAAATTTGAGACGGAGGCTCAAGGGAGATTGCTGAAGACGACCAACTGAGTACAAATTAGCTGAGTCAGGTCTAAAGCCATTTTCTCTCCTATTCAACTCAGGAAGCTGAAATTTGAGAGGGATTCAACTGATCAGCTGAGGGAGCTCCAAAGCCATTTCCCCTCTTATTCATTTTCATTCTCCTTAATAATTTCAAATTCGACCTGAAGTCAAATGACGATAGAAGAATTTTCCAACTAACCGATCAAGGATTTCAGAACCTTTGTGAATTTTCATTAGAACATTATGAGTGTAAATTCATAGCTCGTGTGAATTCCAAACTCGTTTTCTCCCTCGTTAAATTTTAATATCCATCCGAAACGGTTGGAGAGTGAAGAATATGCTTTAGAAAATTTAATAACTAATCTATATGGAGCGGAAAAAATGAAACGATGTTCAAGAGAAAAAGGAGGTATATTGTGGAACCTACGGAGTAGGTATCTGAAATTTTCAGGACGAGAAGGTAATAAAAGAGACCTTTAAGGAATATCAAAGAATATTATGACCGTAAAAGTTCAGCTTTTCCGTATTACGTTACATTAAATCTGGTAGCATTAGTTGACCTATTTGAAACTTATTGGCTATAATTTTTCGTTGCGAATGACATGCCATGGGTTCCAATAGTTGTCGTCATAAGTTACGAATATTTGCTGTGGAAGACCAGTTGGGCTGTTGTTATTGTGAAGCCGGGAAAGGTGCTGATACAGGATGGGCCCAGGTATCGTTTGATTAGCCTGTTGCCCGTGATGGCTGGTATTCTAGAAAAATGATGATGGAACGAATCATGCTTGCACTGAGAAAGGATCGCCAGTTGTCAGATCGACTGTTTGGTTTCAGACCGCAGTGTGGCACAGTAGAACAGTAGATGCTCTTCTGGCCATTTTAGTGGGTAACTGGAGATGCGCAATTGTGTTCTGATGATATCATTTGACTTGATTTGTGGTATGCCAATGATTCACATCACTGCCACTGCTTGCTGATGTTTACAAAGATAGATCATTCATGTACATATCCAACTAGAAAATCGATATTTTCAGACGATAACTTCATTTCCAGTAGTATTAAGGATCGTGAGTTACCCTGGGGTATCTTATTTGGTAAGCCTACAACAATCATTAACAAAGAGAAAGGACCATTTATGTACATAATGTAACTAGAAATAACATGTTTTCAGACAATAATTTCATTTCTAGTAGTGTTAAGGGTCGTGAGTGACCCAGGGATGTCTTATGTGGTAACCCAATGTTATGTACAAACAATAGCCATTCACGTATGTATCCAACTAGAAATAACATGTTTCCAGACGATAACTGCATTTCTAGTAGTTTTAAGGCTAATTATCTCGGATTTTAATACCGAATAATTTTTTTAACCGATGGCAGCACCTTCCTATGGAGAGGAATTTATTAAACACCTCATTTAAACAGGGAGCAAATGATTTGTTCACTGTTGGTGCATTTGACTCTGTATGTCTATAGAATATACAACAATTAATATAGATCAAGGTTATTAATGATTTTGATAAGATAATCAAAAATATTGCATTAATTAAACAAAATTTTGAAAATCCGAGATTATACAGCATTAGATTACGTATATATCCTTCCGCAAATTGATTTTAAAAATTCAAAAATATCCTATTGAAGTGATTAGAAAAGTAATTCTTGATGTTCCTTAATGATGTGGTCGTGAGTTACCCACGGGTGTCTTATTGTTCTAGAGACTGCAGGGTGTTGGAAGAGGGGTTAATCAACGATTCTGTTCCTACTTAATACATACCTAACAACGCAGGTTAAGAATTAAATTATTACAAATTAGGTGGCAAATCCTGCGAAATTGTACCTGTAGGGGTGAGGGGATGGAAAAATCTTCGAGCCTTTCTTCCCCTGTGAAGGAACGTCAGTTTGATAGAACCGGTTCCGGCCAGTGGTCACAGACCTTCTTCAGCTACAAAACCCAGAAAGCTCTGAGCACCCTAGGATATAAAAAATAATACAGGCATAAGCGTCAACAAAAAAGTTTCTTCATCTTCCCTCCCCTCACCCCTGCAGGGACAATTAAGAAGGATTCGCCACCTAATTTATAATGATTCCGTTCCTCATTGGTCCCTACCTAAAAACACGATTCGGCTCCACAAAGGAGAAAAGACTTCTCGCCTTCGATGGAAGAGCTAAAACATTCTCAACAGACCACACGCCACAAAAGCAGACCCCGAAGTGAACCCCCGCAGCACGTATCGCCCCGTCTAATCGCGACTACGTCCCAAACACGCTCCCCCTGCTCACAAAATCACCGCAGTTTCTGAACTAGTCCCAGAAATCTCTCTCCCCGCCACCTTCCCCAACCTCTGTTTCCCTAAAACCACAACGGGGGCCCTTGTTTACTCCGGCAAACTTCCCCGCTGAGAAACCGACGTTGGAAGTCAATTGGAGAACAAGTAACCGCCTTGAGGGGCCTCCGGTCTCTCACATCAGTTTTAGAACGTTCGGAGCGCCTGTCGTCCCATCTATACCAGACAGCGGTTATTCGGGATACAACCTGGTTTCATATCTAAGATCGAGCTGAACCCACTACAGCAAGTCAAGGTCGCTATGCGATTTTCTTTCGTGATCGCTTTTCACTTCCAAAAATATCGCCACCATCCACTATAGTATGCCACATCCAAGCCACATTTTCTATAGTATGCCGCTATTACTGCAAAGGGCACTCTCTACTTTCTTTGGAGTCAATGATCTGTTATAAGTTAAATGCGGGTTTTCGCGGTTTTTTGTGCGAGGTCTATAGGAAGGATTCTTCTTAGTGCATAAGAAGTTAAAAGTTCACAACGCATATCCATGTAAAAATCGGGAGTTTACTTCCCCACACAGCACGGAACAATGTTCTAAGGTGTGGGGAAATTCTAGACATTTAAGTGGATCTGATCATTCAAATAGTGTTTTACACTTCTTTTTTCTTCTGCGTACTCATTGCCACAAATGTATTCTTGTAATGTTGGAGGAATAAATTTTATTTTCATTTTGATTTCATTTCATTTTTACCGAGCGGTAAATGGAGCATTGATTTCAATATAAATGAGTGTATTTATATACGTGTCATTCCAGACGATATCTCTCCTTAGGATTGAGATAAACAATTCCGTTCTTACGTCAAAAAATCAAGCTTTCCAAAATGAAAGGATGAGTTCGTTGGCAAGCACTTTTTGAGCACTTTAAATTGGTCAAATTTAAAAAATTGTGAATGGTGGTAATTTATGAAAATTCGCTCCTCACACACGGCCATGCTGCATGACGTGAAATTTTTAGCAGTTAAAAAAAAAATTGATTGGTACATTTTCCAGCAAAATTATGTGCATCAATGTTTTAAATGAACTAGTTCATTTTTGATAGACCTCATTTGATAAAAATTCTGTTAAGAAATATACATTTCACGATTTTTAGCCTTTTTAGCCATTTTTAGTAAGAATTTATTGAAATTTGAGTAATTTAATGTACTCAAAAAGTCCTGGAACAACGAACTCATCCTTCCGTATAGTTGGATTATTTTGGCACAAACACGGAATTTTAATCCCAATCCTAAAGAGAGTTACCGTCCGGTATGACACACACACAAGGGACATTTGACTTTCCTTTACGTAATATATGTGTGTGGTAAAAGTGTATTTATTACCAGTGACAGATATTCATGTTCATCAACCAGTTCATTCATGTCCTAAGCAACAATCACACGTGTTTCTTCCCTTTCTAAAGCCACTTTTATTTTCACATTTTCGGCCAGGTTTTTGGCGATTTCGCTATTGTGGAGCGCTTTGAACCGCATGTATAAACCATGTTGTTTTTCGCAGAAGTTCAAATAAATTGGTCAATCAGCCACTGTTGTTCTGAATATTTTTTTCATTCCCGCATACCTTTGATGATTCCCCAGAATCACGGCGCTGTTCAAATATTGCTGCTATGTGGAGAGTTTAAGAATTATACGTTCATCATGTTGATACTGGTGTTCGTTTGTCAATTACCCTTTGTCAATTAATTGGAGACGGCCGAAGGAATTTTTGTTTGAAATGTAGATATCATCAATTGTGCGAGTTGACAGAAAAATACCGACAGGATCAGGGATTTAAGCCAGTAACCGATGCTTTGAAATTTCCGACGTTCCAGCGAATCTGGTTTTAATGTGCATGCATACAACTTGAGAGTTGCGTGTTGACAAATTCAATACCCCAAAACAGAATCAATCCTAATAATACATGAAAATGGAATTTGGAGGCAGGTCCTTCAAAAAGTAGTATAATTTATGCATGAGGAAATCATACTAAACAGCTTTAAAAAAAAAAATTAATATAATGATGAATCTTTTCCATAACACAACCTCAAGCACTGTTACTTGAAAATGAAGGTTATCGATTATGCCGGGTCCCCGCGAAATAACATTTCTTTACCCGATCCTATCTATATTCAATTTAATTACTGAATATTTTTCAATACTTAACGGTGTATATTTTTTTAATAAAAAATACCTGACGAGAGAAGGGAAGTGAGTAAATTAATTTACTTCAGAAATTGTTATAATTAATAATTAACTAATGCAAAAGAAAAATCACCACGTGAAAGAAAAATATGCAAGGCTGTCTATCTAGAATTCGTATAACAACTAATATTTCAACATTTATGTTCGGTTGGTATCTACAACCGAAAACGAAACGATCATGTGTACCGAAAATGTGTTACAACAATTGCTGATGATTTCCGCTTACAGCGAGTCGTTGCTAGGGAAATGGTACCTACTTCGTAACTTTTCATCACAAAAAATTCGTTGACCATTCGTTCGAAAGCACTCGATTCATCCAACCATATAATGTTAACTATCGCGAAGTGCGTGGCCATCAAGCTGAGTTATGAGCATGGTTACTTGAATAATTGTTTACACACAGGTAATCATTCTCAATAATTGATATTGTGAACATGATTGCAACTACTTGTAAGTTACTGATGATTTCATTGAGCTGGTGGTGAGTCGTTGCGCTGGTGATAAGAAAATAAAACAACTTGACATAGGAGTGATGAAGATATACCGCAAAATCTAAGTCAGTCTTACTCGTATTATGCGGGTTTTACGGGTTTATGAGAAACGCGTGAGCTAAAACACATTCTGGATTTCAATAATTCCATTCGAAGTATGTAAATCGAGATAACTAGGGGTCCAGGCTACGAGACGCAAAGCCCCGAATTATGATGAAAATTTAACTATTAGATAGCCATTCTACGATGATCACTGGTAAAACTTTATGTACAATCAACTCATCAAAAAATTGCGTCATATCAATTTATAGCATATATTTAGGTTACGAGGTAGCATTTATTTGTTTTTCGACAGGTTTCCAGCACCGTCAGCACACTCTTAAAAATCTGGCGACATTTTGGGTTTATTTTTTTCAACAATGAACCATTGTAATCAAAAAAAAAGAGAGAGAGGGAGAGGAAGTCTGCCAAGTTGGGCGGTATAAGGAATTTAGGTGCCCCCCCCCCCCCCCAGAGGTGCAATGGGGGCCTAAATCCTCATAAAAAGGTAGAGGAGAGTAACAGGCATCCCGTCAGAGAGATACCCACTCCTACTAATGAGCTTTTAATGAGCCATGTTCGGAGTAGATTGGTTTTCCAGTCACCTGGAATCCCATCCAACGCCAAACCCAGCTGCTAAAATGATCGAGAACAGCCCGAGGCGCCCGTTGTTTCATCAACGGAACGCCGACAGCGCTATCTCTGGTGCCGTAACGGGACCTCGATGGACCTCACAGGAGGTAACTCTGTTACAGCGGGCAGTATAGTTCCTCACACATTGTAATATGGACGTATTTTTTATAGAATTAGTTGACTAGCGCGTCAAGTACGGGAACCGCAAAAGCTTGCGATGAATTCAATTTACACGGATTTAGAGAGATGCATAGAATTTTCTGCATAGCGCAGTACATTTACTGTTATTTTAGTAATCAGTGAAGCGCAAAAAACGGAGATTCATTCTCGATCAATTTGGTGAATGTAACAGAAATACTAAAAGCGCCGAAAACAGAGGCATAAAGAAGGGTGAGCAGAACAAGTTCATAGTAGAGAGTAGAAGGAATTATAGCTGACAGAGAGACAAACTCCTTCTAATTTCTCTTGTTGATGAAACTCAAGACACGCGTCGCAAGCCTGGAGGTGGTCTGACAATGAGAACTGGCAATCGTATTGATGGTTAAATATGTGACAGGAGAAGGTACATATGCAACGAATGTATGTAGTTATTCATCCAGTTACTTATTCTACAGAACGTGGAGAATCTCGCGTCAAAAGGAATAGAGGATGAATAGACATCATTTTCCTATCGAACCCATACATATATCGCGGGAAGCTACCTTCGGAAGATCGATCTCGGCAGCGAAAAAGGGACCTTCTGTATAAACACAGCTATTTTTTCCATCCAAGTTCCTTTTGAGTTTCCGAGTTATCAAGGGATAAAAAGAACTACCTTTTCCTCCCTTCCTAACCGAGTCCCAGCGCGACGAGTTCCATTCACTCTCAACGTTCACTTGTTTGCTTATTCAGGGAATACAGGATGAAGTTTTTATCGCCGCGAAATCGTCTTGTGTAAGACGGAGGGCAAAAGAGAAACCTTTGCATGACTATTTCATACGTCAAGCTCATTCTGTTATATCAGACCGTCTCATTCAACTTCGTTTGCAAGGGGAAGCAACGGAAAAGAGCTCATTAGGAAGTTTTTCTGAAGCACATATAGAAATAACTTTTCTTTTCCACTACACTCTCAGCAGCAGCTCTCGACAGACATTGAGTGAAACCCTCCAATAACTATTCCTCGGGACATTGAAATATTACCAATGAGTGAGCCATGCGTCGTTTCCATTTCATTGTGAAATCAGTGAATACAAAGTTCACGTAAATAGCGAGTTCACGCTATCATTGTGAATGTTTCAGAATGCAATTTTTCTTGCTTTTTTCCCATCACTACCAATAGATACGCGAGACGGCACATCGCTGTCTTGTAAAACAATCAAACAACAATGCGACAAAAAGCGCGATGTACCATAAGACTAGCCCAGTTGACGAATAGCTAAAATGTATCCAATTTAATTTCTCGTCGGATTCTTTCAGTTAGATGGGTGTGAATACATGCTATCTTTGCATATTCTGCAAAGACCGACGGGATCAGTTCTCTCGGACTCCTTCTGTCTAGATCAATTATTTCAACAGGCTGGATTCTTTCATTAAATTTGGTGCAGTGGATGCAGTAACCAAAATAGCAATTCGTAATATCTTTGCATATTCTACAAGGAGATCGACTGGGTCTATAATTCGACTTGAAAAGTCAGTTTAGCAAAACTCATTATTTCAGTTTGTTAGGTCTAACTACCTGAATGGTAGTTCGCTCTGGTTTAATTACCTGAATGACCTTTTCGCTGATTCGCTTTTACTTTGCAAATTCTGCAAAAAACCAACTGGATCAGGAAATAGTTCCTCCCGGTTTATGCTGACTTGACGGATCAGTTCGAAAAGATGAATTCTCTCAGTTCGTTGGGAGTGACAGTCAAAATGATAATTAGTGCTCTCTTTTCATATTCAGTTAAGACAAAAGGACCCTTGGGACGTCTAGAAACAAATCGTGGAGTCTAGAGCCCCTCCAGATCAGCTGAGTGAGATCCATAGCTAAGTTCTTCGCTATTCAACCTATGATGATGACATTTGAATTAAAACGTGTTTCAATTATTATTCCACATTTCTATTCGAGGACCCTTATCTTCAAAACCGAGGATGAGACTAACTTAGTGAGATGTATACAGCTAATACCCTTCTGACTAAAAATGATTTCAACAATATTATGTAGATATAATTAATTTAATTGGCCATCCAAATTATTGATAAGAGTTAATCAAGATTGATGTACCTGCTCGACTAAGGATATAATTTTAATAAAATGTTTCGCTTCAACGTCACGACACTGCATTATTTTCACCCAACCACAACTTAATCGTCGAGCACTATAATTACACGCAAATCTCGTGCTCTAACGATCTGATTGCTCTACTTGTTTATCACTTTCATCGTTTATACTGTTTTTCTCTCGTGATTTGAGCAGTTTAGCTTAGTTGTTCATCAGGTCGTACGAAACATATCTACGAGCACAATCCTTCAGTTTCCATGACTCGGTAAACAGAAAAACAGCTGGCAAACGAAATCAGCTTGAAATATTGGAAACAGTGATATGAAATTGCATGTGTTTCCAGACATGTTTTTCATCTGATGATTTTTTTAATCATGAATGTTTGTAATCGACCAATAAGAAAACAATTGCAACCCTTCTCAAAATTCATTGATTTACTTAGTTTCAAAATGCGTAAAATCTAAAAATCGAAAGAAAAAGGAAAATAAATAAATCCTAAAATAAATAAATCAGTCCGACCGCCGTACGCCGTTCGATGGTTTCCTCTGAAACTACTGGACAAAACTACTTAGCTCAAATACCATAGATCAGCTGTGGACGTGCCATTAACATCGTATCACATTTGATCAAACCTGAAAGGTGCCCAGTAGTTAAGAGCTAAAATATTAAAAACTCGAAATCTCGAAAACCTGCAAGGTACCAGTAATATTTTTCGGATCTTATTTCTAGACATCGTTCCAAAGAATCGGATGATACCACCCGGGTCGCTATATGCTGATCCATTTGCTCTCTCTAAGAGCTAGAACATTGACAAGAAAAAAAGATCACACGAGTCAGAACTAGTGAACATAGTAAAATCGCCTTAAAACTCCAATCATATAGCAGCTGAGTTAATTTCAATTGCATTATCACTTCACGAAATCGAGTTCATCACAACTTTTATCATCTAGAGGTGGACTTGTAATGCGTAGGTAGGTAGGTGATTTATTTTATATAAATGATTTTCAGTTGGTGGGTCAGCTCGTGTTCAACTCAGAAAGACTAGTAAAGAGTAGGTGTGATATTTAATTTAATCAATTTCTCCTCAGTAGATGTCCACGACTATGCAAATATGGGTAATTAAATGTAGGTATAATAGGCTTCGATAAAAATGGGAGACAGGTGTTCTGAGTAGAATGGCTATCCCATACAGAAATAATAGAACCTTCGTGTAATAATTTGCAGAGTTGTTTGCTAAAGGGAGATTCAATTCTAGATAGAACCATACCATAACTTTATCAAAACCACTTTTATGCTCAAACTGAAACTTTTAGAAATGGAATGAAATTTATTCATCTCCCCACAATACGTACAATGTAAATAATCATATACCTATTGAATCCAATAAAATCACTATTCATGAATCATTATTCATAATAAATACACATAAAAAAGTAGTTTGGTGATAAATAGTTGAATACGGGTTCTTACATTATGAAAGAATGGGCCAATAGCGCGAGCTAACATATAGTCTCAAGTCTTGACGTTTCATAACTACCCTTAAAATGGATCTTAGATATTATTATTCTAGTTTTAGCTTGATTTTTTTATTTATTTATATTTTCTCATTATCTTCTTTCTCATGTTTCAATCAAGTTTTCTTTTTAGGGAACTTTCGAAGAAAAAATGAGCTATTTAAATGGCTTCGAAAATTTTTAAAGTGGGGGGGGGGAGGGGGGGGGGCTCTTAGGCTTGCAGAAAGCGGGCAGCATCACGCGGTATACGCGCCGCTGTCGTGGTTTTGCTAATTCACGGCAGTGCATCATTAGCTCATGTGAGGAAGGTTTAGGTGTGTTAATTAACTTTATTAATTTATTTCAGTAGGCGTCTACACCTATGCAGGCACATTAGGTAATCTATTTATTTTTTAATCAACCCAGTGAAATACACTAAATGTAGTAAAGTATTTTATGTGCGAAAACAAACATAGTTTCAAATCAATATACAGTCTATGCAACCTTTCTACTTCGTAGGATGATGACATAGTCAAATATCGTTTTGTTCCTTAACTTTAGTAAAACTTACAAAACTCTTGCATACGAGTCTACAATACACTAGGACATTTTATGTCTTTAGTTGCAGACTCCTATGCAAGCTCTAAGAGCTACTCATCTGATCCGGACCCTGGGCATCGTCACGTAAATGTGCTAAAGAGACTACATACGAGGCTACATTACTGCTTCCTAGAGTGTAAAGTATAGAAATTACCTATTAAAATGATTTAACCACCACTTCAAAAATCAAACTGTTCTCGCAATATTCGGATCACCTACTATGAATCAAATCATCAAAACACCAGCTCAATCAGAAATATTAACAAGCGGTTGCAATCATGTTCACAATATCAATTATTGAGAATGATCACCTGAGTGTACACAATTATTCAAACAACCATGCTCATAACTTAGCTTGCTGGCCACGCACTTCGCAGTAGTTAACATAATATGGTTGTATAAAACGAGAGCTTTCGAACGAATGGTCAACGAATTTTGTGGGATGAAAAACGACGAAGTACCATTTCCCTGGCAACGACTCGGTTGTAAGCGGAAATCATCAGAAAACCAACCGTAACGCTTTTTTTTAACGCTTTTTGTTAACGCTTTTTTCGTACATGTGCCAAAGTAAAGACATGAAATGTCAACAACGTAAAGTTGTGGGGTCCTGGTGCTGTTCTGCAGTGAACTAATGCGGAGGCGCAAAGCCTCAAGTTTCGATAGTAAATATGCTATGAACGGGGTTTACTAATTATAGGGTGGTCCGTGATAAACGGACACATTTCAAAATCCTGTAACATTCACAAATTCGATCGTAGGGATTAAAAAATAAGCAGAACGTGTAGAGAAAATCAGTAAGTTTTATTCACAATCGAAAAATCGGAAAAAAATTATCAAGTTTTAAAAATTATGTCATTTAAATGACGACCCTGTTTGGTAACGCACAGTTCAAGACGGTCCTTGAAGTTCTGCATCACTCTTTGCACCATATCTTCCGGTATTTCCGCGATTTCTCGTCTTATTGACTGCTTCAATGCTTGAAAGGTTCGTGGTTTGTCCACGTACACTTTAGATTTCAGGTGGACCCATAGAAAAAAGTCACAGGGGGTGAGGACTGTGCGTTACCAAACAGGGTCGTCATTTAAATAACATAATTTTTAAAACTTGATAATTTTTTTCCGATTTTTCGATTGTGAATAAAACTTACTGATTTTCTCTACACGTTCTGCTTATTTCATAATCCCTACGATCGAATTTGTGAATGTTACAGGATTTTAAAATGTGTCCGTTTATTACGGACCACCCTGTATATACCAGTGACCTGCGAAGTATGGCTATCTAATACAGAAATGATAAACCTTTGTGTAATAATTTGCATCGTTTCAAAAGGTGATCGTTCTTGGCGTTTTTTCTTCTTTTGAGTGAGTAGGTGTATTCGATGGGAGGGGGAGGGGGTAGCAACCGATATAACGAAAGAATCATCTTTTCGAAAAAAAAGAAAAAAAGGTTTGAGGTAGAGCACCCCCATTCATCAAACTCGGATTATCATAAACCAATTGAGACGGATTATAATGACGGATCCCCTCAGACTGAAAACGTGACTGGGTGCATTCAATGGAAATTGTGATGCATAGTTTCGGACGCCCCTCCCTGCAGGGCGTCGGATGATGTGCCGGCTTTATCAGCGGATGCCTCTAATCCAGGGGGCGCTCTCCCATCGAGATACGAGAGGTTTTCATCCCTACGATTCCTACGTGACTCCCACCTCCCGAAATTGTTGCGGGATGGGGGTGGGTGCCAGGGAAGAGACGGGCACAATATGTGGCAGGGGCCCCATTGTCTACAACACAATGGGAGACCCCGACCGGCCCCCATCTGCCTTCCGTTATCGCCCTCGAACAGGTATTACCCGAACACCAAACTGTAATTACTTCAAACGGAAGGATCCCTCTCTTGTCGCATTTTTCGCCTACCTCCACTCATGCAGGTTCGCTTTGCAGATAGTTGGGAGGTGCGCATGTATGTTCGGTATTGCAGTGCATGATTTCCTCAGTCATATGAGTATAGGATGTAACCTGCTCGTCTTGACATTCAAAACATAGCTCTCACCTTCCGTTATCGCCCTCGAACAGGTATTACCCGAACACCAAACTGTAATTACTTCAAACGGAAGGATCCCTCTCTTGTCGCATTTTTCGCCTACCTCCCACTCATGCAGGTTCGCTTTGCAGATAGTTGGGAGGTGCGCATGTATGTTCGGTATTGCAGTGCATGATTTCCTCAGAAAGTGAGCTGTCATGTAAGTATAGGATGTAACTGGCTAGTCTTGACTGTTATAACTAGAGCTCGGATCAATATGCACTTTAAAACCTCAAAATATGCATTTAAAACCTCCGAAATATGCATAAATATGCACTTAAAAACCTGGAAATATGCACTTAAATATGCACGTATCCCAAATACATAAATTGAAATATTCACTTATCCCTAACATATCAAGCCGTATATATATTTCGAATAGTGCTAGGTATGTAAATCACAATGCGAGGAATTAAAACCACTAAAAAATTTAGATTATTTGTACGGGCGACGGGAGAATACGCAAGAATAACCGCCTAAAGTAGAATCACTTAATTTTTATAATTTCAATAGAAATGAATCTGTTGTACTACCACAAAAATTAGTTCGTTTGTACAATCAATATCTTCTCCAAATTGCCTACTTTAAAACTACGCCTTCAGTCTGAAAGGACCATTCTTAAATATATGAAAATGTTCTTTCCACATCACACGACACAACTATGAAAGACTATGGATCTAGATCTATACACATGGAAGTAGAGCAGCCATGGACATTCCCCTTCATAAATTCGTAACAATCTTAATACTCTGGTCGAAGGTAACGTATGCATTCAATCCAGTCACAGTCTTCTCCTAAGTGCTCCCGTATAATCCGATTATAAGGACAGCTGTAATGTCTACCTAGCTTATAATGGCAGCAGTCGTTGTCTGCAGTGTTAATCTGGATTTAGTCGAAAAACAACCTGCGTACGGAATCAACCAGTACCTGCTATGCCTTTAGCCTGTCATTTACCTCGTATTCTGAAAAGGTTTTGGATAGGTACCTACCTTCCTTGAAGATACACGTGACGAAAAGCGTGAAAATTTCTTTCAAAAACTAGAATATGTTTGCAAAACGCCGAAAATATGCAGTTATACGCACTTACACCCTAAATATGCACTTATATGTACAAATGCCCAGAATATGCAAAAATATGCATTTTAAATTTGAATTTGAAGTAGCCTACAAACACCCAAACATCATAATTCGTCGAGAAAAATCACTTTGGGCAATAAAAAAGTAATATGCAAAACCCGAGCTCTAGTTATAACATAGCTCTCATTTAAAATGGAACTACTAACGACATAGCTCTCATTTAGAATGGAACTACTAACTACTAGTAGAAACAACTACAACTGGAACTACTAGTAGTGGTTCGCAAGAGGCTACAAAGTTGTATCTGGCACATAGCAACACAGTGCCGTAATATCCATCTATGGCACAACTGTTGGTTTCAGCAGAAGTCGAGAAAAATGAATTATGCACATAAAAGTTGTTTATAATGTGTGCAAAGGGACATAATAGCCGGTTGTTTCAAAATTCCTTAGGTCTAGACTAATAATTGATTGAAAACCCTTTTTTCCGTACCGTACGTTACTTGTACGTACGTCAGAAAGGGTTTGAAGGGAAAAACTAAACTTTCGGGAAGTATATATGAAGACACATATATTTGCGTTGTTTATAGAGAATATAGCACATATGCATGTGTATACATGAACATGCTGCAAAGCCATTACTGGTCTATAAGTAATAAACCGTGTATAGTAGGTATATTTGTTACCGAAACTCGGAGATTCACGCCTCCAAATGGGTTCACTGCATTACAGCACCAGGACCTCACAATTTTACGTTTTTTAAAAGTAAATTTAAGAAACGAGACGATCGATGACTAAGTTATCTCCCAACCAAGTAGAAGAGTTGCACGCACACATACATTATACACTGTATATTGATTTGAAACTATGTGTGTGTTTGCCCATGACATACTTAATTACAAAGAATGTATTTAAGTAGGCTGATTGGAAAAAAAATCACTCTCAGAAGACCCGACGCTGATAAGTTGTCTTCGGTATTCACTAACATCGTTTTCAAGCCATTCCAAAAGACGATCTATTCCAAATTTCACCACTGTTGGTCGACCAGGACAGAATTTAGGCTGTGACCTCCTTCAAATGAACATTTAAACGTATTCTACGAGGTTCATTTCATGACTGTATTCTGATAAAGGAAGAAATTAAGCTTTCAGACCGCTTCGCGTCATACACACACACACACACACACACACACACACATATATATATATATATATATATATATATATATATATATATATATATATATATATATATATGATTGACTCGTACAAGACTATTAGTATCGAAGCCATACATATTTACATGGTTACTTGCTTCCATGACACTGGAAAGCAAGAATTATGACATCAGGGGAAAAGGATAGGCCAACAACCATGATATTCAGCACGATTCAAAAAGAGAGTTGCAGAATCAATACGAAGAAGAAAACACGTTATAGAGGGTCAGCATGCTACCTTAAAACAAGTCACGGAAGACTAACCGAGAAAAAAAGAAAGGATTTTGCTGATATTTCAAACGCAGATGTCTTTATAGCTTGACTTGCTTCAACGACAAACGTTGCAAAATTCCTATTAAAGCGCAAAGGAAAATAACAAATAATAATAAAAATACCTAATAATAATAATTATATATATACAGGGTGTTCACACGTAGGATTGGTAATCTACTAGGAATCTATTCTACAATTAACTTCCAACAAAGAGTTTCTCTTTGCAATTATTTTTAAGCCCTTGATTATTGGAGTATTTTTACTTTTAAGTTTTTCGCATTAACTACCTTACATCACTAAAATGGCCAAACTAACTTACGATGAAAACTTAAAAATAGATATAACGTTGAAAAGAGCGTTAAATTTCCACAATTCAAAACATCAAAACGATTTAGGTGGGTTGAGCCTAGCCGTTTTTATTCGTAAAGATATATCTTCAAAAATTTATATTCATTGAGAAGTGATGCGCAGCGCATCCTAGTGGATTGTCTCCAAACCTTGAGCGCATAGATCATACTGCTGAGTATAGTTTGGTGGTCTGTATGCTCGCAATCTCGCATCTCAAAAACTCATAACATCAATTAGTCCATCCCTTAGTAAAAATTCAGATTAGTTGGACAAATAGATCAGGATGATGTAATAGTTTGGTGGAGGTTTGGCGTCAATCCGTTAGGATGCGCTCGGTACCGGCATCACTTCTCAATGCCCCAGACTCTCAGTAAAATTGCATCAACCATCAACGTTGGTCGGGAAGAGTTTCAACGTAACTAGGGTAATATTGAGTTGGTTATATTATTGAGGGGACGCATGGTTGAAAAATTAATTAGTTACAAGTTGAAACTTGATTGCTGAAATATTTAAAGCCATTTTGGGACTGCTGGGTTAAGTTGACAAGGTACGATACGTAATTACCATACGTTGCTCGTTGTGGAGCACAGAGTACACAGGTAGTATAAATATACCTATATAAGCGAGTGAAATAGGTATGTAGTTTATAATTTTGTTTTTTCCTTGCTTAAAGCGTTAGATACAAGAAACGTTTCAGTTTCCAGCTCTGAAGTAAGACGCAGGTTTATAGGTTTTGAAATTAATGAAAGATGTACAATTAAGAAAAGGAAATATTGGGAAGTAACGTATAATTATGCACCATTTCAATTTTTTCCAGCTTTGACTTAATAGGTACCTCATATAGAAATGTGATAGTAGAGCGGATAGTACAAGAGATTTTGAAGAAGTTTTTGAGCATCGAGATGTCATGCAAATAAGCAGAATAAAGTCGTGTAGAATAATAAATATAACGCGTGAATAAACATTCACATTATTTGGTTATCTCTTCACGCCCCTACATTAAAATATAATTAACGGCCTCGATATAACGTTGTTGAGCATATTTGAGTTATTAATTAAGGTTATTATTCTACTAGTGAAAGGTAAACCAGGGTGGGGCAGCATTTATTTTCATTACAAATATTGTTCCATATCAAACAGCACGTAATTACAAAAAGTCCAATTTCACAATTGAGAGTTCATCACCATTTGCTTATACTCGTTGGCAGAAATCACTGACAAATTACGAGTATAAAAATAATGTAATACATATAATAGAGGCTGTATAAAGTATATACTGTTATATATACATTTCGATTTTATTTTAATGCACATGCGCACTCATACCTTGACATACAGCTGAATACTTCAATTCGAAGGAAACTCAAATTTACCTGCAACAAACGAAATGAATGAATAACAACTGACTAATATAAAAATGCAGCAAATTATCACACAAAGGTTTTTATTTGTGAAATGTTCTGCGTAGATCTGAGGATAATATCCTAAGGATTAATTAGGATAATATCTAAGGATTATTATTCCCGGTCCTACAGGGTGAGCGTCCCTGCGGCCTCTAGCTAGCGTTGGTTCACCATAGGTGTTAGGCCTAAACGTAGGTCCAACGTGCCCTCCATGTTTGTTCCTCTGATATACATGTTGTTCGGCCAAAAACCTCATGGACAAACAATTGGAAGAACACGGTGGTGGTTTTTTCGCTTCTGTTTTGTGTGTTTTCGTTGTGTTCAACGTAGGACGTGGACAATCAATACAGAAAAACTCTATTTAATTTATTCCAGTTACCAAATCAATGTGGATAAACTTTTACACCATAAAACACTCCACATAATGGTGTGTATCATGATTATACATGTGGCTCACTTCGAAAGAAACTGTGCAGGAAAACCCCATTTTGAATTCATGTGTTTATATGATACACAATTATTTTTTTGTTGAAATGCAGTAAGAACATCATA
Source organism: Adelphocoris suturalis (assembly GCA_030762985.1). Lineage (NCBI taxonomy): Eukaryota > Metazoa > Arthropoda > Insecta > Hemiptera > Miridae > Adelphocoris > Adelphocoris suturalis. The sequence continues at coordinate 34,420,707 of CM061050.1, read as the reverse complement.
AAACGATGAGCATCGTAGGTTTTGAGTATGTTTGCCATGCAGAAATGGGGAAAAGTACTGTGGCGTGGGGAGAAACCCATGGTTTATAGGCATGGGATTTTAAATGATATATAGGTACCTTTATAGTAGCTTTATCCATCCAGCATGGTGGAGGGTACATTGTGGCCTACAGGTAACCATTGGCTCTATCGGTATGGTACTTGGAGTTTTGTTATTTAGAAGATTTGCATTCGGAAGAATTAAAATTTCCAGAATTTTGTAGACAGCAACTGAATGAAGGATGAATACGAATGCATGCGTGGAAGGGCAATCTAATACGAAAATAATGAACCTTTGCACTATAATTTGCATTATTTTCAAAAAAAGCTTCTCATATCATTCAAGACAAGTCTTATGCAGTCATCTACTTTACGATCAGTTCACGCAGAAGCCAAAAAAGGCGAGCCGGAAACCGCTCAAAATCTACGGCTTCCCCCATGCCAAGTTCACCTCTCCTGACCTCTATCTCCAATCACAATTAAACTAACGACGATGTTCCCTCCACCCCCTTCAACCCTAAACTAAACAATAGGTAATTTCCTCTCCTCCCTCCCCATCCGAAAACACCCCTAAATCACATTGTTCCCCCGGTAAATTTCCCTTCACTCATTTCACCACCGAAGTGACCAAACTAACGATACATGCGCGTGTTCTGCGACGATCCAAATCCCCATTCGTTTGTATTGTTCGCATCACCAATCAATAGACCGTTCCCTATTAGTGCTCCCACTGTTTCCCGCCGATAATCGACTGTTTAGTGCGTCGGTTCGTTTGTTTCCGTGTCATTTTAATGTTTTCTCCCAAACGAAACGGGAACACGGCTCATTTTGAAACAAGCGGTTTCCACGGTTGATGAATAAGGCTTTGTCTATTTAGCGACAGAAAAATTGATGTCGCCTTGTCTCTCCGAAAACTCAAGCTTTATCACGGGGGTTTTTCCCGTCCTTTTATCGAGCAAAAACGAACGTTCCACATGACACAAATGGAACTGATGGAATCGCTCTCGAATTTTTTTCTTGTTCGCCTTTTTTTCCCCGAACCGTCCCTGTTTTTTTCTCCTATATAATCTCTTGCCAACGAAAACTCTCGCGAAATGCCTCGCAATAAAAATGGACACATTGCCGGACCGGCAGCCCTTGAAATATTAAACTCCCCCACCTCTCTCCGTTTTCAGAGCACCACGCAACATGAATTGCCTTTTACGCTCGGTTTAGAGGGATAATTGGAACCAATTTTGAGATTTGAAAAAAAAAAAGAGGTTTTGAGAGATTTGAGGTTTTGATTGGTTCAACAATACAGTGCGGGGAATTGAAATGATGGACGGGTAAATAATTTTATTCGTGAATCAGGCAGTCGTTCGAATGTCAACTTACGTAATGAAACTTAAGAAATTCTAACAATGCCAAAAAAAAAAATCAAGAATTCAATTTATGTGTTGTTCCACATTGTGGGCATATAAAATACTATCGAACGAATACAATCGAGGAAAATTGATATATTCATACGAAAAAATAAAAAATCCAGAGACTTTGCCGAACGAAGAAACTACTAAAACGAGAAACTATTAAATTATTAAAGGGAATGATGAGGGGGGGGGGGGGGGGCACGAGGCATATATATCGCATTTTGGTGATAGCGTAGCAAAACATTTTTATAACCCCCCCTCAAACTTTGTCACTTTACGTTTCAAGGTGCGTAGAATCCAAATTTGAAATGTCCGTCCGCCGTTCGTTGTCCGCCGTCCGGGCCATAAAAGGCCTAAGAATTGACTGTCGCACATAGACTCCATTTGGGGTCTAGTTGGTCCTAACGTTTAACCATCCCGATCGCTTTACTCGCATAGATGCTATGGGCCAAAAACGGATGAAAAAGTGTCATTTTCGAGGCTTTGAGTGTCAGACTGACGTGTTAAAACTCCAACCTGCTCAACCACAACTGCGCAAGCTAATATTCAACGGTTAGGATAACAATGGACAGTAGAACTTCGCAACAGAACACTTTAGGACTAGATCATGCACGACCACAACTGCACGACCTAATAATTATTATTCTCATGCGTTAGGATAAAATTCACTCATCTCAAAACGCACAACTTTCAAATGAATGTTGATGGAAAAATATGAGTTATATGAGAGTGTAAGCGTAATAGGGCGGTGAACCTCCGGTCGTGAGGTAACGAAACCTAGGGAGTAGGCCCAGGGTGGCGTGGAAAACTTCCTACACTTGTATTGCTTTCGAATTTCATGTTCCTTCGAGGCATGAATATACGTTTTTTTTTTCTAGGTCATATTTGTGTGTTAATACCAATCCTTTGCCTAGGCATATTTAATAACAAATCCTCTCGACTTTTCGTAAGTACTTAGATAATGATACTATTAAGGCCTGGACTAATGAAGGAATAGATAGGAGCTCAAATCGATAAATATAAACATACGTATATAATTATAGAAATATAGGTTGTGGCAACTCGAAATAGGACACGCCGAGGAGTCTGGACGGGCCTTATGACGTACGCAAGCCAACTAAAACTATGATCATACTCAATTGAAAAAATAATAAACCTTTGTGAAATAATTCGCAGCGTTTTTATTTTTTAGAACAAGAATATCACGAAAAGGAGACCCACCTAATCTGTGTGACAAGGAAGTGATGGTGATGGAGTAATTACTCATTCAAAGGGTAGAGGCGATTACCTGCTACACCCAGAGGACATCCTGAAAGCTGATAGCCCAGAAACTATCCCAAGATGAAACATTTGTACGAACCGAGAGGCTGGAACTACCTGTATCCATCACACTCTAAAGGCTACTTCAAAAAGCAGGGGGGGGGGGGGAGGGAGAGACAGTCAATATTCGAAGGGTTGGATGGTGGGTTCGAAACCACGCTCTGCAACCATGTGACAAGGAAGCGATGGAAATGGAGTAATTACTCATTCAAAGGGTAGATGCGATTACTCGCTACACCCAGAGGAAATCCTGAAAGCTGACCGCCCAGGAATTATCCCAAGAGGTAACATTCGTAAGAACGGTGAATGAGAAATTACCCACATCCATCACAACTCACTTACTTGTAATCACCTCTACTTCTCCCAAGGGCTGTGTACCTAATTTTTGGCTCTAGGATGTACAGGAGGGAAGTTAGGTGCATCACACTAGGCTGATCTAACTATCTCGGGATGACTTTCAGTGGATGGCCGATCAGCTGAGGGCCTTTTAGGCTAATTCGCTCCTTTTTGACCAACCGCTTTTTTCCTAGACATTTCTTCTAAATTATTCGATATTTACTATAAAAAAAAAATCTGGGGATCTGGAATTGTAAAAGTGTGAACCCTTTTAGAAGTCGCGAAGCGCCAAGTTTCGATGATATTACTAGGTATACCTGTATGAAGTTTAATAATTATACACCAATGATCATCGTAGATAGGCTATCTAATACCGAAATAATGAACCAGTATGTAATAATTTGCTGTGAATTTTTCTTTTAGGGAAATTTCAAAGAATATAAAAGTTTTGAGGCTCACTGAGACGATTCCTGGATTTCAATACTTTTTCGAATGAATATAAATATGTGTATTTGTTTATATCTTTGTATTAAATTAATTACGTAGTTGTGTGTTATTCCAGACGATGATTCACCTTAGGGTTGAGAAAAAAAATCCATTCTTGCGCCAATAACTCTAGCTTTAGAAGGAAAACGGTTAATCAGCACTTTTTGAGCACAATAACAACGTCAAATTTCAAAGAATGTGCTCGAAAAAAAAGTGAAAACATTTATATTCAGTTCAAAAGGGAAAAAGATCGATTTCAAGAGAAAATTTAATAGGGAAGAAGATACCAACAACAAATTGGAACATTCAGAAACGTTTGCTCATACTTTTGCCGACAAGTATATAAATTTTATTACAATCTGTTAGAAATAAATAGGCCAAAACTGCAGAAAATCTAAAAATCCCGAAAATTTGTTTTTATACCCAATAATTTTTTTTTTCAAGTCTTGTTGCCATAATTTAATCATTAGCAGTTTCTGTGCTCAAATTGCCCAACAACATAACATAAATGAAGGTAACTAATGAGGAAAAAAAGAAGTTATGGCTCTGCTGCATGGCCATGTTTTAATCTATGTATCTTGTCAAATTTTGAGTCTCGTTATCAAAGTAAAAAACTAAAATTTATCGCAGTAATGCAATCTACTATTAAGGTTGCAGAAAACATGTGGAAACAGCATGCCTCTCTCTTCTCGCTTCCGTACTAGTAAAAATTCAAACCTGTGGATGGAGGATGGCCCATTTATTCACCTCTATAATACGATTGTGCCACACTTATCGGATGGACGGACTTGCCGATTTTTTCGTCGTCCGTTATCATTTTTATTCGCGTTTCTCGCTGATCCGCCATTACGGAGGGACCCCCTGCCACGGTCATTCCTAGCTCTATCTGTTTTTTCCCCAACTGCCGGAAAAAGCGGGGTGTTTTACTCATTTATCTCGAAGAATTCAACATTTTTTTCTCTGCCCCCGTCAACCTCTCCTACGCTTAAAAAAAGAAGGCCCCAGGTTCGGAGGTGTTGCAGAGATAGCTCTTTGTTGGGGACGATAGGCCCTTCTATCCGATTCACTTCTCACGACTGTACACCGTGTATTTCACTTTTTTCAACTGGATTCAGAGCTGAACAATATATTTTCACTTCTTGCTAAAAAAAAAGAAACTGAACAGTAATTTCGCCCATCCAACCTTTTCGTTTATTATTTTCAATAATGAACCTTTGTAATCGACCAAGAAAGACATTTTTTGACCCCCTCAAAATATGTTGGTTTACGTTTCAAGATGTGATAAAATCTAAAAATCGAATTAAAAAAGGGGAACAAAAATTCGTCCGTCCGCCATACGCCGTCAAAAGCTTTTTTCCGAAACTATTGGGCAAAACTTTATGAAATTTGGCTCAAAAATCATTCATCGACCAGATATGTGCCAGTAACATCGGCATCGATTTTGGTCAACCCCAAAAGGAGCATGATTAAGGGCTGAAATTTGAAAAATCTTTTTCTCAAAAACTTTTATGGTAACAGTCATATTTTTTAGGGTCTCAATGATGGACATCATCCCGGAGAATAGGATCAATCCACCCGGGCCGCTATACTTTCATCCGTTTGCTGTCCTAAGGGAAAGAATTTTGGCAGAAAAAAATATCAACAGGGAGCAAATCATTTTATTCTTTCCTTATTTAGGCACATTCAACCATGTAGTGGTCATGGGTGCCGAATGCAATAAAAGCAATTTACGACTTGTAGTATATTGATAACGTCTTTAGGTTATCGAAGATCGTTTACAGGTGATTTGACTTGTTTCCCAGGAGTTCTTCTAGATTTCTTGGAGTTTCAGGGTGCAGGTTGTTGGAGGATGGGTATTACAGTAACAAATGACGTATTGTGAGCTGGCATTTACAGTATCAAGAAACGGAGGTTTTCAAACCTTTGTTTCCTTTCCCACACCACCTCAGGTGGGCACAAGATGGAGGTTGGTCCCAACCCATCTTGTGATAGTTCACTGCACTCCATGGAACAAGCTGAAGTTGTCGGCTCCATGACGCTGCCGTATGCTCTCCCGATATACATACTGCACTCATGCGTCCTTACATTCTATGATTTTGGCACTACTGGATCTTCTTCTACTTCTCTTGGCCTCTCCAAAAAAACTCTCTTGTGTTGTTTGTCTCTGGCTAGTTATAAACTGCCTCGTAGATAGTTTTCTTGTATCTATATTAAATATAGTCAGTGGTTATATCATTTGCGATTGCTCTAGTGTTGGTCCTTTCGATTTACCTCATCAAGTAAGTAACTTAATCGATTAATACATCTCCCGATCTCTCTGATTTCGCACACAGGTTACACGATTCTTACTTCCTTCTTACTACATCCACTTTATGTGAGTATGCAATGGTACCATCTGACAGTTTCTTCGTTCGGCAGGATGAGGACCATGATACAACAGTTTTCTTTACTTCCCTTAGGTTCTGATGTTGCATATTTTGCCAGTCTGTTCGTCATTTGCTCCATATTACTCCAAGTTACGTTGATATAGGTAAAACTTGTTACCTTTATTTACATACTTTGAATGAAATGATTGAAAAACAGAATGTGTTTTAGCTCACGCGTTTCACATAAACCAGTGAAACCCGCAGATAAGAATGAATCAGATTTGCGGTGTATCTTATCACTACTATGTCAAGTTGTTTTATTCATTTATCACCACCTCAATGAAATCATCAAAAATTAACAAGCGGTTGCAGTCATGTTCACAATATCAATTATTGAGAATGATCACCTATGTGTAAACAATTACTCAAATAACCTGCTCATAACGCAGCTTGTTGGCCACGCACTTCGCTGTAAACATAATATGGTTGGATAAATCGAGGGCTTTCGAAGGAATAGTCAACGAAATTTGATGGAATAAAAATGACGAAGAACCATTTCCCTAGTAAGGACTCGGTTTTAAGCGGAAATCATCAGAAATTGTTGCAACACATTTTCGTTACACATTTAAACGTTCCGTTTTCGGTAGGAGATGGCTGAAACACATTCTGTGTTAATATACGATTATTTTGAGGCCAAATCGTTTCATTGATGAAGTTAGCTAAAAATAATGATAAGGTGATGGAAGGGTAAGGTCTAATGAATGGTAATTTTGCATTAATTCCATTAAAATCCACGGAATTTTCAATTTCAAGTTAAATTTAGGAACTAAGAAGGATAAATAACGGTATTTCACTCGGTTTTTATGTTTCAAGGCCATTTTAAATATAAACTCACTGTTTCAAATGATGTAAATAGCTTCCGAGAAAAGAAGAAAAATCAATATTTGCAGAGGTTTGCGAAATGAACAGGATTAAAATTCAAATTCAGCATTAGATTCACTAACGAATGCTTATAGTTTCGAGACTTAACAAATCGGTACTCATACTTTTTCAAAATGACATCTTTCTACCACTGGTTTTCAATATCCATTTTCTGATGAGAAGAGATAGAAATTAAAAATTAATAATCAAAACGAGAATATTATTCACTAAAACCTTCGTGAGAAACATCGTAGTCCAAGCCAAGATGATCAGAACAAGAGGAAAAATTAAATATAAGATTTCAGAGAAATAATGTCTTTAGGAGTTCCGCACATCAGTTTTCTGTTTGGTGAATTTAGATGTGAGCTTAGAGTTACCTACAGAGGGTTATTTCAAGTAAAAATCATTAATTTGAGACCAATTATTACCACCCTAGATGCTGAAGACGTTTTTTCAAATACTTTCATTTTGACTTTTTTCCACCTGAAACACGTTATTGAAATACTGTGGGGCGGCCCGCTTACAGAGAAGGCACTTTTGATAGGCACATAGTCGTATTATATATGTACTTGTCTATTGAGTATTTCATCATCATATTTCATAATGTTTTCAGAATGCTCCTAAACAGATTTCAATAATGAATTTTCAATTTTTCCTAATTTGAATTTGTATTGTTCCAAATCTTTTGCAATACGTCGGTTTTCTACGAGACTTCGTTGAAATTACAATTCATATGGTTCACAAGGACAAAAAAATGTGTGCTAGACAAAAATCAATGTAATGCCACAGCCTAGATGTTTTATAGGTGTATCCCGTGGTAGCTACCTAACTTACTATTTAATTCATAGGCTTCCATTGAAATTCCCCTTGCAAATCAATTGAATCTAAAGGTTGGTTACTCAGTGAAGTTTCTAGGAACGACATTGTACCGTTCTCGCGGTCCTCGCAAAGCAAAGTTCCATTATAATGAATTTATAGAGGCGGGGGACGTCACATCGCGGCAGAAGGAGTAAAGTTACTAATTAGCTCTTGAATAATCCAGCGTACTAATTAGACCGGAGCGCGGCGCGGTGATAGTGAATTTATTTAGCGCGGGGGATGGGGATATAGTCTGAGATTATGAGGGATGGCTTTCTTAATTTAAAACCCGACAAGTTCTACCTCTAAATATGAAACGGGGGGTTTATTTATGTGGGGATCATCCGAACTAGGTAAATACAGGTTTTGGTGTAACCAAGGGCAGGAAGCTGGGAATGATTACGTACAGGAATGTTCATTATTTCAGGATTGGATAGCTCATAAGCACAGATCAGCACAATCACTCACTAGTCAACAGGTAATTAATAGAGCGAAATTGTAACAAAAGCTATACTGACAGAGGACCATCTTATCCTCACATTCCCTTAAATTTCATCCAAATCGATTGCAAATTGTGAAAATTAGGCTTGCTACAAGGATTTGAAAACCCAAACACACACACACACACACACAAACAAGCGCGTGCGCGCGCCCACGCACGCACACTTAGAAAGACAGACAGAGTACGAAAGTTGGTCAGAATGGTCTAAAACGTAAAGTGCTGGTGAACATTATAACTGTGGAGAAAATATATTTTTTCATCCAAAATTGGAAATTTGAATTCATCTTCCGAAAGTCAAAACAATGCTTCCACTACCTAAAGGTAGACCCGGAAGCAATTAGAAAATATTAATTATAACTAGTAAACGAGTTCCACTATCTGCCTTATTACATGGATATGTATTTTTTTTTTAAATTAATTTATTGGTTTTATACAATTTATACAATTTTTTCCTGGACACACCAAGATCTGAAGATGTCCTCAGTAAGAGGACGGAACGTTATCAAATAAAACAATAAATGAAATAATTTCATTTATTTTCCCTGGGCCGCATCCCGACGAATTCCAACAAAACAACGGTCTACTCATAGAAATGTTAAAAATAACTGTGGAGAGAAGCAACTACAATGAGTTGTTGTTAACAGTCGACTGTTGTCAAGAGATGAAAATGTTTCCTATGGAGTGGAGTAAATGATGCTATTGCTTTACGTTAAGAATATTGTAACCGGCTTATTAAAATTGTTTATAGTCCAATCAACTTAGTTTAGGAATGTAGCCAGGTACGTATGGAGGGGGAAATCGGTAGCTTGAGATGTGAACATTTATCACATAAATCAAGCGCTTTCCAACGAGTGGCAAACGATTTCTGTGCGATGAAAACTGCGGAAGTTCCATTCCCCTAGCAACGGCTGGGTTGTACGTGAACATCATTAGACATCAACTTTTCCGTGACGAAAATTTTTGGTTGACCCACAAGAGCAAAGACATATCCATGTCAAAATACACGGATCCTACAATATTTAATTTTAATTCATATTCAAACTCTCACGGAAAAATACTGGGAGTTTCATCCCATATACATGAAAGGCAATTCGTTTAATAACCTTGTGAACGAAAAGCGATCAAATCAAGTGGAACATACATGAAAGGACAATTCGTTTAATAAATTTGTGAAAGAAAAGCGATCAAATCAAGTGGTACTGGTACATTGAATTTTCAGTGACACTACCCTTCATTTTTAAAAGTGACCACAAGACTTTATCTACCTTGGTTGGCTTGTAAGGACCAAAAAAACAAGAAATAACCTGTCTAACGACAACCAACCGAACAATCAATTTACCAAATTGAACTGGAAGAAAAGGGGGAGCTCGACAACCATTAAAATAGAGATATAACCTCCTTTTCCGTTACGTTTTTTTCTTCGCTATATATTAGAGCGTATGAGACAATGAATAATGTAAAGCACAGAGGGCATTGGGAGACAAATACTCAAGAATTACTGTGGCTGGAAGAACTGAGGGGGAATGTGGTGTATTACCATACAGATTACTTTGCAAATTAACTGTGTAAAAGGTTCTCCCAAGAAAATCTGATAAAAAAAAGGAAAAAAAGAGAAAGCCAAATAAGAGGCTCACGAAGGGGGAAATGGAGTTGAAATTAAATTTATTTCTAGACGTTGTCGTTTTATATTCTGTTACTGTTGTGAACAGGGTGTCAAGTCGAGAGTTTTGTTTAATAACGAAACAGCTTTCTATGGAAAACATCGTCACAGTTAGGGCCACTAATAGTAGCTTTCAGAACTGTTTCTAATGGCTTTTACTAATATTTTATGCAGAGGGCGAAATAAATTCAGAGGAACAAAAACTATAGACGAAATTGAAAGAGCTTCGAAGTCGTAAATGTTCGTCAATAATTACTACGACATTTTAATAGGGTATAATTTCAAATGTGAACTATACAGAGTGTGTACAAAACAGGTCTGCCAAACTGCAGGAGTCGATTGGACAACTTATTTGCAAAAATTTTGTCCGTTAACAATTTCGAATTTGGATTTTTTCCGGTGATTTTGACCTTACGTCATTAAATTGGCCCTAACTCCCTTAATTTGCTGTGTAAAATCAAATTTGAGGATACCGTCTGTAAGGACAATAAATTTCCTATCGGAGATATGCAAGTGTTACCATTTGATTCAGCGTAAAAAAAAACAAAAAAAAAAAAAAAAAAAAAAAAAAAAAAAAAAAAAAAAAAAAAAAAAAAAAAACAACCGCTGCCAATTATTACACAAAGGTTTATTATTTCTGTATTAGATAGACCGCAGTGTTCTACGCAGAACACTGGTCCGTAATAAGTAGAAACCAATCCCAAGCCAGTATTTTAATAGAAGGTAATTTTTCAAGAAAACCCTGGAGAGAATGAAAAAAATGTTGTCGCCAAAATCACAACTTTCAATTTTCATCCAAAATGTTAGGCCATTCTAAACAACACTAGATTTTTGTCTGGCCGTCTGATCAAATCTTCGCTCTGCGCTCGCGAATAACTTAAAGCTATCAGCTGTAATTTTTGTCATAGCGAAATCGTCCAATCTCGCTCAAACTCAGAGGGTAGACGGAAAAGTAAATTATTAATCGTCCCCGTCCCTATACATTTCGGCGCGATCGTTCCATTAGTAGCTGGTGCGCATGCGTGAATTTAGAATCCCTGCAACAAGCAAAATTTTTCTTCGACTTCGATTCCAGACTATTTATTTCGGGAAAACAAAAAAATAAACAGAAAGAAATTCACCGATCTCAAACGAAATTTTTAGCGAATTCTCCTAAAAAATGGGGTTATGGAAATGACTCAAAAATGTATATATATGTATGTGTCTTTCTAGACAATAACTCCTTAGAATTGAGATAAAGAATCCGTTCTTTCGCCAAAAAAGCAAGCGTTTCAAAAGAAAGAATGAGTTTGTTGGACAGCTTTCCTTTAGCACATCATATTGCTCACATTTGAATAACTGTGCTAAAAATCACAGAGAACAGCAACGAAAAATCATCACTCATACAAACATGCTGCATGATTGGAACTTTTTTGAATTTAAGTCAAATAAACGTTTCCTTTCTTTCTGCTTCCTCACTACCAAAGGTAGAGAAGGTTTGTTTTCGTGAAAGAAGTCTAACACATTTTTGTCCTCCAAAATCAAAATTTCCACTTGCTTCTTGCGTTTCAGAGCTAGCTGATCAATTTAGGTTCGGTGTCTGTTTGTCTGTGTGGAGTCTGTCAGTCTGTCTGTCTGTGGTAAATCCTTGACGCACAAAACTATACCAAGTTTCAGTCCGATTCAGATTAAACTTTCAGGGATTGTGCGGGATAATGTTTAGACGGTTCCTAATAACTTTCATTGCCGTCACATAAACAGCAGTCTGTGCGCATGCGCAAAAATTAATTTATTATAACGTCGATTTCTTATTATCTATTGGTCGGATTTCGATAATGTTCCAGAAAAATTCCTTATGAATTATATCTTGATTGATGGAGTAATAACTATAGCGCATGCGCAAAACTAAAATTGATCGACACAGAAAAACTCCGAGACTGATGTATCGATTTTTATGCAATTTTCAAGGATATACCGGTTTTGCTCCTTGTTTTTCCTCTATAAATTTCCTTGCCGTCGGAATACTATGTAGTAGTCTGTGGGCATGCACGAACATTAATTTCTTATAATGTCGACTTATCAATCATTTCAACTCGTACTTTGTTCTTCAACTAATTCTTTACGCCCATGTTATAATATGAGAGGAAGCCATACTGCCCACCTAACTTGGCAGACGCTTTTAGGTGCTTTTTGGTGCTTTAGTGCTTTTAGGTGCTTTTTAGGCGCTTTTAGGTGCTCGAATGAGAGCACAAGATAGATGATTTCTTTTTAAATACGGCCAATTTTTTCTTATTCGTCCGTTGAAAGCGTTCGGAAAGTGAAAACATTGAATCACGAACGGTGAACAGAGAGCAGAAGTAAAGAGTTGACGGGTGCACCAACAACCGTTAAGCCTATCGATTCATTCACCCTCGAGAGTTTCCCTAATGGAGAAATCCAGTCTTCATTAAACACGAGGACCGACCAAGAGCCCCTCCTTCACATAACCTGCCTTCAAGATTAAACCGCAACATAACCTCCCCTAGAGTAGAGCACCTCTCATCACCCCCATCACCAGTTCGATGCCTTACGTACCCCAGCTTAACTTTCAGGCTTCCCGTACTCTAATTTGAGGACGTCGAACTAAATTAAATTCCATCCCTCCTGATGTTTCCGTTAAGGGAAACTTGGGGGTTCTAAAGACGGTTTTATCGTATTTCTATACAAAACCGTTTTTCCGGCGACGGTGTTTGGATGGTTATGACGAAAACCGCAGGACCTGTGTTTCAAATATAGTACCTTGATATTATAACACACCTGGATATTTAGAATAAATCTAAAGCCACAAAATTGTACTACCACGACATAGCTCGGGCCTTAGGTACCTACCGCTGAAACATTAATGAGGTACATGATGGATAACTAGACAATGGGGCAGGCCGGATTTGAAGGTTCACAGCGAACCTGTGGTATGGAGGTGGGCGAACCTGTGGTTCGGTATCGAATCGAATTCCCCAGCATCGATGTAACCGCATTCGAATCAAACTGCTGATTTCGCTCTGATCTCACTTGGATAATCTATATTGGTCCTTTTCTGTTAATGATGTGTATAGTTTGGTGGTCTGATGCTCGCAAGCTCGCATCTCAAAAATACATAACATCAAGTCTCTCTCAAATCTCTAAGTCAAAACTCTGATTAGTTGAACATATCAAGTTCGATTTTCTCATCTTTTGACCAACTCTTCCGTTGATTACTTTGCTCAAGTATAAAGTCAACCACTAGAGCAGGCAGGTCTCTATTATTTGTTGTTGGATTAACTGTTATTGGTCCGAATTCGGATACTAATCTATAGGTATGTCCAACTAATCTGCATTTTTGCGACGGGATTGACTACTTGATGTTATGTATTTTTGAGATGCGAGCTTGCGAGCATCCAGACCACCTTACTGTACACATCATCACAAACGGAAAAGGTCCAATATAGATTATCCATAATAGATTATCCACGCGAGATCAGAGCGAAATCGGCAGTTTGATAAGATAACGGTTACATCAAAGCTGGGGGGATTCGATTTGATACTATACTACATACCACCATGTTCGCTGCGATCGCGATTCGAATCTGACCTATCTCTATTGTCTAGTTGATGGATACAGCTTTAAAAACTTATTAATTGAATAGCGATGAAATTAATAGTGAAATAAGAACTAGATAGTGGTTCGAGAACTATCACAAATTATTGTACAATTGAATTCGCATAATTCTGTTTCCAGGATTTTCACCATGATTTCAAGATTGTACCATTTCGAATTTCATACTCAATGAAAGTCCTGACATACCTCCAGTCTAGTGTATTATAATTCAGTTAAGCAATACGATTCAACAATAAATCAATAATTTGTTTATCTAATCTAGATAAGTACATGGTGAAAATGGACTGTTGATCTTTACTACTGAGCAACAGCTTGAAAAAATAGAGTAAAAAAAGATCCATTTAATTACCTACCATCAATTGAGTGAGGGATATGCAAGAATGCGGCGTGACAGGTGAAGTCATCCTTTCGCCCGACCACCACAAGATAGTGTTACGCAAATTGGGTACAAATTGTGTAACACGGTGTATTTTGTAACGCTGATCACGTAAACACAATAGTTGCAAGTGACAGCAACAGTAGTTGCAGTAATTCTTGTAGTAGTGTTGCAGTAGTTGCATTAGCATGCTCATTTGTAACCCCACGAAAATCGTTTACCTCTCATTGGAAAGCTCTACATTTATTTCAAGTCTTCTGTAGCTTCTGTAAACTCCACCTGAAAACTAGTGGTAGGTTTGTAGAGAAAAAAATCCCCCCATTTTTATACCCATACCACCCATGGGTGTGGAGTGGTCGACTTAGGACCCACCTAAATCGATTATACGTCCAAAACTCGTAAACGAGTTCCTCTATCTGCTTTACAAGCAGATACCATGTTACATGGATATGTCTTCGATTGGGGATTTCATAACGGTCGTCCTCGAGAGTTGAAAACAAATCCTCTAACTTTGGACTGTAGGCGACGAAATGTAGGATAAAGAATTTATTTAAACATTCTTGGAGGCACAAAAAGCATACTATAAATTAATTTCTCCAATACAGACGCAATGAGTTGTTGTTAACAGTCGACTGTCGTCAGGGGATGAAAATGTTTCCTATGGGGTGGAGTAAATGATGCTATTGTTTTACGTTAAGAATATTGTAACCGGCTTATTAAAATTGTTTATAGTCCAATCAACTTAGTTTAGGAATGTAGCCAGGTACATAGGGAGGGGGAAATTGGTAGCTTGAAATGTGAATATTTATCACATAAATCAAGCGCTTTCCAACGAGTGGCGAACGATTTCTGTGCGATGAAAACGGCGGAAGTTCCATTCCCCCAGCAACGGCTGGGTTGTATGTGAAAAACACTGAAATTGTGACATCAATTTTGCGTGACGGAAATTTTTGGTAGACCCCCCCAGTGCAAAGACATATCCATGTCAAAATTTCAGTACGTCAATACATCGTTTGGGTATTTAACCATTCTACATGGTGTAAAAGTAACTTTGTCATAAAGCGTGTCGTTTAGCAAAATTTACTAAAAGAGTTAAATTAGGTGTCAAGCGGCGGAGATCCTTGCGATGCGCAAATATTCCAGAATATGTAGGAATATAATTTTAGGATCATTCAAGATTCACAAGTAGAACATGTTTGAAAAGTTGTTAACATTTTGGAGCCAATAACTCCGGTTTCAAGCGAGTAAAACTTCACTTGAACAAACGAAACATTTCCTAGATACTCAGTTAATTAACTCATAAGGTCATGCTACTACATTTCAACTCCGAATCCCATACTACCAATACAACTCTGGTTCGGAAAATATTGACCTAGGGAGGTATTTATTTTTCCTTCGACCCTTCAATCGTGACTAAGCTCCTCTCATGAGTGTTACTTTTCCGAGTGGCGAGTTAAAGAGGTGTATGCGAGAGCGGAAAGAAGTAAAGAAGCGACCTAAAGCCCGAAACTAATTACGAAAAGGCAATTTTGAGGCTGTCGAATACACGCGTGCACTTGAGGACGGGAAAAGAGATCGGTGGAGTGGCTTCAAAGGGATTTTTTCCAGAGGCGCTGCCGCTAAATGATGAAACACTCTGGGGAAAAAAGGGGTAACATGGAGCGGAGGGGACCACCAAATCCTGGACGAAGTTCCGATGAATACGAACGCCGACTCATTAGCGGCTAACGAGGGTGGGCGCTCACAAAGAGTACAAATGACCCTCAAAGGGGGCAGAGCTGTAAGGTAAGAGGCTACTCAGCGGCCCTGTTTTGTAATTAGCCAATAATTGAACCCTTTTAGAACACACGGGTTCTTTGAGATACCGGAAACTGGCCGTAGTCTTTTAAAGATTCTTTTCCGGGGAGCTAGTATCTTTCGAATGTTTTTGTTGTCAATTTGCCGATAGTGGAGGTGTAATTTCATTGGGTGCAGGTTCAATATGCGCCCCACACAGCCCGAGCGCCCCACGCTCAAACTGTGTGCGCCCCACAGTAGCCTCACTCTTTCCTGTCCACAAGTAAACACCGTGTTGACAAATACTTCGCCATTTAGTACAATCGATGAGTGTGGAAGGTGTTTCTTTATCGCAAATACAAAGGGCGACGAACTATCAACATCAACATGATTTCCATTCCTATAGGAGTGATCAGTTATCTTCTGAATTCCACTGGTCCGCTAGGCTGCTCCGTGACTTTTACGAACGTATAGGGAAAAACGATGATTGTGCGATCATTTTTTTTTACGTGAACACGATATTTTGGATTCGGAACCGGAAGGACCTTGTTATACATTCAGACGAATGGGCGGTTTACACAAATTTGAGCACGATCGGTTTCCGCTAACCCACCGTCAACCACCAGCAAAACTACGTCAACCCTTCATCAGGAGCCCACACACAGAGCATCGAACGATCCTGGCTCGATGCAAAAATTGATATTTTAAAGAAAAATATAGGGACGACGCGGGAGCTGTTCCAGTTTCACCTCGATGCGTTTTGCTGACGGCAATTGAGAAAAGATCTATTCTTGGCCTTCCTGAAGGACGTGAAGGAGGTGTATCGGTCCTAATCCCGTTCCACAAATCGACGAAGCAGCTTCTGATTATTTTGACATCTAGGTAAGCCCCATGCACATTTTCCTTTTTTTTCATTTTTTGTGGGGCGCGTATTGAACCAGAAACACGACTGTAGGGCGCGTTTTGAACCGGCACCTTTGATTGTTGGGAAGAATTCCCCACTAAATGTACAGAGCTGAGCCTGGTGGAGAGGTAACCACATGAGCTAGTGACCACGACCTAGCGAGACTGACACCCGTTAGGCAGGCAAAACGCATGGATACATATGTATTTATTTATTCTACGATACAGGCAAGTCCCAGTACATAGCATGAGTATTAGAGAAAAATAAACAACAAGAATGCTCAGTTTTGAATTTAAAAGTGTGACATTAGCGTGAATGAGTCTGACTTCGACTCAAAACGGAATTAAGTGAAAAAACGTTATCTATTTTCACAAAAAATAAAGAGTTACAATACTAAATCGATTTCGACGGTTAGACAATCAATAACATCAATAACAAACAATAACGTTGGATTTAAGGCCCATTACCACTGAGCGCGCACCGTTCGCAAACAGGATTTGAGAACGTTCTTGAACATGGTGCGCGTGCTCGTGTTCTTTGCGCGTCCTGTTGAAACAGCTTCTCGGCGCAAGGCTCTTCAGTTCCAGTCTGCAGTCTCCTTTTCCCATTTGCTCAGACCAGCGTGTTTCTCTGTGCCTTTATTTTTGTTGGTTTTATTTATATTTATTTTGTTTATAATTCATTGTAGTCTTGCGTTTCTTTAGTCCTTTTAATAATTCCAAGGTAGTTACGAATGCTCTCGCGGGAGGTGGTATCTCTCTTGCACACATTAACCTCAATTTTGTTTAATAAAAAATCAAAGTCGGACGACGACATGCGGCTGAAATTTTCAAAGAGGCGAGTTTCATCGTTTCTCAAATCGGCGAGAAGTTGTGTGTAGTTCCTTCCCCTCAGAAACGAAGATTCCCAAATTCTGTGTCGTCTTCTGCGCTTCACTTGAAGTTCCAATAAAAGAATTACCGATGCAGCACATATCGCTACCTTGGATAAAGCGGGTGCCATGATCAGGGAGCACGTGGAAGGAACTTTCGGATCGAGGCAAATGCGCGAGAACAACTGCTCGGTTGGTTCGGCGCATGCTGTGGAAACGCAACCCCCTTTTTGGCGTTTGCAAACGTTCTGCGCGGCGCGGCGCAGACTTAGAAAACTTTTGAGAACAGTGCGCGCTCAGTGGAAATGGGCCGTTAGGCAGCTGATTTATTGTATCCCATTCATTTTCAGTCGGTGAGTGCCTAACGTCCATGTCGATACACTCAAATTCTGTTATACTATTGTACTTTGATATCAACTCTTGCTAAATACAGAACAACTAAGTGTTGAGTGTAGGTGTTTCATTTAATTCAATTCATTTCTCCTCGGTAGGCGTCTGTGCATATGAAGTTAAATTTACATTATGTGTGGTAGACAAGTGTTCGATTCCAAAAATATAATCCGCAACAAGATGGGATACACTTTTTACAGCCCCTAGGGCTCCTCTACAGTAAAAACAGTAGCTACGATCCAAGGCAAGAACGAAGGGTGGTTTGAACTTTCCAGAGCATGTTCGCATTTATTCTTCCTACACTGCAATTCTCACTTTTGTCTTGTCTCAAATCTCCGGTCCAATCTTGTTTCACCCCTTTTTCTCTCGCTTATCTCACCCAAAGGACTGCGGAGAAGGGTTTTTTAATTGTGACTATAGTAATTGTAAAAAACAATGCTCCCCCACCGTTCCGTTGTAATGGCCTCAAACTTTCCGCACAATCCTTTCATGTGCAGCATGCAACAAGGAATGCGAAGTGAGCTCTCTTTTTACACTTCTGAGCTTCTTTACTCTTCAGGATGTATCGTTTCTTCATTTCTTAGTCTTCTCATATCTCGAGTTCACCTCTCTTCTCATCTTTCATTATCAAAAACCTGGAAGTATTATTTTATTTTGAATTTTCAGTCAACTTCAATTTTCTCCTTCACTAAGAACTTATATGTATAGTTGTCTATTGACACCACGCTCGTATCGAAATAATTTCGGAATGACTTGATTTCAAGTGGCCGCCTTCAAGCCTGAATCCTTGATAAGGTTTCGTTAGTGCCTCCGAAGTCTATATGCAAAATAGCCCTAATGGCAGAGAACATATTTCGATTCGAACAAAGGCTTGCTCCGTTTCTCAGTTCCAATTTATTTTTAAATTTTCATGGATTATTTGGGTGAGCTTTAAGATGGTACCTTCTCAGTTTCATGGCTGTGGGATCGATGAGTGAGTTTTCTACAACGTATAGATTCATCAAGCTCTATCTGTCGGATTTTGTTAAATTTCGACAGGTAACTTGGGTATGAGTTTTAGAGAGGTTCCCAATGAGTTTTATCGCAATTCGTTGAGTAATAACTATTGCGCACGCGCAAAACTAAAGTTGGTTGACATGAGTATAGTTCCGAAATTGAAGCACCGATTTTGATGAAATTCAGGAATTGATTAGGATAGCCCCTAAACGGTAAGGTAGAATCACTCGGGGCTTGCGCGCGTGCGTAATCATGAAGTTCTGATAATGGCGATTTGTTCGCAATGTTTCTTTCATCAACTTCTTCTATTATTATTTGCTTATCAATTATTTCCATGTTACAATATGTGAGGAAGGTATACTCCCCAAGCAACCTGTCAGGCGTTTTCCCTCTAGCTTCAGATTCCTATATTTATGTTTTGAAATCATGGACAATCAATTGTCTACAACAACAAGTCTAAGCAATGGCTTTCTAACCCTAGCTCTCCGCTCAGGTTAGTTTTCGTGTTTTATTGAGAAAACTACACATGTACAAAGGTCGAGCACGACAAGCTGTTTTTTAATATTTAGGTTTATGTACATTTTATGTCTACAACAAAAATAGATAATTGATTAAATAATAAATAACGATGTCCTCATCACGCCCCTAATTAGAAAGTTCCAGTCATGCAGCCTGATCTTACGAGCGAATTTTCGTAAACTTTCGTACTATATTATGTTACATTATGATGAAATCATTGAGCTGTTTGAGTAAAAAGGAATTGTTAACCACCAATTTTATTGCAAATAAGTTCTCAATAATATTCAACGATGCAAAAAAGATATAGACTTTTTGGATTTTTAGCAGTTTTTCTCTATATAGAGTGAACTCAAAAATGGAGTAAAATGCACTCATTCGCATATTTTTATCTCAATCCGCTCTCGAGGTATGCTTTTTTTTTTAATGGTTCCTTAAGGTAGACCGTGTTTTTTTCCTATTAAACTTTAATTTCTACACTTTAAATAATTTAATTCTACTTTTCGACCACATTTTAGAAATCAGCGTTAAATTTCCTATAAGAATGGTGCACTTTGAGTCAGGATAATGTCCATCTATAGACGAAATTAGCAGGATGCCTTGTACCGAAATACCCTCCAAATTTGAACGAAATCGGGCTGATGGTAGATGATCGTGAAGCTTTAGAAAACAAAACTGATTATAGGTAGTTATATGGTCATGGTTGCATGGTCTGATTATGTGTTTTTGGAGCTGTATTCGGCTTCCGTTGAATTACGGATAGGATTTTTGCCTGACCAGTGTCTATACACCGATTACCGAATAAATGTCCGGTAAAAGGCGACTTTGAAGTTGTGGAACGTCAGTATTTTCAAAACCAATGAAAGACGGGTTTGTTGACTATTGTTCAACTTTTCATTAACATTTGTCTATTCTTGAGCGCAGAAAGACTCGAAAAGGAAGTATTAGCGCGGCAAAGGTGAGCCTAAAAGGTTTTTTCATTTCACTTATTAACAAGGTAGTAAAAAAAAAAAAAAAACCTCAAAGGCAATTCGAGTCATTCACTTTCTTCCACTTCTGGATGGTGGATGGTTTGAATTATAAAGTTGTGCACGGAGTGGCGTACAGAGAGAAAAAGGGGCGGTTCAAAAAGTTTGGGGAGGTTCTTAAATATCCCATGGAATTTCCGGCGTTCCTTTTCGGGATAACCGACCGCTTTCCACCGGGTTTACTCTGAGGAAGGTGGGTAGAATGAAGTTAATTAATTGGTCAATGCGGGATGATTACCCGTTGGTTAATAATTGATGTGGGTATCGTTTGTCCGGGGTTTAAAACGGAGGTTAAACGGTCAGGTCATCTGACACAAATGGATGTCGCGATGAGAAGCTATCGTATTGTTGGCATCAAAGGTTGGATTCTATTATTTTAATTTATTATTAATATATTACGTTTACTATCTGGTTACTGGAGTGAAAAACACAGGTCTGGAAGCAAAACGAACACATATTATTATAACGAATTAGAGAAATGATACATCGATCCGTCCGCCCCTTTGGACGTTCTTGATTATGAATCTCCCTAAAAAAAATTCGAAAAATAAAATTCAAAAATACCAATTCAAAAAACTGAATTTTACGATATACAGTGTAACTTAATGTGGGAATTTACTAAATTATTAGCATAGTTGGGCGTAACTAAAGTTGTGATTACAATTACCATTATAATCACAGAACCAGAAGATAATTACGATTACGATTACACTTATGATTACGATTAATAATATGATTACATTCGTAATCACAGTTTTTGTGTTATTATATTCGTAATCACAACTTTTTTTGCCCCTACGATTGTAATCACAAGTTTTTAATGTGATTTTGGCCGTAACAATCTATGCTCCCTATAAAAAAATTAAGCCCGTTACCGCAGATGTGCCCCTGTAACTACAGTCACAACCACAAGTTTTCCTGTGATTACAGCCGTAATCTTGGTTTTTTCTGTGATTACTGCCGTAAACTTACTTTTTCGTTGATTAATGCCGTAATCTTAGTTTTTCCTGTGAATACAGTTCGTTGTGATTACGATTGTATGTGGCAATTTAAAAGAACAATGGTGGTGTAAATTGCGCATATGCGTGGTGCGCGAAAATGTCATGGTTGAATTCTGCGCTAAAAATGACGAGAGATTTTTAACTCGTATACTCATTGATGGATATAAGCCGCTGGTGCATAACTCGTGAGACACCCAGTATATATAAGCTTATTAGCTGATTGAAATAAAACTATCAATAGCTTCACCATTTTGAAAAGTTTATTATTAAATGCACCATTTTGAAACTTGTTTACCTAATATTTTTATAAATTTGAATTTTTTAAAATTCATTTTAGTTGTTGGAGCTATTGCAATATAGCAATAATTTCTAAGAGAATTTGCTAAACATGCTCAATTAGTAGAGTTTGTTCGAATCGAATGATTAACCAAATTGACGGCTTTTTCCCGGGTAAGTACCTAAATTGGATAAAATACGCCAATGACCGTCACAGACCTCGCGACACAGAAAATTTCACTCTTTTTTTCCTCCTGAAGAAATCCATTCAGTGCATTCGATTTCCGTCGCTTGGATTCCTTTTTAGCGAACTCTCGTGGGAAATGAACTATTGCAATGGCTCGGAAAAATTTTAAATGAACATTATTGAAAAAGTTGTTCATTAAAATCCGTTTTGAGGCATTCTGAAACGAATCCTAGAGTTTTACGCTTTGTTAAATATATGTATATATGTGTGTGTGTATTCATATATATGTATCCTTCCACACGATAACTCTCCTTAAGAATCAGATAAAAATTCCGTTCTTGCGCCAAAAAACCAAGCTCTCTAAACGAAAGGATGAGTTCGTGGGCCAGCACATTTGAGCAAATTAAATTGGTTCTAGTTTCAGAAAAAAAAAAATCACTAAAAATCACTAAAAATTGTTAAATTTATATTTTTTGGTAAAATATTGCTCAAATAAAGTTTATCAACTATAAAATATAACATTCAAAAATTTATGTACAAAATTATGCTGAAAAATGTACTAAAAATTCATTGAATTCTGCTAAAAAATCGATAGGCACTGCATAAAAGCTAAAAATTCAAAATCATCATTTGAATAGGAGATTATTATTTAGAATACGGTTTTTGCCATACAATTAATAGTTAGCAATTTCCTTGCACTCCGAAAGCTCAAATTTCAAAACAATTCAACAGTAAACAAAACGATAATTTACGAAAATTCGCTCATTTATTTATTCATAAGTACGGCTTTCGCCAATCACATAGGGAATAGCAATAGAGTACAAATTATGTCAGGAAGAAAAAATAATAATAATAATTTAAAAAAAGTAACTTCAAACTTGGAAAGAAATGAAAAAATACAGAATGGAAAAAAATAGAAATAAATGCATCATTTGTATGCATCAAATGCGATTTATAACTTAGTCACAAAACTACTGTCACTGAACACAAAACACACGTAACTGCGAATTGAGGAAAGAGTTTCGGCTCCTCTTGAGATGCGGAAGACCATTTCAGAAAAACGATGCAAATTATTTCACAAAGGTTTATTATTTTTTCAATTGAGTATGATTGTAGTTATAGTTGGCTTGCGTACGTCATAAGGCCCGTCCAGGCTCCAACCTATACTTCTATAATTATATACGCATGTTAATATTTCTCGATTTGAGCTCCTATCTATTCAAATAATTATTGCCTTAATAATATCATTATCTAAGTACGTACGAAAAGTCGAAAGAATAGGTTATTAAATATGCGTAGGAAAAGCATTGGTATCAATACACAAATATGACCTAGAAAAAAACATATATTCATGCCTCGAAGGAACGCTGTACCCACCACAAGGTGCCGCGGCGCCTCCTCTCACTCCACCCCCCGCTCACCACCCCTCACCACCCACCGTGACCCCCTGCCAAGCGTGCCAGGCGTGCGTTCGTGCGTAAGTCTAACACTCAAAGCCTTGAAAAAGACACTTTTTCGCCCGTTTTTGGCCCATAGCATCTATGCGAGTAAAGCGATCGGGATGGTTAAACGTTAGGACCAACTAGACCCCAAATGGAGTCTATGTGCGAAAGAACGGGTTTTTTAAGTCAATTTTTAGGCCTTTTATGGCCCGGACGGCGGACGGACATTTTAAATTTGGAGTCTACGCACCTTAAACGTAAAGTGACAAAGTTAAGGGGGGGTTATAAAAATTTTTTGCTACACGATCACATAGGCTTATTATTGGAAATAATAAACCAAAAGTCCAAATCCACAGTCTGGAGAAGGGCATTAGTTTCACGAGGTATCCGATACATAGGTCTTTGCAGTTGATAATTGTAGGCAGCAAATGGTACATAAAATAATGAGTTAGAACGGGCTCATTCGATCATCCAGTATGACTGGAACTTTTTTATATTAACGTCGTTTCCCACTCTGACG
Source organism: Adelphocoris suturalis (assembly GCA_030762985.1). Classification (NCBI taxonomy): domain Eukaryota; kingdom Metazoa; phylum Arthropoda; class Insecta; order Hemiptera; family Miridae; genus Adelphocoris; species Adelphocoris suturalis. Next base: position 34,396,918 of record CM061050.1, on the reverse strand, counting down.
GGATAACATCCAGTTCTCCCCGAGAGGAGAAAATACATCAAACCTCCTTGAAAAGACCCCGCCTGGCGCTGGTACGTCCTCAATATTTAGGTGTTTTTCATTACAACCCCCCTCTCACGAATAGCACTTTTTTCTTGTGCCCCACCCCCTCCCCTCACACTCCAACACAACCTTTCATTCAACGGTATTACAAGGTTTTTTTTTATAGCCGTTTTTCCCGGGCTTTTATATTTATTTTCTTTCGGGTCGCTCTTTTTCGAGAGAGGCGATAACCACTTTTGAAGGGAATACGGTTGAGAGGGGGTGGAAGGAGGGACTTTTCCATCAAAACCAGACCCGTCGGCCCTTTCCCAGTTTTTCACCATAAGATCATACATAAGGGGGCATCGAGTGTTATAATGCAGGAAGATCAATCACCAGCTTTCATCACCACTGTCCGCGCCTCGTGATGGATCATGTTACCATTACCGGGTCCCGGCAAAATAAGATGAAATGGGTGTCACTTTTTGTTGTTGTTATTTCTTCATCTACCCCTCCCCCCTCCTATTACACTGTTGCAGGTCTCGCTCGATATTGGAATAGAATAGAATCATTTATTGGCATATGAGAAAACGCTGCAAATTATTTAACAAAGGTTTATTATTTTTTCAATTGAGTATGATCGTAGTTTTAGTTGGCTTGCGTACGTCATAAGTTGCGTACGTCCAGACTCCTCGGCGAGTCCTATTTCGAGTTGCCACAACCTATACTTCTATAATTAGGTATATACGCATGTTTATATTTCTCGATTCGAGCTCCTATCTATTCAAATAATTATTGCCTTGATAATATCATTATCTAAGTACTTACGAAAAGTCGAGAGGATATATGTTATTAAATATGCGTAGGCAAAGCATTGGTATTAACACACAAATATGACCCCCTGCGAAGCGTGCCAGGCGTGCGTGCGTGTTTAAGTCTAACACTCAAAGCTTCGAAAAAGACACTTTTTCGCCCGTTTTTGGCCCATAGCATCTATGCGAGTAAAGCGATCGGGATGGTTAAACGTTAGGACCAACTAGACCTCAAATGTAGTCTATGTGCGAAAGAACGGGTTTTCAAAGTCAATTCTTAGGCCTTTTATGGCCCGGACGGCGGACGGCAAATGGCGGACGGACATTTCAAATTTGGATTCTACGCACCTTGAAACGTAAAGTGACGAAGTTTGAGGGGGGTTATACACGATCACATAGGCTTATTATTGGAAATAATAAACCAATATATAAGAAAAGAAATACAAATACTTGTGAGTAAACATACGCCTGCCAGTTAAAAAGTTCAAAGGAACTTGTGTAAACTGGCAGAGCCTAAAATCATCCAGCCGAAAAAACATTGGAAAGTAAAAGGAACCAAATACCGATTAACGATCGATTTGGGTATACTGTTGGATTCTGAGGTTGCTGTTTCCGGGACATATTAGACACATTGTGAACGAAGCTTTGAAAGCTCTTGGATTCCTTAAACGGCATATGAGGGACTTCACAGACATCCACGCCATAACCTTGCAGGTTTCGCTCGATATTGGAAAGTAAAAGGAACCCAATACCGATTAACGATCGATTTGGGTATACTGTTAGATTCTGAGGTTGCCGTTTCCGTGACATATTAGACACATTCTGAACAAAGCTTTAAAGCTCTTGGATTCCTTAAACGGCATATGAGGGACTTCACTGACATCCTCGCCATAACCTTGCAGGTCTCGCTCTATATTGGAAAGTAAAAGGAACCAAATACCGATTAACGATCGATTTGGGTATTCTGTTAGATTCTGAGGTTGCCGTTTCTGGGACATATTAGAAACATTCTGAACAAAGCTTTGAAAGCTCTTGGATTCCAGAAACGGCATATGAGGCACACAGATATCCACGCCATAACCTTGCAGGTCTCGCTCGATATTGGAAAGTAAAAGAAACCCAATATCGATTAACAATCGATTTGGGTATACTGTTGGATTCTGAGGTTGCTGTTTCCGGGACATATTAGACACATTGTGAACGAAGCTTTGAAAGCTCTTGGATTCCTTAAACGGCATATGAGGGACTTCACAGATATCCACGCCATAACCTTGCAGGTCTCGCTCGATATTGGAAAGTAAAAGAAACCCAATATCGATTAACAATCGATTTGGGTATACTGTTGGATTCTGAGGTTGCTGTTTCCGGGACATATTAGACACATTCTGAACAAAGCTTTGAAAGCTCTTGGATTCCAGAAACGGCATATGAGGCACACAGACATCCACGACGTAACCTTGCAGGTCTCGCTCTATATTGGAAAGTAAAAGGAACCCAATACCGATTAACGATCGATTTGGGTATGCTGTTGGATTCTCTGGTTGCCGTTTCCGGGACATATTAGACACATTCTGAACGAAGCTTTGAAAGCTCTTGGATTCCTGAAACGGCATATGAGGGACTTCACAAATGAAATGTACAGAAAGGAGGTAGGGTATCGAGAATCGGTCGGTATCGGGAATCGACTCATTCCTAATTATTAATAACTAGAAAAGTGAAGGCTAGGTAAAATTTTTATTGATTTTTGACGTATAACCAATGAGTTACTAGGGAAGAGTAATTCCCTTAGTTTTCATAGTAAGGAAATCGCCACTTTTTGGAATGCTCTCATTTTATCACATCTCATGACCTCTAAGCCATTGTGGTGTCAAGGAATGCTGATTTATTACTCTACGTTATAAACTAATATTGTTTTGTTACCATAACGCAGTGTCCTACGTGGATTTGCCGCACGCGTCAATGCGTTCAGGCGTTCAAATGGCGGACCAATGAAATTTGCGAAAGTTGTCACATGACCCTGCCCGCGCGGCGACGCGACGGCGTTGAACGCTTCGGTTTGATTTTCAAACAAGTTTGATTTTTATCGCATTCGCCGAGCGTCAAACGCGTTTATATGATGTTTTTCTAACCTCTTTCAACATTTTGAACTTGTTTTCATACTTTTTCCGAACGTTTTCTTCTGTGATAATGGAGTAAGCTGATACAGAAACGGCCAGTTCTACATTTATTACATTTATTAATACACCTTTATCGTGAGATGCCCAGTTTCGAAGAAACTTAAGTACAATATATTGTCCAGTTTTTTAAGACAATGGTGAAAACAAAATACGAAGGTTTGAGTCATGCTCATGTGAGTAAATTTTATTGATTGTTCGGAGTATATTTATGTTTGATTGTTTTGAAATTTGAGCAAGTTTTCTGGAAATCGTTCTTGTAGTTCCTATTATTCTGCCATACAAATAAACTTTTGGATTCTACCAAATATTTGTTGTTATATTTTTTTTAAATCATTGTAACGAATTAAAATTCTTGTTGAATATAAATAGTAAAATTCTTGCGTAATTTTGTTGATGATGTAATTGAAGGTTTTTACTGTCATTCTTGCATATGATTTAAAGTGTTATTCACTTTCCCTCAATTTGGAGTATAAGTAGGTTTTAGCATACAAAAAAGACCTTTAAATTATCACTGATCTAAATTAATCACTGAAATTAGTGTTGATTGAAAGGTCTTTTTTATATGTATGATAAAACCTCATTATGGAACATTATCACACAACATCTTCAGAAACTCTTTTAAGATTATTTGAGTGTAAGTGATGAAATTCACCAAACTCGCTCCGGCTTTCAAGTATTTCCTCGGCCGGTCTCCTTTTTAGCGAATTTTTGAAGAAAATTAAGCTATTGCTCTCGCCTCAAAATTTGTGGAATGTGAATTTTTGAAAAAAAAATTATGCAGAAATCCGTTTCAGGCTATTCTGAATCATATTCTGAAGTTTAACGCATTTTTTGATGTATGTATATATGTATGTATGTATGTATACATGTGTCATTCCAGACGATAACTGTCCGTAGAATTGTGCTAGAAACTTCAAACAAATTTTAAAATGTTAAGGGCACAAAACGAAAGTTCAAGTTCGTTGGCCAGCTTGATCGGATTACATCTTCGGGTTGAAATTTTCAAAAATGTAGTCAACAATTTCAAAATAGCCTGTTTTTTGCGATTTGTCGTGCGAAATAATTTTTTCAGCATACTAACATGTGGTATATCCGGAATCAGCGTAAAATTTCCTATAAGAATATGTATCAAGTTTTCAAAAATTTCAAAGTTGAAAAATCAGTCAAAAATCGAAATAATGCCGTTCGCTGGTTGTAAAAATCGGTAATATTCTTCAAAAATTCGCTCATGGGGTCATGCTGCATGACTGGACTTTTTTTTATATTATTCACAGCTAAATAATACAAGAGAGCCATTAAGCTGGTCAGCAGCTCAAAGATGTTGATCGATGGCATGAATGCAAAATAAAATTGAAAAAATGAAGTTGAAAACAGGTGATGAGAACAGAACAGGTTAAATAGTTAAACTACGAAGTGTTTTTGCGTTTTCACGTAAGACACCATTTTTTTCTCCCGCGCGGCGTGACGCGGCAACGCGCCAACGCCCGTTTTGACATTTTCATGTCTTTGCTTTGGCACATAAACTAAAAAAACGTCACGGAAAATAATTGCTCACGAAAATTGCTCACGAAAATTGTCCCAAGTGGCCACAACGATGATTATGACCATCAGAAATGACGTTTTTACCTAATAATCCCACGATTCTGAGATTTGGTATATGGGCCCTTGAGGGACTTCTGAACACAACTGACCGATTACAGATCAGCTGAGTGGCTCTAGAATCCAGTTTTTTCCCTAATGATCCCACGATTCTGAGATTTGGTATGTAGCCCCTTGAGGGACTTCTGAACACAACTGACCGATCCAAGATCAGCTGAGTGGCTCTAGAATCCAGTTTTTTCCCTAATGATCCCACGATTCTGAGATTTGGTATGTGGGCCCTTGAGGGACTTCTGAACACAACTGACCGATCCCAGATCAGCTGAGTGGCTCTAGAATCCAGTTTTTTCCCTAATGATCCCACGATTCTGAGATTTGGTATGTGGGCCCTTGAGGGACTTCTGAACACAACTGACCGATCCCAGATCAGCTGAGTGGCTCTATAATCCAGTTTTTTCCCTAATGATCCCACGATTCTGAGATTTGGTATGTGGGCCCTTGAGGGACTTCTGAACACAACTGACCGATCCCAGATCAGCTGAGTGGCTCTAGAATCCAGTTTTTTCCCTAATGATCCCACGATTCTGAGATTTGGTATGTAGCCCCTTGAGGGACTTCTGAACACAACTGACCGATCCCAGATCAGCTGAGTGGCTCTAGAATCCAGTTTTTTCCCTAATGATCCCACGATTCTGAGATTTGGTATGTAGCCCCTTGAGGGACTTCTGAACGCAACTGACCGATCTCAGATCAGCTGAGTGGCTCTAGAATCCAGTTTTTTCCCTAATGATCCCACGATTCTGAGATTTGGTATGTAGCCCCTTGAGGGACTTCTGAACACAACTGACCGATTACAGATCAGCTGAGTGGCTCTAGAATCCAGTTTTTTCCCTAATGATAAGAAAATAATAAGAAAACACACATGAAAATGTCCCAATGTGTTGCAGACTCGTATGCAAGCATTTAATATACGTTGGTTTCCCTAATGATCCCACGATTCTGAGATTTGGTATGTGGTTTAACTTAGAGTAATAAATCAGCATTCCTTGACACTACAATGGCTTAGAGGTCATGAGATGTTGTGATAAAATGAAAGCATTCCAAAAAGTGGCGAACGTTTAAATTAATTTCTTATGATTTCTGATGATTTCCGCTTACAACCGAGTCGTTGCTAGGGTTTGATTGAGGGACTCTAAATTTATAATTACTGTCTCCATCGAACTAGCTAAAACATACGGAAAAACATTATTACCTACATACTTAAACTATTTTAAATTTGATTTTCTTAAACTGATAACTCTGAATTCGATTTTTCAACACAAAATAGAAAATAATAAGTTTAACGCACGGCTTGACGCTCGCGGCGGAGCCACGTAGGACACTGCCTAATGGAATAATCTTGTGAAAAGAAGGCACTACATGGTTGGTATACAACTGAGTAGTAGGTACCTACTGGTAGGCAGTAGGTAGTAGACATATCCATGCTCTTTTGTTTTTCCCATCAAGGGAGAAATTGATCAACAACACCGCTGCATATGGAACTTGGACCAATTCCATCTGAAGTTCACGTACCAGGCCTAGCGTTCCTCGCTAGAAATGATCCCAACATCCTCGCAATTACTCCCCCGCTTCATTAATTCCTAGGCAGGAATGAATCATTTCCCGGGGCCCACTCGAATATCGAATGTGCACTGGAAGGCACATCCGCGCTATGCGCCCCCGAACCCTAACAACTCGAGCGCATGCCGCCCCTAACCCACACGTTCAAGTCCACTTGTTCGGACAGTTAATTGGAGATACCTACCCCCTTCCCGGCATTCTCCAACGGTGTTTAATTAATCCCGTGTCATCCCCCCCTCTCTTCTTGCCCAGTACGAAAACCAGCCTCCAGGTAAACACGGAATTCCATCACAACAAGTTCAAACAGGTACATTTTTTTCCTTCCGAACCTAGGGGGTTACAACAGCCTTTGACGACCGGTTCACAAAGTCCGTTTTTTTCCTCGAACTTTCCACTGGTCGCTTTTCATAATAAAATAGCCCGCGGTGGAAAAACGAATCCGTGCCAACAGATTGGTCAGCGCTACCGTGTCATATCAAAAGAGTTTCATGCAGCATGCCATATGAGCAAACTTTCGTTATTAGTCTTTTTTTCCGCATTACTTTAATGAATCTAATTAATTTAGTGCAGTTTTCATAAACTTTCGATAACTAAAATGAAATCGATGTACAAGTTTCAGCAGAAATCTGTGCACATATTGTTGAAAGTTCTTATTCACAGCTGATATATTTTCTTCAAGTAATAGGTATTCTAAATCTATTCTTCTCTTCTTCTTTATATTTGGACATACAAACCAATTTTAGGATTTTTACCAGTTTTTTTGCAGTTTTTTTCAACTATTACGCAGTTATTTCACGAAATTCAAGTAAGTAGGTAAAATAAATAATTTCGTGCACACATTTTTTTCTGAAAATTGTGGTTTTATAGTTGACAATATTTTTCTAATCAGTATTCTAAATTCATAAATTTTTTTCTTAATTTTATCAAAATTCTGTTTCTGTGCAGATGATTGTAATTTGGCAGTAAGCTTAGGCATTTGAGGTTATGAAAAAGTTGACAAAGTGACTGCGATATATACTTACTTAAGTTCCGATATTATCGTAAGTTGTCCACGCCTAGTTGGTGATACGTTTTATGTCTGTACTATATGAAACTTCCCCAGTGTAAAACTCGATTATAACGTAGTTGGAGAGATCTGCGAGCGTTTCCATTCGATCCAGCGAGAAAAAATACATAGAAACCGACCCCATCCACGTAGGTTCATAGAGGGTCATCTTCCGAGAAAACCAACAATTTCACTGAAAAACCCACATTTTTTAACATTAAAACATAATTTTCTCCCCTAAATAACAAAATAAAAGTAAAATTGATTATACCGTTGGAAAGACTATTAAATGAAACAGTTTTTGTGAGATTTGCCAGTTTTCAAGATTTGTTTTGAAAGAGTAGTAAAGTTTTAACGATTTTGAAAAAATTTATTTTTTCAAAATCGTCAATGTTTGAGCTGATGTGAAGGTCTTCGGATGGTACTATTTAGAACTCAAGTACATTATTCTTATAGGAAATTCAATGGTGATTCCGAAAATGAGGTCAAAACTTAAAATTAAATGAGGCAAAGTGGAGAAATTCGATTTTTAAAGGAAAAAAACACGGTTTTCTTGAGAAAAACTTTTAAAAATCAAATCTCGAGTACGGATTGAAATAAAAAAACAATGCCAAAGAAATGGCACATGAGCTTCCTCGAGACCTTTACAGTACGTCACCATTAAATTCCAGAAAACTAGAAACGACCGGTTCTGGCATCAGGGAATTGACAAGGTGGGAAATTGGAAGCTGAATGGTACATATAACAAATGAAATTGATAAGGAAACCCTGAAAATCTGACAGAAATCCGTTCACAATTGCCTAAGTTATGACCGAAACAAGAAAATTTTGTTTGCGCCTGCGCAGAGACTACCGTTGATTTGATCATGACGGAACTGATAGGGGACCATGTAGAGCTATACCCGCACAATCCCTAAAAATTTGAAGAAAATCGCATCAAAATTGTGGAAATTACGTTCACGCATGCGCAGAGCGTACCGCTAATGCAATTATGATTGTCTTATGGGATCTCAAGGGACCTTACCCACATCATCCCTGAAAATCTGACCGAAATCCGTTCAACATTGACCGAGTTATGACCGTCTCAAGGAATTCACGTTAGCGCCTGCGCAGAAGCTACCGTTGATTCGATCATGATGAAGTTGATAGGGGACCATCTAGAGCTTAACCCGCACGATCCCTGAAAATTTGGTTAAATCGGATCAAAATTGTGGAAGTTATGGCTGTTACAAGGAAATGTTGACGGACAGACAGACATACAGACAGACACGGAACCAAATTTGTTCAGGAGGCTCTGAAACGCAAAATGCGAGTGGAAATTTTGATTTTGGAGCAATCAATTTTTTTTTCATTTCGAAAGTGAAAACAAAGCTTCCGCTGCCTTGCAGTCTCGGAAGCAATAAGCGGTTGCCGATATTTACTACATTTTTGATGCAGACTAACACAAAAAAATGTTCGTCACTTATCCCCTGCCACCCTGTATATGAGAGTGTGTATTTTATTTAGCTCATTCTCACGATCCAGAACCAAGGGGTAGGTAAATCTTTTAGTTATAGAGAAGGAAAGCATTGGGTTTAAGTAGGTCAAATCCTCTGACCTGCACGGAGCATCTCCTCTAGGCAGGGGTGTCGTATCGATCAGATTCGTAGTTAGTGCCTCCAATCCTTCTAAGCGACTGGGCTTGTAGTCTGTGTGATTCGCGGCCAAGTCAAGGAGCCATCCGACGTCGGAAGGAAGAGCAAAAGGGTCCCGAGGAGGGTTCGACTTAGACCGGACGAGAACTCGTCATTAATGCAAATGGTAAGGACAGGAAGGCTCCTGAAGGCTTTGGTTAGGAGACCGTCTAAAGGCCGACCGATTCATCAGGGATTTGGCATTTAGATCAATCAAAGTTTGCGCATGGCAGTGCTCCCAAATACCTAATTATTTATATTTTCATTAGGCTGAGCCCAATTTAACCCTAGAATGCCCCTTGGGGTTTGTAAAACCCCAATCGCGATTTAAAGTCAGTTTATCATGTTGAATCCCCCACGTCAGGCTCTTTTCGCCCCCTTCTATATCACCCCTCACTTCTTCCCTAAAGGCTTCAGCCTTTTTCCAGTTTAGTACGTTCAAGACTTCTGTGTAGTGTAGTACTTTCTTGTGCCTGCTGTTTGACAAACCCCACCGGGGATTTAACCGATATTGATTTTCTCTGTAGCAAGTGTTATTTTTGTGGGCGTTCCCACAGTTTTGTTTTTGGCTCATCGTTATAAATGGCTGAAAAACGCAAGTTTTCAGATCCTGAAGACATTAGATCCATTTTGGAACAGTTGGAGGAAGAAGATGTATATTTTGGCGGAGAAAATTGAAACACGGGAGATTATGTCGAGTTACAAGAAGTTGCCTCTGATGAAGAAGCGTCAAAAGTGACAGTTTTGGAGAAACTAGTGCGATGTTCCTTCTGTGAACATCATAGATCTTCAAAGTGTAGAGAATGTTGATCCTATAGCTTGGTGCCAATTTTATGTTACCTTTTCATTCTAGTTCTTGGGTTTCGAAAGTGGTATCAAACTAAGTAATCTCAGAAAATTGTTTTTTAAATGAAAATGTGCTAATTTTATATTGAAATTTTGTTACAATGAGGTACCTTTCTGCTATTATTTTTTTCTTCAGAGCGTGAGGTTTTCCTTACTACCTATTACTTTTTTCTTCATGAGCTTAGGTACCTACTTCATGTTTCTTTACACTCTTGATAACAGAATAAAAATAAAATTTGATTCAAGTGTAACTTATCAATTAATTTGAATCAACTTAGAATCAACTTAGTTTTGGAATGTAGCCAGGTACGTACGGAGAGAGAAATTGGTAGCTTGAAATGTGAACATTTATCACATAAATCAAGCGCTTTCCAACGAGTGGCGAACGATTTTTGTGCGATGAAAACTGCGGAAGTTTCATTCCCCTAACAACGGCTGGGTTGTACGTGAAAAACACTGAAATTGTGACACAATCTATAGCAACAACTCAACTACTCGGTTGTACGTGAAAATCATCGTTAATTTCGTTACGGACATTACAAAAAAAATTATTGGGGGTCAGCCTAAGAAATTGCATAGCAATTAAAAAAATAAATTAATAAATAGTGAAAACAATGCTTTTGCTACCTATGGTAGAATGGGAAGTAAAATAAAACCATGATAATTTCCCATCAGGCGGTGAAGCTGGATAAAAGCTCGTAGAACCTCCTAAAAATCGTAGAATGCTCCGTGATAACCAGCGAAGTTTTCTAGATACTCGGTCGATATCCAGAAAAGCGGAAGCGCAACGGGAGGCGATAGGCATAGCTGGATCGCTCGGCGGGGAGTCTGCAAGCGCGGACGTCCCTCCCATTAGTGGGAGAATCAATAATGCAGCGTGGCAGAGGGATAATGCCTAAGGCCTGAACCTCCAGGAATAATACATGAGGCCCGAACAGCGGCCTCGGGAGAAGTGGGGGGCCCTAGTCCTTGCCCTCTTCTCAGGCCTACCTTCCCGAAGCAATCTCAACTGGAAAGGAGAAACACCTTCCAACAACTCGAAAACGGGAGGGGAGAGTAAAGAGAAAGAGGCCAAGATCATTACGATTCATCGTTTCATTCTTTTCTTGATTGTACTGGCAAGCAAAACCTTACAAAAAACTTGCATAAAATCGTAGAAGCCAAAATTTTTGACATTCAAAGTGTCTTAGTCGACGGGACGACCGGAAATTTCGTTACGGAAATTTCGTTACGCAAAGAAAAAACGTCACGCTACGTATTAACAAGTAAGGTGTTGTTTCCAAGGTAGTTTTCGCAACATGCAGTCAATAAATCATTAATTCAAAGCACTCTGCACGGCAGAATGGTTGATAGCGAAATGTCTAGAAATCTATATAAATTTATGTTTCACGGGTTTATCCATTTATAACACGGGAAAGCATAATACAAGAAGTTTAAAATTCAATAGCATAAGGATTTAAAAAAAAAATAAATAAATGAAAACTTCCCGAAGCAATCTCAACTGGAAAGGAGAACACCTTCCAACAACTCGAAAACGGGAGGGGAGAGTAAAGAGAAGATCATTACGATTCATCGTTTCATTCTTTTCTTGATGTAGTGGCAAGCAAAGCCTTACAAAACTTGCATAAAAGCGAAGAAGCCAAAATTTTTATATTCAAAGCACCTTGGGATGTTCGACACTAGCAAAGTACCGTACTTAATTATTGATATTATTCACAAAAAGGTGTTAATAAAAAAATCAAGCTTTTCGCCAAAATAAATCACGAATGAAGAACATGAAATTAAAATTATACCCACTTTATAAAATTACATATACATAAAAATTATACGTAATTTCGCAAAATACGAAATAAATGTTTTTTAAGAGAATCAGCGGAAAGAAAGTCAAAAGGATTAATTTTGTGGTCATAGAAAAATTTCAATGCTTGAACATATGAATTACGCCGATAGAATTCAGTATGGAATCGTGCCAGCGGAATATTAGACATAGCTGTTGTTCTAGAGCTCGATAACCGGATATGTGATCACTATTGATACCAGACCTAAAAACTTGCACGCATGATTCAATTAGAAAAATATCTTTTACTTTACAAACATTAAGGTCCGATTACAATTTTGTAGTAGGGTATCTGAAGGGTTTGTTATATAATATTTTTAATAATGCATTATGAACTGTCTGTAGTTGATAAAGATGGGTTTTACAAGAACTTCCCCACACAGTTATGCCATACTTAATAAGAGAAAAAGCCAAACCACAGTATACAGAACGCTAGCTGTCTTTCAGTCAAAAAGTTTCGAACTGTTTTGAATACAAAAAACAACTTGCGTAGCCTGTTCATTAGTGTCTGAATATGTGTTTTAAATGTTCATCAAAAATAATGCCCAAATATTTAAAATTTTGTTCATAAGGCAAAGACACACAATTACAGTTTAGGGAGGAGCTAGTACAGCAATAATCATGGTACTAGACCAAAATATAATATGGTATAGACCATACCATCGTGCAATCATTTGCAGCGTTTTTTGTGAAACGTTTTCTGTCTATTGGACACTAATAGTGTGAAATTCTCCATCCACAAGAGATGTTCCAAAGATCGGTTACAACGTGCAAAACTCTTTGACGTATCTGGTTCAACGACAGGATACCCTTTCCCTTCATCTCTGGCGAAACCTTCCCGCTCTGTTTCACATTGTTATGCTTCCCCGTCCCGTTTCTACGGCTGCTTTGTATCCTCGAGGCACAACATATATTACGTGATTTGGTAGTAACCAGGTAAGCTTACTACGAAGGCGAATGTAATAACTATGTAATATATAAAAACAATTCAGAACAGTGTACGAATAGAATAATTTTCTTTAAGTTGGTGAATGCGTTTATATAGTAGAATTTAAATAATGTACCTCCAGATACTTCGTTCAATAATTATGTAATGACCAATGACCTGCACTATCTATCTAATAACATATCATACCATACCATCGTGTAATCATTTGCAGCGTTTTTTGTGAAACGTTTTCTGTCTATTGGACACTAATAGTGTGAAATTCTCCATCCACATGCGATGTTCCAAAGATCGGTTACAACGTGCAAAACTCTTTGACGTATCTGGTTCAACGACAGGATACCCTTTCCCTTCATCTCTGGCGAAACCTTCCCGCTCTGTTTCACATTGTTATGCTTCCCCGTCCCGTTTCTACGGCTTCTTTGTATTCAGCGTATCACCCCCTCTAATAAGTAATAACTAATACATGAAAACAATTCATAACAGTGTACGAATAGAAGAATTTTCTTTGAATTGGTGAATGCGTTTATGTAGTTGAATTTAAATAATGTACCACTAGATACGTCGTTCAATAACTATGTAATGTCCAATGACCTGCACTATCTATCTAATAACATATCATACCACATACCATCGTGTAATCATTTGAAGCGTTTTTTGTGAAACGTTTTCTGTCTATTGGACATTAATAGTGTGAAATTCTCCATCCACATGCGATGTTCCAAAGATCGGTTACAACGTGCAAACCTCTTTGACGTATCTGGTTCAACGACAGGATACCCTTCCCTTCATCTCTGGCGAAACCTTCCCGCTCTGTTTCACATGTTTCATTGTTATGCTTCCCCGTCCCGTTTCTACGGCTGCTTTGTATCCTCGAGGTACAACATATATTACGTGGTTTGGTAGTAACCAGACAAGCTTACTACGAAGGCGAATGTAATAACTATGTAATATATAAAAACAATTCAGAACAGTGTACGAATAGAATAATTTTCTTTGTGTTGGTGAATGCGTTTATGTAGTTAAATTTAAATAAGGTACCACCAGATACGTCGTTCAATAATTATGTAATGTCCAATGACCTGCACTATCTATCTAATAACATATCATACCATACCATCGTGTAATCATTTGAAGCGTTTTTTTGTGAAACGTTTTCTGTCTATTGGACATTAATAGTGTGAAATTCTCCATCCACATGCGATGTTCCAAAGATCGGTTACAACGTGCAAAACTCTTTGACGTATCTGGTTCAACGACAGGATACCCTTTCCCTTCATCTCTGGCGAAACCTTCCCGCTCTGTTTCACATGTTTCATTGTTATGCTTCCCCGTCCCGTTTCTACTTCTGCTTTGTATCCTCGAGGTACAACATATATTACGTGGTTTGGTAGTAACCAGACAAGCTTACTACGAAGGCGAATGTAATAACTATGTAATATATAAAAACAATTCAGAACAGTGTACGAATAGAAGAATTTTCTTTGAATTGGTGAATGCGTTTATGTAGTTGAATTTAAATAATGTACCACTAGATACGTCGTTCAATAACTATGTAATGTCCAATGACCTGCACTATCTATCTAATAACATATCATACCATACCATCGTGTAATCATTTGAAGCGTTTTTTTGTGAAACGTTTTCTGTCTATTCGACACTAGTAATGTGAAATTCTCCATCCACATGCGATGTTCCAAAGATCGGTTACAACGTGCAAAACTCTTTGACGTATCTGGTTCAACGACAGGATACCCTTTCCCTTCATCTCTGGCGAAACCTTCCCGCTCTGTTTCACATTGTTATGCTTCCCCGTCCCGTTTTTACGGCTGCTTTGTATCCTCGAGGCACAACATATATTACGTGATTTGGTAGTAACCAGGTAAGCTTACTACGAAGGCGAATGTAATAACTATGTAATATATAAAAACAGTTCATAACAGTGTACGAATAGAATAATTTTCTTTAAGTTGGTGAATGCGTTTATATAGTAGAATTTAAATAATGTACCTCCAGATACGTCGTTCAATCATTATGTAATGTCCAATGACCTGCACTATCTATCTAATAACATATCATACCATACCATCGTGTAATCATTTGAAGCGTTTTTTTGTGAAACGTTTTCTGTCTATTGGACATTAATAGTGTGAAATTCTCCATCCACATGCGATGTTCCAAAGATCGGTTACAACGTGCAAAACTCTTTGACGTATCTGGTTCAACGACAGGATACCCTTTCCCTTCATCTCTGGCGAAACCTTCCCGCTCTGTTTCACATTGTTATGCTTCCCCGTCCCGTTTCTACTTCTGCTTTGTATCCTCGAGGTACAACATAATATTACGTGATTTGGTAGTAACCAGGCAAACTTACTACGAAGGCGAATGTAATAACTAATACATGAAAACAATTCATAACAGTGTACGAATAGAAGAATTTTCTTTGAATTGGTGAATGCGTTTATGTAGTTGAATTTAAATAATGTACCACTAGATACGTCGTTCAATAACTATGTAATGTCCAATGACCTGCACTATCTATCTAATAACATATCATACCATACCATCGTGTAATCATTTGAAGCGTTTTTTTTTTTTTTTTTTTTGTGAAACGTTTTCTGTCTATTTGACCCTAGTAGTGTGAAATTCTCCATCCACATGCGATGTTCCAAAGATCGGTTACAACGTGCAAAACTCTTTGACGTATCTGGTTCAACGACAGGATACCCTTTCCCTTCATCTCTGGCGAAACCTTCCCGCTCTGTTTCACATTGTTATGCTTCCCCGTCCCGTTTCTACTTCTGCTTTGTATCCTCGAGGTACAACATAATATTACGTGATTTGGTAGTAACCAGGCAAACTTACTACGAAGGCGAATGTAATAACTAATACATGAAAACAATTCATAACAGTGTACGAATAGAAGAATTTTCTTTGAATTGGTGAATGCGTTTATGTAGTTAAATTTAAATAAGGTACCACTAGATACGTCGTTCAATAACTATGTAATGTCCAATGACCTGCACTATCTATCTAATAACATATCATACCATACCATCGTGTAATCATTTGAAGCGTTTTTTTTTTTTTTTTTTTTGTGAAACGTTTTCTGTCTATTTGACCCTAGTAGTGTGAAATTCTCCATCCACATGCGATGTTCCAAAGATCGGTTACAACGTGCAAAACTCTTTGACGTATCTGGTTCAACGACAGGATACCCTTTCCCTTCATCTCTGGCGAAACCTTCCCGCTCTGTTTCACATTGTTATGCTTCCCCGTCCCGTTTTTACGGCTGCTTTGTATCCTCGAGGCACAACATATATTACGTGATTTGGTAGTAACCAGGTAAGCTTACTACGAAGGCGAATGTAATAACTATGTAATATATAAAAACAGTTCATAACAGTGTACGAATAGAATAATTTTCTTTAAGTTGGTGAATGCGTTTATATAGTAGAATTTAAATAATGTACCTCCAGATACGTCGTTCAATCATTATGTAATGTCCAATGACCTGCACTATCTATCTAATAACATATCATACCATACCATCGTGTAATCATTTGAAGCGTTTTTTTGTGAAACGTTTTCTGTCTATTTGACCCTAGTAGTGTGAAATTCTCCATCCACATGCGATGTTCCAAAGATTTGTAACAACGTGCAAACCTCTTTGACGTATCTGGTTCAACGACAGGATACCCTTCCCTTCATCTCTGGCGAAACCTTCCCGCTCTGTTTCACATTGTTATGCTTCCCCGTCCCGTTTCTACTTCTGCTTTGTATCCTCGAGGTACAACATATATTACGTGATTTGGTAGTAACCAGGCAAGCTTACTACGAAGGCGAATGTAATAACTATGTAACATATAAAAACAATTCATAACAGTGTACGAATAGAAGAATTTTCTTTGAATTGGTGAATGCGTTTATGTAGTTGAATTTAAATAATGTACCACTAGATACGTCGTTCAATAACTATGTAATGTCCAATGACCTGCACTATCTATCTAATAACATATCATACCATACCATCGTGTAATCATTTGAAGCGTTTTTTTGTGAAACGTTTTCTGTCTATTGGACATTAATAGTGTGAAATTCTCCATCCACATGCGATGTTCCAAAGATCGGTTACAACGTGCAAAACTCTTTGACGTATCTGGTTCAACGACAGGATACCCTTTCCCTTCATCTCTGGCGAAACCTTCCCGCTCTGTTTCACATTGTTATGCTTCCCCGTCCCGTTTCTACTTCTGCTTTGTATCCTCGAGGTACAACATATATTACGTGATTTGGTAGTAACCAGACAAGCTTACTACGAAGGCGAATGTAATAACTATGTAATATATAAAAACAATTCAGAACAGTGTACGAATAGAATAATTTTCTTTGTGTTGGTGAATGCGTTTATGTAGTTAAATTTAAATAAGGTACCACCAGATACGTCGTTCGATCATTATGTAATGTCCAATGACCTGCACTATCTATCTAATAACATATCATACCATACCATCGTGTAATCATTTGAAGCGTTTTTTTGTGAAACGTTTTCTGTCTATTTGACCCTAGTAGTGTGAAATTCTCCATCCACATGCGATGTTCCAAAGATTTGTAACAACGTGCAAACCTCTTTGACGTATCTGGTTCAACGACAGGATACCCTTCCCTTCATCTCTGGCGAAACCTTCCCGCTCTGTTTCACATTGTTATGCTTCCCCGTCCCGTTTCTACTTCTGCTTTGTATCCTCGAGGTACAACATATATTACGTGATTTGGTAGTAACCAGACAAGCTTACTACGAAGGCGAATGTAATAACTATGTAATATATAAAAACAATTCAGAACAGTGTACGAATAGAATAATTTTCTTTGTGTTGGTGAATGCGTTTATGTAGTTAAATTTAAATAAGGTACCACCAGATACGTCGTTCAATAATTATGTAATGTCCAATGACCTGCACTATCTATCTAATAACATATCATACCATACCATCGTGTAATCATTTGAAGCGTTTTTTTTTTTTTTTTTTTTGTGAAACGTTTTCTGTCTATTTGACCCTAGTAGTGTGAAATTCTCCATCCACATGCGATGTTCCAAAGATCGGTTACAACGTGCAAAACTCTTTGACGTATCTGGTTCAACGACAGGATACCCTTTCCCTTCATCTCTGGCGAAACCTTCCCGCTCTGTTTCACATTGTTATGCTTCCCCGTCCCGTTTCTACGGCTTCTTTGTATTCAGCGTATCACCCCCTCGCTCCCGGGGCGGCGTAATGCTTTTAGAAGCGGAGGCTGTGCCGGGGCTTCGAGTAGGCCCAGAGGCTCAATCACCCCCTGTTGCTTATTTCGCATCAAACGCCTTTTCCTCGACGCGTTTTTATCAAAGGGCTCCTCGGAGCCCCTACTGGCAGCTATTGTTGTTTGAAGCCGTATAGGATCAACGGGAGGATATCGTTTCGGAAACGAGCTATACAAAGCGAACTCTGAGCACTTTTTTGAATTCAAAACAATTCGCTTCTCACAAAGCAATTCAAATTTCCTACGCAGGAAATTTCCTACAATTCTGATACTCTTCATAAGAGTACGTTCTTATCTACAATTGCACAAAATAATGATCACGTGGAATCAGGCAAGATTGGAGACTAATGATTCCTTGCAACACGGGTAACAACGTAGCTGAGGTTGTTGGACGCTACCAAGTCTCAAAAATCTGCAAATTATTACAAAGAGGCTCATTATTTTTGTATTGTTTAGCTATTCTACGCAGAACACCTGTCTATATTATTAAACGAATCATTAGATAGGTATCCAATATGTCTGCATAGGTGTAGATACCTACTGAAGAGAGATTAATAACATTGAATGACACACCTAACTTTCCCTACACGTGCTGATGAAGCAGTACCCTGAATAGGCAAAACCGCGGCAGGTATACTACGTAATATGGCTCACTTGCTGCAAGCCTAACACCATCTAGCGGTTATTGATGAAACTTGGTTAGTTCCCCCGAAAAAAAATCCATTATAGCTGGAGGTGAGAGAACGGAAAATCATACGCTACAAGCAGCTATTGTTATTCGAAGCCGCATAGGATCAACGGGAGGATATCGTTTCGGAAACGAGCGATACAAAGCGAACTCTGAGCACTTTTCTGGATTCAAAGCAATTCGCTTCTCACACAGCAATTCAAGTTTCCTACGCAGGAAATTTTCTACAATTCTGATACTCTTCGAATACGAGTACGTTCTTACCTACAATTGCTGGAAATAACGACCATGTGGAATCAGGCATGAGGAAACTACTAATGGTAATTGTGCATATTAACTGCCTCAACTCCACACTTTTTCATATTGACACACGATCAACTACAAGTCAATACTAGTGTTTATTGATAGGAATTGGTAGCCGGAAAGTGATCAGCTGATAGTGCGGTGCGGTCAAAGGTCATAGATAAGGCCGCTTGCAGGTACAGATTAGAGGACATGTAGGTCAGAATGAAGTGTATAGTTTGGTGGTCTGGATGCTCGCAAACTCGCATCTCAAAAATACATAACATCAAGTAGTCAATCTCATAGTGAAAATTCAGATTAGTTAGATATGCAGGTCAGAATTACGTTTTAGAAGTATGTTTCGAGAGTTGTGAGAGCAAAAAAAGCTGTTCACTTTCCGGCAACCAATTCTTATCAATAAACACTAGCATTGACTTATAGTTGATCGTGTGTCAATATGAAAAGGTTTGGAGTTGAGGCAGTTAATATGCACAATTACCCTACTAATGATCCCCTGCAACACGGGTAAAAACGTATCCAAGGTTGTTGGACGCTACCAAGTCTCAAAAATCTGCAAATCATTACAAAGAGGCTCGATATTTTTGTGTTGTTAAGCTATTCTACGCAGAACACCTGTCTATATTATTAAACGAATCATTGGATAGGTATCCAATGTTTCTGCACAGGTGTAGATACCTACTGAAGAGAGATTGATAAAATTGAATGACACACCTAAACTTTCCTTACTCAAGCTGATGTAGCAGTGCCGTGTATAGGCGAAACCGTGGCTTACTTGCTACAAGCCTAACACCATCTAGCGGTTATTGATAAAACTTGGATAGTTCCCAGGAAAAATTCTATTCGCTAAAAATCCATTATAGCTTGATGTGAGAGAACGGAAAATCATACGCTACTAGCAGCTATTGTTTTTGAAGCCGTATAGGATCAACGGGAGGATATCGTTTCGGAAACGAGCTGTACAAAGCGAACTCTGAGCACTTTTTTGAATTCAATACAATTCGCTTCTCACACAGCAATTCGAATTTCCTACGCAGGAAATTTCCTACAACTTTGATATTCTTAAGAGCGTTACGTTCTTACCTATTGCACAAAATAATGACTATGTGGAATCAGGCATGAGGAAACTACTAATGATCCACTTCAAAACGGGTAACAACATAGCCGAGGTTGTTGGACGTAATGCGGCTCGGTTGCTGCAAGCCTAACAATATCTAACGATTATTGATGAAACTTAGTTAGTTCCCCCGAAAAATCATTGCAGCTCCATTATAGCTTGTAGTGAAAGAACGGAAAATCGTACGGCTTTCAGGATGATTTAATTTAATTTGTTGGGAAACTGTATGCAATAAATGACAACCAAAAAACATAACTGTTACTTTAAAAGTTTCGAGATGTAGATTTTTTCGAAATTTCATCCCTCAATTACCAACCTTTGGGGTTGATGAAAATTGATGCCGATGCACATCCAAGGCCCATCTATGATTTTTCAGCCCGATGTCATAAACTTTGGTCCAGTAGTTTTGCAGAAAAGCCCTGAATGGCGTATGGCGTACCGGACGGATTTTTGTTTGTAAATTATTCGATTTTAGCGAATTTTTGAAGAAAATTAAGCTATTGCTCTCGCCTCAAAATTTGTAGAATGTGAATTTTTGAAAAAATTTCATGCAGAAATCCGTTTCAGGCTATTCTGAATCATATTCTGAAGTTTAACGCAATTTATGTATGTATGTATGTATATATGTATGTATGTATATATATATATAGTATATATGTATATATATATATATGTATGTATGTGTCATTCCAGACGATAACTGTCCGTAGAATTGTGCTAGAAACTTCAAACAAATTTTAAAATGTTAAGGGCACAAAACGAAAGTTCAAGTTCGTTGGCCAGCTTGATCGGATTCCATCTTCGGGTTGAAATTTTCAAAAATGTAGTCAAAAATGTCAAAATAGCCTGTTTTTTGCGATTTGTTGTGCGAAATAATTTTTTCAGCATACTAACATGTGGTATATTCGGAATCAGCGTAAAATTTCCTATAAGAATATGTATCAAGTTTTCAAAAATTTCAAAGTTGAAAAATCAGTCAAAAATCGAAATAATGTCGTTCGCTAGTTGTAAAAATCGGTAATATTTGCATGAAACATCTTCAAAAATTCGCTCATGGGGTCATGCTGCATGACTGGACTTTTTAGATTCCATGCATTTTGAAACGGCAACCAAGAAATTTTGAAGGTTGGTACCTGATGGTGATGAGGGACAAGAGGGGCAATCTAAATGTCATTTAACGTCTCAATATCCTGGTCCTAGCATATATAATAAATCTCAATAAATCAGTAAATGGTCCTTACCTGCAAAGTAGGCGAGCATTGCAGTGAGGGCCATCGAGAGGAGGAGAAGAGCGATCGCCGAGCATTTCCACGAACAGGAGTGCCGGCACCGCTTGTCGATGTTGAACCGCGACGGGCTGTAGGGCGAGTAGTGCGGGGGCGGAGGCGCGGAGCCTCTGCCCGCGGGAAATACGGGCATCACGACCGGCGTCGGTCCGCTTCCGAGCCTGAAAAAGAAAAGACCACAGTTCAGAATAAACTAGGAAAGATAAGAAGTAAGAATAAGGGATGAACGTGGATAAATCGTAAATGTAATCGTTCATCTATTTGAAAGTAGAGCGCAGCAGCTGATAATCATGAAATTGTTAGGTACATTGATAACCTTTTGCGGACGTATGGCATTTGTGACATGCACTTGTAATCAGCTCGATTTAGTCGTATGGCATGTGTGACATGCCGCCGCTTTTATCCTCAATTTCTTATTCCTACGAACTTCTATGTAATTTCTGGGCGGTATTTACCCATCTGAGATACCGAGGCAACGAAATGCTTCAATAATTCGGGCGGCAAACCTTTTTTTGCTCCCTCCATATGAATTGCCAAATGAGAAACTCGTGGAATGGATTTCCAGCTAGGAATATTACGGTTATGATCATAATTTTTTCTTTTCCAACTGTTTTATTCAATCAGCCATTCAAATATTTCGAGAACCTATGTAATTGTGACTATCACATAGGTTCTTGCAATATAATAAATAAGTCTTATTTTATCTAAACTATTAGAAGCGAGTCGCAAATCTTTCCTAATTTTTAAGAGTAAAATAGTAATAATTTTAGAAAAGTTACGAAAAAAATTAAATTTCATCAAGATTACAAATCAGTCGGAGAAATTTCAAAAATTTGACTCAATTTGGAACACAAACAATATTTGTAAGAGTGTTCAAAAATTCCAACATCGATGTAAATACCATGACGTCCAGGCTAACTCATCATCACAGAATGAGCTTCGTCTTAGTTAGCAAATGGCGGCTGGCATGTGACACATGCCATACGACCGTAATGCTTGGTTCACCTTGACACCCTTGCGTCCGCAAAACGATAAGGACAAAATAATGCGTCAAGAGTTTATCCCCGATTATCCTCCAAATTTGAGCGAGAGCGGACGGTTGGA
This sequence comes from Adelphocoris suturalis, assembly GCA_030762985.1. NCBI lineage: Eukaryota > Metazoa > Arthropoda > Insecta > Hemiptera > Miridae > Adelphocoris > Adelphocoris suturalis. Next base: position 34,374,549 of record CM061050.1, on the reverse strand, counting down.
ACGTGAGAAAATGATACTTGATGGATTCTATGGTTGCGCATTCGCATTGTGATGTATCGATTGGTTAACAATAAAACTGCACATTCCCTGAAAATGTTATATTAAATCGGATGAAATTTGTGGAAACTAAGCTAGGTTCGAGGATTTTCAAAAATGTTCTTTATTGAAATCCATTTTGAGGCATTCTGAAACGAATTTTAAGAGTTTAACGAGTCGTTGTTTACGTGTCATTCCAGACGATATTTCTCGTTAGGATTGAGATGAAAATTCTGTCCTCGTGCCAAAAAAAATCAAGCTTTCCTAACGAGAGGATGAGTTCATCAACAGCATATTTTGAGCAAATTAAATTGGTCTGTTAAAAAAAAAAACTATTTCTAAAAACGGCTAAGAATTGGTAAATTTATATTTTTATGGCAGAGTTTTAATCAAAAAAGGTCATTAACAATGAACTGGAACATTAAAAAAATTATAGGCAAAATTAAGCTGTAAAATCATTTTCCAACGCGAGCTAATGCAGCTCATATGGGAATATTAATTTTTCCTACCTATTTGATGTTGAACAAAAAATGTTTTTGGAAACTTTCTTGTTTATATAGTTAGTAACCACTTTTGTATCTTGATGGAAATAAATATAATTTAAAAAAAATTTAAAAAAATGAAAATAAACCGAAATTTTACTAATGTTTATTGAAAAATCGGTAAAAACTGATTCAAAAAAAGCAAAAAAATCCGAAATATTTTTTCAATTGCAGAGTATTATTTAAGACTAGTTTTTTTAAAATACAAAATTGGTAGACAACAATTTATTTGCACTCAAAGTTTTCAAATTTCCAAACAATGTATCATAGGTACCTAATATACCTAATAGGATAATTTACATAAATTCGCTCGTATGATCATGCTGCATGACTGGAACTTTTGATTTTATTGTTGATACAACATTATACTTTAATGTAGGTAGCCTTTATATTTATTAATATTCATACCCTACTGTTCCGAGAATATGGATGATGATATGCTGAGAGGCCTAATCAGCGTTGAAATTCGGTCGGAAATATTTCTCTCTCCCCTAATAATTTCAGAGCTTACAATCAGTTCGTCAATGTGGCTCAAGTGCGATTTGTACTCGTATTACGCGCATAATGCGAAGTACCTACCCCAAGCACAAAGCACAACCACTCTAAAGCGTCATTACCGCTAAAAAATCACTGACAATTTGTAAAAACGGCTAAGAATTGGGAAATTTATATTTTTTGGCAGAGTTTCAGTCAAAAAAGTTCATTAACAATGAACTAGAACATTAAAAAAACTATAGGAATAATTAAGCTGGAAAATGTACCAACTGAAATTTTACTACTGTTTACTGAAAAATCGATAAAAAGTGCTAAAAAAGAGAAAAAATCCAAAACATTTTTTAATTGCAGAGTATGATTTAGAACTAGTTTTTTCAAATACAAAATTGGTAGACAACAATTTATTTGCACTCAAAGTTTTCAAATTTCCAAACAATTTTTGCAACAGTTTTTTTCTTTCTTTTGTTCTCCAGAAGTTCCATTTCTTTTCGTTGGTTTCCGCAAACTTGATTCCTTTGTTTTTTTTTTTTTTTTTTTTTTTTTTTAATGCAATAATGTAATTGGTTTCTCCCGTACAAATGTAAATAAATAAATAAACAATGTAACATAGGTACCTAATATACCTAATAGGATAATTTACATAAATTCACTCATACGATCATGCTGCATGACTGGAACTTTTGATTTTATTGTTGATTCAACATTATACTTCAATGTAGGTAACCTTTATATTTATTATTATTCATACCCTACTGTTCAGAGAATATGGATGATGATATGCTGAGAGGCCCAATCAGCGTTGAAATTCGGTCGAAAATATTCCTCTCTCCTAATAATTTCAGAGCTTACAATCAGTTCGTCAATGCGGCTCAAGTGCGATTTGTATTACGCGCATAATGCGAAGTACCTACCCCAAGCACAAAGCACAAACACTCTAAAGCGTCATTACCGCTAAAAAATCACTGACAATTTGTAAAAACGGCTAAGAATTGGTAAATTTATATTTTTTTGACAGAGTTTTAATAAAAACAAGGTCATTAACAATGAACTAGAACATTAAAACAATTATAGGCAAAATTAAGCTGAAAATTTTACTGAAATTTTACTACTGTTTACTGAAAAATTGATAATTACTACCAAAAAGCAAATAAATCCAAAATATTTTTTTAATTGCGGAGTATTATTTAGAACTAGTTTTTTTTTTTTCAAATACAAAATTGGTAGTCAACAATTTATTTGCACTCAAAGTTCTCAAATTTCCAAATAATGTATCATATGTACCTAATAGGATAATTTACATAAATTCGCTCATACGATCATGCTGCATGACTGGAACTTTTGATTTTATTGTTGATACAACATTATACTTCAATGTAGGTAATCTTTATCTAATATATAAAATTCTCGTGTCACAGTTTTCGTTGCCATTCTCCTCCGAAACGGCTTGACCGATTTTGATGAAATTTGTTGTGCTTATCCGGTATCTATGAGAATCGGCCAACATCTATTTTTCATCCCCCTAAATGTTAGGGGTAGTCCACCCCTAAATTTTTTTTTCTTTTTTAGACAAAATTTTTAATTTTCTATTTTAATTAACGTCTGCCAAGTTGGATGGGCAGTATAACTTCCTCAAGCGAGCGAAGCGAGCAGCATCCCCAACAGAAGTTAAACCTACCCTCAGAGATCTACCGTTTGCGAGCGAAGCGAGCAACATCCCCTACATGTTTCAATTGTAAAACATTTCATGTATACAGCCACACTTTGCGAGCGAAGCGAGCAATTTAACGGGGGGTCCGGGGGGCTTGCCCCCCGGCTGGACGTGGAGGCGAGCGGAGCGAGCCGGAGCGGCTAGTATTTATTAATATTCATACCCTACTGTTCCGAGAATATGGATGATGATATGCTGAGAGGCCTAATCAGCGTTGAAATTCGGTCGGAAATATTTCTCTCTCCCTTAATAATTTCAGAGCTTACAATCAGTTCGTCAATGCGGCTCAAGTGCGATTTGTATTACGCGCATAATGCGAAGTACCTACCCCAAGCACAAAGCACAAACACTCTAAAGCGTCATTACCGACAAACGCCGTTCCCTTCCACCGCGGAAATAATGGATTTTACGCTCTCCGGACTATGGAGTGGGTACTTCGCAGTGGGAGGTCACTTTGTTCGCATCGATTGGTAATCAGAAGCAAACGTAACTTATCAGCCGGTAGGGGCAGCCCGGTCGCTAATGGACGCAGTATGTTACATTGGATTTACTCCACCCGCCTCCTGGCCATCGGTTCGTTTTGCATCGATATACATGAATAATTCTCACCGTCCAGGCAAGCCCATTCCTCGCTCTGATGACACCAATGAATATTTCAACCTTTATAATTCCCCTAATAGGCCGGTTAGTGCAGTAGGTAATACGCCAAATAGTTTGTTATGCATAATGGACGGGGATAATCCCGATCGCACGTGGGGAGCGGAAAGCTGAATATTTGATTCTAAGTGGGAAGCTCGCCTCATTGAATTTAACCTTTGCCGTCAAGGGGTGCTAACGAAGATGTGTTCCGTCTATTAGAGAGCTCCTGATGGTTTCAACGCTCTTTCAAGGAGCGCAACGTGAAAAGGTGGCACATTCAGTTTCTACGCGGCTTGAAACGTAAAATAAAAATAATCAGAAATGCTTGCATACGAGTCTGCAAACACATTGGGAAATTGTATGTCTTTAGTTGCAGACTCGTATGTGTTGCAGACTCGTATGGAAGCTGTAAGAGCCACTCAGCTGATCCGGACCCTGGGCATCGTCAAGTAAATGTCCTAAAGAGGCTACGTACGAAATTACAGCTTCCTAGAGTGTAAAGTATATAAATTACCTATTAAAATGATTTAATCACCTCTTCACAAATCAAACCGTTCTCGCAATATTAGGATCACCTGCTATGAATCAAATCATCGAAACACCAGCTTAATGAAAGAAATCATCAGAAATTAACAAGCGGTTGCAATCATGTTCACAATATCAATTATTGAAAATGATCACCTGTGTGTAAACAATTATTCATATAACCATGCTCATAACTCAGCTTGTTGGCCACGCACTTCGCAGTAGTTAACATAATATGGTTGGATAAATCGAGAGCTTTCGAACGAATGGTCAACGAATTTTGTGGGATGAAAAACAACGAAGTGCCATTTCCCTAGCAACGACTCAGTTGTAAGCGGAAATCATCAGAAAACCAACCGTAACGCTTTTTTGACGCTTTTTGTTAACGCTTTTTTCGTTTATGTGCCAAAGTAAAGACATAAAATGTCAAAATTGTGTCGGACTGCATCGACACTACCAACGATAGCAGGGTAATGAAATGGTCCCACAATAACGAAGCTACTGCCTTCAAGCGCGCTGACGAGCACCTACTTACATAATTTCTACAATGTACAGAATAAATCTTATATTTCCTGTCTGAAGGCCTAAGCCCGAAGTGACAATACAAGAGCAACTAATCAGAACACCACCTATATACGAGACGTTCGCGAACAATCAATTTGAGACACGAGACTTTAGACCCTAACCAAATAATCTAAATTTTTACTAAGGGATTGACTACTTGATGTTATTTATTTTTGAGATGCGAGCGTAGCAAGCATCTAGATCACTAATCTAAGCAGAAACTTGATGTGTGTAATATCTCATGGCGATTGGAGCGCTGGGAATGCCACGCAGTGGGTAGTCGAACTAAAGAGCAAGTCAGGGTCTAGAGTCTTGTGTCTCAACTTCATAAAATAAAAACGCACATACTTTTCACAATCAATTTGGTATCGACGACAAAATGCAGCAAAATTAAATGAGAAATTACCTCAGACTTATAACCAGATCAGAACTATTAGATGGACATTTAAGTTTAGCATTAGGAAATCCATCTCTTTCCCCGTACATTTGATGACTTGAATTTCCACACTCATCAAAATTAACTATTTTTCGATAGAAGAGATTTGTTTTTGCCCAAAGATTTGAAGAAGAATACACCCTTATTCGCAAAACTTTTTCGTCACGACCGCCGAAACCAACTTACCTATGCATGTGCGCTGGCCATCTTCTGCTCTCGTCATCGTGTGTCTCACATATGGATTCTGTAATTTTCGCTATTTCAAATATGTGTGTACGCTACTGACGTTCCCTTTCCCTTCATCAACTATTCACTTCCCTTGTCCTGGATCTGGATCATCTACGATTGACACCTGCCGATCCTCCGTCTTCATCTCCAGCAAAATCCCGCTTCAGCAAGCCTCCCTACCACCAAATTCTCCTACCTTTTCAATCGAAATTTTGAACCAAATTTTTAAACGTCCCGTTCCTCTGTAATCATGTTCCCATCGAGGCTTGGAGAATTCCTGGCTCCATAATTCCTCGTCGAACTGAAGGCTCTTCATCCCTATCATCCTACCGTGCCGGTAAGCCCCTTTTCAAGGATTTAACTTCCCCTCCCTAACTACTTCGATTGTTTCGTTCTTTTCAAAAACAAATAAATATTTCACCAATATATTATCATACACAGTCATTTGAATGGCTGTCTCGTCCCGTTGGTCAATTTTAGATACCGACCTCAAATGCGGATCGGAAGATTGGATGAGTGAGCTGCAGCCTCGTGACGCCACTTACCCCATCCCTTCGAGTTGGTTGTAAGTGAAAATCATAAGAAAACGAGGCAACAGATTGTTTAGAATCATCTCTAGCGATAAGACATAATATTGATGTCAAAACTAGTTGAGAGTTATAATCCAAACAATCTACAAACTAAGTGGTGGAGGAAGAACTTGTTTTAAGGGCGGTGTATGTCAGCAGGAAACATTAATCAAGGAATTATATTTCAAAATATCTAAATTATGGACAAAATTTTATTCATGATTGCGTTTCTTTCTAAGCCTCAACAGCAAATTCAATTGAGAAGTTTTATTCAAATTAATTCAATGCAGGTTTAAACGAGAATTCACGGTTGTAAACATTTTACAGATATTGCAAAGAAATTTATATTCACGTGAAAAAGGGGGGGCAGGCTCAGTTATGACCGTGCAAGGCTAACTAGGTTTTCCCGACGGTTAGGCGCTTAATGACTCGAAAAGAAATATCTGTTCCGTTTTATTTTTTAATGCTCACGACTTCTCCGAGAAAGCCAAAGGAGGGGAAAACCGGAGGCATTTCGTTTATTCCCTCGAAAGCTTTTTATTGTTCCCAGACGATGGCCTAGGGATATTTGCATGCGAAGTTCCCATTCCGCGGATGATTCTATGCGAAAGGGCCTTCCAGAGAATGGGTGCTTTGGTTGGGGGTCGGCTTGCGCGATTTTTTCTAGGCTTCACAATGAAATAGGGCGGTGAAATGCACTTCGTCCAGTCCATGAATTCCATAGACTCCGTAGGAGGGCCGTTATGAGGGGTCTACTTCTGCAATGAAATGTGAGGCGCGATGGCTTATTGAATTGCTCAAGTAACTGTAATTTCCAAAGTCTCTATGCTGATAACTAGTACAATGGATACAGATACTCTAGTAACAGATCCAAGGATCAATCCACGGATTCCATCTTCCATATCGAAAATCCGACCAAAATCTATTAACTCAACGTTGGCTTATTGAGATGCATGAAAAACAGAAATCGCCAACGTTCCTTAGGCAAACTTATTCGAAAGAAACCACGAGACTAATAACTAGTAGGTACGGTGGTGAAATAACAGAAAGCAGATCCACGAAATACTCCATAAATTCCATGATTCGAGTCCATATTCTGGTCAAAGTTCACTGCTAAGTCAACGATGGCTTATTGACTTGATTAAGGAATTGTTATTTCGAAGGTCTCTGTGCCAGACTTTTCCTTATGAGACAGCAAGACTGATAACTAGTACGGTGGATTAAGATAAGACGGTAGCTGATCCAAGAATAAGTCCACGGATTCCATCTTCCGTATCGATCATCCGTCAAAAGTCTATTATTGAGTCAACGATGGCTTATTGAGTAGCATAAAAAACTGGAATTGCGAACGTTTCTCAGCCAAACTTATCCGAATGAAACCACGAGACTTATAACTAGTACATCGGTGAAATAACAGGATAGCAGATCCATGAATAACTCCATGGATTCCACGTTTTGAGTCTATCTTCTGGTCAAAGTCCACTGCTAAGTCAACGATGGCTTACTGACTTGCTCAAGTAACTGTAATTTCCAAAGTCTCTATGCTGATAACTAGTACAATGGATACAGATACTCTAGTAAAAATCCAAGGATAAGTCCACGGATTCCATCTTCCATATCGAAAATCCGACCAAAATCTATCAACTCAACGATGGCTTATTGAGATGCATGAAAAACAGAAATCGCCAACGTTCCTTAGGCAAACTTATTCGAAAGAAACCACGAGACTAATAACTAGTAGGTACAGTGGTGAAATAACAGGGTAGCAGATCCATGAGTAACTCCATAAATTCCATGATTCGAGTCCATCTTCTGGTCAAAGTCCACTGCTAAGTCAACAATGGCTTCTGTAATTGTTTAAGGAATTGTAATTTCCAAGGTCTCTGTGCCAGAATTTTCCTTATGAGACCAGAAGACTGATAACTTGTACAGTGGATTAAGATAACACGGTAGCAGATCCAAGGATAAGTCCACGGATTCCATCTTCCTTATCGAAAATCCGACCAAAATCTATCAACTCAACGATGGCTTACTGAGATGCATGGAAAACTGAAATCGCCAACGTTCCTTAGCAAAACTTATACGAAAGAAAACGCGAGACTCATAACTAGTAGGTACAGTGGTGAAATAACAGGATAGCAGATCCATGAATAACTCCATAAATTCCATGATTCGTGTCCATCTTCTGGTCAAAGTTCACTGCTAAGTCAACGATGGCTTATTGACTTGATTAAGGAATTGTTATTTCCAAGGTCTCTGTCCCAGACTTTTCCTTATGAGACAAGAAGACTGATAACTAGTACAGTGGATAAAGATAACAGAGTAACAGATCCAAGCATAAGTCCACGGATTCCATCTTCCGTATCGATCATCCGTCAAAAGTCTATTATTGAGTCAGCATAAAAAACTGGAATTGCGAACGTTTCTCAGCCAAACTTATCCGAATGAAACCACGAGACTCATAACTAGTAGGTACAGTGGTGAAATAACAGGATAGCAGATCCATGAATAACTCCATAAATTCCATGATTCGAGTCCATCTTCTGGTCAAAGTCCACTGCTAAGTCAACAATGGCTTCTGTAATTGTTTAAGGAATTGTAATTTCCAAGGTCTCTGTGCCAGAATTTTCCTTATGAGACCAGAAGACTGATAACTTGTACAGTGGATTAAGATAACACGGTAGCTGATCCAAGGATAAGTCCACGGATTCCATCTTCCTTATCGAAAATCCGACCAAAATCTATCAACTCAACGATGGCTTACTGAGATGCATGGAAAACTGAAATCGCCAACGTTCCTTAGCCAAACTTATACGAAAGAAACCGCGAGACTCATAACTAGTAGGTACAGTGGTGAAATAACAGGATAGCAGATCCATGAATAACTCCATAAATTCCATGATTCGAGTCCATCTTCTGGTCAAAGTCCACTGCTAAGTCAACGATGGCTTATAAACTAGCATAAAAAACTGGAATTGCGAACGTTTCTCAGCCAAACTTATCCGAATGAAACAACGAGACTCATAACTAGTGCAGTGGTGAAATAACAGGATAGCAGATTCATGAATAACTCCATAAATTCCATGATTCCAGTCCATATTCTGGTCAAAGTCCACTGCTAAGTCAACGATGGCTTATTGACTTGAAGAATTGTAATTTCCAAGGTCTCTGTGCCAGACATTTCCTATGAGACCACAAGACTGATAACTAGTACAGTGGATTAAGGTAACACGGTAGCTGATCCAAGGATAAGTCCACGGATTCCATCTTCCGTATCGATCATCCGTCAAAAGTCTGTTATTGAGTCAACGATGGCTTATTGAGTAGCATAAAAAACTGGAATTGCGAACGTTTCTTAGCCAAACTTATCCGAATGAAACCGCGAGACTCATAACTAGTAGGTACAGTGGTGAAATAACAGGATAGCAGATCCATGAATAACTCCATAAATTCCATTATTCCAGTCCATATTCTGGTCAAAGTTCACTGCTAAGTCAACGATGGCTTATTGACTTGATTAAGGAATTGTTATTTCCAAGGGCTCTGTCCCAGACTTCTCCTTATGAGACAAGAAGACTGATTAGACCATTGAAATAACATACGAACTAAACTATAATCGAAATAATTCCATCTATTCCTTTTCCCCAACCAAAATAAACGTCTATGATTCGAAATTGAATAAAATAAAACGTAATAATATTGATTGAAAAACATTGAATTTTAAATTGAAACAAGCATAAGCAAAGGCCCTCCGCTTAGGGCGGTGATTAGCTCCCAACTCGTTTCGTTATTTCAACGTCCTCCTCAACGCGTATTTTCTACGATCAATCCTTCATCGAATTGGTCCTGTCAGTAAAAAATACTCACTTTGGGCACCCAGACGAGTGATCTTGTATTTTAGCAATTGACTGATTCGGTCGCATCTAAGAAACAACACACAATCCCAAATTAACCGCTTTAGTAAAATAGGGATTATTCAGTTTAATTTTCATTGAACGGATAACTAAAGTAAAGTAAACAACCATGGCTGGTTGGGGCTTTTCGTCCAACTGCATCGGGCGTCGCGGACGCCATCAGCTGTCCTCCAAGTGAAGGATCAGAATTCTTTCTCAAGATTTCGCTTAAAGCTACTCATTGCCTCGCCCCCTTGAGAGGGATAATAAAACGGATAACAATTTGCTGTAACGAGACGACAATCAAATATAGTAATCTAGACACAGTATGGAGATTGTGGGGTATCACTCCAATAACTTTTGTGAAAAGATACCCCACATTTGGTGACCTCGACGTGATTTGAAAAGTGTCTCAAACTCAACATCGTTGTCTTGAGCAATTCGGATTTGACTGTAATCCACTGTCTTGATTTCTTCTACTGATAGTCTAGATAAGTGATCTGCTACTCGATTTTGATTGCCTGAAATATGTTTGAATAATCTTAGTTACCAGTATGACGGGATGGTTACTGGTTGTAATTAGATTATGAAATTAAAAAAAACTGAAGACTAAAATAAAATAAATATTGACTGATCTTGCTGTAGGTAGGTCCCCACAGAGATGATTGTATGGGATAAGGACCTGTGAGCCATGAGGCACTGTGATTCCACGGTCGCAAGGTTTTAGGTACTACTTAGCACGGTTTTACTTTGATAAAGACGACTGCTTGAAGCGGCAATTTTGACCTCTCATCCTTCGACCTCGTTTCATATCAAGTCGAGTATTGAATCACAATAATTGAAGAATATCGATTTAAAAGAAAGGGTTAGTACGAGGGAAAAAGGAAAATGAAAATTCAAAGGAGGTCACGCTCTGTTGTGATGAATAAAGAAAACTGAAGGACAGTAATAGAGTCACATCAGAACATCAGGACGGTGAATTAAATGAACCATTACACTGCCTGAGAAGCGACGGGTATTACGCGAAATAATGAGAGAATTATTAATACTGGGAGGGGAAACGATGATACGGAGAAACTGATGAAAGGAGCTGGCACTTATCTCGATTGGACGAGTAACAAACGACACTAAGAGAGCTTCTAATGAAATGAGCTCATAATTATTCTGTACGTACCTATCACCATTGGTATAAGTATTTTGGAAGAAGAGTTCAAGTAAATGAACGTTCAGAACGAGATTGAATTTGAAACTAGATATGTAGATGCACACTTTATTATTTGATGAGCATGAATGTATCAGGAAATTTGTGTAGCGGGCCATGTCATATAAACCTTGCGATAACACCACGACTGCGCGTGTGGCCTGGCCATAATAAATTACTGTAGGATGGGTTCTCCGACTTGATCATCATCCGTTCAATCATTAGGTAAATTACAATTTCCAAATTCACGGGTAAATGCGTTCATAGGTTTCGAAGCTCGCAAAACTGCTTGCTATCTAATTAGCAAATTTTCAAAGAAAATGAAGCTATTGCAATGGGTCAACAAATTTTAAAATTGATTTTTTAAAAATTTAATTTTCTGTCTAATTAGCGAATTCTCGAAGAAAATGAAGCTATTGCAATGGTCAACAAATTTTAAAATTAAAATTTTTCAAATTTTCATCTCGAAATCCGTTTTGAAGCATTATGAAAGGATTCCTGAAGCTTCTGCTCTATCATAAGTATCTATATATTGTTTACGTAATACGTAACTGATTTTTGTAGGAAACAAGAGCTAAATATCCTAACGTGGAAATATGGACTGTTAATGATAACTCAGTCGAAACATATACCTATATTGCAAGGTTAACGCGAAGGACCGATGGTTATTATAACCATAAAATAGAATAAGAAAGTGATTTATATTGCCTCTGCAGAACTAGGTAGGTAAATTACCATAAATATTAATCAAACTGCAAGAATGGATAATTAAAAAGTAGAAACCACTATGTAGAAAAAGGTCAACACATTTATTAATGACTGATGATGCATGTACTGTAGTACTATGGTAAACTAAGTATAGTATGTGATACTAATATGAAAATTCCCAACCTACACGGCCGTGATTCAATTTTGCATTAGATATACTAACAAAGATCTTAATTAAGTACCTCACTGAAAAGTATAAAATTTGTCTGAGAACCAAACTAAGGTTAAACTAAAGTCCATATTAAGGGGTGACGCACCAAGGTGAGAATCCCAAAATGGTGGAAGTAAATCTAAGTTGCCCAAAGGAAATGATGCCAGACAGAGCCTGAACTACGATGAGCAAGTACGAGATGAATTGTTAGTTTATTGTGGGTAGATACTCACTGTACTGATGAAGTATAAATATATCCTTCGTCATACCAAAGCCCATGATTATTATAGGATGGTGATACGTCCTTTCCATCAAGAATCTGGCCGGCAGAACGGAATCCGCAACATGTACCTAAGGGGTAAGTAGTTGCAGCATGCAACAAGTAGCCCAGCAACAGGTTGCGATAAATATATTGCGTTTTACACAGTTAATGGTAAGAAATCTAATTTTTCACTGATTCTCTCGATCCAAGATCAATAAGGATTTTGATCAATCACAAAACACTTGATGGAAAGATAGATTGAAGATGAAAAAGTGCTGGTACTGGTATGATTGAAAAGCAGAGAGCAAGAAGAGAATATGAATGGCGGCCTCAATTCGCAGATGCAACAGCTTTTTCTGAAATCCAATGCAGCCCAAATCCATGCAAACAGCTGTTCGTTGTATTGCATAAATTGATCCGTTGAGGAATGCATGAAGAAAAGATGTAGCCAGTATGTATTGATCATCAACTCGACACCAACTCCACAATTTTCACAAAACTGATAGATATACGTATATTATTAATTAATTGCAAAATTATAATATTATTTAGCGCAGCATCAGACAAACAAAATAAAACATATTAGTTAAATATTACATGCCGAAAACCAACAATAACAATTAACAACATTAGGTTGGCAGAGCAGTACACTAATTATCAAAACCGGGCAAATCAAAACTCTGTTTTTCAGTTGATATGATTTGATAAACCTTGGGTTTGTGTGTGAGAGTGCATATGAGCAATAACTTAAGCAATCCTGATGAAGTTCCAAGTTCCAGGCTAGAAGAAGAAGAACTACCATTCATCAATTTTTTATTATATGATGATGAAATTTATGTACATTTTTCAGCATAATTTCGTGCATCAATTTTATGATTCACTAATGACTGACACGAATTTTTGCCGAATTTCCCAGCTACACAACATGCACGTGTGTGAATCACATGTTCTTTGATTTTAGACGTTGCTATATATAACCTATGAAGCTGTAATTTAGTATCTAGACTATTTACCCTATAACTTAGTATCTAGACTCCTCAGGACTTATAGTTGACGATACCTAGGTAGGCCCCAGATCAGCTGGGTGGATTTTAAAGATAATTTCTGCACTACTTATCCTATGAAGCTGTAATTTAGTATCTAGCCTCCTCAGGACTAATAGCTGACGATGCCTAGCCCCGGGATCAGTTGAATGGCTCCTGAACCGAATTTCTATGCTATTTACCCTATGAGGCTGTCATTTAGTATCTGACTCCTCAGAACTTATGGCTGACGATGCCTTGGCCCCGAATTAGCTGTGTGGCTCTTAAAGTTAATTTCTACGCTATTTACCCGATGAACCTGTAATTTAGTATCTTGGCTCCTCAGAACTTATAGTTGACTGACCATGGATCAGCTGAGTGGCTCTTAAAATTAATTCTGTAATTTAGTATCTAGAGTCTACAGTACTTATACCTAGTTGATGATACCTAGGCTGTGGTTGGAAAAAAATAAAATACTGAATTAAGGGTAGACAGGCCATTTTGATAAATTTCCTAGTAATTTGAAATGTCCAATTAAAAAAAGTTGAGTTTATGTCGAAAATATAAGTGTTGTGGGCATACATCAATCATTAGTGAAAGCTTCTCGCTTGCCGCTACTTTTTTTAAAATCCTAGTTCATAGTACAATATTATTTCACCTATGACTCGCTAAGCGTGTCTTTCGTATTGCATGCTAGTTATTGTTTGTTACTGATGACCTTGCAGCCGAAATCGATGTAACATTGTAACTCTAAATTGCGTAGAAATATAATTTTTTTACTAACTATCCGCTTTCTACACCCAAGACTAACTTACGAGACAAAGTTACGCCGGTCCACTATAGCGGCGATCTACACGGTTCAGGGATATGCAGTATTCATAAAGTTCAGTGTAGTTTAATTAATTTAGGGGTATTTGTAACTTGTTTAAATATATGATCAGACCTCCCACTTGAAAATGAGGTAGAAAAGCGGATTCCAGAGCGACATTACGTGGCCGAATAGGCAGGCCGGAAATTATTTATAAATGTGCCCCAGCTGTTGTGATCATCTATCTTCGAGTATCCCTTTTCTTCCCTGATAAGCGGGAATGCTAAAAATGTGCGCTCCAACTTGCCCAAACGCACGATCTTCCCTCCAAAAAACAGAGAAGGAGAAAACGAATAATTTTAAATCCCCTAGGGGATTTACAGTGTGAGTTGTTTGTTACATGATTTGAGCTCCGAAAAACCAGGAAGGTAAATATATAAACAAAGAAGTACGGAAACATCAGTCGGTTTTCAATCCGGTTGCTCAGATTAGATTAATAGGGCGCAAGACGTCTTAACGCCTAAGGCTTTCAATGTAGAGAAAGAACGTGTACGTTGGAGTCAGTAATTAATCAAGGAGATAGACCAACTGTTCGTCGTCGTTTGTCACTTTTTTACCTTCAGGGTTTTTTGTGTTTACTTGCTTTATTCACCCCACCTACTTCTGTTTTTGTCATTTACCACGTGACACGTTTATTTACGTGGTCATTGTTAAATTAAACTCCAATAACCTTTTGGAGTTGGGATATGAAAAATGTTGTTGATAGGGCCAATATTAATGCGATAATTATTAATCCCAGTAAAACTCAATTTATCATCCTTTCCAAATAATCTATTAAGTCACCCACCGCATTATCAGATCTAAGGATCGATGGTCACACCATAAAGACTGTGTCAAGTGTCCGTGATCTGGAAATTTTCCTCGATGTACAGCTGTCTTGGAATCGACAAGTTTCTCACATATTGAAAAAGGTATATAGTTCCCTTTACACTTTACGAAGGTTTAAGAATTTCGCTCCTCCTGGTTTAAAAATGATCTTAGCAAAATCATCATTAATACCTCTTTCACTTACTGATGTGAATTCTTTTCTCAAAGTTTATCATCTAAAGAGCTCCATAGATTGCAAGTTTGCTACAACTCAATAGCCAGATATGTATTTGACAAAAGCCGATATAGCCACATTACTGAATTTTCAGAAAAATTGATTGGCTGTTCTTTGGTTCTTTGGTACTTTTATTTTTGCGTCAACGCGTAGAACTACGCGACTACGGGAAAGAGGCCAACTTACGCGTACGCGTAAAAATGCTTTCGTTAAAATCCCGTCCTACGCACAGTCATCATACCTGACGCAAAGGTGACTACAGTCTTAAGAGTATTTGTTTTCCCTCTGACTGCCGTCTAATAACTTTTCTCAATGCCACGATTAGTCGAAAAAAGAAAAACCTATGATAAATATAATTGTACTAGGTATTATATCAGATTCCGTTGATTATGTGAACAAAGTACCTAATTCGTCCGACAGCCGGATATCCTGTTCACATACCTATACATTTTGGAGCTATTGCAACAGCTTCTACGGGAATTCGCTAATGGATGTCACATGCCACATCAGTGAGAGCAGCAAAAAAAAAAAAAAAGTCAGCCGAAAAATGTCAGACGGGTTACACGGAGCTGGTGATCATGGAACTATTATCATAGAGGCTAGGAAGAGTAAGGCAAAAGAGTTAAACGGACGTACGATTGGTAGCTATATTTTGACTCAATCAATTTAAATTTATGTATCCTCATTTGCATCAACATTATAATACTACTACATTGTAATTGTGATACTATATGATTATATTATTAGGTACGAAAAAATACGTACGAAAAATTACGTTGAATTAATTAATAAATTAAGTACGAAAAAATATGAAAAGTCCAGTCATGCAGCATGACCCCATGAGCGAATTTTTGAAGAAATCTTCCACATTTCAGTCGCTATTGATCGTGTTGAGAAATTTTAGTTTATGATTTTGATAGACAAACATGGAATCAAATTATTAACACATGCACAGAGTAAACTCATCAGTTGTGATTACATTTTTTTTTAACACAGAATGTGTTTTTGCGATGACCTACCGAAAAAAAATCGTCACAAAAAACCGACAGAAAAAACCGTTATGCGCCTTTTATAATGATTTTCACGTACAACCAAGCCGTTGGTAGGGAAATGGAACTTCCGCAATTTTAATCGCACAGAAATCGTTCACCATTCGTTGGAAAGCTCCTGATTTATCCAACCATATTATGTTAACTACTGCGAAGTGCGTGGCCATCAACCTGAGTTATGAGCATGGTTATTTGAATCAATTGTTTACACACAGATGATCATTCTCAATAATTGATATTGTCAACATGATTGCAACCGCTTGTAAATTTTCTTATGATTTTCACGTACAACCGAGCCGTTGGTAGGGAAATGGAACTTCCGCAATTTTAATCGCACAGAAATCGTTCACCATTCGTTGGAAAGCTCTCAATTTATATAGTATTTTTCTTGTAGTTACATATTTATTTATATAATATTTATAGGGTTTTAGACCAAATTAAATGTCTAACAATTATTTATTTTATTATTGCCAAATATTGTTATTATTCACGTGCAACCAAGCCGTTGGTAAGGAAATAGAATCATCGCAAAAACACATTCTGTGTTCCTATGATTTCATACAGAGTATGGAAAAAGAAATAAACCGGGGGGTGCAGGGGGGCGGAGCCCCCCGCCGAGGCGCAAAGCGCCGAGTTTTTTTTAAAGCACCTACTGCCTACGTTTTAAACAGCATGGTTCTAAAATTGGTTATACAGGGATACTTCCATAAGAGTAGTTCAATCTGAATTTGGACAATGTTTCATGCAAATATTACCGATTTTTACAACAAGCGAACGGCATTATTTCGATTTTTGACTGATTTTTCAACTTTGAAATTTTTGAAAACTTGATACATATTCTTATAGGAAATTTTACGCTGATTCCGAATATACCACATGTTAGTATGCTGAAAAAATAATTTCGCACAACAAATCGCAAAAAACAGGCTATTTTGAAATTTTTGACAACATTTTTGAAAATTTCAACCCGAAGATCTAATCCGATCATGCTGGCCAACGAACTTGAACTTTCGTTTTGTGTCCTTAACATTTTAAAATTTGTTTGAAGTTTCTAGCACAATTCTACGGACAGTTATCGTCTGGAATGACACATACATACATATACATACATACATACATACATTAAAAAAGAAACGGATTTCTGCATAAAATTTTTTCAAAAATTCACATTCTACAAATTTTGAGGCGAGAGCAATAGCTTAATTTTCTTCAATAATTCGCTAAAAGGTACGTTCACGAAAAAATGCTTTCGTTGAAATCCGGTCCTACGCACAGTCATACCTGACGCGAAGGTGACTACAGTTTCAAGAGTTTTTGTTTTCCCTCTGACTGCCGACTAATAACTTTTCTCATTGCCACGATTAGTCGAAAAAAGAAAAACCTATGATAGATATAATTGTACTACGTATTAAATCAGATTACGTTGATTATGAGAACAAAGTACCTACTCCGTTCGACAGCCAGATGTCCTGTTCACATACCTATACATTTTGGAGCTATTGCAACAGCTTCTACTGGAATTCGCTAATGGATGTCACATGCCACATCAGTGAGAGCAGCAAAAAAAAAAAAAAAGAAAAAAAAAAAAAAAAAAAAAAAAAAAACAGCCGAAAAATGTCAGACGGGTTACACGGAGCTGGTAATCATGGAACTATTATCATGGAGGCTAGAAAGAGTAAGGCAAAGGAGTTAAATGGACGTATGATTGGTACCTATATTTTGACACAGTCAATTTAAATTTATGTATCCTGATTTGCATCAACATTATAATACTACTACATTGTAATTGTGATACTATATGATTATATTATTAGGTACGAAAAAATACGTACGAAAAATTACGTTGAATTAATTAATAAATTAAGTACGAAAAAATATGAAAAAGGTACGTTCACGAAAAAATGATTTCGTTAAAATCCCGTCCTACGCACAGTCATCATACCTGACGCAAAGGTGACTGCAGTTTTAAGAGTATTTGTTTTCCCTCTGACTGCCGTCTAGTCACTTTTCTCATTTCCACGATTAGTCGAAAAAAGAAAAACCTATGATAAATATAATTGTACTAGGTATTATATCAGATTCCGTTGATTATGTGAACAAAGTACCTAATCCGTTCGACAGCCAGATGTCCTGTTCACATACCTATACATTTTGGAGCTATTGCAACAGCTTCTACGGGAATTCGCTAATGGATGTCACATGCCACATCAGTGAGAGCAGAAAAAAAAGTCCAGCCATGCAGCATGACCCCATGAGCGAATTTTTGAAGAAATCTTCGACATTTCAGTCGATTATTAAAAATAATTAGGAGGTACTCATACTTTATTATTATTAAACTAATCTTGTAGATTTAAAGACAAATGTAGGTAAATATTCATAGATTTCGATGGAGGGAGACCTCGAGATCAACGTTACTGACGGCCGAGCGGAGCGAGGCCTTGGGTCGGCGTGCTAGCACGTACATAAATAGAACTTCTTCATAATTTCATGGCTGGTATTTTCTAAGCCACAGTCAGTATTAAAGCTAGATCAAGTCCTAAAACAGCGTATGCTGAGCGTAAAACATTGAAGAGAGCGACCGAGAGAATCGGAGGACGGAATATTTCACAGAGTAAACTCATCAGTTGTGATTACTTGTTTTTTTTTTTTTTAAACAAGCACCTACTATCTACGTTTTAAACAGCATGGTTCTAGGATTTTTCATACAGGGATACTTCCATAAGAGTAGTTCAATCTGAATTTTGACAATGTTTCATGCAAATATTGCCGATTTTTACAACTAGCAAACGGCATTATTCCGATTTTTGACTGATTTTTCAACTTTGAAATTTTTGAAAACTTGATACATATTCTTATAGGAAATTTTACGCTGATTCCGAATATACCACATGTAAGTATGCTGAAAAAATTATTTCGCACAACAAATCGCAAAAACAGGCTATTTTGAAATTTTTGACTACATTTTTGAAAATTTCAACCCAAAGATGTAATCTGATCATGCTGGCCAACGAACTTGAACTTTCGTTTTGTGTCCTCAACATTTTAAAATTTGTTTGAAGTTTCTAGCACAATTCTACGGACAGTTATCGTGTGGAATGACACATACTTACATACATACATACATATATACATACATACCTATACATTAAAAAATGCGTTAAACTTCAGAATATGATTCAGAATAGCCTGAAACGGATTTCTGCTTAAAATGTTTTCAAAAATTCACATTCTACAAATTTTGAGGCGAGAGCAATAGCTTAATTTTCTTAAAAAATTCGCTAAAACTTTAGGCAGAAGGGTTACATGGAGCTGGTGATCAGGGAACCATTATCATACAGGCTTGAAAGAGTAAGGAAATGGAGTTAAACGGACGTACAATTTTTACCTATATTTTGACACAGTCAATTTACCTTGAAGTATTCTCATTTGCATTACAATTTTAAACCGGTACTATATGATCATTTTGTTAGCTACTACTGTAAAAGCTTATAAATATTTGTTTTAAACGGGGAATGGGATGAAATGCCCATCCGCATGGCGAACATCGAAGTAGGTACGTTTCGAAAAGGTGTTAATTATTACTTTTGTCATCTTGGTAAAGTTGAGAATGATCTAGCTTTTCATATTCTGTTTGTATCAACGAACGATTTCTGAAAGAATGCGAAGGATCTGTTGTCAAGAGTAAAAAAAAGAAGTTATTTTCTCTGTAAACTAATAACTTCTCAGGTTCCCCAAAAGAAGAAGTTACGAAAAAACTCAACCGAGCAACTGTGAGATCCTGGCAAATAGCGGTTGAACGAAGATATTTCCACTTTATCCGTTGTTCAAAAACCCCCTCAAAAACTTGCTCCTTCCTCATTTAATACCTTCCAAAAGTCTCTTCATAAAGATTAACGACTTTTTACCCCCTCCATCCCCCCTTCCACCCTCAAAGGTATTTACCCCCACTCTTTTCATCCGTTACCCGGTTTCAGGCTTCCCATAAATAAAATAAAACAGAGATCCGCAACAAAACCATTACTCATTCTAACGCAATTTCCCTTCCTTGGGAAAAGCCGTCTCGATTCCCTCCGACCCAATTGCATAATAAAAACTTGTAATGAACATTTATTAAACCCTGTGCCGTTACGGATTTATAGCTCCCCTCCCCCCTGGACCGACCCCCATCGGGGTATTTTCGGCCTCCTTTCTTCCTACCATCGAGGCGATTTCAGAGGAATTTTAAAGACAACAACCGTTTCAGAATTAAGAGAGCGGATGCGTCGTAAAAAGTGTAATTTAAAAATAAATTAAAAGTCTATTGGGTCATCAACGGTATAGATGGCAGATGGCTGCGTGGAATCAATGACAGCGACCGACTTTAAACTAACAGATATTGCGTTACAGCGGATTTTCGTAGAAGAGCAATTGCAATGGCTCTAAAAATGAGAAATTTTCCAAATTTGTTCTTCTTGGTTTAGGTATTTTAAATAATGAAACTTTGTAATCAACCGAGGAAAAGACAATCATCAGCAACGCTTGCAGACACATAAAGACATTTTATGTCTTTAGTTGCAGACTCGTATGCAAGCTCAATGAGGCACTCAGCTGATCCGGACCCTGGGCATCATCAAGTAAATGTCCTAAAGAGGCTACATACGAAACTATAGCTTCCTAGAAAGTAAAGCATAGAAATTAGCTTCAAGGGCCACTCATCTGATCCGGACCCTGGGCATCATCAAGTAAATGTCCAAAAGAGGTTACATACGAAATCACAACTTCCTAGAGTGTAAAGTATAGAAATTAGCTTTAAGAGCCACTCAGCTGATCCGGACCCTGGGCATCGTCAAGTAAATGTCCTAAAGAGGCTACATACGAAATTACAGCTTCCTAGAGTGTAAACTATAGAAATTACCTATTATAATGATTTAACCACCGCTTCACAAATCAAACCGTTCTCGCAATATTCGGATCACCAAATGCTATGAATCGAATCATCGAAACACCAGCTCAATGAAATCATCAGAAATTAACAAGCTGTTGCAATCATGTTCACAATACCAATTATTGAGACTGATCACCTATGTGTACACAATCATTCAAATAAACATGCTCATAACTCAGCTTGTTGGCCACGCACTTCGCAGTAGTTAACATAATATGGTTGGATAAATCGAGAGCTTTCGAACGAATGGTCAACGAATTTTGTGGGATGAAAAACAACGAAGTACCGTTTCCCTAGCAACGACTCGGTTGTAAGCGGAAATCATCAGAAAACCACCCGTAACGCTTTTTTTGACGCTTTTTTCGTTTATGTGCCAAAGTAAAAACATAAAATGTCAAAAATGAAATAAATTCAATAACCGCCTCAGAATTTGTCGGTTTACTAATTAAAAATGCAGATTCCAAAAATCGAGAGGGGGAAAATACCGACCATGAGGCTAAGGTGGAAAATATCTCAAACTTGAACATCTCCAAAGAAATCCAATCATTTTTTTATTTTTCAAATACCTAAAAATCCGTTGTCTAATCCCCTTTCAATTCAAAATAAAAATCGGTAAACCTAAAATCTATTTAAACTTTGTTTTTCTTCACTTTATAGCTAAAACATCGCAGTTACTATTGGTATTTTTCCCGTTTTTTTTGTTTTTCTTTTTTTTTAGTTTTTCATTTTTTTTTAATTTTTTTATTAGGACACAATATGTCCCGCTGTGCGCCCCCTATCAAGCTGAATTGTCACAACGTTCCCCCATCACAATCTTTCGCACGAATAGGTTCCGATGAATGAATTGGCGCCTCAATATTTATTAGAGAGTTTTTGGCGACTTCAACTCAATGTCACCCGTTACCGTAGTCTTGAGGGAGCAAACGAAGATGCTGAACCAAAAAGGAGCCGGGAGAACGGTTGCCTTAATTTTGATGTCACGTTAATGGTGGTTGGGTAACGCGATATTTTTTCCCAGCTATCTTGTTGTCTACTGGTTGTCTAATCGACTTCTTTATTTCGATGTGAAATGCCGATTTTCAATCCTAAATTCGAATTTCATGTTAGTCTCAGTACAAATACAGGATAGTTTCTAATTTTTAGTTTTCAATTCGTAAACAACATGGATTTAACGCAAAGATAGTAAGCCTCAAGTGGGAAACACCACGATTTAGTTGCACTTTTAGGTCTTTAGTCGTTACAAACTTCATGTTTTTGGGTTTTCGATTGGGTAATATATCAAGAAGTATGAAAAAGTATACATCTCTATGACAATAAACCAGGATTTTCCCTGATAATCATCAGTGGAGGCAGCACTTCACGCAATGTTCACGAGAAAACAGCTGAGATCAGGCTAACTAAGAACAATACTGCGAAGAAGTAGTGTCTTGAAACTCAGGTTCCTCTTTTAAAATATGTGAAATTATAATAATTATAAAAATATTTGGTCTAATCGACCAAATAGAGCCTGTGCGCAAAAGAACGGATTTTTTCCGATCGATTTGAAGGCTAGTAAAGCGCGACGGCGGAGGCGGACTTCAGATGGCACTTTCGGTTTCTATCTGCGCGACTTGAAACGAAAAATAACCAAGTTTGAAGGTGTGTTCAAAAACCTACCCGCTACATCAACATAATTAGTTGGTAATGAGGCATTTGAAAAGAAAAATCATCATTATTTACTTCACCAGTATTCGAGTAATTCGGAGTTGCCCAGATGTGTTACATTTACAGGAATGTTAGGCTGGTGTCGTGTGCCTTTAGTTCCCCAAACGGGTGATGTTAAATGAGCCATTCTAACGTACGACGCGACGTTGCTAACGTCCCCTCAAGGTCACGTATTCTTGGGTACGTTAGGGTGACGTTAAGGGTACGTTAGTGGTCACCAAAAACTCTCTATTAATTCATGTCCGCTGCTAAAATATAGATAAGTTTGGACAAATATATCAGTATGATTTGTGTAGTTTGGTGGTCTTGATGGTCGCAAGTTCGCATCTCAAAAATGCATAACATCAAGTAGTCAATCCCTCAGTAAAAATTCAGATTAGTTGGACAAAAAGATCAGAATGATTTTTATAGTAAGGTGGTCTGGATGATCGCAAGCTCGCATCTCAAAGATACATAACATCAAGTAGCCAATCCTTCAGTTAAATGTAGTAGGCCGAAATGACGTTTTAAAGTATGATTTGAAACATTTAGAATAATGACGTTTAAAAATTTTTCGGAGGTCGAATTCTAATGAAAAAAATTTTTATCTCGAGATTGGGATCGAACTAGGGTCGTACCATAGATGTCCGTTACGTTATCCACCACACCACGTGTGACATTAACAACCAATCAATAATTACAAAACTCAGCTACATATAAGGGAGCTTATTTTCATTGGCAGTTGACGCTAGTTCGAATACAGGTCGGCAGGAGCGCGCACAGCGAGACATGTTGTGCACCTAGTGTCTGGTATCAAGATGTCCTACCTTCCTGATGATGTTTTAAACTGATGAAATAATAATAGTAGTTGTAGTGAAAATTTAATTGTGGAATAGAAGTCATTCTCCCTATCTACGAGAATGGAATTCCACAAAATAAACAGTGCAACCACCATCCAGAAGCTCAAGAATGATTGTGTAATAATTTGCAGCGTTTTTCTATGAGTAAACTAACCCTTAGAGTGCTGTGCGGTTTCGAGACAACGCTTCCCAAGATATCAATCTTACCCCACTGTCATATTCCCCATTCATTAGACCAAGAAATATAATCTCATGGTTTAGTACCATATCTTGCCACCTGCGACCCTTGATGTCACATCACTCATACGAATTGGTAGGCACTAATATGCGAAGTACAAAAGAGTCATGAGTCATGAGTACCCTTAAAATTTATATTTAAGGGTACTAGAATATAATAATAATTTTTGTTTACCGTAAATTCAAAAACGTAAAATATAACGCTAATTCACCAAAAGAGTGTATACCACGGGAAACATTATTAAAAAATCACACGTAGGTGTATAACATGTTTAGAAGAATATTCTCTTAGGTACTTCAAACAATAATGCTACATGAACTCTTCTTTCGTAGAATTTAAACTCATTTTAAATTCTTGGAAGATGCCAGCGGGCCCTTTGGTATACAAAAATTATAAAATATATGTAGCCAGTTACCTTAGAAGAAAATGAAAACCTCATGAATGTTTCAAACACTAAAACACGATATGAATCATAATGAGGAGGCTTCGCAAACACCGGTTATTTACTCGACTCGTTCAACCGCAGAAGGAAAAATAATCTTCCAAACGAATGTTTACACCAGGAAAACGAAATGGTACTAGCTTGACTTCCAATTAGAAACTTGAATGTTTAACTTTGGAGAAGTGAGGCAAAGAAGAAATAGACGCTACGGTATTTCTGAGAGAGTTTGGCCGACGCACTTTTCTCGTTGATTGCGAAAAAATGCCGGTATATTTCCGTAAAGTTTCTTTTCTTGGCCCTTTTCGTTCATTTTTTTCGTCTTTTTTTTTAATGGGTTATTCTCGACAAACAAAAGTAAAGTGGGCATGTAAAGTATCGCTCGTTATGAACGCTAACAGTTTGTAGGCTGTTTTTTGCAGGAGGCGAAGACTTTTTGGAGGTTCCAAACGGGAGTCAATGACAAGAGCATAGAGTTTTTAGGAGGTCCCACTGAAGCTATGTCTTATAAGTAAGGCTCCGTTCACAAGATGAACGCCTATTGGAATTGATCCAGGGGGGTGGGGGACAACCCAAGCAGGAAAAATAGAACAACCGCATACAAATCCGTTTCAGACCATTCAAAGCCCGAATTCGTGAATAAATCAATGGTGTATGTCTGTGTGTGTGTGACAAATTTTGTTGACGCTGCCCTGGCTACAATTCTCAACCGTTTTTCGAGATTCTTTATTTTTTCGATCCCAATTTTAGTCTAGTTGTGCAAAAAACTCCGCAAATTTTGAATTCCATGATGGAAGAGGGGGGATGGAGGGTCTAAAGCAGAAAAAATGCGTTCATTTCCCAACAAATTTTGTCGACGCCCCCCAAACTATATAATTTTCAACCGATTTTCGTGATTCTTATTTGGTTCGATTCCAATTTCAGTCTAGTTGTGCAACAAACCTTGGTAATTCCGAATTTGCTGTCGTGGTGGTGAATGGAGGGGGTTGTTACCGATTCATTCAAGCACTACCGAACCTACGAATCACGACCAATTTTCATGATTATTATTTTGTTCCATTACGAATTTGATATATTTTTGGAACGAACAAGTGTTTCAAATTTGATTATGGGAGGGGATAATAGTAATAAATCATGATGCTTCAACTAATCTCCCCAAATTTTTTTCAAGTTCAACTATGAATTCGGTCTAGTTTCGGAAGGTATATCAGGAGCTTTAAATTTCTTCATGGAAAGGAGTCGATAGAGAGACCTTATAGAGAAGTATTATGCTGAGCTCAAGAAATTAGAAAAATCCGTTTTTGAGAAAATGTCCATTATGTGGGGAAAAGGGGTTATTTTTGTCTACTACTTCAAGTATGGCGTCTAACATCGCTTGAATCGTGCACAGTGCGTCTACCGCTGTATGTATCATTATTAGAGACCTTATAGAGAAGTAGTAGACTGAGTTGGAAGAAATTATAAAAATCCATTTTTCGAGAGAATATTCATTATGTGGTAAAAAGGGGTTATTTTAGTCAACTACTTCAAGTATGGCAATTTATACCGCCTAAATCGTGCACTGCAGGTCTACCGCTGGTTGCAAAACACGCCACGCTAATCGGTCACCTGGAGCTCAGGGTGGAGCCTATAATTTCATTCGTCCCTTGATGTCCTAGGGAGGCTCCCTATCAAATTTAGATGTTATCAGACAGACGACATAACTTTTAGCACACTCAGCTGAACAGGATGGAGCCGTTCGGTAGTTGGTTGTCCCAGAAAGGCACCCTGTCACATTTCGACTTCCTACGGTGAATAGGAAAGATTCGAGAAGATTTTGCCATGATTATGATTGATATTACGGCTTTTAGTCAGCGGATCCTCACCAAAGTCGGCGAGGCACAAGTTCCGATATGATAATACAACATATAAAAATTTCTTCCGAATTGGACCAGCGGTTTTGGAAGAGTAGTAGTGAGCACTCCTCAAATATATAAAGATGTCTGAAAATGAACGTGTTCTACACCCTCTGAAACCCAAAGAAAATGCATCCCCACCCCCAAGTACCGCCATGCCGATGGCTGTAATACAAAAAGTTGGGTAAAAGAGAAAAATCAAGATCCAATGTCATTCAGTCTGACTGCGTTCGTCATTGCGGACTCTGACCCGTGACCTACCAAGTTGACTTTCACAGCATTCCCTACACCCCCAAGACCTTCCAGCGTTTGTGACTCTCCCCCTCACTCTGACGGAAGTTTGACCAGTATTTCGGCAGCAAACCTGCCAAAACTTATCGAGGAAGGGCGGGCAGAGGCGGACGATTGTTTAGAGGAAACTTCGGAGAGCGGTCTGCAAACTCTCCAACAAACGCCCTAATTTCAACTTGGTTGAGGCGTCAACAAGTGTGACATCTCAGTCGACCGATTTCGTGTGCATTTCCAAGTTTAAGACGGTGTTGCACGATGCGTCTCTGTTGAAGAGTACAGAGTTTCTAAGTTTGCAATCAATAAAGACGTAGGGGAGTGCGGCAGTTCAGCCAAAATCACAATAGTGTACTGATAAGCAAGTTCCAATCAATCCAGTGCATATATCTAGTTGATTGTAAAGTCCCCTTCCTTGGTTGCTCAAGATTGTGATATCTCCCCAATTACTGCATCTGAATGACTCGAGAAAAACGCTTGATCCGGGATCGGGGGCGAGGTAGGCACATTATTTCGTTTTATGCAGAAACCGACCCAAAGGAACGGCAGTTTGAATGCTGAAATTAGATGTTTGTGCCAAATAGAACCATACTATAAGAAAACTCAAATTGGATGATGAGATCATCTGAAAATATCAATTTAAAGAGTCCCGGGATGGAAAAATAGCTGCAGAAACCAGCACCGAAAATACGGCAGGGCTAAGAAAGACGCAAGATTTCGCCAAGATTCTTCGCCTTTGGTGTTTAGGTGCAATGGGGGTCTCTACTGGGAATTTCCCAATTTCCTGAAACGTCTGGCCAATAAGTCCTTCAGCAAAGTAATAGGATGGGTCAGGATTAGAATTCAGTAAGGCATATAACAGAGCTGTAGCACTGCGACTGACAGGACCACGAAGAAAATTGAAAGAAGGTTACACACGACGGGGCTTCATTATCTACATTTTAACAAGTTAAGAGATAGAAAGAAGAAAACAAAGTTCAAAACTCTTTACATGGGTGTTGCCGCGTAACCAAACAGCTAATATTTCGGCCTCTGGTAGAACCAGTGATACTCGCCAATTCCCATATCTTGATGGCAAGCCTAGGTATGTTTTTGAGCTAGTGTACTCGTTGTGTAGTGCCCGTTGATGTAGATCTAGTCTAGTCTTATGCTGGTATATTCGTAGTTTAGTGTCTATAGTCTAGTCCAAATTGAATCAGAAACTAGAGAATGATGAACGTATCTTCTTGAATTACCTCTACCCATCAAAAGCTTTCCAGTTTCAAAAAAAGATTTTACTTCGAAGTTCCGAAGTATATTATACTATCAAGATTATACTTCGAAACCGACGTACGTACCAGGAAAATCTTAGTTTCTGCTGAAAATTCTCAGGGAAATCAAGATCCAATAGATCTTTTTATGTCAAAACATCAAAACTCTATTCACATCAACTTCTGATACACTTTATTTTGTTGAAATACACAAATACCACTTTTGTGGTATTTTCATAGCACCTAACCATGGCAAAGAATAAATAAATAAAATAGTAATGATGAATCGAAAAAAGTTGAATCTTCGTTCAAAATGACAGTAAAAATCTTTCTTCTTACAATTTGAAAGGCAAAAATATACTTTCTGGAATCACGAAAGTAAAATAAATTCTTGTAGGTTCTAACACTAACCACAGCTAACATAGAATTCAATGCTTAATATTATTTTGCGCCGTTGTTTTGATGCACATCAAAAGACACAAATGTTCCACTGAGCAGATAATAGACAACTAACCAGTGGTAGCATTCCTGGAGGATCAGGCAGCTCAGGTGCCTCTAGGTGGAAATGTTGCAAACTGAAGAAAAATTTGTTTTTCTGGGTCGATTACAAGGGTTCATTATTGAAAATAATAAACCAAAATAGGTGCTAGTTCGGTGTGCGCTCTATGAACCGGTCCCGTCGCGCTCTGGCTCACGCCAGCCTGCGATCTATGTGTGCAAAAGTCAAAGTTGACAATGCAATCTTTTCATATGAAATCTTACCTCCTTTTCTGGTCCCTCTATCTGTGTTCTTTAGTTGCCCAGTGGCGTCCGTACCGGCCTCTTCATCTCCTTCTCCTCTGTGATATTTCGTGTAATATTTTAATACTTCGTTTTATTTTTTAATTCTACGTGACAAAAACTGTGATAATGCCTGTGATGTTGTTTCGTGATTTTTACTGTGATATTGTGTCAAGTGAAATAGTGTGTCATAAATATTTAGTAGACCGAGGATTGTTGTTAAACGAGGATGATAACGCAGACTGCCATAAATGCGGAACTACAATGGTGGTGAAAAGACGGAAAAATCGTAGTGGGAGATGAACAACGGACGGGAAATCGTTTTTTCCATTACACCGATTTGAACGGGCGTTGTCACAGCAACTTGACTCTATGCCAAATTATGGAACTAATTTTTATGTTCGTTCTAGAACTGCCCTTGGACACTGTGCAGGACCGGACTGGAAGAGGCCGAGAGTGTGTGACTGATTGGTTTAACTTCTGCCGTGAAATTTGTACTGCCGTTTTGGCAACAAAAGGGAAAATGATTGGCACGGCAGAAAGTCCGATTCAGATTGACGTCCCGTTTTGAAGGACGAAGAAAATACAACAGGCGTCGTCTGTTAGCAAGAAACGAAGCCTTTGCGCATAAGGTAAGATCACTTGTAATGATTTTTGTCATTTACATTGAAACTGTGGGGTTAGAGCGCACACCAAACCACAATCCATACGTAGAACGCACACCGAACTTGAAGCGGGGCGATAGAGCGCACCCCGAACCAGAAACGCAACGGTAGAGCGCGAACCGAACTAGCACCCCAAAATATATTTCGAATCAGCGTTGGGGTGGTAATCTAGGGTTAAGTAGGTACATACCAAGTTTCTAAAGGGAATATTACCAATGCTGACGTTGGGCGTACGGTGGCGGATCCTGGAATCCATCGGAAAATCCCCCAGAGGTCGGCTGTACTTTCAAACCGTCCAACTTTGTTACCTGTCTCTCTTCTTCAACGTCACGGCCTCCCACCCCCACGCCACGCGCCTCCGTCACGCCACGGGGAAAACTGGGGCGGGAGCGACAAGAACTGAGTGGGATGGCCAACTTGGGGGAGAAAGAGTTTCAACTCCCACAATGGGATTATTGGTCTGGAATCCCTTCCTCCCCGTCATCGTTGAGCTCTTTTGTCCATCTGGTTCGGATAGTACCCAAGAAGACTGATGGTCTCCAGGTTTTAGCTGGACCAAAGGAATAGAAATAGATATAGCAATTTTCAGTCAAATGAAACCTTTTTTCTATCAAATGAAACTTCGTACCGACCAAATGAAACCTTGTTCCAATCAAATGAAACCTTGTTCCAATCAAATGAAACCTTTTTTCAACCAAATGAAACTTCTTTTCAAACAAATGAAACCTCATTTCATTCAAATGAAACTTTTCGGTCCACCATATTGCTGATCACCTCGACAAACTGCTCCAACTCTGTGATAACATGATAATGAAACTGCTGCCGCAGATTCTGGACACCAGTGTTGAGCATAATCTTATCGTCGAAAGC
Source organism: Adelphocoris suturalis (assembly GCA_030762985.1). Lineage (NCBI taxonomy): Eukaryota > Metazoa > Arthropoda > Insecta > Hemiptera > Miridae > Adelphocoris > Adelphocoris suturalis. The sequence goes on along the minus strand of CM061050.1, from coordinate 34,344,662 downwards.
GAATACGAATATAATTGACTCAGATTCAACGAATAATTATCGCGATTACACCCCATTATTACCGAGTTTTACACTTTAGCTTTCTAGTTTCACACCTAAAAACACATAAAATTTATCATACCAAATTATTTCAAATTTGGGAGAAAGTGGAAAACTTCGTTATAATGAACGAATGAAGCCAATTGATTCAGCGTAGAAAATACGCAGAAACCGGCCCAAAACCTGTACTTCCACAGATGGTCATTTTTCAAGAAAATCCTCGATTTCAGTGAAAAACAACGTTTTTCAGCATTAAAATATACGTTCCTCCTACAATTAGCGAAGTAAAAGTAAAATTGACTATGCCGTTGAAAAGGTGAGATTTTGGTACAGTTTTTACCATTATTGTGTCTTGATAAATTATTGGTTCTCATAGTTAAATTCTAGATTGAAAAAACTCAAGCTTTCCCAAGTTAGGTAATATTTGCTTTAGAGAGGGCTTTTTCATTTCTCAAACCCTAATTCACAAGAAAGAGACATCTAAACGATAGAAAATGTAATGCTCTTTCCAACAGTACCCTCAAATTAAAAAAACCATCAAATCAATAGAGTTATTATTGTTTTAATGACAACAGTTCGAAAACACGAAAAAAATCTTGATTGTTGAATTACTCGAAAACTAAGCATTAAAAATATCATTCCAAACCTGTGGTTGTGCCGTTTAGTGTTCACCATAGCTGAGTGGCAATTGGAGCACCGCGTTTTTATTTATGAAAGTTTTGTGCGTAATGGCGAATCAGTTGTAATGGCCCAGCGAGAGTTCAGACGGCACTTCAACATCGGGCGTCATGGCACTATACCAAATCGCAATACGATTTTGAGGTGGGTGAACAATGCACGAACAAAGGGAACTTTACATAAGGTAAAGCCACCTGGCCCAACACGAACTTCTCGGACTCCGGAAAATGTAGGGAGAGTGAGGCAGGCATTTGTAGGGAGTCCAGGGCGATCAACTCGCAGACATGCTCAAAATCTACGCATTCCTCGAATGACAGTGAGGCGTATTTTGAGTGGCGGTCTAAGTTTTCACCCTTATAAGCTTGCACTTGTTCAACAGTTGCAACCAAATGACTATGCACAAAGGAGAGCTTTCTCGGAGACTATGCTTGATCTGCTGGAGACTAATGAAAATGCAATTATTGTTATGAGCGATGAAGCTCATTTCCACTTAAATGGCTTCGTCAATCGACAAAATTGTCGTTACTGGGCTGCAATTAACCCTCAGGCTCTTCATGAACGGCCTTTGCACTCACCAAAAGTAACAGTTTGGTGTGCTGTTTCAAAAGTTTGGCGTTATTGGTCCGTATTGTTTTGAGGACGGTGGGAACACTGTAACAGTCAATTCAGATCGCTACATCCTTATGTTGAATACCTTCTTGAAACCCCAATTGCAAAGATTAAGAAGACGGTATCCCCCTCAACGGGTTTACTTTCAACAAGTAGAGCCACAGCACATACCGCTCGAAACACAATGCAGGTTGTTCGAGAAATGTTCCCAGGGCATGTCATTTCTCGGTTCGGCGATATCCCATGGCCCCCTAGGTCGCCAGATCTAACTTCGTGTGACTTTTTCCTTTGGGGCCATCTGAAGAGTAATGTCTATGCAAACAAGCCAAGAACACTTGAAGAGCTCAAGACGTCAATTTGCCGCGAAATTCAATCGATTGACGAAGACTTGTTGCAGAGAGTGCATCAGAACTTTCTTAGCCGTCTTGCATCTTGTTTTGAACAAGATGGTCGGCATATGAACGATGTGATTTACCACACTTAAAATTGCATAATTGAAGCTACTTTTTGGTGTAAATAAAATGCTTGTAACACAAAAATTGAATGCGTACTGCTCATTTCAAAATAGTCCACTTCCCGTGGCCCACCCTGTATATCTCTAGAAGGAACTTTCGATCAGAAATGAGCTATAGAAAGGAACCCTTGAAGTACTGGCTACCTTATGCGGGATACCCTGTATAATACGATTATGTAGGAAAATTCGCTTACACCTACTTATTCGCTGTTACAGTACTTGGTAGTGGCTTCTAAAATAACGTAACAACAATAAATTAACAAATAAAGACATGCTGTAAAAATAATAAATCTAGAATCATAAAATCATAAATCTAAGAATAATAAGTGAAGAGCAATGAATACACAAGCCACGTTCCCTACACAGGCGTTAGAAAAATGAAAACTTTAGTCGATAAAACATAAAACTGTTGATAGGTGTGAAGGTATAGGTTGTTATCGTGAAATTTCGCTTGTATGCCCTGATTTATGGATTTTTCGTATTATTATCTCGTTCAAAGTTATTTCGGATTTCATTTTCGTCTGGACGAGTCTGACGTGCCCGGAACGAGCTCCGGTTATTATCCGGCGAGAGAAAGCCAAGCCAAAACCCCCCCGTTTTCCCGTATCGGGCAGCAATGGAGAGCAAATATGGGGCAGAACAGGAGTTTATAGCTCGGAAACCCCATCCAGTATTTCCCGACGGGATCCAGCCCTTATCTCTGCCCACCACCTTATCAGGGTTATGGGTTATAGGGCTAAAACCCACCCCCTCCGCACGGGGAGTACTTTCGGCTTCACAATTTTATACTGACTGAAGCCATTTTGTTACTGCCAAGTAAATACACCCTTATCAATATTGTTTCAGGGTCAGCGGAAAACGAACCCTTTTTCATAGCCCTTAGTCAGTCCGGTGTTGCAATCAATTGATATCAAGAGGTGAAATTTCAAAGATTTCCAATAAAACTGAAAACACATGCTAATATCTGCGGTAATCGCAATGACTATCACAAATCTAATATTCAAGTATATAGGATATATTCAAGTATATAGGAATAGCTGATCACCCCATTAATGAATATCTGATCACAACATATATTGGCTTGATCTAGAAAGAACTGTAATCAAGGAACATGAAAATCTATGATTTCTAACGAATAAGGTGAACAGGCCTACATCACCAAACGTGCTTTCGCTAACGAGAAGAGGTGTATGATAGCTCCAATAAAACTTTAATTGTGCCATTAAATACGAGCAAAAACACAAACATAAACTCGTAGGAAAAATCGTGAAATCATCAATGCAGGATATATCCGCATGAGGGCATACCCAAACGTAAAATACTTCAACTTTGATTTTATATTTAAGATAAGTAATTACTGAAAACCATCATTTCAAAATCGCTTAACTTACCACTTTTCCATCATCGTCAATTTACCGATCAATAAATTTGAAACCCTCCATACTTAGGCATTTCAAGATCTAACCTATGCAATCATGCTTGAATACAAAAAAACTGCATATGTGCCGAATTTGACAGTTTTTAAAAACCAATTTTAAAGAAAAAAGTGGATAAGAAATGGTTGGGCGAAAGGATGACTTTGTCACCAATATGTCTACGTTTATTGCAATTAAATGAAACAACAGCCTGTTCTTAACATTACTAGTCTCTCTGAATATATGTATACATTGTCGCAGGCACCCATCTACTGCAAATTAATGAGATACAATAAAACACGTTTCAAAAATCCCTCTACTGGTGGCAAGAATTACAATCGAATCGATCTGACGGAGTCTGAATTCAAATTAATGGAATTAAATCAGATGATACGATCGACGTAGCAGTTCGGAGTCGGTAAATCAGTTGGTTCTGTATATGTGACACCCAACATAAATTTTGCATGTCAAAATTCTGACAGGGGAATCAGTGATGACGCCACCAACTCATTCTAGGGGCAGTTTGAGGAAGGTAATGTGCTAGTACTCAAATAGCAGTTTTGGGAAGGTAGATTAGTTGGTTATGTCTGTAAATGCAGATAATTATTGTGGAATCGACATAATGATGTTGAATACTAGATCAGTGATCTTTGATGGAAAATAAATGTCTTTATAAAACAGAGTGAGCCATTATTTATATAATTTTTTAGTTCAACAAACACAGTAAATGATAACTATTAGGTAGGTAGTTATTAGTTACTACCCATAACTAAATTTAAGAACCTAATTTTTTGGTGTAACTAGCGTAGAAATTGATATTCTGTGACTTCAATTCATTAGTTAGGTATGGTTAAATCCGCCTGAATTAGTTTAGTTACAATCCTTCAACGAATAGATACTTTTGGATAAATTATTTGAACTGATAACTAATAGATAATTGGTGTTTAGTTGTTAGTGACACGCAATGAAATTAATAACTAAGTAATTTAGTTATACAAAATTTAGTTGCTGCCATTCACTGATAAATAATTATGTTTTAGTCATTATTCGCGGGAGTAATAACAAATAGATGAGTTTTTTTTTTTTTTTCGTTGAAAACATCAAAATCGAAACCAGTCGAAATGTAGCGGGAAAATGACCTTATGTACTAGTTTCTATGTAAAACAACAATACTAATTAGTGTTTGCATTGTATTTTGATCCGAAAAATCCAAATACGTTCATTATTCTGGCGCATCAAAAATTAAAATAAATAAATAAGAAATTTGCTCACACAGCCATGTTACAGTCATGTCATCTTCCAAGAGTGAAAACAATGTTTCCTCTTCTCGCAGGTGAATTTGGAACCAAATTTAGTCATAATTTCTTACTCGCGCGAATAGAGGCTAAAAACTATTTAGTTATTAGTTACTAGTAGTAAATATATTATGTAACTAAATTAGTCGTTAGATAGTAGTGGTAACTAATCGAATAACTGGATTAGTTACTATCAAAATAATAACTGATATATGATTAGTTGTAGTTATTATGCGCCATTGTAGTAACTAATTTAGTTGCAATTATTAATTATAAGTCGTAACTACCTTTTGCCTAACTCTGTTATATAATAATAATACTAGCAATATTACCTGTTTCAGATTGGATCGTGCTCTCCATCATCGAGGAAATTTCGATTAATTTAAACGACAGAAATTGTGTGAAGGGACCGCAATTCCATCCCCGCATTATTGCTTCTCTAATGTTTTTACTGCGACCGTATCTCATTATTTCAACTCCCTCTTCCATCCCCAGAACGAATGTGGTTAAAAGATAAAACATCCGTAATTGGATGGTGTTCCCGACATATCGGATGATGCTCCCGTATAAAGGGGAGAACCCGGGTAAGGGAACGTTTTGATACGGCTTGGGGAGGGGAAAAGTTGGAAGACGAAGTTCCACAAGGCAGTAAATCCTTCAGAATTATTAGTGGGATGGTCGGCATGATGGAAGCGGAAAAAGCCGGTAATAGGGCTAGGCACGGATATGTCATGCTTCGTTCCAGCCGGCCGTAGATTAGATACGTTTAGGCCGGGAGTTTCCCAAGTACTCGCGTTTTACCTGTTCTTTTGTCGAGCGTAGAATAAGAGCGGAGGCGTATGGTCCGAAATCACGCATTCCCCTTCAAGTCCCCAGCTAGATGATCCCTGCTATAAGACCTGAGTCACACTATAAGGTTAAACCGGGTAGGAGATTCTATAGAGCAAACAAACAGATCCAAAAATATTGTTGGTTATTATCTCCTGATCCAACAAGGAGTAATTTTTAATTATTCATATATTTGTTAACGTTGTGCATAACACTTAAAAAAGTTCCAGTCATGCAGCATGATCGTATGAGCGAATTTTCATAAATGGTCGTATTACATTTATGTTAAATTTCAGCACTTTGGGGACAAATAAAAATTTTATTATACATTTTATAGCAAACTAATTTTTTTTCAGTAATGTTCCAATGAACAATTTTGTGGATTTTTACAATTTTTTCAAGTGTTCCTATCGATTTTTAGCTTATTATAATGAAATTAAAGTACATTTTTCAGTACAATTTTGTGCTTACATTTTTAAATGTCCTAGTTCATGTTCGATTAATTTTTTTCGAATAGCATTCTGCTAAAAAATAGAAATTTGTTAGTTTTTAGCGGTTTTTTGCCTTTTTTTAGTGATTTTTTAAGTGCATTTTTTGAAATTTGACCAATTTAATGTGCTCACAAAGTGATGTCCAACAAACTTATCCTTTCTTTTGAAACGCTTGATTCTTTGGCGAAAGAACGAAGTTTTTATCTCAATTCTATCAAGAGTTATCTTCTGGAATGACACATACATATAATATATACATTTTTGAGTCATTTCCATAACCCCATTTTTTAGGAGAATTCGCTAAAAATTTCGTTACTTACCGTTTGATAACGGTGAATTTCTTTCTGTTTATTTTCTTATTGTCCCGAAATAAATAATCTGGAATCTTGAAGTCGAAGAAAAATTTTGCTTGTTGCAGGGATTCTAAATTCACGCATGCGCACCAGCTACTAATGGAACGATCGCGCCGAAATGTATAGGGACGGGGACGATTAATAATTTACTTTTCCGTCTACCCTCTGAGTTTGAGCGAGATTGGACGATTTCGCTATGACAAAAATTACAGCTGATAGCTTTAAGTTATTCGCGAGCGCAGAGCGAAGATTTGATCAGACGGCCAGACAAAAATCTAGTGTTGTTTAGAATGGCCTAACATTTTGGATGAAAATTGAAAGTTGTGATTTTGGCGACAACATTTTTCCTAGTCCTAGTTCATGTTCGATTAATTTTTTTCGAGTAGCATTCTGCTAAAAAATATAAATTTGTTAATTTTTAGCGGTTTTTTGCCTTTTTTCGTGATTTCTTAATCATCCTTTCTTTTGATATGCTTTATTTTTTGGCGAAAGAACGAAGTTGTTATCTCAATTCTATCGAGAGTTATCGTCTGGAATGACACATACATATATATATATAAAGTGTTAAAATCCAGGAATCATTTCAGAATGCCTCAAAACAGATTTCGATGAAGAAAATTTTCGAAAATTGTAATTTTAAAATTTTTGGAGCCATTGCAATAGCTTTATTTTCTAAGAAAATCCGCTAAAAGAATAAAAAAACATTAATAATAGAATGTCCATTAATCAAATACGAGTAAATTTTACTCAAGTTTAGAGTAGGGATAGGTATCGTTACGAAAGTATCGTTAAAGGTTATCGATACTATATCGGGATGCAAGTATCGCTATACCAAATATCGCTTGAGCAAAGTATCGATATTTATAAATATCGAGTATCGATACCACATCCACAATGTTGCTTAAGAATAAGTTTTTCCCGACAGAACAAATTTCAAACCGGAGTTTGAAATATTTAACTTAGAGGATGGAGGTCATTGAGGTAACGGAATTTGACGGAGGTCATTCAAAATAACGGAATGCAAGTATCGATACTCAATAATATCGGAGGACACAGTATGGTTACAAAAATATCGATATGAGGTGGAAAATATCGATATATTGAAATATCGAGTATCGATACCCATCCCTTGTTTAGAGTGACTAAATATATAATTATCGTCACGAGCGAAATGGGTAAAACATACGAAAAAACATCGTTATCTACATAAACGTAAACAATTTTAAATTTGATAAAAAAAATTCATAACTTTAAATTTGATTTTTAACAAAAAAAGAAAACTACAAATAAGTAGATATTTTACACTTTTGAATATTAATCTTCCTGAAGAAGACTCAGTTCCTGGGGAAAAACGTTGGAGTTTAATATATATATATATATATATATATATATATATATATATATATATATATATATATATATATATATATATATATATTTAAAAAGAAAAAAAAAATTTAGGACAGGAAGGCCTTTTTTATAAAGCTTGTTATAATCTGAACTGACCGAATAAATACACATAACTACCGCTGTAAATCTGATTTACTACTCAAATATTAACAGGTGTATGTAAGTGTACCTAAGTAATTTTGTATTCGTGACCGACCGTCGTTCCGTGTCGCGAGTTTCCGAAGGAAATACATAATGGACGGCGATAGGAAAAATTGATGCTGTTGCATTCGGGGGGAAACGGGTGTATTAAATTAATTTAATTAATCTTCAGGTTTAATGGCGGATTTGACGGATTAGGTTACGAAGATGTCAGCAATGTTATGACGACTGATGTCAGCAAAGATGTATACGAGTCAGCGAAAACGGTAAGAAGTTGAAAACCCATATCCAACAATATGTTGATTGGACATTCAACAATGATAATTGCTATAAAACACAAGTGTCTTTCATTTCTCTCAAATTTCGTTGGTTGGCATCTCAAGATATGATTGTATATACATATATAATCCAAAAACCGAATACGTCATTTTTCTTCTGTTGGCCTTACGTAGTCCGGAGCGTTCTACAAAACTTGGCAGAAAATTGAACAAACCGACAATGCGTACCTCGTTTCACGTTCGCATTAGCTGATTCGCTCAAAACATTGTCTCAAAAATAGGAAAACTTCACTGTATTGACTGAATCGGACGATTATTTCACATACTCAGTCGAAACTGAGCCTAACCATTTATTTTTTAGATCTACCTGATTTTACTCCAAATTAAAGTTGAAAGCAATTATTATTTGATTGCACATAACCAATTTTTGTGACAACAAAATGGGTATATATAATATATAAATCTCATTATATGTTTCTCCATCTGTTTATCCAAATCGAATTCATATGAAAGAACTGGTAAAAATTGTAAGCATTGAGTTAACTTGGTATCTTTGATCACTCAGTCCACTGAAAATTGGTGTACTGTGAATTCTTAAAGGTAAACAATAGTTCCTGAGGAGCATAAATGTTTTAATGATGTCGATCAGGTAAACGTCATCGTAACATCAGAAAAACAGCAGGGGAAAAACCCAATAAAATTTGTCAAAACTGGTAAAATAATTCACATGTTCCACAAAAATAGAATGTTTTTGCTAGAAAGGAATTTAAGCCCACTTTCACCAACAAATCAAACCAGTTTAATTTCGAAAACAATGAAAATTAACGAAGATTGTAGCTCAACGTCTTTCATCAGAGCGATGTACGCGTTTAAACCCCTGCTAAGGCGACTCGAGCTTAATCTCCCCAAATCCGGCCAATTATAACTGCCAATATCCGTTAGCCCTGATAACAATGTTATCGAACAGCTTTTTGTTTGATTCACAGTTTTTATTTACAATGAATTCACGCAATTTGACATTTGGATTTATATTTGATTCGTTAATGTCCCTCGAAGATGCCCGAGGAAGATCCGACGACGGTTTCCGCACTTCGAGGAATCAGCCGACATCGAGTTTTGATGTAAAGTCCGACTCGCGAATCTTACAGTTCTGAAAGTCATCGAACTCATTGTCTCTCACCTGGAGTTCTTGTCGGACAGGTAAGTTTGAATGGGTTTTTACAATCAAATTGGTGAATATTAATAAAAAAGTTAAATAGAATGATAGCAAAAAAGCGTATAATAGATGGAAAAAGACGTTATATTAGGAAGATGAATAGCATCCCTTATAGATTAGGTCAAGACATCAGCTGATTCATTGTCCTGGTGTTCAAATTGTCCAAATTTTTAGCGAATTTTATTGGCCAATTTCCCTAAACTCCGTTGGGGAATCTCCGTTATTCCAAGCTCAATATAAACAAGTTGTGGGTTGACGCCAAGGTTTGATTCTCGAGATTATTTTTATTGGAGTTTGGCAAATTTCCGTTAAATAACTATTCGGCGAAAGTGGGACTTAGTTATGTGACGGCTCCAACGACGCTAAACAATGTAGGAACGTAAGTTTGGCTAATTAGGTTTAATAAATCAAACTGGTTATTGAAAAATTGTTATTAAGAACTCTTCTAAATTATTGTTTCGTTACTTGTGTGAACGTGACTTTGAGTAATGTAAGGGAATAGCAACACAACATGTACTTATGTCACACAACGAGGACTAGGTCCCAGGTGTAGTCAAATTATGTGATCACAACGCGTGATGTTCATGTGATCGTTCAACTCAAGTCACGTGAATGAAAATTGAGCCGGAGAATTCATTGTGTGATAGTTGTCATGGGCTCAAATAAACACAAAGTAACTCGAATCTAAACATAACACAATTGAGTTGTTGGCCTGGTCACACCTTAACATCGTTATTATATCACGGAGCAGGCCAGAATATAATCGAATCAGGTACTAAGTTGGTTCAATCAACAGAAAATCACACTAACAAGGATCCAATTTCGGGTTCTGACCCTTCCCAGTCCATTACTACTAATCAAAACCTCTTGCATTATTCATCAGGAGACTGTCTACAAACATCTCATTCGGAAAGGAGTAGACAGGTGCACCGTAATATCTGTAACTTAGATTGTTCGCATGGGCCTTCAGTATTATTTTGGATTGATTACCAGTCATATAGAATAAAACGTCTGCCAAGTCAGCTTCCTCACATATTGTAACATGGACGTATAAAATTAGTTAAAGAACGAAGCACGAGTCAAAATTATTGAATGCAGAATACAACAGTATCTAAATATACGTGTACACAACAATGCGAATTAGGGTCATGATTCATGTCATCATGTGCGGAAATTGTCCAAAGGTTATTGAACATAATAACTGAAAATTTCAGCAAAATCGATTCATTATTCATCCGATGTTGTTTTTGCGTATGCGCAATAGTTACCTATAAGGTTAAAATGATTGCGATAAAATACCAAGGTCATCATCTTGCACACAACCTCTCAAGTTTAAACAAAATCGGACTAATAGATGGTCAGAAATCGACGTTTTAAGACATTAATGTTTGCGCACGCGCACAGATTACTACTAATCTTACGGAAATGAATTATATAGGGGACCATCAGGATGCTAACCCACACACCCCCTGCAAATTTCATAAAAAATCGGTTTATTAGTCTCGGAGTTTTTTCTGTATGGTTCAATTTTAGTTTTGCGCATGCGCAATAGTTATTACTCCACCAATAACGATATAATTCATAGCGAATATTTCTGGAAAATATTATACCTATACATCGTATTAGTAGCTATACAGGTACTCTCCGAGTTTGAACGAAATCGAACCAATAGATGATAAGAAATCGACGTTATAAGAATTAACGTTTGCGCATGCTTACAGACGACTATTCTACTATGCGCCGGTAATGAAATTTATAGGGGACCGTCGACAAGCTAACCCACAGAATCCCTGAAAATTTCAACAAGACGTTCCATTAGGCTCTGATTTTTACCTGGGTCAATCGATATTAGCGTATGCGCAATGTGTCTTAGGAATTTGTCGGGATGCGGCCCAGGGGAAAAAAATGTGAATTTATTTCATGTTTTTATTCGACGTTTCGTCCTCTTGCTGAGGACATCTTCAGGATCTGGTGTGTCCAGGAAAAAATTTTTTAAACGTCCGAATATAACGGACTTGTCAAATAATATGGAGCAATAACGGTGGTTCACCCAGTCAAATAAGTCGAAAGCTTCTACTCTTGAGAATATATATCACGAGAATATATATCACATATATGCGCAATGGTTATTACTCCACAAACCGCGATATATATACGTACTTAACTGGGCGTTGCTCTAGAATGAACTTGGACATCCCGCGCCTAAGATTGGCGGCATCGCAGAAGAGACACAAATACCTACGCATCAAATTCATCAATCATGTCCCCCAAATCGTTAAAAACCTACATCCTCGGGCCTTCTCTACAGTCGTGAAGAAGCAGGTCCTTGCATGCCCTCTTTATGGTATTCACGAATTTTTCGATCTCTTTGCCACAAGTTAGATATTAGTTTATTAATTTATTGTTCTATATATCTTATTTTTAATGTGTATATTTTGTTTATTATGTTGACTATTTGCTATATACAGTAATATTGTATGGCGGCAATAAAATCTGATTTGATTTGAACATAACCAAACTACCTACCAAGTTTGAACGAGATCGGACCAACACAAGATGAGTAACCGACGTTATGAGAAATTCACGTTTGCGTATGCCTGCAGGCTACTGTTGATCCGACGGTATTGAAGATTATAGGTGACCGTCTAGGAGGTAACGCGAATAATTTCATCTCATTTCCCCTTGAAATTTTCATCGAAATTGGTCGGAAACTTGGTACAGTTTTGGGCATGACAAGGGTTTACCACAGACAGACATAGGTTATCAGCTTAAGGGGACCCGGCACCCACCCCCCTCCCGCCCTTTATAGACCTCTTTTTACAGGTGTTTTTCTCAGCCCCCCTGCAACCAATATCAGTGCTTTTTTTTCTTTTTGTTCGTTATATTCTCAATTTTCAATTAACATAGGGGTTTCCAGGTATCTCAAAAACCCGAATTCGTAGGTATCATGGAATAAATGTCATATTTTTTTTTAACTTCAGAAACATCTAGCGGCAGTTGAAATCAATATTTTGTAAAACCGCTACGTTAATATCTTGGCCCAGATCTCTTCTTCAAAACAAAACAAAAATCAACCGAATAGGGTCAACCGTTCCGAAGAAAAACGACCGTGAACATGAAAAAACATTACTTCACAGGAGAGCAGAAAAACCAACAGCATCCATCTTTTCATGACGTCGCAACGCATTATGCGAATAGAAGCTGTTTTTGCTTTCCCTAGACCTATCTGAAATGAAGTGTTGTATCACGATAGCTTAACTATATCATCCAAGGATAATATAAACATAATTCCCATGGTTGTAGCCCAATCAAATAAAGACAAAGAAGAAATTGATGAAGAGACTTATCATTCGACTCTTATCATACATCTTACATCTTATGGTTTCTTTGTGATTTTAGTGGCCCAATTTCGTTTTTACGTTTTCTTTTAAATATTAATTGAAAATGAGTGGTTCTACACGAATTTTCAAAAAAAAGAAAGGACCAGTAAACCGTTGTTCAAGAATAAAGACGACAGAGCAACCATCTAGCCAGCCTATGCTGCCGGCCTGTACTTAAACAAAACATTTACGCATCTGCAAGCATAAATTTGACTATGTTATTGAATTGAACTGTTCCCTAGATGTTATGACATCGTTTTATGAAAGAAAAAAAAATCGATTTCCAAAATTTTTTGCTACCGGGTCCCCTTAAGAGGACTATTGTCCACAACTATTTGTAAAACCATATAAAAGTCCGTTTTTGGTAAGTTTCGTACGTGTTTGGGTGAACGAAACCAGTTAGCTATCCGATGTCAAGATATTTTCAATTATGATAGAGAAAGAACTCGAGTGTTTTGGAATTGGTATGCCATTTCTGCAATGCTGATCCGAGGCACTAGATTATTTCCTCTAAAAAATCCATATGATGATCAATTTTATTTTTGCGAATAAGGAATGTACCCCATGAATCGAAGGCAATTCCGTTGAGAATAGGAAGGATCCATCAAGGTAATAAGGCCCTCAGAGCCTAAGAACGCCGCGTGGAAGAAAGCGTGCTGCTTATCTCGCATCTCGACTCCTGTGCGAGATGATTGAAGGCGGCCGGTATAAAAGTCATTCATTACTCACCAAATAAGCGGGAAAGAACCAAAAAAGAAGTATGAAACCTTCCTTTCATAAAACCTTCAGAGAGGAGATGCTGCAACGAGGAAGAAAAACTGGGTTCATTCTTAATGATAAAATCCTGTCAAGGGCTTTATCAGTGATCTCGGAGCTTCCCGAAAGCTACTTGAAGGGAGAACCTTAAAAAAAGCGTGTTAAGGCTCGAGTGGGGTTCCAACCATATCGGTAGTATTCATGCATAATAAGCAGCGCACTAAATCACGCGACTACGCCCTTTTGCTCCTCGCTGCAGGCGCATAGTTTCATTATCTGCCGCCAGGGTTGTTGAAGTCATCCGAGCCATTAGCCGGTACCTCCATCCCTCTTTGATCCAACATCCTCCCTGTAGGAAACGCTCAAGGGACTTCACGGTATAAACACTAACAATCAACGTGACTTTTTTCAGGCCGAATCTTTTTTTTTTTTCTAGACGTTCTTCATGGTCGGAGACCAGCCGCTACCGGTCCCAAACAAAACCCATATGGCCCTCCGAGCATTTTGTTATAAATTAGGCCGTCTCGTGAGTCAGATGAGGGAGAGGAAGCCTACGGGGTGAGCTTCGTCATTTCCTTCTTCTAAACAATAAAACGATTCGATAAACAAGAAACATCACGGAACCCCCCTTAGAAGCTTCAAGGGTCACAAAAAACTAGAGTAGATTTTGGGAATTAGGACGAAGAGCATCTGACTCCTGCGGCGTAACTATAAAACAAAATCATACACCTTTATTACACGCAGGACCCCGCACTTTTCTCATGAAATTTGGGTTTCGAGAACTCTTATACAATCATGCTCACAAGATAGCTTTCGATGACCCAATCAAAAGTCTTCATGGTTTCAAAAAAAATGTTGAAAGGATTTTGAGTTAAACACCATTTAAGCGCTAGAAAATTGTATGGAAAAGTACAAAAAAAAGTACAAAGTACCCCGCCCCTTAACTTTTCTTCACAATTTATGAGATATCGAAGTGAAACTTTTAATGCACTTTTGGGGTGCCTAATACTAAGTTTTAAAATAGAAACAAAAATCCGAAAATAAACCTTCAAAGTGAGATATCACTCGAGAAAAAATGAAGACAACTTATTTCCAAGTACCTACCCGCCTCCTCCCAACTCACTATGTTTTCACGACAATAAAAAGTTACAATTTTGTATCGACTTCGACGATTGATGTATTTTCGACAATAAGTTATAACTATGTAACTTATACTCGTAGCTGTGAGTTAATAAGTTATTGTTTGTTATACTGATGACATAGACAACGTTTTTCATTAAATTCCGTTTTCTTCATTGGGATGGGTTCCTAGAACTTCGTCACGACTGATTTAATTAGTCCCTACCGTTTCGGTGAGCTAATTCATTGCTTTTAACGGGCTTCGGAAAGAAAGTAAGTACATAATAAGTAATCATATTATGGTTAGACAGACCTTCAGACGTGTTAGGGTCCTGAAATGACTCTTAGTTGAACTGTGTTGAACTTATGACGCTCTGCAGCTTTATGGAGTACCCCGAATAAGTGTCCAAACTCTGTCCTATGCCCAGAAGACAGCACGACCGGCACCGAGACCTTGCACTATATTTATTCAAAAACCATTGTTAACCCTGCGTCGACCAAGTGGGAACTAGAATAATAGTCGTACACGTGGGGTCCACCAGGACCACACACACATTTCTGGCTGTGCCGCCCTATTGTTGCATGGGACTAGCGTCAAAACATCATACAATCAATTTTGAGGTGTCTACGAGGATACCCTCCTAATATCGTGTCTAAGGTATCAAAGCTGCAGCTTGTGAATCTGAAATTACATGGGCCAATGAATTTCCTCATCCCAGAAAACCAAAAACGCAGGAGAAAGGAATGAAAAGCAAAACGTTCAAGTCTTTTATTAATATCAGAACGAAATATAAACTTTAGTCAACTTTTTAGGCATATAAAGTCTAATTGTTTTGGAATAAAACCAGGAACTTCAGCCAACACAGAACTTTTTCGAAAATTGCCTTTTCAGAGGAACAAAAAAACCACTAACACTACATACTTATCACACTAAAGTCAGACTTGAATTTACACACTAAAATCAGACTCAGGCAAATCAGACTTGTCATGGGCTTTTGTTCTTTCGCATGGTGCCTAAGAAAGTGAGTTTACATTTAGTGAGCTCCTCCGCTAATTCGTATGACGTGAACCAATTGTTTGCAGTCACGTTGCGATTGGTATTTTTTATGTTTTCACAACAAAGAACTCGTCGGACACTGAATCATCGTTAGGCAAGATTTCGTCCTCCACTTCACTGTCTAATTCTTCAATCAGCTCTTCTCTCTCTTGTCTCTCCAACTCTGCTCTGATTAGCGCCTCACCAATGAAACAACGACCTTCCCGACCTCACATATTTTTTTCCCAAAACGAGAACGAGATAGAAATTAAAGTTCCATTCAGGTTGAAATATACCTATCCAAAATATGTGCTAGTATGCACAAAAAACGACTGGTTCACATTCCCAGTTTATTCCATGGTGCAAACAGGAAAACTAAGTAACCCCGTATGCTCAAACAATTGAAAATTAAGACAAAACATGTGTGTGAATGTGCCGAAATTTTTTTTTCGCGGTCCACTCAGACCACAACAACGATTTCCATCAAACAGAAATGAATTTAAAAGGTACACTCTCTTGGAGGACTATTGCTACCTCGCCAACCTCTCGAGCAGTAATGAGTAGGAAGCTACTCGAGGAGCAGGCAGTGAGGAGCAAAGTGGCTATAAGGGAGGGGGGAAAGGTGCGCATGGGGCCCACCTGTACCCCACGTGGTCGACGTTGGGTTAAAGGAATTTACTTATTCAATGAACTTGTTGCTCACTGAATCCATTTGAAATGGAATAGTACGTCTATTACCATCCATTACCATACCTTCTATTCCACTATGAGAATTATCGCAATGAAACACCACGAATGGCTTCAACGAGAAGCATCAAATAACTGTGATATTGGAGCCGATAAATCGAAACGGCGGAAAGTGCTTGAGGTAAGATGGTAGAACTGTGGGCAGGGTATATCCCCTGTTTCAGGCGGCCGGCCTCATTAGCGCTCCCTACGTCTTTGCTGACAACTACTTAATGTTGCCTCTCTCGGAAACAATAGTGAAGATTAGTGTTTCCACCTTCCTCCACAACCCCTTGCCGCGTTGGCATTATCCCCTCTCCTTGCGAAGGGCCCTACGCCTTGCTCACTTCCCATAATTACCAAGCTGCATCACTCTGCTAATAACCTCGGATGGGACACTTCAGCCCGTAATTGCATGCGGCGAAGACAGGCTAAATCCATACCCACCCTGTTTCGTCGTATACCTTAATTATATGGTTACAAGAGCTGTTATTAAAATACAAAATATGATAATGGTTGGGTTATTTGATATTTAGCTAGAATCCACGTGATATTGAGCAGGTAGACGCACAGTAATGAAAGAGCAATCAAACCACAGAACAATTTATCCAACAAATAAAACCATTTGGAAAGAAATATCGGGAAACAGCGAAGCATTCGAATGCGAAATTGAGGAATCCAATAATAACAACAGTATCATAACTAAACTATCCAAGAAGCTTAAGCGAACATTATCAAAATCTTCAAATTCGCTCCTCGAAAACAAGCATAAGTTTCAGTCATGCAGCATGATCGTAAGAGCGAATTTGCATAAATTGTCGTATTACATTTATGTTAAATTCTGTTGAAATTTGAGCACTTTGGGGACAAATAAAATTTTTATTATACATTTCATCGAAAATTAACTTTTTGTCAGTAATATTCAAATGAACAAACGATTTTGTGGATTTTTACAATTTTTTCAAGTGTTCCTATCGATTTTTAGCATATTTTAATGAAATTTAAGTAGGTACATTTTTCAGTACAATTTTGTGCTTAAATTTTTAAATGTCCTAGTTCATGTTCGATTAATTTTTTTCGAGTAGCATTCTGCTAAAAATATAAGTTTGTTAATTTTTAGGGGTTTTTTGCCCTTTTTTTAGTACATTTTTTGAAATTTGACCAATTTATTGTGCTCAAAAAGTGGTGCGTTACAAACTCATCCTTTCTTTTGAAATGCTTGATTTTTTGGCGAAAGAACGAAGTTTTTATCTCAACTCTATCGAGAGTTATCGTCTGGAATGACACATACATAAATATATATATATATATATATATATATATATATATATATATATATATATATATATATATATATATATATATATATATATATAAATCACTTGGTAAGAAAAGATAACAGAAAATTACAACACAAAACTATTTTTAATATTTCGGCTTCTGCCTTTTTCAAAACTACGAGAGAGAAAATGATTAATTTGGGCTGTTTGCAACGTTGGCAAGGATTGTTGTAACTTTGGATATTGCTTCAACGTCTAATATTCAGTCCTGGAGGATCGTAGGCACCTAACACGTTGCTATGGGCTTTTTCCGACTGGTGAAGTATTCTCTTGTTGTCGTTGGGCCTCATTTTTTTCAAGAGTTTAATGCCAAAACAATCATCAAAAGATGAATTATGCGTAATGGCATGTCGGCTTACAGGGAGATCATCGTCTGACCGAACCACGGATGCTCGATGGTTGTTCACCCTCAAGTTGAGTGGAGTTTCTGCTTTCCCCACGTAAAAGGCAGGACACTCTTTACAAACCAACTCATACACTAACATAGGTGTCTGGCATTCTGCTGATCCTTTGCACGTGTATGAGTTGGGATTGTTCGGAGACGTGAAAACTTCCTCCTCAATAACTATAGGGCAAACTTTGCAGCGGCGCTTTTGACATGGGTGCAGTCCTTTGCTTGGAGCTGGTTCTGGTCTATCAGATCGCCGGTGTGTTAGGATATCTCCAAGTGAGGATGCCTGACGATAGGTGAGTGTAGATGCTTCAGGAAAGACATTTCTTGTTATGGGGTGAGAGGATAAAATTGGGTGGAGATCCTTCAAAAATTTATCCTCTCACCCCATAACAAGAAATGTCTTTCCTGAAGCATCTACACTCACCTATCGTCAGGCATCCTCACTTGGAGATATCCTAACACACCGGCGATCTGATAGACCAGAACCAGCTCCAAGCAAAGGACTGCACCCATGTCAAAAGCGCCGCTGCAAAGTTTGCCCTATAGTTATTGAGGAGGAAGTTTTCACGTCTCCGAACAATCCCAACTCATACACGTGCAAAGGATCAGCAGAATGCCAGACACCTATGTTAGTGTATGAGTTGGTTTGTAAAGAGTGTCCTGCCTTTTACGTGGGGAAAGCAGAAACTCCACTCAACTTGAGGGTGAACAACCATCGAGCATCCGTGGTTCGGTCAGACGATGATCTCCCTGTAAGCCGACATGCCATTACGCATAATTCATCTTTTGATGATTGTTTTGGCATTAAACTCTTGAAAAAAATGAGGCCCAACGACAACAAGAGAATACTTCACCAGTCGGAAAAAGCCCATAGCAACGTGTTAGGTGCCTACGATCCTCCAGGACTGAATATTAGACGTTGAAGCAATATCCAAAGTTACAACAATCCTTGCCAACGTTGCAAACAGCCCAAATTAATCATTTTCTCTCTCGTAGTTTTGAAAAAGGCAGAAGCCGAAATATTAAAAATAGTTTTGTGTTGTAATTTTCTGTTATCTTTTCTTACCAAGTGATTTATTGAAGCTCTTGTAGAGTCCTTATTCAAGTGATATATATATATATATATATATATATATATATATATATATATATATATATAAAAATATATATATATATATATATATATATATATATATATATATATATATATATAAAAGCGTTAAAATCCAGGAATCATTTCAGAATGCCTCAAAACAGATTTCGATGAAGAAAATTTTTGAAAATTTCTATTTTAAAATTTTTGGAGCCATTGCAATAGCTTTATTTTCTAAGAAAATTCGCTAAAAGGAAAACAGTATAACAATAATACCACAAATAATAAAATATGAAATCACGAATGGAACACATCAACTAAGAATGGATAATTCGTTCAGAGATTTTTGTTTTTACTAATCTTAGGGCTCAGTCATTCTTATTGCCTTTGCGCCTGAAGATGAAAAAGTTATCTATTATTTTATTTATCCATGAAGTCACCACAGACAGGTAGCTGTAGTTTACTTCAACTTTACGTACAATAGGGGTATTCATGGTCCAGGAGTTTCGACGTCAAATCATCAAATCGTCAAAACTTGAGTTTCGACGGGCTCCAATGCGCATGCGCGGGGTTATTCCCGACAATTTGATTTACAACGGGCAGAAGCCTTTGAAAGTCGAGTTTCGACGTCGAATCATCGAAAAGTAGCAATACCGGGTGCTTAGCGAAACTTCCTTATCAATAAAATACGATTGTCATTTTCGATAATCAGATCAAATGACGCGTCAATAAACCAGTTAAAATTCTCGAGTTTTAAGTTTATAGATAGTTAAGATTTACGTTTATTGTTTCACAAATAATTTTATCATTTATTATTCATAACCTGGTTAGGAGGTAACCTGCACTGATTTGACTTTTCACCAATTCTCGCAAGGGTGCTGCTCAACTTTTCGATTTTAAACTATTAGACGAGGGAGCCTTATGATACCATCACTTTTCTATGAATTCGATTTTGGATTCGATTTACGGAATGGACCATGAATATCCATACTGTTTCAGAATCGAAATGAAAGAAACATTTATGGCCACATTGATCAATATAGTTTCTACAATCTCTAGTAGGTCCGAAGAGACATGTAGGCTTACAATGAAAATATACGTTAAGAAATGGATTATACGTTACGAATATACGTTGCAGTTTGGCCCATCAAGTTTGCGTCAGACGTACGCCCGGTTGGAAAGTTTGAACGCCTGTGGGTTCACTTTCTCGGACTGACAGTGTTGATAGGTATTAGACCTTCGTGGGCAACGAATAGGCATCGAACTGTACTTTTAAATCTGAGAAAAGATAATTTATCGCTCCACCACGCTGATGGACAGATATAACTCTTGAGATATTCTGAAAATTGTCAACTAAAAATATATCATGAGTGGATGTACGATCTATTTACTTTTGTGGGGTAACTTTACAGAGCGATTTCGTTTTCAATTTGCTGAAGAAGGCCTTATTTGAATTATAAGATGGCGGTCGGTTTGAGTTCAAAAAACTCACAATTCCTTGGGTTCACTCAAAATTCCAAGTTTATTTATGTTGGATTGCCAGTTTTGAAAATTAATCTTCATTAGTTTCCAAAAACTTCCATTGTCAACCAGAAACAAAGAATAACTTTCCCTAGGGACGACACCACTGTGTAGTAAATGGTTTTCTGATCTATGGGATGGTCGCAGTCGAATCAGGCTACCTATTGCACTAACACATTATCTGTGTTAGTATCTAATTATTATCTTAGAAATTTCATGAAAACACGAAGAAGGGTTTTACTAAAGGGTAGTTACCATGTTTTTAAGCTGACTTTCCTGACTAATCTCCTTTTATTATATGCTTTATCTCATAATCGTGTACTATTTACATGCATCTTATTGATAGTTAATTTTTCAAAGTGAAGATTGCAATACTGATTCTTGGTAACAGAACTCATAGATATTTTAAATATTTGATGTAAAACAGCGACATACAGGAATGAGAAGAGAAAACTAATCAATAAAACTACAACCAGATGCAACGTACGAATAATTTGATACAAATGAAGCTGGAAGCTTGGAAGGGATCCTGCATTTGAATGTGAATTTCATTTCTCAGAAACTCAAACACACTCGACCCTTCACATGGGCTGGCGAAGACAACCCTTGTATATTATAAAACTCATGATTCATAGAGGGCTGTTTCGAATCACAGAGAAGAAATGGGAGGAGCAATGTTAGCATAACTTGAACCGTAGTAAACGGGGCATCCTGTCCCCCTACGGCGGGAGTAATTTTTTCTTTTTACTTTGGGCTGAAAAAATACGAGTACCCCAGATTCCGGTGCGTCTTTCTCGAGTGCTCTTCGACCGTTTTAACGATGGATTCATTCATTTCTGTAAGGGGGATTCTACTAAATGGAATTACTAAATCAGTTGCAGGGATCGCGTTCTCACAGAGGACTGAGTGCCTAGGGGCCAATTTAGTGATTTAATCAAGTTTTTTTGGTCGGCGTGTAAGGGTTAACAGCTGCAGTGTGAGATTGTGTGTCAGGAACAACGTGAAACATTCGAGCGTAACCAGAAGTTTGGGAGGGGTCGCTGGCAGATCTTCATTCCCCTCTGCATCGGCTAGATACTCCATGTGTGGTTAATTCGTACATCACAATGTGTTCGACTTGTAACAGGAAACGTAAAAATTATATTGAATCCATCAAAAAGTGAGAAGATAAAATGCCAAGTTGGGTGGGTCATAAAGCTTTACTTATTGTAACGTATGCCTAATATATCGATCATATACCTATGTAACTTCATAAGACATTTGATACGGTCATAATTTCATAATAATAAAATTGGCGAAATAGAACTCGCCACGGAGCAGAGCTTAAATTTGCGCATGCGAGCATGACACGATAGAACTTACAGGGAAACTCAAACAAGTTATTGCGAAAATTTGTTGGAAATCACTTCATCATTCAACTAAGTACCTCTTAATTTTGAATGATTTCGAGCGATTGGTTCCCATTAAATAGGCGTGTCATGAAATATGTTAGCGCAAGCTCGCGCGATCCGGTGGTCATGACAACTGCAACAGATTGTTTGGAACTATCCTTCAACTGTTCCTAAAAATTTCATCAAAATCAGACTTCGATTAGTAAGAGTTTTCGCAAGGGTGACACAGATGGCATCGAAATTGTTCGGGGAAGCAAGTAGAGAATTCGTTTTCAATAATAATAACTTGAAATAAATAAATAACCTGCAGCATTCAATGCACCGTCATCGAGGTCCCGTCAGGGCTTCAGAGATAGCGCTGTCGTCGTCGTTGGTGAAACAACGGCCGGCGCTGCCTTTTCTCGTATTCTTGAGAAGCTGGCTTTGGCGTTGGATGGGCGTTCCAGATCACTGGAAAACCAATCTACTCCGAACATGGCTCATTAAAAGCTATTAGTAGGAGTGGTATCTCTCTGACGGAATACTGTGGGGGGGGGGGGGGGGGGGGGGGTACCTAGATCCCTGATAAATGCACAGCTTCCCCTACCTTCAAAATAGCCTAGGGAGTGCAGCCTCATAGAGCTCCCCTAAGAGTTTTTAAAAATACATAGAATGAATGCATGAAAACAAAAATTTTCAAATGTAAGCGAACGTATTACACCTAAGAAAAAAAGTAATTTCGAATGATTGTAGACTAATATCAATATTTTTATTTTATGAAAAAATACCTACATTTCATCAAAACAGACGAACATTAGTAAATATTTGGGATACATAAAAAATAACAAAGACTATTGATTGACCGCCGTAAAACACCGAATTCAAGGCCCAGTCATAGACGCCATTTCTGAATGAAATTCACGATTACTGAACTTGTAACTACATTAGATCGTGGGATATAGATGTTTCATGATATTACTGTTTTGTTAAGAACAAAAAACTGATTTTCAAACTTCTTCATTATAAAGTACGTTGAAGTGAAAGACGAATTTACTGAACTAAATAAGTACTTACCTATTGAATGGTTATAAAACATTACAGTTCGAACTTAACGGCTGACATGCCATTGGGGACAAACCTGGGGTTCAGGGATCACTAAGGATTTGTAATCTGAGGGAGTAAAAATAAAACATTCCAGTTTATTTGGAGATTTGTAATAACATGAATATGGATGATATTGCCTGATTTAATTTGGTCGCATTTAGTTAAGACATTATGAGAGAGAAATATAGAAGTGATAAATTAAATAAAAACGTCTGCCAAGTTGAGGGGGCAGTATAGCTTCCTTACATATACTATCTTTGACGTATAGAATTAGTTGAAGAACAAAGTACTAGTCGAAATGATTGGTAAGTCGATATTGTAAGAAATATGCGCGCATGCGCACAAACTACTTTTAATCCAAAGGCGATGAAATTCATAGGGGAACGTCTAGAAGCTAACCCGCGCAATCCCTGAAAATTTCATTAAAATATGTCCACCAATCTCGGAGTTTTGTCTATGTCGATCAGTTTTAGTTTTGCGCATGTGCTGTAGTTATTACTCAACCAATCGCAATATAATTCATAGAAGATTTTCCTGGAACATATACCCATCCACTCCCCGAGATTGAACCGAATTGGACCAATGGATGATAAGAAATCGACGTTTTATAGTAAATTAACGTTTGCATACTCACAGCCTAATATTTATGTGACGGAAATGAAAGTTATAGGGGATCGTCTAATCGGCACAAACCCTGAAAATTTCATCAAAATCAATCCATTGGACTCTGAGTTTTGCCTGTGTCTTTCGATATTAGTTTCGCATATGCGCAATGGTTATTATACACTAATCGTAATATACTTTATAGGGCATTTTCTCTAGAAAATAACCAAACTATCGGAAATGCAGGCTACTAATGAGGCTACTAACAGACGGCATTGAAAATTATGGGGAACCGTGTAGGAGCTAACCTGCACAATCCCTGAAAATGTCATCGGAGTCGGAATGAAACTTGGTGTAGTTTTGGGCTTGACAAGAATTTACCAATGATAGACAGACAGACAGACACGGAACCAAAATTGATCATAAAGCTCTGAAACGCAAAAAGCAAGTGAAAATTTTGATTTTAGGGGACAAAAATGTTTTCGACTTCTATCACCAACACTAAGCTTCCCTCCTTCAGTAGTGAGAAAAGAAATGAAATACATAAATTGATATAAGAAACAAACACATCTACATCGCTTCATTCAATTCGTCCTGAAATATCAGAGAAGAATATCATTTCCGGGCTCTTACATCACGAAGAAAGACGAAGCTTACGCCCTAAGAAAGAAGCTTCCGGGGAGTCAAGAAGAATAAATCGCACGGAAAATAGGGGTGGGGAAATAATTTCTTGTAAGTGGTAGTCCGGGAAGAAGTAACCCCCTTAAGAGGCGTTGTGAACATGTGAATGTCCGCTTTTGTGCGGCCTGCGAGCAGAATCGGGGGCGGGCGTAACAAGCTGCACAGAAGATGAGAAACTGACATTATGAGAAATTCATGTTTGCGCAGGCTTGCAGGCTACCGTTGATCAGACGGCATTGAAAATTATGGGGAACCGTGTAGGAGCTAAGCTGCACAATCCCTGAAAATGTCATCGGAGTCGGAATGAAACTTGGTGTAGTTTTGGGCGTGACAAGAATTTACCAATGATAGACAGACAGACAGACAGACACGGAACCAAAATTGATCATAAAGCTCTGAAACGCAAAAAGCAAGTGGAAATTTTGATTTTAGAGGACAAAAATGTTTTCGACTTCTATCACCAACACAAAGCTTCCCTCCTTCAGTAGTGAGAAAAGAAATGAAATACATAAATTGATATAAGAAACAAACACATCTACATCGCTTCATTCAATTCGTCCTGAAATATCAGAGAAGAATATCATTTCCGGGCTCTTACATCACGAAGAAAGACGAAGCTTACGCCCTAAGAAAGAAGCTTCCGGGGAGTCAAGAAGAATAAATCGCACGGAAAATAGGGGTGGGGAAATAATTTCTTGTAAGTGGTAGTCCGGGAAGAAGTAACCCCCTTAAGAGGCGTTGTGAACATGTGAATGTCCGCTTTTGTGCGGCCTGCGAGCAGAATCGGGGGCGGGCGTAACAAGCTGGGGGCGGCAGAGAGGCTCCGGCGATCCATATTCCCGTTAATTCTTTTTTACTCACGGACAAAAAATCCTCTCAACGTTCCTTTCGCCCATCATCTCCTCTTTTTTTCAAGGGGATTTTTTCCCCTTTCCCATTTAAGGGGTGGTTGTACGGGGAGAGAAAAAAAGTTAAATATCGAAACTTTTACAGGCGCCAATTTCCGTCATTGGCTCTTATCAGGCGTAAAGGGAGGGTTCGGTAGTTCCAGATGAATGAATTACAGGTGTTCCGAATAAATGGCCGTCAGGGCAGTTCCATTTGTTTCCCCTTGTTGCTTGACGTCGAGCTCTCACCAGAAAACTGAAACTGCTGGTTATCGTTTCCTAGTCTTGTTTCCTGTCGTTGGGAGCCAGGTAGAGCAAATTGACGGGAGTCCAAACGATATAAAAGATGTTGGAAAGAATATTGGATGTCTATGACGACTTGATATTGGATTGTTGATGGTGGGACTTTGGAATGTAGTGGAGCTTGTTATTGTAGTTGCGTGTGTAATGAATTTAATGACTCCAAAAGACGTTGAATTATGGATTTGTCATCTGAGCTTATTAAAGCTGATAAATAGTCAAGAACCCTCTTTGGGTGGCAATAAACCGTAACCTCCTACCTAATAGACTAACGATCTAACATTCGCTGGGCTTACCATAGCAGTACTTGCCAGACCTTCTACCCGTAGCCCTAATTTCCGGCTTTTGTTCATATCCTGCATACTCCAAATGCCAAACCTATTACTAAGTGGTTTGCATGAATGAATGATACATCACAAGCTTAAAGCATAAGTAAATTGTCAAATGATCCTAAGAGCAAACTTTTGAATAGGGTTTGAGGAAGGTGTATAGAGAAGAAAGTAGGTTCGGTAGTCTGGTCGGTGGGAAAAAGTATTTATGCAGTCATTACCACTGCGGTTTCTCCCTGTCCTTGCTACTCTCTCCTCTTTCTATTTTCTGCTCACCAATCAGGCTCTAGACCTTGTTTTGTCAAAGAAAATAAATTAGGATACGTGGTTGGTCACATCAAGGACTACAGTTTTGTTGTTGGTTATGTGAGAAAGTTGGAAATACTGGGGTTATAGGATTTGATGGGGTTTTGGGTCGCATGTCGTTTTTTGTAGGGGAAATGTACGAATGTTTGAGGCGCCAATTTTAGTAGTTGGCTCTTTTCGGTTGTACTCGTAGAATGAGAGATCGGTTATTTCAGACGATTGAATCACAGGATTCCCGAATAAACTGCTGTCAGGGCAGCTCTATTTGTTTCCCCTTGTTGCTTGGCGTCAAACTCCACCACAAAACTGAAACTGCTGGTTATCTTCTCCTAGTCTTGTTTCACTTCGTTGAAGCCAGGAAGAGCAGCACAATGTAAAAGAAGTTGGAAAGAAAGTGGTGATTTGATTTTAGACGTTAGGCAATGATGTTTAGGATGATTGGTGTTGTTCGTTGTACCAGGATGTTGAAATTTTAGATCGAATTGGGGTTTGCTATTGGTCGAATTTTATTTTTTGTTGGGATAAGAAGAAATGCAGGAATCTTTGAGGCGCCAATTTCCGAATTGGCTTTTGTCAGAGATACCAAAGATGGTGGCTGGATGTTGAGTGTTGATTAATGATTGGTTGTTGATGTAGGTTTGTTGATGTTGTGGTTAGTTGTGTTGGATTGTTGGACATGGTGGGGAAACATTGTTTGCTGCCAGATTAGGGGTGATATGGGTGGTTCGTTGAGATTGGTTGTTGGAACGTTGGGATATTGAAGATTTCGGTTATTATCAATTAACGTGTTTGAATTATTAAAGAAGAAACGCTTCCATCATTTTGAATAGTTGCAATATTATATAGGTGCCAACACCACTATCCGTGTAACTAACTCGATTACTGTTATCAACCATATTGGTTTCGAAATTAATTATATGGTTTAGGAAGCGATGTTTTACAAACCTGCATAGGGAACAGTTTTGAAGTTTCAACAGTCAAGGCACGATAAAAATTGACTAGATGCACTATCTGTACAGTTAGGATTGTAGTGTTGTTGTACACAAAGCTTCGAGCAGTAAAAAAGATATGGAACAAGTGAGGATGAAGCTAGACGTATAAAGTTGATAAAAAGTTTAGATATCGGCTCGTTACATATTGCAAAAGTCGAAAGATATTTCTATAAAGGGGTCGTGCTTCTCCGTTGAACTTGAGAACTGGATTGAACAGATTTCTGAGATGGGTTGAATCCCGAACAACATTCAACAGTCAAAAAATTCCAAGGATGACCTAGTTGTATAGAAAAACTTGGTCGAGCCGGTTGGTGAAGAACGGAAGATATTCAATGCAACCACAGAGAAGGAATGTAGAAATAAACCCTGAAAGTAAGTAATGAGAAGTGGAGAAACCAAGAAATTGAAAAACATGAATCAAAAAAAAGGTTCTGAGCCTATGAAAAGATTTGGAAGGCAAGTCAAAACAGATGAATTGGCTGAATCTGGGAATGAACACAATGGGGATCACAAGAAAGGACATCAGAATTAAAGAACTACGATAATGACAAAAAAGCACCACATTATGAAAATGTAAACTTAGGGTTTATAGGAGTGATTAATAATTGGAAAGTTCATAATTGGTTTAGCAATTAAACAATCCGTTAGAAAACATAGTTGTAAGCCGACTAACGTCACCCATTGACATAAACAGCGATACAGCATACGATCATATATGTTCAGGACGCGATGATCTAGGATTTACTTCTCATTTTAAGCTAGCAATGTATTATCGCATCCTTCCATTACTTCATCCTATTTTATCTCGGTACTATATAAAATCAGCATTGAAAATCTGAGCAAATATCTTGCAACCAAAACATCGGTGTCATTTATTATTAGAATTTCATCACACACTTATTTCTAGGACCCATTGGCTCCGATTCGCTCATTCATTAGCTTCATTTCTTGGCGAAATCGTGATTCTGCATCTAGAATCCATATTCAGATAGAATTTTGAATTATGGAAAGAAGAAACTTCACATACTTTGGTAAGGACTTACTGATTTGGACCACTTGCGGTAACAGAACACTCAAGAACAAGTGTGTTTAATCCAGAATTGGATTTTCTTACAGAAGTCAACTACTGTTGTGCTGACAGGCCGAGTAGTGTCAGAGGGGGTGAATTCAGGAAAGCCCATCTTGGGGTGGCCTGATCAGGGTGTCAAGAAGGGAACGAACGTAAAAACAATGGCGGCAAATTGGATTTGGAGAGATTTATTAAAGGGGTGGCTAGCCACCCGTGAAGAACACAGTTGTGCTAGCCGATACCTACAACAAACATTCGACTGATTGATTTTGCAAAGCCAGCTGAGTTTTTGATTCTATGGTTAAGGTCGTGAATAGGGCACATGAAAAAATATGGTTTGGCATACATAAATTATTTCATGCAGAAGACGTATCCCAAGTTCTTGGATGTGTTTGAAGGGTGCGCTAGTTTAAAGCGAACTTATTCCAATGAGCAGACCGAGTCGTTTACTCCTCATGAGTTTTCTTTGCTTCTTACTTTTGGTAGCGAAAAATAAGATACTGCACCGAAATCCACATTTTTCTCCAATACTTTACAAGAGATCACAAATTTATGAAGAGAAACGAAACAGCAATTTAATTTACGATTCAACAGTTCAACCATTTAGACGTAGGTAACTTATACGAAAAAATGTTCCATTACATTTTGTTTTGTGATTATCACCATAGAGGATTCAATACCTGATGAATTTTTACTCAAGTGGACACCAATATCTACATTTTTCTCAAATTTCTCTATCATAGTCATCATTACACTATCTACGACTCATCAATATGATCTTCAACAACCGGTGGCTCCGGAATATTCATCAGTAACATTACGTGACAGTTTTGGCTGATATTATTTATACTCGTACATTACATTTCAAGGCAGTAAACTGGGTATTGAATGATCTCGTCAAATTATTTGAGTTTCGAGTATGCGTAGGTAAGCGTCCAGAAGATTGTATCTGAATATGTGTGGTGTTTAGAGAGTTCCGCTGCCGCCTTCACGCTCAACCCCGTCATTTTTGGCAAGCGCTTTTTAAGGTCGCTGAAACGTATTTGGCGATGTATTGCCAGATACTATATATATTTTTTTTTTCACCCAGCAGGAAATGTAGCAGGTATCTGAAATTCGCCTTCTCGTATCGTGCAATATTCAAGCCTCTGGAAGCTCCGAACACAATGACCTTTTCATACACCAACTCCAACTCGTTTCTCCAGGCATTCTTCCAGATATCTGACTTTCCTCACCTCTTTACGGTCTGCAGTTTTTTCTGGATGTTTCCAACATATGCAAGTAAAGTTAGTGCCAAAATCTCGACTGTAACTATCCTGGCTAAAAAGAGCTATTTTTAAGAGAAACATTCAATTTGAAGAGATTAGAAACCTGTAAACATCGACTTTGATAACTCGCGATACTGATATCAATTAAAATATTCCACAATCCGTGGCACAGTTGAAAGGAAAAAAGTATTTCCGGAGATATAGGAAAAAATAACTAGAATATACACGTTTTGAAGACAGCCTCAGATTTCGGCCACGAAAGATTTTCGGAACCGTGCGCTTCCGAACCGCTGCTGTTCCAGCATCTACATAATATATACTCTTCTTGCTTTTGTAATTTTTCTTACGGTTTGCTCTAATATATTGTTGCTATTCACGAGAGGAAAAAGAATATGCTAGATTTTTTCACTGTTTTATAAGTACTTTCAAACGCGAAAAAATCTACAAGCTGTTACGTGCAAGGGGGTTAACTGACTTTGAAAGGGTATAACTTATGTCTGTAGTTATCGTATTGACAAGAGATGAGTCGATACCAAAATTTATCGATTCCCGATACCGATACCTAAAAAATCGATTTCCGATTCTCGATACCGATATTATCGCATAATACCTAACTTACCTATAGGTGAAAAACAACAATTCCTCTTGCACTGCCGTAGATGAAGTTATTAGTCTAATTAGCTAATATATTCTCCATCTCTATTTATTGTCATTAGGAGTTCTTGTTCCAATGAAGCTTTAATGCTTTAGTTACTTATTAAAATTAAATAAATTTTAAAGATTAATTCTTATTACAAAGTCTAAATTTCAGATTTATATTTTCATTCAAGGCTTTAGTTAATTTGATTTGTGCAAATACAAAATTTGATATTTTTTTGTTATCTATCAAGTATCAATTAATAGGCAACTTTTATTGCCTAGGATTGATTTCTTTCTGAATAAAACAAGTTAAGCAGAGTGACTTGGTTTTTTAGTTTTTTGTCGGTAACTGTAAGGTATTTCCAAATAAGACTGGCTCTAGGCTTTTATACTTGGAAAATGCTAATGTTAATGTCTAATGCTTCTGTTGTCACAAACAAAATAACACAAGTCTACTTGTAAACAAAGTTATAATTGTAAGTTGTGTTTTGGACAATTCATGTTTCGCAACTGCTAACTTCACACAACGGTTGCACGGTACAACCATCTTCGTTGTTAGATGGTTGCAATAGTACCGTAGTGTAATAAAACTCCCATCACCGCGTGGTATCGGTATCGGCTTTAGGCGATCGATTCTCGATACCGATACCAATGCCTAAGAATCGGTGGTATTGAGAATCGGTAACGGGAATCGACTCATCCCTAGTATTGACATAGTCTTTTAATGACATGGTGTTTTTTAGTTGTTAAATATTCCTTCAATCCCATGGATCCCATAGATTAATTGAAATATTTTTGAAAATAAACATTTGTATTTGTCCAAACCCCCTTATCAGAAATAGGAAATATCAGAAATTCAAATACAATTATCGAATCAAAGTGGATTAAGAGAATTTATCGCACAAAAAGGGACATCGAACCGGATATTGTGGAAGAGCGGAAGTTAAAGGAAGGGGTTATAAGAAAATCGTCGGAATACAAGCTCATTTCTGATTAGAAGACGCCATCAAGAAACTCCCAGAGTAACAGGGGAAGTTTCGACAAACTTGATAATCTAATTACCAACTCATTCCAAATTGTCACCGACTGACTAAAAGGGGCGTGGGGATCGATACAATTAAGGGGAATCCCCTCTCCTTGGGGCCTAGTGTTCGGAATCAATCTCGTGAACTTCAAGTAATCCAATAGTATGATTCGAATTGGTGAAGTAGCAAGAGGGGGGACGCGAGCAGTGGGATACGCGACGGATTGTTATTAGCTCTCCTGAGAGCTGACGAGGTAGTCAGGAACCAATATCGGCCTATCGGTCCATTGTGAGGAGTCGGGGGTTTTGACAAACAATAATCAGGCGCCCTTCGAGGTATTGGATCAACAAACTATTTTCACAGCGGGATTTCCTGACTTAGGATTGAAGGGATAGCGATTCCAACAGGCAACATCGAGTCGGGAAGAATGCATTGTTTTATATCACACAACGGTAACATGGTAAAAACAATACTACTAGAGAATTACAGCTTATAAACCCTGCTGGGAGTTCTAAATGCTTTCAATCGCAGGCTTGGTAATAGTAATGGTTAGTACTTAGAAATAATAGTAAGTCAGGAATTGTAAGAAAGATGGCAAATGTTACACGATGGAAATGCTACTTAATATACAATATGGGAACTATAAGGACAGTATGGATATATATATATATATATATAAATTTGAATGTGATAGATAAAGTAGAAAGATATAGCGACAAAAACTGTTGACAAAATGGAAAAATACCTCAACATTTCGGCGACTTGCCGTGATCACGAGTAGAAAGATGGTGTGAGGACAGTTTGAAACATCTTCCAGGCATCATCTGACTCGGATCAGTGGTAGGTGGACACTTGGTTGTCGTCTTAGGTGTATATATATATATAATAAATATAATATATAATTTATAACGGCGCTTCGCGCCTCGCCAGGGGGCTTCGCCCCCTGGACCCCCCGGATCTTTTCTCTTTTCTACTGTGTAGAAAACGAGGATAATTTGCTATGCAATTCTTAGCCTGAAAACGCTCAAAAAATAAAGTATAAAAAAATTTGGATTTAAAAAAAAATATTCAAGCCTGGCTGGGATTCGAACCCACGATGCGAAAAAAATGGATATAAAAAAATTTGGATATAAAAAAATTTTCAAGCCTGGCTGGGATTCGAACCCACGAACTCGCGCTTCGCGTTACGGACATTTTTCGTTACGGACGTTACAAAAAAAAAAAAAAAATTGTTGGGGGTCGGCCTAAGAATTGCATAGCAATTAATATATATACGATAGTAAATTGAGGTAAACATTAGGGAACTAACGGGAGGGTATAGGTAATCACCGCAGAAACAGCCTCGTAGGAGGTGATATTACTGAGGACCATTGTAGAAATAGATTCATATGAAGCCTAGCGCTCGACATTTACAGAGGGGTATGAATAAAAGTGACGATTCCACTTGGAGTGAATTAACACTCAAACCACCAAAACTACTGAATGACCCCTGCAGAAGAAGAAGAAGTACTCCCAAGGAAATGGAAGACAAAAGCAGGCAATGGGCGATCAAAGCAGGCAAGAAGGTTGTTAAACTATTACCAACTTCCCAACTGAGGGAATCATCTTCAATGGGGAACCAGAGACTGAAGTGCAGCTAGGCATCAATTGAGTGTGAACATTGCCGCTCCACCAAAATGGTCTGCCCTCCAGAGTGCTAGGATGTGAAGCAGGAGCTTTCCTCCAGCCACTTATTCCCTGTTTCTCCAGAATTGGAAAATAAATGCCTTAAGCATCCAGCTATATTTTTTAAATAGCTGGGATCACGTAAATATTCACATGAAAAGGCCTTGCTGAAAAAAAGAAATCACTGGCCGAATCATTGGCTGAATAAACTATTCCGGAACCGGTACCGTACATCATATGTTTTAATACACTACAAATTTTAATTTTAATTTAATGAATCAAATTGAGTTATACTTCTGGCACAGGTGAATTTCAGAGTCCCTACCAACGCCGCAAGGAATGTTTTTCCTTCGTCCCCAAGTATCATAGAACCAATTATGGAAGGACCAGTTCTCTTCACAGTACGTAGAGGTCGACTAACGAGAATGTCCATTAATTGACGTTACTGCAGGCACCACATCTGGCACCAAACGCGGGATGAGGATAAGGCTTTGATGTGTACCTAGACGATGAGTGTACATATTTTTTATTACTGTTTCTTTGTTTATTGGCTGCTCTTGTTTTCTATTCTATGAGAAGGGATTTCAATCTCATGTATTATATGATGAAAATAAATAATTAGTGATTTTAGCTTTGATCACATCGCAGTTATTGGCAAACGAGGAAATGAAAGTATGGAAACCTGTTAATAAGCCGTGTTTTTACAAACTCACTACAGGTTTTGGTTTATTTTCTCTCTCGGTGCCAACTGCAACGGCAATTTATTGAAAACAATAACACATTAAGGACTTTCGTTTCGTAGTATCAATTTCTACGAATTAACCTCAATAACACTTGGAAGAAGTCGGGAATTTTGAACTCTAGAGCGTAATAATCAAAACCAATGGTTACTTCCGATGTTGTGAGTCTCAGTTATGAGAAAACTTTGAGTTACGGCTTTTAAGGTCCGAACGGGTGAACTCATTTTGGCCGATCTTGTTTGAAGGTCTGGTTTCCTTTGCTGATGGGAATGAAGCTAGTTTTTGCAAATGGTCACAACAATACCGAAACTTCCGGATTTACGGCAGTTTCTGCCCGTTCGAAGAACCGCCACAATATCCTGACGCGCCATAACAGTTCAAATGTAATATACTATCGTGATGCCGCAAGTCTGAGAAATCAGTTCTGCTGGAAAACCTCTTAAGAAGTTTTACATTATTTTAAAACTGTGCAACGTCTTGAGGCTCACCGCCATGTAATTCGTACTAAGTCGGTTATGTAGGGTGCTGATACCATATATATATATATATATATAGGTTCTACAGAACTTTATAAATTATTATTTAAAAAAGGAATTTCACAAATAAAAGAAGAAAATTTAGGTTCTGATATTTCGAAAAAATGCATATATATATACATACCTATATGCAAAAAACAAACAAATAAATTGAAATGTGGCAATAGAAAGTGTATACAGTTGTATATAGCCACAAACTGTGTACCTACTGGTTTTATTATGAGATTGGGTGAAAATTGTTTTTCAGATGGTACAAATTATGTTAAGTACCTAAATCAAAAAACTCTAATTTAAATGTTAATTCAACTGTTGGAACCAGATTTTTTTGATTCATCAGATTACGTCATTTTAGTAAGGATCGAAGTTGGTGATTCGATATTGAGTCAGGAATGTTTTTTGAAACGTAAGACCGGAATGACTCCGGAAGAAGATCATAAACTTGTTTACTTTTCTTTTTGATGACTTCCGGCTCTTATAGCCGTAAACAATCATAACTGCGACGGCTGGAGTTAGGAGAAAACACCGAAAACACGCGAGACTTTGATCAAACTAATAAACGTTGGTTTTATGGGTCACGCGTTGCTATTCAATTACAACTGATCGTAAATTAGACTCACCCTCCTCGAGTGCCGGTATGTTTGTACACTGTAAGTACAGTACCTACAACAGTTGAACGAAAGGAATAGTTTGGTGTCTGACAATTTGATGGGAGCAAGCGCATATCTTGGTACAAAGGATTCTCTTAGTCCGATTCATCAATTTAATTCCTCCATGTATTGCAACAACGGAATCTACACTCTTTTCTGAGCAGTTTGGTACATAACATCCAATAGTTATCTTTATGGAACTTGGTGATCTCAGGCCCTGTCTGTACTTGACTTGTCTGGATGGATACAAAAATGCAAAAAACCACCAACGAACGTGTACTACATAACTTCAAGCACGTCTGCATCACAGAGATGAAATATATATGGAACATTTACTGTAAAATATCCATAGATATGCTATGGATACAAGTTGGTATCTAGGTGATTTTGAACACGCTAAGTTATCAAGCCTCAAACGTTATCAAACAGAATGTTTCGGGACATAAGAATCCAGTACTTGGAACTTAGAAAATGAGTGTGATAATACATAATTACAATAATTCATTTTGCACCTTCAGAATTGCCGCAAGTCAGTGCAACGCTTTGGAAACTTTTGACTGAAATATTATCAAAATATTGACGATTGGCTGTGATGTATATCATAAGGAGGTTATGTATATATAACCGAATTATTTTTTCTGGACGAAGTCCCTTTGATCAACAGGCTAACATTCACAGGAGGTTCAGTGAAATGCATCCCTTTTTTGATAGTTCTTAAAGTGCTGCTTGAGTGTCATTTTCCGATAGAGTGTCACACCTAGGAATTTATGACTAAATGCGACAGGTTTTTTTTTTTTTTCATTTTTCATCTTGACTTGAATACTTGTATCATTCAGCCGACGATTTGTAAAAGGCTTTATTTTGCATTTTGCTATGTTTACTGATAGGTTTAGTTTATCAAATTGAGGTGAGAGTAAGTTGAGGGATGCTTGTAGGTTAAAAATTGCGGTGACCAGGTCCTTGTGTTCCGCATAAATGACGAAGTCCTCTGCAAACTGTAACAGCTTGCAATCAGGAAGTTGCACGTTCGAATCTGATTGGTATAAAGGTTGAAGGATTGGACTGAGTGGGCATCCTTGTGCCAAAGACCCTCCTCTTGATTGTCTTTGGTACATTTTGGTTAGAGAGAGTGGATTCTAATATATCGCTTCGGACGTGGTCGTATGCTGCCGAAATTTCTAAAAAGGCAGCGATAAGAAATCCTTTGTTGTTTTGCACAAAGAAATCAGCTATAAAATGATCTCGGATCTTCCATTAATAGATCAACGAAAGTTACTTCAAGCATAAATATAATGATGAGTGGAACGGTGGAGTGTGCTCTGAAGAGTGGCAGAAAATAGTTTTTTGGCCAATTTTAAAAGCAGGAAAGAATCCTCACGAAATATCGTCATACAGAATAATCGCTCTTTTATCCTGTTTAGCAAAATTTTTCAACATCATAGTCGAAAATCGCCTGCAGTGGTTAGTGGAATCTGAAGAGATCATACAACCAAACGGCACTGGTTATCGACGAGGCAGGAGTAGTCCAGATAACATGGAAGTTTTGAAACGAGGTTATGTCTCGTTAATAGAGAGTTTTTGTATTTCTCGTATTGGTATTTCTCGTAAACACGAAAACAAGCTGTTAGAGCGAGCATGATGAATGCTAATCTTTTCGCATTCATTTCTCGTAGCGTTTTCGTAAGCCTGAGAGGAAGAGAACTCTTACAGAGACGTTAACGTGACTCTTGTAGTGAATCACTGCTCAAAACTCAATTGTCACAGTAGAAAATTTCCAAAATATAATATGAATTGAGAAACAACGACCACTTACCTCTACATCATATGAAAACGATTCTGCCGTGAAGAACACGAATCTTTAAAACGTGTAAAATGAACCTTGAAACGAAATCTTGAAATTGAAAAAGCTGAAATCTTCGATAAAACTTCGAAAGCAAGAACAAAATGTCGATAATGACCTTTCTGGTTGAGGTGCGGGGAAAAAACACGAAAGAAACACAAATACAAAGGTTAAACCAACAACAAAAGACGGCACGGGGAAAATTCAGGCGATTTTGTCGGGTGTGTATCCATGCCAACTGCATGATAGTTGCTAAGTTATTCTAGATTGTTATCCTAGAGGAAGGTCAAGTTTTCGTCTCGTAATTACGATTCCGAAAAAGCTGAGCACGAGTAAAGCTGACTCTTCCCGTTCCGAAAAGCGTTTCCACGTTACGAAAACCTCTTCTCGTTTCGGAAAGGCCATTTTCGTATACGAGAAAATGAATACCTACGTGAAGTACAAAAACTCTCTATTATCTTACCTACTGGGTGGAGCAATAACACATCAGTTAAAACTAGTACCTATAACTATTCGTGCATCATCGTAAGCTACCTGCCACGCATGCGCGATTAGTATAACGCATCGCTGGACACATCTAATTCTATTCAAAGCTACCTACTGGGCGTGATATGTAAATGCCTCCCCATAACGAATGTTCCCTTCCACCCGCATTATTTACGTCGACGGGCGATAGTTTCTTTCTTTTTTCATTTTCAATTTATCGGGTGTACGGAAGGTTTTTTTTTTCGAGTTATTTCTGTATGAGTGGGTACCTTGTGCTTCTCGGGCACAATGGGAATTCGTTAGCACGGAAGCGGGCTCCCAGACAGACAGACCGCCTACGGTTCGCCGCCTCGGGGAAATCACAGATAATGGGAGTCACAGAGGGCGTACCTACCTACCATCTAGGACTCCCATTTCAAGGTTCATTACTCACAGGTCGAACAACAAGGGAACCTCTTACACTAGGAGAAGTGGGGAAGTACCCAGGATGTAATGGGGCTTGGCGAGATATAAAAGACTTCGTTTTTTTTTCTGACCCCAAGCGTGTCAAAGTTGTTTAGATACGTGTTCGAAGTTTAAATCGACTCTTTCAAACTCAACGAAAGCCGACCGATTTATCTCCATTTATCCGAGGAAAACACATCTGGTGCGAGGGTTTACGTTACTTTGCCCGCATTGATGTAATTGAAATTGTTTTAGCGGATTTCAGTAGGAAAATAAGTGCTAGATTGAGCAATTTTAGCGAAGACTTAGGAGTAGATTTGTTCATTTAGACAAATTTACACAGACGTGTACCAACAAACATGTTATCCCTAAAAACATCCCCGCCTGCTAAAATCGTTATTTATGCGTCTAATTTTTTTGCAATGTTTTTTTGTGAAGATTTCAAAAACGACAAAATTGCACGTTGCTCACTTGCGTAAACGAGCGCAATTGACATCAACTTCGATTTTTTAAGTGACAAAACCCCATTTTTTATTGCAGATTTGATTTTACGTGAAATTTCGCGAAGAAATGACCCATCACTCGGTTTTTTTTTAGCGCGCACAAACGGGCGCAATTCCGTTCTAAAAGTGCTAAAATTGTGAAATACCGTACCGAGTTTTCGAAGAAATTCATTTGCCGCATGTACTACACGATTTTCGGGTATTTTTTTCGTGCTGAACCGTGTAATTATGTTCATTTATTAATATTTGCAACACCAACTTGGAAAAACATCGAAAAACTACATTTTAGAAGGCTTTGTGCTGTATGGAAATGAGTAAGAATTGTGCATTTCTGGTCGATTTTTCGGGCGATTCTTTGGACGGATACCTATAAAGGAACCTCAAAAAATAATTACTGTTACATAGAAAGATTTGAAGATCTCGCTTTTTGAATGTTTCAGCCCTTAGGTTCTACCCTTTAATGTTGATCGAACGCGATGGCGATGTTACTGGCAATCCCCGCGGACGATAAATGATTTTTAAGCCAAATTCCTTAAAGTTTGTTCCAATACTTCTTGAGAAAAGCTTCGGACGGCGTAAATCAAACGCAATCGCACTGTTAGGTAAGTACGTAACATATTTACTAATCTGTATATATATATATATATGATAATGTGAGACGTAACCCTTTTATAATACACATTATATATAGTCAAGCGCCTTGCATTGGATTTCTGATCTTCATCAATAAACGCAAAATATGTAGCGTTACAAGCTACACATAATAGGTAGGTTAGAACCACAACAACGGGGAAGAAATCAAATGAAATGGAAGAGGAAAATACAATAACGTACGCATTTTATTATTCCTCACACGAACAGCGTTAAATGTCGTTCGTAAAGCGTCGACTTATCCGAAATGAAATAATTCAACTCTAAAAAATAAAAATAACTCTCACCCGCTTCGATATGATCTAGAAGGGTTTTCGAAGTAGAGAAAGAGAAAGAGAAAAAAAGGAGCCGCAGCCGTGTCGAGAAATAACTACTGGATGGGGACCCTAAGTGGTGGTGGTGGTGGTGGTGTTGGATAGAAGTTAGAGTGGAGGAAGCTGGAGAAAAAAGTAGGCGCTACGATATAAAGAATAAAGGGAAAAAAAGAGGTTGGCAATAAAACGTTGATAGGTAACGTGCTTGGCTCGACGTATTTACCCAGGAGCTGGTCGGGGTCGTTCTCTTCCATTTATAAAATGTGCGTTATATATCACCTGGGGATGCCGGAATAAATTGTATTAATTTTATGACTTATATATGTGCCGAGCTTATTACGGGAAAGTTGGGTTTGAACTTGACCGGTTAGGAGAGAGAAACTTTGATAGCAATAAAATGAATGATAAATATGATATTGATAGATGATAATGAAAAAATTCACAAGCATGCAGCATGAACAGATGAGCAAAATTTCGTGATTTGAACTTTGCACTAAAGGTGTTGTTTTTATGGTGAAGTGGACTCTTTCTAAATAATAATTGGGATATAGGACTCACACACTTTTAAAAAATTCTACAAAAAATCATTAAAACTTGGTAAAAATGGCTAGAAATCAATAAAACTATATTTTTTTGCAGAATTAGAGTCAAAAAATGTTATTTACGATGAAATAGAACATTAGAAAAATTAACAAAATTATGCTGAAAAATGAACTTGAATATCATTTATAATTGCTGAAAATCGCTAAAAAATCCAAAATCGATTTTGAATCGTAGACTATTATTTAGAACAAGTTCATTCGACATAAAGTTGGTGGTTAACAGCTTTTTTTTAGTGTTTCAATTTCAAAACAATGTAACAATACAGGGTGTTTCAAAAAGAATATCGGGGTTTCAAAGAGCTGTATTAATAAGAATATAAATGCAAAAACAGTTTTAGTAAATTTTACTCTTTTCCCATATTGTCTAAAGTTGTTCAATATGCCCACCACGAGTAACTCTCACAATATCCAATCGATACTCAAATTCTTCCTAAACTCCCTGTAACACATCAGGAGTGACAGTTTGAAATGCAATAATATAATCTACAAAACTTCGTTCATTCGTTGAGATATGAAATTTATTTTTATTTTTCGATTTTGGCACGACCATATTAGTGATTTTCAGACGATTTCACTCTGTATATGTAATTAACCGTTGGATTTCCTCTACGATAATAGGTAACTCTTGTTAAAAGTTCAAACTGGATTATTGAACATCTCTATCGACTATAGCTAATGGTTAATGAGAGCATTTTAATTTCATTACATAATGGAGCAACGATATCTCAATCTCAATGTTATTTACGTCATCTGAAACCAATCAACCGAGTTCCGGGTCACTCCCGAAATGACCGATGAAAACCTGGCACTGAGTCTAATCCTCCAAAGAGGAAAACGACGTTCTTGAACGTTTTCCCATTATTTCCGCGGACTTTATTTTCAACCCTTAATTACAAGAACGGCCCAGAAAAGGGAAGAAGAGAGGAGGGGGTAAAAGACTAAGATTCCACTACGCGTGGAACGCAGTGGAGAGAGGAAGAAAATTTATTTCAATTAATCATTCCTTTCCCTAATTGGGGCACTAGGAAGACGCTGGGCGTCTTTTAAGTTAATTGCTTTAAGGTAATCCCTTACCTTTTTTCGTTTTTCTCTCGCTTCTCGGAGGCCAATTATCCTTGAGGAGAGAATACTTTTGGTGGGGGCAGTACTTACGTCAGAGCTTAGCGCGTGAGAGAAGGCAGGGCTGGAGAAATAAAACGTCAGAGAGATGTTGCTGAGACACCTTGGCGTAAGTTTTTCATTACGCAAATTAAGGAGTATTGCAGATATTTTACAAGCTTTAACAGAAGAAAATGTGGATAAAGACCATAGGGATAACAACGAAACGCATGCTAAGATTTCTTGATTGGGAATCAGTATTGATGAAATATTGCCAGCTTTGATACATGGCAGCAGGCAAACTGTATTTTCAATTGTTGAAGCACATAAACGTGTAGTTCCTACTATCCTACTGCACGAACAGATAGTTCCTTCTTAGTACTCAGTGTGTTACGCCATCCAAGTTCTCCAACACTAACCCATCTCAGCTGGAACGGAAGTTAGTAAAAAATAATGTCTGTTTCCACGAAAAATAAAGAGTTACAACGTTAAATCGATTTCGACGGTTAAGCCATCATCAGTAACAAACAATAACACAACTCTCAGTTATTGCTTGTTACGGACGATGGCCTATCAGTTGAAATCGATTTAACGTTGTAACTCTTTATTTTTCGTAGAAATAGCAATCGTTTTTCACCAACTTCCGTTCCAGCAGAGATGGGTTTTCATTGGGGAACTTGGATGGGGTGGAGACTATGCGTCACACAATGAGCACTAACAAGGAACTATCTGTTCGTGCAGTAGGATAGTAGGAACTGCACGTTCATATGCTTGAAGAATTGAAAATACAGTTTGCCTGCTGCCATGTATCAAAGCTGGCGTGTGATTTAGTTAACATCTGCCGGAAAACTGCAATATTTATAAGTGATAGGGCCTTCT
The DNA here is from genome assembly GCA_030762985.1 of Adelphocoris suturalis. Classification (NCBI taxonomy): domain Eukaryota; kingdom Metazoa; phylum Arthropoda; class Insecta; order Hemiptera; family Miridae; genus Adelphocoris; species Adelphocoris suturalis. The sequence continues at coordinate 34,303,052 of CM061050.1, read as the reverse complement.
CGAGTGCCTTAAAGATAACCAAGCTAAAGATGTAAAGATCCCAAGGAATCTCTCACCTAAAGTTACTGCACAAGTGGAACAGTCATTCCTTCATCTAATTGCATCAAGCTCAACTGCACTCGTTCTGGAAGAGGTTTGTGCAGCAAACATTTCCAGGCCTTCTTTCAGAGATGACACCAGCCAAATTATCATTCCAGTTTTTCTTAGTACCATGTATGTGACGCATAGTATGCTCAGATTTCCAAGTTCCACAACAACAACCCCTCTCTGCTGGAACACTATAAAAGCCAGAAGTGATAGGGCATGTTCTCGATTTTTTTATACTTCCTTCTTAAGCTTCTTAAAGCTAACAATCTAAAGATCCCTAAGAATCCCTCATCTAAAGTTTCTACTCGACTGATACAGTAACTCCTTCAACTAATTGCACCAAGCTCTATTCTATGGTCTGTCAAATGTCTACTTATTCTGGAGGAGATGAATGTATCTAAAAAAAACTAGTGCTCTGCCTTGAAAATTATAATTCCACATCTTCAACCAGTCAATTGTATAGTTTCTGCTCTCCGAGTGCGTACATATTGCATACTTGGGACTTGGTGCAATCGCATATTTTACATTTCTGTGGTGAAAAAGACGCAGTTTCAACTAGCTTTAACAAAGATACGGCATTGATACATAATTATGGCCTTCAATCATTGCGGATACACCCAATGTTTCTCTTTGGTGCAATCTACTTAGTTTTGAGAATATGGACTAACTTGAACATTTCCATCCATCTCATCAACGAAGGAAATATCGTTGAAGATAGACTAGCACAGTCTGAGAAAAGCCCTTTTAATTTCACTGAGTGATAGATTTGTTCAAAGGCAATCCTGGACATTTCGAACATTACTCGGAACATTTGGTAGTACCCCACCGCTTATGATACCCCATTATTTCCATCCGCTCTAAATCTCAATAGAACTTCCATCTATAGATCACCTAGACATTGTCCGTCTTCTAAAAATCAACCCTAAGGATTAAGGAATGGCTATATTAGCACTCGATACCATAATTACCCGAATCCCAGATGATTTTCTCCTGGTATAATACTGATGGGAGATCGCCATTTTAGCATGAAGAAATGGCGGAGCGGGTGTGTATTCAATCAAAAGTTTGTTACAGCTACTCTTTCAGCATAATTATTCTCTCAAATACTGCATACAACAATATTTGCCTTTCATTAAGCTCGATCACAGGTGATTCGTGTGCACCTCGCTCAACCCTGTGATTGATGGTTGCGGATAGAAGACGTCCCTACGCCGTCTCCCCCTTTGAAAATCCCTCAACATTTTTTTCTTTTTCCCTCAATTCACTTAATGATCCGTCAAGGTCCTTCTCCCCCTACACTTTTTCTTCTGTACGGGAAAAAAGGAACTCCGATTTCCCCTTCATTCCCCGGGTAAGTGGCCTGCCATTAGGAAATGATTTATGCTCAAATTCACAGGGTGCGCTAATTGAAATGCAGCCCCCGTCGGGCCACAATGCCCTTCGAATACCTTTCACGCCACTCTCTCCGACATTCAAATTTTACACTATTATAAGTCACTGAACCATAAGCAATTGTACGACATTCCTTTAACAATATTCCTAACAAAAAGAAACTTCATGGAATCACATCAATTCATATCAGATTCGTTCTTCTTAATTACATTATACAACATAATAATTTTACATTTATTCAGTTTTCAATCATAATAATTTTACATTCATTCAGTTGCGTATATTTGAAGTGTTATAGCTCGCAAATACCAGGATCAGCTATGTACTAAACTGTTTGAAAGAGAGAATTACATATAAAATGTAATTATCCACTAGATTATAAATACCTCCTAATTAGATTAAAATTTCGATTATATCAAAAATCCCTCTCAGTTTGTACAGGAGATTTCCACTTGATACGGAATGCGAAACGAAGCTACTCCACTTCCACTCAATAGAATTCCATGTAATACGTCATATAAAACAAACCTGCTCTCGTAGCAAAAATCAGTTCGCCGCAATAAGTTGGTTTTGTTATTCATAATTCCTTATCCAGAAATCCGATATTTAATAGACACGTTGGGTGTCGTACTAAATGGTGGGAGGATGGTATACATACTGAAACAGCAATCTACTTTCAACACCAAACTGTTCGGAAAATATGTAAAAATCCATAATTATTATTGTTGGATTTGCAAGCCTCCATGAGATCCATCCGAACATATAATCCGGAGAGGTGGCAGGACTGCGTCTGCCACAAAAGCCAAGCGGGGGAATCTCGTCTGGCGGCCATTTCTCGTTCCTGCTCTCAAATTCGACGGCCGTTGCTGTACGCTTTAACCATCCAGCTAATCCTAGCTAAATATCAAGCCATCTCTAACCATCTCTAATAATTACGAAGGTACTTAAATCTCTCTCATACTTAATTTTTCTAACGCCTCACAATTATAAAATTGCAATTATCATCTAGATTAGAAATCATGCTCCCCCTAGTTCGAATAACTTACATTATGACCTCTTTGCTAACTAGTGACACTTTGCATAACACCTGCATTTGTAGAAAATCCAATATTTCTTACACGTGGGATCTACTTTTGTATGATACTGATACTGCTATATAAACGTCTGGCATTGAATTTATTAATTTAAAAAATAGTAGGTAATTACGTAGACTGGTGTTGGTTGATTTTGTTAATGGCTCTATACAGGACAACACGAACACGTGGAAGAAATTCCACCTGGTCTACTCTGACTTTATTTGGAAAATCGATCAATGAGAGTGAGCATGACAAGTTTAAAATCGATGTAAGTTCATTCCAAATTATAGTAAACTGCTCAATCCCATTCCAAACTAACTTATAATTTACTACCAAAGTAAATGTCCAGAATATCAGGATTGTCTTTGAATATATCTAGCATTCAGTGAAATTGACTGTTCCTCAGATTGTGTTGATCTATCTTCAACGACCCTTCCTTCGTTGATGAGATGGAGGAAATCAAGTTAGTCTATACTCTCAGTACAGAGTAGTGTGCACCTGAGAGAAACAGTGGATGTATCTGCAATGATTGAAGCCCATAATTTTATGTACCAATGCAGTATCTATGTTAAAGCTAGTTTAAACTGCATTTTTTTACCAAAGGAATGTGAACTGTGCGACTGCACCAAGTCTAAAATATAAACTGTGTTCACGCACACGGAGATCAGAAACTACACGATTGACTGGTTAAAGATTTGGAATTAAAATTTAGCTGTTGCATTCTATCAAGGCAACACTAGTTTTTACGAGAATACATATAACTACACACGTAAAAATGAATATGCACATGCATAGGATATATAGCATTTACAGATTTAATTCAACCTTCTACAGATTTATTTCAACCTTTTACAAATTCAATTCAACCTTTTACAAATTCATTTCACTGAATATGATATCACAAGTCTCCTACGTCTTCCTCTAACAACAAAAGAGTCTGAATCGGAATCGCTAACACTCACAACTACTTCAGGTTGTGGAGAGAAAAAAATCGTAAACAGCGATACAGAGCGACTAATGTAAAAGTTATCGCTTTTAAGGGCATGCAAACATAAGTGATTGTCAGCATTGCAAACAGAAGCGATTCTGACCATACAGTAGACATTGAATTGGCAAGGCGCTGAGGTCAAGTAGGTAGGTAGTATGTACGTAGCTACCTACTTACCCACCTCATGTAGCCTACTACTTATAACTTTCCTCCTAATCAATCAGCTACTTTCCATATCCACCCCTTCCGGTGGAGAGTTGAAATGAATTTGTAGAAGGTTGAATTGAATTTGTGAAAGGTTGAATTGAATTTGTAAAAGGTTGAATTGAATTTGTAAAAGGTTGAATTGAATTTGTAAAAGGTTGAATTGAATTTGTAAAAGGTTGAAATGAATCTGTAAATGCTACACATACTTACCAACGTAAACGAACGAAGTCAATAGAGCAGTTTTATTTTATTATTTTACTTTTTTCCCCAAATAAAATGCGCTTTTAATAAACCAAAATCAGTTTCAATATCTTTGGTGGCATCACCATAGCGACATTCAAACAAAAATTCGCTAATATTATTCTTCACACTCACCGCCTGGATCTAATCAACTGGATTGCTTTCGCAGGCCCGAGCGGAGACGCCTTCATTAGGCTAAACTCCCCGTGATTGGAGAGACTTGAGCGGCCCCTGGAAGATAAGCGCGTCCGTCTTCGCGCTAATAGCCGCCTGTCATTTGCATTTCCACCCCCGCGGCACCCCTAAAGCCCCAACCCCTCTCAACCACCCCTTACTCTGCCCCCGACCGCTTCCCAACCCCATCCGACCGGGTCCCAAATGGACCGCCCGCTAACCTGCGCTCCCCGCCTTCCCCTCGTTTCTCCATATCCAATTGACTTAAATCCTCCCCGGGAGTTGAGTCAATTGATCCCAATTCGCCCCTTCGAACGCGAATTAGAAGAGAGATTATCCCATCAGCGCGATTACTGTGTTGAATTCTCAATCAGTGTCGTCGCCGCGAAGAATACACAAAAAGGGGCACCACGCGAGCAGAAACTAATTTACCCTTTCGGCTTAAGGTGAGCCAATCACATGGGAAGTGATTTAAGAAAAAATTTGTTGGAATTGTAACTAGTCCAACGACCGAAAAGTGTCACCAATTCGAATATTTTTAAAAACATGAGAGCAACCTGAATCATACTCCAAAATTTCACACTTTTATCCATACAAGGCCTCTAGGAAAATGAAATGTAAAGTTTGAATCCCCTCTAGAACAGCTGAGTGAGCTCAGGAGGTAATGATTTAACCTGTGAAGATTAATTCAGTTCAACTTCAGCTTCAATTCAATGCCAATTGGCTTTAACGCGTGATTATTCCGCGATAAATATGCACACTGAAAGGGTCACTATATACATGAGCTGGAACTAATTAGTTCGTTCAGCTTAAACTTCATACTTAACCTGAATCCAACATTGTAGGAACATGTACAAATCCCCTCTAGAACAGCTGACTTTTATCCATACAAGGCCTCTAAGAACATCTAGAAATGAAACGTAAAGTTCGAAGCCCCTCTAGAACAGCTGAGTGAGCTCCGGAGGTAATTTCTTTGCTATTCAACATGTGAAGCTTAATTCAATGCACACAAATTGCTTCAACGCGTATTAAAAGGGGGATCCTTCAATCAGCGCGATTACTGTGTTGAATTCTCAAACAGTTTCACAGCCGCGATGAATATGCACACTGAAAGGGTCACTATATACATGAGCTGGAACTAATTAGTCCGTTCAGCTTAAGGCGAGTCAGCCACACTAACACGAGAAGTAATTTAAGAAAATACTAGTCGGCATAGTGGCTAGTGCAATGACCGGAATGTACCGCCTTTCCAAAACACGTTCTTAGAAATGAGTTTTAGAGTAACCTGAACCGGACCGCATTATTTTTTATTTATTTTATTTTTTAACTGATACAAATCCGTCAGCCCAAACACTGTCATTCAACTCAAGACACTGCTAGAACTGCTAAGCACGAGTCAAAGTTTAATTGGAAGGTTACATTTGGCTTCAACGAGAATTAGAAGGGAGATTATCCCATCAGCGCGATTACTGTGTTGAATTCTCAATCAGTGTCGCGGCTATATCAAGAATACACAAAAAGGGTCACCTCACGAGCTGGAACTGATTAGCCCTTTTGGCTAAAGATGGACCAATCAGATACACCGGAGGAATGATTTAAGAAGATTATAGTTAGAAGAGTAACTAGTCCAATGATTGGAGAGTGTCACCAATTCATGTGGTCTTAGAAACATGAGGGCAACCTGAATCGTACTGTAAAATTTCACTCTTTTACTCATTCAAATCACGTCAACCCCAATCCGACGTTCGTCTAAACATCTCATCTCAAGCGCAAGGTATCAACTACAGTGAAAGACAGGTCAACAACAGTGTTTTCACGGTACACCCCTCGCTAGCGCTCCTAGTAGCGGAAAGTGCAGAGCCCCATTCATGTAACTACTATAAACGAATCGTTTATTTCAGAAACCACCTACTTAAGTGCGCTTTTTCCAACTTTTGGAAAACAAAAACAAAACTGTTTTGCATCTTGAGTATAGGTCTAGTCTCATTCAAATATTTTTTTACCAAATCAAGAACAGAAAACCTCCCTGCCACGATAAACCCAAAACTCAAATAACATGCTATTTGAATTATCTATTTTTTTAAATTTTTTTTCCTTTATGTTTCTGAGTTATAAATTTTTGAAAATTTTGCACTTAGGTGGTTTCTGCAATAAATGAATAAATCCAAAGAGAGTTTTTAAAAATTATTATTGAAATTAAGTGAAACGATTAATTTTTATCTGGTTTGGTATCAAAGGTAAGTAAGAGACACACTTGAGTATAAACAAGAGTGGTTTTTAATAGGTATTAAACGGAAAATACTCGTACAAGAAGACTACACGCTTCAGTGCGCTTGGGCTACAGCGACAGCGCTTGAGTTTTTTTGTTGAAATAAACGGATTATTTTCAAGGCTGTCAAATAGCATTGGTGATATGGAACATTGGTTATTTCTGTACTAAACGATGTATTCACCTCTGAAGTAAAAAGTACCACCAAAACAACATTTTTAGCATTTTTGTCGCTTAGGTGGTTTCTGAAATAAACGATTCAACAAGAATCATAGTTTAATTCAATGACGTGGAGAAAAACCTAAAAGGTCAAGAGAATACCGCTTTAAAACAGTCAGTCAGACACACGGGGATATTAATCCATGAAAACTATAGTAAGAAATCGTAGCTGTTGTGTTGGTTCGAAAAGTTCAAGTAGCACCTTCCAGACACATTGTTTTTTCAAGAGTCCCAAATATCGGAAATTTTCAGAATTGATAACTTATAGTAGGTTGGATAGTACGAACACCCAAGTGTAATCTGCAACTCACCTGTGAACAGAAGAACGAACTCAATTATTTTGGGTTAGAAAGTTGACATAAATCACAAATATTAATCGAGAAAAAGAGTTGATAAGATCTATCATATTGGCCAGTATTTTATCGGAAATAGTTTCTCGTTAATTGGAAATTTATTCAAGGGAAATCATAAACTGATGTAAACCATGCATGATAAATAGCTGTGTTAGATACATCAGTTTCTTTTCCTTCCTCACAACCGAAGCTAGAGAAGCTTTTATTCGTGAAAGAATACGAAAAAAATGTTTGTACTCCAAAATCAAAATTTTCGCTTGCTTTTTGCGTTTCAAAGCTTGCTGATCAATTCGGTTCCGTGTCTGTCTGTCTGTGGTAAATCCTTGTCACGCACAAAACTATACCAAGTTTAAGTCCGATTCCGGTGAAATTTTGAGGGATTATGCGGGTTAGCTTTTAAATGGTCCCCTATAACTTTCATTGCCATCGCATAAATAGCAGTCTGTGCGCATGCGAAAACATCAACTTTTGACAACACCGATTTATCATCATCTGTATGTTCGATTTCGTTCAAACTAGATAGGTAGTTGAGTATGATGTTCTAGAAAGATGCGATTGTAGTAATAACCATTGCGCATACCGCGAGACTAGCAAAACTCCGAGTCTAACGGAACGATTTCGATGATAACCATTGCACCATGTCGCATAAATTCTATGCGTAAACATCAATTTACGTCGATTTCTTATACTCTATTGGTTCGATTCCGTTCAAACTCAGGGAGTAGATCGGTATACGTTCCAGAAAAATTCCCTGTGAATTATACCGCGATTGGTGGACTAATAACTATAGCGCATGCGCAAAACCAAAATTGATCAACACAGACCAAACTTCAAGACTAATGTAGCGATTTTCGTGCAATTTTCAAGGATAGTGCGGTTCAGCTTCTAGATTTTTCTCTATAAATTTCATTACCGTTAGATTAATAGAAGTCTGTGAGCATGCGCGAACATTAATCTCCTATAACGTCGACTTATCAAATATTTCGACTCGTATACCTACTTTGTTCTTAAACTAATTCTATACGTCCATGTTACAATATGTGAAGAAGCTATACTGCCCACCCAACTTGGCAGACGTTTTATTAGGTTTTCATCTTCTCTGGTAAGTATGGGGAACTATCTGCCAAACAAAATGTATGGGAATCAGTGATTGAAATGTCTTTGGAAAACTTCCCCCAAAACCATACTTGTAACATTGTGATTATTAGGTATTTGTATGTATTGATCTGCATAAGAGTTATGTAGATACATAAAGGTATTGTAATACATAAGGTAAATAACAGAAATTAATGGAAGCGTTGCTGTAATTCTTATTAAAACTGCACCCCTGTAATTACATTATGGATATTAATTATTGTTAGTATGTAGATCTGCAAAAGGGTTGTTCAAGTAGGTAAATAAAGGTAAAATGTGTACATAATGTAACAGAAATAGTTGGAAGCGTTCATGTAATTGCTATTAAAACTACATGCCTGTCATTATGTTCGATGGGACTACAATTGAACCTCTTGAGCACATATTAAAACCCTCAGCATCATGGCCACCTACCTACTAACTAGTAGATTGGTATCATCACATAATTGGCGGTTAGAGAAAAGAAACTGGGTTATTACAGGCGCCAGCTGGGATGACCACACACGTCTATCTAAATTTATTATAGAATTGATAACGCGTAACGACGTAATGATCGTTGAATATCGTTTAATAAAGCCAATTATAGAGGGGCTTGAGTATGTTCGAACTAAATACGGTTCGACTTCGACATGCATGGCGATGTCTTCCCTCCGGGGAAATATTATTCTCTCATCCTTCGTCAGCGAGACGGACAGCCGAAAATATTAAATACCCAGTCGATTATTTCTATCTCTATCTATACTTTTTTATGAGAATGAAACTCTGCGAGTCTGTCTCTCTGTCTGAGAGTGTCGCTTTCTCGGCTAAACGGACGAAGGGATCCAAACGGGGGTTTTTTTTCATCGTGACCGGTAATCTCCCGGTCAGAATATAGGCTATGTTTTATTCGTTTTCCCCCGATCTTTTGACCTTGAAATTCCGTTTTTTAGCTAAATTTTGATGTTTTTCAGTCGCTTTTCCCCGTTTTTTTCGGCTTCCTTGCTTTCCCAACCCCTATTAATCGGCCGTCAAAAATTCCGGAAAAATCCCGGTTTCGTAGGTTTTTGTACGAGAAAGACGACGGTGCTATCCAATCGCGAAAAAAGTATCGGGAAATGCGTAAAAAAGATTAAAAAAAAAGAAAGAATTCGGACACGTTTTTTTGAAAATTCCGACGAAAAACTTCGTTTTTTTCTCATTAAAATTGACCCCATTAAGAGACGTTTTTCGGGACGGTGTTTGTGGGCGAGATTGGATCCTTGAATGAAGGAAAATACGTTATTGTGATAGCAATTGACTTTACTTCCGCTTTTGACCTTGTAGACCACTCTTTGTTACTCACGGTGTTAAGAAGTTTTGGAATAGGTGGAAATCTGTTGACTTGGTTTGAAGGTTTCCTCTCAGATAGACATTATGAGGTCCATATCGGTTCAAGTAAGAGTGATAGGATAGAGTTGGATACTGGAGTCCCGCAAGGGAGCATTTTAGGTCCATTACTATTTATTATGTATGTGAATACAATTTTTAATGTGATTAAATATAGCACTCCTTTCATGTATGCTGACGATTTGATCCTTGTAATTTCTGGGAATAGAGACAACATCAATGAGACTGTGATAAAGTTGCAAGATGATTTTACAAATGTCTTGAAATGGTCTCATGATCACAAATTGACAGTTAATCAGAGAAAAACTAAACTTATGTGAATACATTCTCCCTCACTACCGGATGTCCAACTTCAAATTCGTTATCACTCAATTGAATGCCTGCATGGATTAAAACTGTGTAGTTACGATCATTGTATAGCCATTGAGTTGGTAGATAAATTTAGATATCTTGGAGTGATTATGGACAATAAATTCAGCTGGAAGGAACACATAACAGAACTGTGCAAAAAACTTCGATGTTGTGCAGCTCAGGTTTATCTGATTAGGCTAAATATGTCAGCGGATGTGGCAAAAATAGTGTATCAGGCTTTGTTTGAGTCACATATTCGGTATGGAATAAGGGTTTATGGTCATACTTCCCATTATCTGTTGAATAGGATTGAAGGTATCCAGGCCAAGACTTTGAAATGCCTGTTAGCCAAAAGATACGGTAATATATCTAGAAAAGAAAGATTTGAAATTTTAAATTGTCTCACAGTAACAAAATTATTTGATTATGTAACTATAGTGGATCACTTCTTTTCAGATAAGTACAAACACGTAAAGTACAATAAATATCCAGTTAGGCGAAATCTGTACCAGGTGGAGAGAACTAATAATAAGTATGGTGACAGATGCCGGGGGGTCTTAGTCCCAAAACTGTTGAACTATCTTCCTGACGCCTTTAAAGATGGTACAATTAAAACCTTCAAGGTACTTAAACAGAATCTGCGAGTCCACCTGTTAAAGAAAGAATGACTGAATGTTAAACGTTAAATGTAATAATGTCCCCGAACCTTTTGTTTTCTAACGAGTTGTGGTTAGCATGAGTCATTTTATTCATCAGCAGGCTGCATTGTTGTTTTTTTCTCTCTTTTTCTTTCTATTGGTGGTTAATTTTAATTTTAGCTTTGATTTTGTTTTTAATTTAATTTCATTAGTTGTTGTTAGATATAGTAAAAGAAGTGTTGTATGATTTTGCGTTTTAAGATATCTCGGTTGATGAGACATTAAAAAAAAAATTGTATTTTGTGTGTGGTCGCTGCAGACAAGCTTTGAGCTTAAACAGCATACAGTAAAGAATTAAAAAAAAAAAAAAAAAAGATACAGTTTTCGATTCCGGCGAATCTGAATCCGAAATCGGGGGGGGGGGGATGTGGTTAAAATGAGAAGTTTATTGAGCCCGTCGTTTCAGGAACGTGCAACGCAGGCCCTTTTTACCTGAAGGAGTTCCGATGACGATTTCCGATGCTGTCTTCCCGTTTGCCCTTCTACGGACGTAAAATAATGGCCTACCCATAAGAAAAATAGACGGGGAAAACAAATACGTATAATAAACATTTAATATCCGACAGTAATTTTAGTACTGAAATGTTCTCGAAACTAAACTTTTCGTGGTTCCACGTAATCTTTATTGGATAGCCCTTCTACACAAATAAATGACCTATCTTTATTAAACCTAATGAACTTTTCGTGGTTCCAAATAGGTAGTTTTATAAGAATTAATTTGTTTGCAAGTAATTCCCAACAGAAAAACACGTTTGCCAAGTTGTTAGGGCAGTATAAATTCCTCACATAGAGTAACATGGACATATAGAATTAGTTAATTAGTGTTTGCGCATGCCCGATCCAATCCATAAATCCAACGGCAGTATATATTAGATTTTTCATAGATATTACCTTTTATAACTTTTTTTTGACATTCCCTTGGGATTGTCTATTGAAACGGATTGTGAGCAATTTTAAAACTTTCCACTCCCACCAGAACCGTGGGCTGTAGGTGTCGGTGGTATCCCACTATATCCCATCGCATCTATACATCCCAAACCAAGCGTGCGAAGCGAGCAACATTCCCTTCACACGTCGGATTTCAACGAGGTTTTTCGCTACGGACTCGGGGTGGACTATATATACCATCACAACTGTACATCCCACAAAGAGCGTTCGAAGGAAGTGATACAACCCAGCTCAAACGAGCGAAGCGACCAACATCCCCTATACACGTTAAACCTACCCTTTGTGATCTACCGTTTCCAATCTTTCTGTAAGTCCCACTCGACAGTAATAGACCATCGCATTTATACAGCCACAACGTGCGAGCGAAGCGAGCAACATCCCTTCCCTACATGTTTCAATTGTAATACATCTCAACAGGGGGCTTGCCCCCCCTCCACCCAAGGCTGGACGTGGAGGCGAGTGAGGCAAGCCTGAGCGGATAGTTAGTTATAAATGATGATACTACACTAATGACATAGCGCGGCTATCATCAATATTCATTACGAGTGACCGGGAGAAGAAGGGATGATTTCATGAGCTACGTCGTTGCTTTTCACTCCCAAGATAAGAACAGTCTCAGTCAGATTTAGCGAATTTTTCCAGAATTGAAATAAATAATCGAATTTAAAAAGTTCCAGTCATGCAGCATGATATATATGAGCTAATTTTCATAAATTACCACCTTTCGTATTTGGCATATAATATGTTAAAGTTTATTGAAATTCCAGAAACCTGAGTCGAAAGAAATGGTTAAAAACCAATTTTGTAGCAGAAAACTCTAACTAAATAAAAGTCGGCGATTCAAGAAAGATTTTGGATTTAAAAAAAAGTTTTTATAGATTTTTCAGCAAATATTATTGACATTTAAGTACGTTTTTTGGCATAATTTTGAGCAATAATTGTTTAATGTCCTATTTAATTGTTGACAAATTTTGTTTTGACTAAAATTCCGCTGAAACTATAAATATGTTGTATAACACCACTGGAGAAGAGAGCTAAGTGCAAACTGATTAGTTAGGCTTGAGTTTGAACCCTCACTAATTTAGGCTTTGCCCTCAGATTTATTAACTTGGTTCATTTCGTGAAAACTACTGCTTGTACGACGAAGGTGGGGTATAACAAATACAATTATGACCTTCATCAAGCACATCACAGTGAAATAATTTAGTCCGTCCATTCTAAGTATTGCACGATAACTAATGAATTTCAAAAGTTAGAGACAGAGAGATGAATTTCACAGGAGAATGAATTCCCCTAAGCAGGTACATCTTATCTGACATTAAAGGACAATTCAGAGATCGACTAATTGGCTATCATAAATATCACTGTGTTTCAATATGGATTTCATCTTAGTGAAATAATTTATTCAGAGCAGTTTGGGTTTACAGGATAGCTTCGGAATTATAGAATGATTTTTAAAGGTCATGACAGAGGAATGAATTTCATGCATGGACAATGGACAATGCATAATTCCCTTATTGAAGAGAAATTAAATTGAATATTGGTAACAATACATCAACTAAGTTCATTAGGGAATTGACTGGTTTAAATTCCCTGAGGTAACATCGTACACAAAGACACTGATGCATCAGAGTACAGAATTATTGTACGTCTATGCCATAATTATGACGTATTAGGTAAAAAAAAAACGGAAGTTAGCGAAAAAACGTTGTCTATTTTCACGAAAAATAAAGAGTTACAACGTCAAATCAATTTCGACGGTTAGGTGAACATCAGCAACAACCAATAACTGTACACACAGTAGAAAGGACACTGCTTATATAGTCAAATGTGTAGGGAGATTGAACCCAATTGGTTGAGAGAAAGGAAAGGGCCGAGAGGTTTAACCAGTCAAGTGCAAGCAAAGTGAAAGGGGATTGTAGCTAATCAGATGAATAGAAGGGAGAGGAGGAATTACACAACATGGTTCCAACAATGTGAAGGGATAATTCCAAGCTTCACAGAAGTCAGTGGTGAAATATATTCAGGGATTTAAAAACGTTTAACAGATCTGTCACTTTTAATAATTTCGAATTGTTCAAGTACTTTTAACATACCACCCTTTGGACGAAAATGAAGAAATTCTACCAACTGGCTATCTATCAAATCAAAATTGTAACTATGATTGAATTCCTTGAGATGTTTTGCAAATGTAGACTACTTAACCCTTATTTTCCCTGAAATCCTTCTGATGCTCGTCTATTCATTCCCTGCGGACGAAAATGAAAAAATTCTACCAACTGTCTATCTGTCAAATCGAAATCGTAACTGATTGAATTCCTTAAGATGTTTTGCAAATGTAGACTAACCCTTATTTTCCCTGAAATCCTCCTGATGCTCGTCTATTCTTTCCTGAATTTTCTACTAGTTTGACCGCAATATTCGTAGCCGCGAGAACATTTTTAGCTTATAAACCCCCACTTATCTTGAACATTAATTTAGCCTAACCGTCGATATCAATTTAACATAGTAACTCTTTATATCTTGTGGAAATATACGTTTTTTTCACTAACTACCATTTTGAAATGAGTGTTTCCACAATTTCTTCGTAAGTGATTTAGTTCGCACGTATTAGGCATACGTACGTATTAAGTATACCGTATTAGATATACGTACACGACTACCCTGTCTGACATTAATGGACAGTTGAGAGCTGATTAGCTATAATAAATTACTATAAAATTATGGTTCTTTATAGATACCATCACAGTGAAATAATTGATTATGTCTAGTTTGGGTTTAGCGAGATTGCTTCGGAACGAGAGAACGAATTTCGCAGGTCATGTTCCGCAATGACGTACGGACAAAGCCACTGATTACTAGCAGACAACGACCAGGCGCGAAGGTCAGAAAATAAGGGCCGCCTCTACATAAATAAGCGTGTAATTTTCCCCCGGTTCCGAAATGTTCTAATGGCCTTGCGGGTGGAGGTCCCTCGTCAAAAGAAAGGAATTTATCGCCGGGAACCTCGCGATGGTGTGATACAGGTTTTCGGATAAGGTCGGAGGGTAAAACTAGAGAGATAGAGAGTGTGGGAGAGAGGGACATTACGGGCAAAGGCGATATTAGGGAATAGGATGTGTGCAGGGGTCCTCTAACGCCGGGGGGCCTTTTGTTCAGGTTTGCACAGTATGGGAAGTCGGAGGAGGGATAACTTGGATTTATGCCATGTGAGGATGGCCGAAGGTTGGGGGAGCTCTGATTTGGGATTTGGGTTCTAAAGCCCGACCAAGATTTCAGTTGAGTATGGACTTAGATATATATATATTTTTTAAATATTTTATTGGTAACGTTTTTGTAAAAAGCACTATACTGGGTGTTCCACGAGATTGACCCCCCCCCCCCTTATTTTCTCAATTTGTCGGATGAAAAATTCGGAAAAGCGCTATTCTTAACCCTTTTATCGTAGATTTCAAAACTGACAAAATTGCCCGTTGCAACTTTGCGCAAACAAGCATGCGCAATTGACACCAACTTCTTTTTTTTTCTTTAAACAGGAGCCGACCTTTTTTATTGCAGATTTGAATTCTACGTGAAAGTTCATGAAGAAACGACCCATCAATTGTTAGTGCGCACAAACGGACGTAATTCCGCTCCAAAGGTGCGTGATACCGCTCTAAAAGTTCAACAATTGTGAAATACTGAGTTTTTGAAGATATTCAGTTGCCACATGTAATACATGATTTTGGAGTAGTTTTTTATGTAACACACTTAATGATGTTCATTTATTGATATGTGCCACACCACACCAAAAGACTGAGTTGGGCGTCAGATCCTAGATCTTAGGGAACTTAGATCCCCTCCGAAACACCAAATCGGTTTTATCATGATATTGTATAGTATTAGTTTCGTCTTCAAGCTAAGTTTTTTGTTCATTAACCCACACTATTAGACCATGTTGCGCTATTTGTCTGTAGACTGCCTATAGGCTACACATAGATGTGGTCTAGAGACCATCGCTTGTCTCATCTAGAGTCCACACAACGATTTGCATTTTCTTAGTCTTCGTCTTCCAGTCATGATGGATGATATTGCTGCGAGCAGTTAAAGTACATACTTTTCAATAATTCTCGTTAATGAAAGGACGAGATCAAGTGCGAAACGTTGGTGGACGCGCGAGCCTGCTACGGAAATACTTAGGTTTGGTGACACGTTACTGAATAATTTAAGATTGGAAGACGCCATGGATTTTAGAAATTTTACCCGGCTGACACATTCGGATTTTGAAGATTTACTTCAGATATATGGAGGGTAAATCATGAAGCAAGAAATGAAATTTGGGGAAACTACCCCCTCTTCGACTTGCGGTCACAATGCGTTTCCTCCCAAGTGGAGACTCTTTTGCGAGTCTCAAGCACACATCAGAATTTCAAAGTAGGCAATTTCGTTATAATATATATATATATATATATATATATATACCTGATCGACTTCCCATGTACCATAAACACCAGAAAAGTGCCTGGATGTCCGTTGATCTCTTCCAAACGTCGTTTTGAGACCAGTTCGCCTCAAAAGTCGGCTGTTTTATTCTGTCGAAAGGCTTGCCAGAAAAAGCTTTCCTTCTACCACCCAAACCTAGATTTGTTGTCAATATTACACGTAAATGCATTCGACTATCCGGATTTTTTAATAATCAGAGGTCCAACTAGCCCCGTTCATCCCGGTTAATTGAGTTTATACTGAATACAAAAACAGTATCATCATTAAAACTCTGCTCAAATCATCCGAGCCGGCCTCTCCGTTTTGTCTCTCGTTGCAGAAGTGACGTCCACACTTGCAACATGTTGCTCAACGTGTCTACGGTTGCACTTGGTCTCAAATAAATTGGTAGACCATAGATCTCTGTTGTACTATAGACATATCCACGTAGACAACGCCAGACAAACCTACTAGTGAGGACAAGGCATTAGGAGTGATTTGAATCGGCAGATTCGGTGTCTAATTTTCGCGGCAATATCAGTTATGGGGTCCCTTCATGTAAGGCACTGATCCATGATCATATACCTAAATATTTTACTCGATGGTTTAGCTACAGAGTTATGAAACTCATTATGACTGGCGGATTGCATTATATATTTTGTAAGTGAACAGGGCAAGGTTGGATTTCGACGTTTCAATTTTGACGCTCACCACAAAACTGGTTTAAAGTACTGGACATATTGATCTTTACTTCAATATGTCCAGTAAAACCGATTGTATGTGATAACTAAATCACTCGCGACGAAGTTGTGAAAAACCGTTTCAAATCCTTTGACGTTCTTTCTTTCTTTGTCGACTTGAGGTTCTGAAATTTAGACGGAGCCCATTTCGGACACCTCGAAAACAATTTAGAGGTAAGGAGGCGAACTGATCAGTTGAGAGGCCTGTGAGGCCAATTCTTTTCCGAACAACCGTTTTTATTCTCAAAATGTTAACTAAAATTTTTGACATTTAATAAATATTGCAAAATTATGGGGTCTTGGAGCTGTAAAGGTTTGAACGGTTTTGGGAGGCACGAAGCGCCAAGTTTCAGTGATATATTTACGGTGTTTAATAATAAGGGATATCTATACAGAAATAATATACCTATGTGTAATAATTTGCAGCGTTTTCCAAGTGTACACCTACAAAAATGTGGGTTTTCACTATGACCTAAGAGGCCCCTCGATGTTTCATTTCATAATAATATGGTTCCATTTTTCATTTTAATTTTCCAATAATCGGAGCAGATCCTGGGTCAGCTACAAGACCAGTTTCCTGTAGCTCGTTGGGTTCGAACCGAGCTCATTGGGGGGTGATACTTCAACAAAAGGTCCGTTCCGAAGGGCAGGGGCATTACACGATTAGCAGGAGGGAAAATAAATGTTTTGGGCGTTTTCCGCAGCGTTAGGGACATTTAGGGAGCCGGATGAACTATTGCTTGTTAGGACCTTCCTTCTATTATTCTTAAACATTGCTATTCCAGTACTAACTTTCAATGAACAAATTATCGCACCACGTGTATAAACAAAGAATAAGTTTCTATGGAGACCTTTTTGCCAAAAAATGTCATCTAACAACGCAACGAAAAAACGATAAGTACGTAACAACGACATATAAGTGCGCAAAAGTGCGCGAGCATGATTTTTAAAATCTGAAAATCATGAAAAATTATTGGACTCGCATACTTTCAAATTTTGAAGTATATGCATTCGTTTGGGGGAAAAAACCGGTTGGACCACCCTGTCTCTGTCCCTTTTCCAGTTTTTTACTTAGCTTGACTCATAGAGGTAAATAGACAAGCGTCTTTCAATGTATACTCTTGCCTTTTCCATTATTCGAATGTATGCCTTAACATGACGACCCAAAAAGAAGTGTTGCGACAGATCGGGATGGACAAACAGTGGAGAAGAAGCTCCAAGATAAACATATATATTTACAGACCTGCTCCTGATGAGGCCGGCAGGCGAAAGTGCTAGTCAAACAATAAAAAAGAAAAAACCAAGGAAGCGCGTCATTTCTTCGTCCTCCACAAACTAAAGCACTGGAAATGCAGACACAGAACCAACAAATCATTATCCTCCCCAGAACTTCTTTCTGTTATACAGGACGTCGCATTATGCTTGGTCTCTGATCCTTCTTTCAAGGATATATATATCTACCAGGGCCATCAAGTGCAGTCAGTTGCTTGGCTGAGAACCATTATTTATTTACTATCTATTAGTATGGACATAGGCCCAATTACAATAGAAAAATATACACAGAAATACAATGAAAACAAATATTAGATATTAAATTATAACAATGAAATGGTAAAAGAATATGAGAAAATAAATTGGAATATAAATATAAAAAGATTGACGGCGTTATAAAATTTTAGTAGTCCTAGGTTTAAACCCAATACATGATTCAACCACAGATAGATTTTATCTTTGATTTGAATACACTAGAGGCCACATGTGATGTGGTGGTTTATGGTAGTATTACCATGCACATTGTGGTAAGACCAAGGATAAGCTGATTTTACGAGATTCGTTGCTATCCCATTCTTCACTCAATCTTTATCCCCAATGGTTAAAGTTCCTTCAAATCCTTCATTAATTTTCTTATATTAAAGTTTCTGTTTGTCCTATGTTTCGTTGAATTCGATGTTTAAATCGAAATTTTTTGGGGAAGGCATACTAATAACACCCATAAGATATTATCTCTGAGACCTACTGTAGGCTCTTCAGGCTCGGAAGACGGATACTCAGGGTTTGAATGATTCAGCACGCTGGGGAAAAGGTGACATATATACCTGACACATTTTCTGGTTTCCGATTCATCATACAGCCTAGGGATGAAAATCGAAATCGGTGTTTCAAAATTTCGATATATCGTATCGCTGAACGATGGTTTAACCCGATTAATGCCATTCAACATCATCGTCACGACCGATGGTGTAGTACCCGATTATATCGGAACATCGATGAAAGAAGTGTAGAACGTAGCTATCTCTATAGCATCTGAATATTAACTTCCTCGAAATCTCAGATTTTCAGCGGAATTGTCAATTTCACTTGATATTTTGCTTATTAGATGAGAAAATTATGCTTTTAATTCTAAAACGTGTTTTTACCCCCAATGAAATTGAGAGTTATCTCGAATAATGACCCTGGTAGATAATCTCTCAAAGACGCCTAGACTTTTGCCCTTCAAAAAACCCTAGCGACCTCAATATTGGTTTGATTCAGGTCTGCAATCATTCGATTCAGGGTTATATACTTTCCAAAGTTCGTATCGATTATGATTTTTCTCAGACCGTTTACCATTAATGTACAAAGTAAAAGGCCGTTTTTACAAACTTTATGTATAAAAACGAATTAAAATTCGTAAGTTCGGCTGAAAGTCAATGGGAAAAGGTCTCAGCTGAAATATGCTCGATACAAACATTGGAAAGTATTCAATTTTGAGTAGAATGAGCTTTGACAGACTGAAATCAGACCAAACTCCACAAGATGATTTTGAGGGGCAAAAACTAGACGGGGGGGGGGGGGGGGGGGAGAGAGAGAGAGAGAACTGGCCCACAATTAGCCGATTTTCAATTGTTTGTAATTCGAATATTTTGAGAAGAGAAAATTCAGAGTTTTGAAATCGAATTTTGTTGTTTTATGCTCTACAACTTTGCTACGTATAACAATTTCGGTAGGATGTATAGTTTAGGAATTATTAGAGAAAAACTTTAAAATGGACGAATTAAGCCACCTCTATGAGGCCGCCATTTTGTACTCCACAAATTTTGAGATGGCAGACAAAGATTTTCTCACCTAGAACGGAATAAATTTTCAAAATCTAATCTCAAACCATCTCCTCAAATTGCTACCTATTTTCGGCATTGACACCAGGACTACTAATAGGGGAATCTTCATGTAAATTTCACCCAGATTTTTCAATCTGCGCTTTATCGATTTAAGAAAATAGGATGGTACGTAAAAAGTTGTTTGAATTATTAATTATGTAATTACATATACCTACATAAGTATATATTTTGGGTTTATGAAATCAACGTATCTTGAAACTCAACCAACAGCATTTGAGATGGATTTGGAAATGAGTTCTTCATGGCAAACCCAACAATGAATGATGAATGGAACAATGAATTTATGTATTTATGTATTACAATGAATTTATGTTGGAAATTAAAAGCCAAAATCGAAAACAATTATAAACGAGTTGGGGACTTTAAAGAGTGAAAGTTTTTGTTTTTTCTTCTATCAGATTCCATTCGAATAAGGGAGAATTTATTGAGGACACAAGGACCTGTGTAATACACTATGTGGACCTATCAATTTCATTGCAGACAATAACTATCATCCATTTGCTGTCATTCGTCAACATAAAGTTGATCATTTGGGCTATCAGATAGTCAAGTTTATTTGGTCGTTAAGCTTAGCGTGGTTATAGTAATAAAGAATTAACTGCTCTATGACGAATAACCATTTCACTAACCCCCTCTAGTCGTATTTAAGACGTCCAACGAGGGTGAGTCACCCTCCGACCTCATTTCGAACAAAGTTCCTCCCCCGATCCGAAATACAATAACAACACCGATAATGCAATGTTTATCGGGATTGAATCAATCGTCGGAATTACGGACCCCCTCAAGCTCCCAATCCACGAACGATTAACACACAAAAACGGAACCTCCTTTTTCTGGTGAAAAAGAAGTGAGGTAGATTGGGAATGATTTGCAATCGGTAATAACGGCAGATGGCAGTATAAACACTGCCCAGGAAATTTCCGGGTAGTGGGAGCTCGATCAACTATTGAGGATTCTACGAATCTTTTCACTATTACTGTCACAGTGTATTGAAGAAGCAATTGAGCCTATACAAGTAGTATTACTCATCACTCACGAATGACTAACTTCAAAAATTAGTTATGACGAAACTCGTTATATTGTTGAACAAGGAAACTTTGTACGGATTTTTCGGGAAAATGTCTTTTTGTAGAAAAAGAAACTATTGCAATGGCTCGGAAATTTTTAAAATCCAAATAAACACTTTTCAAATATTTCTTCAATGAAATCCGTTTTGAAGCATTCTGAAACGATTCCTGAAGTTCGCGCTTTTATATAAATGTCATTTACAGACGATTGAGATAAATATTCCTTAGGATTGAGATTTTCCGTTTTCATTTCCGTTTTTGCGCCAAAAATCAGAAAAGATGAGTTCGTTGGCCAACAATTTTTGAGCACATTAAATTGGTCAAATTTCGAAAAATGTACTAAAAAAATCTCCAAAATGACTAAGAACGGCCAAAAATAGTTAAATTTATAATTTTTAGCAGGGTTTCAGTCAAAACAAAATGATCAACGATTAACTAGTTCATTAAAGAATTTTCGCACGAAATTATACTGAAATTCGTAACTAAATTTCATTACTATTTGCTGAAAACTCTAGAAAACTGCACTAAGAGTCGAAAATGTTTTTTTGAATCACGGAATTTTATTTATTAGAAGTATTTTTGCCATAAAATTGGTTTTTAACAATTTCTTTCTACTGAAATTGCTCAGATTTCAATACAATTTCACATATTATAATACGAAAGATAATTTAAGAAAATTCGCTCATACGATCATGCTGCAAGACAGAAACTTTTATAGTTTTCAAAGTAGGCATATATAGACGATATACTGTGTAAGTCCTAAGTTTTATTGACTTGGGGAACAACCCGACCAACGCCTGAGGCCCTGTCTCCTCCCGCTGTTTCCTCCACTCCCTGTCTGGCCACCTTACAACTAAACACCTCTCGCTTAATCGGACTTCGGATCTTTTCTATTATACGACCGCGAAACAATTTTCTATAGAAACGGAACGATATTAAAGTACCTAGTTTTACTTACCTCAATTGATGAAATTATCCATGAAATGAAAGGATTGGTTTGGAAAAAAAAGAAAAAAAATACACTGCATTAAAAACGGTCGTTTATTGTACGACCGCATAGCTCGAACTCGAACAATTTCCTATAGGAGTTGTGTGACTAGTTTTTGCTAAACATTGCTTTGTTCATAAAATAAATATCCAACAGACCAGTTGAGAAGGTATTGCTTCCAGTGTGAGAATGTATTGTTATACCTTGAAGCACTAACTGGGCACTGATGGTCAACGCACGGCGAGCAACTTGGAGTAACTGATAAGATAAAGAAACAATACCTTCTTCCATCAATAACAAACAATACCTTCAACTGGAAACAATACATTCTCAATGGTCTATTGGACATTTATTTGATGAACAAATCAATAAATAGCAAAAACAAAATTGTTCGAGCTATGCGGTCGTATAATAGAAAAGACCCCGGACTACTTGTCAAATGTGGCACCACTAGTACAACAACAAACCAGATATCATTGGATATATATATATATATATATTTATATATATATATATATATATATATATATATATATGAAGTGTTGTTGTCTAGTAAATAATACGTGCGAGGGTTTTCTTTAATTGACCAAACTAGACTTGTTGTGTTTATGGTTTATTTCCCGACGTTTCCACCCAGGGTCTGGGTCCTAATCATGGGATAATATATTCAACAGGCGTGGACTCTTCAATGTCAACTACATTGGTTTGTAATTGGAACCAATGTAGTTGACATTGAAGTGATGGAGTTGACATGTACCTATATGACTGATGGAGTCACTGGCAAAGGTGTAATACAACCAAGCACTCAGCTCACAGATGGTCAGACTGTACTTGAGGTATGGAATCTATGCATCCAAAATTGCACCCACTCCAGATTCGTTCATAACCGATGTCGAGCTGCCCACATTGGAGGATATAGATGTGTCTACTGACCACGTCTCTAGAATCGCACACACACTACAAGGAAGTGCAGGTTCAAGTTCCACAGACTCAGAGACCTGGAGGGACTTGCTCCTGCGAAGCAGCTAATGGATGTATCACATGGTGATGCATGCGAAAGATAAATGCCCGACGACCACAAAGACGAGGACCAGGCTTCTTGTATTGTTGTTTGTTTTGTTGTTTTTAACATAGATTTGTTTTTACTAAGGGATTGACTACTTGATGTTATCTATGTTTTGAGATGCGAGCATAGCGACATCGAGATCACTGATCTACGCAAAAACTGATTAGTGCAAAATCTCACCAAGAGTGGTGGTAGACGAGCTTACACTAGATTTTGACGAATTTCTGGTATTTGGATCAGAATGAGATGTATAGTTTAGTGGTCTGGATGCTCGCAAGCACTCATCTCAAAAATACATAACATCAAGTAGTCAATCCCTCAGTAAGCATTCAGATTAGTTGAACATATAGATTAGTATCATAGGGTGGCGAAACGATAACGTCCAAAATAAAAAAAAGGTCCAAATATATAGGTATATTTAAAAAAATAGTACTTACAAAAATTCGTAGGTGCTACTTAACCTATCGAATCAAGTTAAAATACAATGCGAGGTTTTAGAAAATAATGTTTAGTCGTTATAAGAAACCAGTACTTTTCTCGAAGGTTTTCGTAAAAAAAAGCACCGTTTTGTTATCTCACGAGGGTTCTACCCATAACCCACCAAATATTTGCCTATACGGAATTCAGGGGAGGAAATCCTTGCATAGGGAGTTATGAAAATCAGGTACAAACAGTTCCCCTTAGGTTAACGGTAAGTAAACACTGAGGGTGGAAACGCCATTTTTTATCTGAATGGATATGGTAATGTCTTATTTACCAACGCATCCCTCTCGGTTGCGAGTTCGATTCCTTTCTGGAAACCGGTCGTCCCGGACTTGTCTCTTGTACTAAACCTTTACGCGTGAATGTTTGATGTGACAACCTCCTTCGTTATACCCGATGCCCTTTTGCTACGTTGCAATGAAACTTTGATGCGAACACCTTCCTCCCAGGTCAGGCATCAACCCATAGCGTCTCCCATCAATGATAACTGGATCATAATTCATTCAAAAACCCGGATCAATGCACTTCTAGGTCTTCTCGTTGTGAAATCATAATGACGGAACATAACTTCCAGATGCTTGATCTGTTATTCTCTAACTCAACATTCCAATATAACTTCCGTTACATGATTATATTTTTATTTTATTTTCTATTTCCTCTACCGGCACTGTATGCGAGCTGGAAAAAATCGCAGCTCTATTGGAAATTTACGTTTTGAAACGGTAACATGCCTTATCTTTTTCTTGACCGCTTCCCAAAAAACTGCATAACCTTCCCCAGTAAAAAAAAAAATTACCAAGTAATATGCATTAAAAGGACATTTTGGTGAGAATTTAAAAAGGTGGGGGGAAAAAAACGAAAATATGATATCTACAAATTACTCCTCACCCAATCTACCTTTTCCACCAACAGTAATTCTGGAACTTCCAAGGTTGCATAGCTAATCATCACCTCATCGATTTTCAGTTGTTTGGACAAGGATGATAGTAACAGTAACAACCTAGAAATACATGACAGAGCATTGGTGTTACCATGACGACATGGTGAAGCTTTAGGTATAGAGTACAAAGCTGTATTCAATCGAATCACTTACTTCAATTATATCAATTTGTTAAATTATTGATTAGTAAATACTTAGGAGTTACTCTCAATTAAATTATTATTTCTATTCCAACAACAGAAGGTGAATTACTTCCGAGTCTACCAAGGTCGGAACGTTTTAGCCAATTTTCTAAGAAAATGAAGCTATTGCAATGAATCCAAAATTTCCTTCATGGAAATTCGTTTTGAAATTCCTCGAGTTTAACGCTTTTTGATATGTGTATACATACAGAGTTTGATCAAAAAGTTCTGGTTCTTTTCAATTTGCGCGCAAACAGAGGGTCGTTGAAACTTTTCGGTGGTCTCAGCGTTACTCTTTCTGAGTCACCTGGTTATTTTATATTGCTGTAATATTCTCAGTTCTCGTGTTATTCTGATCAGCTTCGGAACCTCCGAGGCTAATTTCTTTTCTAATTGACTCACGTTGCTGAAATTTAACTGACCTTGTTCGGGACACCTCAAAAACAATTACGAGGTTTGGAGGATCACTGAATAGCTGATGGGGCCTTTGAGGCTAATTTCATTCCTTTTTTAGAAATTTTAGAAAATTTTTCAAAATTCACCAACTATAAACCGTAAAATTATGAGGTCCTGAGCTGTAAAGGTGTGAACCCTTTTGGGAGACACGATGCGCCAAGTTTCGATCATTCACTAGATATACATTGGGCTTAATAATACTTATAGACCAATGATCTGCGTAGAAGGGCTATCTAATATAGAAATAATAAACCTTTGTGTCATAATTTGCAGCGTTTATATTCGTGTGTTATCTCAATGAATACAAAGAAACCGCTTGGATCGCGGAAAGCGCTAGAATGTAGCAGGCAAAAACAACGTGACAAAAATAGTCCCTGGACGGTTGGAACGGAGAACTTCCTTTTCCGATGAAGTCGGTTAAAAAGTTGAAAAACGCCTTTTAAAATAAATGAAACGTTTACGTATTATCATTCCTCTTCAAATCCTCTCTGCTGCTTGTCTCCGGCTCTCCGCAATCAGATAGTTTCCGAGTTTTCTTGCCCATTCCGTCGGGGGTCTCCAACGTTCAAACTACCGAGGTTTCCCCTTCTTTCTTCCGTACTTTCCCCGAAGTTTATCCCCTCTAATCAAGAAGTCCCCCGCATTTCACCGCTATACAGTTATTACGGGGAATAAGGTAAGATAAATTAAGAAAATAGTAAAGTTTTTGCCACCCCGAGGGGAAATACACCGGGAGAGGAGAGGCAACTCAGAGAAAAGCGTGCTCCCGTTAATAGACAAAGTTCTCGTATTGAAACCCTCCCTTACCTTGTCCGGTTTTTCTCGGAAAAGGGGGTGGTTCCTAAGGGTATAACTCCAAGGATACCTCTTTTCATTCCAGCATGAGCGTAGCCTCCCGGCATAAAGGGAGTCATCGCATCCTACTGAACCAATTTAAGGGCGAAAACGTTACTTTTTCTTCTTATCTACCTCCGCCCGTTGATTACTAACCGGTTCTAAATCCTCCGGGGAGAAGGTCGAAAGGGATGAAAAAGCGAGAAAAAGCAATATCCTTCATCTTTCATATAAAAGTGGGGGGGCACTCCGTCGGAATCCTTAAAAGGCGTTTGATTCCGGTAAATTGAAGAAGCCGTATAAACCCAGTTCCTGAGACCTGATTGAACGCTGTGATGGATTGAACCAGTGGGAGGGGAGATGAGCTAATGCATTACCGTTTGAATTTGAACATCCGATTGATGTTTCTTCAATTCTTAATAAGTGTTCAGAGTTCTCCTATAATGGAAATAATATGCAGACGAACTCTATGTTTCGAGATAGAAAGAGACGAAGAAATCGTGTTTATTATTTTGTAAGGTAGAGAATAATTACAACTATAATCAATGGATTGACCTGTGCAGCGAATTTTGTACCCATTCAACTCAAGATGCTGAACATTTGAAAGGAGCCTCTCAGAGGGTGATATTTTCTATGATATTTCGGGAGCCTTTGATGGTGTGTGGTGGCCCATGGTTCTTCAAGAACTACAAAGACTGAACATCCCAAAGAACTTGTTCATGCTGCTTAGCAGTTATTTTTCAAATCGACGGGCTGAAATGCATTGCAGGACGGGCAGTGTGGGAATTGAGATTTCCAGGGGATGCCCACAGGGTTCTGTGTTGGGAGCAGTTGCCTGGAACTTAGTTTTCTCTGATCTTTTGCGGTTGCTGGACACAAACGAGTTTTTCTCTATCGCGTATGTTGATGACTTGGTCGTAGTAATTGAAGGAAGAACGCGCCAAGAAATGATTGATCTTGCTGGTCAATGTTCTGCAGTCGTCCTTCGTTGGTGTGAGGAAGCGAGACTCAAAATCGCTGAAGCCAAAACACAGGCCGTGGTTTTCAGAGGTAGGGGAGACAGTAGACACCCCACGAAGATAAAGATTGGGACAACGACCTTGGAAGCCACCATTTCTGCAAAATATCTAGGAATTCATATTCACCAGAGCCTTAGTTGGAATGTACACATTGATGGGACTTTCCAAAAAGGGGTTGGCATTTCTGGCATGATGCGGGGGCTCTCTGGACGAGGATGGGGAGTGGAATTCCATATACGAATGCAATACTATTACTCAGTTTTCTTACCTTCTGTAACTTATGCTGTAGCGAATTGGTGGTGTAAGCCAACAATGCAAATGAGGACAAGGATCTTGAAACTGCAAAGGGCATACCTTCTAGCGGTAACACGTGCATATCGCACCACATCTTCAGATGCAATGACCACTCTGTTCATGAGCCCCTTATGTTGCAGAAATTCAAGCTGAAATGGCGAGCCCTGCAGCTAATTTTGTTACTATTCAACCCAAGATGCTGAAATTTTGTACAGGCTACTTCTGCGTGAGGTAGTGTAATCACAAATGCAGAACCACTATAATCAACTGATGAGCTAGCAATGCAACCGGAGCTGCTGCAACCTACAATGAGCTAGCAGCAGGGCAACCTGCAATGAGCTAGCTCTAGCAATGCAACCACAATGTGCTACAGCAAAGCGAAGCAGGGTACAACTAGTTATTTGATAAGAAGTAGCTTATTAACAAGTAGCAATGTCTACTTCCGATCATGAATGTCTGTATACCTGCAGACTACACCCAATATATTGCGAAAGGTATGAACTTTAGGGTGCCGTAAGACATTTATGTTCATATGTCTCATTTCGTAAGTTGCCAACATTACGTAAACCACAACTTTACGTAAGTCCATCCATCCTTCTTTGAATCTACTACATTATCCATAACCAGTCATTCCCCCGTAATTCCATTCAAGGCAACAGCTTCTTAATACGAGAAAAACAGGACACTCCAAACAATTTCACATAAAATTTGCGTCAATAGAGAACTGTTATGTGTTGGAATTTCACAGTTTTGACCTCAGATTCGGATTCAGCGCACTTTAAAACTCCTCAGTTGCAATTTTCAGCTCGAAAGACGGTTTGGTGTCGCTAATAAATTGATAGGAAGATCACGTATGACGTAATAGTGCAAGGGTGCTGAGGGTTTTCCAAAGACAGACGGGAACCATGACAAAATCGTGCAAATGAATTTCGAGGGCAGCATTACTTGTCAGATACCCATTATATAGCACCTTTTTGTAAAGCTCTCGCGCAGATCTTTCTATTCTACTAATAAATTTCCCATTGAGACTTGAATAAATTCTTGCAGATCTGACAATTGATATATTCCAAGGCGAACGACGAGGGTCATATTCTAAGATCTCATATTCACATCGAATTGAATGGATATTTTCCGACTATGAAAAAGTGGGAATATGATCAAGCCGTCACTCATGGGCTCAATAAAAATGATGATTGTCCAAGCAATAACGGAGTTCGAACGGGTGATGATATTTTTCACTTCCCTCTATGGCAGTGCAGAAGGCCAGTCTCTTTCTGATTGATTTCTGACCTCATCAATCCTTGACGACCATTCTCGTTTCCTGAGAACTTCCATGTCGGCCTTTCGTGACGTTGAAGAGCATCTTTTCCCGTTGAAATCGGATCATCCTCTTTCTTTCGAGGGAGGGTAAAGATTATCCCTGGGTCTTTCTATCTCTGTCCGAGAGATACCGGCGAAGATATTGCTCTTTCCACCCTCCGGGGTACCCCCGGCACAAAAGCCGATATTCCGACTAGAAGGCCCTGGGCCGAGAGAGAATCCAAAAGGGGCAGAGGGACGGAAAGGGAGCCCATGTGTCCGCTGGAAAGATGATTTAGGTCCGTCCTCCGCCGGCATTCGCGGACTCGCATTTGTTATCAGAAGCCCCGGTATTTGTCATGCCGGAGGGTCCGTGGTGTGGGGAAGAGACTTCGGACCCTCCACGTTTAAGGGATTGCCCCACCCCCCGATCAACCCTTCCTTATGTAAAGTCAGGCCTACCCTAATCACAACATTACGTGATCAAACTCTCAAAACCTGCAGGGGCGCGGCCTTGTTCAAGGGTGAAACCGTCCTCTCAGCTCTACAAGAATTGACCAGTCTTCATAGATAGCCCTTCAATCAGTCTTAGTGCTAAGTGAAACCTCAAGAGGAGGTAGAATTCGAATTCAAAGCCCCACAACTCATTCTGAATTTATGTTACGCAGTCGACTATGCAGACGTCACTCACTATTGCTCATTCAGCATCCCAAGCCGATAAATACGACAGCCTTCATTTCAGTTATTCGTTGTGTACCTGGTCCAGGCCATCTCTATGCCTGTTTAGATCACACCTTATCAAACGATAGCCGAAATATCGATTTGAGTATTCAAAAGTCGAGGCAAAAATTGCAGTTCCATGGTTCATTTACCTAATAAAATTTTAAAGCCGGAATTAATAATGATCCCTCAGTTTTCAATTATTGAGAATGATCACCTGAGTGTACACAATTATTCAAATAACCTTGGCTTGTAGGCCACGCACTTCGCAGTAGTAAACATAATATGAAATAGGCAAACCACGACGAAGTACCATTTCCCTAGCAACGACTCGGTTGTAAGCGGAATGAAAACTCCATGTTTGAACAAATTCACAGATTCCGTCCCGATGAAGATATATTTCTAGGTTGTTACTGATCAGTACAGAAAATTAGTACATATAAATAAATTATATATATATCTATATATATATATATATATATATATATATATATATATATATATATATATATATATATACATAACATAAATAAGTCATCTTATTTGAATTTATAGCTCTCTTATAACTTGAATAGGTAAGTACACGTATAGGAAACAGGAAAAAGTTTCGTACGTCCGAGTTTCTACTTTTTTAACTATTGTTTTTACTTTTACGTTTTTATTTTTTACATTATTATATATGTATTTATATAACATAAATAAATCACCTTATTTGAATTTCTAGCTCACTTATAACTTCAATAGGTAAGTACACGTATATGAAACAGGAAAAAGTTTCGTACGTCCGTGTTTTTACTATTATTTAAACCTTATATACCCCCAATTTAAACCAATGTACCAACACCTGTCCAACACAATGTCCAACACCTAAAACAATATACAACTTCTGACGTTGATGAAACACAGCAGCGAATAAACCACGTGAAAAAACAATCGGAACCGAAAAGGTTTGAAAAAGCTCTTTCTGTTTTCCCCCCTTTTTTTTCGCATTCAATTTTCCGTCGGTAGAGAGCTCTGGCCCCCAAGGGTACTCTCGCGACCTCCTCGGGGGTCCCTTCTTCATGCACTGAAACACTCTCAAGCTTCTGTTTGCTCTTTTCGGTTATGTCTCAATGCAACAGCGCCCCAGCGTTCTCTAAAATGGAAGGGCGGAAACGAGAGAAAAGTGAAGGGTAAATAAGTGATAAAGTTGGGGATTGTCTTTTAACCCCCGAGCAACTCTAGAGGCACCAAAGACACACAAAACGCAATTCCGTTCCGTATTAATATTAGACGCTGAATAAAGAAACGTGAATGTTCCTGCGCTGTTGATTGTCCTACATTTTAGAAATTGATTCACTCAATTCAGTTAGGAACCAACCTAACGGTTTTTGAGTGAATGGAATCACTCCATTTACAAACGTTCATATCCATTTTAAGCAAGGGCTTTTCCCGACTTACGTATTATTTCTGTTTTTAAATTGCCTTTTTTTATTAAACTCCAACGTTTCTCTCTAGGAACTGGGACTTCTTCAGGGAGAAGAAAATTCAAAATGCGAAAATTCAAATCTATTTACAATCTTCTATCACAAAAAAAAAACTATAAGTAAGTTTATTTATTTATTTGAATAAATAAATGTGAGTAAGTATTTGACAATTTAAAATTTTCGTCTCCCCCTGATGAAGCCCTGGGGGGAAACGTTGGATTTTAGTTTAGTTAGAAAAAGAAAAAAAAAAAAAAACAATGATTTGAAACACATGTGCTTTCATATTCACAAACCTGCCTATGGATTATCAAAGCGTACCTAATACCATTTAGAAAATTCTGTTACTTAAGCAGAATCCTTCTTGTTCGATATTGAAGTGTGAAGTCCGGTGTTTTGACATTGTTCTCTGTTTGATAGATAGAACTCATTAGGATCCTCTGTTTATGAATTATGCTAGTACATTGATACTTAACCATTATTTACAAGTTGATCGCATACGCTTGCATACGAGTCTGCTACACATTGGGACATTTTATGTCTTTAGTTGCAGACTCGTATGTGTTGCAGACTCGTATGCAAGCTCTAAGAGCCACTCAGCTGATCCGGACCCTGGGCATCGTCAAGTAATGTCCTAAAGAGGCTACATACGAAATTACAGCTTCCTAGAGTGTAATGTATAGAAATTACCTATTAAAATGATTTAACCACCACTTCACAAATCAAACCGTTCTCGCAATATTCGGATCACCTGCTATGAATCAAATCATCGAAACACCAGTTCAATGAAATCATCAGAAATTAACAAGCGGTTGCAATCATGTTCACAATATCAATTATTGAGAATGAGTACCTGAGTGTACACAATTATTCAAATAACCTTGCTCATAACTCATCTTGCTGGCCACGCACTTCGCAGTAGTTAACATAATTTGATTGGATAAATCGAGAGCTTTCGAACGAATGGTCAACGAATTTTGTGGGATGAAAAACGACGAAGTACCATTTCCCTAGCAACGACTCGGTTGTAAGCGGAAATCATCAGAACTTTTTCATAACGCTTTCTTCGTCACTCTTTTCGAGTTATGTGCCATTAACATAGTAAAGACATAAAATGTCAAAAAAAAAAGCGTCAAAGTGAGAGTGAATGAAGAAAAAAGAACTCAGTAAAAATTGTCTAATTAACTACAATGACTTCATCAAGAATCAAGTTTACCTATGACTTCTTCCACCTATATGTATACTCGTGAATGGAATAGAGAAGCGTAGTAGGCATTTTAGTTTGTCTTGTTAATTTTCATCATTAATTATTATTGGATAATTATTGAAAATGGTTATATTTATATATATATAATTGCAGTAAACTTTATAGTAATAATAATTACATTCTTGTTGGGTTAATATATAATATGTACTAATGTTAAGACCCTTATAATTAACCTGGTTCTTACATCGTGTGTAAGCAGCTACCCAATAGTAGGCCTTACTTTCAGTTTGTTACATATGCTAATAGTACATTTACAGTGAGATTTGGATAGCAAGATAAATAGATATATTGATTTACATTACATTACACTACATTAGGCAATGTTGAAAGCAAAACACCCTAAATGTTCCTAATATCAGTTGCATCCTGTATTTTGTCGTCCGAGGACTTATTTTCTTCTGAATGCCCGGCTGGAAGATCACGCCCCAACATGAGAGTTTCCCATTCAACCTTTAGAGCTCCCTCTTTTCGACGAGTGATTGATGAAAATTCGGGATACAGGAGACCGTTTTTCAATAGAAGGAAAAGTAGCTTGCGTCGGAAGGGTGCTTCGGTCCCTTTTAATAAGATTACTCCTTATAGGATCAAGTGACTACCGGCTCCTGATGGGGCCGCATTTCTCCCTCTCCAGGAATCGAATGACCGGTCCTAAAATCCTTCGCGGTAATTGGGGTATCTGAGTTAGAACTTGATATGTCGATCGTTGACAACACGATAAGCCTCCAATTCGTCCAAATGGCTTCCTCACAAGTGAGCAATCACAAAGCCGATTGGACCGTCCGTTTCGAATATTGGAAATATTATTATAACAGCTTAAAAATTTTACTACTGGACGGAATTAACCCTCAGTTGAGCTGAGGGAGCTCTGATGCTAATTTAATTTCTAATCGCCCTACGATGATAATTTTGAAAGAGAGCCAATTGTGATGGATAGGAGGAGTTGCTCCTTCTCGATTCTTGAAAATGCTGCAACTGGGGATATTCCTTCGACTATTCAACCTACAGGATATCTTCATATCTTCTTGGTGTAGCAGGTTAATCGCCTCTCCCCTTGGAAGGATTACCTACTCCATTTCCATTATTTCCTAGCCTCATGGTAGCAGAGCAAGGTTTCGAACCACACACCCCTTCCAACCACAACTCTTTTTTTTTTTTACAAAACTCTCCTCAAAGGCGGAGGGGGCACACCATCAAATTGTAAAATAAACAAATAAAATTAAAAAGTGGGGAGGACGCCCAGGTTTACCCGAAGCCGGCTCTAGGGATATGGGAAGTTCCAGGACGAGGAGGAAGAATGGGATGAAAGGAAGTGCCCCTATAAAACGACCACCAGTTCAAGTAAGAACCCCTCAGGACGCGGGTGGTGATACCACGGAGTACTCCCGCCGAGATGCCCAACTCGAGCAACTCCGTGGCGCTTTTCCCGCACCACACCCCGCGCCATGACAAGGTCGCAGCCATGACCTTGATGTTATTGGTCGCCACTCCTTTTAGCTCGGAAATCGCTTGCCGCAGGTCATTTCTGTCGTACTTATTTTTTTTTTTCACTCACACACACACACACACACACATACATACACACACACGTACGTATACGTACATTTTTGCTGCCCCCCCCCCCCCCCCCCCCCTCACCATGGGCAAAATAGACACCAATAAAAAACCTTGAAACTTTTAACAATTAAATATTCCAATGCCCTGTCTACTTGGAGACCCCCTTCCACTCAATTTTGAAACAGAGCCACTTGTGATGGATAGGAGTAGTTCCTCCTTCTCGATTGTTGAAAATACTGCAATTGGAAATATTTCTGAGGTTACTCAACCTTCAGGATATCCTCTGGGTGTAGCAGGTGAATCGCCTTCCCCTTTTTAAGGAGCAACTACTCCATTTCCATCATCTCCTTTTCACACACCCTGGAACATGCGGAATATATTATCAACGAGAAGAACTACCCTGATCAACTGTGTGACCAGACGCTAATTTATTTCCTAATTCACCTACAATGCTGAAATTTAAAACAGAGGCTTTCAGGGACGTGCTTTCCTCCTGAATGGGGTATGAGGCTAATTATTTCTTTCTTAATCGACCTGAGATGCTAAAATTTGAACCAGGGCGACTCCGGGAAATGTGGAATACAATTGCAACATGCGGAATTACCCTGATCAGCTGAGTGAGCCCTGAGGCTTTTTCTTTCCTAATCCACCTACGGTGCTGATATTTGAAACGGAGGTACCCTGGAACATGCGGAATATAATTAAAACATGCGGAACTATGCATACCACCTGAGTGAACCCTGAGCCTAATTTCTCTCCAAATTGGCCTACAGTGCTGAAATTCGAAACACGCCTCTCTGGGGTTAGTGGACTATATTTACAACGTACGAAAGTACCTCTTTACCTACTTTTCGCCCCGAACCCGGGCAGCCAGTAGAGAATACAAATAAGTGGCATGAGAGGGTATGGCCATATAGAAATTGACGCAATTAGTTAACAGAAGTACGAAAACCTCATGACCACATTAACAAAAAGTAATTTAGTGAAAAACGTTGTCTACTTCCACGAAAAATTAAGAGTTACTATGTTGAATCGATTTTGAGTAACAAACAATAACCGTTATATGATGATAATAATAATAATATATGATAATTTTGTTCACCGCAGAGCCTCGTTGCCTTACTATTTTTAGATTAGGGAAGTGAATAAGAACACCGTTCGCTGCCCGTCACTATGTGGTACTAGTATGTTTCGAAGTTTTACGTCACCTACTTCTTGAATGAGTATATTCCGCTATGGAGTTTTTAATGATTATTAAAACCATTTCAATGATCCCTACATTTATGTTATTTTCAATTGGTAGGTACCTACTTACTTAAATACCGTAATACTGAGATCAGGGGGACTAGTAAAATGTAGATGGTTTAATTAATTGTTTTTTTTATCCCTCTGCTGGTGGCCATATCCACGCAGGACATATTGATGTCAACCTACGGTTTTGCGATTTGAAATGGACCGCCTTTGTAATATCAAGAATTCATTATCAGTGAACACTGAACAGCTGTGGGCCCTCTGTGCCTACTTTGTTTTTCAACCGACTTATTGTGCTGAAACCTGAATGTAGCTCCTTTTTGGAGATCTGGAATACAATTTATTACAAAGTGTTAAGGGACTCAAATCAGCTTCTGAACCTCTGATTCTTCCCTAACCGACGCACGGTGCTGTTATTTAGATGGAGCTCGTTTGCGAGTCTTCGGAAACAACTACGAGGTACGGAGGCTCACTGATCAGCAGCCGGGCTTTTGAACCTATATTCTTTCATTATCAATCGACCTTTTTTTAAAGATATTTACTGTGAAGCGTAAAATTGTTGCGTCTTGGAACTGTAAAAGTGTGACCCCTTTTTGGAGGCACGATGCGCCATGTTCTGATCGTATATCACATACGGGGTTTAATAATAATTATAGACCAATGTTCTGCGTAGATGGGCTATCTAACACAGAAATAATAAATCTTTGTGTAATAATTTGCAGCGTTTTCCAACTGTAAGGAAAATCTACGCCTGACTTCTTTATGGATCACCGATTTCCGTTTCAAACTGTTAAATCCCAAAACCAAACCAGCAATGGAAGAAGACGTTTCGTTTATCACCGCCCTGATCTGAAGATCATTTCGAAAAAGAAAGAAGTAACTGTGGCTGAGGATTGCAAAAAGGATGGTTATGGATCCTCAAGCAGTATAACCGTGGAATCCACTGCTTCCTTCCCGTTAAGGAAACAATGATCCCCGATGCCTTAATAGCGTTTCCCCGTTCGGGGGGGTCTCTATTTATTGTAGTCGGTTCCATTTAGATAAGGAGTTTAGCTGGGAACTCCCTATTACCCCAAAGGTCTCGGGGAAAACCTTCACGGCTTCCGAATTGGACGAGGGTGAGCTCCCTTCTTGGACCGGGAGCACTGAAGGGGGGCACAAACTTCTCTTAACTTTGTTTTCCACCTAATGGAAAGTATCATCCTGGGAAAGTTTGAAAATAGTGGACGATTTTCAGAATGCGGCATTTAAAGAGTACGTCTGCCAAGTTGGGTGTGGCACTTAGCTTTTTTTCTTTTTTTGTTACCGTAACACGATTTTATAGGGAAGAATCACATATTTTAGCTCCAAGAGTGTCAACTCATAGAGAGCTTCTCCGTACGTTTCTCACCTATAGAAGTAACTTGGCATTTTTCCGTTTCTTCAATACTTCAGTGACAGTAACGAGAAATTAAATGATTCGAATACCAGTTACCTCAATCTCATTCAATCCCACTCAGTCACTGAGAATTTAATTCATCCAGCATCGACAAATATCGACTTTCTTCATTTCTCGACTTGTGTGTGGGTAAACTTCGTCTCAAAATCTCAAACACTTTATGGAAGGCTCCTTTACACAAGCGAGTAAACCAATGCTATGATTGAACCAAATATGTCTTTTGTCGCTGTATCCGTATTGCGGCATCGCAAGGAGAGGAGCAAGCCGACAATAGCCGATTCCGCCCGACCTGTACCGAGTACTATAACATCCACGATGATATGCTATAATATATTCCTCGTTGATTTCCTCGAGGATCGGGAAAGCACGATATTGAGATATTTTAAGAAGAATCCGCTGGTAGCACTGGCATACGCGTTTTATATGTAGAACGAATTCAGATATCTCATATCTCACGAGGAATCTAGAATGCGGTTGACTGAAAAGGCTGCTCTCTGTCTATCCTACAAGCCACCATACTGGCTCTACCACCACACTACCCCAACAAACAACAATCTGACACATTTGTCTCTCGCAGCATCAGGTCCCCGCTTAATCGATTCCAGTTGATTGTATTAATCGTTGAAAAATTAGAACATGGGAATATATTTTCCAATTCGATGAAACCCAATTGCTATGAAACTGTTGGGGACCTATCATCTCAGTAATATTTCTCGTGATTTCAACATGATAGGATGTAATTCCATCAAATTTTAATAAATTCAAATGAAATTTTGCAGGAAATACGCTAGCCAAGTCTTAAATGGTCCCTTTTTAAGAATCATGGCTGGCGGGGGAATAGGAACAAGTTGTCACAAATGATGAAGATATAAAACATTTATTTCTGGTTATCCGAAAGGTCCTAGGTACGTTTGATTAAGAGTTGGAGTTAGTTGAGGAGTCGTCTTTTGTCTTAATGTATTCAACCATGATACAAAAGAAAGTTCTCAATGGGCATGTGTAAGTAAAATCCTTGCAACTTGTACATTCTCTCTTAATTCTCAACCTTGGTTCCATATCATCTTAAAATTATGTTTTTGCAAACTAATAATTTATAAATCGAAATACTTCTTCTTCTTGATCCTTCATCACATACAGGCATCATCTAAGGTATGAATACCTATACGGGGAATCTTAGAGCCAAACTCATCTTAGCGGTTTTCGCTTTGTTCGGTGCTAGCAGTATTGGGTAGGAATTGTAGGTCCCACTTTCCCACTCGTATAGGTATACATTGCGGATTAGCCTCGCTACTGAAAATAAATGCTTACAAATGTGAGCTTCAATGATTTAAGTTCCAATTAATCTTGTTTGCTCGTTGTTATTGAAGAAAAAAAAAAAAAAAAAACATGAAACCTAATTATTCTAAAATGAGAAAAAATCAACATTCACCCATTATTTTCTTCTCATCTCTCTTCGGATGTAACGAGAACTCATTCACAAATGAAAAATAGCAGAGAAGGAAAGTGGTTTCAGAGAAACAAAGTAATTGACCGCATTAAATAAAGTATATAAATGCGCAAGCAGACTTTTTGAAATGGTAATTGCTTTACCTTTTCGAGAGTACCAAAGTGGGAGGGGATGACCATAAATTTAGAGAAAAAAAGCCTTGTTGAAGATCTTATGACATATACAGTATGATAAGAATTAGAACGAGTTATTGAAATCGGCTCAATCAGTCAATCGTCATGAAACTTTCAACACGAGTTGCTGAATAGAGTAATATTCATACCTCGTTGTCCATGGCTATTTGTCGGTAAATGAATGGGGAAAATAGGCAACTCACGAAAAATAACTCAACTTTGTGGGTCAATGGCCGCTTTACATATTTATTGAGTTTCGTGACTCAAATTTTACTAGTTGATTTGAGAACTACCACCAAAGCGAGCACATTAAACTTGTTTTATTTCCAATCGAAAGGCACTCTCCGAGGGCACCTGGTGGCAGATTGAACTGAATTTTCTTTGAGCTCAATATGAATCTTCCTAACTGTCATATATAGGCTTAAAAGAGGCTTCGTATCGAAGACGTCCGCATATACTCGTAACAAGCATTGCTCTTTTTCTTCAATACAAGGCCCTTTAGACGGTGAATTGATTCTTCCATTACCACCCAAGCCTGCAACGCCTGCATGCAAGCCTGCAATGCCTGCATGCAAGTCTGCAATGCCTGCATGCAAGTCTGCAATGCCTGCATGCAAGTCTGCAATGCCTGCATGCAAGTCTGCAATGCCTGCATGCAAGCCTGCATGCAAGTCTGCAATGCCTGCATGCAAGCCTGCATTGCCTGCATGCAAGCCTGCAGGCCGGGGAAAGTCTTGGTGAATTAGTCCTTGTGAACGTAGGGTCGCTCTGCCGATGAGCAAATCTCGTACACCAACAAATATGTAAATGCACAAGTTTGCTTCATAAGTCTCATACTTCATAACACAGGTCAATTTTCCTATCACTTTAATACTTGTTCCATAGACCGTGGTGAGTTTTAAGCGCGTTCTGTTCAGTCGCTTAAGACATTTGTGAAGTTCCTTCAGGAGGTTCGTTCCAGCGACACTTACTTCCGTGCCAGCTTGGAATAGCCAAACACGGTGTTTCAATCTTTCTATTCAGATTACACACAATGTTGACATTGAATTGACATGAATTTACGCGTTTTTTCACTCCATTTATTTTCATGTAGTTGACTTTAACGCTTTTCTTCTTCCTCTTCGAATCCTGTGACCCACATCAATTGTTTTTTTAGATCTGCAACATTCAGTGAAATGTCCTCGTCGTTTACATAAATTGCACTCTGTATTTTTCGCTGGAAATTCTTTTAGAGTTTGATACCACGCATTGTAATATCAAATACGCTTCTTTAAAGATTGAGTTATTTTCAACATTTTCGGTCATCGCTTATTTCTTTTCTTGATACCATCTCCTCAGCCTCACATATTTTGACGACATCGAACAAACTGGAAGAGTCAACCAGTGCCCTACACTTTGTTCTGACTTTCTCATCCCAGAGACTACCTATAATGTTGTCTGCTAAACATCGTTGGTAATAATGAGGACATGAGCCAGACATTTGAAACAACTCAGAAAAAATAAGAATCTTGGCAAAATCTAATATTGAGATTTTAAAGTGATTTACAAAATATAAGAATATATCTTATTCTTTCCAAAACTTACGTTAATAATTTAAGAACGTTTGGCTGCACACTTCCACTTACCTGGAACAGAGAAACAGTGAAAGTTAATATGTGACGCGTTTATATGAACAGCTACAGTTGCTTTGAAGATACTAGAACTGATAATAAAGCACAAGCGGTTAAATTTCACGTTCTACAGGGCCACAAGGTGTTCAAAAACTTTCATTTCCATGAGTCCATTTCATCATTACTCTATTTTGGTTCATCATTTCATATCTTGAGTTCAATCCCCACAAAATCAGTTAAATTTTGGTTTATTTATTTAAACCTTTTCAATCGAAAAATATAATTAAAAATAAATTCTCTCTCTCCTATTCAAAACGTACTGGTATACGTTTCTTTATGCCTACGTAAGGCCATAAAATCTTATAATAACTATCCGAACCTTGGCTCCGAAAATACAGGACCAAAGTTCACGATATTCGACTCAGAATCATACGTCGGACAGTGGATAATCTAAGTAGATAATTTAGGGAAACAAAAATAAAAAACAAAAGTTGCAATATAAAATTCCGGATACTATGTACGTATACAGTGTACGTTAATAGTATCCGTTAAATCGGATACAATTTACGTATCGGACACCGGACCTTCAAAGGTAAAATATAGGTACATCAAAGGTTCCCACACCTTCTAAGGTAAATGAAACGTATTCATTAAAATTTTTAGCGACTTTTAGTATGCTCTTCATGGGATTGGAATGATAAGAAGTATTTCGTTTCCTTTAAATAAGATTTTAAAAAAGAATAACATATCTCCTCAAAAACACATGTTACACAATTTCATAGGAATTAATTCCGAACAAAAATCATAGATTCATGTAATCCTAAAAATAATAGAATATTAGAGTTAGAAATGTGGATCGTAAAACAGTAAAGTTTTGATAAATGAACCAAATCGTACACTGATCTCCTTTTCGACCTCAGCATTGTATTCTACGCACAAATAAACGTGTACCCATCCACTTTTAGCCTAATATGGCTAATCGCCTGTCTCATGATTTTCTTTTCCCTAAAGTGCTTAATTACGGAATGAGCGTCGGTCGGGTATGAGTTTGTAAGGAATGCAATCAATTCTACCCCAAGGGTGAAGTTTTAAGCAGTGAAATGTGAGAGAATCTAAACTTTTAGAATAAAAAGATTTTTGAGGTGATGATTTCGACACATAATTATTTCAATGAATTGAATGAGAACTTGTGTGATGCTCGATGCTGTACGTTCATCTGTACGCCCCCCATCAAGATGCCTTTTGTCTCTGGAGCTACCCGGAGCTACTCAACACTGATATAAATTTATTGATTGATACAAGGAAGGTGGTAGCATACTATTAGTAGCCGTCAACATTCAGACGTCTCAGGTACGAATCTCCACTTGGACAATACACATTTTTTGGCATCTACACATTTTTTTTCTCTTTTTTTGGCTAAGACAATGTGGACTGGTTTGGTTACATAAAGATGTGTACACGATTCCGTTTAATAATAATTATCTATGGGCCAGTGATCAGTGTAAGAGCTGAAATTTACATAAATTACAAACCTATGTATGCTTCCAGCCTGTCGTAATAAGAGATTCCTTGAACTTTACACCATTAGTCTTACAAAAATGCATTGAGCACAGCTGAGGCGGCCAAATATCCTTCAAAATCATTACCAGAAACATCGCAGTTTCGCGTTATTAAACAGCAGATAACAGATGAATAAATTCGAGGATGACGATGAAAAATATCCCGTCTTCGCCGGGACGTCTTAACTCGGAGCGATTTTTCCGCCGTTTCCTTCTGAAAAGTAATATTTCCGTTGCCGAGAACGTTGGGTGGGGGGAAAAAGAGAAGGAAAAATTGTTGATAAAGGTGTTTGGAATGGAGGCGAATGTTGGTAAAAAAGAAAAGGTGTAGGTTCGAGGGACTTGCCATCTCATTACTCGGGTTGTCAGCGGGAGCGTGATCTACGAGCGCCTTTCCCCCCTCAACCCTCTCCTTCACACCCTTCCGGAGGCCCCTAACCATCATTCTCTATCATCTCGAAGAGAGGGGGAGGGATCCGCAATGTTCCAGGGGATAGCCCTTCCGACCTGCACATTTCTCTATTTTTCAGGGGTATTTCCCTCAAACGACAAGGGGTTTTCCAGGCAAAATCAAGAAATTTGCATCCCCAAATAAAAATTTGCTTCCTCACCATCAAAAATCTGGTAAAATTGCATATTAATTGCCTCAACTCCAAAATTTTTCATATTGACACAGATGATAGTTGTACTGTATTAATGAGTATAACAAGCTTAACTAAAGGCCGGAAACAAAGAATTACCTTAATAATCGGAGTCAGAGTCATGTTCGACTACCCACTGCGTGGCATTCCCAGCGCTCCAGTCGCAATGAAATTTTACGTAGATCAGTTTTCTGCTTTTAGTGGTCTGGATGCTCGCTACGCTCGCATCTCAAAAATACATAACATCAAGTAGTCAATCCCTTAGTAAGAATATTATACTCACAACCATCACATACACGAAACACGTTAGTGGAACACGATGCCATGACTGACTGACTGACTGTACTTGCAAGCGGCATTATCTATGACCTTTGACCGCACCGCACTATCAGCTGTTCACTTTCCGTCAACCAATTCTTATCAATGAACACTAGTATTGACTTGTAGTTGATCGTGTGTCAATATGAAAAAGTTTGGAGTTGAGGCAGTAAACATGCACAATTACCAAAAATCTGGAGAAGTGTAGGCGCGAAATCCTTCCAAAATGTAAAACTTCCAAGGCGTAGTATGAAGCCGGCTTGTGGTTGGGCAGTATAAAGTTAGTCAAGAAAGTTGGCAGTAGAAAAAAATCAATCTAAAGTAAAATGTACCTCTGCTGCATGGAAGTACGTAGCAACATGGATATGTATTGCTTTCCCAAAAGACATATGATAGATTTATCAATTGCGTTCTTTTATAGTGAAAAGTTTGTTCCCACCGTTAGTAAAAGAACACGTATTTCTGATGTATAAACATTTTTAGAATGCAAACTGAAACTAAACTAAAAGATATTGGTGTCAGGTAACTCAATGCATAATAATAGTTTGGATATAAGACTAGACACCACCGAACACAACCAGCATAACAAACAAATGAACCTAAATTGTCGCATCATGAGTTGTTTTTATAATTGCTATGCAGTTAGGTAGTTGCTAGATCATCCTGTGATATACAAAACCAAAAATGTATCCTAACCAACATTCTCTATCATCTCGAAGAGAGGGGGAGGTATCCGCAATGTTCCAGGGGATAGCCCTTCCGACCTGCACATTTCTCTATTTTTCAGGGGTATTTCCCTCAAACGACAAGGGGTTTCCAGGCAAAATCAAGAAATTTGCATCCTCAAATAAAAACTAGCTTCCTCACCATCAAAAATCTTCATAGACGTAGGCGTGAAATCCTTCCAAAATGTAAAATTTCCAAGGGGTAGTATGAAGCCAGCCTTGTGGTTGGGCAGTATAAAGTTAGTCAAGGAAGTCGGAAAAAAAAAAAAAAACATTTCTACAGTCAGATCATTTAATAACGATTAAAGTTTGTTTATTTGTGGTTGCTCTCGCCCACCATAGTCACGTGACGCTCGCAACCAACATAGTAACGTGACATAATTTCGATGGTGCAATTTCGATCCTGATGTGACGCAAAAAACCACAAAAATCCCACCGTGACGTGACGAAAACAAATGGAAACGTCCTGTTAATCATTATTAAGTGATAAAATCAAACTAAAGTAAATTGTACCTCTGCTGCATGGGAGTACGTTGCAACATGGATATGTAGTGCTTTCCGAAAATACCTATAGATTAATCAATTGCGGTTTTTTTTTTTTGTGTGAAAAGTTTGTACCTTGTAATTTGTTAGTAAAAGAACACGTATTTCTGATGTATAATAATTTTTGTTCCAGGGGATAGCCCTTTCGACCAGCACATTTCTCTATTTTTCAGGGGTATTTCCCTCAAACGACAAGGGTTTTTCAGGCAAAATCAAGAAATTTGCATCCCCAAAATAAAAATTTGCTTCCTCACCATCAAAAATCTGGAGAAGCGTAGGCGTGAGATCCTTCCAAAATATAAAACTTTCCAGTTGCATGAAGCCAGCCATGTGGTTGGGCAGTATGAAATTTGTCAAGGAAGTTGGCAGTATAAATAAATCAAACTAAAGTACCTAAAATGTACCACTGCTGCATGGATATGTAGTGCGTAGCAACATGGATATGTAGTGCTTTCCGAAAAGACATATAGAAAAATCAATTGCGTTCTATAACAGTGAAAAGTTTGAACCTACCATTAGTAAAAGAACTCGTATTTATGATGTATAAACATTTTTAGAATTATAAACATTTTTAGAATGCAAACTGAAACTAAACTAAACAAGTAAATATTGGTGTCAGGTAACTCAATGCATAATAATAATTTGGATAGGAGACTAGACACCACCGAAGCACGACAAGCACAACGATCGAATGTACCTATACTGTCGCATCAGAAGTCATTCTTATTATTGTAGTTGGGTCGTTGCAAAATCATCCTGTGATATACAAAACCAAAAATATATTATTTCAAAAATCGTTTCTTGCCGTTAAGAAGAAGAAAGAAATTGCCAACTATTAAGTTTATGATTAAACACGTATTCTA
Source organism: Adelphocoris suturalis (assembly GCA_030762985.1). NCBI lineage: Eukaryota > Metazoa > Arthropoda > Insecta > Hemiptera > Miridae > Adelphocoris > Adelphocoris suturalis. Next base: position 34,258,992 of record CM061050.1, on the reverse strand, counting down.
AATCTAAACTGCTATTCAAAATGAGATTTTGGATTGTTAGCCGTTTTTAGCAATTTTTAGTGATATTTTCAGCATCTTTTTTTTTTTTAAGTACTTATTTGAACAATTTACCGTGTTCAAACAACGTTGGCCAACGAACTCGTCCTTTCATTTGGACAGCTTGATTTTTCGGCTTAAGAAATTGCGCAAAAATCTCAATCCTAAGGATATCGTCTGGAGTCATACATATATGAAAAAGCGCAAACTCCAAGAATCGTTTCAGAATGCCTCAAAACGGATTTCAATAAAGAGATTTTTCAAAAAATTTTCTAGCCTTTGCAATAGCTTTATCTTAACTACGAAAATCAGCTAAAACATCCCGGTTCATGATGACTACAAAACCACTAATTGGTGCAGAAAGTTATCAGAAGTGTAGAAATACGGTCTATCTCCCATAGAAGATTAAAACTAGAAATCTCTATCTCTATCTCTAGTATTAATAAGAATGAAACTCCGTCTGTCGCTCTGTCGCTCTGTCTGTCGTGTCTATGCACGGCCAAACGGCTGAGTGGGCCGGATCTACGAGTGGGGGGATCTTTTTGGGATTTTCCGATAGGGTGTATAAGCGAATTTAAAATTTTCTAATCCCACCCGAACCATGGGCCGTAGGGCGGGAGGAGGGTCGAAGTAAGAATTAATGTGCGCTTTTTCCACTTCCCCGCTTCCCCTACCCCTCTAAACGGCCGTTGACAATTCCGGAAAAATACGGGTTTCGTAGGTTTTCCTACGAGGAAGACGACGGCGCGATCGGATCGCGAAAAAAGTATCGGGAAATGCGTTAAAAAAATGCGAGAGTACGGACCCGTTTTCTCGAAAAGTCCGCCGAAAAACTTGGTTTTTTCCCATTAAAATATACCCCATAAAGGTACGTTTTTCGGAACGGTTTTCGCGGGCGAAATACAGCTTTGATCCCGCCGAATCTGAATCCGAAGTCGGATATCGAAAAAAGTGACGGAAAGTAGGTCAAATTGGGAGGGGAATTGCGAGGGAAGCGTTTAACATCAGAAATTAATCGACCACGGGCCGCCGTTACACAACGTTGCTTACCTGAAGGGACCCTCACAGGGGGGTTCCCATTTGCACTTCTACGCAATACCTTGCGAGCGAAGCGAGAGCCATTTCAAATAATAAATACGGACTTTGTCCTACACATATACAGGTATACCTTGCGAGCGAAGCGAGCAACATCCCCGAATAAACTTTTCGTGGTTCCACGTAGTTTCTAAGATTTAATTTGTTTGTAAGAATTCCCAACTGAAAAAAACGTCTGCCAAGTTGGGTGGGCAGTACAACATTCCCTAATAAACTTTTCGTGGTTCCACGTAGTTTTATAAGAATTAATTTGTTTGTAAGAATTTCCAACAGAAAAAAACGTCTGCCAAGTTGGGTGGGCAGTATAACTTCTTCAAGCGAGCGAAGCGAGCAGCATCCCCTACAGAATAAATACGGACTTGCGAGCGAAGCGAGCAACATCCCCTAATAAACTTTTCGTGGTTCCACGTAGTTTTATAAGATTTAATTTGTAAGTAAGAATTCCCCAACAGAAAAAAACGTCTGCCAAGTTGGGTGGGCAGTATAACTTCCTCAAGCGAGCGTAGCGAGCAGCATCCCCTACAGAAGTTAAACCTACCCTTAGGGATCTACCGTTTGCGAGCAAAGCGAGTAAAATTCCCTAAATGCCATACTTTGCGAGCGAAGCGAGCAACATTTTCTACATGCCAGACTTTGCGAGCGAAGCGAGCAACATATCCTACATGCCAGACTTTGCGAGCGAAGCGAGCAATATTCCCTACACGCCACACGTTGCGAGCGAAGCGAGCAACTTAATGGGGGGTCCGGGGGGCTTGCCCCCCGGCTGGACGTGGAGGCGAGCGTAGCGAGCCGGAGCGGCTAGTAACTAAGGAATTTTATAAGGTGTTTTATGTTTTGTACTAGATGTCTGAAGTATAAAGATAATTATGACATATATGTACTGCAGTAAAACTACAAATACCTTTTATAATATTGGTTTTAATAGTAAAACCACACAGCTCGTCCTCGACCTTTCAAATCCTGCTTCCTTTCTGGGGGTAGAATCCAAATTCAATTTTCCTTGTTAGCAACTGTCCGTTCGAATCGGGTGCGAACAGCGGAAAAAATCTGTTGGAAGCTCGCAAACCCGTAAAGAAAGTGAAGAGAGCGAGATCAGCACGTTGGTTTTTTTTGCACCAGCCAGCGCTCCGACGGAACGTGACCGATTTATCACTGAAGGTTTTTGCCCGTTTAGTTTACGGCCAATTTCTGTCAAACTACCCTGGAAATTCAATAGTCGCCCGTCCGCTTGACGATCGCCGACAGGCCCTTTTTAAACAGGACCGGCTATTGAATTGCTATCCCTTATATCCGAGTTTTTTCTACTCCAATATCCCCCAGCCATAGTCCTAAGAGGGAATCATCGGCTTCAATAAAATTCTTAGCACTGGTAGAATAGCGAAGCGTCGTGGAGGGATTAGAACAGTTGAATGAATACGGTAAGGTAGAAGTACCATGGTCCATTGCCTTTGATTTCAGGGGGACTTAGGATATTCTGTAGAAGGAAAAACTGCAGTGGAAGAAAAATAATACCAAAGGCATTCAAAAAGGAGATAAAATAAGTTCAGGGACGAAAAACATTGTAAAGTTCAAGTGCATGTTTTGGAGATTCGTAAGTATGAAACCGCCCGCTTACTGGGCAACAGCTGATGCTCCCTGCACATTGGTGGTACAAAAAGGACCGGCTATTGAATTGCTATCCCTTATATCCGAGTTTTTTCTACTCCAATAACCCCCGCCATAGTCCTAAGAGGGAATCATCGGCTTCAATAAAATTCTTAGCACTGGTAGAATAGCGAAGCGTAGTGGAGGGATTAGAACAGTTGAATGAATACGGTAAAAGTACCATGGTCCATTGCCTTTGATTTCAGCGGGACTTAGGATATTCTGTACTTAACTGCAGTGGAAGAAAAATAACACACAAGGCATTCAAAAACGCTGCAAATTATTAAACAAAGGTTTATTATAATTATGTATAAGACATAATTCTACGTAGATCTCTGGTCCATAATTATTAAACGCCGCTTATAGTATATTTAGTATCGGAACTCGGAGCTTCGGACCTCACAAATGGGTTCAATCCATTACAGCAGCGGAATCTCACAATTTTACGCTTTTTAATATAGTTGATAAACAAAACAATTTATTACCAAGTCATCTTTCCAACACATAAAAGTGTTACCTATACTGTATATTGATATCATCTAATTGGTCAAATTTCAAAAAATGTGCTGACAAAATCACTGAAAATGGCTAAGAATTGTTAAATTGATATTTTTTAGCATAAGATTGGTCAAATAAAGTTTATCAACTATGAAATAGAACATTCAAAAATTTATGTACGAAATTATGCAAAAAACTTGAACTTCATTAAATTTTGTTTTAAAAAATCTATAAAATTGCAAAAAATAGCCAAAAATACAAAATATCTTTTTGAATAGAAGAGTATCATTTAGAATACTTTTTTTCCATAAAATTAATAGCTAACATTTTTTTTTCACTCATAAATCTCCAATTTCTATACAACTTGAAATATACAAAAAAAAAGACACTTTTTCACCTATTTTTGGCTCATAGCACCCATGAGAGTGGAGCGATCGAGCTGGCGAGAAGTTAGGACCAACTAGACCCCAAGTGGAGTCTATGTGCGAATGAACAGATTTTTTAAGTCAATTCTAAGGCCTTTTATGGCCCGAAAGGCGAACGGAGGACGGCGGATGGACATTTCAAATTTGGATTCTACGCACTGTGAAACGTAAATGAAAAAGTGTTATAAATTTTTTTTGCTATACGATCACATAGGCTTATTATTGGAAATAATAAACCAAAAGGAGATAAAATAAGTGCATGGACGAAAAACATTGTAAAGTTCAAGTGCATGTTTTAGAGATTTGTAAGTTTGAAACTGTCCGCTAACTGGGCAACAGCTGATGCTCCCCGCATATTGGTTCTCTTTTTGTACACTCCGCGCTGTGATGCGAGCCAATATGTAGTTGATTATCGCCATCTTTACCAATCCATTGCGTGTGTAGCCGTTATTGTTAATTTTATTCACATTTCTGCCATTTATCTACATTTCCATCTATTTATATATTCACAACTCCCGTCCATTTAAAACTCACCGCATCCGTCAGTAAAAGTATTTTTCAATATCTCGCAACATGTGTACATCTCTCGTACGTGTGTGTCCCGCTCCCGTATTCTCAAGCAGCATGGGTCTGTGAACGAATTGAAGTGTACAAAACTATGTAGACGGTATGTGGTCAGTGTGTGTGAAAAAAACATTTCTAAGTAAAATAGCTAACAAGTTTACAATTCATATGGTGTATTATATTCAATAACTAACCTCAGTTGTAAATGAAGAGAAAAATAAATAAATCCTCTCTCCGAAATTTGTTGGTTCCCGTTCGGTTTTACGTAGATTACGAAAATTGAAAAAAGTTCATCTATTGATCGTTCCTATTTTACGAACCAGAGTTTGCAAAATTTGACTAAGAACCCACAATCGGCAATATATGCCTTAAAACTCGGGCATTGTATCCATTACAGGCCAACTGCACGGAGGAATCACATTTATACATTCGAGTGTGCAATTCAGTCTTCAGGTAGGTTAGTACACTAATGATAATCAAGGAGTAACAGTAGCTCTTCGTCTGCTTTGTTCTCTTTGGAGACTTGAGCGTTTACATAGAACAGTGTCAAGGATCGGAGTATCAGGGCCTCGTGACACCTTATAATATTGTAGTTACATTGCAGAATATCTAAACAGTCATGTCGACGAATATGGCAGTGGTTAACTAGAATTAGTCCATTATCTTGAAATCAATTAATAATAAAGCCTATATTTTAAACAAAATACATTAAAAACCCATATTTTGAAGAAAAAATACACATATCTATCTCTGAAGAGATTATTACTCTGCCGAGAGTTTAAAAATTTAGTTGAAAATTAATTGTAGAATCGTCTCCCAGAAGGTTAATAACCAAAAGTCTTAAACCCCTGTATAACTCCTTCCTTCTCAGAATTTCGTTTCTATTCTTCTTCTAAAACTCCAACTTTGGCTCGATATTCCCAATTTTCTCGGATGCTAATTAAAGGATAAGGTTAAGAGAATATTCACTTGGTTACCCAACGCAAGTGGAGTGGCATTCACTTCAGGAACTCCACCTTTGGCTCGATATTGCCAATTTTCTCGGATGATAATTAAAAGGAAATAGTTTGGGGCCACTTTCACCAACAACATAAACGAGTTTAAGTTAGTAAAGATTAACAAATACCTAACGGAGATTCCAGCTAATCGTCTTTCACCAGACCACTTTACGAGTTTAAACTCCTAACGATGTGGCTTGAGGTTAATCTCCCAAGCCCCGGCCAGTTACACTTGCCAATCTCAGATTAGTGATAACAATGATATCGAGCAATATGGCCGCACACAGCTGGATACCTCCAAAGTTTGATTCACAGTTGAAATTGTTATTCAAGTTTTTGATGATGAATTCACGCGATTTATCGCTCGGATTAATTTTCGATTCCTCGGATGAGGACGATGTCCCGCAAAGACGCCCAAGGACGATCCGACGGCGCATTCCACATTTTGACGGGTTGGACGACGTCGAATTTCGGCGGAGATTCCGGCTCTCAAAACCGACAGTTTTGAAAGTCCTCGAGCTTATACACTCACCTGGAGTTCCCTTCGAACAGTTAAGTTGGAAAAAGGCTTTTACCATCAAATCGATGAATTATAATACGAAATTGATGTAGGATGATAGGGAAATAAAGTATAATCGATGATGATAGCACGTTATAATACGATGTTGAATTGCTATCCCTTGTACAGTATGTACCTACCTACCTACCTATACCACATAAAATAACTTATGTACATTTAAATAAGGTGATCAACCGTCCTGCTTCCGTCAAATGATGTGTCACACTTTCTTTGTTGGAAGTCAACGAAAAGTTGCGAGTAGATAGTAACTAGGTAACTAGATAAAAACGGCGCGGGTAAAAACGGGTCGTGGTTGTGATTCACTGCTTTATTGTCTTGATATGTCGGACACATGGCGGGTTTTCAAATTTTCAACCAATTTTTCATTGGACAGTTTGCGGAATCTCCGTTAAGGAAACTCGATTATTCCAATCTGGGTTTAAAAAAGTTTTGGGTTGGTGAAAGACGCCAAGGTTTGATCCTCGAGATTATATTTAATCGAGTTTGGCCAATCTCCGCTACATAAGTTGTTGGTGAAAGTGGCCCTAAGGGCCATATTCACTTGGTTACCCAACGCAAGTGGAGTGGCATTCACTTCAGGAACGATACTGTTAGATGAAGCACAAGTTTAAATTCGATTTATAAGAAATTGTATTAGCCATGTAATGTTTTCTATATAGATCTTGATATGCATCAAATGACAAGGTAATACATAGACAATGCCACGAAATTGAGTCAACGCGTAGAATTTATAGGATATAGTTCAAACAATAATCCTACGACTTACATCCTTGTTGTGGTCGTGGAAACACACATTGAAAATTCCAACTGCCTATTGAAAAGTGCGGTTTCAAGAAACGTGAGTTTATTCCTTACTCAGTCATTTCTGAAATATCCACCGCGGATCGCGTGGTGTTGGAAAATTCTATCGCCGCCCATCGATCAATATTCCGCTCTGCTCTTGAATATTCCGGCATTGTTCTGCGATCCCTGTTCCCCCGTAATTGCGAAATATTTCCATGTGAAGGGAATAACCAACATTGAAACCCCGGACTGCAATAAAAGTCTTTGGAATCCACTCTTAGCGGAGTTACGTTTGGAAAACTAGGGGAGAAAGAGGATCCGCGCTTTGAATACTGAAAATGAGAGAAACGGGGGATAAATCGAGCTAGGATTTTCTTCTTGATAAAATTCACAGAAGCGTCGCTTTGAGTCTAGAGCTAGAGAGGGGAAAGTGCTTCCCCCGGCTTGGGGTGCCCCATAATAGTTAAAAAGGTTGGGGGGGTTGCTAGACTGTTTAGGAATCCGGTCCACCATTCTCCAGGACTTACTCTACACTCGTGACTTGAAACTCTGAGGATGGAAGGTCGGGAGAAAAGGAAAGAAGAGGAAAAAAATCCTTCCGAGCAAGGGGTTTGGAAAGAGGCTGGAGGGGCGGCTTCAGACTTTTAGCACAGCTTTCCGCGAGCGAAAATGTTGAAGGGGTCGAGCGAAGCATGTTCAAACGGGGATCAACCTTCCTCTCCCCCGTTACTGTTGTATGGATGGCCTTAGGGCTGGAGAATGAGATACGCCCAGTACGAGCGTTGGGTGACTGATCCGGCGGACCCCCTCGGGGTCCTGTGACCTATATTACTCGACCTTCGACCCTTTTCTATGTAAACTTGTCTTCAGATAGTGCAGAGCAGACTGTCAAATAGACGTTTTTCGAGAATATATTCTTGATGTATGCATGAAAAGAGCCATCAGGCTGTGGACCTGATTGCACACTAATGAGGCTTGGAGGCTATAGATTCTGTCTTCTGTTCTATATTTCGTGCCTCAACCCTTAGGTATGTAAACTTGTCTTCAGATAGTGCAGAGCGGACTGTCAAATAGACGTTTTTCGAGAATATATTCTTGATGTATGCATGAAAAGAGCCATCAGGCTGTGGACCTGATTGCACACTAATGAGGCTTGGAGGCTATAGATTCTGTCTTCTGTTCTATATTTCGTGCCTCAACCCTTAGGTATGTAAACTTGTCTTCAGATAGAGCAGAGCGGACTGTCAAATAGACGTTTTTTGAGAATATATTCTTGATGTATGCATGAAAAGAGCCATCAGGCTGTGGACCTGATTGCACACTGATGAGGCTTGGAGGCTATAGATTCTGTCTTTTGTTCTATATTTCGTGCCTCAACCCTTAGGTATGTAAACTTGTCTTCAGATAGTGCAGAGCGGACTGTCAAATAGACGTTTTGCGAGAATATATTCTTGATGTACCTATGCATGAAAACCTGACCTGGTGCACACTGATGAGGCTTGGAGGCTATAGATTCTGTCTTTTGTTCTATATTTCGTGCCTCAACCCTTAGGTATGTAAACTTGTCTTCAGATAGTACAGAGCGGACTGTCAAATAGACGTTTTTCTAGAATATATTCTTGATGTATGCATGAAAATAGCCATTGGGCTGTGGAGCTGATTGCACACTGATGAGGCTTGGGGGCTATAGATTCTGTCTTCTATTCTATATTTCGTGCCTCAACCCTTAGGTATGTAAACTTGTCTTCAGATAGTACAGAGCGGACTGTCAAATAGACGTTTTTCTAGAATATATTCTTGATGTATGCATGAAAATAGCCATTGGGCTGTGGAGCTGATTGCACACTGATGAGGCTTGGGGGCTATAGATTCTGTCTTCTATTCTATATTTCGTGCCTCAACCCTTAGCTATGTAAACTTGTCTTCAGATAGTGCAGAGCGGACTGTCAAATAGACGTTTTTTGAGAATATATTCTTGATGTATGCATGAAAAGAGCCATCAGGCTGTGGACCAGATTGCACACTGATGAGGCTTGGGGGCTATAGATTCTGTCTTCTATTCTATATTTCGTGCCTCAACGCTTAGGTAATTTGTACAGCATCATGAACAGGAAGAGATGTGGCTTTCGGACTGATTTTCGTTGGCCAGATGTTTCGACCTTAATGATGCTGACTGGGCATCGGCGTCACCTCACCTCTCCATCAGTCGCTGGAACGATGCACAACGATAGATTTGTTAAAGATCCTTTTGAGATAAATCTACTAAGTACGATTGCAGATATTTATTTAAGCACAATACTTACTATTGTATTGAGAGTTAAAACTTAATATCTACTAAAACGACATTATCTTTGTTGCTCATAGGGTTACATTAGTGAACCTTGTTGGGACCAGGCCAAAGATAAGCCACTATAAGCGCATTGCGACTATAAGCAAAGGTTTGGTACAAAAGAAAAAAAAAGAAAAAAAAAAACTAGAGTTTAAACGTCAAAGAAAGAAAAGAAGGATACAAAAAAGCAGCATAACCTCATGAAACTACAAGGAGAGTTATAGTTCCATGTTGCAAACTGCTGATTTCGGACATTGTTCGTTTCTAATAATGTGAAAGGGGAAGTGAATGTGTTGGTTTCAGATGTCACGACTCATGATCAGTGTCATTGATATTCAGCTGAGTTCGGATTAGTTTAGCAAATCAGCTTTTTTAAATTCTTCGAATATTTCTTGCAACGGTCATTTTTCTCATTCTACTTAATAATTCGCATATTTTATATTATTGGTTTGTCCTATTGTTTGATGAAATTGCAGGAAAAGGAAGAGTCACGAACTTCAGTAAATCTGATGAAAGTATTTTATTGCACTTCGTTAAAATTATTCCGGTATAATAAATAACGAAAATACGGATTCTGATAACAAGGCAGCAGTCAAAGAAATGTGAACTAATAGTTATAGAATCTAACAGTTCCTCCTCAATTCATTTGGAAATGATTGGGCGTTCCTGGAAGATATCTCTATGGCTGCCTTGACAATATCACCTCCATCAATTCCACAATACATTCATCATCAGAAATGTCTTCTGGTCTGTACCACCTTTCCTCAATAACATAACTCGCCACACAAAGTCTCCACTAAAAACCATTAGAAATGAGTTTAAACGACCTTCGACGACCGTTCAAATTTAAGCAGAGCTTAGCGCTTCTCGCAAACTATGAGGGCCGTTTAAGAACGTACACCTGGCGTAAACTACATACTCAGTTTAGACAGCAATTTGAACGTTGAGTGAGGTTTAAACTGGTTTCGTACCCTTGGCTTCCACTGTACCTAAATATAATGTACTCAAGACCGCTGAGCGACTTCTACGGTGGACAATTTGCAGGACTTTGACCAACATTAATAGACTGACCCTTTTCTGTGTAAACTATGAAGGAAAAAGAATATTTATTCCTTCAAGTATTTCGAAATATTCAATTTTATTATCTCATATTATGAGGCGAATGACAATTTTGAAATCTAGCCTTACACTCATCGCTTTTCTTTAGATTTTTTCCCACAAGTAGTCTGGATCATGTTGCCTTTGGAACGGAGTTTTATTGTTGAGTAGGTACTATGGTGTATTTCACTAATAATGAGTCCAATGTTACTGCTGTCGACTTTGAAGAACAATAATTGGAATAATCATCTTCAAGATAGAGAATAATGCCGTTCCAAAAATTCAACAATTGAAGTGCGTAGCCAATCTCGGACACCAAATTCGAACATAACTGCAATACCATAAATAAGAGGCGTGCAATTTAAAATATCGCTTATCCACTTAAAAAGTTGCAATCTTCAATAATACTTACACAATGCTATAGATAAAGCACTCAGTAAGACAAATAAACACTCATCATGAATCCATGAATAAACAAAAACCCGTTTACTTAATAACAAAATAGATTTAAAAACTCGGCCCTTCGGGCCTCGCAAGGGGCTCCGCCCCTTGACCCCGCCAGGGGGGGTTAGCTCCTCGCTCTCACTTTATTATAGAAATGATCACGACGATTGATCTCTTGTGAGATGATGATCTCCTAATAGAAACTCGCGAGTAAACATTCACTTTATTATAGAAATGATCACGACGATTGAGCTCTTGTGAGATGATGATCTCCTAATAGAAACTCGCGAGTAAACATTCACTTTATTATAGAAAGAGGCAAAAGAGGCTACATACGAAATTACAGCTTCCTATAGTGTAAAGTATAGAAATTACCTATTAAAATGATTTAACCACCGCTTCACAAATCAAACCGTTCTCGCAATATTCGGATCACCTGCTATGAATCACATCATCGAAACACCAGCTCAATGGAATCATCAGAAATTAACAAGCGGTTGCAATCATGTTCACAATATCAATTATTGAGAATGATCACCTGTGTGTAAACAATTATTCATATAACCATGCTCATAACTCAGCTTGTTGGCTACGCACTTCGCAGTAGTTAATATAGTATGGTTGGATAAATCGAGAGCTTTCGAACGAACGGTCAACGAATTTTGTGGGATGAAAAACGACGAAGTATCATATCCCTAGCAACGTCTCGGTTGTAAGCGGAAATCATCACAATTATTGGCGCTACTTTCATCTCACTTTTCGGCGGGGGATCCATCGCTAAAACATGATTCCATGTTAAAAAAAAATACTGTCCATTATAAAAAATTATGACTGTCCGTTACCTGCAAATAATAATGATGAGGGTAATGATGGGGATCGAAATCGATCCGATATCTAAACAACCTTTATGTGAGATAAGACAAGTTCATTAAGCAATCCGTTTTGATAACTAGCAAGAGATAACCTTCAGAGAACTTTCGGTAGTTAATGCTACTAATCATCTAAATTAACAAATAGTTCTTAAGAGAAACATTGGAACTGACGGCAAATCCCGTTGTTAATTAATTAAATTACTTCCATTGCGAGGGTTTCAGAACTTCTGTAATACTCGACGACGAGAAGAGCTCCCCGGGGTAGAAATGGTTTTTCTCATCAATACTACTTGACGGTCCTTCCGTTCACGGGCCTTTCAGAACTCGGAGCGCAGCGAGTTAACTAATTGCTCTAGGAAGTTTTCTTTGGCGTCGATCCCATTTCACGCCCCCGGTATTTTTTTCCGTCTCCTGCTTCTCTTAAAAACTCACGCAGTCTGGTACGAGAGTTGGACGCGGGTCCGAATATCAAAAATAGCTAGGCGTGGCTGCAAATATATATATATTTAAAAAAGTGGGAGGGGGAAATCCGGAGAGGATGTGCCGCAGACGTTTGACCGTTAACTATTTTGCGACCTTGCGGTCATCTAAAAACGGTTCCCCGTCGTATATATATTTGCTTATTTTCACCCGTGGCATGGACCGAAAGTTATGTTTCCTCTTTCTCCACGCGTCCATCATACGAAATGAGGTTCTAATGTTATTTACGTCCACCATATTAAACAACTACGGTGAATTTTATATGGACATTTCATTTAATACGTACGTTTATACGTACTGTTTTAGCCGAAAAGAAGGCAATACAGATTAACTTCCTGCGGGAGCGCACATCAGCATCGAACCCCCTTCAGGATGCCTAACTCTTCGACCCCACCACCCACCAATTCCACCATTTCGTTTCATTAATTTCTTCCTTTCAATTTTAAATTTTCACTTTTAACACAGAATGTGTTTTTACGGAGGGTTATTTGGTTAGAAGGCGTCCGTCCCGTAAGATCCCCCCCGAACCCCACCCCTCTCCCGTACGAGCTGCTACCCCCGTTCCACCACCTGCTGTCTGTCCGCGACGAGAATGCCGAGGCACAGGTAGAGAGAGGGAACCCTTCCCCCCGCGGCGACCTTGGGCGAGGGACAAAGGAAAACACCAATGTACTACCTGTCTCACTGTCAAGTATTGATACCGTTGATTCTCGCAGTTGGCTCATTGTTTTTGCGTAATTTCTAACGGTATGGTCATTTTTTATTATACCTGCTAATTAGAGGAGAAAAACGACATTTGAATGCAAAAGTTCCAGTAATTCAGTATGACCATGTGAGCAAATTTTTGTAGTTTTTAACGGTTTTAGTGATTTTTAAGCGCATTTTTTGAAATTTGAGCACTTTTTGCGCGCGCCGAAATTTCTAATGTTCAAAATTATGGCATTTAAACTTTTTTAAATCATTTTCAGCAAATGAGATGAATTTTTAGTTGGCTAGAAAAACGATATCCATAATATAATATAATACGTAGTGGCAAGCATTATTATAAATATTATAAATAATCCGGTAGGTAAGAAAGACCGGTACGTACTGCTCCCATTTCATTGACAGTTAGTAATCAGACGATAGTTGGATTGCTTGTAATCTTTATGATTATTTGACTAATTCATCAGGAAGTGGGTGTTTTAATTAAAGACACAATTGTCTCCTGGCCAGAGGGCTTTCCTAACCAACCCTACCACCCCTACACCACAATTGGTCACAGGGTTGCCACCTTATAAAACGTTAATATCCCCGGGAAGGGTCTACGTCACGTAGGTCTACAATCCAAGGCGCTGGATGAACGCGGAATGAACTTCGGCCGAACTTACCAGAATGCCACCAGCCCTCCGGGGAATTCCCGAAATACACATTCTGTGTTTCATTGGTTTAATCCTTGATCCTAACATTAACAATCCGGGGGTCTGGGGGTGTCCCCCAGATTTCATTTTACAATAAATGTACCATCATGAACACAAACCACTGGCGGCTAGACACCCCCAACGGTAACGTTTTTTTTTTCTTTTGTTAATTCGTGTATCTTTTTATTCTAAAATTATGTGAATTTTATATTTTGTTATTATTCTAGGCCAGAAAATCTTTATTGTTATTATTTCTTATTTTTACATGCTTAAGGGTCCATGTGGCCTATTTGTGAAATTATTGCCAATAAAGATCTTATCTTAAAGAACAATAACTGCGTATAAAAAGGAGGTTTTTCAAATAATACGTAAATTTAGAGAACAACCGCATCGGTGAATAACCGATATAAAATAGAAAATACTGGCGTCGAGGAGCAGCGGTGTATAAACGTTCAGAAGTAGATGAAACGAAAATTCAGCAGTGTAACTTCGACGATGAATAACATCGTATAAAACAAGAGAGGGTTAGCGGCGTCGAAGAGCAACCGCGTCGAAAAGGTGAAGGATGGATACTATACAGAATTCGACAGATACTAAGTTATGAATAATGCCTCTCTACGTTTAATAGAAATGGAATTGTGGAGAGGAGGTGAAAATTTATTACCTACCATCATTACCTTACACCGACTTACCTATCCGATTTGAACCAGGACAAGGAAAGAAGCAATTATGGGTTCTAAAACATGTCTTCAATTCTAGATTTTCAAACTCCATGGCAGAGCAAGTTTGAGAGATCCATCAATATTCTTTCGAATAGAGCAGAGGAAGCAAGTCAATATATATGGGAGACTCATTAAAACTCCTGTAATGAAACAAAGAATTAAGCAATTAAGGGTTCCGAAGCAATGATGGAGTTCAAAAATGTATGTCTCTAAATCTACATAATATCAACGGCTGAGCCAGTTTGGGATGCCAATCAATCCTGTAATGTGTTTACTCGTGTAAAAGGAAGCTAGCAAGTATTAGAGACCTACTAAAACCCCTGTGAACTGAGTCTAAGAATCAACCAAACACATGTCTCCAATTCTTCATAAACTCAATGACTGAGTCAGTTTTGGAGACCTGTCAATATTCATGCGAAATGAGCAGAGATGCAGGATGCAGGATCGCACTGTTTCTAACGTTGTAAAACGGTTTCAAAGGCCAGACTGGAACGAGTGGTAACACCTACTTACATAAACTGAGTAACGCAACCAGAGAAGTCAACTAGAGCCCAGACCGCATCATGCAGAATCGCTTGTTGAAACAACGCTGGGTTCAAAAGGGGTGAAGAGAAGCTAAAAGTAAATTAACGGAGTTGGCAGGGTGTTATATAAGATAAACAATTGGTGGGTACAGAAGTGGAGATAAAACACCTTCAATTAAGGCGTCTGAATAGGCTTCGCGCATTGGGTTGAATGGCAGGGGGCAAGCGACCCCGGGCCTCTGCCTACATCCCAGAGATTCTGGGATTTCCACAATAGTACAAACACTGGGCCTGTACAATTCCATTGTTCTGCCCAAGACTGGATGGGAGCTTCGCGGAAGACGACAAAAGGGATACATGAGGAGGCGGAGGGAGGAGGCCATTGTCGAGAAATTTGTACCTTTCGAGAGAAACCACTTTCGCCTTTTTGGAGCTCCGCCCCAACGAAAATGGTGGTATTGTCGTGTTTTTGAGTATGCGACTCTTAATCAAGTGGAACGACCGTGGAAAAAGCGTCTTTCCATAGCAGTTTCAACAAATACTGATTTTGAAAAGAAACCCAATCCCTTGAAAATTTAAAAGAAGAAATAAACCGTGTTTTGAACAAACTAAAGATGAATCCACAACAAAAGCTAATGTGTTACTCTTAACAACGACATCAAGGTTTTCCAAAACGGAAGTTCGGTGTCTATTTCTACGAATAGTTAGTTACGTTAACATTTTTCGTCAACGTAATTCCGTTTTGATTTTTACTAAGTGAAGTTCGTATCAAAGTCATGCAGTATAATTTTAAAAGAGTTCCAGGCAGTGATCGGATGAGCGAATTTTGGTAAATTAACCTAAAATATTTGTGTTAAACTTTTTTTAAATGTGAGCACTTTGAGCGCAAAAAAATAGTTAACCATAAATTTTATTGCAAAAAAACTCTGTCTAAATAATAATCTGCAATAAAGACGTTGGAATTTAAGGAGTTTAATCAATTTTATAGCCCATATTAATGAAATTTAAGTACATTTTTCAGCATAATTTACTGTATACAATTTTAATGTTCTAGTTCATACGTGATAAACTTTTTTTGTAATATTCAGCTAAAAAATAAAAAACTGCTGATTTATAGTTTTTTTTTAACATTTTTAGAAATTTGACCAATTTATTGTGCTCAAAAAGTTCTGCCCAACAATCCCATCCTTTCTTTTGGAAAACTTGATTTTTCGGGAAAGTTATAGTCTGGAATGGGAATCGTTTCAGCAAGCCTCAAAACGGATTTGTATAATGACAATTACCTATACAAAATTTTTGGAGCCATTGCAATAGCTTCATTTCTTACAAAATTCGCTAAAATTGAAATCGAAAAAAGAAAAAAAAAAAATCACTTAACGCTGCGCACAATGTGTACCTCAATGAACACTGTGTAATCTGAATTCAATCGAGGAAAATCAGGAGTTTGTAGGTATAAAAATAACATAAAAGATGATGAAATCGCGCAATGCAATACCTATGGCATGGAGTGACTCATGTGCAGAATTATACTCATAGATGGGCGATACCTGGTCGAATATTGTTGCTTTATGTTCAGAAAATGGGAGCTATCGAGAAGTAATTACCCCAATAAATCCCGCAAAATGGTGATATGCCTCAGATACTTTTACCAAATTCTGAATTCTGTAGTAGTGGAGGTATAGAACATGTAATTGGTGAATATTGATGATTGAGCATATCGAAGGAACATGAGAAAGACTGATGAATAAAGGCAAATTAAACCAAGACAGTTCTTAGGATTCGCGATTATATAGTTATTGTGACTCAACATAATCAGATGTCCTCAAAAATAGTTGAAAATGGAAACATCCAGTTCACTGCTCAACTTGAACCGTCATATTATAAAGTATGTCAAAGGTGCTATGAAATAGGAAGATAAATGGGTGTAATAATGATTGTACGAGGCAATGAATGGATATACATGGTATACTCTGTACAACACAACATTCACTCAAAGATATTGACCAATTACAGCACATCATTCTACCACAGAGATTGGCCAAACTGGAAGGGACGAAGGATGACATGGAGGATCTTGATCATTTAAAGTCATATACCTAATGTACAATTCCAATAAATTATAGGTAATACACGCATCTCTCGAGAGAAATCGAAGCACATCACGAACTATTATCATCCATGTTCCAAATAAAACTCCGTGAAATCCACAAAAAATCCTTGGACCGTTTTACCAGGGAGAGAAGACAGTTTTAGACGGTTCAAAAGAAGCGAGCTGTCTTGCAAATGGCGTGACTCTAGGTGAAATTCGGTTTTTCCGATATGATTCATGGTAGACTGTTTTTTGCAGTCAGAATAGTTTTAAATCTGACGCAACGCTGTTGAAAACGTCTGGTGTCGATTTGAATTGACGCCAAGAGCTGGCCGCTAAAACATTTCTTTAAAGAAAGCCGTCTGCCAACTCCGTTCAAAGGTACCTAGGTCCGGATTTATTCTGGGCCTATTTGGATTAACGATCAAGACCTGAATATGTCTCATGTTTTTGTTGAGTTAATCCCCGTATATTTTCCATGTGTTATGTATTTAAATGTTCAAACATGAAACACGTGATTGGACCGGAGGCTTAACTTTTTTTAAGCTGTAGAATAGTAATATCACTTCATAATTATTATAAGGAGTAGTAATACATTACATGGACATATTGATGGCCTGGAGTCCAGACACAGTGGCACCTGGTAAATTATTAATTTTTCTGCGCATGCTGTGACCAGTGATTTTGGAGTCTACTCTATTGTCCGGGTATCACAGCTTATTTCTCTCCCAGGCGAGATATATAATTCTCTTTTCGTGTAACGAGGTGAACAGCAACGTGATCTTAAAGCTAGAGAAGAGAGTTCTAAGTGCTTGATTGTGCTTGGGGTGAATCCATTCTCTTCATGACAGGGAAGGTTTACGGCTAACTCTACCCCCTTTCTATGTGCTCAAGGCAATCCTGTACGTGCGAAAGCACAACGCACTTTGAGATATTTCGATTTACTCTCGAGCGCGACACTCGTAGTCCAAGGGATCTTCTGCGAGTTCCAGTACACAGACCGGCAGTTCGAGAGACCGCTGAATTATAAAACGAGTGACTTACACAATAATTTTGTCTTCAATCTCCGATTTTCCGAACATGAAAGTCGATAAATCAAAAATTAAAATTTCTTGAAATGAGGGCTTTAGTATATTGTCAGATAATCCTTAAGTGCAATTCAATAGGTTCCTTGCTCCGAAAAGTCGCGTTTAGATGCCTGATGAACGATTTCCGAGGTCTATAAACACCTCTTTTGGCCTCAAATGCACAAATTCTGCCTACCGTCTTGGTTATTGTGAACCCATCGGCTGGGAGACATGAATCGAGGTGAAGTACTATCCTTTACAAATACGAGCACAATAATTCATGTTACTCAGTGACGATTATAAAATACGGATTGTCGGTGAATAAACTGCTGAAATAACCATTTTATCCAGACTGTGTTCGTAACTACGGATGCTGCGCATGCCAAATTACAGCATATAAGTAGCAAAATTAGGCCCGGACTGATCAGGAAAGAGCCCATAATTTCAATCAGTTCTTATTGCCCCAAAGAGTCAACCCATCAAATTTCAACTTCCTAGGGTGAACAGGAGAGAATTTAGCTCACTCAGCTGATCGAAATCGTCAAAACCAAACACGCGCGAAGAAAGGGACCAAACTGCGGCAACCATAATACAGTTTTGGGAGCCAAACAAATCGGTTTTCCGTCCCGCTCTTCGCACGAAATTTAAAATTTCTGTCCATCACCTATCAATAATGCAACCCATGCTTCACTCCCAACACCCGTAGCAACCCGTCAAGGCTTCTCTACTTGTCACAAATTTCCGCCGCCAACAGACTGCCCTTTAGCAACCATAATAACAAAAGTTCGGGAACCAAACAAATCAGTTGAAAAGGATAGTGCCGTTCATGAAGTGGAAGGATGTTTTGGAGGTTCAGACCGAGCCTATGCTGTTCGCCGGATCTTGCTGATCATTTTACGACCGCGATCCAGCCATTTAGCCGTCTATTGGGAATGTATATATACATACATAGATAGATAGATAAAAACAAACTTTGAGTTTTATATCTAAGGATTTTCAAAGTAACAAAATTGATTCCTGTAGTACCTACACACTAGTATGTATGAAGACCAATGATACTCCAAGTTACGACTCATATCTCAACTCGCAAAGTGAATTTATCAAAAAGATAAAAAGTGCCATGAATTTATTTATTTATTTTATTTTTTTTTTTTTTTTTTTTTTTTTTTTTTTTTTTTTTTGCTACCATTTCTCGACCCAATCTTATTAATTTCTAGCGACTAACTGCGACTTTTATTTCTAACGATTTATTCATTAAAAGATGTTCATAATAAATTGGTTCTGATGTTTGAATAATAATACTGAAAATCTCGTCAGTTTCAAAATGTAGACTCCATTTGATTTGCGTGTTTGGTTTTTGTGAGTCAATGAGGGCCGATCATTGGGTCCTAAGCTTTGATTTCCCTTGAAACTCGGGGTTTGGCATTTCGTTGATTACATAGGTCGAGGCGGGAGCGGAAACCATCAATTCTTTCTAAGACAACAATAGGAGCCGGAATAAACGGTTCAGAGGATCTCTTCATCCCGTCGATTCATCGCCTGGACTGAGCAACGCCCGGGCAATATGTCACCTGACGGTAATCGTTACAGGGAACTCTGGGGGTTTCTCACAGTTTTTCTACTATTTCGAAGAGGTAACCCGGAGAGTCTTAAATTAGTGGGGTGAGCCGTCCAGTGCGCTTACCATATGCTGAGAATGCTTCGTGCGTTCGGTAATAAGGACGTTGATAAGAATGCGTACACGATCTGGGGTGAATTAAAAATACCTACGTGAACCACCTGAAGGCAAACGATTGTGGTTGGGAATCAAATCCCACGGACGGGTACAATCAGAAATCGAAATAGCCCTTCTACCTAACGAAAAATAAGTACGTAAATAATCTCAAAAGAGTTGTTGAAGACTTCTTGTGATAATCCTCCATAATTTAGGTAATTGTAATGAAACACCTTTAGATTATCACATATTTATTGCATTAAGCAAAAACACAAAGCTTTTCAGCTAAATTTTAGCCATCTTCAGGCAAACACAACAAAACTAAACACAGGAGAAAAGCTACTAACTGGAAACCTCCATATAGACATAACCTTGCATCGGCAGTAGTACCAACCTTGAACAAATATGTTTCCCTACTAATGTTGATGGCTGAAATTAATGAATCTAAGTTACTGATTAGATTCATTAAATTGATGAATCTAAGTTACTGCAATAAATATGTGATAATCTAAAGGTGTTTCATTACAATTACCTAAATTAAGTATGTAAATAGACTATTTCATCGACATGTTTCATGTGATGAGGATGGACCGTAATCAATCTGAATTTTTGCAGGACTGCATGACCGAGAAACTAGCAAACGAGGTCATGGTAGTAATATGTGGGTAGTAAATGGCACGTGGAAGAAATACCATGAATAATTTTAGGTACCTACCTAATTTGAAAACATGGAAGTTTCTATTATCATATGAAGGAGCTCCGGAGCGAATTTCTTTACTGTTCAATCTGTGAAGCTGGAATTTCGTAGGCATGAAACATGAACCGTTTTTTAAAATCAGAATCACGAACTGTAAATCCTTCATTCAATGAACCCGAAGAATATTTTCCAAAAAAGTTGAAAAATACCGGGTATTAGGTGATTGAAATTGACCAAAACAGCGGTGTAAAAAGTTGAATGGCCCGTGACTCTGTTTTCCAAACCGTAAAGAGTTTCGAGGTGAAAATTAGCAGCTCGGGGTTTTCAAGGAAAACAAATCAATTCTTAGATCGAAAAAGAGAAATTTCCACCCACGATATTTCGCCAAATTTTTAAAATATGAATTTGAAGTAACTTCAAGAAATTGTGAGAAAAATTATCCTGTCACACAATAAGACCATTGATCAAATTTCCTACATTAGTTCACGCATTTTTTCTTAAATTTTGGCAAGATGAATGTAAAAAACTCCAGTCAAGCAGAATGACCCCATGAGCGAATTTTTGAAGATGTTTCATGCAAATATTACCGATTTTTTCAACTAGCGAACGACATTATTTCGATTTTTGACTGATTTTTCAACTTGATACATTCAACTTGATACAATTTTTGAAAACTTGATACATATACCATATGTAAGTATGCTGAAAAAATTATTCCGCACAACAAATCGCAAAAAACAGGCAAATTTGTTTGAAGTTTCTAGCACAATTCTACGGACAGTTATCGTCTGGGATGACACATACATATATACATACATATATACATACATATATACATACATACATACATTATAAAAATGCGTTAAACTTCAGAATATGATTCAGAATAGCCTAAAACGGATTTCTGCATAAAATTTTTTCAAAAATTCACATTCTATGATCTAAATATAGCAGAACACATTTTTGAAATTACCTACTTAATATTCTGATATGAGCACAAACCTTTTTTAGAGTTTCCTGTAAGTACATTTTTTCCATTTAAAAATACGGTCTCAATTTCATAGCATCATTATTTTACATCGTAGAACCATTTTATAACACTCTCGGAAGGCAATTTTTCAGTCACTGAAGTTTAATGTAGGCCAGAGATAAATATGATTTATTTGAATAGAAATGGTCAACTTTGCGTCCCACCTATCACCATCCCTCACAGAAAAACATTTTTCGGGAAATTTAGCGCGAAAATATGGGCAAGCGCTAAGTTAATTTAAAAGTTAGCGATCTTGCATGTTTTCTGGAAGTTTAAATCCCCTCTATTGCTTTGCATGATGTCCCCCCATTACCATTTCCCTCCGTTTTCATCTCAAAAGCCTTCCCGAAAATGGATACGAAGCGGTTCTTTCTTTGATTAGAATAATAGAAACAATGCGGAGACCACCTCACCACCGAGACACGGTGAAAATTACATCCTCGCTTCAAAAGCGCAAGACTGTGATTAGGGAACAAGATCGATGGGTTTGCACCTTCAAAGAAAATTGACTCTTTTGAACGGTTGGTAAGACCAACTTAGATGAAACCATCCCATCATTCCCGTATCTATTGTAGAAAGGCTATTTTGCTCGGTGTCTTCTATATAAGTACTATATAAATCAGAAAGAAGTTTTATGCTCATTCACTCAAGACCTAGCAATCTTACCAGACACTCCAAAATTATAGTAACTACAAAGCATGTACTCAACAACGAAGTTGAAGTATTAACGTGGAATTATTATTTCAATTTAGGTACCCACTAGTACCATGGGAGCCCAATAATTTAAAAAGCTTTGAGGGTATGTATTAAGTATATCACAGTAGGTAGTTATTAGGTTTACACCATAAGTGTGTAATTTATTATTAATTATGTTAATATATGGAGCCTGATGAAACTCACAGTAATATAGTTTTACTTATTGTTGAATTCATAATACTAATTTTATTGAAAATTGAAATTATAATTATCGCACATCTAGGAACACTTTTATGTGGAGAAATGGCTTAAGACGACGATCCTACTGGTACAGTATACCAATACATTTATTTGAGATTGAACATGAAGCAGGATACACATCCTAACAGCCGGGAAAATTATTCAGCAGCTGGCCTAGTTTATAAAGAGTAAGATAAAGTATAGAGTAGAGATAAAGTTTCCAATCTGGTTAGAGAAGATGTAACTTTAAAAGAAAACCATGGATAAGTATACCTTATTATGGGAAAATTTCTGATGAAATCGGCAAAATTCTATCATCGAGAGGTTACAAAGTGGGTTTTAAAACTAGAAATAGTCTTAGAGCATTACTAGGTTCCGTTAAAGACAAAATTAATGTTCACGATAAAAATGGGGTTTATAAACTAAAATGTTCTTGCGGCTACGAATATTGTGGTCAAACTGGTAGGAAATTTAGGGAAAGAATAGAAGAGCATCAGGAGGATTTCAGGGAAAATAAGGGTAGGTCTACATTTGCAAAACATCTTCAGGAATCCAATCATAATTACAATTTTGATTTGACAGATAGACAGTTTGTAGAATTTCTTCATTTTTGTCCAAAGGGAGGTATGTTGAATGTACTTCAAAAATTCGAAATTATCAAAAGTAACAGATCTGGAAAATGTTTGAATGAGGATACCCCTCAATATATTTCACCACTGATTAGTCCATATAGAACTAGGAATTATCCTTTTAAACTGTTGAAACCAGTAATTTTTCCCTCCTTTCACTTCATTAGCTATAATCCCCCTTCACTGTGCTTGCACTTAATTGGTTGTACCTCCAGCCCCCCCCTTTCCATTTCTCTAGACTTCTCGGATTCAACCTCCCTTTCACCTGTGTCTAAATAAGCTGTCTCCTTTCAGATGTGTGTTCGGTTATTGTTTTTACTTATGATGGCCTAACCGTCGAAATCGACTTCACATTGTAACTCATTATTTTTCGTGGAAATAAACAACGTTTTTTCACTAACTACCATTTTGAAATGGGTTTCCACAACTTCGTCGCGAGTAATTTAGTTCTTATCAGGAGCTGGCCTCTAGCCGAATTTTCTTCGTTTTCAACTAGGTAACATGAATAAGATTAGCCAGAGCTTCCCAAAGTGTCGTCCGCAGGCTGTTCCAAGAGGCTCCGTGGCTATCTTTTAGCAAAACTGGAAAATCATATGAAATCGTCATTTGAAGAAAGCAACAGCAATTCACAGAGTTCTTTGATTTTTTCATTTGAAAAACATGTAAGTACTCTAGTTCTGCGAACAACGATCTTTGCACTCCTGAAGGAGAAACTAGTTAGAGGGGGCCGAGCCCTCAGTGTGTTCATGTTTGAATTTACCAAATTTTTATTGACGTCCCCCACCCTAATCGATCACATCCCACTCCATGCTGCCCTCCCTACAAACCGAAACCTCGGCTTTCCGACCTTTAGTATCCTTCAAGATTTTAGGATCCTTTCCGACCTTTAGAATCATGATTTTTTTAAATCCTACTCAAACAGCATTTTTATATAAGCTCATTCGTATTAATTTTATATTAATCCCAAGATATTTGATGGTTGCAAGGTGGGGAATAGGCAGAGGTGAAATGACAGTGGGGTGGGAAGTGCTCACGTCTAGTTTGGGACGTCTCGTCTGGCGGAACCCGAACCAAACTTTGGGAGACACATCTAATATGTCCTCCATCACACAATCCATGTTCAAAATTCTTAGCAACCCAGGACGTGTACAAATGTTCATCAACTGACCACAGCAGTAGAGAAAAAGTGGCATGGTGTTGCACACAGGATCCTCCATATTTTCATTTTAACTCTAGCTATCTACTAGGAAAGAGGGGGCATCAGTGTCCATGGCAGTGCCATAAAACAAAGTTTCTCTTGGAGGTTCCTATATGCACAATACGTTAACAACATCGATTCATCGCAATAGCGATATCATTGTTGTAGTCCACTCCCAGCCGGGCCTGACTGACCTCGTTTATCGGTCACATTGTGTCGGAAATTCGCTACTGTCCCCCAGCCCCAAAACCATGTCCACATTAACCACACGAAACAACAAACAGAGCGAGCGTGCTTGTCACATTCAGCCCTACGTTACGGCTCGAAGGAAACCTCCGCGATAATTACGGAAACGGAAAACGGGTATTTTATAATTGCCATTCGTGAGAACCGGAAAGATGGAGGGGGAAGCAACCCGTGGGAGGGCACGGAAAGTAATTTAAGTTAGGAACTAACTACGGACAGGGATGTTAAAGGTTTCCATAACTATATTATCATTTCTTTTTTACCCTCTTGTTCGGGATAAAGAGCCTGTCATTTATGGGAGTCCCGAGTTTTCAGGTCATCCGCTTCCTCAAAGGAACGAAAAAAAAGAAGCGAAGAAGAGTAGCCGGAAAAAGATTAATTTGAAATGGAAGAACAGAAGGAGGGGAGTAGTATGATGGTTATCCATGGATTATTGAACCCTGCCGTTAAAATCTAAGACCTAATCACCACTGAGAAAGATTGAATTTCAAACAAATGGTCAATTTCATCTGTTTTATTTTATTCCATCAGCTCGGAAATCAGCCTCCAAAAAAGGTGCAATATGAAGGGTATCAGATGATGGAAGTTACCAAGACACCCGAGAAAGCTGTGAGAATGACGTCATAGGGGAGCGTCCTTAAACCCTCCCCTCACTCGCCCGACCACCCAAACCCTTACGACCTATCTAATTATCTGAAATTTATTTATTTCCTATTCATGTTACAAGTTTCTAGGAAGTCATTCAGGAATGAATTTGAGGGTTTTTATTAGATAATATGCCTAATTCTCTACAGGTATTGAAGATGACGTACAGTGGGTTGCAGGTAATCAGAATTTTTCATTATTGTTAAATTACAAAACAAGTTTGTACAAACCATTCATCATTGTAGTGTCCAGTACTCTAAATAGTCAATACCTCTCTGCTGCCCCTCCTTCGCCCGTACTCAATGGCAAAGCTAACCTATGAGTTAGTCTTTGGCAGGGTTACTGCAGGGAGGCTGCTTAAGTTAGATCGTGAAGTTCGCTCTGCTGTGCGCTTCTGGCAAGGGTTCCCAGTTTGCTACCAAGAGCATATACACGCACTGGTCAAATCTCTCTCTTGGCCAGCATCACATCCTACTAGCTCCATCTCCTGTTCATCCTTGGGGGCTAGAGCTGGGAGGTCGCCTGCACTACTGCTGACCTTGACTTCATCAGGCAGCAGTTGTGGTGCGACTGAGCAACACCAATGCTCCCAAACCCAGCTCAACTGCTGAGTTCGCTGCTCCATTGTATGAGTCAGTTGATGGTAAAGAACTCTGAAAGTTCTTCTTCTTCAGTTTTCAATCTTCTTAGTTCGTGGAATGGGCTTCAGAGGACATTGGGGCCCACGAATACCGCCATTTCCACTCTGTCCGGGTGGCTGCAGAAGCCACCTTGTTGAGGTTTTCAACGCGTAGCCGCGGGACAGTGTGCACCCTTTATGTGCCTGTTCGGGTAGAAATAAAAATTCGTATCAAGTGTTGCAGCCGAATCGTGGACACACCGTGGTCGAATTTTACGCCATGACGCGGTAGCCAAGCAGACAGCAAGCACATTGTCATCTAGCGGTTTGGATTTCAAAAGGCAGAGAGTGTATCACATGCCGAATGACTGGGACAAGATGCCGGACATCGTTGCGACCAAGCCCGATGGGTCTGCCATAATCGTGGATGTCCAGGTTGTCAGTGATACCACGGACATGGAGCAGACCATGGTGGGCCAAGTAAAGTATGACAGAAACGATTGCGTGATGCGATCTCCGAGCCAAATGGAGTGGCGACAACCAAACTCGGAAGTCAGGTTAAGGCCACGACCATATAGCGCGGCGTGTGATTTGGATGTCGAAGAGAGTTACTCTAGTTGGGTATCTTGGCAGGAGCGCTCTGTGGTATCACCACTCGCGTCCTGATGGATTCTTACCTCAACTGGTGAACATTTTATACTGGTGCATTTCTTTCATCCCTCTCTCCCTTTGTACTTCTTCTTTCTTAATCTAAGGGCTGTCGTCAGGTAAACCTGGGCATCCTCCCCACTCTTTCAATTTAGTTGTTCGTCCTTTTTGGTTTAATTGTGTAGTTCCTCCTCCTTCGAGGGGAGTTTAAGAAAAAGTGTGCGTAAGAGGGAGTGAGAGGGTGAGAAAGAGACACGAGTAAACGGCCGAGCCTTACCCACCCACCCTTTATTTGAAAAGGTAGGGCGACACAACCAATTTTTCACTATCATAAAAAAGTGATTGTGAGTCCATTCTGATTAAAGGTAATATTAAGACTTCTAAATCATGTTCATGTACTGTAGAAGTACATCTACAGTACAGACTTATGAATTAGTACATTAGAAACTGAACGGTATTAGGTGTAGAATTTTCATTATATTTCTCGAAACACCATAAAACGGCTAAACACTGGAAACGGAGTGAACACAACTCACGTTAACTTACAAAGGGGAGAGACCAGAGTTACCGTCGGCCTTGCAAGAAGTTACTCCACCCTCCGGCTTCCCGAAGGCCGGGGAAAATAAGATCGATAAGTTAATTTACTGTAGGAGCAATTTAGCGAAATTGGTTTGATTCTAATTTCCGTGGAAAGGGGCCGTTTTCCCAACACAAATATATACAGGGGTAGGAACTACTTCGAGAGGGACGACTGCGGGCGGGGCAAGTCCGGTCTTCCGAGGGGGTAGCTTCGAGGAAGTAAGGGATGAACTGGAGGGGTGGGGGTGAGGTCCGCTTTATTAAAACGGGGTCAGGGGTGCCCTTGGGGGTTTTGTCTGGGGGTGAGTTTCAATTCGTATATATCGTCCCGGCGATTCTCGGAACTATAAATGGAGAAGGGTTCGAAAAGTTCAGACGAGTTGAATTGTAGAGGACTACAGACATTTATGCTCTGTGAATAAAGAATCTCCAGGGATATTCAGGAAAATGGTTATATTTGAATTTGACTATTATGATCTCCAAACATGGTACAAACTACCAACAATTCATCAAAAAGAAACTAACCGTTCGAATTATCGCATCTAATTGTCAAATTAGCAGTTTTACTGTAAATTTTAGTAGTTACATGAACTACTCTAAATCGTATAAAATTTCAAAGAAGTAAGCCATATTCCCGATGTTCAAGGAGCATGATTATGTTGTACTCCATAAATGTAATAAAAGTCGATAATATAAATTTGTAATGATCGAAAGTTCTTCTAAATTATTACTATTTGCTACTAAAAATTATATAAAATAAATACCTAATTAAATTTTTACTCTCAATAAATATAGCCATTTTAGATATTTATTTTTGAACACAATACGGGAGAGCTTAAATTTTCGCAGAAAAAGCTATTTTTAAACAATATTCTGCAACAGTGATTTTCATTATGTCAGCCACTTGTCCAAGCACATTTTTGGCACAAATGTTTTTGACTGTTTTTGACGCATACTGCAATGAAGACAAAATGTTCATAATTGAAACTAGTATTGGCTCATCACTAACATATTATTTGACATATATAAGGAAAATACTGGGCTAACGGGAATAACATCAATGTTCACGGCTCTGATCGATGTAACCTGCTCGGAGGTCAACACTATGGTTCGATGGTCCACTGATGGTTGAAAGAAAATTTCACAAAATATAACGAACATAGAGAAAACTCTGATATTCCGCCGATTAAGGTTGATCACAGAAAATATACGAACTGGCATTGTTAGCATGATGGTCTGATAAGAGTATTTCCTTTTTGCTTGTTGCCTGAATTCATGGAGTTATTTTAACAGTATGATCTTTATCCTGATGCTTTCTGTCGTTGATATCGAGACCGGGGCGGGATATATCGGGACGGAGTTCATCTATTAAGTTTTGTTAAGTAATGTCCCAATGAGTCTCAAGGATCAGCATTTGGTATTGATATTATACTTTGAGTACCACGGTTGGTATTCAGGTTCGCAATATTTGGATGTCTGGAGCGTATATGTACGAGTAGAATGAGTTCTCTTCCTGTAAAGCCTCTAGCTCTAGAACAATGGGGACATTGGGTTGCATTATCTCTTTGACTATTCACCAAGGTATCATCCATGTTACTGAGCTACATAATTACGTTGCTCCAACGGTATCACAACAATAACAATAATTAAGTTAACATTTGTGGAATGAGTGAATGAAACAGAATTTGGCACTCTACTTCGAAGCAGGAATTCGAAGAAGTATGACTGGTAGTGTGAGCCTGTCTGGTACGTTTTCCATCGGTTTTGGTTAAAAAAAAAAAAAAAAAAAAAAAAAAAAAAAAAAAAAAATTACTTCATGGGATCTTGCAGTCTAGGGGAAATTCGTCTATCCTATGTGCGTCACGGGGTTCTGTATTCCGCCCCACACTCCTTACAATATCCTACGGGGAGAATCTTCCTAGATGTCTTCCTAACTTTTACGTTACGGGATCCTGCAGTACCTTAGAAATTAAGATTAGAAAAATACCTTAGAAATAAGATGGGTAACGAACGCCTTTCTCATTTGACCATGATGTCAATTCATTATCCACTGTCGTTCGCGGCTGATGACGTGCTTGATTTGATGTCTTTAAAAGCAAACAGAAAAGTCACTATAAACATTTTATGATCAACTAAATACCTAAAAATTGAACTTTTGTTGTTGTATAAAGATCAAGATTTATCATGATTGTAAAAAATTGTTTTAACTGTCACCTAAAATCCTTATTATGTACCTACATATTAAATATGTTTGCCTTATTAAAGATATTATTTCATCATGTTTGTAAAACATTTCTTCTCCTGTGACTTAAAATTCGTATTTTAAAATTTATTGAAATGGGAAGAGAGCCGATGGGCGAGGGGGGGGGGGATCTGGACCCTCCCCAAGGCAAAATCCTGGCTACGTGCCTGTGAGTCTCATTAACAAATTTAAATTTCCTAGAGTGAAAGGAGAGAACTCAGCTATCAGCTGACCAGTTCACTCAGTTACCAAATTTTAATAGAGCTTATGTTTCTATCCAAGTTATAAAATAACTGTTTGCCAAATTGCATCCAAATCCGTTCACCCATTTTTCAGTTATAAATTCTGTAACATCAAATCCGACTTTGTTTTAAGTACTTAATATAGATAACTAGGTAATATGAATAACTTAAGTAACCAGTTGAAGTAGATAATCTTTGAGATTTCTCATTTTAACTAGTTATTATGCGTAATATCGGCTGGCCATCAGGGAAACTTAATAATACGATTGAATACAAACCTTCAGTCATGAATGGCTCACAAAAATGATCTTCCCTAGCTATCACGGGGACTAGGTCAAGGCTCTAAACGCTTTAGTATTCCATGCGTCCTTCGCAATGGATTCTTCAAGTTCTCAGTGATACTGACTGCACACCTGATCCTAACCCAAACATTCCTGAAAAGTTCCCTACGTGAGAAAAGTAAGACGACAATTAGGAATCATCTGTTTGTGCGTTGTATGAGGGAGGGCAAATGAAATAAGAAATGTAGGAAAACTTCATTTACTGGCCTAAAGATGAAGGCAATAACAATGAAGTTTTCTTCAGATCAAAAGTTCCAGAATCCCTTAGTTGGAGGTGTTCGGATGCAAGTTCCAGATATAGACAGTGACAAAGCTGGTGCTCACGTATCTTTTCGGCTTGTGTTATGCAAATGACGGACAACGTCTCCAAAATGTGGAAAAAGACGGAATTCAACCGCAACTTTATCCCAGATCCCGGTATAAAGCGTGCAACGAAAAATTCCTCGGTCCCAGCGATGTCCCTCCAACTCAATCATCGCTTCGGTCTGTAGCCCCTGCTCAAGCTCTTGGCGACGGGCAAGGGTATTGAATGTGCAACTGCACAACAATGTGCAGTTCAAAAATATGCAGTATCGATAGGTATTATGTTTACGTATACATAACTATAATACATTTTGAAAACCAGGATTCGGTTCAGAATACCTACACCAAAAAGGATTTTGGAGTATGAAAATGTGATCTTCTAACATTTTGAACCTACTACAATAGTTGGAATTTAGAATATCTTCTTTTTTTTTACACAGTTTTAGGGTTCTAGACCCCACTTAATTACTGTACAATAAATTCACAACGAGTGATTGCTGATGACAGCATGAAAATGTCAGTTTTTTTGTGTAGTCAAGTAAAACTAACTATATATATAGAAAAATAGTGTAAACAAAAAGAGGTAGGAAGAGCAGGAGGGAGGGGAAGGAGAAGAGAAAGAAAGAAGAAAGGAAAGGAAGAGTAGAGTGAAATTGGCTGAATATTATTGATCCATGAAGAACTGGCGGACACCCTCACCGAACGAACCAAGCGAGCTGAGACCGCGGATCCTGGCTGGCAAGGAGTTCCACAGCCTTGCCCCGAATACTCTCAATGAACTAGAGAACGAATTTCATGAATTCTTCTTAGCGAATTGTTGTAGAAAATGAAGCTATTGCAAAGGCTCCAAATCAAAATTTTTCTAAACTTTCTTCTTTAAAATCCGCTGTGAAGCATTCTGAAATGATTCCTGGGTTATAACATTTTTCATATGTGAACTTATATTTTCATCGAATAACACGCCAAGATTTTTGACAGTGTTGCTGAACAGAATGGGACAGTCGTTCAGAACTATCTTGGGTATGATGTCAGTATCCAAAGGGGTTGGCTTAAATATGATAGTTTTTGTTTTTGGTAGGGTTGAGTTTTCAACAGTTTTCAGGAGACCAGAGATCTTATCTTTTGAAAGAATTTGAACGTTGATAATTTCACAATTAATATTTCGAAAATTACCAAGACATCCCCCCCCCCCCCTTAAATTGGTTCGTACCTAATTTTAATCGCCAGTCGGGTATAATCAATAGAGATTAAGTTGTCGTGCTTTAATTCGGCCTTAACCTTGGAAGCAGAACCCAGCGCCTGCACCTGATAACCAAACCCACCGCTCCCCAGACGAAGAGAAACAATCGCGCGCAGGTTCCATTGTGTTCACCCTAGTCAGAACCTCAAGGTCAATGTACTCTGAAACCACCCCATTGATAAACCTTAGACTTCCCATTATGAACTCGCCCATTCCCATGGCACTCATTCAGGGCTGAATTATTCCGAACCTTCCTTCCTCCCCTGCGACCGAAAACGACGACCTTTTGTTCGCAAGTTTCTTAGGAAGCCTCACGGTTCCAATGGAGTGAATTTTCAGATACTCCATTAAAACAGGTGAATCTATTAAAAGAGCCAAGTTGAGAACGCATCTTCTATTCATTACTTGTTAGTATTTCGAAAAATGTACTCTAATAAGCAGGGTACACACTTGTATCAAAGTGCTCGTATATTGTCTCACCGTTGCAGATCTAATCGCATGCAATGACCTCCATCAAACCATCCGATCCTCAAGGCATGTATACGCATCAATAGGATGCAACGGTGAAAAAATGGCAGAAAACGGAGAAAAAGTGCCACAGAGCGTTCAACGTGTGTGAACGTAGCCCGTGGCAGCGTATCATTACTTTGATGTGGGGAAAAACTGCCAACTGGCTGATCGGGCCCGATGCGTATCAGCCCAGTCCACACTTGTATTTAATGGCCGGCACAAAAGAGCCGGTGGCCGATTATAAAATTCAGTTCTAGTCAAGGGTGACCTTATGCTGCTGTTGCTAGCAGTTCTAGAATGTGGTAAATTAGAAATAAGTGAGCTAAATAAACCAGATTCAAATACTCTCAAACAAGAGGATAGTAGAAAACACTGCTTAATCTTCAATACATTAAAGTTTTTATAAAGGAGCACTGTAGGATACCGCATAGGATTACATAATATCACTTTAATCAAAGCATTCTGGACAGTTTGCAGAGGTTTCAAGTGAGTTCAACTAGGTTGATAGGTATAGTTATAGACATTATCCCAAGTTTATGTAAGTCCAGTGATCTACACTGAATGACTATTTACAGCAAGGAAATAATACAACTTTGAATATTAAGGTGCATTTATGTAAATCGATCTTCATTCCCCCATTTACAAGCATGTATGTTATCCCTTCCTTAGTAACTTTGTTCGAAAACTCCTACCACCAACCTAATGGAGTAAGTTTGCGACTCGCATTGAAGACAAGCGGAATCTTACTCAAACGGCTGCGACCATAACCGTGAAATTTTTATACCACGACCTCTTCTCATCTTCGAGAAACCCGACCCCTAAACTGTTTCTGGGGAGAAAAAAAACGGCCCAAGTATTTGCATCAACTTGGCCACGGAAAAATTCACACTTTACCGTCAAACGTTCGCGGATTTGGCTTCTGAATAAATTCTGAGGCGTCTCTTGACTGGTGATGCTTCAAAAACTTTCACACTTACCGCCTTGGATGGTAATGTGGAGAAGTTGGGTGATCTACGAGACGAAAATGTGTCTTCTATCGGAATCCATACCCACATTGTGCTGATGTAGCACTTAAGACGATGACTTCTAAAACTGCAGGAGTTTGCAGTTAGGTGGAGGTTGCCTGGAACTACTTTATTGGAGCGAAGATAAAGGAATATGAATGTGATATGAACGAGAAAAATGTTCCCCTTGACACGATCAAATATATAATCAACTAGCTGTGCACCCCTACTCCGCAACGGGCAACTCATGGTAATTACATAGGACCTTGTGCTATACAAGATGGCTTCGTACCTCGTAATTTTTACCCAGCAGTCCAAGGAAAATAAATTCCTAGCAGAAAAATCGTTGTCCGCTACCCCGTAAATGGTGGAATACAAAATAGCGGCCTCATAAATATGGCTTAATATTACCATCTACCGGCAACAAGGTACCACAGCAAGGAGTCACCACAAGGATATGGAGACTTGCTGACTGCACAATCGGTGCTTGAGGGGTGAGTTGCCAAGGAGACTAGTATCAGAGAGTTAAAGTGAGACGTGTATGCAATAACGGGGTGTTTTGAGTTGAATTGCAGGCAAGGGGGCTACCCTCAACTCAATGCTATTGCTGTGTCAGTAAAGAGGAAGCATTTGGTTGTATAAGGTACTTGCTGTCTTTACCAAACTAAAAGTTATTAGTTGGAAAAGGCGAAAGCTTGAAATGTCGATTACGACAAGGGATGGTTGCTATGCTGTAATTCCAAAGAATGGAAAAAGGTTGCTTGGGGCCTACGAGCCATGCAGAAGTTTTTCTCAAGTAACTTCTATACCGTACATCCTACAGAAATTTGTATACGTAGCAAAGTTGTAGAGCATAATAAACTAAAGTGATCTGACCCAATAACTATGAATTATCTCTTGAAATAGGTGAGTTGCAAACAATTGAAAATCGGGCTAATTTTGTTCAGTCCTATCCTCCCCCCGTCAGGACTGTTGTCCTTCAAAATCACCTAGCTTCATTAATATTGGACTGATTTAGATCTGCCAAACTTCATTTGATGCATGGTTAAATACTTTCCAAAGTTCATTTCAAGCAAGGTTCAGCTCAGACCCTTTTCCATTAATGTACAAAGTAAAACGCCATTTCTGCGAACTTTATGTGTAAAACTACTTGAAATTCATGAGTTCTGCTGTAAGTCAATGGGGAAAGATCTCAGCTAAAATATGCTCTATATGAATTTTGAGAAGTATTTAACCTTGAATCGAATGAGTTTTAGTAGACTGAAATAAGACCAATATCAACACCGGTAGGAGATTTGGAAGAGCGAAAATACAAGCAACCCGTGGAAATATCAAACACTATTTGCTGCGATCGTGAATGTTATTATATCCTTTAATTAACTAAAGAAACTTTAATATCAATGTCAATAATAATCAAAAAGAGATATTCAATTTCTAAAGCCACTAACTCATTTATGCCTACTCGAGGAGAAACTTTTGATCAGAAAAGAGCTCTGAAATCGACCCGTGAAGTTTTGTGACATTATACTTACTCTGTATACATTCCATTCACCCTTCATGGTTGGAAAAGTAAAAAATAAAAAATAAAAAAAAAACAAGAAAATAAAAAGGGAACTTGGCAATATGTCGACACATAAACTGGTCGACACCTCCTGTCGCCATATTTCCACACCAGGTGTTGAAGAACGTCGATAACGCACATCTTTGAAACTGGTCGACGGATTTATGTCGAAAAATTTGAGATCCGTTTTTCGCTGTATTTCAACAACAGGAGTTGAACATGAGCTAAAAACACCCCTCTTGAAACTGGTCGACTGCTAAACGACGACAAAAGGGTTGTTTGGCCACTACCTGTCCTCAGCCTTGGTCCCATGGGGTCTTTCAATCCGAGGATTAAATGAAAAGTCACATTTACGTTTCTAAACTGTTATGTGATCGTGTTATGAGACCACGAAACTATACACTTCATTCTGATCTACACATCCAACTAATCTGCATTTTTACTAAGGGATTGGCTACTTGTTGTTATGTATTTTTGAGATGCGAGCTTGCGAGCATCCAGACCACCAAACTATACACTTCATTCTAACCTACATGTCAGGTATACGAAGGATGTCGATGTAAATATGTCGACGTATCCCCATGGTTGACTTGGACGACCTTTTTCAACAAGGGGTGTTGAAAGTTGTCGACTAGTCGATGTATTTTTGTGTCGCCATATTTCCAATGCCTGTGAAATCGACATTGGTCAACCCTTGGTGTTGAAAGATGTCGACACGGCTTCTTGCCCGTTTGTCGACCAGTTTATGTGTCGACATATTGCCCCCCATCCAATAAAAAACATAAACAAAAAATCATTGAAGATGCTTGGGCGCAAGAACATATATATTAGATAGTAATTTTGATGAAATGATCATCAATACTGCAGATACTGACAGCTCCAGTTCAGAATTCGACTCCGGTAGTGATGGAGATTATTCATTCTCGGATGACAACCTGAATGACGAAAGTGACGGGTGTTTTCCATTAGTGGATGAATAACGTTATTAAAAAATATTGTTATTTATATTTTTGCTAAAATGTTGTGAAAACAGCTAAAAGGTATTGAAAAAGCTATAACAAACCCGAACGGGATAACATACACTGAAATCTTGTTAATTTTTAATGATTTCATTGAGCTGCTGTTTCGATGATTTGAATCTTAGTAGGTGATCCGAATATTGCGAGAACGGTTTGATTTGTGAAGCGGTGGTTAAATTATTTTAATAGGTAATTTCTATACTTTACACTCTAGGAAGCTGTAATTTCGTATGTAGCCTCTTTAGAACATTTACTTGACGATGCCCAGGGTCCGGATCAGCTTAGTGGCTCTTAGAGCTTGCATACGAGTCTGCAACACATACGATTCTGCAACCGTTTTAACGATTTTTTTAACGGTTTTTAACGCTTTTTTCGTTTATGTGCCAAAGTAAAGACATAAAATGTCAAAAACAAAAGCAAACAAACAAAAAAAGTTAAAAAATTGAAGAAACAAAAGTAATAATTTTCGCAATCTCCTTGTGATTGTACCTCTTCACAAGGTAATCAAACGCGGCAATCATTCAACAATCCCACTCAATTTTCCATGCCCAGGCTAACAAAACCGTATCGGAGAAAACACCTCTGAATATTGACGGCGCACAAACATTTTCAACCCGGCAACCTTTGCAACGCGCTAAATAAACGACGGTCCCATTTCCCCACTCAATAATGCACCTTTCAAAGATCCCAACGCTCCCCTTCCACCTAATTACTTCTAGCATTAGTGGAATTTTCTCCCATTGATAAAAAACCGTTTAAATAAGAGAAAACTTTTGGGTCCAACCTCTAAGCGAGACTAATTGAAAAGCTCTCCATATTTCAGAGAGCCAGTGAAACGGGCGCCAATTGTATTTTTAATTCGGGAATTCATTTCAAGTGGATGATTATATTTGTTCTGATTCATCAACTATGTAATTGTTTACGATTAATTAATTCAGTCATTTCTGTTTTTAAAACTCCTTTCCACCAGCGCTGAGGATATTTGTTTCCATCTATTTACTCTTTATTAAAATGGGGATAGCTGGATTGCAGTAATATGAGGGATATATATATAAGAGAAACGTTAAACTCTAGGATTCGTTTCAGAATACCTCAAAACTTTCAATGAAGACAATTTTCAAAAATTTTGATTTTAAAAGTTTTCCTATCCATTGCAATAGCTTAATTTTCTACAAAAATTCGCTAAAACGGACAGCACCATGTGAATCAGCGTTGAAAAACAATGAAAATTCATGTACTACACTTGCGGTTTACCAGAATCCATGCGTTGCACAATTTAGGTAGTTAGCCAACAAATCAAGTGATGGGCAGGAGGGGAGGGGGGGGGGAATCCTTGAAATTTTGCGTAAAATCTAAATCTGCAATAAAAAAAGGGGTTCCTATTTGAAAAGACAAAATAATTGCGCTGAGTTGTGGAATGTCGCAATGCGCAACGTGGTCATATTTGAAATCCTAGGAAAAAATCATGAAGAATTAAGAAAGAAGTTTGTTCTTCTTCAAATACCTCGAAAAATAAATATTTTAGGAGGGGGAAGGGGCTATATATATATATATATATATATATATATATATATATATATATATATATATATATATATCTATGAGGAGGCTGTTAGGCGCTCATAGTATATAAACTCGTGGCAAGGAGTGTATCTACGGGGAGACTGTTGAGCGCTCCTGCCTGTTAGGCGCTCCCTCAGTATATTTTATCCACGGAGAGGCAGAAAGGCGCTCATTTCGCCTTCCCACTACCAAAGGTATCACTAGCTTCTATGTACTGTTGGGAGCTCTCAGAAAGTGGCGATAGGGGCTTTTGTTTATCAAATAGTTGACTGAACGTTGAACTAGAATCAACTCCAGGTAGAATCAACTCCAAAACCTAACAATTTCTTTTTTTTCCAATTCGTAAATTGAACCTAACTATTGCTGATATCGAACTTCTACAACTCGGATGTAGATATATATCTAACATTATTATTGTTTATAATTTTTTTCTTTCATAAGTTAGGGATGTATGTATGTTAGGAATGGGTACATAAATAGGTAATGTACATAATTACTGAAAAACAAACGCGACACATTAAGCTGACAAAAACATAAGGTACATGAAAAATTTATAATTGTGAAAATAGACACATTTCTTCCGACCACTTATAATTATTTCAAATAGGCAATAAAAATAGTATTACATTATCTATATATTTTCGATGTAGGATGCCTTATTGGCATCCGATAAGTTTTTTTGAAGATAGTTTTTTAGTGCTCCTAATTTACGGATGTGAGCCCCTGGAGCTGGGGAGAATTAGGTTCCTACTTGCATTTTATTATCTTATTTTCTTGAGAAAAAAAAAAAAAAAAAAAAACAATGTAAGTTCAATAGACCTTGCTACATTGGCTAGATATTGACTACTTTATATTTATAGATCAGTGAATTGAGTAGTTTATTGATCTGAATGGTCGCATTGCAAATAAATTCCCTCTATCCATACATGATACATACGAATAATCATTTATATGAATCACTGATAGGAGAACTATCGAAAACCGCTAAAGCGTCTCATGAACTTATCCCTCTTCAAAACTGATTTTGCAGAAAGCGCGGCCCTATCATAAAACGAAGAGCCTAAAGGCGCAGGGGGGGGGGGGGGCAACCTGGGGCCCTCGGGCAAACAGTGGCCTGCGACACCTTTCAGCATGGCCCGTGGCCAGCTCGAAAATGTTGTCAGAATCCAACTTTTCGACATCTTCAAAAGTTTGCTCAGAATCCGGAATATTTAAAAAAAACGCTGCAAATTATTTCACAAAGGTTTATTATTTTTTCAATTGAGTTTGATCGTAGTTTTAGTTGGCTAGCGTACGTCATAAGGCCCGTCCAGACTCCTCGGCGTGTCCTACTTCGAATTGCCACAACCTATACTTCTATAATTATATACGCATGTTTATATTTTTAGATTTGAGCTCCTATCTATTCAAATAGTTATCGCCTTAATAATATCATTATCTAAGTACGTACGAAAAGTCGAGAGGATATGTTATTAAATATGCGTAGGAAAATCTTTGGTATTAACACACAAATATGACCTTGAAAAAAACATATTCATGCCTCGAAGGAACGCCGGCGCCGTACCCACCACAAGGTGCCGCGGCGCCGGAGCCTCCTCTCACTCCACCCCACCCCCCCGCTCTCCACCCCCCCTCTCCACCCACCGTGACCCCCTGCCAAGCGTGCCAGGCGTGTGCGCGTCGAAAAAGACCCTTTTTTTGCCCGTTTTTGGCCCATAGCATCTATGCGAGTAAAGCAATCAGGATGGTTAAACGTTAGGACCAACTAGACCCCAAATGGAGTCTATGTGCGAAAGAACAGGTTTTTTAAGTCAATTCTTAGGCCTTTTATGGCCCGGACGGCGGACGGCGAACGGCGGACGGACATTTCAAATTTGGATTCTACACACCTTGAAACGTGAAGTGACAAAGTTTGAGGGGGGGTTATAAAAATTTTTTGCTACACGATCACATAGGCTTATTATTGGAAATAATAAACC
Source organism: Adelphocoris suturalis (assembly GCA_030762985.1). NCBI lineage: Eukaryota > Metazoa > Arthropoda > Insecta > Hemiptera > Miridae > Adelphocoris > Adelphocoris suturalis. The sequence goes on along the minus strand of CM061050.1, from coordinate 34,220,399 downwards.
AAATCTGTTGTTCAAAATCCCGATTTCTATTGATAATATGTATTGTATTATAATGTTGGAAATTTTAATGAAACTGAATTAATGTCGCATGCGGTCCACGAACATAGATTGATTCGGGAAACTAGAAGGCAACTGTCGGCTAGTGCTAGAGAGGAAAGGCGGCGTGATCAATGGGATTAGTACGTACCTCTCTTTGACTGACCCTGGCGGCAAAAGACAAAACAAAAAAGTCCAGTCATGCAGCATGACAGCATGAGCGAATTTTTGAAGAAATCTTCGACATTTCAGATCTTCGACATGAGATCTTCGACATGAGATTTATGTACGTACGTGCTAGTACGTACATAAATAGAACTTCTTCATAATTCCATGGCTGATATTTTCTAAGCCACAGTCAGTATTAAAGCTACATCAAGTCCTAAAACAGTTGAGCGTAAAACATTAAAGAGAGCGACCGAGAGAATCGGAGGACGGATTTTTTTTTTTTTTTTTTTAACAAGCACCTACTACCTACGTTTTAAACAGCATGGTTCTAGGATTGGTTATACAGGGATACTTCCATGAGAGTAGTTCAATCTGAATTTGGACAATGTTTCATGCAAATATTACCGATTTTTACAACTAGCGAACGGCATCATTTCGATTTTTGACTGATTTTTAAACTTTAAAACTTTTGAAAACTTGATATATATTCTTATAGGAAATTTTACGCTGATTCCGAATATACCACATGTTAGTATGCTGAAAAAATTATTTCGCACATGAAATCGAAAAAAAAACAGGCTATTTTGAAATTTTTGACTACATTTTTGAAAATTTCAACCCGAAGATGTAATCCGATCATGCTGGCCAACGAACTTGAACTTTCGTTTTGTGTCCTTAACATTTTAAAATTTGTTTGAAGTTTCTAGCAAAATTCTACGAACAGTTATCGTCTGGAATGACACATACATACAAACATAAAAAAATGCGTTAAGCAAATCGCAAAAAACAGGCTATTTTGAAATTTTTGACTACATTTTTGAAAATTTCAACCCGAAGATGTTATCCGATCATGCTGGCCAACAAACTTGAACTTTCGTTTTGTGTCCTTAACATTTTAAAATTTGTTTGAAGTTTCTAGCACAATTCTACGGACAGTTATCGTCTGGAATGACACATACATACATATATACATATATACATGTATACATTTTTTTTTTTTTTTTACAAAACTCCCCTCAAAGGCGGAGGGGGCACACCATTAAAATTAAAAATAAACAAATAAAATAAAAAGTGGGGAGGACGCCCAGGTTTACCCGACGCCGGCTCTAGGGATAAGGGAAATTGCAGGACGAGAAGGAAGAATGGGATGAAAGGAAGTGCCCCTATAAAACGACCACCAGTTCAAGTAAGAACCCCTCAGGACGCGGGTGGTGATACCACGGAGTATTCCTGCTGAGATGCCCAACTCAAGTAACTCCGTGGCGCTTTTCCCGCACCACACCCCGCGCCATGACAAGGTCGCAGCCATAACCTTGATGTTATTAGGTGCCACTCCTTTTAGCTCAGATATCGCTCGCCGCAGATCATTTCTATCATATTTACTTATCTTAGCCCGCCAGGTCTGCTCCATGTCCACGCTGCCACTGACAACCTGGACATCCAGGATTATAGCAGACCCATCGGGCTTGACAGCAACGATATCCGGCGACATACATACATACATACATTAAAAAATGCGTTAAACTTCAGAATATGATTCAGAATAGCCTGAAACGGATTTCTGCATGAAAGTTTTTCAAAAATTCACATTCTACAAATTTTGAGGCGAGAGCAATAGCTTAATTTTCTTTAAAAATTCGCTAAAAGAGCATTCTCATTTATTCCCTAAATCAATAGACACGTGTACACCCCTATTTTCACTACTGTCCTCCACCTTCCTTCTTGATCTTTTCCCTCACTTCTATTCCATAATTCATTGCCATTCCTTATCTTTCTCATTTTCATCATACTGACAGCTTGTAAGTACGATTTTATAGCCTTGTGTAAATCATTTCTCACTTACCACTAAAATGAGTAAGCGGAAATCATAAAAGGAAGATGGAGCGAGAGTGGGAAGAGCGGTATTATTTTACGGAAGTGAACGAACCTAACGAAACTTATATGTTTGATGTGTGGGGATGATTATCGATATGCATAACAATTATAATTTGGAAAGTCTTATCTTGAAAAATCATCCTGAATTTGATTTCAAGTATCAGGTTGGTTCTATCTTGAGTACGGGTTTTATCGAAAAAAGCCTGGCAGGTTGAGTGAGCAATATAGCTTCCTCACTTATGGTAACATGGACTCATTTATAGATCAGTTAGTGACCAAAAATGTATTGAATTTGTAGTTAGGGTATGTAAATACGCCACCATACGATATAGAACCGTTCTGGGCCTATCCTCTTCAATCGAAATCAGGCTGTTGGATTCGGAGAAATACACTTTTAAGGAAATTCACGTTTGCGAATGAGCACTCACTCGAACTGATCTGATGGCCATTCATTAAATTTGTAAGGAACCATTCAGGATGTAGCCCGCTCAACCCCAGAAAATTTAATTGAAATTCGCCCAATAGTTTCGGAGTTATGTTCCTGACAAAGACTTTTACGTTTGCGCATGCGCAGTAGCCATTACTGGTCCGATTGAGATTAAACCTATAAGCAATGTCCTTGGGACCATTCTTAAACTACCCACCGATTTTCGAAACATTCGGGCCATTAGAAAGGGAGGAATTAATGTTAATAGAAATACACATTTGGGCATGCGCAAAAGCCCCTATTGAACCGACGGTGATGAAATTTATAGGAGACCATCTGGGGTCAAGCCCGCATAACCCCTGTGGCTCAATAGTTTCGGAGTTATAGCTCAGAAGTCAACATTAGAAATTTCAATGTTTCAAAATAGGTAATGAATAATTATAATTTTCATATTTATATGAAAGTGCCCACTTGCATGAGGTAGGTAGCAATTTATTCGATTTCAAAATCCTAAAGTGTTTGACTATGTGATTAAGCACTGAAAAAATAAAAATTACCAATATTTCCATTAAAATATGGAATGAGGTCAGTTTAAACAAGTTTAAACTCATAAAACTAAATTTGTTAGACGAGGGAAGGGTCTGAAATTGAAAACGGCTTGAAATATTTCACCCAGACTGGCACACTGCAGTCAGATGATGGGGTTCACACTCATATCCTATATTTATAAAATGTTAGTTTCTACGTCTGTACGTTGATTAAAATCATTAAATTTTGCGTTCCTTTTTCTTTTCGTGGTTTTTGAAGATGATTGGTACCGATTCTCAATTTTTCTGTCCGTATGTCAAATCACAGGAAAAATACACAGGCTTTAAATCTGACTCATGGAGGGTTTTTTGGGGAGAAGGTGGGTTGGAATGGGGTATATCGGACATCACTGAACAAACCGGTGGTTCGAGAGGTCGAATACGATTACGCTAATTTAAATCACAGTCCAGTTGAAAATTTCCAAATCCTAGCCATGTGTTTGAAGGGGAAGTAAAATTTAAACCTCAACTTTTTACAATCCATAACATGGCTTTACAGAAATTTATAATACAAACAAATAAATTAAATTAAAAAGAGGATAGGGAGAATAAATGGGGTACCTTCGACATTACTGAACAAACTGGATATATGAATGAATATGTTTGTATCAGTTCAAGTTAAATCACAGGCTGCTTGAAATTTTTCTAATTTAAACCATCGGGAAGATCGGGTGTTGCCGAGACAATCGGTCGTGAGTAGATTTTTGGCAGTAAGCACAATCCACGCGCTAGAAGCGTTTATGCCAACACCAGTAAATGCTGTTGCTTTGGCCATAACTGTTTCGGAGCTTATATCCATAAAACAGGAAAACGAAGCGAGCCATTCGTGTCAAATAAAGTTGAATTTCTTCTAGTACTTTCATATTTTGTAAGAGTTTTTCATGTTGAATTAAATTTGACTATTAGGAATTCATTTTCAATATAAACTAAACTTAAAACAAGAGATCGGTACATATATAGGGAGAAGTGGCTTAATATTTTAAAATTGTCAATTCCACAACTAAAACATTGTAGGAATTTTGTTTGCGAGTCCTTCAAATTAGCGAAAGTATTGTGATCACTTTATTTTGTACAGAGCCGATGTTGTTCAAAGAGCTCTTAAAAAAAAAAAAAAGAAAAAAAAAAAAAAAAAAAAAGCGAGTGTTAAATAGTTTTGATTTTGAAGAACCACAAATTTTCACCTTCCAAAAATGATCGCGTGGTTTCGGCACCTACGTTGAGATGAGGTTTAATGTAATTTTAAGATTCATAATTTAAAGCCGTGACTATTATATATTCAAGTAAAAAGCCATTTTTTCAGTCCCTTCTATTAAAGTCACTCTATAGTTGCTAATGAAAAATAATTGTCTGTCCAACTTATATTACAGGCCCATCGTAATAGCATCCGTCTGTAATAAAGACAAGTAGGGGAAGTAGTGGGAAGCCTCGCACCAGATGTTTATTATTATTCCTCAACGGTCCACGCTCGTTAAACGATTCTGAAAATTGGAAGCACTATTAGTAAAATTTGCGCTCTTCAGTACTAGGTACCAACGTAGGCTCTTCAATGCTACTTCCTATATATAATACGTAAATTACTATGTTAATAATCATACTAAACGTAATCATTACAGGATAATATTAATCTTAAACGTTACAGCTTGATAATCATCTATTGTAATTCTACGTAAGTTCTACAATGCTTTCGAAAGTTTTTCTGGGAAGTATCGTTGAACAACTTGCATATTTAGAAACTAAATTAGGTAAAGATATCTCACACACACACCGCCAAACACACACACACACACAAGCAAACAGACTTTGGTACCTACTAACTTGAATGTTTTCCCTTTGAATTGTTTTTCCCCTTACTACGACAAGGAGGCCGAGTACTCGAGTTCCAGTCTGCCTTGTTTTTCTTTCCAGAGTATTTGGTTTCTCTTTTTATATTTTCAGCACACACCAGAAATATCAAAATGAAGCGATGGTATGCGTTTTCGGTACAACAAGCTTTAAAAACAGCATTTCCGAATGATAGGTAGGTAAATTCCTTGACTTTCGTTTCCGCGTCTATCTACGGTAGCAAAAGCATTGGGTTCATTTTTTTTTTTTTTTTTTTTGCTTCATAATCAGAATTTCCTCTCGCATTTTACGTCAAATATCCCCCCCCCCCCCCCCTCACGACAATTTTCGGTTCCGTGTCTGTCTGTTCTTGTGTCCCAAGAGTTTTTTTCCTTTTTTCAGTTTTTGCCTCATAAGTACCATATTTTTCATCCAGTCTTGATGAAATTTTCTGGGATTATACGGAATTTTCATGGAAAACCATTGAAAACTATCGTGTTTCGAATTTATTGAAATTTCAGGCCTTCTATAGCACCTCTTAAAATTAGGTGATTTTGATAAATAGATTTCTGGATCATCCTGACTTGGAGCTCGATTTATGACGAGATTTTTATAAATATCGGTCAAGTATTTCTGGTAAAAACCACACAGACGGCGTATGGCGGACGGACGGATTTTTTTAAACTCAATTTTCGGAATCTTCGTATCATGAAACGTAAAACAGCAAATTTTGAGAGGGGGGTTAAACATTATTCTTTCTTGGCCGATTCAGAAGGCTTATTATTGAAAATCAGGGAGTCGTAGTTGGGCCCGCCGTTCTTCCGAAACTTGGTGTTTCGCTTTTCCACCGGTGGTGTCGAGTGCCTCTACATACGGCCCAACTCAAAACAACCGTTGGAAAAGTACTCATTTCTAATTTTCACTGTCTTTTGAGGAAGTTATGGTTATTTTAGTGATATATAGTTGAAAACACTAGAAATTACATCTTGATTCAGGTTTATTATTGAAAATCAGGGAGTCGTAGTTGGGCCCGCCGTTCTTCCGAAACTTGTTGTTTCGCTTTTCCACCGGTGGTGTCGAGTGCCTCCACATACGGCCCAACTCGACACAACCGTTGGAAAAGTACTCATTTCTAATTTTCACTGTCATTTGAGGAAGTTATGGTTATTTTAGTGATATATAGTTGAAAACACGAGAAATTACATCTTGATTCAGAAGGTTTATTATTGAAAATCAGGAAGGCGTAGTTAGGCCCCCCGTTCTTCCGAAACTTGGTGTTTCGCTTTTCCACCGGTGGTGTCGAGTGCCTCCACATACGGCCCAACTCGACACAACCGTTGGAAAAGTACTCATTTCTTATTTTCACTGTCATTTGAGGAAGTTATGGTTATTTTAGTGATATATAGTTGAAAACACGAGAAATTACATCTTGATCGTTGATCATGTTGAAGTTCCTGAATGAGACTCTCGTAACCCAAGGTGAATTTCGATGTTGTCTTAACAACTACCCTACCAAGTTCCCTTCTTTCTTCTACCACCACATTTATTTCTATTGAAATCTACAGAAATCAAGTTAAACTGACTGTTTTTTGTGAGAATAACCCATGTATAAATTTCTCCCTTGAAGGGAAAAACAATAGATCATGGATATGTAGTTGTAGACATTACTTTACACTCTGTTGGGATGTTGGGAAAGTAAAAATGGACATTACTTTCCACTCTGTTGGGATGTTGGGAAAGTAAAAACTCCCGCGCTACTTTCTTTCCATGCTAAAACAGTAGTCTAAGTCGGTTGTTGTAGGTACTTCATTGCGGTAGTACCTCATTGATTTCTACCTAGCCTTCACTTTTCGAGTTAATAATAATTTTAAGTGCCGTAGCGTTGCATTTTGTGTGGAGAGAAAAAAAAGCTCGCACCGTAAGGCTGTAATTTCCCGATGGGCCCGTTTAAATGGGACACCCTGTATGAATGAGAATATTGTTTGTTTTTTGGTCCGAAGTCACTGGCCAAACGGCTCAACAGATCTTTATGCGGGCGGGCGCGAATTGACAAGCAAGTTCCTGAATAGAACTTAGGCTATATCAGAATCCTCTAAACTTCCTTTTTCATCAAGAAATCGGCTTTCCCTAACGGTGTCGCCCGAGTAAGCAACTTCGTATTTAAGGAATAACCCACAAATTTGACTTTGGCAGTGAACATTTTTAATCAAAATTATGGCGAGTATGGTTTGCTGGAAAGAAATTTTCGCTACGATTCCAACGAAACCAAAACGATTCTCGTTCGTGAGGTGGATCTCAGTTTATACGTCGAAAAGGGTCGTCAAATATAGATATCAAAAACAACTCATGAACCCTGGCGACAAATTGTTTACTAATATTATTTTTTTGTTCCAATGCGTAGACATTGCATTGAGCAATAAGTGAGTAGCCACGTGTTAGAAGGTAATATTGAGTAATAAAATTTGAGTTTAATTATTGTAACATCAATTTAACACCCACGAAGTGATAAAAGTGAATGTAAATTATAAATGTAGCGTGCAGGTAGCCACCTTGCGATTGATATCTGTGTGCGCACATCCGCCAATTTTTCTGAGTAAGAATGTGAGAGCCACCCAGATTAGCTAAGCGAATTCTGAAACTGATTTTCTCCCTATTCTACCTAATACTGAATTTCGAAATGGAACGTCTTTGGCTTTACGGGGTAACAATGAAAAGGCGCAGATCTCCTGACTCGGAGGCTAAATGTAACAATTTGCATTACGCTTCCTATTTAATTTGAATAACTCAATTGAAATGGAGCCTGTAAGGAACTACGACGGAATTACAAAGACAGGGTATGAAGCCATTCATATTTGCTGCCCGACCTGAAACTCTAATTTCATTCGTTTTTAACTTTCGACGGTGATGTTCGAAAGGAAGCTTTGATGAGTTGTAAAATTCATTTTCTATTCAATCAATGACGTTGAAATTTGAAGTAGAGCCTCTTTGGAACTAGTGGAAAAGTTTGACAATAAAGGGAGCATATAGTATGCTCTGGGGCTTTCGAATTTCTGACTTCGATGGGTTTTTTGCAAAACAAAACAATTAAATTGCCATTTTACCCGGTGTAACCGTAATCTATACACCTTCAACCTGACAACAAGCAGTTAATTTGAAATGGTACCTAATCACCTTCTCTAAGCGATTAATAGCTGTGCACTCGCGACTGCGTAAGTTTCTGGGTAAGAATGAACGAGCCACCCAGATTCGCTGGGCGCGCTCTGAAACGTTAACTCTTTCCTTTTTGACCCAAGATAATTAAATTTACATTGGAAGCTCTGTGGGACTACGGAGTAACGATGAAAAGGTATGGAGCCTCCTAGATCAGCTGAGAGCTTTGAGGCTGAATCCTTTCCTATTAGATCTGCGATACTGACATTTAAATGAAGCCTGTCAGAGACGACTGGGTACAAGTGAAAAGAGGCATGGAGTTACCGACATCAGCAGAACGAGTTAAGGCACTCGAATGTCTTACTTCGATAGATTGTTTTTGCAAAACAACAACACTAACATTAACTCATGACCAGGTGTAGCAGCAATCTTTACATCTCGAACCGGCCAACGCCCGGGAAATCGGCTAGTTATAATCTATATAAACCAAACTTCGTTAGTTATCTTTTCATAATACCCAATTCCCTAATTCATTTATATATTAATGTGTAACAATTTGAAATCAAAATAATTGAATTATTGGGTAGTGTTAGTAGTTTGAATATATGTAGGTAAATTTCCAACTCTATTACACCTTCTACACACGCGCTGATAAAATTCGATGAACCAAAATCGGAATAGATGAACGTGAACAAACTATTGCTTCCACACTACCGAAGTTGGGAAAGCTTTGTATTCGTGCAGGAGGTCAAAAATTTGTTTGTCCTCCAAAATCAGAATTTCCTCTTATTTTAGCGAATTTTTGAAGAAAATTAAGCTATTGCTCTTGCCTCAAAATTTGTAGAATGTCAATTTTTGAAAAATGTTTATGCAGAAATCCGTTTAAGGTTATTCTGAATCATATTCTGAAGTTTAACGCATTTGTTAATGTATGTATGTATGTATTTATACAGGGTGTCCCATCTATACGGGCCCATCGGGAAATTACAGCCTTACGGTGCTAGCTATCGAAAAATTGAACTGGACCTTTTTTATAGTATTTCAACTCAGTTTCACGATGCGGAAGTCTGATTTTTATTTTTCCATGTTTTAGGGTCTCAAATTATTGATTGAAACTTACGGTTTCCTCTCGACCCCCCTTTTTTATTGATTTTTCCGATTCTAGGTTGAATTTGGAACAGAAAAGGCCTCCATGAAATTTTCTTTTTGGGGCTTCGTTTCTGAGTTATTCCACTTTTTGCGAAATACAAAAAATCGCCGATTCCTTTTAGACATTACCAACACTTTCTCACTATTTTTATCTTCAATTTTTGAGATGTTCACCACACTTTTGAAATCAGCATTAAACTATCTATCATCAGACCCCAGCGTCCATAATCAACAATCACCATCAGGGGGATGACATTACACTTGAACCGCTTACGATTTAAACAAAAATTTCCAAATCGTTGTTTAAAAAAAAAACCCCCCTCAAACTGTTCAGTACACACTGAATCACTGTTCAGAATACAGTTTAAAAAATGTACCACAAGGAGACTTCCAGTCAGTTGTGTTGTGATAAATCGAAAATGCCACCTGCTCCTTTTGCAGCTGAAGTTTTTCAGCATACAACATGTGGTATATTCGGAATCAGCGTAACATTTCCTATAAGAATATATGTATCGAGTATACAAAAATTTCAAAGTTGAAAAATCAGTCAAAAATCGAAATACTGCCGTTCGTTAGTTGTAAAAATCGGTAATATTTGCACAAAACTTTGTTTCATACATATATCAATACAAATTTCAATACAACTAACGTATAATAACGTGTGATTTAAGAAAATTCGCTCATACGATCATGCTGCATGACTGGAACTTTTTTCCGTTTCACAGGTTCCCCATCAATTTCGGTTCCGTGCCTGTCTGTTGGTCTGGCAATGGTCAATTTCTTGTCCCAGGCAAAACTGTACGAAATCGCAATCCGATTGTGATGAAATTATCAGGGATTCTGAATAAGAAACGAGTCGGCAAATATTGATTAAATTTTTGGAGATTAGGCTGTTTAGCCTCAGTAGACGGTGTCCTATAGGACGGCACATACCCAAGCTACGAACTCATTTATCATTTTGGTCACTAGCTGATCTCTAAATATGTCGATATTAATATAATTGAGGAAGCTATAGGTACTGCCAATCTTGGCAGACTTTTAGCGAATTTTTGAAGAAAATTAAGCTATTGCTCTCGCCTCAAAATTTGTAGAATGTGATTTTTTGAAAAAATTTTATGGAGAAATCCGTTTCAGGCTATTCTGAATCATATTCTGAAGTGTAACGCATTTTTTATGTATGTATGTATGTATAGTATATGTATGTATGTGTCATTCCAGACGATAACTGTCCGTAGAATTGTGCTATAAACTTCAAACAAATTTTAAAATGTTAAGGACACAAAACGAAAGTTCAAGTTTGTTGGCCAGCATGATCGGATAACATCTTCGGGTTGAAATGTTCAAAAATGTAGTCAAACATTTCAAAATAGCCTGTTTTTTGCGATTTGTTGTGCGAAATAATTTTTTCAGCATACTGTGGTATATTAGGTATCAGCATAAAATTTCCTATAAGAATAGGTATGTATCGAGTTTTGAAAAATTTCAAAGTTGAAAAATCAGTCAATAATCGAAATAATCGAAGATTTCTTCAAAAATTCGCTCATGGGGTCATGCTGCATGACTGGACATTTTACTCACAAGGGCGACTGAGGATCGGGCTGCCGAAATTCGGGTCTGAAGTTGGACCGGAGTGATATATCTATCATAACTTCTGTAGGTAAAAGTGCTGCTCAGTTTTTGAAGGAGCTACCATTATGTAGGAGCGCCGTTCAGCCTCTGTGGTAGTTGAATAGACGTTAAAGAAGGAGCTTGTAACAGAATCTAAAATAATGTGATGAGGAGCGCCAAACAGACTCTGAGAAGGTGCAATAGGCGCTCCTTCAGGGAGCGCCTAACAGTGTCTGGAAGGGTGAAATAGGCGCTCCTCAGGGAGCGCCTAACAGTGTCTGGAAGGGTGAAATAGGCGCTCCTCAGGGAGCGCCAAACGAGAGCGCATAACAGTGTATAGAAGTGAAAATGAGCGCCTAACGGTGTATTCATAAATCTATATATATATATATATATATATATTTTTTTTTTTTCCTCGGATTGATTATAACTAAATACCCTTGAATTAGTTTCTTATGGAGTTCTACAGCTCAAAAACTATGGGGGGACGGTGTTTTAGGGTATAAGGAATTTAGGTGCCCCCCCCCCCCCCCCCCCCAGAGGTGCAATGGGGGCCTAAATCCTCATAAAAAGGTAGAGGAGAGTAACAGGCATCCCGTCAGAGAGATACCACCCCTACTAATACCTTTTAATGAGCCATGTTCGGGGAAGGTTGATTTTCCTGTCACCAGGAATCCATCCGACGCCAAACCAGCTGTCTAAAATGATCGAGTACAGCGCGTGGTTCCCATTGATTCCTCAACGGGACGCCGACAGCGCTATCTCTGGTGCTCTGACGGGAGCTTGATGGGCCTCTCAGGGGGTAACTCTGTTACAAGGGGTTCATTAAAAAATGTAAATGGTCACAAGAATTGTCCATCCCTCAAAAACTGGAAAATCGGCGAAATCATTGAAATTTAGTCGTCAACTACAACCACGGTAGTAATCTGATCCGGCACCCCTGAAGTATATGAAAAAATGGATTTCATCAGCCCAATTAGAAATAGATTTTTTTGCACACTTGTGTAATTGGATTATGTTGGATTATGTTACTTAACTTACTTAAGTAGGTATTTATAAAATGTAATTATCACTGGTATTTATGACTATTATTTCACTGTCTATAACTATATATAATTATGTTAAACGCCTCAAACGTTTAACACCTCCTCAGATGTTGCATTCAGCTCGATGAGCCTGCAGTTGGCAATTCAAAGGAACGAAACCCACAAAAAACTCCACATATGTCGTGAAAACTCTCGAAGAACTGACCCTCAGTCCCGCACCCCATAGAAATTATAGCAATTTACCGACACAAATTGTCGAGAGGGGAAAACGTTCTTTATATAGCTGATCGTTTGGTGGGTTTGGGGGAGAAAAAATAAGCCCGCGTCTATTCCGGGATGAAAGCGGTCCGCTTGAGGAGGCGAGTTTCTGAAGGAGCAAAAAACTCCCAAATATAGTAACAGAAGTGAGGAAGTAAACTGTTTTCAGGGCGTTTAAAGTAAAAGACGCATATGGGACGGGATGGTATACTACACGTGATGCGATCATTGAAGTGTTTAACGGTTATTTTATGGACAGGATAGTAAAATGCGCCATATGGGGTAGAGCTTAGTAGGGAACATGTGACAGGAGACTTCAAGCTGCTTTCCTGAAGATATCACTAGTGGGTCCTCACAAGTTTGTAAAAAGTAGAATATACATACTAAATCATTTATTGATCAATAATGGAATCGATAGTAAACAATATAGCAAAGAAAACTTTAAAAATAAGCTCGTCCCAAAGATGAAAGTCAAAACTAAGAAAATTCCAATACTGCAATAATACTGTAATTTCTTGTGAGCTGAATGCTCTCGATTCACAACTGCATCCCCAACGAAAGAGCGGGTTCCTGGAACCCCAACATATCTTCACCTGATATCCACTTTTCAGGTGAAGTATATTCAGTAGAATATTCGGTTAACATCTGATGTTGTGAAACCGAAAAACGTCCGCAAAGTTGGGCGTGTAGCTATCCACAGCATGAATGTATAAATCATTGAAATGTTTTAAATAAACTTAAAAGATTCTTTGGCGAGTTCTTGTTACAAGGATTTGACATTAGCGCAAGTTCAGCAGCTACTAATGGTACAATGGTGTTGAAATATATAGGATGAATTAATCGTATTTTCCCAACTATCTTCCGAATTTGAGCGAGATCGGACTAAGGCGTGATAAAATTAAGCTTAAAGTAATATATGTTTGCGTATGAATCAAAAGAAGTATTGATTTGGACAGACTGAAACTAATAGGGGACTATCTCCAGTCTACCCCTCACGTTTCCTGAAAATGACATCAATATCTGATAAAAAACAGTGGAAATTGAGCTTCCTTGAATTAAAAGGATTTGCAGACACACAACAGGCACACAGACAGACAGAAACTAGTAAACGAATTCCACTATCTGCTTTACAAGCAGATACCATGTTACATGGATATGTCTTTGATTGGGGATTTCATAACGGTTGTCCTCGAGAGTTGTAAACAAATCCTTTAACTTTAAACAAATCCCTGGGCCGCATGGCCACATCCCGACTAATTCCAACAAAACAACGGTTTACTTATAGAAATGTTGAAAATAACTGTGGAGAGAAGCCACTACAATGAGTTGTTGTTAACAGTCGACTGATGTCAAGAGGATGAAAATGTTTCCTATGGAGTGGAGTAAATGATGCTATTGCTTTACGTTAAGAATATTGTAACCGGCTTATTGAAATTGTTTATAGTCCAATCAACTTAGTTTAGGAATGTAGCCAGGTACGTAAGGAGGGGGAAATTGGTAGCTTGAGATGTGAACATTTATCACATAAATCAAGCGCTTTCCAACGAGTGACGAACGATTTCTGTGCGATGAAAACTGCGGAAGTTCCATTCCCCTAGCAACGGCTGGGTTGTACGTGAAAAACACTGAAATTGTGACACAAATTTTGCGTGACGGAAATTTTTGGTTGACCCCCCAGAGCAAAGACATATCCATGTCAAAAGAACGAAAGTTGTCCAAAATGGTCTCAAATTGGATGAAATTTGGATTTTGGAAGAAAAAAATTCACCTTCCGAAAGTGACAACTATACATCCTGTAGGTAGACTCAGAACCGAAATATTTCAAGTATATCTAAGATTGTATATGTCGTGAAACGTTTGGAGGATAAGCACCTTGTTATAGACAAAAAAAGAGCGCTACGAATTATTACACAAATGTTTATTATTTCTATATGTTCTATCTTGTCTATAACTATTGAATGAAGTCCATTGTACATTATCAAAATAGTCAAGGTTGCATTCGATAATGTTCAGAAACTGGCTAAGTGAGTCTAGCGAACTTGAAACTTGTGCTAAGTGAGTCTAGCGAACTTGAAACTCGTGATAAGTGAGTCTAGCGAGTTAAAAGTTGAGAAAACCAAATATGAACTTGATGGTGATGTACCTGAGCTGATCGGAAAAATAACTTATGAAACTACAAAAATAATTCGTACACGGTGAGATAGGATCTGATCATTTCGCCTTAGCAGCCACATGACAATAATCAGATCGGATGGGTGAGAAAAATTAAGCCCGGAGCAACCAGGGTACGTTGTACTCCGGTAGCGGAATGAAAGCTGTTAAAGCTTTCTGGTGGGAAGATGGAAGAGCCAGAGCAACCAGCGCAACGTCACGTCGAGAATTAGGTAGGTAAGTAGGTATGGCAATATAAGAATTCAAATTCTAATGTGATAGTGGATGCTCTGATCAACCTTCAACCAGTTTAATAACCTATCGATCTCCCAATCTGGGAGCTGCTGCCCTTCCTCTTGGTTTCACTTCACTAGCTTCTGGGTGCAACTTGAGTCGATTTATCTCTGTTTATTTAGCTATACAGGTCGGGCACGGCAAAAATAGTGGTGGTCTGTATCTCCTGTTCCAATAAGACTGTGTGGGATAAGGGTGGAAGATATAAGGAGTCTTCCAGAGGTCTATATTTATTGATATGTCTAACCCTTAGGCCCTCAGGGCATCAGATTAAAGTAGATGATAGGGTTTTCATGTATTTATCATCAAGGGAAGGTAAGTTTACACTTTGTACTAGTACAGATAACAATAAATATCATACTTTTGAATAAAAAATGTAAAATTGGGAATATAGTATTTGCAGCGCACAAGACAAGAACTATAATCAATAATAATTTTTAATGAGTACATACTTTCGGGAGAGAAGATTGAACAGCCTGCATCCCATCTGGATAAGATTTTCTTTAAGGGAAACCATAAAACAAATAGCGGCGAACTCAAGTCCATGCGTTCTCTAGTTTTTTTATGCATGGCTGCTTTCAATAATACATAATTTTTTGATAAAAGTACCTACTTGAATAACTTTTGCCTATCGGACGTTTCAGTTGTTGTTCAGTGTTGAGAATGACTGGGAGACAGAACGATTTGCCGGCGTGACATGTGCGAATCTATAGCTGTTTTTTTGAACGTAAGTTTGTCAAGAAAGGCGATTGTCCAATTATCAAACTCAAAATAGTGTAGGGAGTGTGCATTTACAATAATGATTTCCAGAAGTAGATATTTCAGTACTATGATCAGCTGATGGCTAATGGGATGGTGACATGAGGCCTAACAGTTGATGTTGATTGCTAAGTGATGAGCAGCCTAACCGCACTTCCTGGTAAGTGTTATAACCCGCAGTAATCATCCGAACCGACGAAAGTAACGAAATATTTCCTTCCAAACCTACCGGAAAGCCGCCATTCAAAGATCAAACCCTCCATCATACAACAAATATGTTAACCGGCGGTTAATAGCACCACGTACCTCTTTTCGATCTGTGAACAAACTCCCTCCAAAAAATTACTGACCTTGGTCCAATAAAAACAAGTGTAGTTAATCATGTCTAACTGGTGGGACTCTCCTATAACGTTTCTTATGTTGCCCTTCCCCCATCCAGCGAGTTATTTGAAACTTTAACTAGAGATGATTGCTGGTTAACAACTCCCAGATGAAAAAAAGGCCTAGGCCGTAACCATCGCTTGAGTTATGGGTTCCATGTGGACTTCAAGACTTCCCCCTTTCGAAGATTATTTGTCAGTCGTTCCCAGTATTTTTAGTTTATTAATCGTTCTTCTTATTCTCGAGACTTTTTCAACCGACGTCCACGCGTCCACGTTGACGAGGAACAGATTCTGAAGATCTAACATTGGGCTTTTTGTTCTCTAGGATCATCTATTAGTTAGGTGCAGCCTGCAACGTCTCTCGAGATAAGCCAGAGGGAGATTTCAAATCCATAATGGTCGTGTTTATTAATAGAAGAGCGGAATAAAAACAAACAACGACTAATTTTTGTCAAACTTGAGTCACTATTCAAGACAGTTGTGAGAGTTTGGAGATTGTTGAAAAAATCAATCTGTTCCCCACGATACTTTATGTAATAATATATAACAGAGATGGGCATATTCGTAATCGCGAACGAATATATCACAGAAAATCTATTCCATGAATACGAATAATTTTTATTCACATGTGTGAATACGAATAGGTACATGTGTATCTACACTCACTTCTGTCTCCACACAACTCAATACTAATACACTTGTATTCATATTTGTGAATATCAATACAGCTGTACCTACACTCGTGAATATGAATACACTCGACATTCAAATATATGTGAATACGAATACAAGTGTATTTGTATTCATATAACTTGAATACGAATATATTAGTATTCGCATGTGCAGGGCCGTAGAGAGAAAATCCGGGCCCGGGGCCGAAAATTCAAGGGCCCCTTAAAAAAAGGCTAATTATCAGGCACTTAATTTTATATTATTCCTGTAATAGATAGCTCATCTGTGCAGATTACTAGTCAGGCATCACACGAACAGAGAAAACTATAAAAAATTTAAAAAAGCTGAATAATATCGAGTCAAAACAACTAATTTTCGGCCTACTGGGCTAAGAGCCTCCAGCATGCTTCGCTTCGCGTTTCACAGACGTATCGGATGTTATCTAGGACCTACTAGGGTCCATATGCGATTTTTATCCCATAACCTTTCCAGTTTACTTGGGAAAAAAGGACAAAATAAACAAAAACAAACATAAAATATAACAAAAAATTAATTCAAAATTTGTCTAGTAAAGTGCAAACCACGCTAATGGGAGATATTTACTGAGATATCTACAAATGTTACCGTTCAATTCCACCGAAACCCTTTGGTTCATGAAGGGTGATTTTTTTAGAAAGCTTTGGATTTATTTTAAGAAAGCCACGTATTTTATAATAAATGAATAATTACCTCTCCCCTGCTTACCTCCCATAAATAATCAGCAAAGCAAAAGTAAAATTTACTATAAATTTAGATCATATAGCTGAGATAGGTGCAGATAAAGTGTTTTCCCTCCCCGGCAAATAGAATTGAAGTACCTACCTATACTTTTCGAGCTTAAGCGTGGTTAAATTGTTGCTAATTTTTGAAATTCGCAAAATTTATTTTTTCAAGCACGATAGGAAATTTAAATTTTTTCCCCATGATAACCCATACGTTTTCTTCCAAGATTTGCAGTGTACATTTCATTTAAGCAATTTTTTGTTTACCGTAAAATCGATTTCACAAAGATTTTCTAGGGGAGAAAAAGGAGCGAAAGGAGCGAAAATTGAAGTACCTAGAAGGTGAATTGCCCCTGGCATATTGCCACTGGTACATGCATATTGATAGCTAATAGGCATCGCCCAAGCTTATTATCGCATTTCCAATCATTTCTTCTTCTTCCCTATCGACTATATTTTCAACCCAAATATATATTGAATTAATTACGAGTTGTAAATAACCCGAAGAATTGCAATAATCAATAAAAGGTTATAATCAACACGTGTAGCCCCTTTTCAATCATTTCCTTGTGCCAGACAATTATTCTTCAATTAAACCTCCCAAGCAACTTACTTGAATCTTCCAGTTCCAATATTCTAGTTTTCTTTTAAAATTCACCTTCCCAGATGGTAGAATCGGCTATCCCTCGAATGAGGAGCAACAGGAGTTATGAGAACCCTTAAAAAATTCGTAAGCATACCATCAGGGTAGTTAATTGGATGCTATTAAAACGACGATAGAAGTGACGAAGATGAGTTGGAAAGAGGGATTCAGTCTATAAACACAAGCTTTATTCAGTGGAGAGACTTTTTTTGGACTGGAGAAAGAAGGCCCCGCCACATCACACTTTTGAAGGTTTTTTAAAAGAGAAAATTAGGTTCTTCAGGCAGCCCCTCCTTTCACGCCCTTGTCTTGTGTAAGGGAAGATCTTTAGAGTTCTCCTTGAACGGGATCCTTTAGTTGGTTCCCTGAACTCAAAACCTCCCTCACACCTTGAGGGACACTCGAGCGCCGTGGAACCCAGAGCTACCCGACACCGTAGGGGACCATTGATTTCCCGCTGAAGGAGGGTAGAGACGGTAATTTTAAAGGTCCCGCAGTATGAAAACACAACAACCTACCACTTGCTGTTGTCGCTATTGTGTAGACATGAGACTCATTCTTCATTATTTTCGGCTTCCCCCAAAAGGAAGGGGCCCACTCAAACAAGATGGTGCATCTCATTTCGGGTAAATTCCTCCATTGTTCAGCTTTCCAATAAGAAATGCACGAATACATTTGATAGGACATTTGAAAGGTAATGAATTTCACAGAGATTGACGAACTACTATAACGATAGCAAGCTAAACTTCATATAGTTGAAGAAACTGGATTTTTGGGCCATTTTTGAACTGGAAACTGGAAATATGGTGCATCTCATTTTGGGTAAATTCCTCCATTGTTCAGCTTTCCAATAAGAACGCACAGAGATTGACGAACTACTATAACGACAGCAGGCTAAACTTCATACAGTTGAAGAAACTGGATTTTTGGACCATTTTTGAACTGGAAACTGGAAATATGGTGCATCTCATTTTGGGTAAATTCCTCCATTGTTCAGCTTTCCAAGAAGAAACGCACGAATACATTTGATAGGACATTTGAACGGTAATGAATTTCACAGAGATTGACGAACTACTATAACGACAGCAAGCTAATCTTCATATAGTTGAAGAAACTGGATTTTCGTCGAATCGGACGCTTTGATCAACGTAAGCCGTGTAGACAAAATGAGCAAGCGCATTTGATCGACCAGGAGTCATCGTCAAAATTGGAAAAGATGGCTGAACCAACGGATCCAGCTTGAAGTCTTCAAAAAGCAGTGAAACCTACCTATACATTGATTTTAACTGGATGACATGACTCTCAGCTTTTGTATAATTTGTGTAAAATATTATTTTTGTATTTGTTTACGATTGATAATTGGGAAGAAGTTTCTGAAGTACCTCGGACGGTTCATTCATGAAATAACGGCCTCGTATCTCTCTGAAAATAATCAAAATTTCAGTATAGTTGGCCGCATGACTGTAAGATCTCTTGGGATAAGTTCTGAGGCGTATCACTGAATTTTGGAACTGAAAAACACAATATAGATACCATATTTGTGAATATGAGTCTGGAAGTTATTTAACGCAAAAATCATAACGAAATGATCCGTCTCAGAAAAGGGACCGAGTGCATTTGAGGGTTAAGGGACAGGAAACTGAAAGAAGTGGTGGAGGCAACCCCAGAAACGAATTATATAGCCTAGTGGTAGATGAAGCTCCTCTTAATGACCTTTCATCCCCTTTCCATCAGGGGGTTTTCGCTTCCCCTGCGAAAACTGCTGTTTTTGCGATTGTTTTTCAAACCACCGGGTCCCTGGGATACCAGAACCTTGATGCCTTCTCCATGGATATAACATTACGTGCTCATAAGAAATACCCTCTATTCCTTTTGTACGGATGTATTTATTGTTCAGCTGATGTACGTTGTGCGTTTTCCTCAGGTTGAAATGCGTCAGATGGTTGTGATCCTGATCGTCGGTACTGAACTCAAACATTAATATTGTCTGGTAGGCGTGGACTTTTCTTATTGTAGTGTAGAAGCAACCCCTCAAAAAGGGGAAGAGCCTTCAAAAGTTTTTTTTTTCAGAATCAATGTTTCTGCAGATCCAGCTGGATTTTACCAAAGTAATTAATTTATCGACGATTTCAAAAAATAATAGCTTAGCTTTTCACACAAATTCGACAGCAGCTAGGTATACAAACTTGGTTGTTGGGAATGATATTGGAAAACAATGCATCCAAGTTGCGCAAATGGTGGGGTGACGTGATTGTCTGCTCTACAAAGAGCGCGAATTTAAGGTACGGAGTACTTGTAGGGAGTTCAGCAGGACGTCTGCTCAGTTTACTGAACGAATACTGAACACCATAGAATTATCTCTGAATACGGCATTACACATATATAGAGTTCTCTTAATGCCCCCTTTTATTCCATCACATTTAAACTCTTACTGCACAAACATCATTCACTACAGCCCCATGCAAGGTGAGCATACCATATCAAATAACCATATATCAGCTTAGTACTAAATCGCCGAACCAAATCTGCAGAGGGAGTTAGGGTAAGCTCTTCCATTCATGAATGTCTGTATACCTCTAAGAATATGCAAATTTACGGTGTCCACATACGGATATCTGATACGGATACGGTGTCCGGATATCCAATGTGTGACATATCCGTGTCACAACGTATATGGGTGATTCTCACAGAAAAGGTCAGTTTTGAGTTTGACTTTTGAAAAAAGATAAAGTGATCGAATCGAGCTGAAAAAAATCACAGATGCTCTCTATATCGCATGTATCGAAATTCGAAGCAAATCCAAACAGTAGCGCTTTTATTAATTCAGAAAAAAAATATTTAAAAATTTAGGCGGACAGGGCGATGATGCGACCCGTTGATTCTCACCATTTGCATCACCACCCTGTCCTGGCATCATAAAAGGAAAATTTGCTATAACTGCCAAGAAACGTTAACCCTCAACATTTCAAGTCAAAAGACCGAAAAACGTGACCACTGTAGGGCGAATCCAACAAACGAAGAATGACAGAAATTCTCGAATTAGTCCTAGTAGACCTTCACAACGTTCGGCTAAGTAGATATGTGTTTTGAATGGTCAATACGAGAATATTGGATTACTAAATGCGAGAATACGGGAATACTAGAAAATCCAAAAAACATAATAGATTTGCCTTTTTCCTCATCGTCCTGTCCTCGAATTTTCAGGAGAGGACAGGTCGATGATGGACAGGTCGATGACGATTCTTCAGTTTTTCTCAAATGTTTCACCTTGTGGCAAGCTTTTTCCCAAATTTGGCATATAACATGAAACTAGTCCGTTCGGTGCACGATAAAAATACCATAAGAAAAAATTGAGTTCAAGTACTCACTTAAAAAAAGTGGACAGGTTTTTGACGATTGTGATTGACCAACCCACGGTCCAGCACACATCTGCTCCCGCTGATGACCACGAGTTGACTGAATTAAAACGAATGGTGGTTTTTCTGGTAACTGAGAAGCGCGCGAATAAAAAAAGCGGCAAAAAAACCCGCTAAAATACAATTGTGACCGCGAAAATTCGAAAAACAATATTGGACAGGTCGATGACGGCGATGCTCCGGACACACATATTTCCATCCAAATACACTTTTCTAGCGGTTCTACATTAATTTTATCGATCAGAAACGCATCTCAGAAATCATACTGATGTAGAAAAATTGAATAAAATCCAAACTCAAAAGCGGAAAGACCTGTAATTAAAGTTTGAAGTTGGGAAGGTCGCATTGGGACAGGACAGGTCGATGACGATTTGACTATATTTAGTTAATTTTCTATTTAAAGGAATAAACATAACCTAAAAATGGAAAAAAGGGTTCTAGATAAAAACCTATACTACAATTTAAGACCTTCGCCAGCTCCCAAATCCTTATTGGGTCGCCGCAACTGGTCCGGACATCACTTCTGCCCCTTTCTGTGAGAATCACCCATATACCACTAACTGATATTATTATAATACATAGTCGTCAACCAAAATAGTTAATTAAAACTTTTGTTACCTACCTACAAACCCTTGGATTCACGGCAACGTGCTTAGTAGTGGTGGAGCGGCATTATTACCATCAATAATCAGTTGAGTTTGATGAAATTTTCAGACGTCCCTTTGACAATTCCATTGCATTTTAATAGATGGAAATGAAATCTTTACCGGATTAATCGATAAGACCGGATGGATAAGGATAGAATTTATTTTCGAATGTAGGATGCTTGTCAATGGGGAATTTTCATGGTTATTTTTTAGTTGCTCGATAGAAATGTCTGATCGAGAGCTTTCCAAAAAGGTGCAATATGATGGGTATACTACCAGTAGAACGGTTCATGAAAATCACTCGCGCGATGATGTCACGGTCCCTGATAGCTTGGGAGAACCCACAGTTCCCTTGCACTACTACGTCACGCGTGATTTCCCAACCCGTTTATTGGCCAAATTAAACGCTATTTTGAGCTGATAATTGCTGCTAGGAGGTTTTCGAGTGAACCTGAATCTGAGGTCAGAAGTGTGAAATTCTAACAGATGAAAGTTCCCCATTAATCATGGTAGCTCCTGATCCAAACAGAAGGAACATCCAATGCTACCTCTGTGTAGCAATGTGCAATTTCACTTGTTTTATATTGTCATATTAGCTGAATGATCTTGAGGATAACCAGCAGTATGAAGGACGCTGGATTATTGAAAATGGCTAAAACATTAGTATCAAGAAAGCAAGTGACCTCTAGCCCTTGCCCTACTGTGTGGGCCGAGGGAAGGGGGGACGGGACCTCAGCTTCATCCACTTATGACGTAAATTCTTTTATTTACTTACTTATTTTTATTTCATCTTTTATTTTTTTCCGGTTTTTTTGTCGGAACCATTATGAGTTTTGAGTTGAAAATTTGCAAGGGGTTTTCAACAGCGCAGAATTCAAGCTTAGATTAAAAAATGAATTTAATTTATAAATGGATAAATAAAAAACGGAAACACGAAAGTTGCCCATTTGCAGTGTTTTTACTGAAACCCAATGGATAAAAGCAATTTAATATTATTGAAAGCGAAAAGGGAAGGAACGGACGAATAAAGAATGAAATAGGACAACGATAGGCCCGTTCATTGGCCTCTTAAATTCACCTGATTTTGACGTCTTCGGCGGACAAAAAAAATTGCCCATCCCTTTCCCGCTGGAGATCTTTAATTTTTTTTTCAGTTTCGGGTGAAAGCCTTTGCTAGGGGTTGTTATTCTCCAGCTCCTAAAAAAACCTTCGCAGCAGAGCCCAGGGATCCCCTACCTTCTGTCTTCTAACCTCTGGTGGGGGAATTTCTGGGAGGATTTGCCCCGAAAAAGATGGAAAGAGACGGTATCTGTTTAATTAAAAAAATTGAGCTTCCGATCGTGTTTTCCATTCCTCTCTGGGGCTTCAAATTTTTAAGCGCGGTTTTAATATTATGCTTGGAACGAGCTTCAAATTGATAATACGGAGATGAGTTATAAGGGATTTGAATTTTAATCAGTGAGTAATAATGTTTTCAGTGGTATAACATAAAGGGTATGGTAGTTTAACAACTATTTGTGTCGTTGGAATTAGTTGGGATGCGGCCCAGGGAAAAAATCAATTTATTTCATGTTGTTTATTAAGCGACGTTTCGTCCTCTTACTGAGGACATCTTCAGGATTTGGTGTGTCCAGGAAAAATATAAAAATCCGAATATAACTTCAACTGTCAAATATGTAACAACAAGTCCGTTATATTCGGATGATTATATTTTTCCTGGACACACCAAACCCAGAAGATGTCCTCAGTAAGAGGACGAAACGTCGCTTAATAAACAACATGAAATAAATTCATTTTTTTCCTTGGGCTGCATCCCGACTAATTCCAACGACACAAGTACTTACGGCCGACTAAACTACTAACATCTATTCGGAACCAGTATCGAGACAATGAAAATAGTGGTTAAATTCTCAGTAGAGGTCACAAAACATCATTCTGCAGAATTTCAATGGCTCTCACCACTTTTATGAACTTATAAGACAAAAAATTGACAACGTTTTGGTTTATTGGTTCTAATATTGAACCTGACCGAGGAAACAATTATATTACAACAGGACGTGCTAACACACGCATGTCAGACTTTAGTAGTTGACGTTAACATATATTATTAGCTGGTGAATAAATCAAATAAATACTTTGATATTAGGTAACTTGTTGGTTAACATTTCAAGAGTCACAAAATTCGAATACGCCACCCTTTGATTCTAAAAAATAGGACTTAAGTATACCTACATATTAGGATTCAAAATTGAAATCTATGCCAAGGATCACCTTGATACTTTAATATTACTCTCAACACGAAAGGATAAACTTGTATGGTAGAAATAATAACAAATACGACTCAAGTCCTTTCAATGAAGGATAGTTTTCTCGTTGTGGTTCAATCAGCCAATCAAGACAACTAGGAACACCGTACGACCTAAATATGCAGCGACCCACACTACACGAGGATAAGTGTTGGGAAGATAAAACCTGGAGATCCACCTTAATATATATAAAATATCTAGATATAATAATGCAGTCATTATGATTAAGATCATAACTACAGATACGTTTACGATGGATACTCTTGTGTATTTTGCCGTAAAAAGAAATACCGCTTCATCTCCCAAAATTCAACTTATCCGGAGAGCTTTCCAAAGTTTTGTAAGGGTACATCGCTCTATAACAAATTTCTCTCCACTTTGTGGTAAATTAGAATTCGCACCACAAATAATCTATATTTATTGCTTACATTAGGGTAAAAGCACCAATTGTTGACACTAATCCAAATGTTGACACTTCAATTTCAAAATGTAAAAATAAGGTATTGTGCCACTGTAGGTACTCGAAATTGGCGTCATTCTGCTGATAAGAATGTAGTTATTGAGGTCGGTCTCCTCCACTAGTTATAACATCCTATATAAATCATCTGGCTGATATTGAAGCCGATGACAGCTGCAGCAGATACTCCAGCAAGAGCAACGCCAACCTTGTCCCGCATCTTAGTGAGGTAAGTCAACAAATTTAGACTTTTTAAGCGAAATATTTTGAGTAAAAATTACCATTTCACATCGTCTGCTCTATGAATAACATAAGGAAGAATGCGTAAGGCATTAATACCCTCAATTTCAATAGAAAACCATGGTTTTGTTCGGTGTCATCATTAGGTCTCACGAAATAGTTTAGTGTCCTAATGTTGACACCTGTGTCAACACTAGGGGAAACAGTTGATTTGGTTGCTAAGGTGATATTTGGATTTGAATAATTTCGTAGTGTATCAGGACGCTTGAATTTTTCAATTCAACGAAGTGGAACCTTAAGTTGACATCGTCTGATCCCAATGTTGACATTCGGTTCCTAAAGTTGACATCAACTTTTTTTTTTTTTTTTTTTTACTTGCATAGAAAACGTTGTGCCGTGACGAGGAAGAGTGGTGACGAGGAAGAAGTTGGACGAATTAATGAAGGAGACATGGTTGTGGCTGTGTTGCCTAACAAAAAACGGGAAACGGATTACGTTTGCCTGGTTGTCAAAATTGATTCTGAAGATAATGCTGAAGTAACACCACTTCTTCCCTGCAACAGACTGAGGACGGTTTTTAAGCCTTCGAGCAACGGGAATCATCTCCTATCGGTCAGCAACGTACAATGCAAACTGCCCAACCACAGATATTACAGGGGCAATCCCGATAAATTTGTGTTCCCAGTTTCTGTATCTGTTCCTCTTTAATTTAATTAGGTAGGTACCTATGCTAAAAATTTACTTACCTTCTTTTCTGAAATGTCACATACCTTTTCGAAATATATTTTAACATGTTCTGAATCACTTTTATTCATTTATGCCTTGAGTAATAACTTCAGGAAAGCGAAGGGTCAATATTTCAATTAGTGTCAACATTAGGAACTACTAATGTCAACATATGGAATTTTCGCAGACAAAAGTGTCAACATTGGGTGCAAAAAGCCATGTTTGAAAAAATTCGTTTGCGATAATAAAAAAAACTATTTTGGAAAGTCCAATACGTGCAAACTGTTCACAAGGAACTCACAATTCATAATAACTAGGTACCTAAAAGTTTTATTTTCTTGAACACTTTTGTAGAACGCAGAATTGAATGATTTGTCTTTCTTATAGTGTCAACAATTGGTGCTTTTACCCTAGTAGTAAATTATCATCATCATCATCATCATAATCATCATCGATGTACTGTAGACGTACAGCAACGGTACATAACAAACGTCATAAAAGTACAAGTCATGTATATCAACATACGCCAAATGTTTAATGTAAAAGATAAAAGACTTGACCTAATCATGAATAACAAATTTAAAAAAAAACAGGGACGGCACCCCCTGCTCAAATAGGCATTTCAGTCATTTCACTCGATTCAGGCATTCAGGCATTTTACTTGATTTTTACAGACTACGGCCATGATTTTTGACAAATCTCCTCAGGTGAATTGCTTTATCTCGATTTTATTAGAGTTAAGATGTTAATGTATAGTGTGTGTTATGGAATGAGTCGTTATTAGTGAAAATGATCGCAACCCCTTGTTAATTTCTGATGATTTCATTGAGCTGGTGGTGAGTCGTTGCACTGGTGATAAATAAATTAAACAACTTTAAATAGTAGTGATAAGATACACCGCAAAGTCTGAGTCATTTTTATAGGCGGGTTTCACGGGTAAAACGCGAGAGCTAAAACACATTCTGTGTTCCAATAACTTCATTCGAAGTATGTGAATAAAGGTAACCTGGGGTCCAGGGGGCTTGCCAAGTTTCTTCATTTCCTACATTTTTTTCATTCTTGAGCTATTCATATTGATTGTAGAATTGTTATTTCAAAGCATATGCAAACACTGTTAACGAGAAGTTGTTGATTTATGCATTAATTTATATTTATATATATGTATATAATACATATTTTAACCAGTAATCTACTCAAAATAAAATACCGGATTAATAAATCTTTAAATAATAATTTGTAGTGTCTACTATGAATATTTTGATTCTGATTCCGCCATCAAAGACTCCAGGTATTTATTATTTGTCATCAATACTCTGAATTACAATTTTTCGGACTAGTAATCTATTAAGGCGTACTTTCATTTAGATATTTGAAGGTCTAATTAAAATCAACAGTAACAGGTTCTGCTACTAATCACGTCATCAGAAATAACCTTTCTGATGAACCCTCAGTACTGTCTTCTCAGGAAGCATCAAACGAAAGTCAAAAATAGGAATAGGAAATTTTAATCACTATCGAAGGAACGAACTGATTAACATTTTGTCAGTATGCCAAACCAAACGACGATCCAAAACACCGACCATCGTCTTGAAAGGAGTTTACTATCAATAATCAAACGAATCTCAGTTACCTGAGTCAGGAATGGCTTTGAATTTTCAGAGTTCGCCTGGCTTTGATCACGATTGAAACAGACTCAAAGAGAATTCAGCAATGTTTCATTATCGTTTTATGCAGCGGGAAGAAAAGTAATTCTCAAAGTATCACGTTCTCTCCTTATAGCTACTCCGGCTGAAATCCTTCCACAGAAACCAAGCCGAGAAGAAACCTTACCACGGCTTTAAAGGCTATGAGGTTTCGAAACCCGCTCTCTGCCCTCAGCCGTTTGGAGGTCTAATTAGAGGCATCGTTGAGGTGTTCTGTTACTAATTACGCCATCAAACAGAACTTTGCTTCCGACTAACTTCCCAACAGGACGGTCTTCCCCTTGTAGCAGTTGTATCTCACTTCCCGTATCGTTCAGCCGATCTGAATCCTGTACGAAACCTAATGAGATGAACATTTAATACCGCTTATGTTGGATGTAACAGGAAAATATTCTTCTAGTTAGAAGTGTTGTGTAGGAACACTAAGAAATAAAGGTGTAGTGTGAACCTCTCCCTGCCTTCTTGTAAACATCCCAGGCTAGGAGTGGGGGCTACTCCCCCAGTCTTTAGTATAAATGATGCAAGAAAATACCAAATATACACCCTTTATCGCGCTTAATCGTATAGCTTATTTCTACCTGAACTACCCACTACAGAAGGATGATGTAATTTTGGTAAATTGTACGGGTAATACCACACCATTCACTCTTGGATTGGAACTATTGCGCTGTGTTGACTATACCCCCTTTCTTGGGGTTACGGGCGATTCTGGCCCCAATTTTCGACAGAACACTTATGCTCTTGCTAAAAAATGTATTACCTTACTTTTTTGCAAACGTAAACGAGTCACCTTGATGGAAATACACCAGCCTGCCTACTATGGATTGTTCATCTATAGGCCAAGTACAGGCTCCTACTCTCAACGTACGAACATAATATAAAACGCTGCAAACCATTACACAAAGGTTTGTTATGTCTATATTAGATGGCCCTTCTACACAGGTCATTGGTCTATAATAATTATTAAACCCCATTTATAGTACTAGATGTGCACCCGTGCTCCGCTACGGGCAATGTATGGTAATTAAATAGCACCATGTGCTATAAACTACCTTGTCATTTCTACTCAGCATCTTAAAAAGGCTCCAATTCAAATTTGACCAATCAAGTTTCAACGCTAAAACTCTTCCCAACAAATAATGTTGAAGTTAAGGCGTTTTTTAATATTAATATTTGAAGATCTATTTTCGGCTGCTCGGCTCGTTTCAACTCACCAAAATCGTTTTGGTATTGTTGAATTGATTTGTTATCGAAAGTTCTTTACGCGTGAACCCACTCCATCCATATTTGATGTGAAAAGTACGACGCATGTCCGGGTGACGTCGTTAGGGAAAGCCAAGTGCTCGATGAAGGAGTAAGTCGTAATTGGCCAAGAAAAAAATTGTTTAACCCCCCCACTCCATTCCCTCGAAATTTGTTGGTTTACGTGTTATGGCAAGGAGGTGGTGGAATTGGAGTAGTTCCCCCTTCAAAGGTGAGAGATGATTAACCTGCTACACCCAGAGGATATCCTGCAGGTCGAATAACCTCAGGAATATCCCCAGTTGCAGCGTTTTTAAGAATCGAGAAGAAGGAACTACTCCTATCCATCACACTCCCGGGGCTTTCAAAAGAGCGGGGGAGGGGTGTGCAGAGTGGAAGGGGGACTCCGAATAGGTAGGACTGAGGGAAATGTTTCACTTTTGAAGGGCGTTTGAAGGGACGTTTGATGTAAATTGCCCATTTTGCCTACGTGGTGGCGAAGGTGGAGGGGAGTGGGGACGCCAGGATATTCAATAATAGAGAGACTGGGGGGGGGGGGGGGTTGAAACCACGCTCTGCTACCATATGACGATTGGAGGCGATTGAAATATAGTAGTTCCCACTTCAAAGGGGAGAGGCGATTAACCTGATATTCCCAGAGCATATCCTGACGGTTTAATAAGCTTTGAAATATCCCCAGTTGCAGATTTTTCAACAATCGAGAAGGGAAACTCTGCAATTTATTACACAAAGGTTTATAGTTTCTGTATTAGATAGCCCTTGTACGCAAATCACTGTTCTACAATATTAAACTCCGCATATGATAAATCATTGTACCTAGGAGCTTCGCGCCACGAATCGGTTCAACCCTTTACAGCACCAGGACCCCATAATTTTACGATTTATGACAGCACCATCCACCCGCCAAATAGAAAAGTTTCGTAGACAGCGTATTGATCTAAAACTATTTCTGAAACTCTTTCTTATACATAAAATCCTTAATTACAATTACCTAATGCATTTTAGTAGATCGATTAGAAAATTTCAGTCTCAGAGGACCCACAGCTGATAAGTTGTCCTCCAAATCTCGTGAAATCGTTTTTAGGTGTCCCAAAAGCGCTAAGTGAATTTTAAATTTCAGCCACTAAGAAACCATAAGAAATAAGCCACTGAGGGAGGTCTCTCAGCTGATCAGTTCACCTCCTACGGCTTCAAAAGCTCTCTGTTCCAAATTTCATCACCGTGGGTCGATAAAGACAGAAATTACCCTCAAAGGCCCCTTAGCGGATGAGAGAGCCCGTCCAAATTATGTAACTGTATTCTAGAGATCCCAAAGAAGCTCAATTTTAGGTTTCAGCACGATAAGTCGATTACGAAACGATTTGGGCTCAGAAGTTCGTCAGCTGATCAGTGCGCCTCCGTGCAGTGGAATTGCATTCCAGGTATACATCCTAAAGGAGCTTCATTTCAAATTTCAGCACTGTAGGTTAATCAAGAATCGGTGGCTGCCGATCGATGTTATTGGAGCTTTGAGAAACATCTATAATCAAATCCAACAATCAAATGAAATGGGAGCTATGCAGAGGAAGAAAGGCACCGAGGAAGTAAGAAGACTTACACAGGACTGCTGATATAGAAAGATACTGACTGAGATATTCAGAGGTGCCTGTAAAAAAAGAATCTTGTAGAGAAAAACGAATTCTTCTGTGCTGCATAAAGAGATCGACGTTGTATATGTATCTTAAGGCTGACGAAGTCAAGTAGGTAGGTGTTAGATACTAATTATATTGGAAAACATAGGCTGCCAGGCGAGATGAGTGAAAAAAGGTTGCAGTATATATTCCGTTCTGGGTTCTCGCTTATCGTACTGGTTGATGTGAAGCAGATGTTTTCAGGAGTGTGACAAAATGGGTATTGTTGATGCTAAATCATCTGAGAAGAGATTTCAAAGTGCATGGTTAGGTTATCAATCTACAACAAGAACAATAAGCTTTTGTGCGGAAATTTGAACCATGATATCAATGAATAGGTGTATTAATCAATACAAAGATAGTATGAAAGCTATTACATGGTCTATTATTTTCATCTTATCGCATAACGACCATACCGCCGCTTTATTCGTAAAGATGTAAGGAATTTTAGATCTTCAATCAATAAAAGAAGTTTCAGACTTGATAATTTTAATGATGACTTAGGTGATGAAGGGGGCGGTGTTGCCTGTCGTTTTGATTCTTGGCTAATCTTATATAAGTGGGCTCATCGAGGCCGCCCTGGTGGGTCGGGTCCGGGTTCTGCCGGGCCACCCTTTGGGCGGTAGAGGAGGTAGGTACCCGACTCATAATAAAATTCTAGTATTTTACTCCTATTTTTCTGATGTTTATTTTAAGTTTTTTTCCCTCTTTGGGTTGGCTACTTGATATATTATGATGTATGGTTTTTGTTTTTGTTTCTAGATTTCCTTATAACGGTTAATTTCGATAATTGTCCTGCACATTGTGCTTTGGCAAATAAAGCTGATTTAATTTGTTTTGATTTACTTACCATTTATCTGTCGTATTGGGGTCGCTATAATCCGGCGAGCCACTTCTGTTCAACCTGAAACGAAACGAACGGCGATTAATAAAGAAAGATGTTACAGGGGTGAAAGTGAGACTGGTGGGTTGAATTTTTAATGGGAATCACAACGAACACGGAACTTGGATGAATTTTGTTTACCAGCGATTGCATTTAGTTGGGGTGAAGTTGAGACAGGTTTAAAGAGGGAGTCGCTTGTTCATCTTTCTAATTATCAACAATCATAATCAAACATTCATCGTAATTGGTAGGGGTGTTTTATCACGGTTGTGATTCATAATTTGCTCCAAAAATCTCCGCTACGTGGAGGTATGGTAGGAACTTTTCAAAGACTGATCGTGAAATGAAAACCTCGTCCTTCTGAGCTACAAAGAGGGGTTGGTATCAGGATTAATAAAGGATCTCCCCGCTGTTGTGGGTGGTGAGATAAGAACCCGATTCTAAGGAGGGCTGTGATCCTCAGATAAAATTCATTTGCACGCGAATCGAGCTGAGGGAATAGAAATGGGGTGGCACCGAATTTCTAAAATGAATTTAATACGAACGCTATGAGCTCTTATTTTACAAAGGTTGGGTGCACATATAGGGCGGTGTAGCTATTCCATAACCTTACTTCCTCCACTGATGGGAAGATGCTGAATAGATTTTAATTGAAAACATAGGCTATTTCCGATTAACAAGAGTTTGGTTAAATCCATACCCCCTAACTCTATCAACCCCCCCTCCCCCCAGTAGCTATTGACGAGGGTAAGTGGTAAATTTGCCCAACTAATCTGATTTTTGATTAAGGGATCGACTATTTGATGCTATGTATTTTTGAGATGCGAGCCTCCTGACTTCTAAACTATACACATCATTCTGCCTTATATGTCCTACCAGTCTGAATTTTTACCTTGGGATTAACTACTTGATGTACTGTATTTTTGAGATGTGAGCTTGCGAGCATCCATACCACCAAACTATACTCATCATTCTTACCTATATGTCCAACTCATCTGAATTTTTACTAAGGGATTGACTACATGATGTTATGTATTTTTGAGATGTGAGCTTGCGAGCATCAAGACCACCAAAAAATGTTTTGACGTCATATCTTACCCTCACCATCTGGCAACATTCCTAGTGTACGCTTATTTCAATGGTACACATTTTTCGTGGATCCAGTTCATATTTTCATGTTTGTGTTAAGAAGATCCTCTGAAAAAAGTTGACGGGTTGGCAACTCTAGAAAATCGGCATTGGGTATGATACGTGCAGAGGTTTGGTTTTTATATTTTAGACAACCTCTTTTTTTGTGACTAAATATACCCTTCCTCAAGCATAATTTGATCCCTGGAAGAATAAAGGCCTTCAAAGCTGTTACCCAGAATGTCTTGATAAAGGGAAAAGGCGAAAAGCAAGATGACCTGATTTGGTACCAACCTCTCACTCACAACAGACTTAGAATATACGTACCTATACAGGGTGTCACACTTTCGAGCACACCACCGGCTAAAGTTCGATTCTACTACTAATTTGTAGACTTTTTTTGTCCTATAACATATATCTTTTAATTCAAGCCAAAGACCACTTTTTCATTTTTAAGATTTTTTCGCGATTTCGACTTCGTGTCACTAAAACTGTAATAACCTTTTGAGAGTTCCAGTTGGTCTCATTCGTCATGACCAGGAAAATACAGCGTAAAATTGTAATAAAAGACCATAAAAACGTCGAAAAATCGAAAAAATCATCCAAAAGGAGAAAAACGAACAACGGATTCGGATTCAGCACGCTCGAAAAAAAACCCTTCCGTGATAAAATGAGGCCGGCAACTCTCAGGTCACCTTTTTTCGTAGAGCAGTGTACCTAACATATCGACGCGAACCAAGACAAAGACAAACTCAGCAAAATTTATTCTTATAAACAGATAGATATTCATTTATATATGAATAATTCAATTTGTTTTTTTTTCGTATTGTTTAATATCCGAACACAGTTTTTGTCATAGTACCTAATATCCTAAAATTATATTTCATGTTTCATAGTTCAGTCACACCTTTCAATACCTCAATAAATTGATTCAAGTTAGTTGTAATTCTCACCACTAGGAAGTGCTCTGTATGTCTCCTATCCTCCTCCAATTCTGACCTACCCATTCCTCCCACAGACAATAACTGCTAGTCCATAACTAATTGAACGTTACTTTAAGAGGTAGGGGTTTTCAACTGATTTTTAATTTGTCACATGTTTTCACTAGTCAACGTATGTGCATGACAAGAATGTGTCACAAACTACGAAATGACTGTGTAAAAACCTGCAAAAATATTCCGAGGTATGCAATACTATGCATATGTATATTTATTATTAATTTTTCCTTTGGTCATAATGTAACGTTGTCAAACAACAGCTATTCAATTAATATACCCTTGAATCTCATCTTGTTGTAGCCTTGATGATGATGTATAAATACATCGAAACGTTGGCCTTGAAGACTTGAATTTTATTATTGCCTGACCGACTCTCAAGATTCCAGAAACTGTGCTAATTATCACCTAGCGGTCAACAAACTAAACCATAACATTCCATGGATCGTTTACTCTAAACTTGCCCGACGAATCTCATCGTCTACGTCGAAAAATAATACTACGTAGGGCGAAGCAGATACGGCCGAAGGAACCCTCCTCGGAAACATCACGTAAACTCTTCAGACTCGGTGCTGACATGGCGACAAATTGTTCCCAGGGCTTCTCGTGAAAATCGGTTTAATGGCCGCGGTGATGGCGGGCTTGACAACACTAAGAAGAAGAAAAAAAAGAGTCAAGGATTTTTTTTTGTATGTGTCGTTTTCCTTTCTTTTTTTATGTGCAAGGTACAACATCCCAGAAAGGGCTTCAGAAAGAACGAGATAGGGACTATGCGGGGTGACGCTAATTCCAACGGTGGCTTGAGACTGTCCTAATTATCCGGGAGGCAGGAAGCCATATCTCACGGGCGAGCTGAGCTGACTCCGTCCTCTGGTCCCGAGTTCGTTTGTTCCCTCCCGCATCTTCACCTCTTTCGCTCCAGGGGAACTGAGGGCTATTATTAAATCCGGCGGAGGAGGACCGGAAGTATTTCCCCTCCGTGCTGTTCCCGAGATCTGAGAAGGGACTAGCGATGGGGACTGGGATGGGAAGTGCTCTTAAGAACTGCTCTGACCGGGAACTGATGGAATAACGATCGTTTAGCAGATCGAACAGTTATTGTGAACCAATAGGCAAGAACTAGGAAAGAGGTCATAAGAACTAGGTACCTCACAAACAGTTCTTCCAACTGCTATTTGAAAACTGTGGGGAGTAGTTCTTCTTGACCAATCAGTAGCCACTATTGAGAACTGAGAAGTGTGTTGAGAAGAACTGCTCTGACCGGGAACTGCGAGGGAATAACGATCGTTTAGCAGATCGAACAATTATTGCGAACCAACTGGCAAGAACTAGGAAAGGTCATAAGAATCAGGTACCTCACAAACAGTTATTCTTCCCACCGCTATTTGAAAACTGTGGGCAGTAGTTCTTCTTGACCAATCAGTAGCCACTACTGAGAAGTGTGTTGAGAAGTTTAGTTACCTTTGATGACTACAGCTTCTGATAGCGTCTTCTAATTGATACGAGAACTAATCCTATCAGTTCCTATAAGGCTCTCACAGTTCCTTATGACTGTTTATGATAGGCCATTTGACTAGAATAGGAGACAGGAGAGGGGGGAGCAGGAACGATAACAACAGATCTAGAGCAGTTCGTACAACAGAGAACTAGTTTGTACCGAGGCTTTACAGCGAATTGAACTTCACATCATTAGGAGTGATGCTACGAGAAATGAAGAATTTCCATCACAACGTTTGAGTTGCTTCCGCAAAATATGAAGCAATACGGTATATACACGTCGACATAAACGTAGCAGCACCGACTCCTAGAACCATCCTCCCTAGAACTAATTTCGATTCTCGCCCCTGTATGTTATGAAAAGTCTATTTACAGTACAATATACAGTCGAAATTAAGGGTAACGTAGGACAGAGACAACACGATAACCGGCACCAATACTCAACAAAGTTTATGAATGATTTAACAAGGAAAGCTCAATTTAGGTGATTGGAACATTCAGCCCTTCAATTTCACAGCAGGGATGATCGAAAGTGATTCATTTATTATTAAATACCAACTAGGTATAACGTGATTTTTGAATCAAATTTTATAATTCAATATTCAAAAGGATTTATTCCATAAAATACATAAATTACTTAGTCATGGTGATTAAAATAAATAATAAACGTAATATTAATTGAAATGGAAAGCATTGCAATGAATGATAATATAAAAGCAATCAATATAACGGAATAAACCATTGGAATCCACATGCGATGGAGCAAAGCTCTGAGGTGAATGTGTGGGTCTGGAAATTTACCTCTATCATTAAATCAAATTCACGTTATATTTCAAGTATGGTAAACCAAAAACATAACAGAACTAACATAAACATCCAGACTTCAAGACAACTTTGGTCCAGTAGAATCTGAGAAAAGCAATGACTGTTGACGAACGGATATTTTCTCTGGATTCAGCAACAACTGGCACCAAATCTAGTTATCATGATAGTGAAACGTCTCAGAGAAAATTCTAAACTTGAAATATGTAAACTTACTTATTTCTTTGCGTTAGACCATCAAACAACATTTTCAAGACTGGGCTAGAATCGCCCCATTTAAAAGCAACATGTCAGCATACACCTAATCTTGCCAGCGGTATGTATTAAACCACAAACACACCTGAATGAACATTTACGTTGAACGAAACGTAGATTTTTTTCAATTTCGTAGACTATAGTGACAAAGTAAAGACCGACTTTGGATCCTGAGACAAAAATAGAGGGGGAACGCCGCTACGAAGAGATCAATAAAAGATAGCACCCCGTTTTCGGTAGCGAGAGGTTCCGATAAGAGCTACGCCAAGAAGGGCAATAATCCAGAGGAAAACACGTTTGCATGACTGTAAATACAGTGAAGTTTACATTATCGTGATGTAGATTGCCAGTGCGGGCCTAGATTCTCTCCCGATTCTCGCTTTCCACGTTTCCCGAAAATCTGCGGGTAGTCTGGAAATAAGAGAAATAAGATGACAGAGAGCGAAACCCTATCGAGGTGGCTCTAATCGCTATTGGATAACATAATATTATATAACAGTGATATTAGAATATTCCATGATGGTGTGTTGCAGATGTATCGCAATCACCATAAAAACAAATTTCTGGACCCTGGAATAACTGAGTTAACATTAGTAGCTCTTTTATAGTGTAAAATGACCAAAGCGCGCTAGTCACATAATACGCTAGTGCCATAGTTTACATAATAATACATCTATACAACATTAAGAATCCTATCAGGAATCGGATATTTTACATCGTCAAAATTTAAATTATAAATATACTAGCCGATTACCCGAGCGTTGCACGACGCAATTGTATGGGCTAGTCGGTGCTTCACTCGGAACACCCGTATAGCAACACGTCAAGGCTTCCCCAGTCTTCTGGGAGTTAAGGATTATCAGTAGTTAACAGTGTAAAATGACCAAAGCGCGCTAGTCACATAATACGCTAGTGCCATAGTTTACATAATAATACATCTATACAACATTAAGAATCCTATCAGGAATCGGATATTTTACTGCGTCAAAATTTAAATTATAAATATACTAGCCGATTACCCGCGCGTTGCACGACCCACCTGTACGGGTTCGTCGGTGCTTCACTCGGAACACCCGTATAGCAACACGTCAAGGCTTCCCCACCTGTCCCGAATTTCCGCCGCTAACAAACTGCCTGTTAGCCACCATAATAACAAAAGTTCGGGAACTAAACAAATAAGTTGCAAAGTGCAAAGGGTAGCGCCGTTCATGAAGTAGAAAGATGTTTTACTTGTCCGTTTCCAGTCTTCTATTGAGAACATAAAAACAATCTTTGAGTTTAGTATATACCGATTGGTATCAGAAACAGTTTATTGTAGCAATGGATTATGATAATGAAAATTGTCAGGAAATCAATGTACTACCTATAGGTACTACAATAACAACGCAATTGCCAATAATGTTTATTTATCATTGTCATTTTAAGCTCATTTTCTTTTTCTTTTTTTTTTTTTAAATTGCGCTATTGTATTCACTTTGTCTCTTTATGTAGGTATAACATAAACGTAAAAGTGCTTTAACTCGAGAACGGCTGGACCGAATTTGACGGGATAGGTCGCAAAATGATCTGCTAGTCTTCCAAAATAAAGTGGTTACAAATATCAGCATTGATAACGGGCAGTGTGAGCGGGCCTGTGGGCTTACACTAGATAAAATAGAAAAACGTTCCACTTAGCACTGTCGAATGGAAAAGTTTTCAAAAATCCACTGTTAGAATGATGATTTTTTCTTCATATCCCCTTCGCAATTTTTGAGGTACGTGGCACTGACAAAAGGAGAAACAACCAATCTACATAATTATATATATGCGTACCTTGGAGGGATCTCTTAACTAAATGTCAATTTGCCTCTTTTGGTTGCTCGTAAAAGAAGAGAAAGAAAGATTTTTTTTTTCCCATGTAGGCCACGCCACCTCCACAGACGATGGATCCGCCCCTCCTTCCCTGTTATGTACAAGTGGAATCTTAATACACCGTTCATATCCATATCATACTATAGAGATACTTCATAAGAAGTATAAAATACATATATATATGTACCTACTTAAAATACATATATATGTACCTAAATGGCGAGTGAATGTACATATTATTAGAGCTCCAGAGAATACTAAATCCGTTTTTTAGTTTCTAAACCTACGAGTGGGGGGGGGGGAGGTCTTCTTGGATTTATCCGAGAGGGTGCATAAGCAATTTAAAAATTTTCTGTTCCCGCCCAAACCATGGGCTGGTGGTCGGGAGGGGGTGGGACCCCCTTTTTATGCGTGTTTTTTGGCCGAACGCTCGATCTTCTATCTGCTGCCACATTAAAATTTGATCGAGAGCACTTCGTATGTCAGCGACTCAAAGTTACGTTCCTGGACCGAAGAACACGATGGTACCTACCATCGAAATTGGCAAAAGATGCTGTATCACCAAAAATATGCGGAAAATAACGAAAAAATGCATTCTTCGCTATGTTTGTTTCCGCTTTAGACCCAGTAAATGTTGACGGTTTTTGCTCGGGTTGGTCTTAAAATGTTTGTTGGAGTTCCAATTCATACTTGAATGAATTTCGGGATCGTAACCGTTATGCGCGATTATTATTCGAAGGTGAAATTACATTAATTATCACCACTTTTAGTCGACAAATTTACACTTGCATATTAATCAACATTTTGGCGACCGGACTTTGTTTGCCCTTCGGCCGTTATTAGCGCAGCGAGAAGAAGATAGGACACCTTGAGGTGAAGAGTGGAGGAGAGGAAGGAAAGGTGGAGGGGGGTTAATTAATGAACCCTTGTTTATCTTCCTCGTGTGTTGGTGTTGTGTTTTAGCAAGTTGGAGACGAACTGGGGAAGGAAGCGGTGGGAGGGTGGGAAGTAAGGGAGGGTAGGAAGTAGGGGATGGTGAGCGGGGGTGGACTACCAAGTTTCCAAGAACTTTCTCATACACTCGGCTAAAGTCTCCTGTAGCTTCGTCCATCCCTTGATGTAATTACCATGGAGACGTTGATTATGCTTCAATGACAAAAACCCTATGGATGGAATATATACCTATACTTTTGGTGAGGGAAAAAAAAAAATTCTCAGTCATGCAGCATGACTAATAGAGCGAATATTCAAAGAAAAGTTGTAGATAACATTAAATTAGGCACATATATTCTGATCATTGAGGCCAACCATGTCCTGAATAAAACTGAGGGGACAGACGGGTGACGAGATCGCGAACAAAATTTTAGAACAAGCAGCCGCACTAAAAAATTTGGTCAATTATGGGTGTTTTCCACCTGAATTAAAAATTATTTATTCAACAATAAATTGAGAAACACGTCAGCTGGATGAGGGAAAGAGGTAGTTTTGAATATTTTGAGATTGAGAAACTTTCACAGTACATAATTTTGTTTTAGTTATTTGTTATAAGGAATGAAGTGATTTCACCTAAAAATCGAGTTTTCTCACTTATTATGAATGACACCTAAGACATCTCATATTCCCTTTTGTCAAAAAACCGATTTTTTAGCAATTTTCGGGCCATTAAATTGTAAATTTGAAATTCTGGAGCGATCGGTCTGGCCAGCGACCTGACCTGCCAATTGCCAAGACTCAGAAAATGTCATTGTAATCAAACGGAAACTGGAAAAGTGGAGTGCATACATACATGCGCAGCAGCTACTTATGACACAATCGTGATGCCATTGATATGACATAAATAGATCGTCTCTTACTAACTGCCCTCCGAATTTGAGCTAAATCGGATGACTAAACCTGAGAAAATGATGCTCGATGGAATTTACGAGTTTTCACGTGTCCAAAATGAACTATTGATTTGTGAGTATTGAAACGATTAT
Organism: Adelphocoris suturalis; assembly: GCA_030762985.1. Classification (NCBI taxonomy): domain Eukaryota; kingdom Metazoa; phylum Arthropoda; class Insecta; order Hemiptera; family Miridae; genus Adelphocoris; species Adelphocoris suturalis. The sequence goes on along the minus strand of CM061050.1, from coordinate 34,180,776 downwards.
AGTGGACCACCTACAGCCTAACCCGCATTAAAATACAGGAATTTTTTTAAATATGCCTCAAAACGGAATTTCATGAAGAGCATTTTGGAACATTTTAGTATTAAAACACCATGGAACCATAGAAATAGCCTCATTTTCAAAATGAATGTATGTACTAAAAATCAAATCAACTAACCTAACTAGTCTTGTACAGGAGTATCGCACTTCTGCTTTTCGTAATTTTAGCGTTTCGCGATAAGTAAATACCCTATGCTTTTAATTTTTGATCCCAGCCGATCGATGCCAATTATCGTTGTGGAAAAAGTCCTGTAGATAATTTAGGTTGAAACAATAATAGTCTTCTTCTATTCCCCCCTTGTTTCTGTTCGTTTCTCTTTTGAACATATTACACGAAATAACGAATGCAAATTGTGCAAAATTAATCAGGTTAAATAATTACCTATTCAGATATTCTAATACAGTTGCCAAAATTACACATATAGATCCTAAGCGATGTGTGATATTTGAAGCAAATTTCGTTAATTTAGTTTCGCAGAAAAGCTTTGTACAACCGCACAGCTTCGGCGGCCTACAAAGAATAGCCGGAAGATTTTCTTCTTTTTTAACATGGAACACGTTTTATCCATCATTGAAACAAAATTACCGTTACGAAACATTTAGTGCGTTACGCTCCTATTTTCTGATAATTATTGCTTAGAACCATATCGTTGATACAGAACTGTATCTTGGGCACTTATCATCGTACAAAAATCGTTCGCCAGTTGTTGGAAAGCCATCTGAGCATCTGATATGAGTATGGTTGTCTGAACAATTGTTTACATACTGGTGATCGTCCTCCGTCAATTTTTTAAACATTATTGCAACCACTGTTAGACTGGAAAGAAACTTGGAAGTTGAAATTTCTTAAGGAGACTCTCAATGGGACATTAAGAGATTATTGAAATTATGGGCTGTTTCCTAATCAGCAGGGTGACCTAAATTCTTTCCTGTTCTCCCAAGAAACATGTTCCATGTTCTGCCAAGATCTAGCGCTTAGGAATAAATTTGTATTTTTCTTTCCTAATTCTACTCTTGGAATTACTGGACGTATTTTGAAACTAGAATCAATAAATTTTGAGATCAGGTTAAAATCGTTCTTTTCCAGGTTGATTAGAAATGTTCAATATTGAAAATAATGTACCAAAATCATATTTAAAACTCAAATTTGAAGAAATGAAAATCTAATACAGTCAAACCAGTGTTGTCAAGACCTACTTACATAATTTCAGTTGAAAACCTAGTGTTATCACTGACTAGAAATTCAATGATGTTGCGTATTGATGAGGCAGCTTAGGTAATTTAGGGGTCATAACTAATTCATTCCTTCATACTAATCAACGCATACTAATTGTTTAATATTTCAAACAATTCTTGTTGTACGTCCCGCATATTCAATGTTATGTTAATATGAACATGTAGCTTGGAGAGCTGATATAGGTACCTACAACCCGTTCATGATAACATGGGACTAACTCCAATAATTGCGGGAGCGCGTGGTCAATATAGCCCCGTGTTTCATGTAGTACCGTGCAAATTAATTCAATCATTGATCTTGGCCAATCGAGGTGAGACTTGGATTATTGGTGACTCAGATCCATTCTAATCAGAGCGACCGATATGACCTCCAATTACTCACACAATGGTTTACCAGCCTGACCGCTAATACCATTAATGAACTGCTAAGCCAATATTTGGTATTCCGGGATTGTGAAAATTCAACGCAATCACTACTTGAACGATCTTTAGCATAGTTTCATATTTATATTAATCACGTACCTACCTTCAGCTTAATTACTTTTGTTAGTTTGTTGTGACAGTTTACGTTTATTTACGATAGAAACGTTACTAAGCTTCGGTCGGCGGATGTATTAGGTTGGATATACATAGATATACATATATATATACACGAACCTGCAGTGAACGTTTCAGCTGCCTATACCAGTCAATTGGTTATTATCATCATTTAAGTAGAAAAGCGAAGGAAATTTTGATAAAGTTGGATGTAAACATGAAATAGGTAGTTAAAATTAGAAAAAAAGGCTATAAAAAAATCGCAATTTTTTTCGTACACAACATTGCATTCTTCGCAGAATAAAGTGCTTAAACCATAAATTAGAACATAATACACTTATATTATTTTATGTGTTATAAAATCTTTATTTACAAACATTTTTTGGCATTGTTTTGCATAATTCGCACATTGCCAATTTATGGTCTGAATGTTTAATGTACCTAGGATTCTGAGGTTCTGGTATAATGATGGAATTTGAATGAGCGTTACCCATTGGTCTAAATTTATCAGATTTTTTTTTTTTTTTTTTTTTTTTTTTTGTAATGTCCATAACTGACGGAAAAAGTGAAATGGTTCAGGCGAACTCACGAATATTTACTTAGTATCTAAAATTACCTACTGCACACTGATGACGTCACATTTTGAGCTTCTTCCTTCACAGATCAGCTCAAAATTTGACAAACTTGAATCGATATTTAGTATTCATAACTACTTCCCGTGGCACTCTCACGAGCAATCTTCTAACAAACCAATTTCCTGCCTGGTGGCTAACTTGCATCCCCCTGTGATAACTGTTATCTTGTCCGAATTTTCGAATTGTGGTAACTTCCTAACTACTTAATACTTACTTCTAAAAATACTTTTCCAAATAGAATTGGTTGAGTTCAGTTTCTCCAATTAGACAGTGAAATTATGTACGAAATGAAATTATATACCATAACATTCAGATGTAGTTATAACTGAATTACGATTATAATTGAATTCAGATATAGCTGTAAATGAATATAATTGAACTCTACACGTATAATATTGCTTGATGCGGTCAAATGATATCATCATTTAATAATGATTAACAGGACGTTTCCATTTGTTTTCGTCACGTCACGAGCGTCACGTCACGGTGGGGTTTTCTATTGATTTTCACGTACAACCAATGCGTTACTAGGGAAGTGTAACTCCCTTAGTTTTCATAGCAGGAAAATCGTTAGCCACTTTTTGGAATGCTCTCATTTTATCACCGCATCTCATAATCCCTAAGCCTCTGTAGTGTAAAGGAAAGCTGATTTATTACGCTCAGTTATAAACTAATATTGCTAATTAACTATAATGAACTAATAATGTGTAAAATTATTCATTATTAAATGATCTGACTGTAGAACAGTAGGTCTACCGTCCGTTTTTTATTATTCATAACACAATTTAATCGGTCTTCATAATTGCAGTTTGGTGAAATTGTGGATTCTGCTATAAATTTTCGTTCGTTGGTATAAGCGTATAAAAGGAAAGAAGGAAACATCAACATCAGCATCAACAACAACAAACAGGTGGTTCAACATTTTTTCACCGAGTTTTCACCAAATTAGGAGCTCTCCGACTCCACCATAATAACCATTTGGAGGTAGCTATCATTCTTCCATGTTATTTTCTTTATCTCACAAGTTAAAGTCAAAAGGATATAAGATTAGAAGACAAACTAACTATGGTTCGCATTAGTCACCGTATCAAATATGAACACACGATGGGATGAGGACAGCTGATAGGAATGGGGCGTTGTAATTGTGAAATATCGTCTCTAGCCGCAAACCAGGGAAATGTTTTTTGTGTATCGAGCCTTCTCTCATTATTAATGAAAGATATCCCCCTTCTCAAATTAAAGAGATCCTCCGTGGTTACCATCTGTTTTAAGCAAAAGGGGCTCTTCCTACTGGAAAGGGAACGAACGAAGGGGTGGAGGGTGGGGGGTGATTATTTCGAAGGAACCGAGAAAAGGAGCAGCAACAAACGAAATGCTTCAAACGTCACCGTTTGTTTATGAGTCGATCCCGCGTTTATTATTCATCTCGCGAACGGCGTTGGGGTGCGGAGATGGTTATGCAGATGTGGACGGACCTCAAGAGAAGTTTCTCATCTCCATCTTCATCTCCGTTTATCTCTGTGAGACTGTTCCCCCTCAATCAAACAGCTTCTTCTGCTGATCCATCATGTTTTGGATGGTAGGAGTTTAAGGCGATATATCCAGTAGCGCTGTTTTGTCAAACAGAGAAAATATTAGTTATCACTGTTATCAGTAAGGCTTGGATTTTGCGTGTTTTGCATGTTTTTTTTCTGAAGCCCCAAACCCTCATAGAAGTTCTTTTTGAGTGTTTTCAGACCATTTGCAACCCAAAAAAACGAAATTTATTGTGCATGTTTTGGGTTTTTTCAGGATTTTTGCATGCTTTGCGCATGTTTCATGTTTTTCCCAGCAATTTAAAAATGTTGAAAAAAAAAAGGATTTTTTAGCAAATTTTTAGGTACAAACCAAACTTTTTTAAAATAACTAACTAAAACTAGTGGTAGTTTGTTTTCTATAGAATTTTTCAAACCGAAATGGGGTGATTGGTCTCACTGAAGATTCAAATGCAAAAGAATGCAGGAAACCAGGCTGTCTGGAATGCGAATTGACGGAGAACGTTTCGGCTGAAGTGGTTGCAAATTACCGATTTCTACCCATTGTCTCCATTGATATGGAAAGGTCATTTTCTACACTAATCTAAATCTAATTCTAATTTTTAAGTGAGAACAGGCGTAGTTTCAAGCTTGGCAACCTAGAGAAGGTATTAGTTGTAAATTTTAATTTCAATCAGCAAGTTGATTGGAGTGAGCCAGAAGAATAATGCACCTGTAAATATAATGCGAACATTTTTAAAAAATATTTCAGCTCGTTATTAATTTTAGTATAATTTGACAATAAAACCTAAAACTATTATACTAATTTTTGAAATACTGTTCTTTCCTTACAACTTATCCCTTTGCTTGATGAACAGTAATTGATTATGGCAAATTTAATATAAACAATTTCAATTTTTTAAATTCATTCATTTATCAATAAATGTCATAAACTACTTTTTCAAGGTTTTTTTCGTTCAAATACTCCTAACATTTTACGTACATATTCGTTAAAAGGGGGTTTCACAAGCATTCATGGCCAAAAAGTAAGTCTTCTTTGAATGATTTTAAAAATACATGTTTTTGCATGTTTTGGCATTTTCAGTGCATGTTTGGCCTCAAATTTTTGCATGTTGATCCGAGCCCTAGTTATCAGATAGTATGGTGTCTTGAGGCATCATGAAGACTTTATAATTCGTAGTCACTCTCTTTTTGAGACCTATGACGATCTCTCAGGCTCTAGAGGGTCAATGGCAAGTTTCATCCAAAACACACAATTTAATTTAATTTATTTATTTTTAGATGAACCTTTTGCATCATTCTAGACCCCTATTCTTCCTAAAATGATGAGCATTATAGGAAGTACAAGGGTGGTTTCGTTCGAGTATTTGGATTAATATCTATCAGTGACAACAAAAAAAGTAATTGCTCCCATGGAAGTTTTAGAGAACTCGATTGTTGTATATTTCAACCATCAAATTCTACTTATTAGGCTTTCACGGTGACCGAAATCGACGTCGAGATTCTATGACTAACTAGACCGCTAATGTGATTTATGACCCGAATTTTATAAACTTTGGTCCAGTAGTTTTGGAAAAACTCTGGACAGCAGACTGACATTTTTTAAATCATTTAATAATGATTAGCAGGACGTTGTCAAACAGAGAAAATATTATTTATCACTGTTATCAGATGGTGTCTTGAGGCATCATGAAGACTTTATAATTCGTAGTCACTCTCTTTTTGAGACCTATGACGATCTCTCAGGCTCTAGAGGGTCAATGGCAAGTTTCATCCAAAACACACAATTTAATTTAATTTATTTATTTTTAGATGAACCTTTTGCATCATTCTAGACCCCTATTCTTCCTAAAATGATGAGAATTATAGGATGTACACCCTGAACTCTGAGGAAGCTCCTCATACATTTTCAGCATTCATGATTGAGGGGAAAAGGAATTAGCCTCACTCACCTGATCAAAGAGACTCCTTGTCTAGTAATAGTTAGCCATAAAATTGGAACAAGCACTGTTTCAAGTTTAACTAGTTGGTCTGCTGACCAGGTTCCTCAAGAAGTTTGAAAAAAGTCCAGTCATGCAGCATGACCCCATGAACGAATTTTTGAAAAAATCCTACCGATTTTTATAACTAGCGAACGGCATTATTTCGATATTTGACTGATTCTTCAAAATTGAAATTTTTGAAAACTTGATACATATTCTTATAGGAAATTTTACGATTCCGAATATACCACATGTTAGTATGCTGAAAAAATTATTTCCACAACAAATCGCAAAAAACAGGCTATTTTGAAATTTTTGACTACATTTTTGAAAATTTCAACCCGAAGATGTAATCCGATCATGCTGGCCAACGAACTTGAACTTTGGTTTTGTGTCCTTAACATTTTAAAATTTGTTTGAAGTTTCTAGCACAATTCTACGGACAGTTATTGTCTGGAATGACACATACATACATATATACATACATACATACATACATAAAAAAATGCGTTAAACTTCAGAATATGATTCAGAATAGCCTGAAACGGATTTTTTCATAAACTTTTTTCAAAAGTTCACATTCTACAAATTTTGAGGCGAGAGCAATAGCTTAATTTTCTTCAAAAATTCGCTAAAAACTGATTGTCTAATAAGTGATTCAATGTTTGCAAGAAGTTGAGGTTTCCGCCAAAACAATAGGATGTCAGGCCCAGGACCCTCCCCTAGTACAGCCTTGTTCCATTCTAAGGGAAGTGGTCCGATGACAAGAGCCCCAACGAGCTAGTCGGTTTCCAAGCTCAAAGGTTTTCTATGAAACAGTTTACTGTTCTTATTTCGTGAAGAAAAAACGTACTGCGCTTGAAGGTAATTGTAATCGAACCCCTCCGGACCTTCCTGAAAGAATTTAGAAGATTTAAAACCTCTGGCCTGCGAAAGCCATCACTGGTCGGGGCTTGTAAGTTTCATCCCCATTATATCTCTGTCCAATTCAACCTGCTGCTCACAACAGCTCAAAGCCTTCTCCCAAAATAAACAACGAAATAAGGTGGTCTTAAACCTTACACAGATAAGTTAGATGCTCCCTACTTTGTAACGGTTTGCCTGTACTTCTTCTTGTGGTTCTATGAGAAAGCTCCATTTCAATGATCAACCTTTTAAATATGAATTGGACAAAAGGTAGCCTAAAAAACTGCACAGCAAACTGTGTACTCCCTGTTTTGTCGTTGTAGGCCGAAACTTCAAAAAGTGCACAATATGAAAACGACAACATTCTTAGATTGAATTGGATAGAAAGTAGCCCTTACACAGCTGAGCTGCGTGCCTCTTCGTTGTTGTTATCCGAAAGCTCTAAAGAAGCTCCATTCCAAAGGTATCCAATGATCCAAAACATAATACAAATACTCGAATGTATAGGGTAAAGTTGACCAAAACCTCACTCAACTAAGGACAATATTCTGTGATATTTAATCGTTAGATACCCAAAAGTTTCAAATGATCTCCATTTCAATGGAAAACATTCTAGATCGAAGAAGAATGAAATGAGCCTCACAACTCACCCAGCTGATGACCATAAGGATGCCCAACTAGAATTTCCTCTATACAGGTTGACTTTGAAACAGTTTGCTGATTCTATTTCATGATGAAAAACATGACCCACGCTAAAAGGTAATTTGATTGTAACGAAGCCTCTGTACTTTTTCACAAGGAAATAACATTAGATTCGGAACCTAACTACTTACCTTAATTCGGTCTTGTCTCGTGTTGTAACTTTCCAGATCAAATTCCTTTTTTTTTTTTTTTTTTTTTTTTTTTTTTTTTTTTTTTTTTTTTTTTTTTTTTTTTTTTTTTTTTTTTTGTAAGCTCACAGTTCTAAAGAAGATATATTTCCCAGAGGTACCTTAACCACTCAGCCAGTATTCCTAAACTGGCTCCGTTTCAAATGACAACATCCTAGGATGGATGGGATGGAACGTAGACCCAAACCTTATTCACCTAAGGAGAAAAATTGTCTGTAGAACATTCTAACTTAAATTGCTATCCAGAAGTTCCAAATAAGCTCCTCCATGTCAACCGTCAACATTCTATAATGAACAAGAATGAAATGCTCCTTGCCTTTCTTTGAGCCGATACTATCCCTTAGATGCTTCATTTCAAATTTCCGCTCCGCAGGCTGACTAACAGAATCAGTTGCGTGACTGTATTTCTTGATTTTATGGTAAAAACATGTACCACACTGAAATATAATTTGATTGTAACCGGACCTTCCTCAAAGAAGTTTGATGCATTAGATTCGGGACCATCTGGTCTGCGATGCCATCTGGTCTTGACTCGTGTTGTAACTTTCCTCCACATTAAGTTCCTTCTTATTATTATTTTTTTTTTTTTTACGCTTACAGTTATAAAGAAGATAGAATTCCCAGAGGTACCTGAACCACTCATTCAGTATTCCTAAACTGGCTCCGTTTCAAATGGAAACATCCTAGGATGGATGAAATGGAAAGTAGACCCAAACCTTATTCAGCTAAGAAGAAAATTTTTCTGAATTCATTCTAACTTTATTGCTATCCAGAAGCTCCAAATAAGCTCCTCCATGTCAACCGTCAACATTCTATATTTAACAAGAATGAAATGCTTCTTCCCTTGTTTTGAGCCGATACTATCCCTTAGATGCTTCATTTCAAATTTCCGCTCCGCAGGCTGACTAACAGAATCAGTTGCGTGACTGTATTTCTTGATTTTATGGAAAAACACGTACCACACTAAAAGGTAATTTGATTGTAACCGGACCTTGCTCAAAGAAGTTAGGTGCATTAGATTCGGAACCATCTGGTCTGCGATGCCATCTGGTCTTGACTCGTCTTGTAACTTTCCTCCACATTAAGTTTCTTATTATTATTGTATTTTTTTTACGCTTACAGTTACAAAGAAGATATATTTCCCAGAGGTGCCCTTAACCACTCATTCAGTATTCCTAAACTGGCTCCGTTTCAAATGGAAACATCCTAGGATGGATGAAATGGAAAGTAGACCCAAACCTTATTCAGCTAAGAAGAAAAATTGTCTGTAGAACATTCTAACTTAAATTGCTATCCAGAAGTTCCAAATAAGCTCCTCCATGTCAACCGTCAACATTCTATACCTAATGAACAAGAATGTAATGCTCATTGACCTGCTTTGAGCCGATACTATACCTTAGTTGCTTCATTTAAAATTTCCGCTCCACAGGTTGACTAACAGAAACCGGTTGAGAAACAGTTGCGTGACTGTATTTCTTGATTTTATGGTAAAAACACGTACCACACTACAAGGTAATTTGATTGTAACCGGACCTTCCTCAAAGAAGTTAGATGCATTAGATTCGGGACCATCTGGTCTGCGATGCCATCTGGTCTTGACTCGTGGCTTGTAAGTTTCCTCCACATTATGTCCCTTTCCCATTCACCCCAGCGCTCACTTGACACCTGAAAGCCGTTCTCCCATGAATAAACACGCCAGTAAAACGCCTCCTCGCCCTTTTGAACCCCGAAGACGAACATCGGCTGGCGACGGGCTCGGTTATTTTATTGAAACGACGGCGTCCTAACCCTTGTAAATCCTTCTTAATAGTTTGTTCACAGTTTAGCGCCGAAAGGTTTTGAATGGCGGAGGGGTGGGGGCGCCCGTCTATTCTCGCTCTACACACATCCCCCTCCCCCTCACCGCACCACCTTTTTTCCTTGTCTTCCTGAAGAGTAAATCAACCTAATTCATTACCCCGCGGTTGAATGGGATCCAAAACACTGATGTTCAGCCTACTCTAAAGGCCGGGGGGTTCGGCGTCCCCATTGTAGCTCGTGGGAATTTGAAGTTGATTAATCGCACCTCACCGGCGGGTGATGGAATTCCAATAAAGCGTATTAACCCAAATAGCTACCTAATTGATAACCGTCAACGGTAACTTCCTTGGTGAACCAGAAATGTCTATCATTTGAGTTGAAATTGATAACTTTATAGGATAACTTCCATACTAGTAAACGATGCATACAGCAAACACAAGCATAGAAATAATAGAGAAACCTTCATCTTAAAATTTCAAAACCTGTTTAAAATAACTAGCAAAGAAATGCCAAAGATACAGTTCCGTTGCAAAGATTTGGTTGTAAGCGGTAATCATCAGAAAATTCGTGAACATCATTAGAAATATTTTTCTGACGTCTCACCAATGAGCTAAAGAATCCATAACTCGTCCGTAAAAAATCTGGAGTAAAAAGCGTTAAGGAGAAACGCTTGCATACGAGTCTGCAACACATTGGGACGTTTTATGTCTTTAGCTGAAGACTCGTATGCAAGCTCTAAGAGCCACTCAGCTACCCCGGACATTGGGCTTCGTCAAGTAAATGTCCTAAAGAGGCTACATATGAAATTACAGCTTCCCAGAGAGTAAAGTATAGAAATTACCTATTCAAATTATTTAACCACCGCTTCAAAAATCAAACCGTTCTCGCAATATTCGGATCACCTGCGGTTACAATCATGTTCACAATATCAATTATTGAGAATGATCACCTGTGAGTAAACAATTATTTATATAACCATGCTCATAACTCAGTTAGTTGGCCACGCACTTAGCAGTGCATAATATGGTTGGATAAATCGAGAGCTCTCGAACGAATGGTCAACGAATTTTGTGGGATGAAAAACGACGAAGTACCATTTCCCTAGCAACGACTCGGTTGTAAGCGAAAATCATCAGAAAAACAACCGTTGCGCTTTTTTTTAACGCTCTTAAATTTTTAACGCTTTTATTTAACGCTTTTTTCGTTTATGTGCCAAAGTAAAGACATAAAATGTCAATAACTAGCAAAAAATAAAGTAACTGGCACATTCCCTGAAAATTTCATCGAAATGAAATGAAAAATGTAGAAGTAAAAGCATGTTACAAGTGAAGCAGCTACCAATGATACGATCGTGATGAAATCGATATAGATATCGATACAAATTTAATTGGAGACAAGGCCGGAAGAAAATTTGCTTGATGGATTTTACATTCGCACAATGGAAGAAAAATGGAAGAAGGAATATTCCGAAAATGTGGAAACAGGAAAATTCTACAGAAATATAGAAGAAAATTTACCAAAATATACATGGTTCAATGATGGCAATCTAGACCGCAACCATATTAAAACTGTCTGCAGACTCCGGTTTGATCATCATCGACCGTCACCTATATAAAATTCACATAATCGATGACCTTACTTGCTCATGTGCGGAGGGTGAAATTGCAGACAGTGATCATGTTCTTCTGAAGTGTACTCGATTCAAGATGACAAGGGGAACTATAATGGCAAGATTAGTGGAAGAAAGATTGGAACTACCAATAAGAATGAACTGTGTATTAAAAAATAAAAAGTTATAAACATTTAGTAAAATTTATAAAAATTAACAATATTGTACTATAGGTAAAGTCTGAAAATAATATCTCAATGATGTACTGAATTTGAATGTAAATTATGTTGTATGTGGCTTAATAAATAAATTGTTTGAAGCCAAAAAAAATAAAAAATAAAAAAAATTTGCACATGCGTAGAGTAATGCAGCTTTATGTATGTGAATAATGAAACTTTTCACCACTTGGCAGATGCCTTCACACCTATGGGTAACGTTGATACGTAGCTGTCTATTTCTAGACCTCATTTAGAGATGAATGCCCTAACACGGCCGTTACACTCATCGTAAAAGTCTCAAACTCTTCTTCCACGGGGATCCCACATCTGTCGTTCGAAGCTTTAAAACAATGGGCGGCAGGATCGACGAGCCCATAAAACCCATAGAGGTAAAACCCCTTGCGGCGGGAGGGCCTGTCCGGACCGAAAAACGGATAGGGGAGGTATCTCTCACGTTGATGAAATCTCGGGCAAATAAATTAAACCCCCACCATCCCCCGTCCATTGAAACGGATCCAATCCTAGGAAAGCCTTTTTCAGTAGGTTTTCCCCCTTTTCCACGAAGATGAGTCTTCCCTCACTAAAGATCTTTCCCACCCCTCTCTTGTAGAAGAAGAAGAAGCCATAAAACCACCCCCTTCCGAGTACAAGGAAGAGGTTCATACCTTCAGCGCCGCGCGGTAAAAAGGTGGGGATTATATATATATAGGTATAGGGAAATCGAGATACCAACGCCCTCTATTCCCAGAGTGGTTCCTCCATTCTTCCTCCGACTCAAGGATAGTTTGTCCTGAGGGAAAGAATCCCGGAGACAGTTATTATTATTCAAATGAGCTTTCCACGAAGAAGTAATACGGGAGTTCAATGCGAAATTGAATCTCGACTTACCTCTTTAAATAGATAGTTTTTCAAACCCTCTCTCGTAATTCCTCTCTACTGACAACAAGATTGTTTTCATATCTAAAGTCAGAAAGAGATTATCCTAATCAAACTCAAGTATTTTCATTCTTCCCTTAGAGCTCTATATTTCTTCCTAAATATCCTCTACCTTCCAGAATAGAATAAGTTTTGGTAAGATTATAAAAGTTAATTACTAAAAATAACAAACTAAAACATTTAGATTAATCATATTAAACTCATTCATCGAGAAAATATGAGCGAATTTTCGTAATTACCCAATTTGCATACACATAAATAGTTACGAACTAAATCACTCGCGACAAAGTTGTTGAAACCCATTTCAAAATGGAAGTTAGTAAAAAATGTCTATTTCCACAAAAAAGAAAGAGTTACAATGTTAAATCGATTACGGCGGTTAGGCCATCATCAGTAACAAACAATAACTATAACAAAAACAATAACAGAAATAGTTAACTATGCACTATGACAATAACCGTTTTCTAAATTTTACGCGGAAATAAAAATCAATTTTATAGTTTAAAATAATTCTTCAGTTTAAGAATGAAGATCCGACTCATCACCTCTCCTCTACTTACGTTTTGACTAAATCACTTGTGTTGGAATCGTGGAAATCCATTTCAATGTAGAAGACAGAAATTGAAGAAAACCATTTTTTTTTTCTCCACAAATTGATCAAGGTGTTTAAAGAGACACTGCAAGTAGCACGATTCTAAGGGGAACCAAGTTGCCCTTCGTCATTAAACGGAGTGTCAGCATGGACTCCATTGGCGATTCGGAATAGAAAAAACCACTGTTTAAGCGGGTAAAAATCCCTGAGAAAAATGATACTACTAAGGCTGCTAATACTGACAGGCTTATAACTACATACATGTTGCTGCATATAATCAGCAAAATGAAAAGGAACTGCGACTAAATGCACAAATCAGATATCACAGTTCTAAGTATGTAAAGCTCAACGCTCTTAGGCCCTACAACAAGAACCGGACCTTGTCTGGTCCTGATAAAGTCCTTGTCTCATCTTCGAGAGACGCTACTTATTCTCAAGTAACGCTAAACCACCAAGAGGATTTTCCCGCCTATCCTATGTGTTCAGTTTCCAGAATTTCCAAATGTCCTAGTTCTTTTCTTATTCATGAAAAGGTTTGGCAATGGCAGATTTCGAAAATTTATGAACAAGAAAATGAATATGATTTTCGAGAATAATGAATCCTGCCATCAAGAAATGAATATCACTGTTATATGTGTGTAAGGTTACTTTTGCGATAAGGAAGAAGAGATGAGATAGGTAGGTTCGGGATAAGACATCTTATGTATAGAGTGGGATAAATCTGTCTTATTGGAGATAAGGCGCCTCATCTCCCTGCACATGCGCAGTAGCGCTTTCCGTTCACGATAAGGCACCTGATCTCTATCTCCCTGTGGCTTTAGGAACTCTCTAGAGACGGATGAACAGATCACCCCCAAACCTCCCACACACAACACCTAAATCTTCTTGCGCTAAGCTAAGCTAACTTTAACTTAATACCTTCGTAACTTGGTACAGATAAATGTTGATTCTTGATGATAATTCAATCAATTTACTTTTTTTATATTACATTATTGGTTACAATAATGTAGGTTGTACTAAAATGTATGAAAAATTAGTTGTAATAAAATTTATAGGGACTCAATGAGGATAGAAAGTTCGTGATAAATAACGATGAGTGAGTGACGGTTTTATTGAAGCCTTCACCATTGGGATCATATCAGCTGATACGATCGTCAGAATTTATGAGGCTAGTTTTACTATGTTCCGATTTTACAGGCACTTTCACTGTCTAGCAGTCATTAATGAAATGTGGCGGTTTTCTCGCTAATTTAAAAATGATTCGAAGCTTGATTTCACTGTCCAAGTTCTACACTTACGGAGAAAGAACTGATTACCGTAAACCGTTTCGGGTTTCGTGGTTTCATTCGAGTATTTGGATTGATATCTATCAATGACAGCAAAAAAAGTTATTACTACCATGGAAGTTTTGGAGAACTCGATTGTTCAATATTTCAACCATCAAATTCGTCTTATTAGGGTTTCATGGTGATCAAAATCGACGCCAATCTTCTAGGATTAACTAGACCGCTAATGTGATTTACAACCCGAATTTTATAAACTTTGGTCCAGTAGTTCCGGGAAATCGGGACAGCAGACGGAGATTTTTTTTTTTTTTTTATTTATCTTTTATTTATTTTTTTTTTTTTGCATAGATACTTATATCTTTTGGCTGGGGGTCATGAGGAAAGCGTGATCGTGATCAAAAAAGGTAATGGGTAACTATAGGTTGTTACTTACTTTCATTCCGTCACTAATCACGCTACTTTATCCAGAAAATGAGGGAGCCACTATTTCTTAGCAATTAACGAAATAACAAACAAACAATTCAAATTTTTACTTTAAGTGATTTCACCTGCTGTTTCTTATCTTACCTACAAGTTAAGTAGCATAATGATATATCTATGCATGCGTTTTGACATGGATATGTCTTTTGGCTGGGGGTCAAGGAATTTTTCGCAATACTTTTTTTTCCCGACCGACACTTTTTTTCCCGACCGGCACATTTTCTATTGATTTTCACGTACAACCAAGGCGTTACTAGGGAAAAGTAACTCCCATAGTTTTCATAGTAGGAAAATCGTTCGCCACTTTTTGGAATGCTCTCATTTTACCACGACATTTCATGACCTCTAAGCCATTGTAGTGTCAAGGAATGCTGATTTATTACTCTAAGTTATAAACTAATATTGTTTTGTAACCATAATGGAATAATCTTGTGAAAAGAAGGCACTACATGGTTGGTATAAAATTCAGTAGTAGGTACCAATTGGTAAGCAGTAGGAACTAGACATATCCATGATCTTTTGTTTTTCCCATCAAGGGAGAAATTAAAATGCTTGATTTATAAGTAAAATTCCATTAAATACCTGATTTTTATGTCTCCTCCTAGATTTACACTTATCTTATGCCAAGAATTGACTGGTATTTCAGGAAATTTCTATTTATTTTTACGTACAACCAATGCGTTACTAGGGAAGTGTAACTCCCTTAGTTTTCATAGCAGGAAATTTTCCGTGCAAGCGGTAAAAAATTAAGGTTTATATTGATGGTAGGTATCACGGTTTTCTCTCATGATTATGATCCCAAACCCCCCTGGGTTTTCTTTTTAATTACCTCTTTTTAATAATAAACCTTCGTAGTCAACCAAGAAAGAAAAATTTATTTTCGAATTCTACGCATCTTGAAACGTAAATATTGGTTTTAGGTATCAATATTATAGCATTAAAATTATAACAAAATATATTTTGTTGTTATTCAACCGTTCTCACGAAACCATTATTCTAAAGCCCAGAAAAAAATTGTGGTCGAGGAAAAGTTCGCTCTCCCGAAAAACGATTCCTCATTTACGGAACACTGAAAGAAGACGTCTCAATCCCTCTGTTTACACCTTCTGTCCCTCGTCTCTCCTTCATCTTGCAGAAAAGAGGGCGACATCATTGACAGATCTTCCCGAAAATGAAAATTAACGACGCCTGCAGTTGGAAACCTCCTATTTCCCCCTTTTCGAATCCGCCTACTTGAGCGCTAATGAACGGCAGCACTTCCGTGTCCCCCCCGCCTCCGCGTAGCTCAAACTCATCGGTCTTTGGGAAGAAAAACAAATTTTTTTCCTTATCGAAATGGCTTCCCCTTGTTTCCAAGGCGCTTTGTTTGTCAGGGCGATCAAGCTTCCTCTTTTTCCGTTTCTGATCGATTTTTTGAGCAGCGCTTCCCTTTATTCTTCTCCAACTTTCTTTATGACTTCATCTTCTATACCAGTGTTCGCCAAACCGTAGATCGCGAGCTACTGGTAGCTAGCAGGGAAATTTTTGGTAGCTCGCGGGGAAATTTCAGAAGAGAGTGCTTGGGTTGGCTAATCTGATTTGCGCTACGCATCTCAGACCGACGACACATGAAAATGTACATGAATAGCCGCTACAACCTATGAGCCTAACATTAAGAAGATTGTTGATGACAAAAAAGTCCAGTCATGCAGTATGACCCCATGAGCGAATTTTTGAAGAAATCTTCGACCTTTCAGTCGCTATTGATCGTGTTGAGAAATTTTAGTTTATGATTTTGATAGACAAACATGGAATCAAATTATTAACACATGCACAGAGTAAACTCATCAGTTGTGATTACATTTTTTTTTTTTTTTTATTAAGCACCTACTACCTACGTTTTAAACAGCATGGTTCTAGGATTGGTTATACAGGGATACTTCCATAGGAGTAGTTCAATCTGAATTTGGACAATGTTTCATGCAAATATTATCGATTTTCACAACTAGCGAACGGCATTATTTCGATTTTTGACTGATTTTTCAACTTTGAAATTTTAAAAAACATGATACATATTCTTATCGGAAATTTGACGCTGATTCCGAATATACCACATGTTAGTATGCTGTAAAAATTATTTCGCACAAAAAATCCCAAAAAACAGGCTATTTTGAAATTTTTACTACATTTCTGAAAATTTCAACCCGGAGATGTAATCCGATCATGCTGGCCAACGATCTTGAACTTTCGTTTTGTGTCCTTAACATTTTAAAATTTGTTTGAAGTTTCTAGCACGATTCTACGGACAGTTATCGTCTGGAATGACACATACATACATATATACATACATATAGGTATACATAGATATATACATATATACATACATACATACATAAAAAATGCGTTAAACTTCAGAATATGATTCAGAATAGCCTTAAACGGATTTCTGCATAAAATGTTTTCAAAAATTCACATTCTACAAATTTTGAGACGAGAGCAATAGCTTAATTTTCTTCAAAAATTCGCTAAAAGAGTGCCACCCATCACACTGAACTACGTTTTTCTAATGCAAATATTTTTTAATTCAAGTTCTTATATTATTGAAATTTTAGAAATGTCATTTAATTAGATTTAAAATAAGCTAGAAATGTTTATTCATAGGCAATTAACGACTGTGTAATTTAAGCAAAAACATGTATTACTTTCCTAATTTGTTGGGTAGCTCACAGTAATGTTTATTAGCTGTAAGTTAGCTCAGTCGCTTATAAGTTTGGCGACCACAGATCTATACTTACACTGGTAAGGGCGTTGCCACCGTGAGAGAAGGCCCTACAAGCTCAGGTATTGAGCACCCGTAAGTCATCCGCAGAGGTCTGATGTTTGGTGCCCTTTCCCTGGTACCTTCCAAACAGGTAAAGCAAAAAGCTCTCAGTACGCATACCTGATCTCTAGAATTCGCAGCTAGTATCATTTCTATTCATTTTTCACTCTACTTTTTAGTATTTTCTTGCTAATTGTCAAACGTATACGTATGTAGGAACCATTATCAAAGGGTTACAATTGTGTTGTTACCATTAGCAACGGAAACTACGATTAGGACGGGAAAGTCACAGTATTTTCCTTTACCCAAGATGAAATTTTGAAGAGGAAGTGGTGTAGAGAAATAAAAAGAAAAAAAAAAACTCGGCCCTACGGGCCTCGCGTTATTACTTTGAGCCTGACTGCTAAAATGTAAAAAACATGGAATCATGTTTTAGCTCCTTGCTCTCACTTTATTATAGAAATGATCACGACCATTGAGCTCTTGTGTGATGATGATCTCCTAATAGAAACTCGCGAGTAAACATTCACTTTATTATAGAAATGATCTCGACGATTGAGCTCTTGTGAGATGATGATCTCCTAATAGAAACTCGCGAGTAAACATTCACTTTATTATACAAAGAGGCTAAAGAGGCGACATACGAAATTACAGCTTCCTATAGTGTAAAGTATAGAAATTACCTATTAAAATGATTTAACCACCGCTTCACAAATCAAACCGTTCTCGCAATATTCGGATCACCTGCTATGAATCACATAATCGAAACACCAGCTCAATGAAATGATCAGAAATTAACAAGCGCTTGCAATCATGTTCACAATATCAATAATTGAGAATGATCACCTGTGTGTAAACAATTATTCATATAACCATGCTCATAACTCAGCTTGTTGGCCACGCACTTCGCAGTAGTTAATATAGTATGGTTGGATAAATCGAGAGCTTTCGAACAAATGGTCAACGAATTTTGTGGGATGAAAAACGACGAAGTATCATATCCCTAGCAACGACTCGGTTGTAAGCGGAAATCATCACAATTATTGGCGCTACTTTCATCTCACTTTATAGTCTCACTTTTCGGCGGGGGATCCATCGCTAAAACATGATTCCATGTAAATAATTTCCAGCCCACTAAACATTCCAGGGAAGTTTCTCATAAATGTACCTTACATTATAGTACCCTAATATAGTTGAGCTGTGTCTGTCGGAAACTTGAAGAACTTCCCATGATCCATGTATCAAGCTTGATAATTTGTATTTTTGAAAGTCAATATAATCTACTACAAAACCTCTTGGAGCTTTGAATAGATATTTATGGAATGTAACTTTACAGGTATTTTATGTCCCTATGAGTAAATACACCTTTATTTTTAGTGTTTATTAATCAAGTCAAAAGCTAATGTTTAGACCAGTTATCAAGTATCATATTATTGGAAGCAACAAATTGAATTGCACAGTACAGTCTAGGATGTAACGTGCCCCCTCATATCTGCTAATGGAAGTTTTAACATTCAATATTGTTCGAGAGATCGGATGCTTATGAACATTTGCCAATAAGTTCTGCTTGAAATTCATTGTCCAACAACAGTGGGACGGAATCGGGCTCCCCTTTTTCGTTGTTGGGAAGGAATTAAACCATTATTATAACTACTCACAAAAATTATAAATGTAACAATCTGTAGGCTTTTCTAGATATTTTTGTAATTTATTTAAAATGAATTTTTTGAAAGTTGACCAATTTAATGTGCTCAAAAGGTGCTGGCCAACGAACACTTTCTTTCATTTAAAAAGCCTGCTTTTTTGGCGTAAGAACGGGATTTTTATCTCAACTTTAAGGATATATATATAAAAACTTAAACTTCAGGAATCGTTTCAGAATACCTCAAAACGGATTGAAGGAATTTGGAATTTTTAAAAACGACACAATTTTTTACGTACATTCGCTAAAAGTCTGGTAAGACAAATATTATCTTCTGTTAAGATTTGGTCTATTGCTGTCAGTGTATTGTAATGCAAAAGTCATGAAAAATACTGCCCCCTTATGTTGGATTTACGAATTTCGATAGAGTAAAAGTTACCCTGCACGGATTGCAACTCGCGTACATTATCATCATCTTTGGGTTCGTTTGGAAACAATTCGGAAGAAAGTGAATTCCCTGTTTTTCAAATATATTCTGGTTTTGACACCTCTTACTATAAACTGAACTGATTTTTGGGCAGTGCTTGTGATCGGTATAAAAGGAATATCTTGAAACAAAAATTTTTGGAATTATTTTGTATGTCTTCTAGGATGTTGGAATATTAACAAGACCAATACTACCACGGACGAATTTACTCATAGACAACGTGGACTAGAATGATTTAATAATAAGATAATCGAAGTTTAGAACGTTTACCATTATCAAATAATGCTCGATCTCCAACAGTTGGGGCAAGCTATATCTTCTCTTCCCATCCTTGCATTGTTACCGCATCTGCTCCATCTCCCCCATTTCTCGACTGGGGGACAACAACAAAAATCGCAATCAACCGTCCTATTCAAGTGTTTACTTATACTTCATTTGATGTCATTGAGATTCATTTTGTGTCAAAAGGCGAAATGAAAGAAAAAAAGGGGTAGTTACGTGAATAAGAAAGGGATACGCCGCGAAGAGTGGAATCATGGACAGCGGATTAGTGACAACTCATGAATCCCTTTTGGCCTCAAAGGAATGAATAGAGCACGGAAAAATGGTTGGGTCGGGATGTTTAATTGTTTCCGGAGAATGATGCACTGCTGAAGACCCCAGGGATTCGATACCGGCTGGGTAATTGTAATGATAATGAGAGGGGATAAATATCATACAATGTGTACCAACCTATGTATGTCATCTAAATCACTTGTGCACGTGCTTATATAGACGATAGGGAATTCATACGCATATGCATAGCAGGAATTCATACGATATTAATACAGAGTGCCTTGAGGTACCTATCTATTAGGAGGGGTGCGCATGCAAAACGAAGCATAAACTTTTTGTTGCAGATGTCAAAACTGTTTTCTGAAGTATGCACTTACTGCCGTTCAATCCATGGAACTCTATTTTCTCCCTCAGAATAACTATATAATGAACTATTTAAATAAATCGGTTTCGACAACTGAAAGTTAGAAGGAGAGAAAATGCTGTTAGCGAATTTTCGTACAAAATGAAGCTACTGCAATCGCTCCAAAAATTTTAAAATAAACATTTTTGAAAATTTTCTTGATTGAAATCCGTTTTGAGACATTCTGAAACGATTTCTGAAGTTTGCACTTTTTCATATGTATATATCGCACCCGTCCTAGAATAAGGGTACAACTCAAAAATCGCGATTTTTGAGTTAGTTGTGGTTCTGAGAAGTTGAAACGGTCTAGTTTGTCTGTAGAAGGTGGAGATATGTGTAGGGTACTCTAATTCTGCTACAGTGTGCTTGTGTCTTTCTTCTATGGAGGGAGTAACCAATTCACGTCCAAGGAAGAAAGACACAACTCAGTTGAGTTCAAGTAGTCTGTGTCCCGTTTTGAGTTGTTTCCTTTTTGCGTGGACAATTTTAACTTGTGTCTTTCTTTTCTGAACATTTTAGACCCTGACTGGTGAGATTTCAGTGTTCGAGTTCGAACAACTCAAAAATTCTTAAAAAATCAACAAAACCGTTCCCCCCACTCCCATTCCAACTTGCAAAAAAACTATTTATTCACCATGGGGCGTTAGAGTAATAATGTAGGAAACAAGTTTCGCAAAGATAAATAATGTTTATCGTGTTCCAAAGAACGGGTAGCCAATGGTGTGGAAGGAAAACTTTGAATACGATTTGCCGAAAATGACAATTTTTGAGTTGTACCCTTATTCTAGGATGGGTGCGATATATATATATATATATATATATATATATATATATATATATATATATATATATATATATATATATATATATATATATACCTATATATTTGTCATTCCAGACGATAACTCTCCCTGGGATTGGGATAAAAATTCCGTTATTGTGCCAAAAAATCAACCTTTCCAAAAGAAGGATTAGTTTGTTGGCTAACAATTTTTGAGCTCATTAAATTGGTCAGAAATATTAAAAAAAATGTACTAAAACAAATCACTAAAAATGGCTATAAACAGCCAAAAATCGTTAAATTTATACTTTTTAGCAGAATTTTTGTCAAAACAAAATTTGCAACAATTAGCTAGGGCAATAAAAATGTTTGCACAAAATTATGCCGAAAAACGTAATAAATTCCATTAATATTTGCTGAAAATCTGTAAAAACTGCAAAAAAAAACCTGAAACTTCAAAAACATTTTTTAATTACCGAATTTCATTTAGAACAAGATTTTTTTCCATAAAATTAACAAATACTTTCTACTGAAACTATTAAATTTCATTAAATTTCAACATATTATAATACGGTATATAATTTAAGAAAATTTGGTCATCCGATCATGCGGCATGACCGGAACTTTTTCCATATGGGCGTAGTAACACTGGCCTCATAGTCGTTACAATAAACTCCTCTATTATAATAAATTTCCGTATCACAAACGGGACCTCCGTAATAAATCAGAATGATGTATATGTTTGATGGTCTGGATACTCGCAAGATGGAATCTCAAAACTTGAAAATCCTAAATAAATCCTTACAGTAAAATACAGTTTAGATGGACTCGTATATCAGAATTACGTTTAAAAATACACTGCCAAGGACATGGCACAGAAGCTTCCTCGTGGCTTCAACGTGACCTCAACAAGAAAATTTCATTCACGCATGCACTGGGCGTACCGCTGATTCAATCACGATGAAACTGATAGGGGGCTATCTAGGCCTAAATCCACACTATTCCTGAAAATTTCATTGAAATTCGATCAAAATTGTGGAAGTTATGGCTGTGGCAAGGGAATATAGAAAGGCATAGAAGCCCTTCCCCGCATCATCCCTGAAAATTATACTAAAATCTGTTCAACATTGACGAAATTTTGACTATCACAAGAAAATTACGTTCACGCATGCGCAGAGCTTATTGCTGATTCAATCATAATGAAACTAATAGGGGACCATCTAGGGATAAACCCATAGTATTCCTGGAAAATGCAATAAAATCCAATCGAAATTGTAGAAGTTATGGCTGTTGCAAGGAAATGTGGACGGACAGACAGACACGAAACCAAATTTGTTCAGGAGGCCATGAAACGCAAAATGCGAGAGGGAATTTTCGTTTTGGAGCACAAATTTTTTTTTTCCCCCACTTCGAAAGTGGAAACAAAGCATTCGCTGCCTTGTAGACTCGAAAGCAATATGTTTTGAAGGTTAAAATACGGAGAAAACCGTTGTGCAGCGTGTTTAGATTCGAACTCAAGATCCTCTACTCCACTGACCAGACCACTAGACACTCGCTCACTGAGCCCCTAGCAGCAGTAGTCCAACAACAGTACTTCACTGCTAAATAAGGGATGACATGATGGTGGGGGATCTTGAACGTCTAGCGATAATTTCGCAAAGTCATAATTATGTCACTTGTAGGGGCAACGTGTCATACTCTCTCACAATTATAATAAATCCCATCCCGATCTCACTGATCTCAATAAAAATAAATTCGAAGCTAATTCACTTTTCACTGTAAGGCAAAACACTGCGACGCAAATTTACCCTTTTCCCCAAACTGTTTTCAACCTACCCCGAATCTGAGGTTTCCAGCACCCCCAAGTCGCGGCGGGTAGCCGCAAATGTAATTGCGACACCCCTCACCCCTAAAACCCCTCTTAGCAGAGGGGATCCGCAGTAAAATCCTTGATTTTATTGCCCCCTTTACCCCTTTTCTTCGACGCAAAGAGTATTGGCCTCCTGTGATTTCCCTCCTAATAAATTGAAAGCTTTTTCTCCCGGAGAAAACAAAATTTGTAATTAATTAATCTGAGTGGCTGTTAAGGGAAACCGGGTCTCCCGAACGCCTGTTCGACTTAGCGTCGTCTCCTCCTGCCCCCGTCTTCGCTCCCAAAGGGAAACTCGAGAGAAATTGTCCGTCGTTCCTTTTATTGCTTCCGGGAGAAGCGATTTTCCGTCTTCCTTTTGACTTCAAATTAAATCCGTAGCGTTTTAACGACCGGTAGAGGGCTTAGGCTTTCACCAATTATTGCATTTCAATTTCCATTCCGTTTAATGATTGTTAACGCTGCATCAGGTCAATCGATTGAAGCTATTCTTTCAGGTTTGATGTAAATTCGTCCAATGAGTTTAAGGTTCTATTGGGTGTGGAAAACTCGATGCTCTACGCCTCGCCGGGGGCAGATCTCCCTTTTTTCCTCCTTGAGCCAAATCGCCAAACAGTGGAAAATGTGGTATTCGCTTTTTACCTCTGATGTTGATAAAACTAAACAAGCCAAATTTCAACATCCTAGGATGAAAAGGAGAGAATTGAGCTTACCCACCTGATCAGGATGGAGTCTGTCATTCCATTAGATTCTTGATATCCCAGACATCAGGATCCCTGCCAAATTTCCAAATTCCTAGAGTGAACAGTAGAGAATTTAGCTCACTCAGCTGATACAGTCCGTCATTTCATTCGTCTTTATGTCCCAGAGGGGCTCCTTATCGAATTTCAACTTCCTATAGTGAACAGGAGATAATTTAGCTAATCCAGCTGATCAGGAAAGAACCTATCATTTTAATCGACCTTCATTATAGAGTTCCTAGAGATCCGTCGATCTCAATACGGCGTACGGTAACGAGAAACTTTACCGCACCTTAAAGTCACGTCAAGTCCTTAACGGATCTAGTTGTAACGCTAAATTCACGGAAGGAGGAAATTATCCCTAGGAGGTTATTTGAGTCCATGGAAGGAGGTTATTTTAGACGATTACGGTTTCTCCGGATTGCATTCCGTTAACGTATCTGTACGGAAGGAAGCGTCACCGTGATTCATTGCGTCAGAGTTACGGAGCCGGATTGTTACCGCACGACGTATTGCGTTTTACGGATCAACTAAGAACTCTCTATTGTCCCAAAGATTTACTTTATCCAATTTAATTTTCCAAGAGTGAAAAAGGGAGAATTCAGCTGATCCAGACAAAGCCCTTCTTTTTATTCTTCTCCAGTGAATAGGTAATAAAAATGAGTAGGTTTAGAAGTTACTTAAAGATTTACCAGTCCTAATATTCAATAAAGAAAGAGATATATTACTATAAAGGTGGGCTTCACATGCCTGCAAGCTATTAGGGCCACAGTGGACAAAATTCCCACAATGATGTGAATGTAAGATAGCAGAACTATCTTACACGTTACTCAACTTGCTCTGTCCTGTTCAATTGTTCGTCGCTTGACGGCTTGACTGCTGATGTCCAATATTTTGGCCCAGCTGGTGTATTTATACCTAAGAGAATACACTTCTCAAAGGTCAGCTGTCCAGACATGAACCATGATTAGTTGGCTTACTATTGTTGCGACCATGTTTAATCGATATGCTGCTCCGGTTTTTCTACCGCCGGTTATTGTTGTTTTTAACGATTGGTAAACGATTTTTGGAGGACGAAAACAGCAAAATTACCCTAACTACGATTCTGCTATAACTGCGTGATAATCATAGGAATTTGTGATTAACGTCACAAGCAAATTTCCGCGGTGCAGGACGACTCATCACCAGTCCCCTTATTAATGGAATTAAGGAATAGGACATCTCGTCACCAACAGAAATGCGGGCGGTTGCCCATCTCATCACCCGAACCCCCAACCCCTCCTTCACCCACATACGGTAGGTTCCTGATAGAAAATTTTGAATGAAGTGGGTGTAATAATCACAGAAAAATGTCTGTTTTGACAAATGAATCATATGGATAACAGTATTATACAATCAACGTGGTGCATGCACTGCTTTAAATTGTTCTCCCAGTTTCTTTATACATATGTGAGCTTGTCGAATTGGCCTGATCGAAATTTTTCGCGTGAAGTTTGGTGTTGTTCTTGAGCTTTTGTAGTTCTCAGTACATGTTGTTGTCCTTTATCTATACTACATATTTTAAAATGGCTTTCCGCTTGGTTTTCCTGCAAGACACTTAACACTCGCCACACGCACGGCCTTCTCAAATAGAACAGAGCGCCTGGAAAGATTTCCGCAATAACACCGAGCCTACGGACCCATCACGCCAGAAAAAATGATTATGTATATAACAAAACGGTATAACAAAAACTACCCAAGATGCAGGAAGTACATACTGTGCCTCCATGCTCGATTCAGGTTTATTTTTTGTGTAGTCTGTAAGACGTATGACTCGTTTGTATGTATGTTGATTCACCTTTTGTGAGCTCCCCTCCGCACCTGCTCGCGAGCCTCGTTTACGTCGGTATAAGAAAAAAAAAGACAGGGCCCCGTGACATTGTCGGTAGAAAGCATCATCATTGTTCGGAGATCCTAATAGAATACGGGCTTCTGTCGTCCCCTTTAGGGATGAGCCACCGTGGGACAAGGGACGACGTCTTTTGTGATTTTTTTTTTCTTTCCCTTTCTATTCACAAAGGCTAAGCCAACGAGAGATGCCAACGAGGGACTTGATGCAAGTGAATTGTGGGGCTTAAAGGTTCTCTGAATTACCCGGCTTTACGATACCTATAGTGGCGGTGTAAGATACCTTCTCATCCCTCAAACTTCAAATTTTCAGCATCAACGCACCGCAGGGGTCTATTGAATATGTTTCCTTCTTTACTAACTCTCCGATGAAATAATTGAGAGTTAAGTAAATCTTTGGCCTGAAAACAATTGCTCGAAATATACAACGCAGAAAAAAACTGAAAATTCACGTTAAGAACCTAAAAATGAATGTGTTGTCAATACCCACAATATCATGTGTTTTTGTTATTAGCCCCAGTCCAAGCTTGACCTCAATGATTAACTTATTGCTAAGTTCCTCTTACTTACTTATTGCTAAGTTCCTGTAACTTACTTCTAAGTATTGTAGAAATCAAAAAGGGATGTAATTTAAAGGTTAATACTGAAATAATTTCCTTTATCAGGAGTCTCTGTGGTTTTATAAAATTAATTAAAGTTTGAATTTTCTGAGTGCCAGCAAAAACGCCCGCAGCAGCTGATTCCGCCCACTTTCCAGTCGTAAGACATGATTTGTGATAAGGTATATCTGATAAACGCAATCCTCGTACTATTATCAATACTACTATTATCGTATTATCGTACTATTATCAATCCTACTCAAAATCAAAGAAATGACAGATAAAATTAATAAACTTGTCAATTTTTACCGCTTGCACGGAAAAAACCTATGCATAGGTATGTCTTTCGTAGGACACGTTATGCTACTTAACTTGTAGGTAAGATAAGAAACAGTAGGTGAAATCACTTAAATTAAAAAAACGGACTGTAGATCTACGGTTCTACAGTCAGATCATTTTTAATAATGATTAATTTTACACATTATTAGTTTATTATGGTTACTTAGCAATATTAGTTTATAACTGAGCGTAATAAATTAGCTTTCCTTGATACTACAGAGGCTTAGAGATTATGAGATGCTGTGATAAAATGAGAGCATTCCAAAAAGTGGCTAACGATTTTCCTGCTATGAAAACTAAGGGAGTTACACTTCCCTAGTAACGCATTGGTTGTACGTGAAAATCAATAGAAAACCCCACCGTGACGTGACGCTCGTGACGTGACGCTCGTGACGTGATGAAAACAAATGGAATCGTCCTGTTAATCATTATTAAATGATGAAATTCGAATTGTTTTGTTGTTGTTTCGTTAATTGCTAAGAAATAGTGACTTCCTCATTTTCTGGATAGAGAGAGTAGCGTGATTAGTAACGCAATGAAAGTAGGTAACAACGTAGTTACCCATTACATTTTGTGATCACGATCAGGCTTATTTTGTCATGACCCCCAACCAAAAGGCATATCTATGTCAATAATATATGTTGTTGATACGTAACTACCTTCCTACATTATTCATGTGTTTACATCAAAACAGTATATCCCCAATCACCCACTTTGTTACTTCCATGCATCATGGTAAAGAAAAACGAACCCACGAATACCTCCGTTAGCCATGAAAAACTAAGTAAAATAACTTAACAATAGTGGAATGACAAGTTTTTTCGTGTAGTTATGGCACCGGAAACACATCCGACACTCCTGGTCAACGCCCGTTCCACAGGATCAAGTTACAACCACATTAAACCACCACATTATACCATCACGACAAACTCAACTGAACGAAATCGCTTAGTATTTATTCAAGACGAAGCTAAACAAACGTACAAACTCAAAATTAGAAGCAGATGAAACAACGAAAAAAACGCTGCAAATTATTACACAATAGTTCATTATTTCTGTGATAGATAGCCCTTCTACGCAGATCATTGGTCTATAATTTTTAAGCTCTGTATGTAATATATGATCACAACATGGCGCATCGTGCCTCCGAGAAGGGTTCACACTTTTACAGTTTCAAGACCCCACAATTTTACGCTTCACTGTAAAGATGTTTAAATACAAGAAAATAATGCTTGAAGTAATTTACGTCAGCGCATGCGCAGAATTGAGCAATGATTTGAGGAAAACGAAATTGGTAGGGTACAATCTACAGCCTATCCCAATAATTCCCAGAAAATGTAATCAAAATCTAATTCGCGATCTGAATCTATCTTCTCGCGCTTATAAATTCGAAGGTTTTTTTTCTTTTTTCGATCTTCAAGCCCTTAGGGAAAGCGAACTATTCAACGTACTGCGTTGGGGGGTGGTTTTAATGGATTCTTTATGATTAAATTTATCATTGACAAGACAAAAATATAACTGTTACTTAGAAAGTTTTCGAGATCTCGACTTTTTTATTGTTTAGCCCTTTAATACAACACTTTAGAGTTGATAAAAATTGATGCCGAGCTTCTAGGACCATCTAGGCCCCAAATGTGCTTTTTTACACTAGTTTCATATAGTTTGGTCTAGTATTTTCGGAGAAAAGCTGCGGACGGTGGACGGGCGGATTTTTTGAATGATGATAAATAAAAAATGAAAATTATCGTAAAACGAACAGTAAATCCTTTGTCTACGATGGCATCAGCCGCCTGAAAGAAGAGTGTAGGGCGATCTACGAGACACCGACATTTTCTTTATAAACAAACGAATAGATGGTCTTCGAATCGGAGATTTAATGTGGATAGCTGTTGTTCTCTGCAGTAAGTCAACTTTGCCTAAGATTGACTGCGTTCCACTTTAATTGATGTTTCTCCGGCTTCAGTATTGTCTATATAATTTGTTAGACTTCACTGATTCACCTACGCACTGCTATGGGGATCGAGTTTCGAAAGCCCTCGAGCCGGCTGCTGTCGGAACAAACCCGACGTAGTTAATGGTAGCTGCGACAGATTCTACCCTAATAACACCAGAGGAACGGAGGCGTCGCAGTGAGGTGAATGGCCCCGTTAATGAGCTAATATAATAGATCGCCCTGATTTAAATTACTCTGGAAACTCCCTCCACCTCTATTCTCCACTATTCATTGTTAAAGGGTAATAACGTCATAGGTAAACACGCTCGGAGGAGCGCATGCGTCAGGAGCGGTCGTTCATCTTGGCTCGCGATGGTATGGAGCTAGTGCATATAGCCGGTGGTGAGGGAGGTCCCGATCCAGTAATTAACCAGGCTACGGCGATTCTCCCCTAGTGGAATCCATTAGGAATAATTATACGTGAGAAACGTTACAGGTGAGTCCCGAATTACGTGGAAACTATGCTGTCTGTACAAACCCAATCAAACTTCCAAACCCACGATGTCAGCCACATCCAAGTCAAGCAAAGATCAATAAACCCTAAAATTTCCCTAATTTTGTTTTATTGTTTCCTACAATATCTCTCACTCAACTATGACATAGAGCGCAATCACAATCGCCTAAGGATCAGGAAAGAAAGAAGAAAAAACATCAACACAACTGTAAATAGTAAAGCAACTACGTCTTGCAGGACAGGCTGAACTTCTGATAATTCGGCTGGATGTCAATTGGTGTTCTCTCAATAACTTTCTGATACGCGTATCATTCCTAATCAAGTAATTCGTCTCAAATGTATCCCCTCTCATTTTTCCCCACAGTTTTTGAGATATCGAAGTGAAACTTGGAGAACGTTTTTGGGGTGTCTGATACCAAGTTTTAGGAAAATACAATTCAGAAAAAAATTTAAACGTTATCGGGATACCCTTTAGTGGTCTCGATGGTCGCTACGCTCGCATCTTAAAAATACATAAAGCCCACTTATTACGAGGTTCAGCACGAAATAACACACCAAAATCATGTATTACATGAGGCAATTGAATATCTTCAAAAACTCAGTATGTATTTCACAATTTTTGCACTTTTAGAGCGAAATTGCGCACATTTGGAGTGGAATCGCGCCAGTTTGCGCGCACTAAAAAAATCGAGTGATGGGTCATTTCTCCATGAAATTTCACGAAGAATTCAAATCTGCAATAAAGAAGTTGATGTCATTTGCGCCATATTGGGGCGTGCGAAAGTATTTCTCCTCAGATCTACGTAAAAAATTATGAAGAATGACGTTGGTCCAATCTTTTAAATGCTGGATTCAGGGGAAATGAAGAGGGGTGTAACCTTTCGGTGGGACGACCTGATCAAGGAACTGGAAAATGTATAATAAAAATGTATCCTGTTTGATCCATCTCGGTCCTTTCTCTGGCATACCAAACGCTCGTAGATAATTATAAACACAAAGAGGTCGTAAACCAACAGCGGAAGTCAATAAGCGCTTCTACAACAGATTGTAATCAAATTTTTGGTTCTTTTTATATTGAAATTGACTGAAAACCGCAATGCAGGCGGCACTAACCGACAGATGTACTCCAATATAGCGTTGAGGTTATGCTTGCATACCACTTATCCTAGTTAACCCCACTCACAACCAGTTACGGAAGCACCTGATGAAAACAAAATGAATTGGTTTTTATTGAACTTGATTGTATAGAAAATAATCGGACAGCTGGAAGAGATGAAATGGTGAGGTTGTCTGCTTTGTGACGGTAGTTTAGTGTGAGCTCTACCGCCTTTATTCATTCATTTCATTCACCGAAGAGGGAAGCAGGGCAGGGTGCCCTCCGTGGAACCTCAAACGCCCGTGGGTTGGTTTTTTGTTGCTGTTACTAATTTGATAACATGTGTTACTTAATTCAAAAGTGAACTATTCTTTATTTGTTAACAATAATAGAGATTTTTTGTTCTCCCCGTAATTTTCTACCCGTGTACGCAAAAAGACTGAAATACCAACTGCGCATGCGCGAATCTTCACGTCAACGTGTAGAACTACGCGTGTACGGGAAAAAGGCCTATCTACACGTGCGCGGGAAAATGCATTCGTTGGAATCTCGGCGTACGGGTAATCATCATAGCCTGACGCAAAGGTAACTACAGTTGCGTAACCACAGTGTGACCAAGGTAACCGCAGTTACGCAGTTACCAGCAAAGGTAACCATAGTGTGATTCGGTCAACAAGTCGAGAGGTTATAGTGAAGTGCTCCGCTACAAAATTCAGCCATTTAAGGTAAGCAATTTTTAAATTAGAATAGGAAAAGAAAATGAAAGGAATTCTTAAATAAGAATAGGTTGTACGAAAAGAATACGAAACAGCTTCTGAAACACTTATAGAGACGTTAGCGTGACGTTAGCGTTTGGTTTTTCACGTATACGTGTAGAAATACGCGTAAAAATCACGTGAAGAGCTAGCATCTCCTGCTGCTTGCTCTAGACGCTGCTGTACGTGTCAACGGGAGAAAATCTTACGGGAAGAACAAAAACTCTCTAATATCAAACTATTTTTGGACTATACACTAAAGTATATAAATATGGTCCCTGTTTTTGCTTCCGAGTCTACCTATAGGTAGCGGAAGCATTGTTTTCACTTTCGGGACAACAAAGTTTTTGGTCTGCAAAATCAAAATTTCCACTCTCATTTTACGTTTTAGACTATTCTGTACAACTTTGGTTTCATGACTGTCTGTGTGTGTATATCAATGCGTGTATGTGTGTCTGCCTTGTGTCCGCAAATCCTTCTAACTAGCATATTTTCCACGGTTTTCATCAGATTTGGATGACATTTTCAAAGGAAATGAACGGGCTAGGGTGCAGACATTCCCCTTTCAGTTTCATCGTTCCTGACTCCATACTTCACTGTGCGCATGCGCAAACGTAAATTTTACCAAGCATAATTTTCTCACGCCATGGTTGTCCGATCTCGCTAAAATTTGAATGATAGCTGGGGGATGGCGATATTATCATTCCATATCAATTTCAACATGAATTGTATCTTTAATAGCAACTGTGCATGCGCCAATTTTAAATCCTTGTAACTACCTTAATTTCCTCAGTTTCCAGCCGAATTTGATGAAATCGTCCCGTACATTCTTCGCATGCGCAAACGTAAAAAACATGGAGTACCATTTTCTGTTTCTTAATTGACCAATTATGACATTTCAAAAACATTAGTAACTTAAGTAACTCTAGGAATGTTACTAACTAGCTACTGAGTAATGGTTCACAAATCATGTTTGTAACCACAAAAAGGGAACCTCTGAAGTGAAACAATATGTGAGCCAGTTGAAGTAGGAACATTCCAGGGTGCGATAACAAAGTTAAAGGTGTTCTTAAATGCTATTATTTACACAGACGGTTCAAGGGTAAATGGAAGAGTGGGCTGTGCATTGTATGACTGTAAACGCGGAATTAAGAAGAGATTCCGTTTGTCTGATTTTGCATAAATCTATTCAGCTGAACTGACTACAATCTTGGAAGGGCTGAGGTACATCCTATCCTATTAATTCAACGATTCAACGGGCTTGCTATTCTAATGGATTCTTTGAGTGAGGTCCAAAAACTTCAACGCACACGCCCAGCTTCTAAGCTAAACCCCCTTGAAGCAGAGATAGTTCACGAGGTTTTATGTGGGTGCCAAGCCATGTTGGTATCCATGGCAATGAGTATGCTGATGAGTTTTGTGGCCCTCGTCCGGCCAGCTCTGATGCTCTTGCAAGCAGAGCCATTGGTGATAGCGCCATTGAGGTTTTGCCTATGTGCATTGAGGATTAAGTATCCTACATTCAATATAAATCCAATTCCATCTGGCTTGAGCAATGGCAGGGTGAGGTCACTGGTCTGAGTGGTGTCCTTTGCCCGGTTGGCCCTTTTGTGACCCAACTTTCAAGGAGGGACCGCAATGTGGTCAATCGGGTTGCTACTGGCCATACACATCTCACCCATGGAAACCTGCTTAGTGCAGGTGCTCATGATGTGTGTGGAACATGTGGGGGTGATCTGTCCATCCGTCACTTTTTAGAGGATTGCCCAGCTCTTATGGACCTCAGAGTCCTGCATAGGCCCCCTCAGTGGATTGATGTCCTATCTGGGCCAGACAAGGTCCACTCCCTGTTAACGAACCTGAGAGCCACAGAGCTCTACTACGAACTGTGATATTTTAATCTGTGATGTATTTATTTCAACCTAGTCATAGCTTTATTTCACTTAGATTTAATGTAATCCTATTTATCTAGTCTTAGTTATAGTTTAGAATCGTGCCAGTTTAAGTGTCTCACTTGACACCTCGTGCAATGCCGCTAATGACCCTTCAGGTTGAAAAGCGGCTAAATTCTTAAATAAAAAAATTAAAAAAAGTTCTCGAGGTTGAACGGATTCTAGAAAAACTATATAGATTCCTAATTCTTTGGATCCAAGCTCACCACAATATTGAGCGCAATGTAAAAACAGTCACCAAAGAGAAGAGAGCAACTATAAAAGAGACTTTGATTGCTCGCTGTGTCCCATAACCGATTTATGCAGTAGATTCAAGAAAGCATTCTATGGAAATTGGCAACACAAGTTCGAGAAATATGATGCTGGGATCAGCTTTACAGAAATCTTTCCATATAAACCCGCGACTTAGGTTTAGTGATGTAGCCAACATGCCAAGAAGTTTCTACAAAACAATCTCCTGCCTACGCTTTGAACATTGTCTCACGAAATCATACGTAAATAGAATGTATAGCCCTGATGATAGCTTGAATGAGGATGAAACATTCGAGCACATTTTTCTCTGTTGCCCCATGTACATAGACGAAAGAAGAGAACTCTTAAAAAAATAGCTAGAAACGTTAATGAGTCACTTAATGGCAAACGTTTACTATCGAGTGGTAACATCAGTGTGCACATAAAGACATTTATAATTCTTTATGCATCATCAACAGAAACTTATGAAGTACTGTGTCCCTTTGTTCTTTATTTTGAATTTTTATGATAATTTTAAGTAGTTTTATAGAGAAATGTACCTATCCAGTGAATTGTATTCTATTCAACTGTATGATTCTATTGAATTGATAAGTATTGAGTTGTAAGGCTGTATGGTTAATTCCGATGCCTAATAAAAAATTTAAAAATATATATACCGAAAATAATAATAATACTAATAACGGTGGGCTACGATATTTCATATTTACAGCGTTTTATACACAGAAGGCCAACAGTGGGGTCTGCGATGACGTCATGGGCCTCGTCTTTTTATATTACAGCGTCCCCCCTTGCAACTATTATGCGATCCCCCTCGGTTACGCTGATATAACGGCAGGGGGCAAAGCCCCCCTTCCCCTCCTACTTGCCCCCTCCCTCTCCCTCACCTGTGAAGGTGGCCGCAGCTTCATAAATCAGAGACCAAACATAACACGAGTTTTTATGGGACCGACACGCGTTTACTACCGGGGAGCGTAAACAGTTTTACGTCCACCTACGCCTCTACAATACATGGCACTGTTGTTGTTTTACTTTTCCTCTCTTCTCTTTCCTTCATCACTCTCTCTGTTTCTCTCCCTATTTCTCATCCGATCTCCCTACCTTATGCAGACGGAATATCTTCCTTGTAAGCGGCTAGTGTCCATACTGTGCAATAACATAACTCATGTTTGACATAACTTTATTGGCAGAATACTACTAGGCAGAGGCAAGCCAAAAAACCATGCTCATAACTCAGCTTGTTGGCCACGCATTTCGCAGTAGTTATCATAATGTGGATGTATAAATCGAGAGCTTTCGAACGAATGATCAACGAATTTTGTGAGATGAAAAACGACGAAGTACCATTTCCCTAGCAACGACTCAGTTGTAAGCGGAAATCATCAAAATATTTTCGTGAGCAATTTTCCGTGACGTTTTTTTAGTTTATGTGCCATAGCAAAAACATAAAATGTCAATAATGGTTCTTGCTCTCTTCGATTTCCTGGATAACTGTACAATATAATTGACAGTGAGTGCTAAAAGTAGGTATCTGGCATTTCAATTGATCAAGTACTGTTTTATCGTAATTAAGTGATATGATTTTCACAAAAAACCATTGGTAACCAAACAAACACTATGCAGCTCCCAGTGTGAAGTCAACCGGGCGTCACATCTGTTTTCCTTGATTATCTCAAAACTACGAATTTCGGGTTAGCCACTTATAGCATTGAACCCACGATATGGTTGTATAAATCGAGAGCTTTCGAACGAATGATCAACGAATTTTGTGAGATGAAAAACGACGAAGTACCATTTCCCTAGCAACGACTCAGTTGTAAGCGGAAATCATCAGAAAACCAACCTTAGGTAACGCTTTTTGACATTTTGTCTTTACTTTGGCACATGAACGAAAAAAGCGTTAAAAAAGACATATCTATGTCAAACCATATATAAATTTCTCCCTTGAAGGGAAAAACAATAGATCATGGATATGTCGAAGTTGTGGACTCTGTTGGGATGTTGGGAAAGTAAAAATGGACATTACTTTCCACTCTGTAGGGATGTTTGGAACGTAAAAATGGTAAAGTAAACTGTTTAACGCAGGAGTTAAAGTGGGAAAGTAAACTGTTTAACGCAGGAGTTAAATCATCAGTTGTCCATGCATATTTTGTAGAAGTACAATGCGGTAGTACCTCATTGATTTCTACCTAGCCTTCATTTTTCGAGTTATTAGAGAGTTTTTGGCGACTTCACCTTAACGTCACCCGTTACCGTAGTCTTGAGGGAGCAAACGAAGATGCTAACCCAAATGGAACCGGGAGAACGGTTGCCTAAATTTTGATGTCACGTTAACGGTGGTTGGGTAACGCGATAATTTTCCCCCAGCTGTCTTGTTGTCTGCTGGTTGACTAAACAATTTCTTCATTTCGTTATGAAACGCCGATTTTCAATCCTGAATTCGAATTTCATGTTAGTTTCAATACAAATACGATTTCTCATTTTTAGTTTTCAATTCGTAAACAGGGCATGGCGTTAACGCCAAGATAGAAAGCCTCGTGTGGAACACCGCGGTTTAGTTGCTCTTATAGGTCATTAGTCGTAACGACCTTAATGTTTTTTGATTTTCCGGTGGGCAAATTATCAACAAGTATGAAAAAGTATTTATCTCTATGACAATGAAACAGGATTTTACCTGACAAAATCATCAGTGGAGGCAGCACTTCACGCAATGTTCACTAAGAACAATACTGCGAAGAAGTAGTGTCTTAAAACTCAGTTTTCTCCTTTAAAATATGTGAAATAATAATAGAAAAAAGGCTCTAATCGACCAAATAGAGCCTGAGCGCAAAAGAACGGAACTTTTCGATCGAGTTGAAGGCTAGTAAAGCTGGACAGCGGAGGCGGACTTCAGATGGCACATTCGGTTTCTACACGACTTGAAACGTAAAATAACCAAGTTTGAGGGGTGTTCAAAAACCTACCCGCTACATCAACATAATTAGTTGGTAATGAGGCATTTGAAAAGAAAAACTATTATATTTACTTCAGCAGTATTCGAGTGATTTTGAGGTGAGCAGTAGGGTTACATTTACAGGAAGGTTAGGCTGGTGTCGTGTGCCTTTAGGTCCCCAAACGGGTGACGTTAAATGAGCCATTCTAACGTATGACGTTGCTAACGTCCCCTCAAGGGTACGGGTACGTTAGGGTGACGTTAGTGGTCACCAAAAACTCTCTATTAATAATCTAAAGTGCGGAGCGTTGCATTTTGAGTGGAGAAAAAAGTGTCGCGAAAAATTCCTTGACCCCCAGCCAAAAGACATATCTATGTCAAAGAAAATAAATAAATAAATGAACTTTCTCAAAGAAACGTCCTCTACTGTCAATGCGATATATTAGCTTTAGCCAATCGGTAAAGTCAAGACTTTCGAAGGTCGTCTCTGTGAAATTCCTGCCTTGGCATCTATAGAGACCGGCACAAGTGAAAACGCACGTTGGTGAGTTTAGTCACGGCGATTTATTAATTTTTTAATTTTTGTAAATCGAAGGTTTAATAGAGGACGTGACGTGATTCTATTATTGAAGAAGATGACTAAAATGTTGATTACAAAGCGAACATATTATTATACATTTAGTATCATAGTAAATCAGCTTAGAAAAAAGTGATTGATCACGAGCGGAGAAAAATTCAATTTAAGCTTCTGCCAGAAGTTTTACTCAAGTTTAAGGACCTTTTTATTTCGAATAATAACACATGCTTCGAAATTACAGCGGCAGAACCTTCGTGACTCGTGACACAGGTACCCACCCACTCATTTTCATCCGTTTCAACAGACCACCTCCCTGAGTCAGTAATTATTCAGTAATAAATATGAAACGATAATGCACCCTTTTCCCCGGCTACTCTGATCTGATATGAGTTCAATGAACATGAAAAAGTCCGTTTCGGTTCCTACATGAAAAACGATTAACGTAATTTCGCTTGTAAGCATGCGAAAGGAAAGGATTTTTTGAGATTTCCGTAAACAAACAAGTTGCGCCTTCTTCCAGTTAATTAAAAACGTGAATTTATCGTTATATCTCTCGATTCGGAATAAACGATGAAACTCCTCAAAATGCCATAATGGGAAATTATCATGCATGTTGCAGGTTGGTTACAGATTGCAGGGTTAATTAGTGAAATTGGAAAGACTTTGTGTATTAATTGTAGCCACCCATAATGAATTTTTCATATTTTCATAACAATGTACCACCGATAATAACATACAAGTGTCCTTCGTTACATTGGATGGGCCATGGAGATGTGTTTGTAACGAAAGATTTTAAGATATTTAAAAAGTTGTTTTTAATAAATTCTAGTTATTCAAGTACATAACTTTAATATAAAAATATCATAAAAGTGGTATTATTAATGATCTTCTACCGTTTCTAATTTCCATCAAAATGGATGGAAACAGTCGAAGTTATGAGGGTGATATGAGCCTGTGATATTGCGATAGTCCGTTAGACATATAGACACGTTTCCAAGTTCGTAAATCTGCTAATTATGGAGCAAAATAACTGTTTACTTCACAGAAGTGGAAAAGGAAAAAAAATGTTTTATTTACCAAATATACAAAATACACTAAAAAGATAAATCGTATAATATGAATGTATACTAACAAAACTAG
The DNA here is from genome assembly GCA_030762985.1 of Adelphocoris suturalis. Lineage (NCBI taxonomy): Eukaryota > Metazoa > Arthropoda > Insecta > Hemiptera > Miridae > Adelphocoris > Adelphocoris suturalis. The sequence continues at coordinate 34,142,826 of CM061050.1, read as the reverse complement.
TTTCACTAATGTCCATCCATATTGAGTCTTAAGATCAGATGAATCAAAGTGGTGGGTATGAAGCTTGACACAAGGTGTTTTAATCATGTACCTCAAAAATGGATTTAATATTTTAGAGAGACCTCTACCGAAAGACTCTATTACCATTACGACTGTAACAGGGAATGTGACACGAAGCCTCACACAACATATTTCCCTCAAAAATTGTCTCAATTTGCGTTCTTCAAGAATGTTCATTTCTCCAATGTTTACAGGGGTAAGTATTCGGGGAGGGGGGGGGGGGGTCTATTTTATGCGTAGGATTCAAAATTGAGGGGGGGGGGGGATCCATACATTATATATATATACAGGGTGATTCCCTCGCAGATGCAAAAAAAAATTTGGGTGAAACTGCATCAAAAATGGAGTAAAATGCCGCCAACCGCATATTTTTATCTCAATCCGTACTCGAGATATGATTTTTTAAAGGTTTTTTCAGGAATACCGTGTTTTTTCCTTTTAAACTCGAATTTCTCCACTTTGCCTAATTTAATTTTAACTTTCAACCTCATTTTCGGTATCAGCATTAAATTTCCTATAAGAATAGTGTACTTGGGTTCTTAAAAAGTACCATCCGAAGACCCTCACATCAGCTCAAACATTGACGATTTTCGGAAGATCGGTCATTGACGACGGAAACTCTTGCAGATCTCTCAACTACTCAATTAACTAGTTTTACCCCATAACACACATACATTTAATCGTAACAAACAAACTAAACATTTGCGATTTTAAGTGTAAAACTCGGTAATAACGGAGTTGGAGAGATCTACAAATGTTACCATTCGATACAGCGAGAAAAAATACATAGAAACCGACCCCATACTCGTAGGTTCATGGAGGGTCATCTTTCGAGAAAACCAACAATTTCATTGAAAAACCTACATTTTTTAACATTAAAACATTATTTTCTCCACTAAATAACAAAATAAAAGTAAACACTATTATACCGTTGGAAAGCATATTAGATGAAGCAGTTTTCATCAGATTTGCCAGTTTCCAGGATTCGTTTTGGAAGAGTAGTAAAGTTTTAAAGATTTTCAGAAATATTCTTTTTTCAAAATCGTCAATGTTTGAGCTGATGTGAGGGCCTTTGGATGGTACTTTTTAAGAACTCAAGTACACTATTCTTATAGTAAATTTAATGCTGATTCCGAAAATGTGGTCAAAAGTTAAAATTGAATGAAGTAAAGTGGAGAAATTTGAGTTTAAAAGGAAAAAAACACGGTTTTCCTGAAAAAACCTTTAAAAAATCATATCTCGAGAACGGATTGAGATAAAAATATGCAGTTGGCGGCATTTTACTCCATTTTTTATGTAGTTTTCCAAATTTTTTTTTTCATCTGCGAGGGAATCACCCTGTATATATATATATATATATTTATTATTATTTTGAGGTATTACTCGTTGGAAAAGATAGGAAACACTTAAATAAACTTACAAAATTGAGAGAATATTTCGCCGTGTCGGCGTCTTCAGCTGTCGGCGTAGAGCTGAAGATGCCGACACGGCGAAATATTCTCTCAATGTTGTAAGTTTATTTAAGTGTTTCCTATCTTTTCCAACCTTCTGTAATAACTCAAAATAATATTACACCCGAGTGTTTTCATCTTTCATCAAAACTATATCTATATTTATATATACATACATTTATGAATAAGATGTGAACGGAGTATATTATACTGGACAACCAGTTTTTCAAACTTCGTGAGGAACCTGGTCAGCTGACCAACTAATAGTATTTGGAAGCCCACTAAGATCTCCTGGTAGGCCCTCATCTGCCAATGGGCCATTTGATCTGATGAACCAAAATGGAAAATGTGACATGAAGCTTTACGCAAGAATTATTCTCCAAAAAATAACTAAATTTCTTTTCAACCCAGCTACCAATGTTCATATTATTGAAAGCACACAACTAACACACTCAGTAAAACTTTCGACTTTCCACATGAAACCTTCTGATTAGATGAAAAAGGGGATGTGGCCTGAAGCCTCACGCAAGGTGTTTTTCAACAAAAATGCCCTTAATTTACAGCCTCGTTTCAGCCAGCAATGTTTACTTTAGAAAGTCCCCTACTGGCAGACCCAGGTATGTCCATCCAAATAGAAGCCTTCAGGTCAGATAAACCAAAATGATTCTTTTGTGGCGGCACGTCTCTCAGAACAACAGAAACGCCCGAGCAGACACGACACGGCTCAAAAGCGAAAATGCTCGTTCTCCGCTAAATAAACGCGGTTTGCCAGGTCGGAGTTGGGTTTATCCAAACATCTCTTTGGCAAACGAAAGGGGCGCTACCGCTCGGCCGGTATTAGCATTTGCGAAGCCAGACTGTCAAAACTCAAAAGGTCCCTTGTGCTACACCCTATGGCCTCCTGAAATAACAGTAGCAAACGTTTTGAAGCTGGTTGGTTGGTTTTGAAACCGTTTTAGAAGGAAGGCACAGGAGTTGGTACCACGAATCGAAAAGCTCGTTTTACTTTACACATATTCTTCAAGTGATATCGTCCAGCTCGATAAGTGACTATGGTCATTTAACAGGACTACACATTTATAATGCCTTTCTTGGGCATGAGCAAATTTAACTATAGAACTGGCTTATTAGAGGACGAAAATCTGGACCAGAACTCTTCATTCACAATTTATGTCATGTATCTGAGATATAGAAGTACCGGGAATTGAGATTAAGAACCTTACACAGTATAAAAAACATTGAGTAAATAAAGCTCGGGCATGCAGCTCAGAGTCAAAATTATCGGAAGTATCCACGATGAAGCTGATAGGCAATAATCTTGACATCATCTGCGAATTGTCAAGTGATTTTGTGTGAGTATGGACTAAAAATTTTTAAATGGGTGATACATGTAATTTATGTTTCCGCATGCGTTGTGGTGGTCTTATGGCGATGAAACTACCAGTACCACAGAGTTCAATTCTTGAAAATTTAATCAAATTGGCGCAGTTATTACGCAACGATTTTACCTTCATGCATGCGAAGAAGCCATCTTCACGATTACGATGAGGTTCGAATAAGCAATAAGCTTGAGCAATTATCCTCCATCCATCCTCCGATAATGTGCGAATTCGAACGGTCAAATATCGAAAGTGTTTGATCAAATTCATGTCATCGAATGCACGTTCATGCATGAAAATATTATGGGAAGCTAACGTGATTTCCCACGTTGATTATTAAGGTACACGTGGCAGGAGAATGCAAGTGGTTTAGAACAATTTTTTCAGAAGCGAATTTCAATTTCTTCTAACTTCTCTTTTACAAGAAAGAAGTATGAGTGTATGAGAAAGTCACGGTTATGGTACGGTTTATATGTTTGATTTCTCTCGATTTCAACTTTACTAATTCATAATTTTCCACACACTATTTTACTGACAGAAAAGAACCTGTGCGACGTAGGTTGGTGATAGTATTGGTAATTTCTGCCAGGGAATCCTAACAGAGTGAAAAAACGCTGCAAATTATTACACAACGTTTTTTATTTATGTATTAGATGGCCCTTTAATCAAACGAAGTCAATTATTCATTATCTAAAAATATCTGCAGAGGAAATATATCTGCAGAGGTAGCCTGCCGAGGAGAAATCAAATTAACCCACATACGTTTTACTAATCTTTTGAATTTAACACTAGCTGACCCACCAACTGAAAATTGAAGATATGAATTAAATCAACTACCCACGCTTCACAGCTCCATTTATATATGTGACAAAAGTTATAATAACCTGAACTCCTTTGAAATTATGTTAGCTGATACGATCGTCATCGTTTATTAGATCATTTTTACAATGTTTCACCTGTTGCGATTCATCCCATGTTGATTTTTTTCTCTGTTAAAGTACTTGACCTTAGGGAGGAGAACAATCCTATGTAGTTACAGCTACCTGGGTGGTTTCTTTCGATTCTTTGGGATGATATCTATGAATTATTATTAAACCCCGTATATAGTAAACCTGTATTAGATAGCCCATATTCGCAGAACACTGATCCAAAAAAATTATCTACCAAACTGAGTCTAAGGTGCATTATCGAAGACGATGTCCCTCTGAAGCTAGCTCAAATAAGCAAGGCTTCGTATATTAGAAGGACAACCCATTGTAATAGATCAGGAGTTAGGGGGAGGGGTTATTGGACAACCCAAGAATGAGAAATTCATTAGATCATCCCTCTGATATATGAAGCCTTGCCTTTTTGACCAAGCTTCAGAGAGACGTCCTAAATAAATAGTACTAAATACTTTCGCCTCAAAACCGATAGGTTCAAATTAATTAATTAAAATTAATTAGTTAATTATTCGAATATTAGCTTAAAATTAATTTCCATATCGTAAGCGATTGCCTTTTATTTTCGTTCTTCAGCTAGACATGACCATTATGAGCTTATTCAGTTTGAACGACAATAGCGCAGCAGGAGGTTAGCTTGCCATAATCAGAATAACAGTGTTTGCTTTCTGACACACCCTTATAGAACTGTTATTTGATCACCATTACCCGCTTACATCGATTCTAACACCGTGTGTGTACACACGTCCCTGATAGAGCTAACGATAATATTGTGACACTATACAATAATATGGCGCTGTTCCCGTGGATGAGAACCCAGTCAAGTTGGATGTTTGCTTCCCATTACGTCAAGAATCATTCAAATCACATGGGTACAAGAGACTAGTTACATTATAATGTGTATATTCGAGTTAAATCATAGAAAATACATTACAGCTTTAAAAAACTACCTTTTCTTTAAATTGTGATTTTTTGAAACTTCAGCAACTTATTTTCACATAAAGTGATGCTTACGAACTTATTCTTGTTTTTGTAATAGTTGATTTTTAAGCAAAACATGAAATATTGTAGCTCATTCAGAAGGAGAGTTATCGTCTAGAATGACACATAAAATCTCTATTATTTATAAGAATGAAACTCCGTCTGTTTGTCTGTCTGTTTATCTGTCGTGTCTATGCACGGCCAAACGGCTGAGTGGGGGGAGTGTACGAGTGGGGGGATCTTCTTGAGATTTTCCGAAAGGTGGAACGAGCGAATTTAAAATTGTCTAATCCCAGCCGAACCATGGGCCGTAGGGCGGGAGGGGGGTCGAAGTAAGAATTAATGTGCGCTTTTTGGACTTCCCCGCTTCCCCTACCCCTCTAAACGGCCGTTGACAATTCCGGAAAAATACGGGTTTCGTAGGTTTTTGAACGAGGAAGACGACGGCGCGATCGGATCGCGAAAAAAGTATCGGGAAATGCGTTAAAAAAATGCGAGAATACGGACCCGTTTTCTCGAAAAGTCCGCCGAAAAACTTGGTTTTTTCCGATGGAAAAACTCTACCGTTTGGAATTTTCGGAAATGATCGATTTTGGGCATAAATGAACGAACGAAAAACAAGAATCAGTCTTGGCGGATACACCTCAAAAGCTTGATACCTATCTGTTTTGATTCTAAGGCGATTGTGGGCCATTGAAACAATGCGGAAACAGTGTTGAGATAATGGAAAATCGAAGCGTAGGCGCCTTCCTGTTGTATACCCTAAATTTTAAATACTGAGTACATAACGTATGCATGATAAAGCATTCGTAAATTTTTCCATGAAAGCCAAATGCGCAGTTTTACAAAGAAAAAAAATTCTTATTCTTTTCAATACTAGATCAATCTATCCAGTCCACTTCAAAAGCAGGTCGAGTTGCAAGTCTAGGTATTTTGCACCAGACATTCTTCTGACTCAGGGGTACTCAGTACTCAAGCTTCATCAGCATTACAAAGATCTTTGCATATTTTAAGATGAAAAATATCGGGTTGCATAGCTGATGTGATTGAAAAAGTCATAAAATTTGTTTTATAAGTCTTCATTGTTATTATTTGTGGTAAAAATTTCTCGATATTTCTTAATTAAATCTTCACACGTTTTTGTGTGTAACACATCCCATGTGGGAGATCCATAGTAGTTGAAGCTATGTCATCCGCGAATGCTGCAAATGCCAGTTGTCTCCAGGTTGACAGATAATTTATACCGGATGGTCCACGAGGTAGGCTCCACCCCTTAATTTTCTCTAATTGCCGGAGTAAAAAAATACGGACAAATGCTATTCTTCACAATTTCTTCAATAGATTTCAATAATCTCAAAATTGCGCATTGCGCAATATTGCAAACGTGGGCAATGGGCACCAACTTCATTCTTTCAAATGGGAACCCCCATTTGTATTGCGGATTCGAATTTTGCGTTAAATTTCATGAAGAAATGACCCGCAACAAGAGTTGTTTAGTGCGAACAAACGGGCACAATACTGCTCTAAAAGTGCTAAAATTGTGAAATACTGAGTTTTTGAAGATATTCAATTGCCACATGTAGCATATGATTTCGGGGTATTTTTTCATACTGAATCACGCAATGACGTTCGTTTCTTGGTAACTGCAACACCAACCAAGAAAAACACCGAAAAAACTACATTTGAATAGGCTTTGTTCTGTAAGAAAGGAGAGTAAAAAAAGTGTAATTCTGGTCGATTTTTCGTGGTTTTCCCAAGTCGCATTGCAAATACCAATAAATGAACATCATTGCGAGGCTCAGCACGAAAAAATACACCAAAATCATGTAGTATAAGTGGCAATTGAATACCTTCAAAATATCAGTATTTCACTATTTTAGCTATTTCAGACTAAAATTGCGCCCGTTTGCGCGCAATAGAAAAATCTAACGGTAGGTAGGTTTCATGAAACTTTACGTAAAATTCGAATCAGCAATAAGAAACGGGGATTCCTATTTGAAAAAAGTTCCAGTCATGCAGCATGATTGTATGAGCGAATTTTCATAAACTATCTATCGTACTATAGTATGTTAAATTGCATTGAAATTGGAGCAATTTTAGTTGACAGAAATTGTTAAAAACCAATTTTATGGCAAACAACTTATTCTAAATAAAATTCCACTGATTCAAAAGGGATTTTTGATTTTTTAAATTTTTTGCTGTTTTCATAGATATTTTAGCAAATTTTAATGACATTTAAGTACATTTTTCATCTTAATTTTGAGCAAAAATTTTTAATGTCTTAGTTAATCGTTGAAAATTTAGTTTTGGCTAAAATTCTGCAAAAAAATACAAATTTACCGATTTTTGGCCGTTTTAGCCATTTTTAGTGATTTTTTGGGTACATTTTTCGAAATTTGACCAATTTAATGTGCTCAAAAATTGTTGTCCAACGAACTCATCCTTTCATTTGAAATGCTTGATTTTTTGGCGAAAGAACGAAGTTTTTATCTCAATTCTATCGAGAGTTATCGTCTGGAATGACACATACATATATATAGGTATATATATATATACATATAAAAAAGCGTTAAAATCCAGGAATCATTTCAGAATGCCTCAAAACTAATTTCGATGAAGAAAATTTTTGAAAATTTTTATTTTAAAATTTTTGGAGCCATTGCAATAGCTTCATTTTCTAAGAAAATTCGCTAAAACGAAGTTAATGTCAATTGCACACGTTTGCGCAATGCGCAATTTCTTTATTTTTGAAATCTATGGAAAGAATTGTGGACAATAGCGTTTGTCTGAATTTTTCACTCCCGCAATCAGGGAAAATAAATGTTGGAGGATCGGGGGGGGGGGGGGGGGGGGGGGGGGGGGCTATCTCGTGGACCATCCTGTATATGTCATGAATAACAGAGGCCCTAAAACAGAGCCTTGAGGGACCTCATAGAATATTTGCTAAGTACGAAGTGAACCATCAAACGACCACATCATCAAGGCCTAGTTGCTTAAGTTTTACCCAACTTTTCGTATAAAAGGGGGCATTACAGCCGTTGGCACTTGAGGGTGGGGATGCATTTTCTTTGCATTTCAGAGGGTGTAGAATACGTTTAAAATAGTCATTCATTTTCAGAGTTATTTATATATATATATTTATTTATGGACGACATTTTGTGCTCAATACTACTCCAAAACCTTTGGTCCGATTTGGACCAAATTTTGATATGTTGTACTGCCATGTTGGAACTTGTGCTTCGCTGACTTTGGTGAGGATCAGCTGAACACTAGCTGTAATACCAATAATGATGATGGAAAAATCGTGCTCAAATCTCTCCTATTCATCGTAGGACGTCTAAAGTGCCACCCTGATCAGCTGAGTGAGCTAAAATCTCTCCCGTTTGCTTTAGGACGTTGAGAATTGATACGGAGCCTATCTGGGACAACAAGAGACGAATGACCTTACAGGCTCCATCCTGATTAGCTGAGAGTGCAAAAAGTTGTTACAGGCTCCATCCTGATCAGCTGAGTGTGCAAAAAGTTATTACAGGCTCCTTCCTGATTAGCTGAGTGTGCAAAAAGTTATTTCGTCTGTCTGGTTACAACAAAATTTGATAGGGCATCAAGGGACGAATGAAATGACTGGCACCACCCTGAGCTCCAGCTGCCCGATTCGAAAAGTTGGTTCTGCTTACACAAACTGCGTTTTTTTTGTATTAGGTATTCTAGTTGTTTCTATTGAATTGAAAGCTTCGGATGGATCTAAAAAAACTGACAATGCCTTTTCTTTCTTGTTTACAACTAAGGATAGTCGTCAACAACTACTCCTATAAGGCATCTTTAGCACCTAAATGTATTATATATAAAGCCAAATTGCACGGGGAATGTACTAACTAGATTGAGATATGAATGCCGGCACTGGTTGGTACCACGATCCTAAAAATGTCGACTAGATCGACAGAACGCAAATAACACATAACGACCACCTCCACTTCAAAGGTCCTCTTACCTTTATTCAGGTCTCGGTTTCATCTTGACAAAGACAGATGTCGCAGCGGTGCCCCCCTTCCACTACTCTCTCCCGAGACCAAAGTCAAAACCTTGTTCCTCTCGTGTAATTTGTCCCCGTAGTTTTGTTTCCAACTGTCTATCACCTTGGATGTCAACTTTTTACTGTCAACCTGATGTATGTGCGGTGTCCCCTTTCGCACGACAGAAAAAAAAAAAACAAGGTCCTGGTTTCCCTTTCAACCCTAATATCGTTCTTCACTTTTGGGAGAAAGACTTTCTAGGGGCGCCCTTTAAGTTTTTCCCTTTTTTTTCAACCGTCCTCGTAAGCTTCCTTTGTGAATTTTAAAGGGCCTCCGTGGAGGCCCGTGCGTGCATGCGAAGGCGGGGCAGTTAGTTGGCAATCTCCTTTATCCCTTCTCCTTTTACCCAGCAGAATAAAACCACCATTTATCATCTCCCCTCCCCTTAACTCCGTGCACCGTATAAACGCACCCAACTTCCTACAGTACTTTTCTCATATGAATGTGTTCCCTTCCCATGTTCCTACAATATTACACCGTCAAAGAGGAAGTTACTTTCCGACGTAAAAATTTCAACTTCAATTAGGCGAAAATACAAGTTTTTTTTCATGAGTTCAGAGTTCAACGTTGTTTTGCTCATCCTATCTTTTCATCGACCCTACTTGTTGCATACTTTACGCATGAACTCGAAAGGATTCTGAAATTAATCACACACATAACTGACGGTTCTATAACTGCGTAGAGATGACGGTCCTAATTATAATTCCAACAGTTCCAGAAACTCATCTTGCAGCAAAACAATTTAAACGGATCGTATTTTGGGGAAAAACGAGAGTTCTTAGTCCGTAAAATGTCATTGTACAAGAAACATTACATACAGTGCTATAAAAAAATATTTTACTAACTAATAACACTCAAAATATCAGAATCTAACCAGGAATCAGGCTTTTGTGTCAGTTAAAAAGACCAATCAGATTTTAGCATCATGATAAGTTTTACGTGGAATGTTTGCTTTGATTGAGGTGCCTCTCGAGATGATTGTTATTTATCGTTGAGTAAGAGAAGGGATTGTTCAAGATAGCTTCTAGACGGTCCCCTATAACTTGCATTGCCGTCACATGAATAGTGGTATGTGAGCATGCCAAACGTTAATTTAATATAACGTTGATTTCTCATCATCTATTGGTCCGATTTCGTTCAAACTCGAAGAGTAGATAGATATATGTTATAGATTAGAGGAGTAATAACTATAGCGTATGCGCAAAACTAAAATTTATTGACACAAACAAAACTCCGAGACTAATGAACATATTTTTAATTATGAGATTTTCAAAGATTGTGCGGCTTAGCTCCCGGACGTTTCCCTATATCTTTCATTACCATTGGATTAATAGTAGTTTTTGCGCATGCGGAAACATTAATTTCTTGAAACGTTGACTTGTACTTTGTTCTTCAACTAATTCTATACGTCCATGTTAGAATATATGAGGATACCTGCTGCCCACCCAATTTGGCAGACGTTTTCTAATTCTTTTAAATGAGAGGTTTACATAAGAGTTAATAGTACCGTATTCAAGTCAATTCAATTAAATTCAATAAGAGCGTATTTCCATAGGTACATTGCCATTTTCATTACATAGGTACATTGATGATATTCTCAAAGTACAATGGAAATTACCCATCCACTTTAAGGCGCATGCCTTGCGTTGTGGATGGGGAGTCACTTGAGATCGTATTACCAACAAAACAAAATAAAAATACACTGCCAAGGAAATGGCACATGTGCTTCCTCGTGACCTTCACAGTACGTCACCATTAAATTCCAGAAAACTAGAAACGACCGGTTCTGGCATCAGGGAATTAATAAGGTGGGAAATTGGAAGCTGAAAATTTGAACCAAATCCGATAAAATTAACTAAGTTGTGACCGTGACAAAACATCACTTTCGCGCATGCGCCTAGCGTACCGCTGCTGATGATCGCGAAGAATGTGATACGGGACCTCAAGAAACCTTGCCCGCATCATCCCTGAAAATCTGACCGAAATCCGTTCACAATTGCCTGAGTTATGACCGAAACAAGCAAATTTTGTTTGCGCCTGCGCAGAGGCTACCGTTGATTCGATCATGACGGAACAGATAGGGGACCATGTAGAGCTATACCCACACGATCTCTAAAAATTTGAAGAAAATCGCATCAAAATGTGGAAATTACGGCTGTTGCAAGGACCGTAACAAGAATATTTCGTTCACGCATGCGCAGAGCGTACCGCTAATGCAATTATGATGATTGTCTTATGGGACCTCAAGGGACCTTACCCACACATCCCTGAAAATCTGACCGAAGTCCATTCAACATTGACCTAGTTATGACCGTCACAAGGAATGCGAATGCGAGTGGAAATTTTGATTTTGGAGCTAAAATTTTTTTTTCATTTCTAAAGTGAAAACAAAGCTTCCGCTGCCTTGCAGTCTCGGAAGCAATACACTTACTCACTTCAAAAGTTATAACTATTAAACTTAATAAATTAAACTTTAATAAGAATAAAATTAATTAATTCTTTACCGGTTAGGTAAATTAACAACAAGCGCGAATAAATCAATATCGCTCACTAGATGGACGCAGATGGACTAGATCTGACTTTTCTAAATAACTCAACGTATACACACTTTCTAAATAGATAGATAGATATAAGGTTTATTGACAAAATGGCAAAAGAAAAACAAATGTATATCCCAATGAAAATGTCAACCTACTGTCAGCAGTGGGCAAGCCCGTGGCGCTGACAGGTGTCGTGACTCGACAACATGACAGTAGTTCGCGAACCAAAATTACCTTAAATTAACTAGATCTTAATTTATAATCTTATATAAATACTACTAAAATCTCTTAAATCTTAAATAATACTACTAGCGTAAATACACAAAGTTATATAAAATGTATTCTTATATATTACATAAATATTCATTTTATTGAATTTTATTATATTCATTTTATTCATCTTTCTATATTATACATACCTAAATGCTGACCAAAATCCTATCCAAACCGGAATACCCTACTGAAATTAGCCAGGTGTAAATGAGCGTTTTGTATGCGTCTCTTCTAAAAAGGGATGGCGACTTCATATCCGCTGGCAAAGATTTATGTAATACGGATAAAATATAGAGAGGAGTTTTAGTAAAAAGAGTTGAGTTGGGACGCAAATTGACAACATTGCCTTCCAGACGAAATCTAGTCGGATATGAATGGGCAGCATCAGAAGGAGCGATTATTCCCGGATGCTTGTAGTAGTACAATAGCGAATTCTTGACGTACAGCTGTCTGATGGAAAAGTTTTTGCTAAGATTAAAAATTCTTCTGAACTGAAAGATTTCGGCTTGTTTAAGCATATTTTAAGGATACATTTTTGTGAAGTGGCAAGCTGCCTCAGAGTTGACACATAAGTACGAGCCCATGACACTATGCCATGCTGCATAACAGATTGCACCAAACTTTCATAGACAGTCTTTTGGTGTTAATGGGATAATACAGACCGCAGATTATAAAAATAAGTTGAACATTTAACGTGTCTTTCAGTAATCTGCCAAGTAAACAAAATTTTCTTATATTTGGCCCTATTAATATTACTGGGATTTCTTAGGGCGTTTGGGGCATGTCTCAGTACTATGGGGATCTTATTTATCGTATGCCCCTAATGGGTATGAGTAAACCTACACGCTTTCTGTCTCGAATCGACTAACTCACATGCCAGGAAGTAGGTTACCCCGATGAAACCAGCGAAGTGGACTGCGTGAGAGGTGAGTCCCCGTGAAATTTTAAAGACGCGTTAGTCAACGGTATTGATGTTATCGCTGGACAAAAGTCCCTGATGAGCGGGAGGGATGGACAATTTGTCGAGGGGGCAGTTGAAAAGGACAAACACGAGAACGGCGCACGAAGCCAAGTGCTCAATCGGAAACTCGATTTCTATCGATTGGTTGACTCTTGGTATTAACTCGGAGTTGGGAATTGCCCAGTCGCCTATTTACATTATGAAACAAACGGAATTTGTTCCAGTTAACTGAAACTATGGTTAACTGATGCTATGGTTCGCCCCCTTCTGGAGTATGGAAGTACGATTCGGTCCCCATACTATCAAGAACATAAAAGGCGTATTGAGTCAGTGCAACATAAATTTCTCCGCTATATTGCTTTTAAAAAAGTCCAGTCATGCAGCATGACCCCATGAGCGAATTTTTGAAGAAATCTTCGGCATTTCAGTCGCTATTGATCGTGAAGAGAAATTTTAGTTTATGATTTTGATAGACAAACATGGAATCAAATTATTAAAAATAATTAGGAGGATTGGAAAATTTTTCATGCAAATATTACCGATTTTTACAACTAGCGAACGGCATTATTTCGATTTTTGACTGATTTTTCAACTTTGAAATTGTTGAAAACTTGATACTTATTCTCATAGGAAATTTTACGCTGATTCCGAATATACCACATGTTAGTATGCTGAAAAAATTATTTCGCACAACAAATCGCAAAAAACAGGCTATTTTGAAACTTTTGACTAAATTTTTGAAAATTTCAACCCGAAGATGTAATCCGATCATGCTGGCCAACGAACTTGAACTTTCGTTTTGTGTTCCTAACATTTTAAAATTTGTTTGAAGTTTCTAGCACAATTCTACGGACAGTTATCGTCTGGAATGACACATACATACATACATAAAAACATGCGTTTAACTTCAGAATATGATTCAGAATAGCCTGAAACGGATTTCTGCATAACATTTTTTTAAAAATTCACATTCTACAAATTTTGAGGCGAGAGCAATAGCTTAATTTTCTTCAAAAATTCGATAAAACATAGTCGGCAGGATGATGTTGTTTATGATTCCCTGATGACCGAGTGTGGTCTTTTATCACTCCAAGATTGACGAGTCGTGGGTGATCTTTTAGTTTTGTTCAAATTGCACAATTACAAAATTGAGAGCCCCCAGTTATTATCTTATTTTGAGTTTCGTACGCCGATTTGGAAAGGGATTTTCGTCCCTTTTTTCCCGTTTAATTATTTATTAAATAGAGAGTTTTTGTTCTTCCCGTAATTTTCTACCCGTGTACGTGAAAAGACTTACCAACTTAAGAGATACCAACTGCGCATGCGCGAATCTTCACGTCAACGTGTAGAACTACGCGTGTACGGGAAAAAGGCCTATCTACACGTGCACGGGAAAATGCATTCGTTGGAATTTCGGCCTACGGGTAGTCATCATAGCCTGACGCAAAGGTAACAACAGTTGCCGGTAATCAGTGTGACCAAGGTAACCGCAGTTATCAGCAAAGGTAACTACTGTGTGGTTGCCAACAACACGTTGGTTGGTCAACAAGTCGAGAGGTTATAGTGAAGTGCTCCGCTACAAAATTCAGCCATTTAAGGTACCTAAGCAATAAATGTATTTATAATAATTATGTATTTATAAATAATTATAAAGCAATTAATTATTTAAATAAGAATAGGTTGTACGAAAACAATACAAAACAGCTTCTGAAACACTTATAGAGACGTTAACGTGACGTTAGCGTTTAGTTTTTCACGTATACGTGTAGAAATACGCGTAAAAATCACGTGAAGAGCTAGCATCTCCAGCTGCTTGCTCTAGACGCTTCTCTACACGTCAACGGGAGAAAATCTTACGGGAAGAACAAAAACTCTCTATTAACCCCCTTTATCGCATGGCTAGACAATATAATTCAATAGCAGCTGAGAATAATTGCCTTGATTTATTTTTCAATCGTTTTTCCGTTTTTAAAAATCACATCATTTCTTATTGTTATAAATTTTCAACCCAGTAAAAGGTACTATTACTATCTTTTGTGATTGATTTAATTTTTGTTACTAACACTTTTAACTCTGTATAAATTTCTATTTTCATTCGTTGTCTGTATTTTCCATGTATTATTAATGTAATATTATTGTATATTGGGCCAACTAGCCCGTAAATAAATAAATAAATAAATACATAAATAAATAAATGAATAAACTAAATGAAAACTCCCAGTCATGCAGCAAGACCAAATGAGCGAATTTTCGTCTTTTTTTTTTTTTTTTTTAAATTAAAATCATATCAAATGTTTTTGAAATTTGAGCACTTCGTGGATACAAAGTACGAAAGATTTCCCCGTTTACGAAAAACACAACTTCATTAATATGTTCTATGGCAGAAATGAAAGGTGAAAAGTCATTGACTAGACACTGGAGGTAGGCCGATTCGGTATGAAGGTAGCTGAAGCGTTTGGTATCGAATCAGATCCTCCAACATTGATGTAAACGTTAACAAATGAAACTGCCGATTTCGCTTTGATTTATAACTGCTATTTAATTTATTTACTATTCAACATAGGATACTAATCTACATATCCAACTAATCTGAATATTTACTAAGCGATTGACTACTTGATGTTATGTGTTTTTGAGATGTGAGCTTGCGAGCATCCAGAGCACCAAACTATACACATCAACTTACTACCATATAATCTGGACCTAACTGGACCTGATCTGGTAATCAGGACCTAATTGGACCTTTTCCGTTAATGATGTGTATAGTTCGATCATATGGATGTTCGCAAGCTCGCATCTCAAAAATACATAGCATCAAGTAGTCAATCCCATAGTAAGAATGCAGATTAGTCGGACATATAGATTAGTATCATATTTATATTGAATAGTAGATGAATTTGCAGTTATAAATTAGAGCGAAATCGGCAGTTTGATTCGATAACGGTTTCATCGATGCTGGGGGGATTCGGCACCGAACGCTCGCCTACCTCAATAATGTCATGTACGCTGCGATCGCGATTCGAATCCGGCCTGCCCCCGTTGTCTTGTAAGTTATCGTTGGTAAACACAGAAATACACATTTTTGAAATGGCTAATCGGGGTGGGTCCACATACCAGTTCTATTCCCGTGTCTTGTGGAATGGTGGGTATTTTCCGTGTTCTAGAGAACATTCGTTTGAAATTTCAATAGCGTGAGGCGACCAGGAAATGAATTGACCTGACAGATTCATCAGCTGATCAAAATATGCGGTTCAGTCTTCACTAAGGACCGTCAGATTTCGCGAAGTAGCGGTGAAGGAAGAATGAAATGAACGAAAAAAAAGTGTATCCCTTCAATAAAGTAAATATAAGCAAGAATGTGATAGAAGGAAAATTTAAATAGACAATTTACATCACCAAAGTGCAGGCACAACCCACTCGATTGAACTGAGTTCGTGTTGAGTAGGAGGTTGTATCCAAAGAAACTCATCGACATGCCCGCCTAATCATTCACGATTACAAGGTTAACGATTGGTATTGTTTATATTTATAAGATAATATTTAATTAAGGTGATAATTCTATAGACAAGGATATTATTAAATTTTATAATTACTTCTGAAAAGTCTCTGAATGCCAATAGGCAGTGGCGTCGCTATTTGCTGGAGTGTTCCGTAAGGTTTATTTGTCATTGGCTTTACTTTTTGGCAAATTTCGCATGTTTTTGTATAATTTTTAACGTCAATTCCTAAAGATGGCCAATAGAAATGTGGTGTTAGTCTGTTTTTTACATAAAATCCTGAGAGATGTGCTGCTTTCTCGTGATCATGTGCCTGTGCTAGTAAAATTGTTCGGTATTCTCTAGGGACGTAAAGTCTCGAATTCGTGCATCCATTCCTCTTAAACTGGTATATTAATCTGTTTTTGTTATCTAATGTAAATTTTTTTGATAATTTTCGCATGTAAGTGTTTGAGCGTTTACCTTGCCAAGAGGGTATTAGTTTAGGTTTAGGGTATTAGATAGGGCCTCTATCAAACAAGAGGGTATTAGTTTCTTGAAAGCTGACCTGGTGAAGTTGTCCTAAAACCTCATTTCAGGTGGTGCGTGACGTAACAGGAATGGTAATCAGAAATAAAAGTGCCTGTTGGTGCCAAACAAACGAGTCAATGACGAGGAATGACAACCTAAGGGTACAGTCGAACCAAGTAGCCATGCTGCTGCTGTATTCGGGATGCTTATGGTAAAAAGCCTACGCAGCTTTTATGTGTAACTGGTCAACAGAAAACACGGATGCTTCCTACAAGAGGTCTGCTGTCGAGAAACGAGGGCGCTTGCGCAGAATAACCTTCAGGATTAACATTTGGGTAACTCGAAGCGGGTTGAGGACAGAATCTGCTGCAGGCACCCATGCTAAGATTCCAAAATAGAGCACACTTTGCACAATAATTTGATAGATCAGTCTTAATTGCTTGAATAGCAAGCATTGACGATCAGAGTAAAACAAGTGAATGAATCATCGCAACCTCTTGACCAGTTTTGAGCTTCCCACCGCAAATGCTCATCAAAATTAACGCAAAGAAGCCCGGGACAATCGCAAGTGATAGCATCAGAGCAGGAGTGAATCGTTACTGGGTTCCAAATTTCATCCTTGTCACTTGTCACTAGTGAAAGGATAGGAAGAACGCATTATAGGGTGTACACCGAGCGTTAATTATGTACCGCGACTAATGAAGAATTTTGAACTTTACACTTATAATCAATTTTCATTGTATTCAATAGATGTGATTTCCGTCAAATCCGTAAATTATGCGACAAGCAAACCCCAATACCATCCCGGCTAATTTGGATACGGCTCATTCGGGGGGCGTCATGAGAGCTGCCCAATATAATGACATCTTCTACGTTAATTACGCTTGATTATGCATAGCGTATAATGGCGTCGGCCTCTCATGGATTTAATCAGCCTATTTCGCATTGTGCAGGTGCCTCCGGCAGGGTTATCCAATTAGGGATAATCGATATCAGTGACACATCGAATAGATTAAGGAAGTACACATTATGAAATTCATAATTACGAATGTTTTATTCATCCTATACTAACAATTTCATCATCCGTTTGCCAAGAGTCGTGGATGACTATGAAATACAGGACCTATAATGCGACACAAATTCAATACACTGCCAAGGAAATGGCACATGAGCTTCCTCGTGACCTTCACAGTACGTCACCATTAAATTCCAGAAAACTAGAAACGACCGGTTCTGGCATCAGGGAATTGAAAAGGTGGGAAATTGAAGCTGAATGGTACATATAATAAATGAAATTAACAAGGAAAATTTTGATTTTAATATGGGACCATCCAAGATGTAGTCCGCATGTTCCCTGAAAATTTCGTCTAAATCGGATCAAGCTGAAGGAGTTTTTAATTGATTTACAGGATTTCGTTAATATTTTGATCTAAATTCATGATTAAAACCTCCTTGGGGATATTTTTTGGCAACTTTGAGTATGATGGACCACCCGATTTGTTCATTTTCCAAACTTACCCTATGTTGCTGGCCCACCCTGCTATCGCGCCGTTCATCCGCTAGAGCGCCCGCATCATCCCTGAAAATCTGACCGAAATCCTTCCACAATTGCCTGAGTTATGACCGAAACAAGAAAATTTTGTTTGCGCCTGCGCAGAGGCTACCGTTGACACGATCATGACGGAACTGATAGGGGACCATGTAAAGCTATACCCGCACGATCTCTAAAAATTTGAAGAAAATCGTATCAAAATTGTGGAAATTACGGCTGTTGCAATGACCGTAACAAGAATATTTTGTTCACGCATGCACAGAGCGTACCGCTAATGCAATTATGATGATTGTCCTATGGGACCTCAAGGGACCTTACCCACATCATCTCTGAAAATCTGACCGAAATCCGTTCAACATTGACCGAGTTATGACCGTCACAAGGAATTCACGTTAGCGCCTGCGCAGAAGCTACCGTTGTTTCGATCATGATGAAGTTGATGGGGGACCATTCAAAGCTCAACCCGCACGATCTCTGAAAATTCGGTTAAAATAGAATCAAAATTGTGGAAGTTATGGCTGTTATAAGGAAATGTGGACGGACAGACAGACACGGAACCAAATTTGGTCAGGAGGCTCTGAAACGCAAAATGCGAGTGGAAATTTTGATTTTGGAGCAAAAAAATATTTTTTTTTTCATTTCGAAAGTGAAAACTAAGCTTCCGCTGCCTTGCAGTCTTGGAAGCAAATCTGAGACCCAACACTGAACGAGTATAACATTTCCTATCGAAGAAACTGATGCTCGGAACGTTCTCAAAAGAACGCCGAATCGTCAACTCTCCCACTCATTCCAGATCGCGCTTTCTAGGGTATCACACCCTTTCTCTTGTGCGTATAGCAATTGATTATCTATAACCCAATTGCTATCCTCACCTACCCTCACCCCCGTGCGGTATCTTTCTTACCTATTATTGAATTATATTCAATACAGCTCGACATATTCATCAGAAAATCCTCCCTCATTATCTCTTCCTTGGAGCGTCATTTAACGAAATTGCTATTAAAAGATTTCAATTGATTAAATTCGTATCTAATTTCAGATTCGAATATACAGATCTATATTATAGAGAATAAGAAATAAAAACACAACAATCACTTAGATTGTCACATGGGTACAGAGCGTGGTTGTTATAATAAATTCAAACATTGATTGTTGGAACTGGTTATTTGCATCTAGCATAGTTGCTAGATATGATTAAACTGTTTCCGTGAGGTGTTCACATACATTTTCTGTTGCCGTGCTCCAAATTGAAGTTGTATTATTGCTATTATCCGTTCCATTGTTCGCAGCAGGACAGATTTACGAGAAGTGCATGCGGATGTAGCTTTTCGTTCAGCCGTCAACTGACGGTAATTAGATTGCTGATATTTCGCGAATGATCTTCCAGGAATATTTCACATTTCGTACGCCAAATCGGAATAACCTTGTCCGCATTTTTGGCACTTTACGGTTTCTGTAGTTTAGTGAATGTTCACGTTCGCGTGTAACTGGTGGGATGTTCAGATGCACGAACTGTGTGTGTCGTTGATGACTCGGTATTGTGCTGGTAGGGAGTGGGCCAAGTTACGGTGGGTGTCGTTTTATCCTGTAGGTTGATGTCAACTAATGTCCACAGTTCGGCGAGGTTCGTTTTTTTCCGTCTAAAGTCGGTGTTGCAGTATTAAGTATCAGTAAAAAGGTATTAAAAGATTTCAAGTGATCAATTTCGTATCTCATTTAATAATCCTTTAACTTCAATAAATATAATATATATAGATCTATTGTAGAGAATAAGAAATTTAATCATGAAAACCACTTGTTACTCAGATTGTTACAAGATGCAGGTAGATGCTGACATCCTTCGGGAGTCACATAGACGCGGGCGTTGGATGTGTGAAATCCACTTGACGTTCGAGTACCGTCATACCTCTCAACCACCAGCCTCTGCATGAACCACTATCAGCCTCGGTATAGTAAGGCCTGCCGCAAATTGAACCCAGCACACGCACAGCCCACGCCGACCCCATCCCCAACCCACGACCATGGGCTGGGTCGGGTACCGCATATTGAACCCAGTCGTGTGCCACAACCACCTTTCGAGATGTTCTCCAACTCGCTGATTGAGCTCCTCCTAGATCTCGATTCAGAGTCAGAGACTGAGGAAGTCATTACTTTGTATTCTTCAATTAAACGAAAAAAAAGTAAAAGAAATACCTATTTAGCTGGGAGAAGTACTGGTGGTGAATTTAAAGTGTTTTCGGAAGTTCCTGACAATGTTTTCAAGGAAAGTTTTCGGCTTACCCGGGAACAGTTTGGCGAAATTCATGAACTAATAAAAAGTGACGTCACGGGAGGTGAATGCAACGCCCAAAAACCAATCAGCAGCGAAGAAAAGTTAGCAATTTACTTCTCATCCATGTTTGGATAACCGGCCTCCTCATAAACCATAATCGGCCTATGTATAATAATCAGCCGCCGTATAATTAAACGGGCATGCGTAATGGATCAGAATAATGTGTAGTTTAGACGTCTGGATGCTCGCAAGCACGCACCTCAAAAATAAAATAAAAATCCTAAATCAATCCTTTCAGTAAAATACAGATTAGTTGGACAAACAGAACGGATTCACGCTAAAAATTATGTTTCGGAGGTCGCATATGAAAAAGAATTAGATCTTGATGGCGCTGGTGTTGGGAGGTTCGACGTGCTATTAAACTTCTACCTAGTGTGAAATCCACAGTTCTGATTTCTATATCTTACTTAAAACTAGATAATCTAGAGAATGGAAGAAGTGTTTATCACCAGTGTGATTTGTTTATTATAATTCAATAATGAACCTTTGTAATCGACCAAGAAAAATTTTGTAAACCCCATCAAAATTTGTTTTACGTTCCAAGATGCGTAGAATACAAAAAAGTTCCAGTCATGCAGCATGACCGTGAGAGTGAACTGTCGTAGGTTATCGTATTACGAGTATGTAACATTGTTTTGAAATTTTAGCACTTTGAATGTAAACAACTTATTCACTACCAGTTTTATGACCAAAAAACTTGTTCTAAATAATATTCTGTGATTTAAAAAAAGATTTCAACTTGTAATCAACGCGGAAACTGTACTAGAAGGTTTATTTCGTGCATTGAGCGGCGTACTAAATGAACGCTGTGATTTATCGCAACTAACGAATTCCCATTTGCATTTCACAATTATAGGTAATTAGGTGTTTCCTGCCTTCGGATTAGAAATAGAATAAATTGTCAACCGAGTTCATTATCATTCCGACAGTACAAAGCCTCCCCAGTTCGATATTAATGGGGGGACCCCACGGGCACAAAAGAATCCGAACGTTCAAGGGCTCTGGAAGGGAGAATTAAAGGTCTTCATATCTCAGGATTAGCGGCCACAAAGTTACTATCCCCCCTTCAGTTTAATAATGCAACCGCCCTCCTGCGAACCGTCCGCCGTCCTAGGCAATTACAACGGATTTCTCCCTGAGCGTGATCTCCATAGCAAGTTATGATTAGTTCTACTAATTACTTGGTGACTAATCAAGTCCTCGGCCAGTTTATTTTCTCGTCGCGGCCTTCGAAAAGGGCTACCACCGACAGTGTACGTGCAGTGATGTAAAAACGCTGCAAATTACTTCACAAAGGTTTATCATTTTTTCAATTGAGTATGATCGTAGTTTTAGTTGGCGTACGTCATAAGGCCCGTCCAAACTCCTCGGCATGTCCTATTTCGAGTTGCCACAACCTATACTTCTATAATTATATACGTATGTTTATATTTCTCGATTTGAGCTCCTATCTATTCAAATAATCATTGGCTTAATAATATCATTATCTAACTACGTAAGAAAAGCCGAGAGGATATATTATTAAATGTGCGTAGGCAAAGCATTGGTATCAACACACAAATATGACCTAGAAAAAAACATATATTCATGCCTCGAAGGAACATGAAATTCGAAAGCAATACAAGTGTAGGACGTTTTCCACGCCACCCTGGAGGTACTCCCTAGGTCTCGTTACCTCACGACCGGAGGTTCACCGCCCTATTACGCTTACACTATCATATCGCTCATATTTTTCCATCAATATTCATTTGAAAGTTGTGCATTTTGAGATGAGTGAATTTTGTCCTAACATGAGAATAATAATTATTAGGTCGTGCAGTTGTGGTCGTGCATGATCTGGTCCTAAAGTGTTCTGTTGCGAAGTCCTACGGCCCATTGTTTTCCTAACAGTGGAATATTAGCTTGCGCAGTTGTCGTTGAGCACGTTGGAGTTTTAACACGTCAGTCTAACACTCAAACCTTCGAAAAATACACTTTTTCGCCCGTTTTTGGCCCATAGCATCTATGCGAGTTAAGCGATCGAGATGGTTAAACGTTAGGACCAACTAGACCCCAAATGGAGTCTATGTGCGAAAGAACGGGTTTTCTAAGTCAATTCTTGGGCCTTTTATGGCTCGGACGGCGGACGGCGAACGGTGGACGGACATTTAAAATTTGGATTCTACGCACCTTGAAACGTAAAGTGACAAAATTTGAGGGGGGGTTATAAAAATTTTTTGCTATACGATTACATAGGTAGGCTTATTATTGGAAATAATAAACCAAAATGTAAACGCACAATTCTTCGAACTGAATGTTATTTAATTATTTATTTATTCGGGTAACCCCATTAAATCATAAAATGTACAATGTATATGTTACGACGCTCGTAAGCACTTATCACTTACTAGGGTATGAGGTACTTTAGTTCCTTAGAAATAAATGTAACTATATAACCATGAATACCTATATTTAAGTGATGATAATTTTTTGTTAAAAGAAAGAGTGACTACCTACTAGCCCTTACAGAAACACGCTCGCGAGTGAATCACCAGCTGAGCGTAACATGCAAGAAGACATAAATGATAGTAAAGTGAAATATTTTTTGGTGTTTCAAAATGTTTATATAGTTTTATAATTCGAAAACAGGCTACGTAATAAGCATTCTAGAAACATGCTCGCGAGTGGATCACCCGCGAGAAGGTCAAGATGATTGTATAGCGAAAGATTTTTTGGTATTTCAAAATTTGTATTTAGTTTTTTAATTCGAAAACAGGCTACCTACTAAGCATTCTAGAAACATGCTCGCGACTTGAAATGAAATGAAATGAAAAAAATACTTTATTCCTTATAGAGCAAAAACAAAAACATTATAAAAGAAAATGTACATTAATTAGATTATATTAGAAATTAAATAACAAAATGTTAACTTTGGAACATGCCCCACTCGATCGAACATAGTTCGGTGTTGAGTGGGGGAGTTGATTAGACCAACGAATCGTGTTGCATATTAATTCTAGTTATTATTTACATGTGATTTTAAATGAGTTGTTATTGATTAATTTTGATTGATTACATATAGATTGTTTTTATTATTACTACTATTTTAGTGGGCACTCACTTATGCTCTATAAATACTGTTAAATAGCATTCTACATTGAAGATGTCCTTGCTCAATCAACCATGTAAATAAGTGTTTTTTATATACTGATCTAGAATAGTTCAAGGGCTGTTGGAGTTCAGTAGTGGTGTTTCGGAGAAAAAGTGGAAGGCTATAAAATATGTGGCGATTTGTGCTTATCAATCGTGTTGCAATGCTGGGAATAACTTGTTGAGTAGAATAACTTGTAGTTATTCAATTGCTGAGGCTACCGCAGATACATAGATAGATGGATGGATGGATTTTATTTGTCATCTTTGAGTATTACGATACATTTGCAGTATTATAAGAGAATGGTTAGATAAATGAATAAACTAGAAATTTGGCTACCTATCTGACCGAAACATGCTTGCGAGTTTAGAACCTGCAGAGCCTACCCTACGGAAATCTCAGAGTATCTGAAAAGAGAAAATTATTAGGGTTAAAGAGAACTACTATGGAACGGATATGAGATAAATTTCCAAGTCAAGTAACAAAGAATTCTTAGAAATATTTTGACAAAAAATAACAGAAGTTCTAGAAGCCAGACTTCTAGTAAAGTGTAGGTTTGCACTTGGAATAGGTTTGCATTAGGTTTGCACTCGGCTCTCCTTGACACTACAGAAGCTTTGGGACCATGAGATGTTGTGATAAAAGTCAGCATTCCGTAAAGTTACAAATGATTTTCCTGCTATGAAAACTAAGGGAGTTGCATTTCGCTAGTAACGTATTGGTTGTACGTGAAAATCAATAGAAAAAAGTTCGTGAATTTCGATGATTTATGAAATATAAAGTTTTATGTTAGGCAACGGGAGTAGGTGAATTTTAAGGTCGGGGCCTGTTTTTGTTAGATAGAGGTTGAGAAGAAGTGTTCAGGTTTCACTTGTCTATTGCTTCCTCACTACCGAAAGTTTCGAACACTTGGTGTTCGTGATATAAGTCGAAAAAATGTTTGCCATCCGAAATCAAAATTTTCACTTGCTTCTTGCGTTTCAGAGCATGCTGATCAATTTCGGTTCCATGTCTGTCTGTATGCCTGTCTGTCTGGGGTAAATTCTTGTCAAGCCAAACTCAACCATTGTTTCAGTCATATTCCGATTAGATTTTTAGAGATTGTGCGGATTAGCTCTTAGACAGTACCACATAATTTTCAATGCCGCTGAATCAACAGTTGCCTTTACGCATGCGCGACATTGAATTCCTCGTAAAGTCGATTTTTCATCATCTGTTGGTCTGATTTCGTTCAAATTCGGAAGGTAGTTGGTTATATGTTCTAAAAAAAATGGCCATCATATTGCGATTGGTAGAGCAATAACCATTGCGCACGCGCGAAACTAATATTGATTGACACAAGCAAAATTCCGAGTCAAATGGTATGATTTAGGTGAAATTTTCAGAGATTGTGCGGGACGGTCCCCTATAACTTTCATTGCTCTCACATAAATAGTGGTCGGTGTGCATGAGCTAACGTTAATTTATTATAACGTCAATTTCTTATCATCAATTGCTCCGATTTCGTTCAAATTCGGGGAGTATATGGGCATCTGCTCCAGGAAAATTCCCTACAAATTATATCGCAATTGGTGGAGTAATAACTTTAGCGCATGCGGAAAACTGAAATTGGTCGATAGATAAAACTCCGAGAGTAATGGGCCGAAATTTATGAAATTTTCAAGGATTGTGCGGCTTAGGTCCTGGACTTCCCTATATACAGTCTACTCCGATAGTAGTGGACCAACTATTATGAAAATTTTCAAGGATTGTGCTCCTAGATGTTTCCCTATAAATTTCATTGCCGTTGAAATAATGGTAGTCTGTCCGCATGTGCAAACATTAATTTCTTATAAAATCGACTTATCAATCATTTTGACTCGTACTTTGTTCTGCAACTAGGTAATTCTATACGTCCATGTTAGAATACGCGAGGAAGCTATACCTGCTGCCCACCCAACTCGGCAGATTTTGACATTTCATGTCCTTTACTTTGGCACATAAACGAAAAAAGCGTTAACAAATCGCCAGATATCTGGTTCATACTCAGTAGATATCGTATATAATTCGCCATAGGAGTGTCAAAGTGTACAAGACACTCGTAAACGAGTTCCACTATATCCACTTTACAAGCAGATACCACGTTACAAGCAGATAGTTACCTACCATGTTACATGGATATGTCTTCGATTGAGGATTTCATACCGGTTGTCCTCGGGTTGTCCTCGAGTGGTGTTCGACTGTTGTCAAGAGGATGAAAATGTTTCCTATGGAGTGGAGTGAATGATGCTATTGCTTTACGTTAAGAATATTGTAACCGGGTTATTAGAATTGTTTATAGTCCTATCAACTTAGTTTTGGAATGTTGCCAGGTACGTAAGGAGGGGGAAATTGGTAGCTTGAGATATGAACATTTATCACATAAATCAAGCGCTTTCCAACGAGTGGCGAACGATTTTTGTGCGATGAAAACTGCGGAAGTTCCATTCCCCTAGCAACGGCTGGGTTGTACGTGAAAAACACTGAAATTGTGACACAAATTTTGCGTGACGGAAATTTTTGGTTGACCCCCCAGAGCAAAGACATATCCATGTCAAAAAGCGTTTAAAAAAAAGCGTTACGGATGGTTTTATGATGATTTCCGCTTACAACCGAGTCGTTGATAGGGAAATGGCAGTCGTTTTTCATCCCACAAAATTCGTTGACCGTTCGTTCGAAAGCTCTCGATTTATCCAACCATATTATGTTAACTACTGCGAAGTGCGTGGCCAACAAGCTGAGTTATGAGCTTGGTTATTTGAAAAATTGTGTACACTCAGGTGATCATTCTCAATAATCGATATTGTGAACATGATTGCAACCGCTTGTTAATTTCTGATGATTTCATTGAGCTGGTGTTTCGATGATTTGATTCATAGCAGGTGATCCGAATATTGCGAGAACGGTTTGATTTGTGAAGCGGTGGTTAAATCATTTTAATAGGTAATTTCTATACTTTACACTCTAGGAAGCTGTAATTTCGTATGTAGCCTCTTTAGGACATTTACTTGACGATGCCCAGGGTCCGGATCAGCTGAGTGGCTCTTAGAGCTTGCATACGAGTCTGCAACTAAAAACATAAAATGGCCTAATGTGTTGCAGGCTCGTATGCGTTTATAAGAACAATCTCACAATTTCTTTCTTATGATTTTCACGTACAACCAAGCCGTTGCTGGGAAAATGAAATTTCTTTAGTTTTCTTTACACTATCTTCTTACAACGTGGTTACAACAAAACTAACTCTTTTCCAGCTAGTAACCCAATTTGATCATCGGCTCTTTTTAAATGGCCAATGGCAAAGATTCATTATTGAAAATATAAACCAACTTGTGATACCTTGGGCCTATCTTCCTTTATTAACAGGCTCATAACCGCCTGTATTTTGAGGTTAATGCACGTTGAATCCAACAGAAATCGAAGTAGATCATTTCCCGTGAAGGCCTTTGTGGCGGGATAGTCTTCCAAACTCGCGGAAATTCTCGGCCCGCTGGGAGCTCTCGGCCTAGTGAAGCGGGGCGGCCGATCGATGCCGAACGAGAAGCTGTAGGAAGGGTCGGCCGACGGGGAAATGAAGGGAAAAGCGAAGGCCTGAAACTACACTAGAGCTCCTAACTTACCTACGGGAGATCTATAGCTAAGGGCGGATAGCTATGGGCGAATGGCCGGATAGCTATGGGCAGACGGGCGTCGCGTAGGAAGATGAACAGAAGCCCATCCCTCGCTTCTTTTCCTTGTTTCCCTTATAACGTTCCTTCCGGCCGACCCAATTTTCCTTGTTGCCGACGCGCGTTATTTGTTACGTCTACGCAGAGCCGTAAAGCACCACGTGCCAGTTAACGTTTGTTTTGTTGTTCTATTTATTATATTGACTTGATGTACGATGACTTTTCGTATTGCCAGAGTAAACATGAGTTCATGTCTCCTCATATAAAAATCTCCTACGCTATTTATATGTAACGATATCAACTACCTACCAATTTTTCTTCTCCGAAAATTGCAATGACCAGGCCCTCCATTCGCCACCACAAAACTGCATTACGCAAATCGGTCATGAAATCTTGTTATATCACGCATCAGGCTGATATATTCATTTATCGGCGTATAGTGCTGAAATTTGAAATGAAGCACCTTTGCGATATCTTGAGTACAATTACAAGGTTAGAGGAACACTGATCAGCTGAGGAACCACTGAGCCTAATTTCTTTCCTAATTACGGTGCTGAAATTAGAAATGCAGCTCATTTCGGGCGTCTAAAATAGAATTAGAAGGAATACAGAAGAGCGGGGACCAGCTGAAATTTGGAATGGAACTCATTTAGGACATCTAAAATAGAACTGCAAAGTACGTAGCGGAGGCACACTGATTAGCAAAGGAAATACCGAGGATTGATTAAATATCTTGCCTAATAACGGAGATGAAATTTGAAATGGAGTTCATTTGGGACTTCTAGAATGCAATAACAAGATTTGAAGAGCACTGGTCAGCTGAGGAACCCCTAAGGTTTTAATTTCTTTCCTACGCGGCCTATGGTGCTGAATTTTTAAGTGGAGTTCATTTGGGAGTTCTTGAATGCAATAACACGATTTGAAGCACACTGGTCAGCTGAGGAACCACCAAGGCTAATATTTTGCCTAGTAACGGAGCTGAAAATTTGAAATGGGGTTCATTTGGAACTTTTAGAATGCAATAACAAGATCTGAAGCGCACTGAGCAGCTGAAATTTGGAATGAAGTTAATTTGGGACATCTAAAATAGAAATACAAGGTATATGGAGCGGAGGCGCACTGATTAGCAGAGGATCCACTGAGGCTGATGTCATTCCTAATTACGGTGCTGAAACTTGAAATGCTGCTCATTTCAGGCATAATAAATAAATTTAGAATGCATACAGAGGTTTACGGATCAGTTGAAATTTGGAATGGAACTCATTTAGAGCATCTAAAATATATATTCAAGGTATATAGAGCGGAGGCGTATTGACTAGCAAAGGAACCACTCAGGTTAATATCAATCCTAAAAACAGAGCTAAAATTTAAAATGGAGATCATTCGAGATAAGTACCTAGAATGCAATACTCCTGAGTCACATTTCTTAGCATAATTTTGTGTATACATTTTTCAAAGTTCTAGTTCATTGTTGATCAACTTTGACTGCAAAGTTCTCTTATCTTTGAAACAAGCATCACCTAGGTACTTCTAGAGCTTTCATCCGATTTCAAGAGGTTATTCACGAATTGCTTGGTTGATTTTCTCAGGATATTTTTATTATTTTCTTTCAATTCTACGTATCTTACAACGTATTTTTCATAGGAGGGGGGGGGGGGTTGGAAATATTTCAGGGTCTACCAAAATGGTGAATTTTTCACTACCACAAACCAAATCCTCCAGCTAGCGACTGCATTAAGAGATCAGGTCTGGAATGAAAATGTCATTCGAGTTTCTACCTCTGGCCGTGGCGTGGAATAGACCAATTATATTTGCGTGGGTTATTCAATTTTCTTTGCATAAACGCTCGTTAGCGCTACGCCCAGCTCGCCGACCGCTCCGCACATTTCACCGCCCCAATTTTTATTCACTGCTGCGTCGCGACATTTTAATTTTTTAAAGGATAGAGGAAAAAATTGAACTTCTGCGGGAAAACGATTGGACAGGTTCGCATTAGGTATAAAAAACTTTTTATTCATCGTGGTATTTCTTCTTTTTCGTTATTTCCAAATCCCTCTCATCTTCAGTCTTTCATGTAGGGAATTCCAGCTCCGTCCTCCAACCCAAGCGATCGAATAACCTTTTTTGTGCCCCTTAATCGAAGTGACACAGCTCCGATTATCGACACTTGGGTTCGTACAATCTTCGTAACATATTGGTAAGAAATGCATGCATTACAGGGACGTCACTGTAAATGGATTGTATGTAATTTTGGTGAGAATTAAAATAAGGGCAAAAACAAATATATCATGACTTCTAAAATTCCATCATAATACTTCCAGCATGAAATTTAAAACTTCGGACATATTTTCCAAAACTAGACCAAATTCATAAGAACAAAAAGTGATGACGAAAATCCGAGGAGAATAGTTATCACGATATATAATTACTATTACCCCCCTCTATTGACCCCTTTCCATAATGGAATTTGAAACTACAGATATACCTTCCGAAATTTGACCAAATTCATAGTTGAACAGAAAAAAAATCACGAAAATCGGGCGAAAATTATTGTTAAAATCATCATGATTTATTTATTAGTATTACCCCCTCCATTCACCCCATGATGAAACTTGGAACTTCTTATATACCTTATAAAACTATATCAAATTCGTAATGGAAGAAAATAAGAATCACGAAAATCGGTTGAGAATTGTAGCCTGGGTAGTGTCAACAAAATTTGTTGAAAAAACCACGTTTTCCGGATTTACTCACTCCATTCTCCCCTCTTCCATCACGGAATTCGACATTTCAAGAGTTTGTTCCATTACTAGACTTAAATAGAGGTCGAACAAAGAAAGAATCTTAAAAATTGGTAGAGTATTGCGGCCTGGGCTGGTCAATTAAATTTGTCCCATGCACACACACACACAGACATAGACACGCCTATGGTTTTTTTCACGGATTCAGTCTTAGAATGATCTGAAACGGATTTGTATGCGGTAATTTTTTCCTCTTCCTTGGGTATTCCCTATTCCCCTACGAGAATTGTACCTGGGTAGTGTCAACAAAATTTGTTGAAAAAACCACGTTTTCCGGATTTACTCCATCCATTCTCCCCTCTTTCATCACGGAATTCAATATTTCAGGGGTTTGTTCCATTACTAGACTTAAATAGAGGTCGAACAAAGAAAGAATCTTAAAAATTGGTAGAGTATTGCGGCCTGGGCTGGTCGACTAAATTTGTCCCATGCACACACACACAGACATAGACACGCCTATGGTTTTTTTCACGGATTCAGTCTTAGAATGATCTGAAACGGATTTGTATGCGGTAATTTTTTCCTCTTCCTTGGGTATTCCCTATTCCCCCACCCACCTGGATCAATTCCAATGGGCGTCCCTCTTGTTAACGAAGCCTTGCCTAAAAGGCATCAAAATCGATTCATTTTTCTCGGAGTGTCATCCAATACTGATTTAGGTATGCGCAACAGTTACCTATAATTCAAGCAAATGCGAAAGAAATACATAATCCTGAACCCAACTACCTCTCGAATTTGAACGAAATCGGACCAATAGATGATAAGAAATCGACGTTGAAAGAAATTAACGATTGCGCACGCGCACAGACTACTAATAATCCAACAGCAATGAAATTTATAGGGGAACGACTAGGAGCTAAACTGGACAACCATTGAACATTTCATAAAGATCGGTCCATAATTTCGGAGTATTGTCTGTGACGATCAATTTTAGTTTATTACTACACCAATCAAGATATAATTCATGGAGAATTTGTCTGAAACATACATTTACTCACCGAGTTCGAAAAAAAATCGGACCATTAGGTATTAAGAAACCGACGATATAAGAAATTAACGTTTGCGCATGAGCATAACTACTATTTATGCGACGGCAATGAAAGTTATACGGGACCGTGTAAAACCTAACTAGCACAATTCCTGATAATTATATCGAAATCAGACTGAAGCTTGGTATAGTTTTGGGTGTGACAGGGATTTACCACTGACAGACTAGGAACTAAATTGATCAGCAAGCTCTGAAACTCATCAGAAAGCAAGTAAAAATTTTGATTTAGGAGGACGAAATTTATTTCAACTTCTATCACGAACACAATGCTTCCAAAGAGTCCAGGTTTCACTCGCATAATGTATATTACTAAAATATGCGGCACGAAAAGATTCCTAAAACATCAGCGAACATTGGTAAACGATGCAAATTATCACAATGAGATTTGTAGACGATTGACATTCATTTGTCTGTCTCTTTGTATTTGGCCGCAGTTTTGGAACTATCGACTTGAAATTTGTACATATTTAGAAATTTAGTTTCTTAGATACCCGAAATATGTTGTTTAGTTTTTGCTGAGCATGATTGTACGCGCGATATTTAGTGAGCTATCGTATTATATAGATAGACAGATATTATTTTAATGTCAAATTACAAAATTAAGATACATGCATTTTTATGAGTTTGATGCACAAAAGAGATTAAATATAATGCAGAATAAAAGTAAATTATACACTTCTGGTTAAAGTAAATATATAGCATACATATCTTTATTTTTGAAAAGCTATGACGGAGTTGTTTTGCATCTTTAAACATACTAAGCAGTTCAGATTCAAGCAATTTATTTGACCATAATATAATTTGACCATGATAGTTAGATATTAATGTTAGATGTGTTAAATTTATAGATATTGTATATTTCCTGACATAATAACTGAGCTGTAAAATAACTAATAAGTAAAATAATAATAGGTAAGTAAGCAAAGTAGTGGCTCAAGAATGTCGTGAAGTAATCATGAGATTCACTATGGATCAGTTTATTTATCTTGATAATATGCGTAGGCTACTTATATTTCTTAATACAATATGTATCAATTAATTAATATTTATAATATATTTTCGCAGATAGTTATCCTAATATGTTAAATTTTGAAATTCGAGCACTTTGAAATCGTTCACAGTACTAATTTTATGGCAAAAAACTCGTTCAAAACATTATTTTTATATTTGAAAAAAGATTTTGGATTTTTATCTATTCTAGTGTTGTTATCGATTCATTATCAAATAATAATGAAATTCAAGTACAGCCAGTACAATAAATTCAAGTAATACCTTCCAGATGATAACTCTCCTTTGGATTGAGATAAAAATTCCGTCCTTGCGCCAAAAAATTAAGCTTCCCAAACAAAAGGATGAGTTTGTTGGCCCGGCACTTTTTGATCACATTAAATTGATCGAATTTCCAAAAATATACTACAAAAATCACATTATATGGCTAAAAACGGCTAAAAACCGTTAAATTTATATTTTTTTGGTAGAATATTTCTCAAATAAAGTTTATCAACTATAAAATAGAACATTAAAAAATATATGTACAATTTTATGATGAAAAATGTACTTGATATTCATTAAAATTTGCTGAAAAATCGATGAAAACTGCAAAAAATAGCTAAAAATTCAAAACCTCTATTTGAATAGGAGATTATTATTTAGAATAGGTTTTTTGCCATGAAATTAATAGTTAACGATTTCCTTGCACTCAAAAAGCTCAAATTTCAAAACAATTTAACATTATACAATATACGATAATTTACTCGTCCATACGATCGTGTTGCATGACTGGTTTTGTTATGAATTCGTTGTGATTCTCGAAACGTCTCGTCCTATCCATTCGTATATTCATATTTACAAGTTCGTTCACCATGAATAATGTATTATTTGTTTCACGTGTTAATTTGTTTTTACTGCTTTTCCTGAATTTACTTGTTTACTTTCTTTATAAATACTTTATTTTGAGAAAGACAGGCAAAGCCTGTGTGGGTATTTCTAAGGGATAGAAACCATGGAAATACATTATTTTCTTCTTCTTACAACAGAAAGGAGAATAAACTGATCAAAACATCAATAAAATATTAAATCAGCTTAAACGTAAAATAAAAGTAATTAAATCATGTATTTACTAAATTTCCGTTATCCTCCTATTTGAAACGAAAAACCTCCAATTTGACGTGTAAATGCTATAGTAGGTTTTTATTTATTTATTTTATTTTTTTTTTTTTTTTATTTTTTGCTCGTGTTAATTATTTAATTTGAACTTTCTTAAACTATGTAAATTATGTAATATATCGCATGTAAAAGGGCATCCGACCGTGACGTATAAATTAATAATACCTATTGGTTGAAATAACATTTTTCGAGTGGGTTTATAAATGAAGAAATATTGAAATTGTACCTTGCACTGGGCGGTGGAGGATTCCTCCGGGGAAGTGGCGGCGTGTATTGCGGCTCAGCGTATCTGTGCCCGTACATCATAGAAAACGCGGTGACATTTGGGAAGAGTGAACTCTCGTTATTTGATATCCACCTACCTAAAGCGCGGTATATCAAGCGAAAAAAACACCGAACAACACGTACCGGATTTACGAATTAATACCGAGGAACTACGTTTTAAAGAATTATAACAGAATTATAAAATAACGGGGTTTACGCCCGTTTGGGGGATGAAAAAAACGGAACGAAAGCGGCAAGAACGGCCGCTGTTTCACCCGTTCATTGTTTCGGTGAGATGTGTGTGACGGTGTGCTGCTGCTGTTGGAACAAGTTCGTCGGGTGTTTTGGACTGGCGGACGATGAAAGGTGTCACAAGTAAACTGTCCGCAAAGCACTGATTGGTTTTGTGTTCCTGCTGCGAGAACCGGGTGAGTTTGGCTGTGACCGACGCGAGAGGTGGATCAACACTGAAGCGCTCTGGCGGGTCGAAAGCGCCGGGGCGGGTGGGGGAGAGATGGAGATGCTCATCCTTTTTGCCACCCCTCGTTTTCCACCCTGGCGGAGGGCGGTTGCCGAGACGGCCCCGTTCGCCCTTGCAAGCGCCGTTTTGTTTTATGAAGAGCGAGCCGTAGCCGTAGGGGTAGTGAGCAGACCGCCTAGGTAATATCAAGTGCCATCGAAAGATAGGATAGGCATTACAAGGTGATTGGAAGAGTAAAGTTTAGCTTTATGAGGGAGAGAGAGAGAGTATGTAATATATTCAATAGTGTAAACATACGGTAACATAACAGGAAAAAAAAACTTGTTTCAATATTGTAGCTTGTCGGTTTGAATATTACTTGTGTTCAACCCATGCGACTATCACTTTTGTAGACCTGTTCCAAGCCTTATTTTGCAAGAAAAGTTTATTGAAGAGTAGGTTTTTACCTAAGTATACTGCTATTTCACAAAATATAACTTCAAATTTGAATTCAGCACACCCCCCCCCCTTCACCATAAATGGGGGTTTGTAAACTTTGAGTGAGAGGTTTTGGCCATTTAAGAGGGTTCTGGAACACCGTGCGGCCCCGTGCGCCCTTGCCAGCGCCGTTTTGGTTTATGAAGAGCGAGCCGTAGGGGTAGTGAGCAGAGCGCCTAGGTGATATCAGGTTATATCAAGTGCCATCGAAAGATAGGATAGGCATTACAAGGTGATTGGAAGAGTGAAGTTTAGCTTTATGAGGGAGAGAGAGAGAGTACGTAATATATTCAATAGTGTAAACATACAGTAACATAACAGGAAAAAAAACTTGTTTCAATATTATAGCTTGTCGGTTTGAATATTACTTGTGTTCAACCCATGCGACTATGACTTTT
Organism: Adelphocoris suturalis; assembly: GCA_030762985.1. NCBI lineage: Eukaryota > Metazoa > Arthropoda > Insecta > Hemiptera > Miridae > Adelphocoris > Adelphocoris suturalis. The sequence continues at coordinate 34,107,828 of CM061050.1, read as the reverse complement.
GTAGACCTGTTCCAAGCCCTATTTTGCAAGAAAAGTTTATTGAAGAGTAGGTTTTGGCCTAAGTATACTGCTATTTCACAAAATATAACTTCAAATTTGAATTCAGCACACCCCCCCCCCCCATCCACCACAAATGGGGGTTTGTAAACTTGAACTTTAAGTGAGAGGTTTTGGTCATTTTAGAAGGTTCTGGAACACCGTGCGGCCCCGTGCGCCCTTGCCAGCGCCGTTTTGTTTTATGAAGAGCGAGCCGTAGCCGTAGGGGCAGTGAGCAGGGCGCCTAGGTGATATCAAGTGCCATCGAAAGATTGGATAGGCATTACAAGGTGATTGGAAGAGTAAAGTTTAGCTTTATGAGGGAGAGAGAGAGAGAGAGAGAGAGAGAAAGAGAGAGAGAGAGAGAGTTGACCTAAGTATACTGCTATTTCACAAAATATAACTTCAAATTTGAATTCAGCACCCCCCCCCCCCCCCCTCACCACAAATGGGGGTTTGTAACTTTTAAGTCAGAGGTTTTGGCCATTTCAGAGGGTTCTGGAACACCGTGCGGCCCCGTGCGCCCTTGGTGATATCAGGTGATATCAAGTGCGAGCCATCGAATATCAAGTGCCATCGAAAAATAGGATAGGCATTACAAGGTGATTGAAAGAGTAAAGTTCAGATTTATGAGGGTGTTCAACCCATGCGACTACAGTGAAACTTGTATAATTCGAACCTCAAGGGACAGTCAAAAACTTCGAATTAATGAAGTTTTTAATAAATTATATTTTAACAACCCACATTACGAAGTAGGTACATACAGTAACATTGAATACTGTATTGACCAACAGAATATTGAACTATAAATATAAAGACACCTGAGATGGTACACACTATTTAACTGCAACCATAAAAAACAATCTATTGTTTTTCAAAAAAGGATGATATTTTGGCCTGTTTCCTTGAATTAAGTCTCTCGGCCATTATAAAAGATTCCAACGCATTCAAAGAGTTGATGTATGAATCACTTACATTAATTCGGATTTCAAAAAATGTCTAAGTTGTTGCACGTGATTCATGGCGTCAGCTGCACTCGGCACCGGTACTTTGTTTTGTTGTTTTGGGACGGTCAGCGGGCGGGAGGGGAAGGGGAGTTCAGCCTGTACGATGGCACTGACTTGCATGCATTTGGTCTAACGCAAACCTTTTGCCGAATATCGTTACTAAAACGTATTTCCCGATGAATTTACAATTATTTTGAGTCGCAGCTTAAAATAATTAGTCGCCGAAAATTCGAATCATCCAAAATAAAATTCGAATTATCCACGATTTTTTAGCATTGTTTAAATACAAAATGCTAGGGACCAAGAGAAATATTCGAATTAAATAAGATTTCGAATTAAAGAAGTTCGAATTATCCAGGTTCCACTGTACCACTTTTGTAGACCTATTCCAAGCCTTATTTTGCAAGAAACGTTTATTGAAGAATAGATTTTGAGCTCAAGATACTGCTATTTCACAAAACATAACTTCAAATTTGAATTCATCCCCCCCCCCCCCTTTCCACCACAAATGGGGGTTTGTAAACTTTGAGTGAGAGGTTTTGGCCATTTTAGAGGGTTCTGGAACACCGTGCGGCCCCGTGCGCCCTTGCCAGCGCCGTTTTGTTTTATGAAGAGCGAGCCGTAGCCGTAGGGGTAGTGAGCAGAGCGCCTAGGTGATATCAAGTGCCATCGAAAGATGGGATAGGCATTATAAGGTGATTGGACGATTTGAATCGACCACTGCACCGCATCCCCCGTTCGGCAAAGCTCTTCTTAAATTTAAACCCAGATCTTGACTTTTTCAATAGTCCCCTGTCATCTCTGAAGTCTATAGTGCTCTCTTCTCCTGCTTTGTTTTTACTATTATCTCCAAATCGCTCTACTGAATTCATAAGTTAAATTACTGCTATATTATTGATGTTTCTGTTAAAATAGTTCTTTTTCTTGTTGTTTTTCTTAGATGTGTAAATTCTTGTATACATTATTGAATCGCTACTTTTATTATGCTGTTGTAAATTGGGCTTGCCCGTTGATAAATAAAATAAGTAAATAAATAAATTGGAAGAGTAAAGTTTAGATTTATGAGGGTGTTCAACCCATGCAAACCTCTTCTCAAATTTAAATCCAGATTTTTACTTTTTCAATAGTCCCCTTTCATCTCTAAAATCTATAATACTCTCTTCTCCCGCTTTGTTTTTACTATTATCTCCAAATCGCTCTACTGAATTCATAAGTTAAATTGCTGCTATATTATTGATGTTTCTGTTAAAATAGTTCTTTTTCTTGTTGTTTTTCTTAGATGTGTAAATTCTTGTATACATTATTGAATCGCTACTTTTATTATGCTGTTGTAAATTGGGCTTGCCCGTTGATAAATAAAATAAGTAAATAAATAAATTGGAAGAGTAAAGTTTAGATTTATGAGGGTGTTCAACCCATGCGACTATCACTTTTGCCTTATTATTTTGCAAGAAAAGTTTATTGGAGAATAGGTTTTGAGCTCAAGATACTGCTATTTCACAAAATATAACTTCAAATTTGAATTCAGCACCCCCTCCCCCCCTCCACCACAAATGGGGGTTTGTAAACTTTAAGTGAGAGGTTTTGGCCATTTTAGAGGGTTCTGGAACACCGTGCGGCCCCGTGCGCCCTTGTCAGCGCCGTTTTGTTTTATGAAGAGCGAGCCGTTGGGGTAGTGAGCAGAGCGCCTAGGTGATATCAAGTGCCATCGAAGGATTGGATAGGCATTACAATAGAATAGAATATAATGGAATTTGATTTATTTCCACAAATAATTATACATTAATTTCGCATTGTACATGGTGGTAACTACCCCCCTCATAGATCATTGATCTGTGCCAAGGGGGGGAGTTGCAAGTTCGATCAATGTTCGACTTGTACGTTTAACATGGGAACAATATAATATATAATTTCAAATACAAGAAATATAGTTTTAAATATAAGAGGTGAAAACAATTTATAACAAAAACAGAATTTAAAAATACCTAGTTACAAAATTATATGAAAAAGATAATTAACATTTGGCAATAAGGAAGAATAATTAAATTCTATAGATGCTCGACGTCATGGCGTCGCAATCCGACGGGTTAATCGGAAAGGAATGAAAAAAAAAAAAAAAAAAATGATTTTTTATAGGAGGATCTGCTGATAGATATGGGGAGGGCCAAGCAAGCTGGAAGAGATCGCAATATAAGTTGTAAATTGTGGTAGAGATGACGGTAGGTAGAAACTAGACGGCTTGAAGGAATGGGCAAGACTGCTCTGGTCGTCGGTCTCAAGATGCGGTCGTTTGTATTTAATTCAGATGGATTAACGGCCGAAGTACTTGGATGTTTATGGTAGTACATCAGAGCATGTTTAATATAAAGCTGCTTCATTGAGAAAACATTAGCTTCGCTAAATAATTCAGCACTAGAGAACCTCTGTGATTTCTTGAGGAGAACCTACAGAATTTCTTTTGGCATAACTATAATTGGATTTAGGACAGTATTTCAAGCATTCCCCCACCAAAGAATACCAAAGCTAATCACTTACTGTACAAGTTGATTGGATGAGTAAAGTTCAGATTTATGAGGGTGTTCAACCCATGCGACTATCACTTTTGTAGACCTATTCCAAGCCTTATTTTGCAAGAAACGTTTATTGAAGAATAGATTTTGAGCTCAAGATACTGCTATTTCACAAAACATAACTTCAAATTTGAATTCAGCCCCCCTCCCCCAAACAGGGGTATATAAACTTTAGGTGAGAGGTTTTGGCAATTTTAGAGGGTTCTGGAACACCGTGCGGCCCCGTGCGCCCTTGCCAGCGCCGTTTTGGTTTATGAAGAGCGAGCCGTAGGGGTAGTGAGCAGAGCGCCTAGGTGATATCAAGTGCCATCGAAGGATTGGATAGGCATTACAATAGAATAGAATATAATGGAATTTGATTTATTTCCACAAATAATTATACATTAATTTCGCATTGTACATGGTGGTAACTACCCCCCTCATAGATCATTGATCTGTGCCAAGGGGGGGAGTTGCATGTTCGACTTGTACGTTTAACATGGGAACAATATAATATATAATTTCAAATACAAGAAATATAGTTTTAAATATAAGAGGTGAAAACAATTTATAACAAAAACAGAATTTAAAAATACCTAGTTACAAAATTATATGAAAAAGATAATTAACATTTGGCAATAAGGAAGAATAATTAAATTCTATAGATGCTCGACGTCATGGCGTCGCAATCCGACGGGTTAATCGGAAAGGAATGAAAAAAAGAAAAAACTGATTTTTTATAGGAGGATCTGCTGATAGATATGGGGCGGGCCAAGCAAGCTGGTAGGGATCGCAATATAAATTGTAAATTGTGGTAGAGATGACGGGAGGTAGAAACTAGACGACTCGAAGGAATGGGCGACTGCTCTGGTCGTCGGTCTCAAGATGCGGTCGTTTGTATTTAATTTAGATAGACTAACGGCCAAAGTATTTGGATGTTCATGGGAGTACATCAGAGCATGTTTAATATAAAGCTGCTTCATTGAAAAAACCTTAGCTTCGCTAAATAATTCAGCACTAGAGAACCTCTGTGATTTCTTGAGGAGAACCTACAGAATTTCTTTTGGCATAACTATAATTGGATTTAGGACAGTATTTCAAGCATTCCCCCACCAAAGAATACCAAAGCTAATCACTTACTGTACAAGTTGATTGGATGAGTAAAGTTCAGATTTATGAGGGTGTTCAACCCATGCGACTATCACTTTTGTAGACCTGTTCCAAGCCTTATGTTGCAAGAAAAGTTTATCGAAGACTAGGTTTTGGAGCTCAAGATACTGCTATTTCACAAAACTTCAAAAAGAAGAGGACTCAGCTTGCATTGAAACTTAGAAGGATGTATTGGCTAATCGGCTGACGATCCACCATGACCATTGGTAAAAAGCTGCTTCTTTACAATCAAGTACTCAATCCAGTTTGGATGTATGGAGCGTAGTTGTGGGGCTGCACAGCTCCAACCAATAGACGGATCATTCAACGTTTCCAGAACTCTGTACTACGATGTATCACTGATGCGCCGTGGTACTTCCGAAATGAGGCACTCCACCGTGAACTTCAAGTTGACAGTGTGGATGAGGTGATCAAAAAGCGAGCAACAGCTCATCTTGCTGGACTAAAAGATCTGGATGTGCAAGATGTAACTCGACGCCTTAAGCGTTTGAAACCGCATGAGCTTGTGTAGGAAGCTCGCTTGTATGGGACGAAGTTATGCATCTTAGCTCCTGAATAGTGTATTGTAGTAATATAAGTCAGATTTATATTGTTAATGAGATTACTCGGTGCAATAAAAGCTTAAAAATAATGTATTTATCTTGATGAATTACACAGCTCAATTATTAAAATATTGGTGGGGTAAATGTATTCAGTAAATTGAATTAAAAAATGTGGATTATTATATTGTGAACTAATCTTTTTCCTATGAGATCAACAAAGGAGGACTGTTGAAAGCTCATCCTTTTTGCACCCACTGTGACGGAGGGCGGCCGCCGAGCAGCCCCGTGCGCCCTTGTAAGCACTTCTTGGATGAAGAGCGAGAGTCTACTTTGGCGATTTTCAATTGCCATCAAGTGCGTAGCAAGTACAAGTACTGCTATCCTATACACCTGGGTAATTGAACAGTAAAGTTTAGGAGACTTTGCTATGTGTAAGGGTGGGTGAATAATTGAATAAAACCCCGAAAAATTTATCGCATTTGGGTTATTTGTATACAATTTGAGTACTATATTTATATTGTTACCGGCAAAGTTTAAAATCATTCATTGTGTACCATGCCTAGTCGTTGTATAAAATACCTGAATGGAGCAGTCAATTTGTAAAATAAATCTTATTTCATAATTAACCTAGGCATTGCAAAGAATGCTTGATCGTGCACTCGGCAAAGTGTCCTTCTGATCAATCCTTACCTGGTCTGGGCACCTTTGTTGGAGGTATAGGTCAGAACGATGTGTATAGTTTGATGGTCTGGATGCTCGCAAGCTCGCATCTCAAAAATACATAACATCAAGTAGTCAACCCCTTAGTAAAAATTCAGATTTTTTGGACCTATAGGTCCGAATGATGTGTATAGTTTGATGGTCTGGATGCTTGCAAACTCGCATCTCAAAAATACATAACACCAAATAGTCCATCCCTTAGTAAAAGTTCAAATTTACTTTGTCTAAATCAATGGTAGGCATTATATACACTGCCTAGGCATTGTGTACATTGCCTAGCCATTGTGTACATTGCGTAGGCATTGTGTACATTGCCTAGCCATTGTGTCTAGAGAGAGTTAAAAATGGAGGAATGTCATACTTTGCCTAAAAATGGCAGGCATTGTATAGAACGACTAGCCATTGTATGCAATGCCTGGATTTAATACTTTGCCGGTAATATAGAGGGTGTCCCATCTAAACGGGCCCATCGGGAAATGACAGCCTTACGGTGTGAGCTATTGAGGAATTGAACTGGACCTTTTTTATAGTATTTCAATTCAGCTTCACGATGCGGAAGTCCGATTTTTATTTTTCCATGTTTTAGGGTCTCAAATCGTTGATTGAAACTTACGGTTTACTCTTGACCCCCCTTTTTTATTGCTTTTTTCGATTTTAGGTTGAATTTGGAACAGAAAATGCCACCATGAAATTTTCTTTTTGGGTCTTCGTTTCTGAGTTATTCCACTTTTTGCGAAAGTCCGATTTTTATTTTTCCATGTCTCAAATCATTGATTGAAACTTACGGTTTCCTCTTGACCCCCCTTTTTTATTGCTTTTTCCGATTCTAGGTTGAATTTGGAACAGAAAATGCCTCCATGAAATTTTCTTTTTGGGGCTTCGTTTCTGAGTTATTCCACTTTTTGCAAAATACAGAAAATCGCCGATTTCTTTCAGACATTACCAACTATTCTTCTTACTATTTTTATCTTCAATTTTTGAGATGTTCACCACACTTTTGAAATCAGCACAGCATTAAACTATCTATCATCAGAACCCAGCGTCCATAATCAACAATCACCTTCACACTGACATTACACTTTAACCGCTTACAATTTAAAAAAAGTTTCTCCAAATCGTCGTTTAAAAAAAAAAACCCCCAAACCCTCAGCTGAGAAGCTGTTGTTTTCATGACCCATGAATACAGTTTGCAGGAGAAGGAGCAGGTGGCATTTTCGATTTATCACAACACAACTAACTGGAAGTCTCCTTGTGGTACATTTTTTAAACTGTATTCTGAACAGTGATTCTGTGTGTACTGAACAGTTTGAGGTGAAAAAGCACATATCCTTACGATTGAGATAAAAATGCCGTTAATTCGCTAAAAACCAAGCTTTAAACATACATTAAAAATCAGAAACTCAGGAAACTCAGTTTATTCAGTGGTATTCAAAATACCCCCATTCCACCCCTCAAAATACCTGTTATTGTTCAGATTCAAAAATCTCCAGCAGTTTGTGATTCAAGTTAAAGTATTCCAAACATATTTAATCAATCAGGTCCTCAGTTTATTCAGTGATGTCCATGATACATTCTCTCCTCCAAAACACCCTCTATGGGTTAGATTGGAAAACTTGAATGCGTGGTAGAGTGTTTATCAGATACACTGTATTATCCAGTACCCTAAACAAAACTTCATTAACTTATTTGGTAGTCTTGTTAACAATATTTCGAGGTAGGGTGTGAATCAGATTTGCCGTATTACCCAGTACCCTAACAAAAATTCATTCACTGTTCTGATAGTCTTGTATACAATGTAGCGAGGTAGAGCGAAAATCAAATATACCGTACTATCCACTGTCCAAAACAGAACTTCAATCACTAATTTGATAGTCTTGTATACAATGTTGCGAGGTAGAGTGTAAATCAGATATCCCGTATTATTCAGTATCCGAAATAGCGTTTCATTCACCACTTTGATAATCATGTACAAAACTGGGAGCGGTCGATGTAAGAGATATTTCACAAAATCCAATATTCGAAATATCACTCGATTCACTACTGTAATAGTCTTGCGCACAATATAGCGTGGTAGACGGTAAAATACATTTATCGTAGTTTCTATTAACCACCGAGGAAATATCAACAATTTATTGATTGTTCCCCGCACAATAACGCGCGGTAAGGTAAAAGGCAGAAAAACGATCTTTTTCAGCACTCTTACCACTGCTACAGCCGTAAATTCAAAGGACTGCAGAACAGCGAGTGGAAGAAGAATTGCCAGATGTAACAGTATCCAAACTATCGCCAATATCGTGATATCAAACGCGTAAGGGATAGCCAATGGTAGACGCAAAATCAATTTTTCCGTATTGTTTAGTCCATTAATCACCGCTCCACGAAGCCTACTTTGTACTTTTGAAAGACTGGAAGAGCTTCTGTGAGGTTTTGGCACTTGGGTTTTGGCATCCTGAGGTGATGGGATTTTTCGTACCCGCCTGAAGCGTTTTGAATTCACATCTGAAAAGAACGAACCGATCAACAAGAAACACAAAAGTTTGGACATCGCGAACCAAACCCGACCACTCTACTTTACATCTCATGAATGCGATCTTGGTGAGTTAGCTACAGCGAATACAATACAATGAGCGGTAGCAAATCGAATTATGACGTGAAACACGAACCATGCCTTTTATGGGAATACCGATAAATATCTAAATAGCGTTTAGATATTCATTGCGACACATGAAATGTCTTCTCGCTCTTTTCGAACTTTCATCTGAATCATCATGTGAATTTAATGTAGGTTTTACCTAACCCTTAAGACATTTGAATTGAAGCTAACATTATCAGCAATGTGCCATACCATGAGTCTCGAAAGAATAAAAGGCGCGCTTCGTGAGATAGTCGTGAGCTAAAGGCAATTTCAATATATATATCTCCATTCAAAACGGGCACACGTCTAGGTTTTATACAGGTAAAAGCCATAATTCTGGTGCATTATTCTAGGAGGTACTTGAAGTAACAGAACAATGGTCATGGGTGGTTAATCACAGTTGCAATGTTGCAGTTGCAGTTGCAATGTCAATATTAAATTTACTCGCAACTAGTACCTATCCAAATTTCTCTAGCCATTCACAAGGTACACACCTAACTAAATCGGACCTACTTAGAGTTCTCATGAGCGTCATCACGCGGACCACAAATTATCACATATCAAGAATTATCACTTAACAAATTATCACTTAACCTTTTCAACTTTCTTATAACCATAAAAGTGTAAAAACTAAATTATCAAAAACCTTCCTAAAGGAAATTCGTTTTGAGGCATTCTGAAACGATCCCTAAATTTTATTTTATTTATTATTATTATTATTATTTTTTTTTTTTAAATGATATCATTAAATGATATCATTTAAGGGTTGAGTGTTGATTAAAGAAAAAAGCCCAGACAAGAATCGTTAGTCGAAACTTACAGTTCACGTTGACTGAAGTTGAGAAAACATGGTTTGGCCTCAAAACTAACAATCTCCAATAGGGAGTGACAGTGTTCTGACACAACCTTAATAACAGCCATTCAAAATCACTAATTGAATTGCTTGTTGTCTTTAGAAATATTAAGGACCTTCAGTATACAGAGTGTTTACACTTTTGGTCGTGAACCTTGTAAGGGTAAATCCTACAACCACAAACAGTTCCCTTTTGCCTTTTTTTATACCGCTAAAATACGCGAGTTTTTTCACTTTAATTTATTTCTCGTGTTATCGACCTTAAAGTTAACGGTCATAACTACTTCAAATTTTGGAGTAAACAAAAAATTAAGGATATTGTTGGAAGTTGAATTTTTTTTTTGAATAGGCCACCTAACGTGCAAGATTATGCAGGCAAAACAGTCAGAAATCTACCCCAAGGTGAAAAAATTGTCAAAAATGAAAAACTAAGCATTTTTACCCCATAGACGGCATCACACTTGGTCACGATCCCCCCTTTCCAACGGTATGGTTGATTGTATTTTAAAAATCTTAATTGGAGGAAAAAATTGTGATTAGGTTCAAAAAAACTTGGAAAAAGGAACTAGAATTATAAATGGCTTACCGCGACTTTGAAACTGGAAGAGTTGATATGACGTGGATAGCGATTCTTAACAACTTACCTGAAACATGGAGAAACAGCAAGTTAATAATTTATCCCTTGATGGGAAAAACAAAAGATCATGGATACGTCTAGTACCTACTGCTTACCAGTTAGTACCTACTACTCAATTGTATACCAACCATGTAGTGCCTTCTTTTCACAAGATTATTCCATTATGGTTACAAAACAATATTAGTATTTAACTTAGAGTAATGAATCAGCATTCCTTGACACTACAATGGCTTAGAGGTCATGAAATGTCGTAGTAAAATGAGAGCATCCCAAATAGTGGCGAACGATTTTCCTACTATGAAAACTATGTGAGTTACTCTTCCCTAGTAACGCCTTCGTTGTACGTGAAAATCAATAGAAAATGTGCCGGTCGGGAAAAAAAAGTGTCGCGAAAAATTCCTTGACCCCCAGCCAAAAGACATCCATGTCAAATTTTGGCAAATCGAGGTTTTTTACGAAAAAAAAAAAACTCTACCATGACTTGAGGAGTTAAGGGGTTGCACCTGGAATAACTTTTATAGCAGAATCGAATGGTCACTGTTCCAAGCCTCCCGGACTGAGTGGAAATTGGGTTTTTGAGAAATTGAAATAAATGAAGACACGTCAAAGCGTGATTCTCGGTGGTCACCAAAGGTGATGAATACTTGGCAGAAGAGGGAGAGGTAAGTAAAAAATGTGGAAAACAATAATTGTATCTCTTCTCATATCATCTGTTCCAAAAAGATGTCGATTATGCATGGAACAGTTTGGGGGACACTTCGAAAACTTGATGAGATGAGGGGAGATACTATATTTTGATTTCCGCATTCTTTACTTACCAACCTCTACCTCTTCTGTCAAGAGATCGAAGCTTTTAGTGACGACTGAGAATCACGCTTTGACGTGTCTTCAGTTATTTCGATTGCTCAAAAACCCGATTTTCACTTTTTCGGGAAGGCTTGGGAGTGTGACCATTCGATTCAGCCCAAACAGTTACTTCAAGTGCAACCCATAACTCCTCAAGACATGGGAAAGTATTTTTTCGTAAAAAACCACGATTTGCTCAAAATTTCCCACTTTTTTTTTTTTGCACCTAATCTCAATTTTTTCCTCTAATTAATATTTTAAAAATAAAATCGAGCATATCGCTGGAAAGGGGAGGATCATTAGCAAGTTTTTCCAGTACCCTGTGCGAGAATTCTGTGGAATTATCCATGCCGTCCAGGGGTTAAAAATACATAGTTTTTAATTTTTGAAATTTTTTCAACTTAGGGGTGGATTTCTGACACGTTAGATAGTCTATTCAAAGGGAAAGTCAACGCTCTTTCCAACGGTGTCCTCAATGTTTTGTTTACTCTAAAAATTTATGGTAGCCATGGCTGTTTTAGTGGCTTAAGGTCAATAACACGAAAAAAATCTTAAAAGTGAAAAAAACTCGGTTTTTTAGCTGAATAAAAAATTGCTATGAGGTACTTTTTGTTAGAAATTAGTTCTAGAATCGACCCCTAGGAGCATCTGGACCAAAAGTGAAAATACCCTGTATAATTGCGGTGAATTGATGTAAGTTAGGTAAAGTTTACACTGGAGCCGAAATTCGGCCGATTATTCACTCTGCGGAATTTGGCCGTTAACGGCCGATATCGGCCGAGTGAACAAAAGTTAAAAATACACTGCCAAGGAAATGGCACATGAGCTTCCTCGTGACCTTCACAGTACGTCACCATTAAATTCCAGAAAACTAGAAACGACCGGTTCTGGCATCCCACCTTAATTAATAAGGTGGGAAGTTGGAAGCTGAATGGTACATATAATAAATGAAATTAATAAGGAAAATTTTGATTTTAATATGGGACCATCCAGGATGTAGTCCGCATGTTCCCCGTAACAAAAACATCACATTCGCGCATGCGCCTAGCGTACCGCTGCTGATTATCGCGAAGAATGTAATACGGGACCTCAAGAAACCTTGCCCGCATCATCCCTGAAAATCTGACCGAAATCCGTTCACAATTGCCTGAGTTATGACCGAAACAAGAAAATTTTGTTTGCGCCTGCGCAGAGGCTACCGTTGATTCGATCATGACGGAACTGATAGGGGACCATGTAGAGCTATACCCGCACAATCCCTAAAAATTTGAAGAAAATCGCATAAAAAATTTGTGGAAATTACGGCTGTTGCAAGGACCGTAACAAGAATATTTCGTTCACGCATGCGCAGAGCGTACCGCTGATGCAATTATGATGATTGTCTTATGGGACCTCAAGGGACCTTACCCACATCATCTCTGAAAATCTGACCGCAATCCGTTCAACATTGACCGAGTTATGATCGTCACAAGGAATTTACGTTAGCGCCTGCGCAGAAGCTACCGTTGATTCGATCATGATGACGTTGATAGGGGGCCATTTAGAGCTGAACCCGCACGATCCCTGAAAATTGGGTTAAAATCGGATCACAATTGTGGAAGTTATGGCTGTTACAAGGAAATGTGGACGCACAGACAGACAGACAGAGGTTCTGAAACGCAAAATGCGAGTGGAAATTTCGATTTTGGAGCAAAAAATTTTTTTTCATTTCAAAAGTGAAAACAAAGCTTCTGCTGCCTTGCAGTCTCGGCAGCAAAATAGAACGGACTTCGGCCATAGTGTCATTAGGCCCGACCTCCACCGAGCTCTACCGACCACCGATTCCGAAACAATTATTTCTGGAGAAATACAAATTCGGAAATTAGAAAATTTCTCTCCTCGCCGTCTGATTCCATTGAGAATATAGAAAAAAGTGTCTGGATTCATCCGGAAATATTCTTTAAATTTTATGTTTCGTTCCAACAATTGAGAGATCAAGGTATGGAACTCCTCGGATGATTCCCTCTCCTCGAAAATCTCGTTCACCCATTCCCTACGCTCAACCAACATGTATGTTAATAAAGTCCAGTCTTGCAGCATGACCCCATGAGCGAATTTTTGAAGAAATCTTCGACATTTCAGTCGCTATTGATCGTGAAGAGAAATTTTAGTTTATGATTTTGATAGACAAACATGGAATCAAATTATTAAAAATAATTAGGAGGTACTCATACTTTATTATTATTAAACTAATCTTGTAGATTTAAAGACAAATGTAGGTAAATATTCATAGATTTCGATGTCCAATGTGGTCAGTATTGAAGGCAGTTGAAATCTTAACAGTATTCTATCATAACATCATCAAATCTTGACATAAAATAAAATAACATACCGACGTCATATGAAAGAAACGTATTTCCACAGCCAATCGGTGATGAGGCTTTATATCACGAGTGATATAAAGTCAGTTGCATTCGAATCTAGTATCATACAGCAAGAAATTGACAGACAAACTGTAGTCTCTGTGCATTTACTGACAGCCTAAATTATGGGAAGTGTCATCAGTTGTAATTACTTCTTTTAGCGAATTTTTGAAGACAATTAATTAGCGAATTTTTGAAGAAAATTAAGCTATTGCTCTCGCCTCAAAATTTGTAGAATGTGAATTTTTGAAAAAAATTTATGCAGAAATCCGTTTCAGGCTATTCTGAATCATATTCTGAAGTTTAACGCATTTTTTTATGTATGTATGTATATATGTATGTATATATGTATGTATATATGTACTAGCCGCTCCGGCTCGCTACGCTCGCCTCCACGTCCAGCCGGGGGGCAAGCCCCCCGGACCCCCCATTAAATTGCTCGCTTCGCTCGCAAAATGTGGAATGTAGGGAATGTTGCTCGCTTCGCTCGCAAACGGTAGATCTCTAAGGGTAGGTTTAACTTCTGTAGGGGATGCTGCTCGCTTCGCTCGCTTGTGGAAGTTATACTGCCCACCCAACTTGGCAGACGTTTTTTTCTGTTGGAAATTCTTACAAACAAATTAAATCTTATAAAACTACGTGGAACCACGAAAAGTTTATTAGGAGATGATGCTCGCTTCGCTCGCTTGAGGAAGTTATACTGCCAAGTTAATCTTATAAAACTACGTGGAACCACAAAAAAGTTTATTTGGGGATGTTGCTCGCTTTGCTCGCAAACTCTGGCATGTAGGGAATGTTGCTCGCTTCGCTCGCAAATTGTGGCATGTAGGAAATGTTGCTCGCTTCGCTCGCAAAGTATGGCATGTAGGGAATGATGCTCGCTTCGCTCGCAAACGGTAGATCCCTAAGGGTAGGTTTAACTTCTGTAGGGGATGCTGCTCGCTTCGCTCGCTTGAGGGAGTTATACTGCCCACCCAACTTGGCAGACGTTTTTTTCTGTTGGAAATTCTTACAAACAAATTAAATCTTATAAAACTACGTGGACCCACGAAAAGTTTATTAGGGAATGTTGCTCGCTTCGCTCGCAAGGTATTGCTGCATAGGTGTTGGGAAATACCCGTATGAAATTCCGTTGAAATGAGTCAAGTGCGTAGTGAGTCCCCTGGGGGTCATCGCGTCCCTTTCAGGTAAGCAACGTTGTGTAACGGCGGCCCGTGGTCGATTAATTTCTGATGTTAAACGCTTCCCTCGCAATTCCCCTCCCAATTTGACCTACTTTCCGTCACTTTTTTCGATATCCGACTTCGGATTCAGATTCGGCGGGATCAAAGCTGTATTTCGCCCGCGAAAACCGTTCCGAAAAACGTACCTTTATGGGGTATATTTTAATCGGAAAAAACCAAGTTTTTCGGCGGACTTTTCGAGAAAACGGGTCCGTACTCTCGCATTTTTTTAACGCATTTCCTGATACTTTTTTCGCGATCCGATCGCGCCGTCGTCTTCCTCGTAGGAAAACCTACGAAACCCGTATTTTTCCGGAATTGTCAACGGCCGTTTAGAGGGGTAGGGGAAGCGGGGAAGTCCAAAAATCGCACATTAATTATTACTTCGACCCCCCTCCCGCCCTACGGCCCATGGTTCGGGTGGGATTAGAAAATTTTAAATTCGCTTATACACTCTATCGGAAAATCCCAAAAAGATCCCCCCACTCGTAGACTCCCCCCACTCAGCCGTTTGGCCGTGCATAGACACGACAGACAGACAGACGGAGTTTCATTCTTATAAATAACTAGCCGCTCCGGCTCGCTACGCTCGCCTCCACGTCCAGCCGGGGGGCAAGCCCCCCGGACCCCCCATTAAGTTGCTCGCTTCGCTCGCAAAGTGTGGCATGTAGGGAATATTGCTCGCTTCGCTCGCAAAGTCTGGCATGTAGGGAATGTTGCTCGCTTCGCTCGCAAAGTCTGGCATGTAGAAAATGTTGCTCGCTTCGCTCGCAAAGTATGGCATGTAGGGGATGTTGCTCGCTTCGCTTGCAAACGGTAGATCTCTAAGGGTAGGTTTAACTTCTGTAGGGTATGCTGCTCGCTTCGCTCGCTTGAGGAAGTTATACTGCCCACCCAACTTGGCAAACGTTTTTTTCTGTTGGAAATTCTTACAAACAAATTAAATCTTATAAAACTACATGGAACCACGAAAGGTTTATTAGAGAATGTTGCTCGCTTCGCTCGCAAGGTATTGCTGTATATGTGTAGGAAAAAACCCGTATTTATTCTGTTGAAATGAGTCATCGAGTCCCTTCTGGTTAGCAACATTGTGAAACGGCGGCGGTCTCGATTTGTAGGAGGAAGTTATATTGGAGGAAGTTATACTGCCCACCCAACTTGGCAGACGTTTTTTTCTGTTGGAAATTCTTACAAACAAATTAAATCTTATAAAACTACGTGGAACCACAAATAAGTTTATTTGGGGATGTTGCTCGCTTCGCTCGCAAGGCATTGCTGTATATGTGTAGGACAAACCCGTACCTATTTATTCTGTTGAAATGGTGCTCGAAAGGGAAAGTTCCATCCTTATACGCGCGCGTGCGTTGGCCTGCTCGCAAGGTATTGCGTAGAAGTCGAGTCCCTTCCGTTGTGAAATGGGCGGCGGGGTGGATTAAAAACTCGCGATTTGACCAACTTAACGTCACTTTTTTCGCTATCCGATTTCGGATTCAGATTCGGCGGACCCAAAGCTGTATTTCGCCCGCGAAAACCGTTCCGAAAAACGTACCTTTATGGGGTATATTTTAATCGGAAAAAACCAAGTTTTTCGGCGGACTTTTCGAGAAAACGGGTCCGTACTCTCGCATTTTTTTAACGCATTTCCTGATACTTTTTTCGCGATCCGATCGCGCCGTCGTCTTCCTCGTAGGAAAACCTACGAAACCCGTATTTTTCCGGAATTGTCAACGGCCGTTTAGAGGGGTAGGGGAAGCGGGGAAGTCCAAAAATCGCACATTAATTATTACTTCGACCCCCCTCCCGCCCTACGGCCCATGGTTCGGATGGGATTAGAAAATTTTAAATTCGCTTATACACCCTATCGGAAAATCCCAAGAAGATCCCCCCACTCGTAGATCCGGCCCACTCAGCCGTTTGGCCGTGCATAGACACGACAAACGGACGGAGTTTCATTCTTATTAATAGTATAGATGTATGTATGTATGTATGTGTCATTCCAGACGATAACTGTCCGTAGAATTGTGCTTGAAACTTCAAATAAACTTTAAAATGTTAAGGACACAAAACGAAAGTTCAAGTTCGTTGGCCAGCATGATCGGATTACATCTTCGGGTTGAAATTTTCAAAAATGTAGTCAAAAATTTCAAAATAGCCTGTTTTTTGCGATTTGTCGTGCGAAATAATTTTTTCAGCATACTAACATGTGGTATATTCGGAATCAGCGTAAAATTTCCTATAAGAATATGTATCAAGTTTTCAAAAATTTCAAAGTTGAAAAATCAGTCAAAAATCGAAATAATGCCGTTCGCTGGTTGTAAAAATCGGTAATATTCTTCAAAAATTCGCTCATGGGGTCATGCTGCATGACTGGACAATTTTTTTTTTTTACATGTATCATGTTTTAGCCCTGGGGTCCTAGCAAATTTTGCGAGTCAATTTTTTTCCGCGCACGAAATTAATTACAGTGATTTCCGCCTACAACCGAGTCGTTGCTAGGGAAATGGTACTTCGTCGTTTTTCATCCCACAAAATTCGTTGACCAATCGTTCGAAAGCTCTCGATTTATCCAACAATATTATGTTAACTACTGCGAAGTGCGTGTCCAACAAACTGAGTTATGAGCGTGGTTATATAAATAATTGTTTACACACAGGTGATCATTCTCAATAATTGATATTGTGAACATGATTGCAACCGCTTGTTAATTTCTGATGTTTTCATAGAATTTCGAATCAATATCGAGGAGAAAACATGATACATGGTTGAAATTTTTGGTTCTAGAACAGAAATAAGTTTAATAGTGGGTAGAGGAGAAGATTAAATTTTATGAGTGCATTCAATAGTGGCAGTAGATATTACAGGCGGGTTTCGAAACTGCGGTTAAAATAGGGAAATTCCGGTTGAATTGTTTTAAACAAGCACCTGCTACCTACTTTTTAAACAGCATGGTTCTGGGATTGGTTATACAGGGATACTTCCATCAGAGTAGTTAAATTTGAATTTGGACAATGTTTCATGCAAATATTACTGATTTTTACAACTAGCGAACGGCATTATTTCGATTTTTGACTGATTTTTCAACTTTGAAATTTTTGAAAACTTGATACATATTCTTATAGGAAATGTTACGCTGATTCCGAATATACCACATGTTAGTATGCTGAAAAAATTATTTCGCACAACAAATCGCAAAAAACAGGCTATTTTGAAATTTTTGACTATATTTTTGAAAATTTCAACCCGAAGATGTAATCCGATCATGCTGGCCAACGAACTTGAACTTTCGTTATGTGTCCTTAACATTTTAAAGTTTATTTGAAGTTTCAAGCACAATTCTACGGACAGTTATCGTCTGGAATGACACATACATACATACATATATACTTACATAAAAAAATGCGTTAAACTTCAGAATATGATCCAGAATAGCCTGAAACGGATTTCTGCGTAAAATGTTTTCAAAAATTCACATTCTACAAATTTGAGGCGAGAGCGATAGTTTAATTTTCTTCAAAAATTCGCTAAAAGAATTTTCTGTCAATAAATGTTCGCTCCTATGTTGTCCATCTTTTACGTCGACGGAGGGCCAACTGTCAAAAATTCGCAGTATCGTTTGAAAAATCGGGTCTAGTATATAAACGCTTCTGTCGGTCGAATCGGCAGAGCTAAATTTGGCCGAGTTCGACAGATAAAAAATCGGCTCCAATCTGAACGCAGCCATAAGGTGTTTAGTTTCATTTATACGCAATTATTATAAAAAAGTATGGTTGGCTTTCAATAATTTTGACTGGTATTTTGTTCTTCTAAAATTATATACCTACGTCCTTGTTACAATATGTGAGAAAGCTATGCTGTCCACCCAACTTGGCAGATCTATTTCTATCATCTATCACTCGAGTGAAATCTATTTAATATTAATCCAATTATTACTGAAGGGTATACTGTATTGTGCTCGTTTGTATAGAATATAAATAAATCAAGAAAACGCTGCAAATTATTACAAAAAGGTTTATTATTTATGTATTAGACGGTTCTACGTAGATCTCTGGTCCATAATTATTAAACGCCGCTTATAGTACCTATATTTAGTATCGGAACTCGGAGCTTCGGGCCTCACAAATGGGTTCAATCCATAACAGCAGCGGAATCTCACAATTTTACGCTTTTTAATATAGTTGATAAACAAAACAATTTATTACCAAGTGATCTTTCCAACACATAAAAGTGTTACCTATACTGTATATTGATATAATTTAATTGGTCAAATTTCAAAAAATGTGCTGACAAAATCACTAAAAATGGCTAAGAATCGTTAAATTGATATTTTTTAGCATAAGATTGGTCAAATAAAGTTTATCAACTATGAAATAGAACATTCAACAATTTATGTACGAAATTATGCTTAAAAATTGAACTCCATTAATTTTGATTTAAAAAATCTATAAAATTGCAAAAAATAGCCTAAAATCAAAAATCCCTTTTCGAATAGAAGAGTATCATTTAGAATACTTTTCTTCCATAAAATTAATAGCTAACATTTTCTTTTCACTCATAAATCTCCAATTTCTATACAACTTGAAACATACAAAAAAAAAGACACTTTTTCACCTATTTTGGCTCATAGCACCCATGGGTGCGGAGCGATCGAGCTGGCGAGAAGTTAGGACCAACTAGACCCCAAGTGGAGTCTATGTGCGAAAGAACAGATTTTTAAAGTCAATTCTAAGGCCTTTTATGGCCCGGACGGCGAACGGCGGACGGACATTTCAAATTTGGATTCTACGCACCTTAAAACGTAAAGTGACAAAGTTTGAGGGGGGGTTATAAAAATTTTTTGCTATACGATCACATAGGCTTATTATTGGAAATAATAAACCAAAAACGAATCTAACTGCACTGGACAATCACTATATCTCATTGTTTTGTAACTTCAATACCTCTTCGAATAATGCGCTGGGAAGGTCAATAAAATTGAAAGATGTGACCGTTTTTGATGGCAAGTTATCGGAGAGCAATAATTGCATGAGCGATATCAGGAAATGAGCCATTCAAATTTTTGATAATAGGCGATAAAATGGAGGAAGTTTCATAGAAACCACGGCCAAGAATATGTTCTTATGTTATCATTAATTCAAGGCATCTTGCGGATTATATGAAACGGATATGTGCAATATATTTAAAACAAAGATTGATGGAAATTCGGATAGCCTCTAAGCTGACGTATAGCAATAAATATTCCAACGAGGCGTAAATGGATTATTTATTATCGGTGTCTCTATAAAAGAGCTGGTTGTTATTTGATGACATAATTTGACTTGAAAGTAACTCATTGTGTTCGGTGTAGCTAACTCACGAAGAGCGCGTTCATGAGATGTGAAGTGGAGTGGTCGTGTTTGGTTCGAAATGTCCAAACTTTTGTTTTTCTTATTGATCGTTTCGGTGTTTGTGGTTGTGCGTTCGCAACAAGACCAGGAACTTGAAACCGAGGAACTTGAAACCCAGGAACTTGAAACCCCAGCTCCGAAGCATCTCCGAGACCGAGCGCATGCTCGTGCCAAAAAGATCAAAGAGGAACTGTCCAAAGTCCACGTGAGATTGCAGTGGATTTTCGGGAAGAGACTCGGATGGCGGTCAATTGGATGGCTAACACCGTTTGTCATCGTTTGGATTCTATTTTTCTTCCTCGTCTTCTCGTACATCGAATTCTGGAATGAAATCCCTGGAGTTACCATACAATTAGAAACTTTAATGCGTACGGTACGTGACAACGCGGTACATTTGATTTACTTGCCCCCAAAAGCTGCTGCGTACGTATACCTGATCGTGAAAATAGTTACTTTTCGGATCATAGAAAACACGTACAATCTGATTTTCAATCTATTACTCATTATTACGTATCCGTTCGTAGAATTGACACAACATGTGGTTTCGCTACTGGATGAACAAATTAGTATGACCATTAAGTACCCGTTTGTAATTGTGAAAGAAATTACTACTTGGTCACTGGAAAGTACGTCCAATCTGATTCACTATGTAATAGATTTTACTACGTTCACGTCTGATCTTGGGACTCGACTCGTGTTTCAGACAGTAAAAAGTACAGCAAATTTGATTCACAATCTTGCACTCGTTGCGTTGTCTCCGTTTTTATACGTCGCAGCATACCTGATCGATGTTTTCAGAGAACTAAAAAGATTTATGTGATAAAAATTGAAAATCTGATTTTGAATAGTGACTCCAGGGATTCAGGAAGATCCTACAGGGCCGCATTCGTGAGCAAAGAGGAATTAGACTGAAAATCAAGTAGGATTCGTCAGAGACCCAGATAGCCGGTAATGCACTCGTATTTTGATTATGTGAATGATATTTGATTTTGGATTATGGAATAAATATTTAGAACTAATCCGGCGCTGCTTGTCATTCCGAAACCCCAAATGGGATAGTTTGAGGGAATATGCCATATTTTTGGGAAAATTGACGTAAGACACGCTCGTTCCACTCCAGTTTCGATGTCAAACTCATGCCATCTACGAGATGCGTTGCTTGTACCAAAAACATTATGATAGTCCACGGATATATATATATATATATATATATATATATATATATATATATATATATATATATATATATATATATATATCGTGGGGTTGGTGGTAAAAGTGATCAAGTGCATTTTTTTTAGAAAATGAGGTTTTGGTCTATCCGGATACCACAAAACAATATCTACAGCTGAGAATTGAAAAACAAAAGAACTTATGACGACAAATCGCACCCGTCCTAGAATAAGGGTACAACTCAAAAATCGCGATTTTTGAGTTAGTTGTGGTTTTGAGAAGTAGAAACTGTCTAGTTTGTCTGTATATGGTGGAGATATGTGTAGGGCACTCTAATTCCGCTAGAGAGTGCGTGTGTCTTTCTTCTATGGAGGGAGTAACCAATCCCCGTCCTAGTAAGAAAGACACAACTCAGTTGAGTTCACACAGCCTGTGTCTCGTTTTGAGTTGTTTCCTTTTTGTGTGGACAATGTCGCATAATTTTAACTTGTGTCTTCCTTTTCTGAACATTTTGGACCCTGACTGGTGAGATTTCAGTGTTTGAGTTTGAACAACTCAAAAATTTTTTTAAAAAATCAACAAAACCGTCCTCCCCACTCCCTTCCCAATGGCAAAAAACTATTTCCTCACCATGGGGTGTTAGAGCAATAATGTAGGAAACAAGTTTCGCAAAGATAAATTATGTTAATCGTGTTACAAAGAACGGGTAGCCAATGGTGTGGAAGGAAAACTTTGAATGCGATTTGCCGGAAATTACAATTTTTGAGTTGTACCCTTATTCTAGGATGGGTGCGAAATGTCAAAAACCAAAAAAATTTATTTTTACCTGAATGAACCAGTGGATCACATATGATCAAATGGCATTTAACTAGATTTACATGTACCTACAGCAACTGATTGTAAGTACCAACACATTACAAGTAAAAAATGTCAACTGTCATTTGATCGTCTTTACTCCTACATAATGTGGTTGTATAAATACTTTAGCTTACAAGTAAAGTCAGTCAAATGACAGTTGTAAGGGATGATCTAATGAAAATTTGTTATTTCTTGATTGTTAGTATCCCGAGGGATTGATATTGAAGGGTTGAACACCTGAAAATGACAATACTGGTAAAATTTACTGTGAATTTGAAGTTTTATTATAGTGATCATGTCCAAGTCATGACAGTTTTTATTCAGGTAAAAGTATTCAACTTACAATTTTCACTAAAAATCGGGGACAATTAAAAGTAAGTTCATTTTGTATAAGGTTCGGTACTACTTCCACATAACAAAGGTATTACTGAGCTCACATAACATGAAATTATTTGGTTTGACCTGATTTTAAGCTCACAATCCGCAATTTTCCATCAGTCCGTGTGTTGGAGAACTTTAACAGGCTCTCCTGAACACTTTTGCTAATTGGACTTGATCACTTTTACCACCAACCCCACGATATATTTTGGGCTATATACAACTTGTTTGGGTAAATTATTTCAGCCGGTCTCTTTAGTTAAAATTCCTCATACTCACTTGGCGTACTTATAGAGCTGTCTTGTTGATGATGTACTAGTAATCTGAGCCACAATGAAATTTCTCTGACGCACACAACCATATTATTCATTAATTTAGGGCAATATGAATGTGCTGGAGCTAAGGAAACATAAATTTAAACATCAGAAAAACTATATTAACACATGTAGGAGCATGAAGAATAACAGGATGTGCATATTGTGATAGGAACTTTCGTGGGAACCACTGAAAATCAGCCAGCACTTTTTGCACTTCTCCTACTGGAAATACATTTGATGGACGTAATGGTAGCAATAATCCGGAACTTAAAGTTTTGGATTCTCTCATCGCTTGAACCAATGTCGTCACATGCAGAGCAGAATAAATGTTTCACCAATGAGCCATCAACCCTCAACTCATCCAAAGTAGGTACTATCTTCATATGGAACGATCGAATCACTAAATTAATGACGCTTTTATCAAAGAACTTGACGGCATTGTTAGTTCGTCTATGAAATTCGTCTTTCTTAATTTGAGGGAGGCTTCATTCCAAATTTTTCCAGTTTCTTTCCCATCATTCAACATTATTATAGGTAAGTCTAATATGTGTCGAAATAGAGTCTATCATTGTGGATGATGCCACATCACAGCTGAGGTCCAACAAATTTCAACACCCAGCTGTTAATTGGATGAACAAAAATAGTAGTATAATATGAAGTTGCCACGAAGGAATAAAATTATCGAAATACTACTGGCAAATCACTCGGATATGGCGTATTCCCCCAATCTACCCTAGTGTCTTCTCAATGCCTGGAAACGTGACAAATGAAAAGAGTTTTGACTAATTTAATAAAAAAATATATTTGGCTTCATATTTCACTCAATTTATTAGGCTGCCTTGTATTTATACAAAGGTCCTCTTTTAGAGCAAAGAAGCTATGGGATATCCATAATAATATGAGACGTTTGCAGTCATAATATCAAAGCATCAGCACGTGCCGTGAAAAAAGTTAGGAATGACATAAAGACAAATTTATAAAATTTCCTATTGATTACAGTATACGTACTTGAAAATTCCTCTGACAGTAACACCGAGCTTATGTCAAAAGCACCACGCAATGGATTTATCGATGCTTTTCGCTTAGAAATTCATAATTATTTTATTGAAGAGGATTTTCAAAATCCTAACTCGCCACGAAAATGGTTCACCACTTGTTGGGAAGCTCTTAAATATCGCATAATCAACAAATTTTCAGTTAAAAAAAAAATAAAAAAATAAATAAATAAATAAAAAAATATATATATATATATATATATATATATATATATATATATATATAATAAAATAATAATAAGTAAGAAGTGATTATAGTAAACAACCATTGCAGGTTGGGGCTTTTAGTTCGACTGCCTCGGACGTCGCGGACCTCATCAGTATTAGCTTCCCGAACTAAATCACTCGCGACAAAGTTGTGGAAACCCATTTAAAAACGGAAGTTAGTGAAAAATCGTTGTCTATTTCCACGAAAAATAAAGAGTTACACTGTTAAATCAAAGTGTAAAAAGTCCAGTCATGCAGCATGACCCCATGAGCGAATTTTTGAAGAATATTACCGATTTTTACAACCAGCGAACGGCATTATTTCGATTTTTGACTGATTTTTCAACTTTGAAATTTTTGAAAACTTGGATATTCTTATAGGAAATTTTACGCTGATTCCGAATATACCACATGTTAGCATGCTGAAAAAATTATTTCGCACGACAAATCGCAAAAAACAGGCTATTTTGAAATTTTTGACTACATTTTTGAAAATTTCAATCCGAAGATGTAATCCGATCAAGCTGGCCAACGAACTTGAACTTTCGTTTTGTGTCCTTAACATTTTAAAATTTGTTTGAAGTTTCTAGCACAATTCTACGGACAGTTATCGTCTGGAATGACACATACATACATATATACTCGTACATACATACATACATATATACATACATACATATATACATACATAAAAAAATGCGTTAAACTTCAGAATATGATTCAGAACAGCCTGAAACGGATTTCTGCATAACATTTTTTCAA
The DNA here is from genome assembly GCA_030762985.1 of Adelphocoris suturalis. Classification (NCBI taxonomy): domain Eukaryota; kingdom Metazoa; phylum Arthropoda; class Insecta; order Hemiptera; family Miridae; genus Adelphocoris; species Adelphocoris suturalis. Next base: position 34,083,074 of record CM061050.1, on the reverse strand, counting down.
AAATTCACATTCTACAAATTTTGAGGCGAGAGCAATAGCTTAATTTCCTTCAAAAATTCGCTAAAAGGATAAAAGTTGGGTTTATAAACTAAAATGTTCTTGTGGCTACGAATATTGCGGTCAAACTGGTAGGAAATTCAGGGAAAGACTAGACGAGCATGAGGAGGATTTCAGGGAAAATAAGGGTAAGTCTACATTTGTTAAACATCTTAAGGAATCCAATCATAGTTACAATTTTGATTTGACAGATATACAGTTTGTAGAATTTCTTCATTTTTGTCCGAAGGGAGGTATGTTGAATGTACTTGAAAAATTCGAAATTATCAAAAGTGACAGATCTGGTAAATGTTTAAATGAGGATATACCTCAATATATTTTACCACTAATAGGTCCATTTTTATAAAGCTTGGAATTATCCCTTCACCATGTTGAAACCATATTTAGTTATTTACCCCTTTCACTTCGTCTTAGCTATAATCCCCCGTCACCTTGTTTGCACTTCATTGGTTGTACCTCCTGCCCCTTTCCTTTCTCTTGACCAATGGATTCAATCTCCCTTCACCTGTTACTATAAAAGCTGTGTCCTTTCTAATGTATCTTCAGTTATTGTTTGTTACTGATGATGGCCTAACCGTCGAAATCGATTTAACAGTGTAACTCTTTATTTTTCGTGGAAATAGACAACGTTTTTCACTAACTTCCGTTTTTATCAGCTGTCCAACAAATCTACGATCAGAATCTGTTCTGATGATTTCGCTTAAAGCTACTCATCGCCCCCTTGAGTGGAGAGGGGTTAAATAATAATAGCCGTTCAGTTGTTATTTAAAATGTCAGATCTTCAAAAACTGATATTCTGAGCGCCTCACTAATTGCCACACAAAAAAGTGGAATCTTTCAAAACAATCATTGTAGTTTCTAGGCGATTTGTTGACAGTCAAGTTACATATTATTACGGAGGGAAAAAGTTCGCTTGATTGAAGCCTTTCTAAGGGTAGGAAAGACCTAGAATAATGCTTCTGGTTACTGTTATATACAATACAAATACAAATATACAATTGGATTACAAAAATATAGGAATACAAAAATTGGTGGTGATTTTGGGCGCATAACGCAGTGGACGAGGAACGGAACTTCTCACTGAACAGCCTCTTCTTGCCATGGGGCTGGCAAGAAGAGCCATTTTAGCGAATTTTTGAAGAAAATTAAGCTATTGCTCTCGCCTCTAAATTTGTAGAATGTGAATTTTTGAAAAGTTTTTATGCAGAAATCCGTTTCAGGCTATTCTGAATCATATTCTGAAGTTTAACGCATTTTTTTATGTATGTACGTATATATGTGGGGAACCAGCGATTCCTTCCCGTCGAAGTGTAAGTTGGACCTTGCGACCCGAGGGAGATGGCGGTTCCTACCGGTGTGAGGCCGGAGAGTGAGCCGAGGTTCGGCGATTCCTTCCCCTCCAATCTCAAAGTGATAAGGCCCGCAGTAGCAAAACAACAAGTTGCAAGTTTATTTTAGTTATAATAGATGATCGATGATGGATCCTGGCGCTGCCGATACTGTTTTTGTCACGGAAGGTAGCGAGAAAAATTACCATTATTTTTAGATATAGTTTTAAATTTACTTTTCATAAAGATCTGGTTTGTGGCGTTAAAAGGTGGTTTTGTAGCATGCAAACTTTAGGACAGGAATTGGTGGACTCTTGAGACATTCGCACACTGAAACTATCATTTTGCTAAAAGGGTCAGTGTTAAATTTGGGGGGATTTTTGAGCAACGAAATTGAGACATGAACTTTACGACGGATTTTTTATTGTGTGATTATTGTGATTTTAATACTTGGTGATTGTAATACTTTGATTTGGGTTTTAAGTACTTGATTGTGCAATTCAGGGTTTAGTCCTATAAAGAGTTAATTTTTGCTTCAAAACTAACCAACACTTGAGCGGGAAGCAATTGAGTAATGGGAAGGAATCGCCGATTGCACGGCGGAAGGAATTGAGTAACCGGAAGGAATCGTCAACATTTTACGGGGAAGGAATCGCCATGCTTTTTGGAGGTCGGGAAGGAATCGCCGGTCCCCGATATATGTACCTATATATGTATGTGTCATTCCAGACGATAACTGTCCGTAGAATTGTTAAGGACACAAAACGATAGTTCAAGTTCGTTGGCCAGCATGATCGGATTACATCTTCGGGTTGAAATTTTCAAAAATTTCAAAATAGCCTGTTTTTTGCGATTTGTTGTGCGAAATAATTTTTTCAGCATACTAACATGTGGTATATTCGGAATCAGCGTAAAATTTCCTATAAGAATATGTATCAAGTTTTCAGAAATTTCGAAGTTGAAGTCAAAAATCGAAACAATGCCGTTCGCTAGTTGTATGAATCAGTAATATTTGTTCGAAACAGAGACTACAGTTTGTCTGTCAATTTCTTGCTGTGGGATACTAGATTCGAATGTAACTGACTTTATATCACTCGTAATATAAAGCCTCATTATCGATTGGCTGTGGAAATACGTTTCTTTCATATGACGTCGGTATGTTATTCTATTTTATGTCAAGATTTGATGATGTTATGATAGTGTGGTGTTAAGACTTCAACTGCCTTCAATACTGACCACATTGGACATCGAAGTCTATGAATATTTACCTACATTTGTCTTTAAATCTACAAGATTAGTTCAATAATAATAAAGTATGAGTACCTCCTAATTATTTTTAATTTGATTCCATGTTTGTCTATCAAAATCATAAACTAAAATTTCTCTACGATCAATAGCGACTGAAATGTCGAAGATTTCTTCAAAAATCCGCTCATGGGGTCATGCTGCATGAATGGACTTTTTTCATACTCCAAAAGTGAAAACACTGCTTCAGCTGGCTCTAGGTAGACTCAGAAGCAATTAGTATCAGCGAATTTGCAAAATTACTAATAATTTATTGGCGTTGAAGTCGGTGATCGGAGAGAAATGTTACAGCGGAGGAGCTTGTTAGGCGATAAGTGGATATTAACTCAATCACAAGAGAGCTAAATTAACCCAATAATATCGATTTGAAAAACTATACAAAAACGCTACAAATTATTACACAAAGGTTTATTATTTATGTATTAGACAGCCCTTTACGTAGATCTCTGGTCCATAATTATTAAACGCCGCTTATAGTATATTTAGTATCGGAACTCGGAGCTTCGGACCTCACAAATGGGTTCAATCCATTACAGCAGCGGAATCTCACAATTTTACGCTTTTTAATATAGTTGATAAACAAAACAATTTATTACCAAGTCATCTTTCCACCACATAAAAGTGTTACCTATACTGTATATTGATATCGTCTAATTGGTCAAATTTCAAAAAATCAAAATGGCTAAGAATTGTTAAATTGATATTTTTTAGCATAAGATTGGTCAAATAAAGTTTATCAACTATGAAATAGAACATTCAACAATTTATGTACGAAATTATGCTAAAAACTTGAACTTCATTAAATTTTGTTTTAAAAAATCTATAAAATTGCAAAAAATTGCCTAAAATCCAAAATCTCTTTTTGAATAGAAGATTATCATTTAGAATACTTTTCTTTCCATAAAATTAATAGCTAACATTTTCTTTTCACTCATAAATCTCCAATTTCTATACAACTTGAAATACACACAAAAAAGACACTTTTTCAACTATTTTGGCCTATTATAGCACCCATGGGTGTGGAGCGATCGAGCTGGCGAGAAGTTAGGACCAACTAGACCCCAAGTGGAGTCTATGTGCGAAAGAACAGATTTTTTAAGTCAATTCTAAGGGCTTTTATGGCCCGGACGGCGGACGGACATTTCAAATTTGGGTTCTACGCACCTTGAAACGTAAAGTGACAAAGTTTGAGGGGGGGGGCTATAAACATTTTTTGCTATACGATCACATAGGCTTATTATTGGAAAAAAATCCAAAAATCTACACCCCCTCGCATAATACAAGCTCTACAGCATGAAATGAGAATGATTAATTAATTGATAATTGTAGTGAGGCCAATGCACTCTTTTTGTGACCTACCCACTCTACTTCTACAACATAATAATTTGATCTACAGAGAATCAAATTTGGGTTAGGGTTTACTTGATAGAAAAAAAGAGAAAAACATTTGAATTTCTTACACCAGCGGTTCCCAACTGCTGGGCCGCGGCCCACTTGTGGGCCGCAGGCAGCTCGCTACTGGGCCGCGGATGCTGGCCGGAACTCAAGAAATAATATTAAAATATTGCAAAATAAGTACGGTATTAATAAATCGGTCCTCGCGATAAAATATTAATTTAGGCATTCTCTTGGATAGTGTAAGTTTAGTGATTCAATTATTTTACAATTTATTTTTTAAATTTATTTACAAGTGGCTTGACAATTTTATAACAGAACATTAATTAGATTGGTCAAATTGTGGAGGTTTGACAACTTACGGGGCACGAGCTATGTCTGGTATTCATAGGGGGTTCATCGCCAGAGTTCGGTCAGTAGCTTCCTTTGTCAAATGTACACATTCCTGCATACATAGAGAAGCTCTTGCATTTAAAAGTTTGGGCGAGTGTCTGAAAAAAACTCTTGACGATGCAGTAAAAATCGTCAAAGCAAGGCCGAAAAACTCGAGACTTTTCAGTGTTTTGTGTGATGAAATTGAAGGTCAACACAAATAGCTTCTACCTCACTGTGAAGTTCGGTAGCTTTCCACAGTTTTTTATCAAAATTGTTCAACTTCGTGATGAACTTTGGGTTTTCCTCATGAAGGCGTATGATGGCAAACGTGCAACCACTTCTACTTTAGTTTATTTGAAAAATAAGTTAAACGTGGAGAGTGACTCAAGTCTGAAATTGTCAAGTTTCGATCCCGATATTGATGCACTAGTAGGGGACTAACAATGTCAGAAATCCCATTAAGTTTGAACAGCCATGTTAATAAAAATACACAAAGGTTCTTCAGTAAAAAGTTTTTTTTTTTTCCTTTTTGCTCAGTATGTTTTAATTTGAATATTTTTGGGCCCCCAATCTAAAAAGGTTGGGAACCACTTTCTTACACGACAGAATGGTAGAACTAAGTATTGCAATCTGTCTTAATATCATATGAACTAATTTAGCTTTCAGCTAAATCAATTATAAATTGTCATTCTTTTCACCATTTATTTTGATTTATTACTTCTTTTGTGATACAAATAAAAACCTATTTTGTACACTTTAAATTTCAGCCTTATACATCAATTACATCTGTTTCTTAATGGAGAGAGGCGACGGTTATTTTAATATTGAATGAATAAAAATACAGAATTATTTCATAACCCAAAGCTATTTCAATTTTTATCATTCATATAGGCAGGTTAAGAATGATAAGTTACAGTGCCACCCTCATCAATTGAGTGAACTCTGAAGCTAACTTCTATCTGAATAGTATTCTGCAATTTGGAGTAGAGCCTCCTTGTGACTGCTGGGTTACAATTACAAGATACATAGCCACTATGATCAGCTGATATTTTGTATACTTATATATTCATCCTTAAACATCAATGACGTCCATGTTTCTAAATGAGGGAGGCAATAGTTATTTTAATATTGAATGAATGAAAATATAGAATTATTTCATTACCCAAAGCTATTTCAATTTTTTTCATTCATATAGGCAGGTTAAGAATGTCAAGGTACGGAGCCACCCTCATCAATTGAGTGAACTCTGAAGCTACCTTCTATCTGAATAGTATTCTGCAATTTGGAGTAGAGCCTCCTTGTGACTGCTGGGTTACAATTACAAGGTACATAGCCACTATGATCAGCTGATTAGGCTCTGAGCCTAATTTCTTTCTGATTCTGCCTACGATGATGAAAATTTTAACGGCATTTTCTATTGGGGTGTCCCCATTCTAGCGCCCGTTATATTTTGTTGTATAGATAAAGGGATTATAGGTACTATATTAATTGCTATGCAATTCTTAGGCCGACCTACAATAATTTTTTTTTGTAATGTCCGTAACGAAATTAACGATGATTTTCACGTACAACCGAGTAGTTGAGTAGTTGCTATAGATTGTGTCACAATTTTAGTGTTTTTCACGTACAACCCAGCCGTTGTTAGGGGAATGAAACTTCCGCAGTTTTCATCGCACAAAAATCGTTCGCCACTCGTTGGAAAGCGCTTGATTTATGTGATAAATGTTCACATTTCAAGCTACCAATTTCCCTCTCCTTACGTACCTGGCTACATTCCAAAACTAAGTTGATTCAGGCTAAGAATTGCATAGCAAATTATCCTCGTTTTCTACGCAGTACAAAAGAGAAAAGATCCGGCGGCGCGAAGCGCCGAGTATAGATTAGGGGGGTCCAGGGGGGGCGAAGCCCCCCGGCGAAGCGCCGAGTATGTATATTGTTCTTTACTCACGATTTGAATTAGTTTAGGTAACAACATCTCACTGATTTCATACCTGCAACAAACAAAATGATTATATGATTGGTTTAATAATAGCTGTATTAGTGACTATGAAGTAAGTACTAGTGAATGTATTTATTTGTATTTTGGGTTGACCAAACTAGGCTTGAGTTGTTTTCTTTATGTTTTATTCAACATTATGTTTACAATGTTATTTTATTCAACAAGATAATAAGTAAAACTACCAAAAGTGTCCCATTCTGATCATACACTTCTACCATTTATATTATACCTACTTCTTGTTCTTTTTAGGTTATTATCACACGATTAAGACCCAGCCACTGGGTAGAAACGTTGTAGCTTTTGTTGAATAAAACAAAGAAAACTACTCAAGTCTAGTCTGGTCAACCAACCTCTTATATTTATATATATATATATATATATATATATATATATATATATATATATATATATATATATATATATATATATATATATATAACTTAAATGTCCTTTAATCGGGAATCGGTTTTTAAAAAACAATCGTTTAATTCCCGAATACAATTTATTAAAATATGAAAAGAAACACACACGACTACGTACAGAGAGGGAACGTACCGCACGAGAGATTGCCCAACAGCGACTGCCCCGAGCTTCGGGAGGTCCGAAGCGAGGTGCTTCCACTAGGAGGGGAGAACTGCTGAAGGCATTAGTTTTATTATTTTTCCTCCCTATGTTAGAGGATCACATAATTCCTCCCTCCTTAAGCTGAAAATTTAGAAAATTAAAAATAAACTAAATTTTCACAAGAAAAGACTTGAATAAATAGCAAGGCCTTCATGTTCTCGTTGCGGTTAGCTTACTCTTCTGTTTACAATACGCAATTATGGTATAAGTAATAAACATGATAATAAGAAGATACAAAATTATAGTCCAAAAGCTTGGAACAAAATATTCAATTATATTTAATGGCTCTAGACGTGTTACTCTGTTTAGTTTGACATTTTTGAAACTGAGTTCTTTTAGAGTAAGCGTTGTATTTGACATTTGTGAGTCTTTAATTTCAAAATTTAAGTCGGTTAATAATTTAGGTTGGCCTAATGATTCACTTTCTGAATGAAGGGGTTGTCCCTTGTAATACATCCTACTGTTACCTTCCGAAATTAAAAATATACCTTTTAATTCCACTATTTCCGAACCATGCCTATTATTTATTTCTATTTTGTCTCCAAAGGGGAAGACTGCTAGATGCTGATTTGATTCTGGAATTAATTCAATCCAATTATCCTCAATGTTTACTGTTACGTATTCACAATGTTCTGCAGTACTGGAACTAAGTATTTCTTCTTCACATTTAACATTCTGGTTTGATATTAATTTTTTACTACAATGAATGATACTACCCCTTTGACAATTATCTGACAGGGGTATTGTTGTATTATTTGACTTAGACTTGAGAAGATAATTTATCTTAGGAAATATAGAAACATACTGATTTTGCCTAAGTGTGGGTATTGGTCGTAAAAAGTACAAGTGGTATTGTAACCCATCGGACAACGGTAGATTGAGAAAATACATTATTTCATCGTCCTTGATTGCACAAGTAACTTGAATAGTGGATTCTATTTCTAGAATATTTTCGTACTTTATTTCTAAAGGTAATTTGGAACCGTAAGTATTTGACAATTTTTGGAGTTCTACAAACAGCTGATGCGTTCCAATTATACTAGGATGTAATGTTCTCAATTTGCAAAATGTTATTGAATTCTCAATATCTTGGAATATTGTCAGTATCACATTAAATACTAGTTGTTGAAGGTTGAGTATTTCCTTTATGGAATCAGCTAGAGCCTGATTAGAACTAATTTTCATGAAATTATCAATTTCTAACAGTTTGTTTTTTATTTGCTCATTATTGAAACGAATGTCTTGAATGGTCGAATTAAAATCGGACATCAGATCTGCAATGAGTGAGAATTGAGAATCCAATTGATCCTGAACAGTTATTTCATTATTCTTAATTTGAGTAAACAGCTTTTCATAGCGTTTACCGTCAGAGGCGTCTAGATTGCCAGTTATAAATTTAATTATATTACCTAACCCATTTACTAATCCCCTTTTTTTTCTACCTTGATTAACATTAATGTGGGTAATTTTTTCCTTAATAATACTAATAGTATAATTTAATAATTTACAATATTCGTCTGTCTGTCTGACCTGGAATTGATTTACTTTGATCTTATTCAACAGATTTTCGTACTGTGAGGTTAGTTCGTAAAATTCATCTATTAAGCTGTCAATTTTATAATGGTGAACCAGAGTATGTTGGGAGTTTATAAGTCGGGCTGGTCCTAATAGAATAGGCAGTATCCCTTGATTAGTTGTTATATTTCTCACCTCGGAGCTTCCGATTGAGAAGAGGAGGGTCCTGGAACAGGTTCACGAGGTGAAGTGTCAGTGGGTAAGTCACTCGTAGTTTGTTTGCGTGGTCTTTTTATATTAGACGTATGAATTTTTCCTTGTGTGTTATGGTGTCGAGGAACTATTTGAGCAGTTTTTAATTCGGGATTGGTTGATTGCAAGGTTTCCTTATGATATTTTTGTTTAGTTTTATCTTGAATTTGTCTAGTTCTTACAAATATTTCTGTGGGTAATTCTGGAACTTCCTCTCTATCCTGATTCCTTCTTTCAGCAATACGTTCCTTTTGGGCTTGAGATCTTTCTTTGATTATGTCATAAATTAGTTTTACTTTGTCTCGATGTTTGTCTATAAAATTCGTCATTAAGTTTTTCTCTAAGTCGGCTTCTAGTAAAGGGTCGTTCTCTACATGACCATTTATTACTTCGAATGGCGTTAGTTTTGTAACAGAGTGGATACTACTATTATAAGCTATTAGTGCATAGTTAACTTTATTTTTTATGCTTTCATTTTTGAATTCGTCTCTATTTGACAGTATTCTAACGTGTTCAATTAGGGTCGAGTGAAATCTTTCTATTAATCCATTCGAATTTGGGTTTTGAGAACAAATGTAATGAACTTTAATTTTGTGGGTCTCTAGTAACTCTTTGACCAATGAGCTACCGAATTCTGCTCCATTATCGGCCACGATCATTTTTGGTATCCCATGGTGGGAAAAGAATTTTAGAAGGGCTCCGACTGTGTCAATACTATTAGATGATTTTAGAATGTAGGCTTGGGCATACTTTGAAAATGAATCGATGATTGTTAAAAACTTGGATTTCTCCAAAGACAATTTGTCGATATGTAGGATTTCGAATGGTCTAGAAGGCGTGGGGGTAACGTTTAACTTTGGTTTAATGGGATGTCTGTCATATTTGCAGGCAAGACATATTTCGCATTTATTAATATAATTTTGGATTGTGGTTTTCATATTCGGCCAAAAATATTTCCTCTTAAGTTTCTCTAAGGTCTCAGTAATGCCTCGATGATTGGTTTTCCCTATATGTTGTTGTTGGATATATTCCCTAGCTGTTTCTGGATCTGTGACATCTTCTAGCCTAGCGGAACACTTGACGAAACTTATTTCAGAATGTTTGAAATTTCTTATCATTATTCGGCTGAATTCTTCATAGATATCATTGACAAAAAATAAGGAATATTTTCTCTTCGGAACTATGTACGTTTTCACAAAATGAATTATATCTGATTCAAGGTTATTTTTCCTAAGCGTTATTGTTATTCTAGTGATTCTTTCAAAAATATTTTCAATCCTAGGGTTTCTGGTTTCTTCTCTGTCGGCTACTACAATGATGATTTGGTTAGTTCCATAATTAACAGGTTTTTCGGTTATAGGAATATTCAGTATTGTGTTTCCCTCGTAATTAGAATGAACAGTGGGAGCTAAAGACGCTGAATCACTGGCGTTCTCGTCCACATTGACGACCATTGATTCCGATGAATTATTTACGGCATCATTTAGTTCTCCCAGTACTTCATTCATGAGTGGAGTTGGAGGACTATCCCCGGTGAGAGCATCTTGAACAATTTGCTCAACATCAGGTGAATTTTCGTTGATGTTAATTTCCACTCGGGAAAGGGCATCGGCATTTTGATTAGTGGATCCTTTTTTGTAGTGGATCTCATAATCATATTGCTCTAATTTAAGCCTCCATCTGAATAATTTAGAATTGGGTTCCTTCAGTGAAAATAACCACTGAAGAGGCTTATGGTCAGTAAAAATTTTGAATTTTCGGCCAAAAAGGTATGGTCTAAAGTATTGTGTAGCCCAGACACATGCAAGGCATTCCTTCTCGATGGTAGAGAGGTTGCGTTCATGGTCATTCAGAGTCCGGCTAGCGTACGCTATAGGTAAGTCAGCACCGTTAGTGCACTGGCTTAAAACCGCGCCTAACGCAATGTTCGAAGCATCAGTTGTAAGGTTAAAGGGCTTCGAGAAGTCGGGATATTGTAAAATCGGATCATTTATGAGCAGAGTTTTACATTTCTCAAAACACTCTTTATACTCGGGGTTTTGAGGATCGATCGTCGCTCCCTTCTTCAAACATTGGGTTAATGGTTTGGTTATTTGGGCAAAATTTTTAATAAATTTTCTATAATAACCCAGTAGTCCGAGAAAACCCTTAATTTGTTTTGGAGTTGTGGGAATCGGATATTTGGATATAGCTTCGGTTTTGAGGGGGTTTGGCTTAACTCCTTCGGGGGTGATAAGATGTCCTAAATAGACACATTCTCTTTTGAGGAACTCCGTTTTATCCAATTGTATTTTCAAATTAGCTTCACGGAGTCTGTCAAAAACTTTTCTGAGACTATTTATATGTTCTTCGAGACTTGTACTATAGATGATAACATCGTCAATAAAAACAGTGCAAATTTCATTCTGCAAACCGCGTAATACATTGTCGAGCAACCGTTGGAAACTAGGAGGTCCGTTTTTTAAACCCATCGGCATTCTACTAAATTCCCAATGACCATTTTCCGAAGAGAAAGCAGTTTTTGCAATACTATCCGGATGCATTGGAATTTGATGAAAACCGCTTTTGAGGTCAAGGCAAGTGAAGTACATACACCTACCAAGTTTGTCGAGCAAATCATTTATGACTGGAAGTGGGTATTTATCGTCTATTGTCTTGTTGTTAAGTCCGCGGTAATCAATAACCAGTCGATACTTTTGTTTGCCGGATGCATCTAATTTTTTGGGTACGAGCCAGAGTGGACTATTCCAAGGTGAAGAGCTGGGTTGAATAATTCCCTGTTTGAGCATATCTTGTATTTGGTTATCAATTTCCTTTTTATATACCTCGGGATATCGGTAATTGCGGGTATACACGGGGATCTCGTCAATGGTACGGATTACATGTTGGACTTTATTAGTACACGTTAAGGTGTTTCCTTCACAATGAAACAAATCTTTGTACTGATATACTAAGTTCAAAATTTGTCTCTTTTCTTCTTCGTTCATATGATCCGTTCGAATATTAGTGGGGTCAAATACATAATTTTGCGTATCATAATAATTCACATTTGGACTTTTCACTTTGTCTAAAATGGGGATTTCTTCAACTTGGATGGGTTCAAACAGTTTGAAATTACATTCAGAATCACTATTATTTAAAATTCCTACGTAACATTCCTTATCTTGAATTTTGACCAGGCATTCAAGAATTTCTAGTGAATTTTGTTTCAGATATGGAATTACTCCTTCCTTTTTTGTTGAATCACAACGTACGGGAATTTTAATCTGCGAAATTGCCCTAGGTGGTATTTTTTGTTCATAGATCGGTTTTTTATTTATTTCTTGATCAACGTAGTGATATTTAAAAGGGATTTTGAAATTTTTTATTATCAGTAACTTGTTCTCATAATCAATATGAGCGCCAAGTAACTCAAGGTTATCTGTACCTAATAGCAATCCGAATCGGCTATGGAATTTGTGAATTCTAAAAAGGAGATTTAGGTTTTTAATTTTGAACATTTCGCCACATGGGATCCTTGCACTATTGCTCCCATATGACAATCCGTGGATTGACCTAACTTGAAATTTCTCTGTTATGATTTTGTCGGGAAAAAATTTTTTAATGACCTCTGGATGCACAAAACTTGAAGTGCTTCCGGAGTCCAACAGGATTCTAATTTTATGCTTCGGAAATACTATGTATGGCAGTTTTTGTCCAGCTTTTGGTTTCAAATGTATTAGGGAGAATGTAGCGATTCGGACTCCTCCTCTAAAAAAGAGTCCTCATCGGCCGGATTTTCCGCGTTGTATTCGGGGTCAGAACTTCCCATACTTTCTTCCTCGGGAATTTCCACATTGTTCAAATCTAAATTCGGTCGAGTTGTTTGCCAAGACATTGGAGTCGACTTTGCAAAATTGGACGTTCCTTGAGTTGGAACTTGAGTCTGTGGGGGCCTTGTGATTTGTGAAGTGTTATTTTTATTGGGGGTAAAGGGCTTGGATGGCACTTGATTTTGGGTTTTATTTGGGAATGTTTTGGGCTTAAATCCTTGGCCATAATATGACGGTTTGGTTGCCGGAGTCGTATTTTTATTTTCCGGTTTTATCGCCGGTTTGTGTTGGGGGTTCCGATCGAGTCTACCCTTTTGATACTGCATGATTTGATAATCGTTCGTTAGTATCGAAAGGGCTTCGCCCATCGTTTTCGGTTTCCTACTCCGAAGTTGACTTCCGAGCGGTTCCCGTAGGTGCAAGAGTAACGTCCGTAGACTAATATCTTGGTAGTGCTCGATCAATATCTCTTGTTTCGTTTCAGTTTCATGGTTTTTAATCCAAGCAATAGCCAAATTTAGTTTTGCTTTAATTTTATTATGAAACTGAAAAGGATCTTCGCTCTCCCTATGTCTCAGTCCAGTTAGTTCGTGACATAAAGTAAATATGTCCCGTTTGTCGGAGTACGTCTCTAGCAATGCAGTTTTAATACTAGGAAAGTCCGTAAGTGAGTAATTATCTAGCATATCCGAGGCTGGTCCCTGTATTTTGGACATAATGGTCTTAAGGACCTCTTCATTTTGATAATTTGTGGGATCTTCATCATCTATGAACCTATTAGCTATAGATTCACACGTATCCAAAAATTTCCGGAGCTTTCCTGGGTTTCCCTCAAAGGTCGGGATCATGTCCGCATGTTTCTTTTTAAATTCGGGGACTTGGTCCCTAGTATTTTGATTGACATTTAAGTTTCTGAGGGACTCCTGGATTCTTTGAGAAATAAAATAATCTACAAAGTTAGGATCATTAAAAGGGTTGCTCGGGATCGGGTTTGCCGCCCCAGGTTGTGACTGTCCCTCAGACATATCAGAATCTTCCTCTATTACAGGTAGTCTTTCGAAAGGTGAGCGAACCTTCCTTAAGAAATATTTTCTGTAGTTTTTTGGAATTTTGACAGGAAAGTATGTACTGTTCAGTGTCTACTCCAAGTGTTCGTTTGTGTCAGTGTGTAAATGTACAAAAACACAAGTTTATAATATTCAATTATAAAAATGAAATCAAGTATCTTAAATTAAGACAATAAAATTGATTAATTATGAAATTAACGTCAGATGACGGGTGGCTTGAAACGCAATTTCAATAATTAAATACAAATAAAATAAAGTGTCTTTAAATTAAGACAATAAAAATTGGTTAATTATGAAATTAACGTCAGATGACGGGTGGCTTGAAACGCAATTTCAATAATTAAATACAAATAAAATAAAGTGTCTTTAAATTAAGACAATAAAAATTGGTTAATTATTTTTTTTCTGCAATACCGCGCCAGATGACGGGTGGCTTGAAACGCGGTTGCAACAAAAACTTGATCGTTCCTTCCCACCAGGTAACGGGTGGTATGAAATGGGGAGGTTTAACGATTATTAGAATAAAATTGAATTGTTCCTTCCCACCAGGTAACGGGTGGTATGAAATGGGGAGGTTTAACAATTATAAAAAAATCAAATGAAGTTGAATTAGAAGTTTGAATCTTCCTTCAAAATTTGCCGGTGATCTCGCTACTCCTGGAGAATTAAAAGATGAAGCTGGGTTGGTACTTACAACACGACGAGAGTAAACATCTGAGTTTTCTTATCTCGGCTTTAGGTGAAGGTCGACAGAGTAGGTACCTCGGGGTCGGGTTGCGGCCAGCGGCTTCTGAGAAAAGATAGCGAGGATAGCACAGCGTTCTTCCGTCTTCACAGGCGGAAATCCACTTCTATTATTTTACGAGCCAAGTGTCTTTGCTCGGGCGTCCTGGTTTTTGGCGAATTCGCGTAGTTTCCTCTTGTGGAGCGTGTGATGTTCTCTCGAAGTCACAGAGTGAGTAGAGATGATAGATTTTCTTCTTGGTGAACAGCAGGTTCCCTTTGGGTCAGAATGCAATCGATTTTGATTGATTGATTTGCCCAAAGTTAATTGATTTGTCCACGAGACTGCGCCACTTAAATGTCCTTTAATCGGGAATCGGTTTTTAAAAAACAATCGTTTAATTCCCGAATACAATTTATTAAAATATGAAAAGAAACACACACGACTACGTACAGAGAGGGAACGTACCGCACGAGAGATTGCCCAACAGCGACTGCCCCGAGCTTCGGGAGGTCCGAAGCGAGGTGCTTCCACTAGGAGGGGAGAACTGCTGAAGGCATTAGTTTTATTATTTTTCCTCCCTATGTTAGAGGATCACATAATTTATATATATATATACATATGAACTATGGCAGACGAACCAGCTGGTATGCATGACCACTATGGAATTTCTTTATCTTTTGTAACAGAGTTACCTCCTGAGAGGTCCATCAAGCTCCCGTCAGAGCACCAGAGATAGCGTTGGCGGTGTCCCGTTGAGGAATCAATGGGAACCGGGCGCTGTTCTCGATCATTTTAGACAGCTGGTTTGGCGTCGGTTGATTTCCTGGTGACAGGAATATCAACCTTCCCCGAACATGGCTCATTAAAAGTTCATTGGTAGGGGTGGTATCTCTCTGACGGGATGCCTGTTACTCTCCTCTACCTGTTTATGAGGATTTAGGCCCCCATTGCACCTCTGGGGGGGGGGGGGGGCACCTAAAATCCTTATATGGTAGCAGAGCGTGGTTTGGATTATGCACGGCTGACGCCTAGTAGTCCAATCCACTATTTTTTGGGGCGTTAATGTTTCAGAAGAAACATGGCCCGGGGTTCCAGAAGGAATTCCCATTACCACCCTTTGGTATATAAATAATCTCATTGGTCTTTGAATTATTATTTCTCTTTCATTCCCTTTTTATATTTTATATACCATATTTTCTTTCAATTTTATGCCACATTGAGTATTGCTATAATGTCAATTACCAGGTTAGTGCACAATTTAAGTCCCCATAGTTGGGAAAATTTATTTTATATTATTTCAATTTCATGCCACCTGAGTATTGCCATATGTCAATTACCAGCTTAGTGCGCCATTTAAGTCCCCATAGTTGGGCAATTTAATTTAAAGTCCCCAATGATGGGCAAATTAATTTCTATACATATTTTGATTTCCTAAGGTATAAGTCTCCATAGTCGAGCATCCGTTTTGTCCCGATTGTTCAATGAAGATACTTCTTATGAAGCTTCATTGACAATCCAGTTTTAATTTCTATTCCCCCATCCAAAACGCCAATGCAGCTATTTATGATTGAATGAGCATTAGTTCTCAGCTATTCACTATTCCACCCAACTACCATACTTGATCTTCAATCAAGTATGTCTTTAAGGGGAGGAGTGTAACAGAGTTACCTCCTGAGAGGTCCATCAAGCTCCCGTCAGAGCACCAGAGAGCGTTGGCGGCGTCCCGTTGAGGAATCAATGGGAACCACGCGCTGTTCTCGATCATTTTAGATAGCTGGTTTGGCGTCGGTTGATTACCTGGTGACAGGAATATCAACCTTCCCCGAACATGGCTCATTAAAAGCAGTGTTTTATTCTGTTTAATTTTTCACTCGGTAGGTCCGATTATTCCAAATGGATAATATCGGGATTATGTCCACGTAGGAATGTGAATTATTAACTGTGTATAATAGAAACTAATTCAAAGCCCACGCACGATACAAAGCGCCTCAGGTGCCTATCGACCGTTGCTTCAAAACCTGCCAGAAGCACATGTATCGAGGATGACACCTCCTAATTAGACGCTCTCAGCAATGCCCGGGTAGTTACATTATTTCTGTTACGTTGGCACACATGTTGGGAGTTGTGTATAATTTAGGGAGTGCAGCACACATTACGGGTATCCTATTGCGTACTGAAATTTAAAAACCAGAATGATGATTCCTCGACGGTTTTATGAGCTGTGCGGAAGATAAAACGGAGTAAAGTGAATGCGCAAGACACAAATCAAGTTCGCCATCAACAATAAATCAATTGGTAGGGGAGGATCCAATTACACCGTAATTTCCTTCCTAATAACTTAAACTACAAAACCGGATCAAAGATAGTAAAAGTAATATATATACACAGCTGATTTACCCCCTCCCCTCCCTTTCATACTATCGTAGAATGGTATCCAACTGGATTCATTACCCAGTTCTTCAGAGCAGTAAGTAGAATCGTACTTTCAAATAAATCAGTTCCAAAAATGCATTTCATGCACTCTCAAGAATGTTATTTCAACGAAAAGTTCCAAACTTTGTTGGAGAAACCCAAAGGGCCAGGAGTGCAGCTCCTCGTTTACACAGACCATCAGGGAAACACTGTTTAACCACGGAACTCTGTTTAAACGACGAATTGCTGTTAGAATGTTGTACAGATGTTTGAACACTTGATTTTATTCAATCAGCTGTTAAAGCAAACTGAACATTAGGACGCATGCACACTGGCCTTCATAACCTTGACGCACAGGTAGGTTGCAAAGTCGTCACATAGTTTTTGTTGGCGCCTAGTTAACAAGAATTTGTTTTGAGTTCGTTAGGTTTCATCCAAAATGAGAGAAAGTTAATAGTCACAGACTCCATCACAGAGTTGCTCTCCATCAGTTACATGATTTGTGAGTTTCCTTAGTATGTATGGTCTACTTGCATACCCTTGGTCTTCAATCAAAACCCCTGGTACTTCACCTCGTTCCATCATTTTTCTCAATTTTGATTTGGTGAATATGGTAGCGTCAAGGGTAGAACCAGACCACCTGGCTACCATACTTCGATGGCGTAGAGACGCTTTAGAAACAGTTTTAACGTTCATACTGAAAATACCCCTTTCTGTTTCTGTACAACTCTCCAATAATCTGTTTCAACTCTCCAATAATTTCAACATCTGTCTCCAGGTGAAATTATCCTGACTTGGGTGCAATCCTCGAACTGGGCACCAGCCTTAAATGGTTCACTAATCCTTACCTGATCTGGGCCTTACCCTCCCTATATGCATGGTTGAATATTGTGTATGTTTCGGTATGTGAATCAATGATGTGTATAGATTGTAGATTGGTGGTGTGGATGCTCGCAAGCTTGCATTTCAAAAGTACATAACATCGAGTAGTCAATCCCCTAGTAAAAATTCAGATTAATTGGACATATACATAGGTCAGAATAATGTGTATAGTTTGGTGGTCTGGATGCTCGCAAGCTCGCATCTCAAAAACAAATAATATCAAGTAGTCAATCCCTTAGTAAAAATTCAGATTAGTTGGACATAAAGGTCAGAATGTAATAACCATCAGACCAGTTCGGGAGTGACCTGAAGCAGATCCTGCCTACCTTAGATTTGGAAAGTGATGGTTCAGGTGGTTTAGTTACCGCTGGTGCCCAGTTAAGGTGAGCCCTGTGAAACGTGGCTGCATATAACCTATATGGTGGAATATTCGCCGAGTCCACTTGCACAAACGGAATCTGTCAAAGAACTCGTCGTCTCGCCAGTGCACGACGTTATTAGGCCGCTCACGACATATACGTGGTCGTCTGGTTAACACTTTTACCGATGAGTTCATCTCCAGAAATATAAAACCCTCTGTGAGCCAAGTAGGAGATAGGATTTTAACTTGCCGAAACACCCCAATCAGCCGAGTGAGCTTCTAACGCTAATTTCTATACAATTTGTCCTACGACGCTGACATTTGGAACAACCTCTGTGACACATGAGGAATAGAAATTTCAGCCTATTTTTCATAGTATGATTGTAAGTAAATGGTGCAGTGGGCCTACCCCTTTCATCCAAGTCCGTTAAATATAACACACAACCTTCATTATTAGAGAGTTCCCAAAGCGATAGGGCGAAAGAGAAGAGGCGCCCTATTGTGAACGGAAAACACTACTGCTCATATGCGGTACTACTGTGTGGGTACTGCTTCCTCTTCTCAAATAAGACAGAGTTATTCCTCCCTATGTCCCATATTCTCGTGACGTCACGCCTGGAGTTGGTTCGCGTTTCAGCCAAAGTCGGCCATGACTGCCCTACGACAATGAATCGCTGCTCAACCAACCTATTTCTCACAAGAAGTTTGCCGTCTCACGTCAACATAATTCGTGGTTATAAGACCATTTTTCAACAGTTTTTTTTTTGAAAAACACGGTGATAAGTGGTGAGTTCACCACATATAATATTGTAGCAATACAAAGTTTCAATTCGACTAAATGTTATAATAATCGTGCCTGCCAGCGCAATAAATTGATTGTAGATTGCTGTCCACGATACCAATCTAACGTGAACGAGTTTTTATTTGGACTAAGAGCCTACTAACTATTGTAGTTAATCGGTGTCAGAAAACTAAAGAACTTCGTTCGTTTAGACTTTGAGAATAACTATTAACCTGGAAAATAGTAAAGAAAAGATTATTGAAAATTCCTAAGGTGTCAGTACTGCTGTGTAGGTACCTAGCCATTGCTCAGGTAGCTTCATCAGCGTTTTATTATAAGTTCGTAGTACTATGCTTAACTGAGGAAGCTTTACATGTTATATTGAATGAATAAAAGGAGAGATTTGATAGTTTGTCAAAGTAAACAAGGCAGGTTGTTGCTACACCAAGAAATGAAACTAGTTAGGGAGGTACGTACGTCCTACCAGATTTGCTGTTGGTTTAAAGTGCCTAAACAAAGTAGGTGGGTCGTTGCTTTGCCGACGAATACAGCCGCTGATTAGCAAGTTTGTCAAATATCGAATCAGGGAATATGCAACATGAATGAAAACCAGCTGCAAGGAAAAAACCTTGAAATGCATTCTTCTGAAGGTAAGATTTCATAAAGACGGCATTGGCAGTGCAGTTATTGCGCGAGTTTTGCAGTTACGCAAATTTTAGGGACAAATTAGGTAATTAGGTACCTACCTACGTTCGTTTTTATCAATGAAGTACATGAACAAGTAATGATATACGGAAAGTATAAAATACTTACTATTCGCGCCTAACAGAGCTCTCATAACACATCCTTTCACATGACCACTTTCACAGTACTCTAAAGATTTTTAGTTTCAATTGATTCAAAGAACAGTTCTAAAACTAGATAGGTAATCCACAATATCTTCGCGGCTGATGTATGGAACATCTAGAACACTTGTATGTCAACTCCATAACACACATTTCATATGGACCCCACAGATTAAATCTTGCGTTCGTAGCGTTTGAGATCATCACCTGATAGTAACTTGATGTAATTTGCATACAATTTATCACCTTGCATATTACAAATAATGAAAATATTGACTAGGAACTAGGTAAGACTATGTTATGCAGTTGTCCAGCTGTGGGCTACAAATGGCGCATTTTCGCATAGTTTACTCGTCACCATGACAACAAGGTGAAATAACTTCGACTTCGCCTTGCCTCGATGTAAGGATGAGCTAGTGTTCAGTCTCGAGAATATCACCCATACATAAAGCACTTAATCCTGAACCTACCTAACTCATCTCTTCCTCATATTCATTTTCTTGTTCATAAATTTTCGAAATCTACCATTGTGAAACCTTTTCGCGAATAAGAAAAGAACTAGGAAACTTAGAAATGGTCGAAACTTAACACATGGTATAGACGAGGAAAATCCCCTTGGTGGTACAGCGTTACTTGAAGATAAGTAGCGTCACTTCAAGATAAGACATTAGAGAGTTTTTGGTGACCACTAACGTACCCTTAACGTCACCCTAACGTACCCAAGAGTACGTGACCTTGAGGGGACGTTAGCAACGTCGTACGTTAGAATGGCTCATTTAACGTCACCCGTTTGGGGACCTAAAGGCACACGACACCAGCCTAACCTTCCTGTAAATGTAACCCTACTGCTCACCTCAAAATCACTCGAATACTGCAGAAGTAAATATAATAGTTTTTCTTTTCAAATGCCCCATTACCAACTAATTATGTTGATGTAGCGGGTAGGTTTTTGAACACCCCTCAAACTTGGTTATTTTACGTTTCAAGTCGTGTAGAAACCGAATGTGCCATCTGAAGTCCGCCTCCGCTGTCCAGCTTTACTAGCCTTCAACTCGATCGAAAAGTTCCGTTCTTTTGCGCTCAGGCTCTATTTGGTCGATTAGAGCCTTGTTTCTATTATTATTTCACATATTTTAAATGAGAAAACTGAGTTTTAAGCTGAGTATTGTTCTTAGTTTACCTGATCTCTCAGCTATTTTCTCGTGAACATTGCGTGAAGTGCTGCCTCCACTGATGATTTTGTCAGGTAAAATCCTGTTTCATTGTCATAGAGATAAATAATTGTTCATACTTGTTGATAATTTGCCCAACGGAAAACCCAAAAACATGAAGTTCGTAACGACTAATGACCTATAAGTGCAACTAAACCGCGGTGTTCCACACTTGAGGCTTACTATCCATCCCCTGTTTACGAATTGAAAACTAAAAATGAGAAATTAGCCCGTATTTGTATTGAAACTAACATGAAATTCAAGATTGAAAATCGGCGTTTCATATCGAAATGAAGAAATTGATTAGTCAACCAGTAGACAACAAGACAGCTGGGGGGAAAATATCGCGTTACCCAACCACCGTTAACGTGACATCAAAATTAAGGCAACCGTTCTTCCGGTTCCATTTGGGTTAGCATCTTCGTTTGCTCCCTCAAGACTACGGTAACGGGTGACGTTAAGTTGAAATCGCCAAAAACTCTACTAATTCGACCCTTTTGACTATCAGGTTAGCATCCGTTGCTTGCCCCAGGTGATAAAATCCCCAAGAAACTTATCCTAATTGACTTACCGTTTAGGAACACTCTATTGTTCATCACAACTAGGTTACTTGTCAAAACGAATGATTGCGTACTGTGACGACGAGAGGTGGATGGAAAGAGAGTCGTTACTCATTTAAAGGGAATAGGCGATTAACCTGCTACATCTAAAGGGTTGAATAACCCTCCAGAATACGCCAAGGAGTAGCATTAGCAAGAATCGAGAAGGAACTACTCATTACCCACCACAATACATGGGTGTATTCATCAAAGAGCGGTTTCCGTAATCCACAGTTAGTTCAACACTGGGGAACGCCTTCTAACATGATTATTGAGCGGTGCTGAGGCGTTTTCGCCCTTGATTAATTACTGTGCAACGAGCGTTTTACGCCAGCGAGTTGAAAACAAAATATGCTAACGAGATGAGTATCGGATAACAGGTAGGTAACCTCCCTCTTTTCAAATCCTTTGATTCCCCTCTTTCATTTTAATGACTCTCCCTTTTAATAATAACGATCATTAACGATTTTTTTTTTTTCACCGCAGCTTTCTGTTTTCCGCGAAGGCTCTCCAGACTCTCTGCTGAGGGAATGAGATTGAATTCAGTTTGATTTCATTCTATGATTAGACCGAGGTCAAATGAGCTGGGTCTCCCAGAGATATATCATCATCAAAGCATAACAGAACCTGTGCAGATTAATTACACAATGGGCAGGTTTCCCTCTTTCATTATAACTTGCTCTTTTTATGACGATAATTAATGATTCTTTCACCGCAGCGCTACATTTTCCGCGAAGTCTCTCCAGACTGTCTGCTGAGAAAGTGAGATTGAATTCAGTTTGACGTCATTCTATGATCAGAGCGGGGTCATATGAGCTAGGCCTCCTAGAGATATCATCAACGGAGCATAACAGAACCGGTGCAGATTAATTACAAAATGGGCAGATTTTCCTCTTTCATTATAACTTGCTCTTTTAATAACGATAATTAATGATTCTTTCACCGCAGCACCTCATTTTCCGTGAACACTCTCCAAAATGTTTGCTGAGAAAGTGAAATTGAATTCAGTTTGATGTCATTCTATGATCAGAGCGGGTTCATATGAGCTGGGCTTCCTAGAGATATCATCAACGGAGCATAACAGAACTGGTGCTGATTTATTTACGAAATCGGCAGGTTTCTCTCTTTCATTATAACTTGCTCTTTTAATAACGATAATTCACGGTTTTTTCACCGTAGCGCTCCGTTTTCCGCGAACACTCTCCAGACTATCTGCTGACAGAATGAGATTGAATTCAGTTTGAAGTCATTCTACGAATTGACCGGGGTCAAATGAGCTGGTTCTCCTAGAGATATTTTATCATCAGCGGAGCATAACAGAACTGGTGCAGATTTATTTACAAAATGGGCAGGTTTCCCTCTTTCATTATAACTTGCACTTTTTGTAACGATAATTAATGATTCTTTCACCGCAGCGCTTTATTTTCCGCGAACACTTTCCAGACAGCTGAGAGAGTGAAATTGAATTCAGTTTCATGTCATTCTATGATTAGACCGAGGTCAAATGAGCTGGGTCTCCCAGAGATATATCATCATCGGAGCATAACAGAACTGGTGCAGATTAGTTACAAAATGGGCCGGTTTTCCTAACTTATCCTATTCTAACTTACTCTTTATTCTAACTTGCTCTTTTTATAACGATAATTAGGGCGGAATTCATAGACGGGAATTGAGTCCGAGTGGGCCCCTAAGTGTATCGATAGGGGAATTGATGCACTCTGTGAGGTTCATAGGCGTGATATGAGAGCGACCCTGAGGGTGCACTGAGTGTGCAACCCAAATGCACACTCAACGGGATTCATAAACAAAAAATTGCGTTGAGGTGAGTTTCACCCTCAGCTCAACGGTGTGATATACTGACTGACGGCGGGAGGTCACTTAAGTGAGTCAACTGATAACTTGTATTATTATTTTCACGAAGGTATAGGAACTGGTAATATAGTAGAACATACATAGTTTATTTAGTTCGGAGTTTGTTCAAAAACTTCATAAGAGTACGCACGTATAAGGGTAGATAGGCTGTTCCTAAACGGTAGTTAAGTAGATGTTTGATGTGAAAGAATGGACAACTACGAACCTGAAGGAGCCTAAAATAAATGGAAAGGATTTATAACAACCACAGCTAAAAGAACTGGTCACTGTTTGATTTTATGCGATACCTACATACCAAGTTTGAAGAGCATGGTTTTCCGATTCATCTTGGTTTGTGAAATGAGTTGGTGTAAGGTCCATTCCATTCATCAGGATGTACAATCAATGAGAATTCCAAGAAAATGTGATTGCTTGAAGCTCTCCCAAAACATACAAAAAGAAAATGTGATTGCTTGAAGCTCTCCCAAAACCAAACGTCTTCTTTTTTTCCAACAATCTCATTCTACCTATAACTCGTCTTATTTTCAACTACAGATCTGTTCTTCAAAACTAACTGGCGAATCATTGTTTTCTCATTTTCTCACTTATTTTCCGTCACAACTCTATTCATAATCATACAATTCAATACTACAAATCAATAGATAATAAACAAATTATCGGCACTTCAACAAACAAGCAACAAGGATTCAATTCAACTTATGGCTGACCCGATCCAGAAGGGAGGACCAATAACTTTGGTTTTTGTCTGATAAGGCCTATGTCCTGTCTCCCCAAGGAACAAGGATAATAGCATAAAAAGCAAAAACACAAAGAAAAGAGACCTTTGAGAACTGTTATTGATCAGTGCGGAATGTGAGAGGGAATTTTGCCTTCCTTTTTCCCTCAAACCAGGGAAACTTCCCCTACATCATACTGCCAGGGCTGCCAACTTATGTTGAAAAAGCGTTGAGTGTCCCCTGAGTGCACTGTTGAGCTCCTGTAATCTGAGTGTGCCCCTAACTGTTGAGTGAACCACCCCACTCAACTATGAATTCGAACTGGTGAGTTGAGGGTGACCCTCCATTTAGGTGAGTGCGAGTGAACACACACACTCAGGTTGTTCTATGAATTCCACCCTTAATGATTCTTTCACTGAAGCGCTTTATTTTCCGCGAACACTCTCCAGACTCTCTTCAGAGAGAGTGAAATTGAATTCAGTTTGATATCATTCTAAGATCAGAGCGGGGTCATATGAGCTGGGCCTCCTAGAGATATCATCAACGGAGCATAACAGAACTGGTGCAGATTTATTTAAAAAATGGGCAGGTTTCCCTCTTTCATTATAACTTGCTCTTTTAATAACGATAATTCACGGTTTTTTCACCGTAGCGCTCCGTTTTCCGCGAACACTCTCCAGACTATCTGCTGACAGAATGAGATTGAATTCAGTTTGAAGTCATTCTACGAATTGACCGGGGTCAAATGAGCTGGTTCTCCTAGAGATATTTTATCATCAGCGGAGCATAACAGAACTGGTGCAGATTTATTTAAAAAATGGGCAGGTTTCCCTCTTTCATTATAACTTGCTTTTTTAATGACGATAGTTAACAATTTTTTAACTCTTTCTTTTAACTTC
Organism: Adelphocoris suturalis; assembly: GCA_030762985.1. Lineage (NCBI taxonomy): Eukaryota > Metazoa > Arthropoda > Insecta > Hemiptera > Miridae > Adelphocoris > Adelphocoris suturalis. The sequence continues at coordinate 34,058,040 of CM061050.1, read as the reverse complement.
GATTCTCTTCTTGAGCTCTTGCTTTCTTTCTTGAGACAAAATTTCAGATCGATTTTTAACCCACTTCCCGATATCCAACCGATCTGAAATTTTGCACACGAGCTCATGCTGCCGTACATTTTAATTTATCAAATTTTCGCGAAGAAAAAGTTAGTTATACTATAAATTTTCAAAAATTTGAAATTTAATATGGGAAACCTTACAAGTGTTTATATATATATATATATATATATATATATATATATCCCACTAAATATACTATATATACTAAATATACGAACTCTCCACTCAATGTTTAAATTACCTGTTCAACGTGATGGTAAATTAGAAAGACTACCAAATTTGAATGTTCAACAATGAATACATGTCTTATCTTATATCCCACTAAATATACTATATACTATTGAACGTCTGCATAAAATGACAACGAATCCAGCGTCAATAAGATATTAAATGATTTTCCTTGTCAATTTAATTTAAGTTATTGTCAATGTGATTTTGAAACAATGTGATTTTGTTTCAATTTACTGTTGCCATGAAACTTACAAATATTGAAACAACAATAAAATTAACCGAGAACATGAGAAAATGAAAGAGTTACATTAAAAACTTGTTTTTATGGGTTCCTTTTTTTCACCGTAGCGCTCCGTTTTCCGCGAACACTCTCCAGACTGTCTGCTGACAAAATGAGATTGAATTGAGTTTGATGTCATTCTACGAAATGACCGGGGTCAAATGAGCTGGGTCTCCTAGAGATATATTTATCATCAACGGAGCAAAACAGAACTGGTGCTGATTTATTTACGAAATCGGCAGGTTTCTCTCTTTCATTATAACTTACTCTTTTAATAACGATAATTTTTAAAGATTTTTTCACCGCAGCGCCCCGTCTTTGGCTGACTCTCTAGACTCTCTGCTTCCTAGGGTGAAAATAAGAAAATTTAGCTCAATCAGCTGATTAGGAAAGACCCCGTCATTTCAATCGTCTCAAAGAGTCTCCCTATCGAATTTCAACTCCTGCGAAAAAACATATTCATGTTAAAAAAATTGTTTTTTGTTCTTATAGACACAATAAATTTTATTTACATCCATAGGTAGATGAGTGGGAATCTACAGGGTGACACACTTGAGACGTATGGGAAAATGTTGGGAAGAAATATAGATGTCTTGAAAAATTCAGATGGAAAATCATGTGTTTCTACAACTGATCAATGCTAGAAGAGCCAATCTATCTTCACTTCCGTCTGTGGGATGGAGCACTTGGGGCCGGTCGGCTCCTTTCGTGAGCACTCGGGAACGACCGGCATTCGCTTCACAAGAGCAGCCAACGGTTGCCAACACTATGGCATCGCTCCGACCGGTAAATCTACGGATATGCGAAGAAAAAATAGATTTGATGGATTGTGTACCAGTCAATCCCTTAGTAAAAATGAAGATTAGTTGGGCATGTCGATCAGAATGATGTGTTTAGTTTGGTGGCCCGGATGCCCGCAAGCTCGCATCTCAAAAAGACATAACATCAAGTAGTCAATCCCTTAGTAAAAATGCAGTTTAGTGGACATGTAGGTCAGAATGACGTTTTAGAAGTATATTTCGGGAGTTGTACGAGCTAAAAAAAAATAGGTCCATGCAACAGGATTTGAACCTACGACCTCCGTCTCACGAAACCGTTATCATATCTTATGAACTACGACTCATCTATAGTTTTGAAATGCTAACACAGTACTTAACCATTCCGAGCCCCAAGTGCTTCATCCCCCAGACGGAAATCTCTATCTTCCCTTCCGAGTGATCGCATTGTTCGTCTGGCTCCTCTTATACGTAGTGACACCGCCCTTGTTATGGCAAATTGTGTTGTCACTTTCACCCATCCTACTACACGCGAGTAGGGACGACTCCATTTCTCTGAAAGAACGTGTGCTGTTCTCTTCAGAAATGTATCGAAATGTTAAAAGTATTAGTTACTAGAGAGAGATTGAAGTAAAACACCGTCAAGCGCAATTTTCTCTCTCGTAACTAGGGAAAGGTAACTCAGCAGGTTTTTCACTGAAAAAAATTGTAACCCACTCGTCAGGAAACATTCAATTTATGCCAACATTTTATGCTGACTACTCTGCCATAAAAACAAAGAAACCACGTCAAACATGGTAACGCTTTTGAGGAAGCACAATTTTGGATTGACCCCGGCGAAAAGACATAGGTATTCATGTCAGAATCAGTATCTAATTACAAAGCAATTGATATTCATGAACTTGAGGGAAACCATGACTGAGGGTTTTTAAGATAAAATCAATCCCTTAGTAAATCATATGGTCAAGCAGCTGAAACTTTTTATTTTCATGTTTAAAGACTGAAGCTCTTTTAAATTTTCATAGAGAAACGCTTGCATACGAGTCTGCAACAGATTGGGACAATTTATGCATTTAGTTGCAGACTCGTATGTGTTGCAGACTCGTATGCAAGCTCTAAGAGCCACACATCTGATCCGGACCCTAGGCATCGTCAAGTTAATGTCCTAAAGAGGCTGCATACGAAATTACAGCTTCCTAAAGTGTAAAGCATAGAAATTAGCTTTAAGAGCCACTCAGAAGATCCGGACGCTGGGCATCGTCAAGTAAATGTCCTAATGAGGCTACATACGAAATTACAGCTTCCAAGAAAGCATGAATATGCTTTAGCCGTGACCTAACTACCGAAAAATGTCCCACGAGAGTGCAACGAAAGTAGCGCCAATAATTGTGATGATTTCCGCTTACAACCGAGTCGTTGCTAGGGATATGATACTTCGTCGTTTTTCATCCCACAAAATTCGTTGACCATTCGTTCGAAAGCTCTAGATTTATAAAACCATATTATGTTAACTACTGCGAAGTGCGTGGCCAACAAGCTGAGTTATGAGCATGATTATATGAATAATTGTTTACACACAGGTGATCATTCTCAATTATTGATATTGTGAACATGATTGCAACCGCTTGTTAATTTTTGATGATTTCATTGAGCTGGTGTTTCGATTATGTGATTCATAGCAGGTGATCCGAATATTGCGAGAACGGTTAGATTTGTGAAGCGGTGGTTAAATTATTTTAATAGGTAATTTCTATACCTTACACTATAGGAAGCTGTAATTTCGTATGTAGCCTCTTTAGCCTCTTTCTATAATAAAGTGAATGTTTACTCGCGAGTTTCTATTAGGAGATCATCATCTCACAAGAGCTCAATCGTCGTGATCATTTCTATAATAAAGTGAATGTTTACTCGCGAGTTTCTATTAGGAGATCATCATCTCACAAGAGCTCAATGGTCGTGATCATTTCTATAATAAAGTGAGAGCGAGGAGCTAAAACATTTTTTTGTTTTAAATGATAAACAGAGTTCAGAGGCCGATGGGGGGTCGGGTTCAGAGAATCGACGAGGAGTGAGTCGTGTACGGCTAAAGCATATTCATGTTTTTTAATTTTAGCCGTCAGGCTCAAAGGAACTGCGGCTTTTTTTCATAACGCTTTCTTCGTCACACCTAACGACACACTTTTTGAGTTATGTGCCATAGTAAAGACATAAAATGTCAATAACATGTCGAAATAACGTGACGCGAAAAAAGTGTGACAGTCTCGAAAACATAGGTCTAGCCATAAAACATGTTCATATTAAAATCTCTTTTCTCTACAAAAATACATAAGATCATCCTCGTCATTATCTTTTGACATGGATATGTCTTTGCTCTGGGGGGTCAACCAAAAATTTTCGTGACGCAAAAAATATGTCACAATTCCTAATGATGTTCACGTACAACCAATCCGTTGCTAGGGGAATGGAACTTCCGTAGTTTTCATCGCACAGAAATCGTTCGCCACTCGTTGGAAAGCGCTTGATTTATGTGATAAATGTTCACATCTCAAGCTACCAATTTCCCCTTCCTTACGTACCTGGCTACATTCCTAAACTAAGTTGATTGGACTATAAAAAATTTTAATAAGCCGGTTACAATATTCTTAACGTAAAGCAATAGCATCATTTACTCCACTCCATAGGAAACATTATCATCCTCTTGACAACAGTCGACTGTAAACAACAACTCATTGTAGTGGCTTCTCTCCACAGTTATTTTCAACATTTCTATAAGTAAACCGTTGTTTTGTTGGAATTAGTCGGGATGCGGCCCAGGGAAAATAAATGAAATTATTTCATTTATTGTTTTATTTGATAACGTTTCGTCCTCTTACTGAGGACATCTTCAGATCTTGGTGTGTCCAGGAAAAAATTTATAAACATCCGAATATAACGGATTTTTCAAATAAAACAGTGGCTCACCAAGTCAACTCAATGTCAAGAAAGCAAGATCTGAAGATGTCCTCAGTAAGAGAACGAAACGTTATCAAATAAAACAATAAATGATATAATTTCATTTATTAATGAAAAATCAGGCTATCATGAACATACAAATGTTAGCGTCTGTATTGGAGAAATAACTTTAATAGTATGTATAATATGCTTATTATGTCTCCAAGACGAAATAGAATAAATTCTTTATCCTACATTTCGTCGCCTACAGCCCAAAGTTAAAGGATTTTTTTACAACTCTCGAGGACAACCGTTATGAAATCCCCAATCAAAGACATATCCATGTAACATGGTATCTGCTTGTAAAGCAGATAGTGTAACTCGTTTACGAGTTCCATATTTTTTCTTCTGTGAGAGTGATTCAGAGGCAAATTTGGCGCAAAACGTTGGGCCAGTACTCGAGATATTTTGGTCAACTGAAGACTCATAAAGAAAAGAAGAATGAATTTGCTGAAAAGAAAAAGAGAAGTTTCCCGAATCGCATTTCATCGACAGGCAGAGGCTCTTGGAACGCTACTGGGAGACGGTTAGTTTAGACGAGGAATATCTTTGCAATTTTGAAGTATTAGATCGAGAGATTATTTGTGAAAATTTGCCTTTTGTACCTTCGAACACAAAGGGTTTGCAAAATCTCCGAGAGAAAGGTGTAGGTATCTCGGATGTTGGAGACGGTTCTGGTTCTGTTCAGTTTTTACTGAGTTTATTCTCTCTGTTGTAGCATACAGAACAAAAATAGTGGGATGAAATAATAAACGCTTTACGTCGATTCATAATCCAACTGGAATCCCTCGTCCCTGAATCAAATGCTCATCACCACCGGCCCTCGGCTCAAGGATTATGATAACACCCCAAGAACCTCCCTCGTTTGCCCGGAGATGCGAAACTTTACCCTTCGGGGCTCATTGTGATGAGAGGACGATCCCGCAGTTTCCTGTCCACCCCCTCCCAATTGTTTACCTTGTGAAAGGGTTACAAGATCAACAGTAATTCTATTAAAGTATCCCAGATGGCAGATGTGATTGATTGAACCAATAACGTCGTTACGCTTTAGAGGGGTAAAAGTAGGGGAAGAACGAACGCGGTAAACAGCTTTCGTAATCCGACCTTCACTCTGGTAGAACTCCGTTGCTTTCTACTTTTCGGGACAGAAATCTTATAACAATTAAATTGCATCAATATCAATCTATCTATATCTATAAAAATCAAATTATGTATGGGTGTGTGTCCTTTACGCGCGGCCAACATTATGAACCGATTGTGATGCTGTTTTTTACAGTATGCCCTTTGGACAACAGAGAGAAAGATACCGAGGCTATATACAGGGTGCGGCAGAGAGGACGGATGGTTTTAAAAAAATCATAAAATAGTTAATTTTTACTCAAAAACAAATTTATTGATGCAATCAGGTTCGCAAGGAAATAGCATTTGAGACAGTCAAGTGTGAAAAATCACATCAGGCATGTGGTGGCCGAAATTGTTGATGCAGTGCTGGAGGCGTTCCTGGGCGTTCTCTCCAACTTGGGCGACTTCCACGCGAATTGCGTCCTTCAATTCGTCCAGAGTTCGGGGCTTGTTCTCATATACTCTAAGCCTTGAGGTGTCCATAAGAAAAAATCGCATATGGATAAATCTGGGGACCGAGGAGGCCAATGAACATAGCTAAACCTGGAAATAAGGCGACCAGGAAAGAGAGGGCGAATATCGTCCATTGATGCTCTGGCTGTGTGGGCGGTCGCCCCATCCTGCTGGAACCACACACGTCGGGTTGGAACACGTCGCCGTCGTAATTCAGGGAAAAAGAAGTTGGTGATCATTTCAACGTAGCGCTATGTTGGAGAGAGTCTACGCGAACTTCCAAGAACGCCTCCAGCACTGCATCAACAATTTCGGCCACCACATGCCTGATGTGATTTTTCACACTTGACTGTCTCAAATGCTATTTCCTTGCGAACCTGATTGCATCAATAAATTTGTTTTTGAGTAAAAATTAACTATTTTATGATTTTTTTAAAACCATCCGTCCTCTCTGCCGCACCCTGTAGAAATATTGCAACTCACCCCTTCAGCCTTAAAATCACCACTTTATTGAAAAACCGCGTTTGCCTCATTCTAAATACTTCACTGCGACAATAACTGATTCACTTCGACAATTTCATTTGATAGAAGCAACCATAACTTTTATTTGTAAATAAACAATATAAGACATTATTATGGTGGGTCTCATGCGTAAAGGACTTTCGATAACAAATTCAACGATACCAAAACGATTTTGGTAGATTGAACCGAGCATTATCTATTCGTAAACATAGATCATCAAAAATTTATATTAATTGATATTAAATTTGACCGGGAGCCTCTCTGGGACATTAAGAGACGAATGCAATGGCGAGTTTCAACCAGATCATATGACTGAGCTAAATTCTCTCCTATTCACCCTTGAAATTTAAATTTGATATGGACCCTCTCTGGGACATCGAGAAACAAATAAAATGAAGGATTCTTTTGGACTCTTTCTGATGGGCTCAGCCGAGTGAGCTAAATTCTTCCCTTTTCGCCCTAGGAATTTTAAATTTGTTTGGGAGCCTCTGTGGGACCTTGAGAAATGATTGAAATGATGGCCTCTTTCCATGAACCATCACTTGCAGCGCCCGTTGCACGTATCTCTCAACGTATCCGAAAGGTTGGACAATAGATCCACAGAAGCTAATTCAAATACGCCTCCTACAAGTGGCGCAATAGCACCTGTTAAAAGGGAATTGGAAGAAACCGAAAAGCAAGAGGAACAGCTTAGGATTAAGTGGTAACGTTTAGAAAATGAATTGCACCTTTATGAATCGAAATGACAACCCCTTACATATCGTGATTCCACCCTTTATACCAACTAATTTATCATTCATTTTCAACTTTTCTTCGTTTCAATTAAAGAACCAATTTTAATATATAAATTATTGCAATTTTGAACTTTGACTGTACGAATAATATGTTAGACGGAACAAAGGATATGTGGATAAATGGATATGTGAACATTCTTTCATGCTTAAAGCTTGGCCTAGAAGTGATAGAGAAAACGAGTTCCACTATCTGCTTTACAAGCAGATACCATGTTACATGGATATGTCTTTGATTGGGGATTTCATAACGGTTGTCCTCGAGAGTTGTAAACAAATCCTTTAACTTTAAACAAATCCCTGGGTCGCATCCCGACTAATTCCAACAAAACAACGGTTTACTTATAGAAATGTTGAAAATAACTGTGGAGAGAAGCCACTACAATGAGTTGTTGTTAACAGTCGACTGTTGTCAAGAACCAAAAAAAATGATGAAAATGTTTCCTATGGAGTGGAGTAAATGATGCTATTGCTTTACGTTAAGAATATTGTAACCGGCTTATTAAAATTGTTTATAGTCAACTTAGTTTAGGAATGTAGCCAGGTACGTAAGGAGGGGGAAATTGGTAGCTTGAGATGTGAACATTCATCACATAAATCAAGCGCTTTCCAACGAGTGGCGAACGATTTCTGAGCGATGAAAACAGCGGAAGTTCCATTCCCCAAGCAACGTCTGGGTTGTACGTGAAAAACACTGAAATAGTGACACAAATTTTGCGTCACGGAAATTTTTGGCTGACCCCCCAGAGCAAAGACATATCCATGTCAAAAAGCAAATTATTAAACAAAGGCTTATAATTTCTGTATTTATAAGCCTTTTCTACGCAGAACATCCGCCTAATAATAGTGAACTACGTATATTATACATTACCTAAACTCCTACTGCTTAGGCGTACAGTGCTTGCAGAGGAGAAATTAATTAAATTACATTCCTATACTTTACAAGTCCTTCTTTCAAGTTCAAACTTACTACTCGCCCAGATCTTGAAAGAATCATCGATCCTATGAATAGGAAGTCAGCTCTGGTGCTGACGGATTATCTATCTATCTATCAATCTATGTATATAGAAATCGATTGCTGTTCGTTAGTCTCGCTTAAACTCGAGAACGGCTGGACCGATTTGGCTAATTTTGGTCTTAAATTATTTGTGGAAGTCCAGAGAAGGTTTAAAAGGTTTAAAATTTCAAATCTGCCCCAAAGGGAGTGTTTTAGGGGAGGAGGGGAAAATGGGGAATCTTTGTCATCACTGAACAAACTGTGGATTTCACTATCAAATATAAACTTAACAGCAAAAAAACCGGCGCACCCTATATTTTGTTATTTTTTCACCTTAGCTTCAATTGGTTAATTTTTTTTTGCATGTGCCAAGTAAAGTCGGTATCTTATGAGAGAATAGCAAGAAACAGAGTGGCAAATAAAAAATACCCGTTCGAAAAAATCAGCTTTATTCACAAAACTTCGATGTTTGGACAAAAGTAACAAAACATTCTTCTGCAGTTCTCGTGTGAAAAAAAATTGAAAAATGAAATTTTTTTTTGAAAATGAATTTTTTTAATATCGGGTGGTACCGTCCCTTGCTTGTACCACCGCCTGCATTCTTCTCGGCATGCTGTTGATCAATTTTGAAACCGTTTCTTGTCTGATGAGGTCCCATTCTGCGACCACCGCTGTCCTGAGGTCTTGGAGGTTTACAGGAGGGTTCGGTCGCCTTCGGATGCACCTCTCTAGCTCGTCCCATAGATGTTCTATGGGATTGAGGTCGGGGCTGCGAGCTGGCCATTGTAGGGTGCGCATGCCAAACTCTTCGAGGTAGTTAGTAACAAAGTTTGCTACGTGTGACCGCTCGTTATCGTCCATGAAAATAAAATTATCGCCAGTGTAAGGGACAAATGGCACTACATAATCTTCCAGGATGTCAGAAATGTACCTTAGTGTGGTTAGACTCCTTCGGGGGTACACATGGAGTTCCGTATTCGCCTCTGAAGTGATTCCACCCCAAACCATTTCAGGGCCACTCCCGTAAGGCACCCTTTCAGCACTGTTAATGTTTTCCGATGAGTCCAGGTTCTCACTATTCGCTTCAGATCGTCGTGTTAGAGGCTGGAGGAGACGATGGCAGCGTTTCGCTCAGTGCAATATTTCTGAAAGGGTGCCATACGGGAGTGGGTCTGAAATGGTTTAGGGTGGAATCACTTCAGAGGCGAATACGGAACTCCATGTGTACCCCCGAAGGAGTCTAACCACACTAAGGTACATTTCTGACATCCTGGAAGATTATGTAGTGCCATTTGTCCCTTACACTGGCGATAATTTTATTTTCATGGACGATAACGAGCGGTCACACGTAGCAAACTTTGTTACTAACTACCTCGAAGAGTTTGGCATGCGCACCCTACAATGGCCAGCTCGCAGCCCCGACCTCAATCCCATAGAACATCTATGGGACGAGCTAGAGAGGTGCATCCGAAGGCGACCGAACCCTCCTGTAAACCTCCAAGACCTCAGGACAGCGGTGGTCGCAGAATGGGACCTCATCAGACAAGAAACGGTTTCAAAATTGATCAACAGCATGCCGAGAAGAATGCAGGCGGTGGTACAAGCAAGGGACGGTACCAACCGATATTTAAAAAAATTATTTTCCAAAAAAAAATTTCATTTTTCAATTTTTTTTCACACGAGAACTGCAGAAGAATGTTTAGTTACTTTTGTCCAAACATCGAAGTTTTGTGAATAAAGCTGATTTTTTCGAATGTGTATTTTTTATTTGCCACTCTGTTTCTTGATGTTCTCTCATAAGATACCGAATTTACTTGGCACATGCAAAAAACAATTAACCAATTGAAGCTAAGGTGAAAAAATAACAAAATATAGGGTGCGCCGGTTTTTTTGCTGTTAAGTGTATTTGGATTACTCCAATTCAAGTCGAAGACTACCTACGTTTTTCAAATTTTTCAAATCAGACCCACAATGGATGGGGAGGGGGTGGGGGAGTTAAAGCGTTTCGAACGTCACTGAACCAATTGGGTTCTGAGTTGTCGAATATGTTTGGAGTATTCTAACTTAAGCCACAGGCTACTTGAAAATTTTCAAATCCAACCCATAGAAGGGGGTGTTTTAGAGGAAGGGTGGGGGGAAGGGTGGGGGGGGGGGGGGTAGAAATGGGGTATCTTTGTCATCACTGAACGAACTCGGGGATTAGATTGTCGAATATGTTTGGATTACTCTCATTCAAGTCAAAGACTACTTTTTTTTCAAATTTTTGAAATCTGACCCAGCGGTGAGGGGAAGGGGGAGTATGTTAAAGCGTTTTGAACGTCACTGAACCACCTGGGGATCTGAGTGGGCGAATCTATCAGAATTACTTCACCACATCAACCATTCAACATTCCACACCACCAACAACAACATTCACCAACAACACACCAACACAACACCAACAACAACACAACACCAACAACAACATCCACCAACAACAACCAACACAACAACAACACCACACCAACAACTACCCCCACAATAACAACACCAACACCAACAACATTCAACCAATAACAACATCACCCTTCAACATTTCACCATTCTTAATTTCTTCAACTTGGGTCACTGGCTATTTGATAATGTTCAAGTCAACCTGTGCAACGCACGGGTGAACCAGTTAGAAAATAAAAAAAAATGAAATCAAGAAAGTAGATCTCACCAGAAGAAAAGAGAAAAAAGTGAGAAAAACAGAAGAAAAGCTGACAAAACCGCTAATGTATTCTTCAAGTATTTATGTTCTCCCTTTCTCGACATACACAGAAGTTTGAAAAGCAGGAGGGTGATATGATGGCAACTCGTAGAAGAAATTCATTTTTTTCCACTCCGCCCCGTCTAATTCGACAAGGATCGTAATATATTGACGTGTTGGAGAAAAAAAAGTAGAAACTTTTTCGAAAACTTCTGAGCACTCCTCTGTTTCCCCTCTGTATTCGCTCCCTCTTCGTATTATTCCCGTGTCTTAACTATTACCGAACTTGGAAGGTTAACATCTGAACGTGTTTACTCTTGTTCTGCATGATACGCCGAAAGAGGGTCCGAAACTTTATGAGGTATTGTTTCTGAATTTATTAAGCTTATTGTAAGCTTTATTTTAACGAATTTTGGTCGACAACAAAGCTATTTAAATGGCTTCAGAAATATCAAAATAAAATCATGCATATTGGTTTCGAGGCATGCCCAAATGATCCTTGGATTTTAACGCGTTTGGGTGAATTATTTTCAATAATGAACCTTTCCATCTTCTAAAAATTTTTTCCTGTACAATGTACAAAAATATTTGCTCGAACAATCTCACTCGTTGATTGATGGGAAGTTTAGCTTTTTTACCTCAATTAACAAGTTGAGAGCCATGTGTATCTGTGCGATACACACCATTAACTGTCCCAGCGCACACTGGGCAAAATGCCCAATCTAGGTGGATAAAAGTCATATTTGGATTTGAAGCTTTTTGTTGTCGGGTATTGTTACTGATTGGGTCTAAAGGCCAGAAACGTTCATATTAAATCCCTCGCTCGCAACCCAAGAAGTGGGGCGACTTATGAATTCCTGTTTGAACAAGTGTTACGATCCCGTCATGATGACAATGGTTATCATTTGCACTCGGCATATCTTCTGCGGACTCCTTCGAAGCCAACTCCAATTCGATGGATCTTTTCAAGGAAGGTAAGAAGTACATTTATTATTTTTTTTTTTTTTTTGGAAATTCAACCATTATATTTCAACAGGTACGGGGGTACACAGGAAGTAAATTTATGATTTTGTTTATAATTGATTTTGTTTAGTGATTTAAATGGTCACGGTCAAGAGCGGTCATAATGATCGAAACAGGCGTATGATTACCTAGTTTACAGTATTCATTAACATTTTTTCCGATTTTTGAGTAATGTTGACAATTGTATTACAGAAATTACAATACGTGTCCCAAGAAAGGAGTTTTTCGAGAAGTGGAAGGCGCTTCCAAAGGCTGTTCGGCACGACAATTTGGTGAGGTTTATTGTTGATGATTACGCTTCAGGAGAAGGCGAAATTGATTTAAAAACTCTCAAAGAATCCGTGCTTCAAGTGTCGAGCAATATATCAAAACGCTGCAAATTATTTCACAAAGGTTTATTATTTTTTCAATTGAGTATGATCATAGTTTTAGTTGGCTAGCGTACGTCATAAGGCCCGTCCAGACTCCTCGGCGTGTCCTATTTCGAGTTGCCACAACCTATACTTCTATAATTATATACGCATGTTTATATTTCTCGATTTGAGCTCCTATCTATTCAAATAGTTATTGCCTTAATAATATCATTATCTAAGTACGTACGCAAAGTCGAGAGGATATGTTATTAAATATGCGTAGGAAAAGCTTTGGTATTAACACACAAATATGACCTTGAAAAAAACATATATTCATGCCTCGAAGGAACGCCGGCGCCGTATCCACCACAAGGTGCCGCGGCGCCGGCGCCTCCTCTCACTCCACCCCCCGCTCACCCCCCCTCACCGCCCACCGTGACCCCCTGCCAAGCGTGCCAGGCGTGCGTGCGTGCGTAAGTCTAACAAAGCCTTGAAATGACACTTTTTCGCCCGTTTTTGGCCCATAGCATCTATGCGAGTAAAGCGATCGGGATGGTTAAACGTTAGGACCAACTAGACCCCAAATGGAGTCTATGGGCGAAAGGACGGGTTTTTTAAGTCAATTCTTAGGCCTTTTATGGCCCGGACGGCGGACGGCGAACGGCGGACGGCGGACGGCGGACGGCGAACGGCGGACGGCGGACGGACATTTCAAATTTGGATTCTACGCACCTTGAAACGTAAAGTGACAAAGTTTGAGGGGGGGTTATAAAAATTTTTTGCTATACGATCACATAGGCTTATTATTGGAAATAATAAACCAAAAAGTGGACGAAAGATCGTGGAAGATTGGACGTCTTCAACTAAGACTCTTGGCTGAAACGACCGGATTTTGAGTTCAAAACAACGCGGGTTTTGGTGGTGGAACCAAGCACTTCCCAGCCTCCTGGGCGGCCTGAAAAAAAATTCTGATTGTGGCTGGTTACCGAAAACCTATTAAAAAACGGTCTCCAGAAGTGCTAAGTTTGCTCACAGCCATCACCTCATTCGCTGACCAAATGTCACATTTGGACATTTCAACATCCGATGATGAATGGAGTGATGATGGTGACAACTAAGGCTGACCAAATAATTTACTTTAAATTATTTTTCTTTCTATATTTTTCTTAATATCTCTTACTTTTCTCTAGTTCAAGTTTACAAATACGTCATTTTGTTCCTATCGGAAAAACCTTTTTTCTTATTTCAAGTTCCAAATACTCGTAGTATCTTATTTCCATCCAGTTACTAGTAAAATTTTTTACCCATTTTTCCAATGGTTTTCGAATTTTCGGTATGCATCCGCTATGTGAGACCCAAACGAGGGGGATATTCGTGATCAGCGTTAAATTTTCTATAAGATTGACTCATAAAATAATTTTGTCCACCTAGATCGGGCATTTTGCCCAGTGTGCAGCGTGCCAGGTGTATCTGGGTGATACACAATCCTGGTTCGCTTCAAAAGCTCGTGTATCTCCCAGATTCACACTTAAGGCGTTTCTCTCTTCTTCTTTGACCTTGAGAAACCCTTCGGAAAGGTGGAACAGTGTTGGCCACAACAAATTGGCCGAGACACATTCGGTACAAACGGAAGAAGAATAAGTTTTTGTCAGATGTCACTTTTATCATTTCAGCTATCTGGCACTTCATTTTCCTACTAGTTTTCGGTAGCAACGCAATAGTGTTTTTTGTTTACTCACGTATACAGGGGGAAAATCGTCAAGAAGTTCGAATAGGGATCTATCAGAGTGGTACTCAATTTTCTGTTCCACCACTTGAAGTCCCAAATCGCCGCTCACAGGCCACGTGTATCACACGTATACACGCGGTTTTTTCAATGAAACTGGTGTAATACCACTAAAATAACTCTTTTATGGAAAATACCAGTAGGGGAAAGAGATTTTGATGGAATATAATTTTTATGGAAAATACCAGTGGGGAAAATCGTCAAGAAGTTCTAATAGGGGTGTATCAGAGTGATACACAATTGTCTGTTCCACCACTTGAAGTCCCAAATCGTCACTCACAGGCCTCGTGTATCACACGTATACGGGTGATTCTCACAGAAAAGGTCAGTTTTGAGTTTGACTTTTGAAAAAAGAAAAAGTGATCGAATCGAGCTGAAAAAAATCACAGATGCTCTCTATATCGTATGTATCGAAATTCGAAGCAAATCCAAACAGTAGCGCTTTTATTAATTCAGAAAAAAAAATATTTAAAAATTTAGGCGGACAGGTCGATGACACTAGGACAGGGCGATGATGCGACCCGTTGATTCTCACCATTTGCATCACCACCCTGTCCTGGTATCATAAAAGGAAAATTTGCTATAACTGCCAAGAAAGTTAACCCTCAACATTTCAAGTCAAAAGACCGAAAAACGTGACCACTGTAGGGCGAATCCAACAAACGAAGAATGACAGAAATTCTCGAATTAGTTCTAGTAGACCTTCACAACGTTCGGCTAAGTAGATGTGTTTTGAATGGTCAATACGAGAATATTGGATTACTAAATGCGAGAATACTAGAAAATCCAAAAAACATAATAGATTTGCCTTTTTCCTCATCGTCCTGTCCTTTTCGTCATTGTCCTGTCCTCGAATTTTCAGGAGAGGACAGGTCGATGATGGACAGGTCGATGACGATTCTCCAGTTTTTCTCAAATGTTTCACCTTGTGGCAAGCTTTTTCCCAAATTTGGCATATAACATGAAACTAGACCGTTCGGTGCACGATAAAAATACCATAAGAAAAAATTGAGTTCAAGTGGACTTAAAAAAAGTGGACAGGTTTTTGACGATTGTGATTGACCAACCCACGGTCCAGCACACACCTGCTCCCGCTGATGACCACGAGTTGACAGAATTAAAACGAATGGTGGTTTTTCTGGTAATTGAGAAGCGCGCGAATAAAAAAAGCGGCAAAAAAACCCGCTAAAATACAATTGTGACCGCGAAAATTCGAAAAACAATATTGGACAGGTCGATGACGGCGATGCTCCGGACACATATATTTCCATCCAAATACACTTTTCTAGCGGTTCTACATTAATTTTATCGATCAGAAACGCATCTCAGAAATCATACTGATGTAGAAAAATTGAATAAAATCCAAACTCAAAAGCGGAAAGACCTTTAATTAAAGTTTGAAGTTGGGAAGGTCGCATTGGGACAGGACAGGTCGATGACGATTTGACTATATTTAGTTAATTTTCTATTTAAAGGAATAAACATAACCTAAAAATGGAAAAAAGGGTTCTAGATAAAAACCTATACTACAATTTAAGACCTTCGCCAGCTCCCAAATCCTTATTGGGTCGCCGCAACTGGTCCGGACATCACTTCTGCCCCTTTCTGTGAGAATCACCCACACACGCGGTTTTTTCAATGAAAATAGGTGAAATACCACTAAATAACTCTTTTACCATCAAAAGCAAGGTCTTCTGAAGCGAAAAAGACAAAAAAGCACGCTTGGCATCTGAGGACATTTTTTTTAGTTGAGAGCGGACAGCTGTGGCACTCAACTTGTTAAGGTTACCTTCATATCAATGCCTTGAAATACTTACTGTTGAAGGATCGTTTCATTTTCTTTTTTTTTAGTACCTATTGTATTATTTGGATGAATTAAATACGATTTGTAGCGCTCTGATTTTCTACTCAAATCTTTGAGTATGGTAGGTATATACACTGATATATTATTTTGATCATTATCGATTATAATTCAGATAGTTTTGTATATATAATTGTGTTTATTTATATGGTTATATTAAAAATAAAATAATACTAGTACTCACTTGTAATAATCATATTAAAAATAATTTCTACCTACAATAAATATATACTACTATACTACTGCTACTGGATCATGGATATGTATAAGTTAATAAAGGTTACTAGTAGAAATGAACGTAGGAAGATGTTGCTAGGAAAAGAAAACAACAAAATCACATATAAACACGTAATTTATTATAATTAAACCGAAATTGGATTTGAACTGGTAATGCTTAATAACAGTTTATGCGGTAACTAAAACTGAAAAGTTTCTCGGCTATCTTAAACCTAATAAGCAATTAAAACGCCTTCAAAATGTTCCCCGTGCATCTTCAGATTCCTGTCCTAAGGAGGCTTCAGTCCAAATTTAGACTTCGGTTAATAGGGTAGAAGTATGCATAGAAGTACCATTGTTTTCTCACAGCCGAGGGTCCTCTGAGACTGATTTACTATCCTATTAACTTACTGAAATACAGCTAGTGTTAAATGATATTTGTGTTAATAAAATGTTTGGAATTACAAAGGCAAACAACGACTAGAAAATAAAACAAAACACCAAAAAATACGACCAGCGAAAATGGCCAGAATGATCCACATTCGTAGTATAGAAGTCAGGGTCGATCTTTTGAAGTAATCTATACTATTTATAAGAATGAAACTCCGTCTGTCTGTTTGTCTGTTTGTCGTGTCTATGCACGGCCAAACGGCTGAGTGGTAGGAGTCTACGAGTGGGGGGATCTTCTTGGGATTTTCCGAAAGGGGGAACGAGCGAATTTAAAATTTTCTAATCCCAGCCGAACCATGGGCCGTAGGGCGGGAGGGGGGTCGAAGTAAGAATTAATGTGCGCTTTTTCCACTTCCCCGCTTCCCCTACCCCTCTAAACGGCCGTTGAAAATTCCGGAAAAATACCGGTTTCGTAGGTTTTCCTACGAGGAAGACGACGGCGCGATCGGATCGCGAAAAAAGTATCGGGAAATGCGTCAAAAAAATGCGAGAGTACGGACCGTGTTTTCTCGAAAAGTCCGACGAAAAACTACGTTTTTTCCGATTAAAATATACCCCATAAAGGTACGTTTTTCGGAACGGTTTTCGCGGGCGAAATACAGCTTTGGGTCCGCCGAATCTGAATCCGAAATCGGATTTCGAAAAAAGTGACGGGAAGTAGGTCAAATTGCGAGCGGAAGCGAGGGAAGCGTTTAATATGAGAAATTATATGTGCCCCGGACGCGAGAAGGCTCTACGAAGACGTCAACCAGCGAAGCGAGAGCCATTTCAACAGAATAAATACGGACTTTGTCCTACACATATACAGGTATACCTTGCGAGCGAAGCAAGCAACATCCCCGAATAAACTTTTCGTGGTTCCACGTAGTTTTATAAGATTTAATTTGTTTGTAAGAATTCCCAACTGAAAAAAACGTCTGCCAAGTTGGGTGGGCAGTATAACTTCCTCAAGGATATACAGGTATACCTTGCGAGCGAAGCGAGCAACATCCCCGAATAAACTTTTCGTGGTTCCACGTAGTTTTATAAGATTTAATTTGTTTGTAAGAATTCCCAACTGAAAAAAACGTCTGCCAAGTTGGGTGGGCAGTATAACTTCCTCAAGTGAGCGGAGCGAGCAACATCTCCTACAGAAGTTAAAACTACTCTTAGAGATCAACCGTTTGCGAGCGAAGCGAGCGACAGCCCCTACACGTTGCAATTGTAATGCATAGCATGTATACAGCCACACTTTGCGAGCGAAGCGAGCATCATTCCCTACAACCCACACTTTGCGAGCGAAGCGAGCAATTTAATGTGGGGGTCCGGGGGGCTTGCCCCCCGGCTGGACGTGGAGGCGAGCGTAGCGACCGGAGCGGCTAGTGGTAAATATAAATACGGCCCGAGGCGCCAAATGTGAACCAAACGCAACACTGGAGGCAATTTTCTCGACAGTGAGTTAACAATATACCTAAAGGGGTCCCCAGCACCCCAAAGCCTATTAGATAAAAAAAAGAGGGATATAATATGAGTTTGAGGGGAAAGGAAGTAGAATTGACAGCTGTCAAACATACAACCTGTTACTTTAAACGCCCTCCGACCAACGCAACATTCGTCGAAGGAAATAATGTATACTTGCAAGTCACCGGACGCGCACCAACTCCGACGGATTTAACGAGATACAGCTTAATACTCTCCTCTGTGGTGGGTAAATCCTAGTCAGGGAACTAAAATCGCCGCAAATTATTAATTTTTTTTTAAAATTTTAATAATGCTTTATTTTCGTGAACTATAATACAAAGTACAAAACACAAAATTTCATAAACAAAAATCCCACAAGACAAGAGTCTGTGTGTGGGCACTTCTAATTATTAGAACTATTAATGCAATGGCAGTTCACGGCATAAAGTAAAAGTAGGTACTAATCAGTAAATAAACAATTCAAAACACTTTAAAACTTGAACACGATTAATAAAAATACAACTTCATTTATAGGTAACAATCCAATTCTTAATTAATTTTAATTTATTAACAATTCGAGGCTCATCAAAAATTGCATCTGTAATTTTATTTAATAATTTTGGACCAGTATGACTTATGTGATTTTGGGTGACTTGAGCGATCTATGTGGAACATGATATCTATTTTAATGTCTCGTAGCATGACTAATGGGTTCAATACTCAGTAAGTTGATTCTCTTCAGAAAAAATTTTGCAGTTTGAAAATTGAAAAGTTGGTTGAAAGTTAGAATTTCATCAGATAAAGGGTTCAGGCGAGAGTTTTTAAATATCAAATTTTGAGCAGATTTAACTGCCTGCAAGTGGCTCTGCAATGCTGAGCCCCATGCAGTTACAGCATAAGACAACTGAGAATAGATGAGAGCTAAATACACTATTCTAATAAAAATTTTTGAGAAAATATTCCTAAGACGATAAAAAATATAGGATGTGTTCCTGATTTTCTTAGATAAATGGCAAATGTAATTGGTCCACTTTAGGTACTCGTCAATATACAGTCCAAGGTATTCAACATTATTGGTTCTTTCAATTTTAGGGCAATCGCATGAAATTCTTAAGCAGTTATAGGAATGGTAAATAATGCAGAAATCTGGTGGGGCATACCCCTTGCTGTCGGAGAAAAACACATGAATTGCGTTTCTGAAGATTTAGTGAAAGTAGATTTTCGTGAAGATGAGTCTGGATCTGTTGAAGACAATTTTCTGCTAACATTTTCGATTGCTCCCATGTGGGAGAGGAGATAATTATACTTGTATCATCAGCGTATGAATAAATAGAGCCATCAGTTGGTAATGAACATAAACTGTTAATATAAATCAAAAATAACGCAGGACCTAAAACGGTACCTTGCGGAACACCATGTAAGATGCGTAAGGGAGAGCTTTTGACATCATCAATCTTTGTAATTTGAATTCTATTTGATAAATAACTCATAAAACGGTTTATTATTTCTGATTTAGATAAATAATTGACGATTGTTAATTACCCAAATATAAAAGTATAAGGGCGGGATTCGTAGAAAAAGACTGAGTAAGTGTGTTCACTCACACTCACCTAAACAGAGGGTCACCCTCCACTCACCAGATAGAATTCATAGTTGAGTGGGGAGTTTCACTCAGCAGAACGTCAGAATTGAATCACGCCTTCGCGCTAGTAGGTTGACAAAAATACAAGTATAGATGAAGGAACTTTATACTGTGGGGAAACTGGTATGATAGGTACCGGTTTTACTAATCTGTCACGATCAATTTACTAATTTGTTCGTTTGAATTTTAGTAGGCCCACAAACTGTGTAGGTGCCACGGGGTATCAATCGGAGATTTACGTGGATAGTGTCAGAATTTTCGTCGTTAAACTCTGAGATTTCCAGAAGTGCTTGAGGGAAAAATCATCAAAGCAGGTTGGCAACGATGGCGTTGAGTCCGTGTCGTGCTGTGGTCCATTGCCGTCCTTTTGTGAGTAGAAGAGCAGTAGAAACCAAACTTCATGTTATATACGAACTGAAGTTTTTTTAGCGAATTTTTGAAGAAAATTAAACTATTGCTCTCGCCTCAAAATTTGTAGAATGTGAATTTTTGAAAAAAAATTTATGCAGAAATCCGTTTCTGGCTATTCTGAATCATATTCTGAAGTTTAACGCATTTTTTTATGTATGTATGTATATATGTATGTATATATGTATGTATGTGTCATTCCAGACGATAACTGTCCGTAGAATTGTGCTAGAAACTTCAAACAAATTTTAAAATGTTAAGGACACAAAACGAAAGTTCAAGTTCGTTGGCCAGCATGATCGGATTACATCTTCGGGTTCAAATTTTCAAAAATGTAGTCAAAAATTTCAAAATACCCTGTTTTTTGCGATTTGTTGTGCGAAATAATTTTTTCAGCATACTAACAAGTGGTATATTCGGAATCAGCGTAAAATTTCCTATAAGAATATGTATCAAGTTTTCAAAAATTTCAAAGTTGAAAAATCAGTCAAAAATCGAAATAATGCCGTTCGTTAGTTGTAAAAATCGGTAATATTTGCAAGAAACATTGTCCAAATTCAGACTGTCTTTAAATCTACAAGATTAGTTTAATAATAATAAAGTATGAGTACCTCCTAATTATTTTTAATAATTTGATTCCATGTTTGTCTATCAAAATCATAAACTAAAATTTCTCTACACGATCAATAGCGACTGAAATGTCGAAGATTTCTTCAAAAATTCGCTCATGGGGTCATGCTGCATGACTGGACTTTTTTTGCTATTTTAGTGTTTGAGTGTAGCTCCGTTAAGAAACGCGAGCGGAAGATAATATCTTTCTTCTTTAAAAAACATAAGGCAGCAAGTAAAGAATACAATTTTGATTAATAGAGATAAGTTAGTGTTCATCAGTTTATTTAACAAGTGACGGTAGGAACCTACTGTATTTTTTGTCTCTCGTTTACCGCTTTTGGTAACAGTAACAATATATAATCAATAGCCATAATACATAATCAACCTACCTACTGTTTCGATGAAGAGAGAAACGAATCGTGTTTTCTTAACTGATTACAACAGTGTTTTTCGATTGAAGTGAATTATTCACTGTATCACATTTACCAGTAATAGACAAAAAATGTTTAACAAGGTAATATTTTATTTGTATTTTCATCTTTAGTCAAAAATGTTCTTTGTTCATTTAATTTCATCGTGAGTGTTTATTAAATGGTCGTTTACTTCTAAAGTTAATTAAAAAAATAAAGAGTGTATTATTATTATTTAATCCTTTGTTTACAACATAAAAGTATAATTAATAAATAATATTACATCACGAGGACTGAAGTTCTCCATCGTTTTATGTTTCATTCCCTGCCTTTTTCGATAGAACTTTGCCAACAAATTACATACCTATAATCATTTGACTTTTGGTAATTTTATTATTCATTCATTTATTTTTTGTGTGTACTTGGATGTTTGGTAGGTAACCAAGCTAAAATTTGTGCAAATAAAAATTATGTTTTACATATTAATTTGTACATATCTGATATAAAGTGTGGGTCTATAAACTCTAAAACTGCTAGCCGGGGGGGGGGGGGGGGTGTACTTCCGGTAGAGGACCGCCTCCACCCACGATATTCTATTAATCCGTCACTGGCTGCATGATTGGAACTTTTTTGTTATTATGTACCTATGAATGCTATGGGAGCACTAAAGTATCTTGAAACCGAAGTATACGAATGAATACCTTAAGAAAGGCTTTATTGAACGGAATTCATCTTAATTATGAAACGGGTTACAGAAATACACAAAGTTGAAACTTGGTGGCTGTCAACAACGTAAACACTTGATGGGTGATTAATAATATTATAACATATCTTCATGTATTTTCACAGACATTTGCACGTATGAAAGTTCCTTCTGCGATATGGGTTATAAGGAACGCACTGCCAGTGTATGTAATGTTGGATTTTCCCACGAAAACACTCCGTGGGATATTGACATTTTCGTGGGCGGGATGGGATGACAGGGAGGGGGGGGGGGATATTCCGCGATGTCGCTTCCCACCCTGTTTGCTCTATGAAGGGAAAACCGGACGCCCCCCCCGAAGTTCGTTGTAGGAGGGGGGGAAGGAACTTGTTGGGTGTTATGGGTGAGCCGCGGGGGCGAAGGGCGTTTCATGGGTGAGCGGTTGGGTGACGGACTCCCCCCCCCTTTGCCTTCCTCTTCCAGGGGGAAAATCTCCCCGGATTAGTGGTATGTTATTCGATAGCCCCCCCCCCCCCCCCCCCTCTGGAAGGGGGAGGTTTGACGGCCGTACATTATTGATTTGTCGTCCCTCCGGAGGGCCGACGAGGAGGTTTTGATGTAGATCCGTAATTTTGTCCCTCGCGTCCGCCGGCGGACTACGGACTCGGCCTCATCGATTCCCCTCCTTCTGCGGACTCGCTAACAACCTAACGGAATTAGCGACCAATTCCAGTTGCACACTCAAACATCGGCGAGGCATCACACTACTCCCCACTTGGACGATGATTAATATAAGTGACTTTCAAGATTCAATTTCTTTATTTTCGTAGTTAAATTTTGTAGTAATTTACATTGAAATGCTTAAGAAATGAGTTGTACCGAAACGTATTTTGATGTAAGAAAATTTGTATTGATTTTTATTGAATTATTATTTTCAAATATGTATTTAAAATTTTGATAATTATTCAATTATTGAAAAGCATGTAGTCATATAAGGGACCATGCAGAATAAATGTAAAACAAAATCTGCTCGTAAACGAGTTCCACTATCCGCTTGACGAGCAGATACTATGTTACATGGATATGTCTTTGATTGGGGATTGCATAACAGTTGTCCTCGACTGTTGTCAAGAGGATGAAAATGTTTCCTATGGAGTGGAGTAAATGATGCTATTGCTTTACGTTAAGAATATTGTAACCGGCTTATTAAAATTTTTTATAGTCCAATCAACTTAGTTTTGGAATGTAGCCAGGTACGTAAGGAGGGGGAAATTGGTATAGCTTGAGATGTGAACATTTATCACATAAATCAAGCGCTTTCCAACGAGTGGCGAACGATTTTCGTGCGATGAAAATTGCGGAAGTTCCATTTCCCTAGCAGCGGCTGGGTTGTACGTTAAAAACACTGAAATTTTGCACCACGGAAATTTTTGGTTGACCCCCCAGAGCAAAGACATATCCATGTCAAGACTACTCCTCACATATGAATGAATGAATGAATGAATGAATGAATGACATGCTTATTAAATAATATGGGAAAAATAAATGTTAACATTATTACATATATATAACAACATGCAAACAGCTATAGACTATGAGTCTGTCTGCCACGGGTAATACATTTACGCTTGTTTGTTCATTTCTGCCTAGTATTTAATTGTCCATTTTTTTATTTTATTTTATTTTATATATTTTTCTTCCAAAATGCTTCACTAATTAAATTCTTCGATCAATATCCTCCTGTACTTTGCAGCCACTCTTCCATATTTTGCCAACGGAAACCAATTTCCTCCGTTCAACAAGTCCTTTACTTCCTCCTCGCTCAAACCCCCCCACATATGAATGAAATCAAATTCCAGTCGTGCAGTATCACCACATGTTAACGAATTTTCATAATTCTTATTCATTACACTATAACTGTGTGTAGTAAACACGGATCCGTGGAATCATGTCATGTAATCTAGGTCTGGTGGGGACACACCCCCCCGGAACCCCCCCTGACCAGACCATCCAATATAAAAGAGCCAGGAAGCCACTCAAAAAACTTTCAACCAACTAGATTTCTATGGAAATCAGAAACGCTTGCATACGAGTCTGCAACACATTGGGACATTTTATGTCTTTAGTTGCAGACTCGTATGTGTTGCAGACTCGCATGCAAGCTCTAAGAGCCACCCAGCTGACCCAAACCCGGGGCATCGTCAAGTAAATGCCCTAAAGAGGCTTCATACGAAATTACAGCTTCCTGGAGTGTAAAGCATAGAAATTAGCTTTAAGAGCCACTCATCTGATCCGGACCCTGGGCATCGTCAAGTAAATGTCCTAAAGAGGCTACATACGAAATTACAGCTTCCTAGAGTGTAAAGTACAGAAATTACCTATTAAAATTATTTAACCACCGCTTCACAAATCAAACCGTTCTCGCAATACTCGGATCACCTGCTATGATTTAAATCATCGCCAGCTCAATGAAATCATCATCATCAAGCGGTTGCAATCATGTTCACAGTATCAATTATTGAGAATGATCACCTGTGTGTAAACAATTATTCATATAACCATGATCATAACTCAGCTTGTTGGCCACGCACTTCGCAGTCGTTAACATAATATGGTTGGATAAAACGATAGATTTCTAACGAATGGTCAACGAATTTCGGGGGATGAAAAACGACGAAGTACCATTTCCCTAGCAACGACTCGGTTGTAAGCGGAAATCATCACAATTATTGGCGCTACTTTCATCTCACTTTGTAGTCTCACTTTTCGGCGGGGTCTCGCTTTCCATCGCTAAAACATGATTCCATGTTAAAATGTAACCCCCCTCAAAATTCGTTGGAAAAAAAAAAAAAAAAAAAAAAAAAAAAAAAAAAAAAAAAAAAAAAAAAAAACGGACGGTAGACCTGCGGTTCTACAGTCAGATAATTCAATAATGATCATAAATTAATTTTACACATTATTAGTTTATATGGTTACTTAGCAATATTAGTTTATAACTGAGTGTAATAAATCAGCTTTCCTTGACACTACAGAGGCTTAGGGATCATGAGATGCTGTGATAAAATGAGAGCATTCCAAAAAGTGGCTAACGATTTTCCTGTTATGAAAACTAAGGGAGTTACACTTCCCTAGTAACGCATTGGTTGTATGTGAAAATCGATAGAAAACCACACCGTGACGTGACGCTCGTGACGTGACGAAAACAAATGGAAACGTCCTGCTAATGATTAAAACGCCCTGCTGTCCCTGCCCCCCCCCCCCCCCCCCCCACGCAACGCCCTTTTTTACGTCCTGCTGTTAGATAATATTAAAACTTTAAGATGGTAACTGAATAATTTCTATGTATTCTGATTTACCCGATGTATACCGGGGGTTTCTAATTTACCTATATTTACTTACAAGATGATTATTGAATAAGGTATTGAATGAGTGTGCTGATTATGTATCACTCCTCCCCACAGCACAAGTCTACGACTTATAGTGGGGAGTAGCATTTATTGATTTGTGTAACTTTTTTTGTATTGCAATACCTATCTAAATAAATGCGTTTTTTCAAAAAAAAAAAAAAAAAAGATTATTAAATGATAAAAGTAAAAAAAAAATTAGTAGTAGAATTAGTAGCCGATGGTGCGCCCGAAAGTGCGACACCCTGTATATAGGCGTGTGTTGGAAACTATGACAAATGAACAGATATTAGAAGAAAAACTAAAATTGTTATATTTTATAGTTTGCCGAAATTAGTGAAATAGATAGAATATTAGGGAAAATTCAAATTAGGGGAAAAGTAGAATGTATATATTTATTCTTACCTGACATGGGGACGCCTCCATAATGCATGCATTACTAAGGTACCAATATGTTTGTATTTTGGTCAGGTTTCGGGTCATCAGCCCCTCTACGGGTCGTTACCGGGGAACCCGACAGGAGTTTGGCCTCGTAGCCTCTTCATTTACCTAATTCAAACTTTATCTCTTCCCTCCCACCACCAACTCTACTTGGAGAGGAAATTAGTCCATTTAAGCAGCCATTATTAGATCTGGATTGATTAATAAATCAAAACTGTCCCGTGAAACTGTCGTCCGGCCATCCTATCGCTTCTCGCATTCTCCCCGATCACGATCAGCACTTTTCCGAGCATGCATTTTTCCTGGGTCTTGATAATTCACTACTCCATGACGGGACTGACGCTGAAAGCTGTTTTAATTAGACACTTTCCATTATCGCGCATGAGAGATTTCAAGTGCCATGCAATTTTAATAGAAAATACGAAATTAGGAAGGTACTTTAAAAAATCATTCGTTGTACGAAGTGATTTATTTATATGTTGTCAAATTATCAGGATAAGGGTCAAGAAACGAATAAAAGTCCTTATCGCCGAGCTTTCGGTTTATATAAAACCATCTTCAGGGCCTATAACAATCAGAATAAAAAACTTTCAGTCTCAGCTCAGAAACAATAATAAAACAATAACAATAGCACAGAATGAACTCAAAGAAAATATATATATCAGGCCAACATAAAATAAAATAAAATAATAACAACAACCACTAGGTAGGTACTACTTAATTGAGTCCATAGATAGGCAACTTACTCAAGGATCTTTCACGGTGTCAAAATATAGGACACGGTCATGGATTTAGAAGTCAAAATTGTCATAACTAAAAAATAACAAGATACAACAATATAACGACAACATCCAGCCTTCTCAATTAAAATCATGTTAACAACTATCATGAAACACTTCTATACATAGAAGTGTGATACACTGCAACCATTGCTTGGTTTTGGTATATTTGGTATAGAAGTGTTTCATGATAGTTGTTAACATGGTTTTAATCGAGAAGGCAGGATGTTGTTGTTATATTGTTGTATCTTGTTATTTTTTAATTATGACAATTTTGACTTCTGAATCCATGACCGTGTCCTATATTTTGACACCGTGAAAGATCCTTGAGTAAGTTGCCTATCTATGGACTCAATTAAGTAGTACCTACCTAGTGGTTGTTGTTATTATTTTATTTTATTTTATGTTGGCCTGATATATATATTTTCTTTGAGTTCATTCTGTGCTATTGTTATTGTTTTATTATTGTTTCTGAGCTGA
Organism: Adelphocoris suturalis; assembly: GCA_030762985.1. Classification (NCBI taxonomy): domain Eukaryota; kingdom Metazoa; phylum Arthropoda; class Insecta; order Hemiptera; family Miridae; genus Adelphocoris; species Adelphocoris suturalis. The sequence continues at coordinate 34,031,075 of CM061050.1, read as the reverse complement.
GACTGAAAGTTTTTTATTCTGATTGTTATAGGCCCTGAAGATGGTTTTATATAAACCGAAAGCTCGGCGATAAGGACTTTTATTCGTTTCTTGACCCTTATCCTGATAATTTGACAACATACATATTGTGGGTCGATAATCTCTTTCTCTACTTGATTTATTTATACTTGAGCAATGCATAGTACTCCAAAAGTACTGTCCAACAAACTCACTTTCTTTTGGAATTAACGAATAGGATTTTAAGTGAAAAACGGATAGGATAGCTTTGTGTTCGTGCAAGATGTTTAATAAAATCCTCGAAAATCAAAATTTCCACTTGCTTTTTGCGTTTCAAAGCGTGAAGATCAATTTCGACTCCGTGTCTGTTTGTCTGTCTGTCAGATTCTTGCCACGCCAATAATTATACTGAATTTTATTCCGATTTCAATGAAATTTTCAGGTTGTATGGTTTAGCTCGTAGATAACAATGACAAAAATTATTCCTTCCAATTGCAAAAATATTACAAAGGCTGGCAAGTAAGTACTTCAAGGATTCACCCCACACAAAGAGAATAACTCCGAGCTGTGTGGGGGAGTATACTTACTAACTACAAAGAATGATTTTCCAAATATTTGATCATTGAACAAGAGATATCCATAAATTAGAGAAAAAGAAAGTTACGTTTGTATTTAGCGATACACACTTATAAACTTAGAATAAATGCGTTCTGGTCCTATTCTAATAAGCCAAGTAAAAACTTTTTTTTTTTTTCAACGGGTATATAATAATGGTGAGCGAATGACTAATGTTGCATTGCAGAGAAGAAGCGGGAGATTGTAATATATTTCGCACTGTTGGTTCACAAGGGGCGCAACTCAAAAAATGTAGTTTTTGGGGAAACGCTTTCAAAGTTTTTGCAATTCTTCTCACCTCAATTGTGTCGCTGCTATTTAGGGTAGCTCTTTAATTATTTTTGCGAGGAAACTACTGAACTTTTGATGGCACTAGGTCTTGTATGACTCATAACCAATTTTACTTAAAAAAAAAAAATACAAACACCCGAAAAATAATTAAATTTGGAGTTGCACCCATTGTATTTTCATCACTCCAGCTGTCGTTTTGAGTTAGGCCCATTCCCTTCCCACTTTCGCATACAATAATTGGAGAAGGAAAACAGTGCATTATTAAGTAATAAATTAAATTGACACTGTAATCATGACAAATAATCTTTGAAAAATGTACTTATATACTTTTTTATTTTTTGATTTAACAATGGAACATCCACATCCTATTCTGTACAGTATAATGACTCATGAGATCACAAAATTCCTAGTTCAAAGATTGAAGTTTCACAAAATTAGTAGTTCTATGTTCTAATGACTTTTAAACCACGAAATTTCAAAATTTCCTGCTATATTGAACTAGAAAAATCACAATACACTTTTCAGACTTATTGCATAGTACCATGAGCATGGAAGTACATGGAAATTATCCTGAAAACTTCGAAATCAACAACTGAGTCCATAACTCGAACTAAACTATTAAGGTTCATTATTGGAAATAATAAAACAAAAGAGAGAAGGTAAGGGAGTATTCAATGAACCATAAACAAACTAAAATTAAGTAAAGGACACATGCAATTAGCAACTCTAGCTGGAAGGGGTGGACACCTAGGTAGGCGCTTACAAACTGTCAAAAACCTTTTTGACTTGCGCCCCTTGTCCTTGAACAATCCCCTCCAACTATAAAAATGCAACGGGGACTTTTTGTGCATTCTAGCGGCAATAGTTGGTACCATCAAAACGCCTCTTGTACCTGCATGTAGATCTCGTTCTGGTTATTTTGACAGTGTAAATAACTCAAAAATGCCATTTTTTGAGTTGCGTCCCTTGTGAACCAACAGTGCGATTTGATTGATTGATTTAAAAAGTCGGGAACGAGGAGTTGAATGAACGGCCAAGCTACATTGACGTGTCTCAACATGACATGGTTGAGAACTGTCGGTCTCAGAAAACTGAAACCAACCAGTATGCTTATGATAGAACATCAAGGCAGATTTTGCATACAACTGTTTCAACGAAAACAACCTTGAGGGTATTAAAAAAGATCGACTAAAGGGTAGCGTTTTCAACGAAGTGATATCACCTCGAGGATAGCCTTTTGCATTACGTAAAGAGACTCTAAATCTTCTCCATGTCCGTCCCCAAGCTATAATACCAAAACAAAGAATTGGCTGGACCATTCTGTGGCTTGACGCCTAGTATAACAGGATATGAAAGTCAAGTTGTAAAAATTTACCAGGACCAAGCAACTAGCCATTTCAATGGCACCATTTTCCTCGAAATTTCGGTAAAAGAGAAAAGAGGACTCTCAGAACAATTTGGGATCGTACTTCTCAAAAATCAGAAACTGGGGGTTCCCAAAACTCAACTGCATCTGCGCAGAACCTTTCGGAACTGGCATAACTTGCACTGGGAAAGAAACTTAAATGAAAATAAAACATTCATTAATCGATATGCCCTTACATTTATATTTTAAGCAGCATATTGCTCAAATTAAGTTTATTAACAATAAAATAGAACATTCAAGAATATATGTACAAAATTATGCTGAAAAATGTACTTAAATGTCATTAAAATGTGCAAAAAAATCGATGAAAACTACAACTAAGTTAGAAATCCAAATTCTCTTTTTCTATAGCAGATTATTATTCAGAACGAGTTTTTTGCAACAACGTTAGTTAACGATTTATTTTCACTAAAAGTCCTCAATTTTGAACAAAATGTAACATAATATATACGGTAGTTTACGAAAATTCGGTATAAAATAAAGTGTTAAAATGTGCTATAGCGAGAAAAAAAAATAGTGCAGTCCCACGGAATCGAAACTAGAAACTCATGCATGCGCATGAGTCATCCCGAGCTAAGAAGGCGGTTGATAATATGCGGCAAAACGAGTAATAATCACCATTCAGGGAGCCGTGGTATCTTAGAATTTTCTGTTTCGTTCATTACGATCGGAAAACACGAGCAGTTTTCGTGCAATAACACTTGAATGGAACCTATCTGAACCTTTTAAATAAGCGCTGTTGGCAATTTTGGCCATCTGGTCAATGGGTAAAAAAAGTTTGCATCATTCCAGTTATTAGCCACCCGGCCTATGACTGGAGGAATCACACCAGGATCCAGTTATTGGCCGGCCTTATATTTTCTACAATTTATGAGAATTTTATGTCCTGGTGGTAGCAATTGATTAATAATCAACTAGTGATCATGCAAACACAAAAAAGAAGTTCACTCAGTATGAAAAGTACCACATCAAACCCTTAAGAATGATTTGAGATATGCTAACCGTTTTCACAAGAAACAGGGGTGATCACCCTTCTTCTTGCACCTTCACCACGTGAAATGAGTTTGGGAGGTTTCTGTGAGGTTTCACTATAACCTTCAACATCCCACTGCCTTCTAGACTACACACTTCGAGGGAAAAAACATTTAAAACTAGGGATGGGCATCAATTAATCGAAATAATCGATTAACTGCCCAAATAATCGACTACTGTTTAATTGATTACTTGTCGAATAAATAAAAAATCGGATAATCGATTAGTTCGTAACGATTATTCAATTGAGATTTCAGAATCAAGTCTATCGCGGAACAATACCCAGGGCAAGAAAGTGGACAACACCTCGCCTCACGTTATTGCTATCACTTATTGGTCTTTTCACATAATATCTACGGCTCTCATTATCAGAAACACTTTTTTTCAGTTATCGTTTGTTTGTTGACGCGGAACTTGAGCTTCGATCAAGATGCAACCAAAAAGTGCGGTTTGGGAACATTTTGAAGCTGGCTGACACCAGACATGGCCAATAAACTTATATTCCTAAAAGATATAGATGATTCATTCTGGAACTAACTTTTTATTATTGAATAATGACGTTTCCATTTGTTTTCGTCACGTCACGAGCGTCACGTCACGGTGGGGTTTTTGAGCGTCACATCATGCACCAATGATGTTTTTGAAATTGCACCATCGAAATTATATCACGTTACTATGGTGGTTGCGAGCGTCACAAAACGATATAAATAAAGAGGCTAGAAAAATAGTTTCGTTATGCCTGCAGATATAAGTGAAGTGCGGGAAAACTCAACTCTTAATGACGCTACAGCTGCCAAACGAGCTAAAAGATATCGAGATCGCTAGAAACACGAATCACATTCTCATTTGTGAAATTAAATGAGATTAAATTAAATTAAATTAAAAAACAAACGTTAATCGTTATTAAATGATCTGACTGTAGAACCGTAGGTCTACCGTCCGTTTTTTTTTTTTTTTTTTTTTTTTTTTCCCTATGTAAGGGGAATAGGCAAGCAGTGTATGAGGTAAGTAGTGTTTTCAATCACTAATGGTTGTAGTTTTGTGATAATGAAAAAAACCTTTCCAGTATCCGCTTCCGGTTACTTCCCAGGTATAAGGGGAAAATCCCGGAATTCGTTCGGGATTATCAGGCAAACACGGCCACAATGTAAAGCGAAATACGCGCCGACGGGCCGATGTAAATAAAGATAGCGAGTGAAGTAGCGATCCTTGTTGTAGCAAGGGGCCCTTCTCATGAAGTTCGGGATCTCATGAAAAATTACGCGCACTTAGGGGGGGTTAATACCTCAGACTACTGAACCGGAAGGGAAGTTCGGGAAAGCGAAGGGTAGTCCCTGAAGGTAAAATGGCGAAGGAGGGGGGTAAAGGGTCGGTTGAGAGAGCGAGGGTGGGGGGGTTATTTACTTTATTTTTCTCTGGAAACGGGGGTTGCGTGCCCTGGAGAGTTCGCAGTGTTTTTCAAGGGAAAAAAAAGAAGAGTGGAAAACGCCGAGATTCCCCCTTTGCTTAAGGTTTTCTTCGAACCTCAAACTCGGAGCTCAAGGTGGAGTGGTAGTGTGGTAGTGTATTACAGACACTTAAGTGGAGACTCCCCTTGAGGTCAACATGCGGTTGAATTGATGATGAGGGAACGTTGGAGACTGAGAGGATCAAAGATGACGTGCAGGTAAGAGCCTTCAAGAACCTGTATCACTAAGTAACTTAATGAATTCAAGTTACTTAGTGACTTAAATAAAAATGTAAGTGAGGTACTTAGTGACTTAAAAAGTTACCATAAAATCCAAATTGTGTTACAAGTGTTAAAAAGGTAATAACCTGGAAATTAAAGAACGTTATATTCGAAGTAAAAAAAAAGAAAAAAAAAAAAACTTGATGAATTTAATGTTTACTCAGTGACCCTCAATTCCCTAAATAATAGAACCAACAAAAGATGAACATTATGTAGATAATGAGATAATCAAAAAATAAAGTTCCAGGTATGCAGCACGATCGTAAGAGTTGATTTTCATAAATTATCGTATTCTATTATGTTAGAGTGTTTTGAAATTTGAGCAATTTGAGTGTAAATGAAAAGCTAACTACTAATAATTTGGGAACAAAACTAGTTCTAAATTATATTCAGCAGTTCAAAATTTTAGCTTTTTTAAGGAAGTTTTTATCAGTTTTTCAGCGAATTTTCGTAAAAAATGATGCTATTGCAATGGCTCCAAAAATTTTAAAAAGAAAATTTTCGAAAATTTTCTAAATTCGAATCCGTTTTGAGACATTCTGAGACAAATACTAGAGTTTGACGCCTTTTCACACACTCAGACAAACACACACACACACACACACTTTTTTTTTTTTTAATATAAACCTCCCCTCAAAGACGGAGGGGGCACGCCATTAAGGAAAAAAAAAACGAAAAACTAAATTAAAAAGTGGGGAGGACGCCCAGGTTTACCCGACGCCGGCTCTAGGGATTAGGGGTGATGAGGAAGATGGAGGAGGGAGAGAGGGATGAAAGGATGTGCCCCTTTAGAATGACCACCAATTCAGGTAAGAGCCCCGAAGGACGCGGTTGGTGATACGGAGCACTACTGCCGAGATGCCCAACTCGAGTTAACTCCGTGGCACTTTTCCCGCTCCACACCCCGCGCCATGACACGGTTACGGCCACGACCTTGATGATATTAGGCGCCACTTCTTTTAGCTCAGATATCGCTTGCCGCAGGTCGTTCCTATCATATTTACTTATTTTAGCCCTCCAGGTCTGCTCCATGTCCATGCTGCCACTTATAACTTGGACATCCAGAATTATGGCAGACCCATCGGGCTTGATGGCAACGATATCTGGCTTCTTGCCCCGGTCGCTCGGCATAAGGTATAGTCTCTCTCTCTCCCTCTCCACATTCCAGCCGCTGGATGACAAAGCACCTGCTATATGCTTGGCAACCGCATAATGACGTAAAATGTGGCCACCGTGAGTATGTGGACACTGCTGCACTACATGATACAGGTTCTCATTTTTACCCCGCCAGGCACGGCAAAGGGTGTCTACTGTCCCACGGCTACCTCTAGAACACCTCATCGCAGTGGCTAAGGTAGCCACACGGACGGCATGAAAATGTTGGTAGTCACGGGCCCCAATGCCCTCTGAAGCCCATTCAACCCACTGGGAGGAAATGGGGGATTCAGAGCACTGTCAGAGTTCTTTACGATCCACTGAATCATGCAGTGCAGCAGCGAACTCAGCAGATGAGCTGTGTTTTGGAGCAGTTGGAGTTGCTCGATCGCACCATAGCAACTGCTGTCTGACAAAATCAAGGTCAGCAGCAGTGCGGGTGACCTCCCAGCTAGAGCCCACAGCAGACCGTACTTCGCGGTCTAACTCAAGCATCCTCCCCGCAGGAAGCCTGCCAAAGACCAGGCCATAGGTTAGCTTTGGTGTAGTACGTGCGAAGGAGGCGCAGCTTCTGCTGTGGCTTCAATGGAGCCTTGGTGACACACACACACACACACACACACACACACACACACACACACACACACACACACACACACACACACACACACACACACACATATATATATATATATATATATTCACATATATATATATATATATATATATATATATATATATATATATATATATATATATATATATATATATATATATATATATGTGTGTGTGAGTGTGTGTGTGTGCGTGTGTGTGTGTGTGTGTGTGTGTGTGTGTGTGTGTGTGTGTGTGTGTGTGTGCGTCATTCCAGGCGATAACTCTCATTAGGATTGAGATAAAAATTCCGTTCTTGCGCGTAAAAGTCAAGCTTTTCAAACTAATGAATGAGTTCATTGGCCAACGCTTTTTGAGCACACTAAATTTGTTAAATTTCAAGAAATTCTGTCTGCATTCACCAACTAGCTTCATTTAAGGAGTAGAATAGTATTCCCGAGCATTTACCACCTTCTTCGCTAAGATTTCTAGCATGGGTACACCATCTTTCCCTAGAGGTAGCTGGCGGATCTATTAACAGAGAAAAGAGTACAAAGATTCTCCTGCTTGTGCTTGCAGTATGTTCAGTTAACATTTATAGCTAAAGCTTTTAATATTATGATACACAATTTATAATACTTCTCGGTAAACAAAGTAAATTACCTACATCTTATTTCATGGAGTATAAAACTGCGAAGCCAACATTGATGGGATAGGTCAAGTATCCGATATGAATACGTTGATACGGCTTAGTCCCTCCTTTTGTTGATAAATGCGGAGACAAGGTGAAAATCCTGCAGCTGTGGTTGGGACGAGCCTCGTACGACTGAGATTACGGAAAACTCGAGCGTGTTGACAAAGCTACCCCCAAAAGTTCTTGAGCTGCAGATGGCTGAATTCATGCGTTGCCCCCGAACAATGCGCCGAGAGAAATTCCGGGGGGCTTAGACGGAAGATCGGTTTACTCTGCCTTCTGTATTTTGGGCATATAACGAGCCGTAAGGCCTTCTCTACAAATCCTCCTGTCAAGAGTAATTGATTCTCAACGTTTTCGGTTAGTAAGGAACGGTGTTTGCTTTGGAATAGACAGGCAGAGACTGGCCATCTACCTACCTGCCTATTTATATTCAGAACCTACAGAATTGTCTCCAAGTTCACCGATTTGGTTATAAGTAGAGCCTGGAGTTGTGCATATTTGCATATGTCTTTTGCTTCCGAGACTGCAAGGCAGCAGAAGCTTTGTTTTCACTTTCGAAATGAAAAAACAAATTTTTTGCTCCAAAATCAAAATTTCCACTCGCATTTTGCGTTTCAGAGCCTCCTGAACAAATTTGGTTCCGTGTCTGTCTGTCCGTCTGTCCGTCCACATTTCCTTGTAACAGCCATTACTTCCACAATTTTGATCCGATTTTACCCAAATTTTCAGGGATCGTGCGGGTTAAGCTCTAAATGGTCCCCTATCAACTTTATCATGATCGAATTAACGGTAGCTTCTGCGCAGGCGCTAACGTGAATTCCTTGTGACGGTCATAACTTGGTCAATGTTGAACGGATTTCGGTCAGTTTTTCAGGGATGATGTGGGTAAGGTCCCTTGAGGTCCCATAAGACAATCATCATAATTGCATTAGCTATACGCTCTGCGCATGCGTGAACGAAATATTCTTGTTACAGTCCTTGCAACAGCTGTAATTTCCACAATTTTGATGCGATTTTCTTCAAATTTTTAGGGATCGTGCGGGTATAGCTCTACATGGTCCCCTATCAGTACCGTCATGATCGAATCAACGGTAGCCTCTGCGCAGGCGCAAACAAAATTTCTTGTTTCGGTCATAACTCAGGCAATTGTGAACGGATTTCGGTCAGATTAAAAACTCCTTCAGTTTTGATCCGATTTAGACGAAATTTTCAGGGAACATGCGGACTACATCCTGGATGGTCCCATATTAAAATCAAAATTTTCCTTATTAATTGCATTTATTATATGTACCATTCAGCTTCCAATTTCCCACCTTATTAATTCCCTGATGCCAGAACCGGTCGTTTCTAGTTTTCAATTCAATTCAATTGTGACGTACTGTGAAGGTCACGAGGAAGCTCATGTGCCATTTCCTTGGCAGTGTATTTTAATTGGTATGTCTTTCTACTTTGTCGTTGTTAAGCATTTGCAACCTATTTCAGCCAAAAATTTCAAACATCCAGTTGGAATTCAGGTAAAGTGAAAGGTTCCAAGGGGAGGCGGATTATATAGGCGGACTATATTATTATATAGTCAAATTACATTTTGAGTCTCTACCCAAGTTAATTATGCGTCTGGAAACGCAAGGAATGCGGTCTGTGACGCGGTCGATGCAGTTAGCTAGTTCCAGAAGAATACAGCAAGTTGGCCTGGAGACATTGGAAAGGTCCTAAAAACGAAGATGGAAGCAGTACTGAGAAACCCAGGATGGACGTCCGTCGTGGCTATTGCAAAAATTATGAAAGGAGAGACGTCCAAATTGTCGATTGGAATTAGGTATTTACCTATCGTCTCTTGTGATGTTGAACTTTCATTATCCATGTTAAAGTGCCTATCATCTGACAAAAGACGAAGTATGTCTATACAAAATCTGGAGCAACATATAATTGTAAAATTTAACGATGTTTAATATAAAATATAAGTTACAGCAATATGTATTCATTGCTCTTCATTGCGCCCTTCTATTTATCAGGATTATCTTATCGTTATCATAATCACTATCACAGATTTTAATTATTTTGCAGCTTTGAATGTGGATTTGCATATACATATGGGGCATTTGGAGACATTTTGCATGCATTTTGACTTTCGATCAAAATTGTCGATAATTTCCTATGAATTCCATCACTGTTGAATCAAAGGTAGTATTATTCTGTCACACTCATAATTTTGTAACCGATTCCATCCGATTTCACTGAAATTCTTGGGATCGTGCATGTGCACGATTGCAACTATTCGTATAGCCATACCACAAAAATTATATTAGTTAACAATAATTATTCCGCTAATGGAAAATAATTGTATCTTCTCCCGATGGGTAATCGTTCTTTCTGTTCTCACGCCCACGCATCCACTCTCCCATGAGAACCAAGAAAATTCCCCAGCTTGACCGAGATTACTCATTCTTTCTCTCATATAGATAGCTACTGCACGTAATTTGTGCTCTCCTCAGACATGTACATTTCACGAGTATAGATATGACCTGGACAAGGACATTCCTTAAATCCGCCCGCTTGATACGTTTTGCCCACCATCTGAGGCTCATGAATTTATTAACACAATAATTTTCATGTAACTCACAACAACACATTACTTATTTCATAGCTATCAACGGCAATTAAATTGTAAAAGAGGGGGGTTGGTCAAACGGGGTCATGGTGTAGTACGTGACGAAACGGCAATGTTAGCAGACCTGACATGGGGAGGGGCAGTCATAGAACCTGTGCTACGAGAAGTTGAAGACGAACATCCTGCCTTAATAGCTGACATCAAGGTGGAAGGGGTATGGGGAAGTGGGAGGCATAATCAATGCCAACGCCGTTTCTCACTCTCCCCATACTTGGAACAAGTAGCCCGATCAGCAGCAGCAGAGAAACATAGGAAATATGAACAGGCAGCAGAAGACCGTCGAGGTTCTTTCCCCCCCCCCCCCCCCCCCTAATCAGTTCAGTAGATGGAGCGCTACACGACGATTTCAACGTTTTTTTGAAAAGGATGGCTCACAATCTTGCCGGGAAATGGAGACGACCCTACTCACAAGTCTTGGGGTGGAACAGCATAAAAATTCAAATGGCCATATTAAAAGCAGTTTCTCAACGAATACGTGGGACACGGGGAAGGTTGAGGTCCTTGGGAATGGAGGATGGAGCTGCTCTCCTATGGTTGAGCGATTAAGTTTTAGTAATCTTGTTGTTGTTTGATTGTTCTGTTAATGAATTTTTACCTTTGTAAAAAAAGTAAAAAGCAAAAAAAAAAAAAAAAAAAAATTGGAGAATCACAAGGATATTGATAAACGATTTATGTTGTCATCAGGCAAACAAATCACACTGAAAACCTTTAGGTCGTCAGCAAAAAGGAAAAATGAGACCCCATAGAAAATAGCTGGAAGAGAAGACGAATTAGGAATGGGCCAAAATGTGAGCCCTGGGTTACATCCGAAGTCGCTTAAAAGGGACGAGAAAATGTCCTTCCACCTTCACCAAGATGGTTAGCTTCATTGTATCCGTTACTTTAATGTATAGATCATTGAAATGCTTTAAAAGAATGATTCCGTACGGGTTCCTATGGTCGACGGAAATAGTATGTTAAAATAGATGGTAGGTAGGTGAATCTTCATGGATGTTGCGCATCCGTGCAAATGAAACCGATGGGTCGGCAAGTTCTTTGGGAAGTTTTGGGAGAGACTAAATTGTACATCTCCTGAAAATTTCATCGATATCATTTGAAAACTGTAAAAGTTGTGCTTAGTACAAGGATTTTATATTCGTGCAGAACCTTTAAATGTTATGTAGTGTTGAAATTTATATGGGATGACTATAATCGTCTACTCCCAAATATCCTCCAAATTTGAACGAGGTCGTACGACTAGGCAGTGAGAAACTGAAGCTACAACTTGCAAAAACTCCTAAATATGACGTTTTAGCACGCTCTGCGCTTGTGTGAAAATGAGAAGAGAAATATGATATTCTTGCAGTTTTTTAAATGTTTCTTCAAGTTGATATTGCGAATATCAATAAAAGAACACCACTATGTGATTCACTGTAAAAAAATACCACTAATGAATCATATATTGTGGCAATTTATTATCTTCCAGAACTTGATATACTTGGGCACGTAATTGCACCCGTTTTAGCGTACAAATTGTTTGGTCATTTTTCCATGAAATTTTATGTAGATTTCTAATCTGCAATTAACAGTTGGGTTTTTCTAATGAAAATTGCTAGTTAGGAGTCGTAGCGCCACTGGACATTCAAAATCCTATTTCACCTTTGAATATCATCTAAAATATGAAGGGGGGTTACCACTCAAAGTTTTTTGATATCTTCAAAAATAAAAATGATAAATGGCTGGTCCATTAAATTTCCCATGATTTTCTCTAATAATAAATCATGAGTTTTTTCATATTGACTCTGATGTTTGGAGGTAATTTTATTGTTATTCAGGCGTTCAAAATGTTTATGTATGTAACTGTGTATCAATATAGCGCTGCTCAGTTCTATGACAGCCAATCTTCCACTTTCAAATTTTACTTGAAAATGGAAATATATGCTGATCGGTGGCTTCGCTTCTTTTTGCATGAAAGAGTTTAAAAAAAATCTGAATCGTCTATTATAAACGGAAATGCTCTTTGATGTTATGCATAAATATGTAGAACACTTTACTTTTATTGCCATGGGGGAAAACCGGTTCTGAATTTTACGGTTTGGGTAGCAGTTGAATGTGACGCTTCAGAGCTTTACAGCCGTGCCTTAATAATATTGTAGTTTCAAAAGATCTAAAACTGACTAAAATAGGAACGATTTTCGGTGGTCGAACATGAGGTAACTAAGAGCAGGCAATGTTTCAACATCTACGACTTTGATAGATTTTTGGTTACGATCTTCAAATATTCTAAAAATCAGGCATTTTTTTAATGAAAGATCAGAATAAGAGAGAAATGGAATATTACGAGTGTACCAAGCAGGAGCGGATCCAGGGATTACATTGTGGAGGGGGGGAGGGGGTACTGGGGGGTCTGTGTTATGGTAAAGGAATAATGAACTACAAAGTATATGTACTAATGATTTTTTATTCATCTAACTTAAATATGAAAATAATGCTTATACTAGTGCGCTATTTTTTCCAAGAAATTTGAACAAAATTCAATATAACTCTGAAAGTTTATCTTAAAATCAGAATATACTTCGTGTGCTACTTTGTAATGACATATTGTGTATATATGTGAGTTTAGAGGGTGCTCATTGCAAATATCGTGACATATGGCTACTAGAATAGGAAAAAATAGTTTTTTTCACAAGAATTGTCACCGAAATGAGATATAACTCTGAAAGTGCATCTTTAAATTGGAGAAAACATCGTGTAGTAGTTAGTACTGATATAATGAAGATAATTTGTGACATTGGTGGGTGCTCATGTAAATATGGGGGCTTCTGTCGATCTATATTGATAAAAACGCTGTCTTTTCCAAGAAATTTGATCAAAATTCAATATTACTCTGAAAGTGTATCTTTAAATTAGATTATACTTCGTGCACTACTTAGTACTGATATGTAGATTGAGTTAGTACTGATATGCGGCGAAACAGGGATAGTCACCATTCAGGGAGCCGTGGTATCTCACAATTTTCTCTACACTTTCGTTCATTACGATCGGAAAACACATTTTCTTGCAATAAAACTTGAATGGAACCTATAAGAACCATTTAAGTAAGCGCTGTTGGCAGTTTTCGAATTCTGCCCAATGATTGGGGTAGGAAAAGTTTGCATTATTCCAGTTATTAGCCACCAGGCCAATGACTAATCACTCTTCTTGTCATCCAATTATTGGCCGGCCTTATATTTTCTACAATTTATGAGAATTTTATGTCCTGGTGGCAGCATTGATTAATAATCAACTAGTGATCATGCAAACACAAACAAAAGTTCACCTAATTTGAAAAGCACCACATCAAACCCTTAAGAATGAGTTGGAGGTATGCTTACCGTTTTCACAAGAAACAGGGGTGATAATCCTTCTTCTTGCACCTTCACCACGTGAAATGAGTTTGGGAGGTTTCTATGAGGTTTCACTATAACCTTCAACATCCCACTGCCTTCTAGACTACACATTTCAAGGGGAAAAAACATTTAAAACGATCCAAGAGACATCTGTGTTGTAAAAAACTAACTTATAAAACTGGGTGGCCAATCACTGGGGGTAGGCCAATGACTGGTGCCTTTACCCTATGAGAATGATCTTTACTAATTTTTGGTTTGAGGACAGTAACTCGGATACTAAATAATTAATCCACGGATTGGCTAATCTAGGATTAAAAATTGATGGTGGAACAGTGAAAACACTGACTCGAGGTTGTTATCTAGATCCTATGTTACAAGACTCGGGAGTTAACTCTCATTGATGTAACTGGCCTTAAGAGAACTGTTGATGAGCACCAGCGTTATGTGTCTGTGGTATGGTACAGGAATAATGAACTACAAAGTATATGTAATAATGAGTTTTTATTCATCTAACTTCAAATATCAAAATAATGCTTATATGAGAATGATGTTCACTAATTTTTGGTCTGAAGACAGTAACTCGGATGCTAACTAATTAATCCACGGATTGGCTAATCTAGGATTAAAAGTTGATGATGGAACTGTGAAAACACTGATTCGTGGTTATCTAGATCCTATGTTACAAGACTCGGGAGTTAACTCTCATTGATGTAACTGGCCCTAAGAGAACTGTTGATGAGCACCAGCGTTATATTGGGGGTCTGTGGTATGGTACAGGAATGATGAACTACAAAGTATTATTACATATACTCATCTAACTTCAAATATGAAAATAATGCTCATATGAGAATGATGTTCACTAATTTTTGGTCTGGGGACAGTAATTCGGACAGAGAACTGTTGATGAACACCAGCGTTATGTGTCTGTGGTATGGTACAGGAATAATGAACTACAAAGTATATGTAATAATGAGTTTTTATTCATCTAACTTCAAATATGAAAATAATGCTTATATGAGAATGATGTTCACTAATTTTTGGTCTGAAGACAGTAACTCGGATGCTAACTAATTAATCCACGGATTGGCTAATCTAGGATTAAAAATTGATGGTGGAACAGTGAAAACACTGACTTGCGGTTGTTATCTAGATCCTATGTTCTGAGTTGTCGTAAACGTTTGGAGTATTCTAACTCCCAGGCTATTGAAAATTTTCAAATTTAACCCATAGAAGGGGGTTTTTTAGGGGAAGGGTGGGGGGAAGGGTGGGGGGGGGGGGAGAAATGGGGTATCTTTGTCATCACTGAACGAACTGGGGATTTGATTGTCGAATTATGTTTGGATTACTCTAATTCAAGTCAAAGACTACTTTTTCAAATTTTTGAAATCTGACCCACAATGGAGGGGGAGGGGGGAGGATGTTAAAGCGTTTTGAACGTCACTGAACCAACTGGGGATCTGAGTGGGCGAATCTATCAGAATTACTTTAACGGGTCACAGGATATTTGATTATGTTCATGTCAAGCTGTGGAACGCACGGGTGAACCAGCTAGTCGAGGATTAAAAATTGAAGTTGGAACAGTGAAAACACTGACGCGCGGTTGCTATCTAGATCCTATGTTACAAGACTCGGGAGTTAACTCTCATTGATGTAACTGGCCTTAAGAGAACTGTTGATGAGCACCAGCGTATATTGGGTAGATAACGCACCAGCGTTATATCGGGGGTCTGTGGTATGGTACAGGAATAATGAACTACAAAGTATTATTACATATAATCATCTAACTTCAAATATCAAAATAATGCTTATATGAGAATGATGTTCACCAATTTTTGGTCTGAGGACAATAACTCGGACGCTAACTAATTAATCCACGGATTGGCTAATCTATGATTAAAAAAAGGAACCCATAAAAACAAGTTTTTAATGTAACTCTTTCTTTTTCTCATGTTCTCGGTTAATTTTATTGTTGTTTCAATATTTGTTAGTTTCTTGGCAACAGTAAATTGAAACAAAATCACATTGTTTCAAAATCACATTGATAATAACTTAAATTAAATTGACAAGAAAAATCATTTAATATTTTATTGACCCTGGATTCGTTGTCATTTTATGCAGACGTTCAATAGTATATATAGTATATTTAGTGGGATATAAGATAAGACATGTATTCATTGTTGAACATTCAAATTTGGTAGTCTTTCTAATTTACCATCACGTTGAACAGGTAATTTAAACATTGAGTGGAGAGTTCGTATATTTAGTATATATAGTATATTTAGTAGGATATATATATATATATATATATATATATGCAATATATATATAAACACTTGTAAGGTTTCCCATATTAAATTTCAAATTTTCGAAACTTTATAGTATAACTAACTTTTTCTTCGCGAAAATTTGATAAATTAAAATGTACGCCAGCATGAACTCGTGTGCGAAATTTCAGATCGATTGGATATCGGGAAGTGGGTTCAAAATCGATCTGAAATTTTGTCTCAAGAAAGAAAGCAAGAGCTCAAGAAGAGAATCGAAGTTGAAAGAAAGTGTTAAAAAATTGATGGTGGAACAGTGAAAACACTGACGCGCGGTTGCTATCTAGATCCTATGTTACAAGACTCGGGAGTTAACTCTCATTGATGTAACTGGCCTTAAGAGAACTGTTGATGAGCACCAGCGTTATATTGGGTAGATATCCCGGTCCTTTGAATTAAAGGGCTCAGCCCCGAGGCCCCATCAAACATCGAAGCAGGAAGTGAAAGGAAGATCCAGGACAGGAAATTGTTTCAAACATGCAACGGAAACTGCAGGGGGGAGATGAAACTCGCCCTTGTTTTGTGCCGTTTACGCAATGTACACGGCTCATTGCATCAATATCGGTTAATTAAGAGGAGCCCGAGAGGCTTCGCAAACTCCGCAAGACGCGGTGGGCATTTGTGTACCCACTGCCCGTTATTAGATTCAAGGTAAATACTCGAAGTAATAGCCAGTCCCTTTGTATAACCCTCATCTCATCCCGTGGATTTAACCTTGTCGATGCAATCTGTCCGTGTTTACCCGGAAGGTTTTTCTGCCCGACATCCACGTGAGTGGGATGTAGAACCACGTTCTCCTCTCACCCGAAGCGGGTTATTTATTTATTTATTATGAGTACGGGCAAGCCCAATTTACAAGGAAAAATATGATACTGAGTTGAAAAAAAAAAAATAATAATACAGATATTCAAGAAAAAAAAAAACAGTGTGTCAAGTGAATGAAAAATGGAAGAAAAAAAAAAAGTATATATATACTATTGAAATTCGATAAACATTTAAAATCAAAATAAAACAGGGGATGATAATACAAGTGATCTAAGTTGGGATACAGAGCTATTGAAAAAGTCAAAATCGGGATGAAGGTGGAGAAGTAAATTGGCTGAACGGCGGATACGGTTTAAGGGGGAATTTATTAAATAATTAGATGCTGAGAACGGGACGTGAAACAAGATGGGATGGCGACTGGTAAGACGAGGAGTGGAAAGCTGGAACTTGGCAAGTTAAGATGGGCAATTGATTTTATTATTGAGCAGCTTATGCAGGAACACCAAATCAGCAAGAATTCTTCTTTTGTCCAGTGGTTGGGTTCTGCAGGTCTCCAACAGGGAAGAATAATTGATCTCGTCGGACGGGATCCCCAACTTAAATCCGACGTACCTCAGGAATTTATTCTGAACTCTCTCGAGGGCATGCCGGTGGACTGTATAAAAAGGGCTCCACACTGTTGATGCGTATTTAAGTTTTGGGAGGACCAACGCCTTATAAAGTACAACTATCGGCTTAATATCAGTGAATTCGCGGGGCGACGCTTCAGAAAGCCTAACGCTTGAATGGCATGGCTTGCCACTGTGCCAATATGCCTGGAGAAAGAGAGTCGGTCATCGAACAAGACTCCCAGGTCCATAGTCTCGGTCGCTCGAGAGAGAGGAGAGCCTTCCAGAATATATGGGAATTGGCATGTGCTAACAGAACGATGAAACGAAACTACAGAGCACTTAGCCGGGTTAAGTCGCAAACTGTTCACTTAGCGCACCAAACACTCAAACGAGCCACCGCCCGTTGCAGGATTTCACCGTCAAGAAGAGACTCGACATGCCGGTACAAATACACCTATATAGTTCAGGAGCCAAGACCGGTAATATTTAGTAATGTCAAGAGAAGGTTTGAGATTAGATTTGTGACAGTTCCCGCGAGATCCAAGGGAATGCGCTGCCGTCGCTCCGTTGTTACTCAACGGGCGTCGGGCGCCTCTTCCCGTGTTTTCGAAAGTCTGCGTTTGGCGATGGATGGGTGATCCTAGAACTGGAAAACCTATCTTCTCCGAACGTAGCATATATACTATTAGTACGAGTTGTATCTCTAAAGCAGAAAACAGACTACGCTGATGTGACGTGGGATGACGCATGATCAGGCAGCGACAGACCACGTCAGAGATGGGCCCACATGTTCACACTTTGCTGACGTGACGTGAGGGTCGGGGACGTGATGCTGGGATATCGTGCTCAAAGGAGGGTGAAAGGTGTGTTCAGTTGATGTGTAATATTCGATAATGCAAGAACTTCTCGACTTGCTTGACGAGGAAGAGGAAGAAATTGCTGGGATGGCAATCGCCTGTGCTGCAGCAGCAGCACCAAGGATATGGGTGCATCCCATCAACAGCACGCGGGGCCTGTACGGCGAATTTTCAACTTTGATGCCCGAATTGGTGGAGGACGAAGAGCGTTTCATCATGTATTTCCGCATGACGAAAAATGAGTTCTATCATTTGTTGAAATTAGTTGGTCCGAAAATTGAGAAACGCTCGACTCAACTACGAGAGAGCATACCAGTGGAGATCAGACTGGCAGTTTGCTTGAGGTGAGTACAAACTGATAACTTAATTATCTAGACGACCTGACGCCGGCTGATGTCTTCACACGACTGACGAAAATCCAAATCTTTTGACTTTGACCTGACGCGTAGATGGCGTGTTAAGGCGTAGGATACGCTAGACGACATCATCCCACGCATTACCACGTCACGTCAGAGCAATCTGTTGGTGATCGTCCGAATCCTTTGTTTACATTTTCTCTTCACACGTGGTCCCCCGTCATACTACGCTATCCCGCGTCATCACACGTGACGTCAGCGTAGTCTGTTTTCAGCTTTATGGTACTGTCACACCCCTCACTATCTATGAGTGTGAATTTAGGCCCCCATTGCACCTCTGGGGCGGCCTAAGTCTATTACTGATTTTGAAAATTTAGTCCGTTCTTAGTGAGAAAATTTCTGTCTGCCGTCTCGAAATTGGTGGAATTCAAAATGGCGGCCTCATAAAGATGGCCTAATTTGTCCATTTTAAAGTTTTTCTCTAATAACTCCCAAAGCGTGCATCCTACAGAAGTTTGAGTATGTAGCAAAGATGTAGAGCATAAAACATCAAATCGATTAGACACAAAAACTATGAATTATTTCCCGAAATGTAGGAATTAAGGAGAATCGAAAATCGGGCTGATTTTAGGAGGGTTCTATCCTCTACCAGTCTAGACTTTTTCCCTTCAAAATCACCCATCATTTTTAATATTGGTGTGATTCAGGCCTGCGTGACCTCATTCGATTCAGGTTTAAATACTTTCCAAAGTTCATATCGAGCGAGTTTCTGCTCAACTCGTTTCCCATTAAAGTACCAAGTAAAAGGCCTTTTTTTGCGAATTTTAAAATTTAAAGACATGAAAATTAAAACGACAAGAAATGACATAAAATTTATGTATTTGGCTGTCTCTGTGGGATAGGTCTCAGCTAAAATATTGACGATATGAACTTTGGAAAGTATTTAATCTTCAGTAGAATGAGGTTTGGCAGACTGAAATCAGATCAATATTATTAACGCCACTGGGTAATTTTAAAGGGCAAAAGTCTTGAGGGGGGGAGGAGAGGACTGGCCCAAAATTAGCCCGATTTTCAATTTTTTTTTATTTTTTTAATTTGTTTATTTGGCATTGATGGAATACATTTAACAGCCACACGAAAATCTAGTTATTATTGTGCATTACAGAGTTATATTACATTGATATAGATATTAACATATTTCTCGATAAATCCTAATATTTAAAATAAAGGGCATTCCATCAATAGATGCATCATATTCCCGATCTCTCCCTCACAAAATCGGCACTGAGGTTCATTGTACGGATAATTGCGGTACAAATAAGCGTCGCATACTCCGTGATTGGTTCGTAGGCGGACAGTAGATTTGCACATGGATTTTGTGGACTTGATTATCCACAAACCACGGTCTAACAGGCAAATGAGGCTGCATTTTCTTATAATGGCTCCCAGTATTCCAAGTGTTATATTCGGCTTCCCATTTAAATTTATACTTCGAACGAATGTGCGGGTAATAATCGGAGGCTGGCACGCCTGGGTCAAGAGCTACTCCCTCTTTCGCGCCTCTTCGTGCCAATGCGTCAGCAAATTCATTGCCTTGCAATCCAATGTGTCCTTTCACCCATAGAAATCGAATGGTGTTTCCTCGCCTCTCACATAGGAAAGTGTAATTCATGATCTGGGCAGTCAGTGTGTTGTCTAATCTTCTTAATCTTGAATTTGCGATGAACCGCAGACAGCTCCTAGAGTCGGAGCAGATCACCCAATTCAAATCCGTGTGATCCGCATAATACACGTATTTCACCGCCTCCAAAACTGCTACCACTTCCACTGTATAGCTTTACGTGATGATGGGGAGTTTATAAGCCATTTCATAATTCTGAGTTGATATAATTGTTTGTAGTTCGCTTATTTTGAGAGGTAATTTAGATTATTGAGATCGATTTTTTCTTAATGCTCTACAACTTTGCTACGTATAATAATTTCTACTGGATGCATACGGTTAAGGAATCTTTAGAGGAAAACCTTAAAATGGGCGAATCAATGCATATTTATGAGGCTGCCATTTGGTGTTTCACAGATTTCGAGATGGCAGAAATGATTTTCTCAATAGGAAAGGACTAAAATTCAAAAATCTAATATCAAACCTTCTGCTGAAATTACTACATACCTATTTTTGGCCGAATGACCAACCGTCATCATCTCATGGTCTATTCGACCGATCTCTCTTAAATTGAGGTGATACATATTTGGTAAATGACGATTTGATTATCCCATATGAGTTTCGTAATTATTGTATTTTTTTCATTTTTTCCAGTTTTTTTCTCGCCCTAGCGAGAGGCACAACTTTCATGTGGAGCTGTAAACCACAGTGACTAGAAAGGTGAAAAGTACGAACTCTGTGGTGTCAGTGAAGAATAACGAAAAATATATTCACCTCACCAGACTCATGACCTCTTGGAATAACTACCTATAACGATTTTCAAAACTCATGGTTATTTTTGACATCACCCGTAACCCAGGGTCCTCGGCGTGATGTAATATGCATCACTACCGTTGAGAGTGGTAAACCAAATTAAATAGAAATTTGGTATCAACAACATCCCTCCTCTGCCTATGATGGTTGAAACTCTTGCATTTATTTCTGAAATAGCGCGCATGATAACAGGAAAATGTGCAGTAGTTACATATGAGACTTTATGTGATGGACTTCGTGTGATGTGTAGGTATAAATAACTCATTGGACGCATTTTTAGGGTTCTTATGCTTTTGACAGCAGGATGGGGATTCACCACTCTTACCGGGCTTTGAGTTGAGGGATGCGAGCAGCCACGCGACCAGTCTCGTTATGAGCTCTTCCAATCCTCAAATGGAACACTATCAAAACACAGATCCCCTCCGCAGATAACTATACATCTCTCCTAATTTCGAGGGTCTTTTATTTAGTTTTTTTTCCCCCTTGTGAGGGATTTGAACCCCAGACATCTTCATGGGACTATTAACAGCCCCCGGGACATAATTTTCCTGAGTATTGCAGTGCATCAACGCAAGTAGCTCATTAAAAGCCTTGTCAAGACTCCCCATCGCATTCAGCGTTATTAGGAATCCCACAGACATATCCCACTTCAGATGCCGAAGGACGCAATAAGTAGTAGGGTTGCATTTTGATTGGCGAGTAAGCTGCTGAAGCTACCCGGAAGGCATGATCAGTGATATTTCCTTTTCATGTTCGAAAAGAAACATCTTAATGACTTAGAATGTTTCATCCAACTACGCTCACGAAAGCAGAATCCATATCAAAAACATAATTTTTGGTACTTTCTTAGAATAAATTTCAAGGCGATTTTTCTTGTTTTACCAATAGCGATTCACTCCCGAGTTGATGTCTGTTTTCTAGGACGTTCTTCTGAAGCTGTCTTATAGGCAAGGCTTCGTTTATAAGAGGGACGACTACTGGAACTGATTCTCATAGGGGAAAATCCAAGAATGAGAAAAAATGAACTAGTGATTATAGGTAACATGGAAAGAAAATTTTGTGTCAAGGAACTAATCCAGAATGGTAGTGATGTGTGAAATTGATTCATGAGTTTGCGTAAAGAAGTGAAATTGAATGAAGTTTGATCATTCATTAGCGACCTAAGGTAATCGAGCTTATTTTGTATTTTTGGGGACGTGTCACATCTGAAACAAGCGATAAGGTTGTATTCGATAATTATCAGAAACGCTTGCATACGAGTCTGCAACACATTGGGACATTTTATGTCTTTAGTTGCAGACTCGTTGCAAGCTCTAAGCTGATACGGACCCTGGGTATCGTCAAGTAAATGTCCTAAAGAGGCTACATACGAAATTACAGCTCCCTAGAGTGTAAAGCATAGAAATTAGCTTTAAGAGCCACTCATCTGATCAGGACCCTGGGCATCGTCAAGCAAATGTCCTAAAGAGGCTACATACGAAATTACAGCTTCCTAGAGTGTAAAGTATAGAAATTACCTATTAAAATGATTTAACCACCGCTTCAGAAATCAAACCGTTCTCGTAATATTTGGATCACTTGCTATGAATCAAATCATCGAAACAAAAGCTCTATCGCAATTATCAGAAATGAACAAGCGGTTGCAATTATGTTCACAATATCAATTATTGAGAATGATCACCTGTGTGTAAACAATTATTCATATAACCATGCTCATAACTCAGCTTGTTGGTCATGCACGTCGCAGTAGTTAATATAGTATGGTTGGATAAATCGAGAGCTTTCGAACGAATGGTCAACGAATTTTGTGGGATGAAAAACGACGAAGTACCGTTTCCCAAGAAACGACTCGGTTGTAAGCGGAAATCATCAGAAAACTTACCTAACGCTTTTTTTTAAAACGGTTTTTGTTAACGCTTTTTCCGAATATGTGTCAAAGTAAAGACATAAAATGTCAAAATACGGTGCCTCTACTTCAAAAGTAGTCATTAACGTCTATACGTTAATGACTACTTTTGTACCATCTGTATATAGGTACCGTACACTTAAACAGAATTCCAATTGTATGCATACTGTCTTACTGACGGTATATTATCCCGTCTGGAAATAATTTACTTGCCTAACGACTCTGAAGGATTGAGATAAAAGTTCCGTTCTTGCACCAACAAAATCGTGCTTTCTAAATGAATGGATGAGTTTGTTGGCCAGCACTTTTTGGGTAGATACTCGAATTGGTCAAACTTCGAAAATGTACTACAAAAAAGCTAAAAACGGCTAAGAATTCTAAGTGTACGTATACTTTCTTTTTAGCAGTACTTTAGTTGAAAGAAATTCATCAAGAACTTGAACATTAAAAAAATGTATGCAGACAATCATGCTGAGAAATGTGCTTAAATTTCATTAATAGGTGTTTATTTAAAAATCAATAAAATCTGTCAAAAAGCCTAAAATCCAAAATCTTTTGTAAATCGCAGAATATTATTTAGAAATAGTTTTTTCTCCATAAAATTGGTAGGTAACAACTTCATTTCACTCAAAGTGCTCAAATTTTAAAGGAATGTAACATACAGTAATACGATCATTTAAGAAAATTCGCTCATACGAACATGCTTCATGACTGACACTTTTGGAATGCTCTCCTCCTCAGACAATGGATTAAAATAGAACAGGTGAAATTATTGATTTTTCAACTTTGAAAAATCATAGAAAAAAAGTAGGTACTTATCGTAACTAAGTGCAGTTGGTGACAATTCTCATTCAGCAGATCAAGTGATATAGATCAATAGAGAATTTATTTCAGTGCTTAACCACAGGTCACAGTTTAGCACAATACTGATGTAATATTACTAATCATACTCATTCCTGCCGAGGTGGACAATTTTGAATAAAACAAATATTTGATCTCTGTAACAATTGCAGTGAGGGTTCTAGATGATGATAAAAATAAATAATTATAATAATTTAGTTGGTAATTCGATGCTCCAGAATAAACACGGGACTGAGTCAAGCAGAAGAATATCATAGACCTGTGCCTGATTAAAATTTTGACACTGATATTCACAATAGATACCTTGATAATTACTAGCTTTATTCAAGATGTACCAGATGTGTTCTGATACGAATACGATAGCAGATGATGCGTACCTATCGATTTACGGTCGACCAACATGCACGCGTCAACCCAGCTTCCTCTTTGTCAGTCTTTCTCCCCATGAGCGAGCAACGAAAACGGATTCGTCACCCCACGGTATTTTTATTGGCAAGAGAAACCTTCTTTTCGCGAAGATGAAACAAAAACCTCGGAAAAACGCGCAAACATCAAACGGAAAAGCGGACACGAGTTTCTCAAAGTGGTTTTGGGGCGCTGGGAAGGAGGCAGAAGGAGGGAAATATTTGATTTCAGAGAGGATGCCGTCGGATCGAGGAAGGGAAAAAAGGGAATAAGGGAAAACTCGTATAGAAGGGTGTCGGATGTAATACCGTGTATGTATATTGAGCATTAGTCAGGCGCAATATCGACGGCAAGCTTTTGCTTCCGGGCCCAAGACGGTTTTTCGTTCTCGAAAAACGCCCTTGCATGTAGCGGTGTACTGTATAAGGGTTGTGATCCTTGTATGTACTTTGTGTTGGACTCCTGAACGGGAGAGGGACCGGAGATTTGCATCGCAAAGACCTCTCGTAGGCAGATCTGATCTACTATATGCCCTCCGGTTTCCGTTTTTTCGAGTCGGAACTCGTATTTTATCTCTTTTTTTTTTTCGGAAAGAGCTTCCTGGATCTCCTTTGACGGTAGGCTCATTGCTGGGGATGAACCTTTCTGTGTGGAGTGGATATTGGGACGTACCTTGTAACCTCAGATGTGACTCATTGTCACACTGCCAGAAGAGCAAAAGCAGAAGCGAAGAAAGATTTGATAAAGCAAAAGAAAATAAATTAAGGGAGATGCTTTTCATGCCCAACCGTAGTTTATTGCCTCCAAGTCTACGTACAGGGACCTAGTGGAAATAAGTATCGTTTAAACATTCGGGAAATAATATTAGGCACGTACATCAAATTCGTTTGTGTCATTGTTGCTAAAGTTTTTCGATATAGAGAAGCAAAAGTTAGGCATATGGTCTTCAAGTCTTCTTTGGGGAATGCAAAAAAAAAGTGCCTAAGTATTGTTGGCCCAAAACTATAGGCGTAGCTCGGTAACTTCCCAAAAATGAGCTGTGTTAGCTTAGGTGTAACAAGGCTCATATTTCCGTTTATTCTCGGTGTCTACTTCCACTTCCTTATCCTGGTCTTTATCATTAGTTTCCCATCTTGTGGTTATGTCAATTATCCAACCACGATTCCGAGAATGATCGCAGAATGCCAACCACGATGTCAGATCCTGTATTCGGTATGGCCATCTTCCTCTGCTTCACAACGGAATCGTTCGTGTACTTCGTACATTTTATCTCTGAAGAAGTCAGCTAGGGCGGTGTTCACTTTATGATGAGCAGTGTTATTCAATGCCTCAGTTTTTGGGGCTTATGCATCGGATGTGGTGTGTGTATGGTGTGTTTCAATGTGGTTCTCATTGCAAGCCGCAACCCTACAATTGGCGATTCCAATTAAAGATGCAAAATCTAGCGGCAGAAAAATGGACGCTCGTAGGCGGGATCACCCGAATAGCAGCTTGACAGGTTACCTGGGTTTGGTTGTCAATTTTCCTTTGCTCACGACTAAAAAGTCAAATAAATCGTACTGCAGCGTATTCGGATGCAAATCTAGTGATGACAATGTGTTAAATATTCCTTTCCTGATCTTCCCGAAAGAGGAAAAACATGTTTGAATAACTAATCAATTTGGATCAAATGAACAAGTAGATCAGCGCTTTGCCTGGGAAAATAGGCAAAAAAGTGTGAAATCATAATAACAAGCCCCCTGGACCCCCGGTCTATTTACAAACTTCGAATGAAATTATTGAAATAAAGAATCTGTCTTAGCTCACGCGTTTCACCTGCATATAAGAATGACTCAGATTTTGCAACCCCCCCCCCCCCCCCCCCTATGGTGGGTTTTGGGTCTGAAGGAGCTATATTTGAAACCTCCTCTTCATAAGCTTTCATTTGTTTGATTCATCACCACAGCAACGACAGATCATCGTAAATCATCAGAAATTAACAAGCGATTGCAATCATGTTCACAATATCAATAATTGAGAATGATCACCTGTGTGTAAACAATTATTTATATAACCATGCTCATAACTCAGTTTGTTGGACACGCACTTCGCAGTGGATAACATAATATGGTTGGATAAATCGAGAGCTTTCGAACGAATGGTTAACGAATTTTGTGGGATGAAAAATTACGAAGTACCATTTCTCTTGCAACGACTCGGTCCTAAGCGGAAATCATCAGTAAATTGTTGCAACACATTTTCGTTACACAAAAACACAACACAGAAGCGCAACACATTTTCGTTACACAAAAACGCAACACAGAAGCGCAACAAATTTTCGTGACACATAGACGTTTCGTTTTCGGTTGGAGATGCCAAGGCTAAAACACATTCTGTGTTAAAAGTAAGACCATTATATTTCCAGGTACTTACCTATAATTAGTAATAAATTATCTGCTTAGTCGTTATTGTTTACATCCCTTCCCCTCGTATTTTCAGGCTCTTATGGACCAAATTTTCCCGTGCTTGGCTGTTCACTAAACTGAACTTGACAATGCTACCGAAAGGCGCGTTGGAGGTAAATACCAATAATAATTAAGTGATCATTGTAACTATATATCGCAACCATTGAGACCCAAAGGGAGTCGTTATTGAAATGAAATTCGGCTTGCTGTGTTTACGTGATACGAAAGCTACAAAGTTCAAACACCAGCTTGACAATAGGTAGGTAGGTACATCTCAATAAAGAATAACTTCTCACGGGCCTTCACCTGCAAACACACCACATACAATATAACATGTTGGGCATTCCTTAATTCACTTTCACGGAAATTTTTGAATTTTGTAATACCCTCAAGCGTAAGTTTGTATTTAAAATCAAATCTAATTTCACTATTGTACAGAAATTTCTATCAAAACGGACCAGCGGTTTCGGAGGAGTAGTGACCAGAAACGTTTGTCCATAATATATGAATATGTGTATAAATATATAAAGAAATCTGAAAATGAATGACTACTGTAAACTTGTTCTACACCATCTGAAACGCAAAGAAAATACATCCCCACCCCCAAGTGCTGGCTGCTGTTACACCCCCTTTTCTACGGAAGTTGGGTAAAAATCCGTCCACCGTTTGCAGGTTTTCTCCTTAACTACTGGACCAAGGTTCATGAAACAAAGGGCAAAAATCACACAAAGACTTCTCGGAATTACTTTCGATTAACCCGAAAAGGTAAAATCACAAAAATGAAATATATAATTATCGTGATTACTCGATTTCTTCTAATTTCAAATACAGGAATTTTCGAAATTATGGAGTTTATATAAGCCACTGTGTCTTAAAAGTTTTAAAAGTAAAAAAAAAAAAAAAACCTACTTTTATTAAATAGGTAATTGATTAGTAAAATGCTTAGGAACTTCTCTTAATTAAATTATCATTTATATTCCAACAACAGAAGGTTAATTACTTCCGAGTCTACCAAGGTCGAAATGTTTTAGCCAATTTCCTAAGAAAATGAAACTACTTATTGCAATGAATCCAGAATTTCCTTCATGGAAATCTGTTTTGGAATTCATTGAGTTTAACGATTTTTGATATGTGCATGTAGAGTTTGATCAAAAAGTTCTGGTTTTTTCTCAATTTGCTCATTAGCAGAGGGTCGTTGGAACTTCTCGGTGGTCTCAGCGTTACTCTTTCTGAGTCACCTTGTTATTTTATATTGCTGTAATATTCTCAGTTCTCGTGTTATTCTGATCAGCTTTGGAACCTCTGAGGCTAATTTCTTTCCATATCGACCTGCCGTTTTACTAAGTTTTTTTGTTTTGTTGTTTTGATATTTTTAGAAAAATTTTCAACATTCACCTACTATAGACCGAAAAATTGTGGGGTTCTGAGCCGTAAAGGTGTGAACCCTTTTGGGAGGCACGATACGCCAAGTTTTGATCATTTACTACATTTATATGGGGCTTAATAATAATTATAGACCAGTAATCTGCGTAAAAGGGTTCTCAAAATAGTAAACTTTTGTGTAATAATTTGATTTTGGGAGCGATCGCAGCGCGCCAATGGTAATCGAGATTGCCAATGGCGACTCCCCGCACCCCGACCGCCTACCACCCGGTTAGCCTTAGAATTCATGGATACTTTAATAACATTTCTCCATTCGCTGCTTTGTTAACCAGCATCCGTTCACGTTGGAGCAGACCTTATACCAGTGGACGCCACATCCTACCTGAGTTAATGCTGTCCATTTTTGGAAATCTGCTTCTCCCATTTTAGCTTGCATGGTACGCGCAGTTCAACCCATTGGGTCTCCAAGCTTTGTTCGTCATAGCAAATTATTTTGTATTAAAATAATATTGATGCTTGTTTGAACAAATACTAAGAATTTATGAAGGCCCATGAAGAATAAGAGATTTCGGCATTACCTAAACTAGGGATCCCATACATCATATACAGCAAATGGTCACCCAAATGTTTCGCCCAGCTGCCGCGTGCGAGCAAAGCAATCGATGTCTTCA
Organism: Adelphocoris suturalis; assembly: GCA_030762985.1. Classification (NCBI taxonomy): domain Eukaryota; kingdom Metazoa; phylum Arthropoda; class Insecta; order Hemiptera; family Miridae; genus Adelphocoris; species Adelphocoris suturalis. The sequence continues at coordinate 34,002,450 of CM061050.1, read as the reverse complement.
TGGTCTCTACAATGTACACATTGTATAGCCATGAATGTATAGTCACAAAATAAAAATCATTTGCTTAGCAATTTGCACCGCTTTCAGGTTGAAAATACAATAGCTGAACATATTCACACACACACTGAACTGCTCCCCTCCTGCGAATGGGGTCTAGGGAGCGTTTAGGCATATTTATGGGTTTGCAAATTGAAACAGGTGGTTCTCGGACTGCGCCTTTAATGATCACGGTCTATTACTTAAGCAAATGACGTTCGGAGTTGGGCTGGGGACGACCACTGTCCGTTCAGTTTGGAATATTCCCGCAGGATTGAAACGGGGTCCTAACTTGAAGGGGTTGTTTGTTTATCGCTCGTTTTATTAGAGATGGCTTGAATTATTCAGGGAGTTTCCGACAGCGTTCCCTCCATCCCTCAGCCGGGAGGATTAATTATTTCGGGAACCCGACTCCCGGACCGGTTCGTTGTAACGATTGTCCAGGAAATTGGGATTAATAGTTTTTTTTTTTTTTTTTTTAAGCAATCCGCGTTGTAATTACTTTCTTTATTTAATCCGATGCTTTGGGAAAAGTATCGGAATTGGCCTAAAACGCTTGAAAAACACTGCAAATTATCACGCAACGGTTCATTAGTTCGAATCCAGATATTGGACAGGGTCGAGCTGACGGCTTTTTCTGCCAAGTCTTTTTCTTTTTTTCTCATGTGTCCTCCATGACGTCCCTTGGCTGTCAGGATATATTTATTTATTATTATTCATTTGTGTACTTTACTTGTAGGATCTGGGTTTCATAGAATTCTTATGAAACTATTATCACATGACAGTTTTTGACCTACCAAAAGTCTCATTTAGCTTAAAAAAAAATGAAAAAAATAAAACAAACAGGAATTTTAGTTATACCCGATTTAAGCGTTGGAAATCGTATACTTAGGCTCTTGTATCATGTATGGAAAGTAACTTCTTCCCACAATTTTCGAGATATCGAAGTGAAACTTGGAGAGTGTTTTTTAGGTGCCTAGTACAACTGTTTTAAGCTTTAAAAAACAAAAACAAAAAAAACTCGCCCCCCCCCGGATGTTATTACTTTGAGCCTGACTGCTAAAATGTAAAAAACATGGAATCATGTTTTAGCTCCTCGCTCTCACTTTATTATAGAAATGATCACGACGATTGAGCTCTTGTGAGATGATGATCTCCTAATAGAAACTCGCGAGTAAACATTCACTTTATTATAGAAAGGGGCTACATACGAAATTACAGCTTCCTATAGTGTAAAGTATAGAAATTACCTATTAAAATGATTTAACCACCGCTTCACAAATCAAACCGTTCTCGCAATATTCGGATCACCTGCTATGAATCAAATCATCGAAACACCAGCTCAACAAAATCATCAGAAATTAACAAGCGGTTGCAATCATGTTCACAATACCAATTATTGATTTCATCTCACTTTATAGTCTCACTTTTCGGCGGGGGATCCATCGCTAAAACATAATTCCTTGTTGAAAAAAAAAAAAAAAAAAATCAGACAAACCTTAGACTAAAAAGAAACATGAATTAGTAATTAAAGGTAAAGATAAAGGTCTAAGAGAAAGGATTGGGAAAAAAAAAAAAAAAAAAAAAAAAAACCAAACATGACGAATATCAGATCGAAGAAGAGGAACATCAAATTCAGGGTTTCTTGAGTGTGCTATACACGAATCTGATGCCAATTTTCCCCCATCTCATCAGGCATATTGTTCAATTTTTCAATTCAATTTTTTTGGCCTAAATTTTCCAATTACGGCTCTATTTTTTGAACTTTCCTGTTGCCTTATTCGGAGAAGAGTGCTAGCCATATTGTTTTCTATTGTTTCAAAGAAGAAACAAAGAAAAATCGTGTTTTCTCCAACATTTGTTTAATATTTTTTCGGATTTTGAAAGAAGTTTATGTGGCAAAATATTGAACCAACGTTGAATGCACTGTACGTGATTCAGTCGGAAATCAATCTAGGTGATACCCAAGTCCATCCACCCCTGCAAGTCCCCTCTCAAGTTGCAAATGAATTGACAGAAATAGCCGGACCGGTGGAGGTAACACGACAATGGATACTGAGTCACATTAATCAACAGTCTAATGAACAAGCGGACAACGACACCAGCCCTGGGTCCATCAGGGTCCACTGCCCCAGAACTGGATGCCCAGTGTGCCAATCAATACCCAGTTGTGCTGAAACTGGTTTATTGATTGACGGCGTTCGACTGATACAGATTAGACTATTGGTCAACCACTGCTCGGGGGAAACAAAACTGAAACTGCAGCAATTCATAACATAAAGGTTATTATTTATGTATTACATATTACTTCTACACAGAATACAGGCCAGTAGATAATTATTATTAATCGTAGGTAGTCTTGGGTACTTAATTTATATACAACTGCAAACAAATTGGCACCAACCGGGGGAAAAACGGCCTCTCTTTACCCGATGGAGTAGGTATAAATGTGTATCGACACCCGAAAAACATCAACCAAAATGGGTGGAAAGTTTAGCTTCCTCACTTATTATAACACGGATGAATAGAGTGTACTATTTACTGCTCATTCTTTGTACTATGCCCACTGCTCATTCTTTGAAGTTAGTAAGATACGGATTAGCTATGGGAGTAGAATTTCTTGTATTTACTTGTTAAACTTTCATACAAACTCGAACAACATCTGCGAACGTCAGATAATTGCTGGAGCTCAAAACTTTTAGAAAATGAAATCGCTGGGAGCATGAAGAAAATGAAAAAGTTACGGATCACATATAGTTCAAGTTGGATTAAACAGCAAGTATACTTATCTACACAACGCAAATGTCGGCATTTCTGCACTTGACGTTTCATGGACGTACATACTAATAACTCGTTTACATTATGGCGCAGTTTTTCTGAATGAGCGTCGCTCGAAAATATATCATAAAAAATGAGTCAGATTGTAACTTTATTCTTCCCTGGATTTCACGATATATTAAAAAGTTGTTATACTTGTACAGAGCGGATGCTTGCATCGTGGTTAATACACTGATGATTTACATTGATTGATAAAACAATTTCGTTATCTTCGGATAATGCGATGCAATTTTCTCTTGAATGTTTACGCACACGTGTACACGTACATGAGGTGGAAAAGCGGGTCAGAATTAAAATTCCTTATAAATAAGGCACATAAATTTTAGCGCTCCTGATGGAGACTTGCTAAGTTTTGGTTGTACCTGAGTAGGTCTTTGGTAAGGGACGTAACTGGACTCTCCCTTTCACAGTAAAAATGTCTTGGAAAAACTATAAAATAATTTTCTTTCATGCTAGGAATCAGCATAAATACACACATCAAAAAAGGTTTGCATCACCCTGATTCATTCTGAAATATGCACAGGAAACATTTGGGGCGTGGATTTCTGAAAAGTGTATCTAATCACTAAATAAAAACCATGGAAAAAACTTTTTTTGGATAATTTTCTTTATTTACAAAAATTTTTTCTTAAAAAAAAGGCAAAAACTAAAAAATTCACTTTTCTAAAAATTAAAAAAAAAAAAAATTTTAAAATCACTTCAGTAGTCTGTATTAGCCCCCCTGGCCCTAAGTAAGGCTTGTACACGATTGGGAATGCGTACAATCAAGCGATTGATGGCATTTTGATCCAGGTTCCTCCACTCTTCAACAGCAGCTGCCCGTAACTCCTGTACAGTGGTGGGATCGTTCGGTCGGCTTTGTACTGCCCTATGGAGCATATCCCAAGCGTGCTCGATCGGGTTCATGTCGGGAAAGAAGGGTGGCCACTCCATCCTTTCGATGCTTGCCTCGTGTAGGTACTCTTCCACAATCCTTGCTCGGTGAGGGCGAGCATTGTCATCAACAAGAATGAAATCTCCATCGTGATTCTGGGCTATGGGTGTCACTACCGGCTGCAGAATATCTCTCAAGTACACCTGAGCATTCATGGTACCATTTATGGGCATAAGTTCAGTACGGAAGTTGTGCTTAATCCCTGCCCAAAACATCACTGAGCCACCGTGTTGTTGAGCTCGGATAGTAGGGTACTGCAAACGACTAGGCCTTCCTGGAACTCTCCATACCCTAACTCGTCCACTGTCTGGCACTAGAGCAAGGCGTGTTTCATCGCAGAAGAGACAATTTCTCCACTCGGTCAAGTACCAATTTTCGTGGTTTCTTGCCCATTGTAGGCGCTGTCGTTTACGTTGATTATTCAATGGTGGGCACCGAAGGGGCCTTCTAGACCTAAGATTAGCGTCATGGAGACGGTTACGGACAGTTTGATCGCTTACTCTAGTTCCTGTACTCAGCTGAAGCTGTCGGCGAACATCCCCTGCTGTACAATTCGGACTTCGCTTGGCACCAAGGACGAGAAAACGGTCTTCATTGGGTGTAGATTTTCGGGGTCTTACACTCCGAGGTCTATCATAAACAGAACCAGTAGCCCGAAATCGAGCCAACATCTCACTACATCACTTTGCCCGATATTCAATCGTTGAGAGATTTGGCGTGAGGACATCCCTCCTTCGCTCAACGCGACAATCCGGTAACGCTTCCCCGGTGACAAAACGTTTCGGTTCATCATAAAGGTGCACGTGGAGAGATATACTGTGCGAACTCCCCGTACGAACTCCCAGTAATGACGATGAGCCCATTTCAACAGCTTATCTCGTTTTTCAGGATTCACGTTTGATAATGTTCCGGTGTATCAATCTGAACTTCTTCAACTTTTTCCTTATGGCCTGACACTCTTTATAAAGGTCAAAAGGCCCTGTCAGCAATAACAAACCTGTTGGACGATATTACAAGTGTTTTTTTTTTTTTTTTTTTTTTTTTTTTTTTACAATTTTTAGAAAATGAGTTTTCAGTTTTTTGGTCCGTTTTCTAAGGAAAAAAATGTTTAATGGAGAACATGATCAAACTAAAGGTTTTTTTCTGTTTCATCTGAAGGTGTACAGACTACTAAAGTGATTTATTATTATTTTTTTTTTTTTTACAATTTTTAGAAAAGTGAATTTTTCAGTTTTTTGCCTTTTTTAAAGAAATTTTTTTTTTTAAATAAAGAAAATTATCCAAAAAAAGTTTTTTCCATGGTTTCTATTTAGTGATTAGATACACTTTTCAGAAATCCAAGCCCCAAATGTTTCCTTTACATATTTCAGAATGAATCAGAATTGGTGATGCAAAACTTTTTTTGATGTGTGTACACCACATACAAAGTACTATGCCCACAGAAAAACGTCAAGTAAATTATTCAAAATTAATCACAAGTAGATATCAGTTCGTTTCGGTCCGTTGGATCATACAAAGTTTTAAGCTGATCTCATTATATTTTATTACTTAAAATTATTATTAAACATTTATTTGGGGAAAAATCTACATAGACAAAGGAGCGGTTATTGTTGTGTTGTTGGTTGTAGCGGTCTATCAGACGATCCAAACAAAAAATTCGTACTGCATTCGATTGTACGTTGTAACTTTTTTATAGTTTTACTCTTGATACTTGGATAAATGTGTAAGTACCTCGGGCTCCGTTTAATAAAGATATATAAATCATGATTCAATTCATGAATTATGATTTTACTTGTTTATCAAGAAAAAGTTCCAGTCATGCAGCATGATCGTATGAGCGAATTCTCGTAGATTATCGTACCATAGTATATTACTTTGTTTTAAAATTTAAGCACTTTGAGTGCAAAGAAATTTTTAACCTCCAATTCTGTGGCAGATGAACTCGTTCTAAATCATATATTCTACGATTCAAAACAGATTTTGGATGTTTGGCAATTTTTCGATTTTTTAAGTATATTTTTCCGCAAATGTCATTGAAACTTAAGTTCGTTCTTCACTACGATTTGTGAATAAATTTTTTAATGTTCTAGTTCATCGTTGATAAATTTGTTTTGACTTCTTCAATTATTGTGAACCCATTTATTGCGATCAGTACTTGCAGTCAGAAAGAGCGAGAGGGAGAGAGAGAGAGAGAGAGAGAGGAAATAGATGCTAACCACGCCCTTCTGTCACCACCATCCTCCCTAATCCTCACTACTAAAGACCATCAACTTTACCCCCACTCCCCCGCTCCATTAAACGTGATTTTTTGTCGTCTGACCTCCCTTTTTTCCCAAGTTTTTCATCCCCCTTCTAAGCGCCAAGCCCAAATTACCCATGATATTTCATGAAGTTGAATCTGTAATGAAGGCCTGCAGAGCGGGGAAGGGTGCTTCCCAGGGTGATGACATGAACTGAATTCCCCTGCAGCGGACATACGACTACAATTTCTCCCCATAACGACCTCCGATATAAAACAATAAGTTATAGCAACAATTTCGTTACTCCTACGGCATTCAACGACGACGATATTTCCCGGTTCTTCCTCAATTGATTTCTCTCGAAGTTCCTGAAGTTTTTATACTCAAATTCGCGTAGTAAGGGGGTTACCAGCATTCTTAGACACAATTTGAGTAGAAAAGTAGAATACAACGCTCTTCTGCTTCAACATGGTGCTGAGTCCATCAACGGATTTTGCATTATAAATGGCCTGAAGATTAATATTTTTTTGATCACACAGCATTCGATACGTACATCGTTGACGGTTCGGTACTTCAATGTGTTGGAAGGAGGGATTTGTGAGGGATTTAGGAGTTTTGATCGAATCAAATTACCATATACGGCACAAAATAGTTAAAAAAAAAAAAAACCAGAATAATTGGTTTCATCAGTAGTTGAGTTGACTCGGTGGGTGTTTCAATGAATTCGGGTTGAAAGACCAGTCCAGTCGTTGGGCGTAGATGTATATTTGGAGCTACATTGCAGTCCTTACAGCTACAGGTGGTTCAAAAGTGAACATTTTGAGCGACGTTTCGGTGCCGATGATGGTCACCCTTGTCAAGCTCAGCGAGTGAACGTGTTTACATCACTGTCTGGTAGGTATATTTTGCGTGAGGTGACCATCATAAAACAGGTTTTGTTGAAGTATGGGTCTGCACCATGGACAAAACTGAGTTAGGTTCTTCCCCATTATTTCATTGATATTTGTTGCATTGTTCTGTGATGGTGGCACCTTTTAGTCACTTGTAGCTATTATAAATAGTTTAAACCACAGTTTTTTGTCCAGAGATGGAAGAGAGATGCTAAAAGTTATACAAGTTTTAGGTAGAAGCCAAACACTAGACAGTGATGTAAACACGTTCACTCGCTGAGCTTGACAAGGGTGACCATCATCGGCACCGAAACGTCGCTCAAAATGTTCACTTTTGAACCAACTGTAGCTGTAAGGACTGCAATGTAGCTCCAAATATACATCTACGCCCAACGACTGGACTGGTCTTTCAAACCGAATTCATTGGTTTCATCCATAAAACAGCTCGTCGATTCAGAGGTGTTTCTTCCCTCAAGGTGCTTTATTGCGCCTAGACGGGAGTCTATCTTGAGTTCTCGTCCGTTGTTTGGAACCCTGCCTACACTACATTAATCGACAGCAATGTGAGGGTATAGCATCCATTTTTGGAGATGGTCTACTACAATTGTAATGCCATGTATAACTATTTTGAAGATATGATGAGAAGGAAGCTGAGGTTGCACACTCTGGAGCATAGGTGTAAGCAGCTAGAGATCATTACTTACGCTTGTGAATGATCTGCGTGGTGTATATGACGCTCCCAATTTACTAGCATTGCATTAATCATACACCGGGACCCCCAATATCACGGATTTCAGGGGTCATTTCTAGAGGTCATTTCTGAACGATAGTTCTGCCCAGAGTTGTTTTTTAAACGCTTTGTTCTCGTTTCATTTAATTTTTAAGATTTTTTGGTTTTTTATCTTATGACAAAAAAATGGCCATAGATCATCTTGGAATCACTGTTAACCAGAAAATAACGACTTCATTTTTTTGGAATGACCGTTAAAGAACGCTTGCATACGAGTCTGCAACACACTGGGACATTTTATGTCTTTAGTTGCAGACTCGTATGCAAGCTCTAAGAGCAACTCATCTGATCCGGACCCTGGGCATCTTCTAAGTAAATATCCTAAAGCGGCTACATACGAAATTACAGCTTCCTAGAGTGTAAAGCATAGAGATTAGCTTTAAGAGCCACTCATCTGATCCGGACTCTGGGCATCGTCAAGTAAATGTCCTAAAGAGGCTACCTACGAAAAAACAGCTTCCTGGAGAGTAAAGTATTGAAATTACTTATTAAAATGATATAACCACCGCTTCACAAATCAAACCGTTCTCGCAATATTCGGATCAACTGCTATGAATCAAATCATCGAAACACCAGCTCAATGAAATCATCAGAAATTAACAAGCGGTTGCAATCATGTTCACAATATCAATTATTGAGAATGATCACCTGAGTGTAAACAATTATTCAAATAACCAAGCTCATAGCTCAGCTTTTTGGCCACGCACTTCGCAGTAGTTAACGTAATACGGTTGGATAAATCGAGAGCTATGGTCAACAATTTTGTGGGATGAAAAACTACGAACTATCATTCCCCAAGCAACGACTCGGTTGTAAGCGGAAATCATCAGAAAACCAACCGTAACGCTTTTTTTACGCTTTTTTCGTTTATGTGCAAAAGTAAAGAAATAAAATGTCAAAAGAAAATTTTGAAAATTACCTAGAAGTTGATTTTTTCCCCATTAATCTTCCTGCCTTTAATACGGACCTTTTTGGAAAGGAAAACACGGGAAAACTTTCTCAGAATCTGAGTTTTCCAACGACATAGTCAATTTTACTTTTTCTTTGGTAATTAGGAGTGAAAATCATTCTTTATTGTTGAAAATCGTAGTTTTTCAATGAAATCATGAGTTTTTGTGAAAAGGATCCTCAATGAGAAAATACGATTTTGGGGCCGGTTTCTACGTCTTTTTTCACGCTAAATCGAATGATAACAGTTCCAGATCATTCAAACTCCGTTAAATAATCGATTTTTACACTCTTCAAAATTTAGTTTATTATTTGTGCTTAATTTTATGTGTTTTAAAGGTTTTCGGATGCTTTTAGATTTACCTTATACTAGTTAGTTGACGGGTAAAACTCGGTAATGACTGAGTCGGGGCATTCGCCAGTGTTACCATTCGATTCAGCAAAAAAAGATACGTAGAAACTGACCCCTAACTCGTATTTTCATAGACGGCGATTTTAAGCATTAAAGCATAATATTTTCCTCTCATTAGCAAAGTAGCAGCAAAATAGACTAGCGTTGAAAAGCTGAGGTTCTGAAAGGGTTTTTCCGCGGAGTTCCTTTCCAAAATAGTCGGTATTAAAATCTGAAAGACAAATGGAAAAAATCAGAATTCTGGAAAATTCTAAAAATTTGATTTTTAGCCTCTTTTTAGTTTATTATTTCCAATAATAAGCCTATGTGATCGTATAGCAAAACATTTTTATAACCCCCCCCCCCCCCCCTCAAACTTTGTCTCTTTACGGTCCAAGGTGCGTAGAATCCAAATTTGAAATGTCCGTCCGCCGTCCGCCGTTCGCCGTCCGTCGGCCGTCCGGGCCATAAAAGGCCTTAGAATTGACTTAAAAAATCTGTTCTTTCGCAAATAGACTCCACTTGGGGTCTAGTTGGTCCTAACTTCTCGCCAGCTCGATCGCTCCACTCTCATGGGTGCTATGAGCCAAAAATAGGTGAAAAATTGTCTTTTTTTTTTGTATATTTCAAGTTGTATAGAAATTGGAGATTTATGAGTGAAAAGAAAATGTTAGCTGTTAATTTTATGAAAAAAAAAAGTTTAATATGCGTTTTGCATATTAAATGATACCTACTCTTCTATTGAAAAAGAGATTTTGGATTTTGGGCTATTTTTTGCAATTTTATAGATTTTTTAAAACAAAATTTAATGAAGTTCAAGTTTTTAGCATATATTTCGTACATAAATTGTTGAATGCTCTATTTCATAGTTGATAAACTTTATTTTACCAATCTTATGCTAAAAAATATCAATTTAACGATTCTTAGCCATTTTCAGTGATTTTGTCAGCACATTTTTTGAAATTTGACCAATTAAATGATATCAATATACAGTATAGGTAACACTTTTAAGTGTTGGAAAGATGACTTGGTAATAAATTGTTTTGTTTATCAACTATATTAAAAAGCGTAAAATTGTGAGATTCCGCTGCTGTTATGGATTGAACCCATTTGTGAGGGTCGAAGCTCCGAGTTCCGATTCTAAATATTCTATAAGCGGCGTTTAATAATTTATTATGGACCAGAGATTTATGTAGACGGGCTGTCTAATACATAAATAATAAACCTTTGTGTAATAATTTGCAGCGTTTTTGAGCTTACTATGCTCGTTTCAATATCATAAGGTAGAAAAAGCTTAAAAAATAAATAACTCGAAAATAAAGGGTTTTACAAAAATCTCTAAGAACTTTCGATCAGAAATTAACTACTAAATTAACCGCGATGTTTGTACCATTAGATTTGAGATACCCTGTATAGTTAGAAGAGGTTTTAGATGATTCTGTTAACAGCAAGCTCTCGAATTAGCATGGAAGTTCAACAATAGCAAAATCTACTATGTATTCAATTTATGGGTTTCAACCTCAATAGCAAAACAACAGTGTTTGTTCGTGTACAGCGGTGGGAGGAGACCGAAATTGGCTCCTAACAGCCTATTAACTCTTCATTTGATAACGTCTTCAGTCAACTGGCGGTAAACTTGTTGGCCTCGATGGAGCAATTGAGGTTAATCGAACCGAAAAAGACGTTATAGATTTAATTACCACCAAATGTTGTTACCCCTTTCTGGATAACGCGATTAGTGGCTTTGGGTCTTGATATATATATTAACGAGGAGAACAAACCGCGTTGTATTTCGAAATGTCAAACATATTACAACGAGGGGTTGGGAGCACAAAGGGTGTGAGTGACATTTTACTTATTCTGTGTAAACGTGGGTGATGTTTAACGACTATACCAATTAGCGTGGAGAAGAGATGATTTTTATTACTACTTGTTTAGTGTCCAACTGACTGTACTCGTCTGTTGAACACTTCTTATTTGGTGTATCTTTTTTAATTGAACCTTTGTAACGGCGTACCATGGAAGTTAGTCCACATTCGTAGACATGTTACCGAATGGAAGTGAATAGAACATCGTTTTGATGTATAGGGTTATTTTATTTTGAATTTTTAATTTATTTTTTAACATGAATAGCTATGTTTTCAGACTAAGGGTTAGATAGAAATTGACGTCCCGCTTTTATTTTCAATCCTATGACTTATGTAATAATTTATAATGTCTTTGACGTTTCGGTCATTACCGTGGTAATTATCCGAGGCTTAAAAGCTATGCCCTCAATGAGAGAAAGTGTCAGAGAGAAAGCAAACAATGAGAAGTGGAGGAAGCAGCCATGCGAAGTCCATGAAAAGTCTCACTTAACAAGCTGTAGGTTGTAATTAAAAAATATATATACTTTGTGTAAACAATGACCCCACAAAGAGTGCAACACTGCATACTTGCAATACTATGTATACTTTGCAACTTGTCCTACTAAGTAACTTGCAACATAGTACATACAATGTATGTAAACTATTATTTTTTAGTTAGGTATGGTTTAATTAATTTTTTATTTTCTTCAGAAGTCAGCGGTTTTCCTCTAGAGAGACAGGTAACGCTAGGCACTACTTAGAAGTCAAAATGCAACAGTACCGAATTAAATTGAATTCAAATTTGCATGTCTAATGCACTCTATCAACTAACCTTAATTACCTACCTTGGTACATAAAAAAAAAGAAATGAACACAACTGAACAAGCCTAGCATGGGAAAAACGGGAGGGAGAAAAATAAAAATAAGACTAACCGATCACCACCCAGTGCCTAAGCGAACGAAAAAGAAAATTAACTTGTCAATGAATAGTAAAAAAATTACCTACCTTGGTAAATTGGTGCATTTTTAAACGGACCGGGATTAAGAGCCGAATAGTAACCAACCTGGAACATAAAAAACTATTGTTAAAAACAAAATCATACACCTAAAATAATCCATAAACTTAATCAATAAATAATGCGTCATGAAACTGTTCAGAGAAATAGTAGGTATGTACGCATAGTATAGAACACATTTTCGTTCTTTTGAATTTAAGGTAGTTTAAGATTGTCTATCTTGTGTCAGATTTTACATTATTTTCTTCAAGACATCATCTAGCTCCCTCAACCCTCTCGGGTTTATCACCTAGATTGGGAATGTAGTAATCGTATTTACATTCGCACGGTAAACAATTCAATGCCTCCGAAATCAAAATTTCTATTTACATTGAAAAAAAAAAGAAAAGTTTTTTAACTTGAAAGCATAGTTTTTGTCCCCCAATTAACAAAATAAATGTAAAATTTACTACACTGTTGAAAAGATGAGATCTTGGCGCAGTTTTTATCGATCTTGCATCTTGGAAAAAATTAATATTGGTTCTCATGGTTTAATTCTCGATTGAAAAAACTCGAGGTTTCTCAATTAGGTAAAATTTGCTTTTCAGAGGGCTTTTTCATGTGTCAAACCTTAATTCTAAAAAAAGGTTAAGGCATTTTTCCAGTAGAAAATTTAATCTTCTATCCAATGGTATCCTCAAACTTGAATTTACACAGCATATTAAGGAAGGTACCTATGTCAAATTTAGTGACGTTAGTTCGAAACCACAACAAAAATTCAAAATTGAAAAAATTGTTTTTTAAGCGGGTTAAAAGAATCGTTAGGTATGTGACAAAAGTAGTTGCAAATTAGTTGTAAAATTTACTTCTGCAGTTTGGCAGACCTGTTTTTTTGTACACCCTTTAAGTATTATTAGGTACCTATTCACATTTTTTAACTAATAGGTACTACTTAACTGTTTATGGATATTTATTTATAAATCTCTCACTTTTCAGTGATCTGTATTATGTTGGTAGGTTCCATAGGATCACGTTTCGAACTGAAGGAATATTAGTCCTAATTCGGAGGGCTTTTTATGCCAAATAAATTCCCTATAAACCAATGGCGTATTTAAAAAGTAATTTAATTTAATTTAAGTAAATTAATTTAAAGAGCAACAGCCAAACCTAACGATGTCATTCGCTCTTTTCTCCCATGTCCCATCTTTACTTATTTCCCACCCACAAAACAGCAACTTTTTAGGAAACTCTCTGTAAACCCTATCATTTAAAAGATATGAAACAAAAGTTCCCCCTTGATACCTCATTACCAAAAGACTATTCCCCTCGCCGTGTTTCTATATACTTTGGTAATACACTTAAGGCCTCGCTCCAACATCCGTGAAACAAACAAGTTTCCTCTGAACCTTCAAAGGTGAATTTTCGGACCTGAGGTGAAACTCGGAAGCGCTTAGAAGAAAATGAAGGAAAACCTTCCGGGGCTTCAAAGACAACCCCGCGAAGCTCCATGGCGGTTTATTGTCTCTCATTTTATGCGGGGATGATAAAATTACCTAAATTCCTATCTAAAACCCCTTTTCCCCCTCGCCCGTTGGGGTTTCTACCCCTTCAGCTTTTTGCTCCGGCAAAACGGGGAGGTTGCGGGGGCGGTTTTCGCCCTTATTGCGGCTGGTTCATTATCAGATGCGGGTTTGCTTCCTTTCTAACCTTATCCTCATGCTATACAACGCAACCTTTTACTCCTCCGCCATCAACAGCAACCCCCCACCACTTCGCCACTTAGCGATCTTCCACTCTCCCTCTTTGTCTTGCTACTTGTTGTCCTTATTTGCCAACATTCCCTTATCCACCTTTTGTGCCTTGCATGTTCGTGTACTCATATCGATCTCAAAGGTAAAAGCTCTCACTGTGTTAGAGTGAACTTTTGTGGAGTTTAACCCTAGAGAAATCGACGTTCGTCGGAGCAACGGTTTTCCACATGCAATAACATGTTTCAGCAGAAGACGGAACGGCGGCTTTGAACTAGAATGCTTTCCTAGCAATACGTCGTCATAATCTGTATTCAAACAACTTTTGAAACATCTTCATATATTATTAAGAGATATCCTCAGTGTCATTGGTCACATGTCTAGTCTCAAAGTTCCCACTTACTGGGAAAAACTTTAGATCATGGATATCTTGATTTAATCTTTTAAAATTGTTAGAGTAATATGTTATTCTGACAGAAGTTAATCAACCTAACACATTATTTTCTTCGGTTCAATCAGGTATGTCACCTTCAGGAGTTGTGGATAATTATTATAAAACTATTATAAAAGTGGCAAAGAAAACTACAAGATATTCCCCTAAGCGCATCACCACTGTCGTGTAACTGGGGGGACGGCAGTTGCACTCCTTTTTTTCTTATTTACTTTCGTAACCCTATTTATTTGTAATATATTTTTCTGTTTGTGTATCGATATTTCAGAAAGTAGGTACTTACCAATTGAAAATAACATAGATGTACACATAGATCATTGAAATCGTTTTAATAAATTAAAAACTCCCTAGCGGAATATAGTCAATCAAGATATAGGTAATTTACAACTTCAAAATTGGACATTTAGGAAACGGGAAAATGTTGCTTGAAGTAATTTACGTTAGCCTATGCGCAGAATGGAGTAGGTAATGATTTGAGAAAAATGGAAAGGGTAGGGAACTAGCTACAGCCTAACCAACAAAGTCCAAGAAAATGTAATCAAAATCTGAAGAAAACTATAAATTACAAACTTTTTCCTGGGAGTACACTCGCGCATGCGCGAGAGCTAAAAAGTATGAAATCATGTTAAAATTAACAAGGGATAATTAAACCATTGTCGCCCAAAAATGTACCGAATTTGAGCGGAATTGGACGACTAGAGTGTAAAAAAATGATGCTTGAAAGAATTTACGTTTGCGCATGCGCAAAATGAAGTAATGATTCGAGAGGTATGGAACTAATAGTGGACCATTTACAGCCTAACTCGCACGTTTCCTGAAAATTTCATCAAAATCGGAAGAAAACTGTTAAAATTAATCTCGTTTCAAAGGGAATACACGTTCGCGTATGCGCAGTTGTTACTAATGATAGGAGTACGTTGACATTGCTAAAGAATGCTCAAACGAACCTGTTCAATAGTTAATAAACTCGATTTCGCTACGTTAGACTAAACTCCATCGGAACTACATCAAGTGATAATTCCAATATTGGCATTATATCACCATCACTATCTAGTGATTGTTAATGGAATTAGGAGCTAGTTCGGATAATCAATAGATCCGCTGGCAAGCATTGACAAGCGAAAAATCATTACCGCTACCTTGACAGTTTTTGAGATCTCGATTTTTGAATGTTTAGCCCTTTAATGCCAATGATCTGCGTAGAAGGGCGATCTAACATAGAAATAATAAACCGTTGTGTAATAATTTGCAGCGTTTTTCCATCTGCCATGTATTACGTGCAGTTCTATCCCCTGCAGTGACCAGATCTCTTACTTCAGGCTTGATATTCGTGGTGATTCTTCCTCATCTGATTCTTTTTTGGAAACTCTCTCAAACTAAAAAGATATTCTACTTTCCAGGCATTCCAAAAATGATCAAGATAGTGTTCGCCCTCTCAACACGACATGACCAACTTTTCTTTAGCACTTACTCGTAGTTGGCCGTATCTTGTTTCTCAGTTGTATCTTATATCGTCTCCGACTCATCGGGGGCGAGAGCTAATTATACTCTCAATGTCGACAATGACAGTAGATAACTGAGACATGTCAAGTTGCGATTTTCCAATAGTACTTTGAACTCCTTTTTTCACAATCCTTACCATGCGCTCATAAAAAAACCTCCGAACCAAGGTATTCTGGTATGAATTACCATTCAATTTTCCACTCTGCCAAAAATGTTTCAATATTTTTCTGCCTTGCCAAACGATACCGCCATATCTACATTTTTTAGATTTCATCTTTTTTTTTAAAGGTATTTTAGGCTTAAATTTGTCCGAAAATCCACGAAAAATGTCCATTCGTAAATTATTTATGAAAAATGGAATGCTAAAAATGTCGTCGTTGCCCACTGATCTTTCAGCTTTGAGCCATAACTACATTTTTCGGGATAAATTATCCCGTATCTACAAAACTCCCACGTAAAAACGGCATCTCGGCTTAGGTTTGTTGCTTAGCACGATGTAGATGCGGCTCCTGAGTAAACCATTGCTCGATTTCTATGGCTTTTCAACTGTTTGAGCCGTATGTTACCTCATCGTATGTATATTTTTGAAGCGAAGGTTTTATATGGACCCCCCCCCCCCCCCCCCCTCCCCCGCTAGGAACGCTCGCCGCTAGGGGAGTCTCCCTGTGAAAATCGTCAGGTCCCGAACGTCAGTCATAATCCGAACTGTCCCGAACGATCCCGATTCTACCCGAGGCCACCCCGGTCTTTCTTTCTCTACTCTACGACGCCAATCATCACTTTAATGGAATATAACAACTAAGCTTTGTAAATGATTTGGAACTTGTATGTTATATATTGTATGTGAGAACTTGTATGCAATAAAACTGATTTTGCAAAAATTGAAGGATGCAAATTATTAAAATTATATGAAATTAATTCCAATTAGAAGAAATTGTTTATGAGTATGAAAATACTCATAATTATATTCTACGCTTTATGATATGAAGCTTCGCTTCCTTCGGGCGTCCCTAGACGGCCCCATTTATTTATTTTTTCGTTAAGTAACTTTACCTTATCATCAGTTTGTATAATTCGTGTATGCATGTTCGTGTAGTTAAGGCGCTAGCTTCACGAGGTGATACTACTCAAAAATGAAGTATCTACGAAATTTCGATTTTGCTACGTCTTTACCGCACACTAGACTGAGCGAAGTTATTTCAAATAGATTCATTGTTATTTCAAAAATTAGGGATATACAGCCTTCAGAATGAACACAGTTAGCTTTTAACATTACCTTCACTTTCCTAGAGAAAGAGATTATCGACCCACAATATGTATGTTGTCAAATTATCGGGATAAGGGTAAAAAACGAATAAAAGTCCTTATTGCCGAGCTTTCGGTTTATATGAAACCATCTTCAGGGCTCAAAAACTTTTTTACGGTGTCAAAATATAGGACACGGTCTTGGATTTAGAGTCAGTTGTCATAACAAAACAAGAAATGGTTGCAGTTGAGACCTACAGCGGTTATCACATGAATAGGACTTAAAAAAACTAGAGGCTAAAATTGAAAAAAATTTGAAAAAACACTGCTGGTAGCATACATAGCTAAACTCCTAGTTTACCTCGTTAAACTGAGTTTAACTCTGTACCTATGCTTGCCAGCAGTGTTTTTAAACATTTTTTTCAATTTTAGCCTCTAGTTTTTTCAATTTTAGCCTCTAGTTTTTTTGAGTCCTATTCATGTGACAACCGTTGTAGGCCTCAACTGCAACCGTTTCTTGTTTTGTTATGACAATTGACTCCAAATCCATGACCGTGTCCTATATTTTGACACTGTAAAAAGGTTCTTGAGCCCTGAAGATGGTTTCATATAAACCGAAAGCTCGACAATAAGGACTTGTATTCGTTTTTGACCCTTATTCCGATAATTTGACAACATTCACTTTTCAAGGTTTCACGAGGTTTGCAGATACGGCAGTTTTGCTTGCCAGGGCAGTATCATCGTAAATCAATTTTTCCCAATGTAATGTTTGTATTGCAGTGCGTTGTGTGAATTGTCTTTCCGAAAACGCTGAAAGTTACGTGACGGTTAAAATTGATTTTTTTTATTCATTTATTTATTTCAAGTTGTACCTACATTACTCTCATTATAATAAATTTACGTATGTAATATAAAACTAAAACAACATTATAGCAAGGCAATAGGCAAATGCCCGTGGTGCCCCGCATGAGCAGTGCCAAGCATTAATTCATATAATTACAAACTTCATTTTGGTACCTAATTACATATATTTACAGTCTGGTTTCATGGTCAACACATATACTCCGAATAAAGTTCTCCGATTCAGCAAGTCCCATCCCTATCAACCAACTATCTACAGTACTGTTCAAATTAATGGAAACAACACCGACAGATACGTAATTTTACATTTTCACTAAAAATTGTTGAAAGGGGGTACCTACAGCAATTGTGTCATTCAGAGTATCAGATAAGGCAAGTTAGTAAAAATGAAGTGGATGAAGGAGTTTTTTTGAAGGATTCATGGGTGCAGGTTATCAAAAATGTATTGCATTATTCTGACAATTTGGTCTGATTTCTTTGCAATTATTGCAATCGTTTTCACAATTAGAATGGATATTTCTCCAAAAAGGGAAGCGGGAACATACGAGTATAACACTTAGTGAGATCACTAGAACATGTGAAATCAGCTTGAAGGGAGTCTTCAACATTGTGGCTTTGAAGATGAAAACAAGGGTCCGTCATCCCTCAGAGAGTTGGGAAGTGTGGAAGGAAGAGTAAAACTTCTAAAAGGGATGAAGCATAGCTGATAAGAAATTGTATGTACAATTGTAAAATGTAACAATTGTACTTATACAATTTCTAATCAGCCATGGTTCATCCTTTTTAGAAGTTTTCCTTTTCCTTCCACACTTCCCAACTCTCTGAGGGAATGTTGAAGACAATGTTGAAGACGCCCTTCAAACTGATTTCACAATACATGTTCTGGTGATCTCACTTAGTTTTATACTCCTATGTTCCAACTGAGTGACTATCTTACTTCGTTTTTTTGAGAAATATCAATTATAATTGTGAAAACGATTGCAATAATTGCGAAGAAATCAGGAAAAATTGCCATAATGATGCAATTCATTTTTGATAATCTGCACCCATGACTCCTCCGAAAAAACTCCTTCATCCACTTCATTTTTACTAACATTGCCATAGCTGATGCCTTGAATGACACAATTGCTGTAGGTACCTACCCCCTTTCAACAATTTTTAGGGGAAAATCTGTACCTAAGTCTTGTTTCCATTAATTTGAACGGTACTGTACTTTATTTTTGTAAGCGGCTCGGCTATATTTTAATGGTGATTTGAGTTCAACTTTAATGTATTTATGAAGAATATATAAAACATAATGAGGGCTCCTCGTCGTAAGCGTGAGAGCAGGCCTAGGCGTGATAACATTCTAAAACGGGCCATATGGTTATGGTTATCAACTCTCTCAATTATATTTGGGTTCCCGTGGAACAACAGCAAAAGAGATCTTATAATCTGATATCTGATAAAATGATTACTAGAGTAACTCTAGATCTTATCTAATCACATCCATTCGATAGGGTTACCTCGATAGAATTTACAAAAGGATAAGAAAAGTAGAAACGAAAACCTGACCTTCGGTCCTTTAATCTTGTTGTTTATGTATAGTCAACGCTCAACGGACATACGACCCGGTCCGGTATTAGGTTCGTTAGTTTGGTAATTCAGGTTGCACACTAGTTTCCAATTTGCATGTCGCGTCAGCCTCACGTATCAAGGGCGAAAGGCAGTGCAGGAAGTCCTGCCAGTGGAAGAGGGCTTTGATTGCTCCAGAGTAATTATCTGGTCTCCATCGTCAAAGGGTGAAGGACAAACTTGGATGGGAGCCGCGGGAAGCTCAAAAGCTTATTGGCTCCAATCGCGTGCCCCCCTGACGCATCAGGAAACCTTTGATGTTGGGCGTCGATCAACTGGTCTGACCCCAAGAGGACGTGCGGATTTTCGCTAATAAAATGCATTCATTCAAGGCGGGATCAAAATTGGTTACGAATTAGGGGAGGAGTAAATCTGCTGGGAACGTTGCTTTGACTTCAATACCAAACCTGGGGAGTACTTAGTTGAATACTTTATACCCCACAGACTGTCTAGAGATGATCCATTAGGAACATGAAACAGATATTTTGTGAGACAGACCTTAAGCGGGTAAGCCGTACTACTACATCCACTCTGCAATCAGCCACACGATTCTAGCAACACTGCAATTGTTGAGATTTCGACACTTCTAGTTTTACAAGTATAAAAAGAAGTCTTTCATTTCAAACTGCAAGTACCTAACTAAACAACTTGTAAACGAGTTCCACTATCTGCTTTACAAGCAGGTACCATGTTACAAGGATATGTCTTTGATTGGGGATTTCATAACGGTTGTCCTCGAGAGTTGTAAACAAATCCTTTAACTTTAAACAAATCCCTGGGCCGCATCCCGACTAATTCCAACAAAACAACGGTTTACTTATAGAAATGTTGAAAATAACTGTGGATCTGTGGAGAGAAGCCACTACAATGAGTTGTTGTTAACAGTCGACTGTTGTCAAGAGGATGAAAATGTTTCCTATGGAGTGGAGTAAATGATGCTATTGCTTTACGTTAAGATTATTGTAACCGGCTTATTAAAATTGTTTATAGTCCAATCAACTTAGTTTAGAAATATAGCCAGGTACGTAAGGAGGGGGAAATTGGTAGCTTGAGATGTGAACATTTATCACATAAATCAAGCGCTTTCCAACGAGTGGCGAACGATTTTGTGCTATGAAAACTGCGGAAGTTCCATTCCCCTAGCAACGGCTGGGTTGTACGTGAAAAACACTGAAATTGTGACACAAATTTTGCGTGACGGAAATTTTTGGTTGACCCCCCAGAGCAAAGACATATCCATGTCAAAAAAAAAAAAAAAAAAAAAAAAAGACACAAATCAGGAAATGCTACTTCCCAGTATAAGTCGTGGACTTGTGCTGTGGGGAGGAGTAATACATACATAATCAGCACACTCATTCAATAATAATTTTGTAAGTAAATATAGGTAAATTAGAATCAATAGGTACATCAGGTAAATCAGAATATATAGGCATTATTCAGTTACCATCTTAAAGTTTTAGTATTATCTAATGGGTCTTAGATTGTTTGATTATTATTTGTTTTTTCAGTTTTTATTTAACTTTTCAATTTTAGAAATAGAGCGGAGCTCATGGGGTAGGGCATTGAACAGTTTTGCTCCCCGGTAATCATACGCCCATTGGCCATGGTGAGTCCTACGGAAAGGAGGAGTAGAAAGAAATAGTCCACAAGTTCTTGTTTTTCCCTCATCTAAAAATTTCAGAATAGAGGGGTACCTTCGCTGATTGCCAAGGTATGCTGTGTGATTGGCTAGGGCTGTTGGAAAATCAAGGCTCACGTGAAAACAATTGATCGGCGGTTTAAGTAATGATAGTGTAGGTGCGTATTACAATAACACAGCGAGCATTGCCACCCTCCCAATTAGTTTTCTGGCCCGCCAAAAAAAATTTTATCTAGAAAAGGTAACACTGGTTGCTAATATCATGGGCAGCTGTCCTAACCCTACCTAGTGATTCAGTTACGCTTCGTAGATACCTTCTGCCTCGAGTAAACTTCCCGGGGCTACCGCCATTAGGGTTACCTCTGTTTCCGGGTCTTAGTGATATGGCTGGAAGTAGTCTCAATCAACTCGGTGATTAAAAAGAAAAAAATACAAATAAAGTAAAAAATAAATTAAATTAAATTAAAAAATAAAAGCTCGGCCCTTCGGGCCTCGCCAGGGGGAAGGCCCCCTGACCCCCGGATGGATACTGCTTAGATCCTTCGGCCAAAATTCAAGAAACATGGAACATGCTTTAGCCGTGTTTTATTTTATTGCTGTTTCCTTTTACTATGAATTTGTTGTCAGTTGTTTAGATTTAGCTCTTTATGGGCCTGCTTTTCACATTACTTTCTGTTATGTTGGGATGTTGGGAAAGTGGAAATGGACATTTCTTTCCACTATATTGGGATGTTGGGAAAGTAAAAGTGTACATTACTTTCCACTCTTTTGGGATGTTGGGAAAGTAAAAATGGACATTCCCTTCCACTCCGTTGGGATGCTGGGAAAGTAAAAACGGACAATACTTTCCACTATGTTGGGAAAGTAAAAAATGGACATTACTTTCCACTCTGTTGGGAAAGTAAAAATGGACATTACTTTCTACTCTGTTGGGATGTTGGGAAAGTAAAAAAATGGACATTACTTTCCACTCTGCTGGGATGTTGGGAAAGTAAAAAATCCCGCGCTACTTTCGTTCCACGGTTTCGCCACGTTTTTGCCCAGTTAGGTGATAGCTAAAGCATGTTCCATGCAAAAAGAAAAACAAAAAAGTGACACTCCACATGCTCTATTGTCACACTTTAATCAATTATTGGGATTTTAAAAATAAAATAGATTTTTCTCTCTTATCATGAATCTTGGAGATTTGGGAGTGATCGCTACCAACTCAGTGATGAAAAATATTTCCACTGTGAAACCCCGCATTCCCTATTGTCAAAATTCAGTCAATTACGGGCATCATTCACCTAAAATAGATTTCTCACACTTGTAATGAACCTTAAAGATCTGGGAGTGGTAGCAATTGAGCGACACCCGACAAACCCTATTGTCAAAAAACCGATTTTTTAGCATTTTTTGGGACTCTAAAATGTAAATTTGAACCCGAAATTCTCGAGCAATTGGGTTGGCCAACGAACTCGACCTGTCTTTTGGATTTTAGTCATCGCCCCCGTCCTCCCACTTTTTAAATTATGAAGTCATATAAACAGCTCATTTTTTCGCTAACATCTCATAGGAAATTCCACTATAAATGTCATGCGGATCGTTTGGTAAAACATGATGCTATTAATATGGCTCCAAAAAGTTTGAAAATTAAATTTTCCAAAATTCTCCGAATAATAATTCTGAAAATAAATTATTCCTAAATTTTAAAGTATTAAAAGAGGTTTTCCATACAGAATATGGTACTTGAGTATTAAACGGAGGCCACCTAACCTATAGAAATATTTCGTACCGGATACCAAAAATAACTACATAATTGGAAAGAACACACTTTAATAGATTTACAGGTGAAGTTTAGAATTAATCCGACGCCTGGTTCTGACGTTGTGCAACCCAGAACGCAGCAATGTCGGTCAGGATGGAGTTGAAAGCGTCGCCGCCGCTAGCAGTCACATCAGATCGCCACATGTATTCTGCCAAATAGCTATCCAAATGATGAAATTGTCGCTATGATGAAATAGCTATCGCCTTTGAAATTGTCGAAATTGACGAGAGTTTGTTAACCAAGCGTAAAAGTAACGCCGGGAGAGAGCTACCACAGCAGTGGGTGTTCGGAGGTCTGTGCCACGAAACAGGACAGCGGTTTTTAGTAAAAGTGCCGAACCGTGGGGCAGATACATTGCTTACTGAAATAGTTCTACTACAACATCTATAACAATTTAACCTTCTATAAGTGCCGCGGCGCGTTTCGTAATGGTGGCCTCCGTTTAATACTCAAGTACCCAGAATATTAAGTTGAAAACGGTAATGAACATAGATTTGTTTAAAGGAGCGTGATATCTCCAGAAAACTAAACCTTTGTGTATAATAAATTGACGCGTCCCTTCCGGTGCTTTGCACTTGAGCCTATAACCTAAATCTGTTCTTATTGATTCGATTGATATCCAGTTAGTGTAACTTACTGGTTGTCGGTTTTTTTTTTCGTCTTAACATTGATACCCTATGATCTGTGTCAGACGTTATAGTAATCTGTTTCAAGAAGCCATGTTGGAACTGTGCGGCGCCGTTGACTCTAGTAAGAGGATCGCGACTGACCAAGAGCCCTCGCTCATTTCGAAGAGGCTTTAGAATATGGCAAAATTTAGTAACGATTACGATGACTAACCACGAACTAGAAGCACATTATTTGAAATCAGGGATTGGTAGTTACGATTATTCATTTATTAATAACCTCACTGAAGCACAACATTAAGGGCTCCATGGAAAAAACGTCTCTTAATTTCCAAATAAAAAGGAAATATTAGCCCATTCATACAAAAGGGTAAATAGTAGGTAAATAGATTCTCTAAGTACTATCGAGGCGATTAGGGACTCATATTCTGATGATCCCATAATACAAAGCCTACGTGTATCGCTACGCCAAGTCACCACATTGGGCTCAACCATAACTTTTATGCGGGTGCCAAGCCATGTGGGTATTCATGGCAATGAGTGTGCAGATGCCCTAGCAAGGAGATTCATTGGTGATAACTCCATCGATATGTTGCCTGTACGCATTAAGGATAATATCTCCTTCATGCAACATGAAGCCAATTCCTTCCAGCATGAGCAATGGCAGTTTGAGGTCACTGGCCTGCGTGGTGTCCTCCAGGACTTGTGCCCGGTGGGCGCTCCAATAGTGGTCAACCGGGTCGCAACTGGCCATACCCGTCTTACTCACAGACACCTGCTTAAGGCCCGATCACACAGGACGCGTTATTACGCGACGTTAGGCGTTCCAGTAACATCGCGTTACCGAGATACAGCACATTGCATAACCCCCGTCACACACACGGCGCGGCTATACCTCTCAGCGATACTTTCAGTAACGCGACGTCAGCCAAGCGGGTTGTACAAAATTACAAAATATCGCGCGCTGAGGGCGTTCTCCTCGGTTCTTCTGGTTATCTTCTGGATATTCACCGCTAGTAGTTCATGTAGGTCCTCGAAATTTTGTCTCGACATGCGGAAATAGTTCACAAAACGATCTTCATGTGAGCGCAACTCCCGACATAGACTGTGGTATTCCCCAAGCTCTTCCCTCCTTTGATTGATTGGGTGCACCCAATACCGTCTATTCCTGCGATCTACTAGCGCTAGAAGAAGTAGAGCTTCTTCCTCATTAGAGTCATTGTCAGAAATCATTATAGATTATAGACAAATTAGATAAATTATAGACGCTGGGAACCGCGAACCCCTTGAGTAGCACAGACAAGACTGGGTCTCGCGCCCTGATAACGCCCAATAATAACGCGGTGTATGTGACGTTGCTATATCGCCGAACGTCGGGGGGAACGCGCGTTCCTATAACGTCGCGTTATAACGCAACCTGTGTGATCGGGCCTCTAGTGAAGAAGCTCGAAATGTTCTCCTTAGCGTTAAGGACACGAGTTCGGACTCCGTCCGAGGTATCAAATACTTTTGGGCCGTAATAGCGCGATCTGAAGTCACTCGGAGCAGGGGATCCCGAGCTGGTAACGAAATTTACCAGGTCTGGGGTCTTATAAGCAACTGTTGCGAGATTTAGTTTGTTAGGGAAATTGAAAAATTGAGATACCCTAATAGGTTAACTAAAAGAAACTAAAATTTAATTTAATTTTTAATTTTAATCAAATTAAATTTTAATCGTATATATAGGATAAATAAGAATAACTAGAGAAGATGTACGTTTGTAGACTGCTGGCCAATGGAGGCCCGTGTGAGCCGAGACCAAGAGACCATCAAACGAGCGGCAGCGGGTTCTGGACTCTGAAGTACAGGCAGGATATTATCCAGATGCGTCTGCCTCGTTATTTTGATGAGCTCTTGCACTCAAGGTGCACAGCACCGCAGTTAATGGTCTCTAAGTGCCTGGAACCAACGACCGTTATGATTATCTCGAGTGGGTAGAGAGGGCGACATTAATTCTCCATACTTGTAAAGGCCGAAAGCTTTTGTCACATTACATAAGTAACACGAAATGGGAAGGGGTTACACGACCTGGTACGACGCTGTACCTATCCTGTACTCAATTCATTCGACGCAGAAGTGATTTCAGATTTCTTTTGTATTTAATGCGATCGGAGTGATCGAATAGGCATCTACTGATAGGTATCGCTGAGAATTATTTATGAGTTATTATTTATTTATTTAAGGGCTAGTTAGCCCAATATACAATAAGGAAACTATACATGGAAAATACAGACAACGAATGAAATTGAAATATACACAGAGTTAAAAGTGTTAGTGACAAAAATTGAATCAATACACAAAAGATAATAATAATAGTACCATTTACCAGGTTGGAAATTAATAACAATAGGAAATGATGTGGTCTTCAAAAACGGAAAAACTATTGAAAAATATATCAAGCTGCTGATTCTTAGCTGCTAGGTATTAAATTATAATGTCTAGCCATGCGATAAAGGGGTTTATTTAACAAATAATTAAACGGGGCAAAAGGGACGGAAAATAAATCATTACTTCTTGTGGGATGGATCGGCGTACGAAAATCAAAATAAGATAATAACTGGGGGCTGTCAATTATGCAATAGTGTAGTGTGTGTTTGAATTGCGTAGATTTGGATTCGGTAGTTTCAACCCAATGTTGAATTCAATCCGAAAACCCCTGTTACTTTTTTCCCTCTAATTCTAAAAAGAATGACCACAAAACGGATTCGAATTAAATCCAACTTCTTAAAATTTTTTATTCATTTACATGTAAAATTTTGAAAACTGCACTTACCATACACTACAGGCATTGTACCATCCAAGAAAGCTCTAAAGGAAACCATTAAGCTCATGTAATGCAAGAATGATCATGTGAATGGAAGCATAGGCAAATTATTACATCAAGCAGATAATAATTCTCAAATAGAGTGTTTAATTCAGAATGTAATATCAAAGTATGACTACATGGACGTAGGCACCTACCGAAAGAAAATTAATTAAAACTTCATTAATTATTTTGGTACTTTATTTTATTTAATAATATAAGTCACATACTTGAGTGCCTCTAAAGGTAGAAATAAAACATTAAAAAATTGAAATAAAAAATAAAATCAGGATTTCAAAAACATTCGAAATAATAATAGTTAATCATGTTTTGGTTAATTTATGTATTGATATAATATATTCCAATGGTTAGAATCAAATGAGACTACATTTTTTTTTTAATTTATAGAAAACTCCCCTCAAAGGCGAAAGTGTTTTAAAATTATGTATAAAAAAGAACATAGTTTACAGAATCAAAGTAGAGGAATGAATATACCATCGTATGATTAATTTAAATTATTAACCAAAAGATGAGTCATGGTGATGTCTGTTATATATAAGAAAAAAGCCAATACATTAGGTACAACTATTCGCTACTCTTGCCAGCGGGGCGGGCTTGCCCATCACCGGCAATATGTAGGCACACTAACAATAAGATAAAGCAAAATGTCTATTCAGAAGTTTTCTTTTATTTCATGTTGTATGGTGTTTGATGTTAATGTCAACAAACATATTAATCTATCTTTAAATAAAAAAAAAAATAAATAAATCACCGACTTATTATTTTTGATAATGCATTGTTGTAATCAATCAAGGAAAATAACCACCCTACCCCTAAACTCAAATCTCGTTATTTTTCGTTTCAAGATACGTAGATAGCTTCCAAAAATCTTCAAAAAAAAATAATTTCAGGGTCAATACTACATTCATAACTGACATAACTGTGGCTCATTATCGACATGAATAACCAACAGCAAACTCAACGTTTCTCAGATAAGAAACATATTATAGTGATGCCCCTCATAATTAGGTACAACATTTTACTAAGTTAAATTCTGTTCTCACTTGGACAATGTTATGTAGAAGTGGTTACCTTAGTTTCTAAAAGGTTAAGCGGCTAATTTAAACTTGAATGCAATCTGCTCAACCTGTTTTCAATTTGTATACTCAAATGACGGCTACGATGTGATGGTTTAGAGACGGTTTTGAAATGCCGCTCCCTTCTATGTGCATTTAAATTTGAAATGGGAGACGTATGAAGCGATAGCCCCTTCACCCAGACCCGGTATGTCGACATGTCGCTTTTCCGAGTTTGATTAGAATAGTTTTAATTGGTTCTGGCCCGGGGAGATGTTGGCATCTCTAGTGTGAATATATCAACTCAATCGCTCTCCTGTCTCGTCTGAGTTTATATTGAATCCCGGAGTATTGTCGAGGAGCGTTTTATCCTTCGGGCCAACACGTCTGGGGCAGATGGGCGTTTCGTTTCAAAAGCCAACGAGCAACTTTGACGAGTTGGTGACAATGATTGTGGAGGTTAATGTTCAATGTGATACGAAGCGAAGTGCAAGGGCAATTGGGCAAGACCCACATCGCCAGTTCATCATCAATAAATCAGTAGAAGAGAGTGGCTGATTGAACTTTCATTGTGCAGTGATGTGGAGCAATAATTAGTTCACTTCTGGGGTGCCAAGCAGATAGCCAACCAATCATCACATCTAAAATTATTGGAATCTACGATTGACACCATGTTATTCAACAAGGTTGTATAGTCTAGCCTATACACATGTTGTTCCAGGTATTATGAACCAAGCTTGTAATCCACTTTTCAATTAGCTTTATAGAAGAGGTTGAATTATATCCCCCAGTAACTTCTTGCAAGGAATCCAAATATGCAATTTTTGCGCGTCACGCATGCGCACAAATGAGCAAAACGCACGCCACTTTTTTTATTTTCTTTTTAATGGGAACCCCTATTTTTTTTTATGGGAGATTTAGATTCTACTTCAATTTATGAACCTCCTTCCCCTCCCAACCAACACGATTTTGTGGACCGCCATTGGGTATTCATGTTCAGGAGCTCACTAGGTGGGATAGCATAGAGAGATACCCTCTGGTTCCATATGAGGTGCTTCCTGCCTCCTGACCATTGTCTGGGATGCGTGTCGACCTTTGCATGAAGGTCGGGGTCAAGTCAAATACACCCCCACACATCCTCAGATGTCACACTTATGGCTCAAAGACACCTGAGATGGTGTTGGTCTTGCTCTATGGAGACCCAACTTCCAAGTCACTAAACGCCTACCACCAGTTACGTCTACGTTCACAGCACAGCTGTGGGGAGTGACACTGGCTGTTCGACACTCCCAGTTAGTTGGGAACTAACTCCAATTTTTATATCCCCTACCTAATATAAAGCCTACGTGTATCGCTACACCAAGTCACAACATCAGGCTCAACCATTTTCAAGCGGGTGCCGAGCCATGTGAGTATTCATGGCAATGAGGGTGCAGATGCCCTAGCAAGGAGATTTATTGGTGATAACCCCATCGATATGTTACCTGTACGCATTAAGGATAAAATCTCCTTGATGCAACATAAAGCCAATTCCATCCAGCATGAGCAATGAGAGGGTGATTTCACTGGTCTGCGTGGTGTAGTTCAGAACTTGTACCCGGTGGGCCCTTTCGTAACACAACTTCCAAGGAGGGATCGAATAGTGGTTGATCAGGTTTCCACTGGCCATACCTGTCTTATTCACAGTCACCTGCTTAGTGCAGAAGCTTGAGATGTTGTCTGTGGGAGGTGTGGGGGTGGTCTGTCCATCCGCCACTTTTTGGAGGACTCTCAAGCCTTTGAGTCCAGCATCAGCTCCCTTAGTGGGTTGACGTTTTATCCGGACAAGACAAGGTCCGATCCTTGTTGTTGTACCTGAGAGCCGCTGAGCCTTACTACGCACTGTGATATATCTGATCTGTGATATATTTATATACTCCCAGTCATCGTTCAATTTCGATTTGCTGATTTTATGTAGTAGCATGTAGGTATTTAGTTATTAGCCTATTTCACAACTACCACAAAGCACAAAACCCCTACCTTCATTTGCACTTAATTTATCCAATAATAATAATAAGAGCATTTTTATAACAACTAATATAAAGAACCGATTAAAAATAAAGAAAATGTAATAAATAACAAAATACATGAAGCCGGGATATGTTATGATGAACTAACATAGATCAGCTAATACAACTCACCGCATTTGTATTTGATACGCCTGTCGCTCATGGAACATTGCCAATAATTCCAATAGGATCCATGGAGCGATAGGCCTGAGATACCGCCGTGGATAGAAAAAAAAAATGTTTAAATGATACCGGTGCTACCCAAGTGATAAGAAGTGAATATTTGAAAGGGTTTACAAATCTGGTTGACAAGTTTCTGGGCTAAATTGATTAAGTGAATATTGTGCTATGTAGTGAAAAATGAAAACCCAGGTAAGTCGAAAATAAAGAGCGGCGTAGACAATTACGAAAAATAAATAAAACTTCAACCAGCCAAGGTCTGGTTCCAAGGTGGCCGGCTATGAGAGAGTCCGCTGTATAGTACAGGGTGCAGCAGTGAGGACGGAAGGTTTTAAAAAAGTCATAAAATAGTTAATTTTCACTCAAAAACAAATTTATTGATGCAATCAGGTTTGCAAGGAAATAACATTTGAGACAGTCAAGTGTGAAAAGTCACATCAGGCATGTGGTGGCCGAAATTGTTTATGCAGTGCTGGAGGTGTTCTTGGGCGTTATCTCCAACATACTCTCTCAACTTGGGCGACTTCCACGCGAATTGCGTCCTTCAATTCGTCCAGAGTTCGGGGCTTGTTCTCGTATACTCTAAGCCTTTAGGTGTCCCCATAAGAAAAAATCGCAAATGGATAAATCTGGGGAACATCGCTAAACCTGGAAATAAGGCGACTCATTACGACGTAGGGTTATGTTGGAGAGAGTCTACACGAACTTCCAAGAACGCCTCCAGCACTGCATCAACAATTTCGGCCACCACATGCCTGATGTGATTTTTCACACTTGACTGTCTCAAATGCTATTTCCTTGCGAACCTGATTGCATCAATAAATTTGTTTTTGAGTGAAAATTAACTATTTTATGATTTTTTTAAAACCGTCCGTCCTCACTGCCGCACCCTGTATAAACGGAGTTGTACGTGATAGAAGCATTCCTTATGCGTGCATACTTACTGCAAACCGCAATTTTCCCAACTTGTCATAGTTCAGTCATAAACTTGTCATCGGGTGTGCGATTTCGTATCATAAAATCGAGTATGGCTGAAATCTGTCTGGTAGTGAGAACTATAGTTGGTGCTCACGCAGGAGATTATTAGACCAAGTGAGGGGAAAGTTACATGACGGAGATGCGATGTATCAACTCTCAGAACTGATTACCATGACGACTAAGGCAAACGGTGGATCTTCCCAAGATAAGTTAGCCATCATCCCCTTGCGGTTATCTCGCCAGTCAAAGTAGTTATTGGAAGGTCTAAGGAACATCGCTAGGGGGTTGGGGGAGGATAAACCATCTAACCCCGAGAAAACCCTCTCCCGCTCCTCAGCAGAGAAATTTGAATATGCGACGAGTTTATCAGTAGCTCACAGGGATTTCGGCCATTGTTTCTGCCGTAATTGAGTCGACCCGGGTCGGGGGGAAGCAGTGGAGAAACAAGAGGGAGATGGGTCTGGTTCTGACAGCCTTTGTCACACCAATCAACAAGTCAACAGAAAACCTACTGCATGTGCGCCTTCACCCGGAAGGTATGGGTCCGCTTTCTGCCCTCCGAAATTCCTCCGTGGCTTTCTCTTCCCTGTGAGCGGATATTAACTCGCAGGCCCCCCCTCCGCTCCTCTTAACCCTTTCCAATCAAACAACCCTTCAAAACCCCTGGTCTATCGGAGAGTCCTCTTCTCTTGGGATTTGAAGGAAATTATTTGAACTCCATTGATTTTGTATCCCATTTCCTGGGGGCATCACTCTCCTCTCTCCAGCGTGCCATCTTCCACTAGGGGGCTCAAGTTTTTCTCTCACCCCGTTAAAAATCTTGAATAAACACCCTTCTCCCATCACAATGAAAGAGAACTTTCCATACGCCAGTCAAAACCAACAGGGAAATCGATTCAAAGCAGAAGCTTACACAAACAATACATTCAATTCGAATTGGAAAAACAATGACTTCATCCCACAAAAGAAAATTGTGGTGAATGGTGGGGATTTAATACAGACTTTCCATTCATTGAAAGGATGGCGCTGAATTCTTCACGACAGAGCATCTACTACTAGCTAAACGTGAATGAGTATTTACGCATTATAGTGGAGTGAGAAATAGTTTGAAATAAATTTGTATTCTATTAGCTAATTTTTGAAGAAAATTAAGCTATTGCTCTCGCTTCAAAATTTGTAGAATGTGAATTTTTGAAAAGTTTTTATGCAGAAATCCGTTTCAGGCTATTCTGAATCATATTCTGAAGTTTAACGCATTTTATCGAATTTTCTTAGAAAATAAAGCTATTGCAATGGCTCCAAAAATTTTAAAATAAAAATTTTCAAAAATTTTCTTCATCGAAATCTGTATTGAGGCATTCTGAAATGATTCCTGGATTTTAACGCTTTTTTATACGTATATGTATATAAGTATATATGTATATAAGTATATATATATATATATATATATATATATATATATATATATATATATATATATATATATATATATATATATATATATATATATATATATATATGAGTCATTCCAGACGATAACTCTCGATAGAATTGAGATGAAAACTTCGTTCTTTCGCCAAAAAATCAAGCATTTCAAAAGAAAGGATGAGTTCGTTGGACAACAATTTTTGAGCAAATTAAATTGGTCAAATTTCGAAAAATGTACCCAAAAAATCACTAAAAATGGCTAAAAACGGCAAAAATCTTTAAATTTCTATTTTTTTTGCAGAATTTTAGTCAAAACTAAATTTTCAACGATTAACTAGGACATTAAAAATTTTTGCTCAAAATTATGATGAAAAACGTCATTAAAATTTGCTAAAATACCTATAAAGCTGCAAAAAAAATCAAAATCAAAAATCCCCTTTGAATCAGTGGAATTTTATTTAGAATAAGTTTTTGCCATAAAATTGGTTTTTAACCATTTCTGTCAACTAAAATTGCTCTAATTTCATTGCAATTTAACATACTATAGTACGATAGATAGTTTATGAAAATTCGCTCATACGATCATGCTGCATGACTGAACTTTTTAGCGAATTTTTGAAGAAAATTAAGCTATTGCTCTCGCCTCAAAATTTGTAGAATGTGAATTTTTGAAAAATTATGCAGAAATCCGTTTCAGGCTATTCTGAATCATATTCTGAAGTTTAACGCATTTTTTTATGTATGTATATATGTATGTATGTATGTATGTATGTATGTATGTATGTATGTGTCATTCCAGACGATAACTGTCCGTAGAATTGTGCTAGAAACTTCAAACAAATTTTAAAATGTTAAGGACACAAAACGAAAGTTCAAGTTCGTTGGCCAGCATGATCGGATTACATTTTCGGGTTGAAAATTTCAAAAATGTAGTCAACAATTTCAAAATAGCCTGTTTTTTGCGATTCGTTGTGCGAAATAATGTTTTCAGCATACTAACATGTGGTATATTTGGAATCAGCGTCAAATTTCCTATAAGAATATGTATCAAGTTTTCAAAAATTTCAAAGTTGAAAAATCATTCAAAAATCGAAATAATGCCGTTCGCTAGTTGTAAAAATCGGTAATATTTGCATAACGCATTGTCAAAATTCAGATTGAACTACTCTTATGGATGTATCCCTGTATAACCAATCCTAGAACCATGCTGTTTAAAACGTAGGTAGTAGGTGCTTTAAAAAAAAAAAAAAAAAATGTAATCACAACTGATGAGTTTACTCTGTGCATGTGTTAATAATTTGATTCCATGTTTGTCTATCAAAATCATAAACTGAAATTTCTCAACACGATCAATAGCGACTGAAATGTCGAAGATTTCTTCAAAAATTCGCTCATGGGGTCATGCTGCATGACTGGACTTTTTTAATGTATGTATGTATGTATATATGTATGTATATAATGTATGTGTCATTCCAGACGATAACTGTCCGTAGAATTGTGCTAGAAACTTCAAACAAATTTTAAAATGTTAAGGACACAAAACGAAAGTTCAAGTTCGTTGGCCAGCATGATCGGATTACATCTTCGGGTTGAAATTTTCAAAAATGTAGTCAAAAATTTCAAAATAGCCTGTTTTTTGCGATTTGTTGTGCGAAATAATGTTTTCAGCATACTAACATGTGGTATATTCGGAATCAGCGTAACATTTCCCATAAGAATATGTATCAAGTCTTTAAAAATGTCAAAATCAGTCAAAAATCGAAATAATGCCATTCGCTAGTTGCAAAAATCGGTAATATTTGTTCAAAAAAGAGACAGTTTGTCTGTCAATTTCTTGCTGTGGGATACTAGATTCGAATGCAACTGACTTTATATCACTCTTAATATAAAGCCTCATCATCGATTGGCTGTGGAAATACGTTTCTTTCATATGACGTCGGTATGTTATTTTATTTTATGTCAAGATTTGATGATGGTACGAGTATGATAGTATACTGTTAAGATATCAACTGCCTTCAATACTGACCACATTGGACATCGAAATCTATGAATATTTACCTACATTTGTCTTTAAATCTACAAGATTAGTTTAATAATAATAAAGTATGAGTACCTCCTAATTATTTTTAATAATTTGATTCCATGTTTGTCTATCAAAATCATAAACTAAAATTTCTCTGCACGATCAATAGCGACTGAAATGTCGAAGATATCTTCAAAAATTCGCTCATGGGGTCATGCTGCATGACTGGACTTTTTTTAATCTTTTTTTAAGAGTGGAAGACAAATCGTTATGCAATGTAGGACAAAACTTTGTATTAATAAGTATATCATTAATATAGTGAATGAGTAGGCATGAATGGTTGATAAAATCAATTTGTAAATAATATCATTATATATAGATGATATCAGATTTAGATGATATATATAGGATTTGTAAATAATAGGACCGCCTCCAAGTTTTTTTTTAATTTTATTTTTTTAATTGTGAGGAGGACTTTGTGTTAATATTTTCTTCCACATTTTTGGTTTTTGGCGATTTTTTAAATTTCAATTCGAAGGAGTGATATCGCCTGGGATGCCACATATTTTTTTTATATTAGAAAACTCCCCTCAAGGCAGAAAGGCACACCATTAAATTGTAAAAAAATGATAAAATAAATAAATAAAATGTGTGAAGGACGCCCACGTCTACCCGACGCCGCAGTGTTTCAACTTATGTGATTCAGGTGGGAAAAAGTTGAAATAAAATGTTCTGAAAAAAAGTCTTCAGCATACACGGTTGTTTGTAAAGGTCTAAAATCGGTGTTATTTACTTGGAATAACCCTCTCTGGGTAATTCTATACCCAGATTTAAACGCACCAAATAGAAAACTATTGTGTGGAACCTTTAAGGACATTATTCCTTAGAAATCTAATATTAAATTTTTCCTCTTCTTCTGATCGTTTCGGCTTGGACTGGGATGTTTCACCTGTAAGTTTTAACGAATAATATTCTCAAATTTTGAATAATAGTTTCTAATTTCTATCTCCTCTTATCAGAAATTGTATATTGAAAACCAGTGGTACAAAGTTATCAGTTTAAAAAAGTATAAGTACCGTTAGTCACATCTCGAAACTAGAAGGATTCTTTTCAGAATTTAATGCTAAATTCAAATTTTCAACCCGTTTATTCCGCAAACCTCTGCAAATATTGATTTTCTTCAACTTTTGTAGAGATTTGCATAATTTGAAACAGTGAGTTTTTATTTGAAAATGGCCGTGAATTTTGAAAGCTGAGTGGAATACGGTAATTTATACCTTCCCTTTTTTCTAAATATAACATGAAATTGAATATTCCTTGGGTTTTAATACCATTATTGCAAAATTACCATCCATTAGACCATATTAATATATTCAGCTAACTTCATCAATGAAACGATTAGGCCTCAAAATGGTTTTTTAAATTTATTTATCTTATTTCTATTAGCTTCTGCTATTAGATAGGGTAATAACTCCAATATTCATTACTATCGATTTTCGGAGTTCAGGAATTTTGGTTTATTATTTTCAATAATGAACCTTTGAAATCGACAAAGAAAAAAAAAATTTTAACCCCCCCCCCCCCCCCCTTGAAAATTTTTCGGTTTACGTTTCAAGATGCGTAAAATCCAAAAATCGAAAAAAAAAAATCGTTTGTCCGCAGTCCGCGGCTTTTTTCTGAAATCATAAGACCAAACTTCATGAAACTTGCCTTAAAAATTACATTTGGGGTATAAAAGGTATTAGAAGATCGGCATCAATTTATGCCAACCCTAAAGGGTAGCATTAAAGGGCTGAACATTCAGAAATCGAGATCTCAAAAACTATCACGGTAACAGTTATGATTTTCTGCTTGTCTATGACAAATATGATCTCAAAGAATCGATTAAAACCATCCGCTATGATGTACGTTGATCCGCTCGCTTTCCCTAACGGCTCGAATATCGAAAAACACCTTCGAATTTTTAAGAGAGATTTCTAATTCGCTGCTTGCGAATTTATTAAATATCCGATCATGCTCTAAATTCCATAAAAATCGCCTGTCTGTAATAGTGGAATACAGAAAAATTGCCTTGTAAATATCAGCTTATAATAATGTCAATATTGGAATTATCAGGTGATTTAGTTCCGATGGAAAATGTCCGTGCGGATGTGCCTACTAGTAAAGTATTGGTATCTAAATGATGAATTTCATCTCTTAAATTGCTCCTAAGTCTACCTATAGATAGCGGAAGCATTGTTTTCACTTTCGATAGATTGAAAAGTGGTAGTCTCCACTAAAATCAAACGGTTGTTGTTCTTTTACGGTATTAAAATTTCCACTAGCATTTTACGTTTTAGACCATTCTGAACAACTTTCGTTCCGTGTCTTTCTGTATGTGTGCGTGTGTGGGTCTGTCGTGTATCCGCCAATCCTTCTAACAAGCTTAATTTCCGCAATATTCAATTAATAATTATGAAATATTAATGGACTGTACGGGTTATGGTGGAGATGAGTTTCGTAGTACCCAAATCAATAGTTCACTCTGCGCATGCGCAAATGTAAATTCCATCAAGCACCATCTTCTCACGCCCCCGTCGTCCTATCTCGCTCAAATTTGGAGGATAGGTGAAAGAGGTTAGTTTGAGTATTCTTTAGCAATTTCAGCATAATCCTATCATTAGAAGCTTCTGTGAATGCGCAAATATGTATTCCTTTTTTAACTTGCCTAATTTTAACAGTTTTCTTCCAATTTTGATGAAACTATCTGGGAATGTGCGAGCTAGGCTGTAAATGGTCCTATGGTTAATAATTCCATACTTCTCAAATTTTCAATTCATTTTGCGCATGCCTTAATTGTCCAATTCCGCTCAAGTTTGGTGCATTAGCAGGGGACAATGGGTTTATCATTCCATGCTAATTTCAACATGATTGCATCATTAGCTCCCGCGTATTCACAAATGTACTTCCCAGAACAAGGTTAATTTCTAATTTTTATCATATTTTTATTACATTTTCTGAGAATTTGTGGGTTAGGCTGTAGATTGTTCCCTACCAATTTCTTTTTTTTTTTTAAATCATTACCTACTCCATTCTACGCAAGCGCTAACGTAAGTTACTTCAAGCATAATTTTCTCGTTTCCAAAATATCAATTTTCGAAGTTGTACATTATCTACATCTTGGTTTACTGTATTCCGCTTTGAGTTCTTAATGACTATTGCTTTTCAAGGAGTAGTGGGCAATTTTTGTGGTGTAGATAATGAGCATGTTTCAATTCCCTAACCACAATAATTGGTTCTAATTGAAAGGCATTAGAAAATATCCCGTGTAACGCCATTTCGTTATTGATTTTCGTAATGCAGTTTTGAGATGGTCGGGCGAAAGGACGATTTTGCCATATTGTAATTATAGATGCAATTATTCTGACTGCTCATAAACGGGTTGCAATCATATTAGCGAATTTTTGAAGAAAATTAAGCTATTGCTCTCGCCTCAAAATTTGTAGAATGTGAATTTTTGAAAAACATTTATGCAGAAATCCGTTTCAGGCTATTCTGAATCATATTCTGAAGTTTAACGCATTTTTTTATGTATGTATATATGTATGTATATGTATGTATGTATGTATATATATATGTATGTATGTATGTGTCATTCCAGACGATAACTGTCCGTAGAATTGTGCTAGAAACTTCAAACAAATTTTAAAATGTTAAGGACACAAAACGAAAGTTCAAGTTCGTTGGCCAGCATGATCGGATTACATCTTCGGGTTGAAATTTTCAAAAATGTAGTCAAAAATTTCAAAATAGCCTGTTTTTTGCGATTTGTTGTGCGAAATAATTTTTTCAGCATTCTAACATGTGGTATATTCGGAATCAGCGTAAAAGTTCCTATAAGAATATGTATCACGTTTTCAAAAATTTCAAAGTTGAAAAATCAGTCAAAAATCGAAATAATGCCGTTCGCTAGTTGTAAAAATCGGTAATATTTGCATGAAACATTGTCCAAATTCAGATTGAACTACTCTTATGGAAGTATCCCTGTATAACCAATATTAGAACCATGCTGTTCAAAACGTAGGTAGTAGGTGCTTTAAAAAAAAAATGTAATCACAACTGATGAATTTACTCTTGGCATGTGTTAATAATTTGATTCCTTGTTTGTCTATCAAAATCATAAACTAAAATTTCTCAACACGATCAATAGCGACTGAAATGTCGAAGATTTCTTCAAAAATTCGCTCATGGGGTCATGCTGCATGACTGGACTTTTTATGTATGTATGTATGTTTGTATATATGTATGTGTCATTCCAGACGATAACTGTCCGTAGAATTGTGCTAGAAACTTCAAACAAATTTTAAAATGTTAAGGACACAAAACGAAAGTTCAAGTTCGTTGGCCATCATGATCGGATTACATCTTCTGGTATAAATTTTCAAAAATGTAGTCAAAAATTTCAAAATAGCCTGTTTTTTTGTGATTTGTTGTGCGAAATAATTTTTTCAGCATACTAACATGTGGTATATTTGGAATCAGCGTGAAATTTCCTATAAGAATATGTATCAAGTTTTCAAAAATTTCAAAGTTGAAAAATCAGTCAAAAATCGATATAATCGAAGATTTCTTCAAAAATTCGCTCATATGGGTCATGCTGCATGACTGGACTTTTTTAAACTGGGTACTTATCGAAACTTTAATTGTTGAGTATTTTGAAGCCACTGCTACGAAAAGCAGCTTAAACGGCTATCACATGACTTGAATGATGATAACTAAGTAGGTACGTACTTGCTTCCATGACATGTAGGTCACGAGTGAATACAAATCAACGGAAAATGTTGGACACTAATTTGACTCTGAAATTCGTTTGTTCCCCGGTAATTACCCTCACACTAACAGGAGAAAATTGAACATACAGCACAGCTCATTTGATGATCTTCCCTTTCATTACGTTTTTTTTTCTTCCATTTTTAATAGGGCAGGGGGAAGAGGGATCGCAACGCTGGCAATGGAGTAAAAACCCATTACAGTTTCCACTTTTACCCCGAGAAAATTTTCCGGTTCCCGGGAGTGAAATGGAGAAGATGGGAAAGGGGTGGGTGAAAAACAAAACGGGTTGTTTAATTAAGAATTACTGGACAAGGAAGAGGGAGTGAGCCCAGTTTGCAGGTTACCTCTTTTTGAAAAATTCACGGAGACGTGTAGTAGTCATCAGACTGACGCCTTTTGTACTACTTGCACAATTCATGGACGTCGAGTGAAGGCTGTTTTGAAGGGTTTTCAGAATGTCATTCTTTTGAAGCCGCATTGAAAAGATGATGGTATTAATCTGTCCAATTTTGACCCCCACCTTGAAGCAACTAATATGACTAATAATGGTTGGGAGGGGGGAGGGGGTTGTTAAGAGTACGTACAAAACGCTGCTAGTTATAAATTATCATCCAAGGGTTAATTATTTCTATATTTAACAGCTTTTCTGTACAGATAACAGCATAAGAGTAGGACAAAACGTCTGCCAAGTTGGGTGGTCGATATAGCTTCCTCAGATATACAAGATGGACGTAAAGGAGTATTTGAAGAACAATGTACCTATGGTTTGGAATTATTGAATGGCAAATCTAGTATGGCGAGAATTGAACACATCAAAGGTAACTTTATTCAATACTAGAGGCCTGCTAGGGCATGGAAAGCCCTAATCTAGTCCGTATAACAGTAGTACCTAACAGGAACTCAGCACATTATAGTAACGATATAAGTCCTACCTATTTGCGGCGTTATGTGACCTGGTGCAAAGCTAAGGCAATGTTATTAAATGATCAAAAAAGAGGAAATACCGATCAAAATGCAAGTAATGTAATAAAATAAATATCAAGAGTTGAGGTGGTCCTCGCCACTATGAGACTAAACAAAAATTTGAATCGGGAAATTCAGAATTTGGGCATGGTGAGATGATGGTGTAATTCTATCTCGAGTCTTCTTCGTTTCTTTGTTAGCGTGTTCGAATCTGCGCGTCCGTGTCTTCCATCTCCTTCTTTATGTCGTAGATTGTATCTTGATCGGTAGTACTCGTAGATGTCGAACTGGTGTTGAGTTGTGTGTAGGAGATGCTACAGCTGTCTTCGTCCTGATGTGTCTGGTACCACTCCAGCAAAGCTCGCGCTTGTTCTGTGCCTGGATTAATTTCGAGTGTTGTATCATGTCCAATTTGTGCTTCGAATATATTTTTGAATTTTTTGGTTGTAATGAGGTGTGCTGCCGCGATGTCATGTGAGTTGAAATTGAATTGTTTCCCCCATCGGATAAGATTGACGCTTCCGGTTTTATCCCTAACCGGGATTTTGTAGAGTGTCAACTCTTCGTCATTGCGCGACACTGTCCACACATCAGCGGGACCAACACAAATTACTAAAATGTTGGCAGTGTTGACGTTTAGAAGATCGGTGATGCTGGTATAAATATATGTTACCTGGTTGAGATCGTTATGGGATGGAGTGATTCTCGTAGATGAGGTTATTTGCATTTCCAGCTCTTTGCTAGAGGAGCTGTATTTTATCTCAACGTTCTTAAACAGGCAGCTCTGAAGAGGTTCTATTTGATAGTAAGTTTCTTCCGAAAAGGAAACACCTCGTATGTACCTGCCAGACGCATCCTGGAAGGTGAAGTTGTAAGTACCTAGTTTAT
Source organism: Adelphocoris suturalis (assembly GCA_030762985.1). Lineage (NCBI taxonomy): Eukaryota > Metazoa > Arthropoda > Insecta > Hemiptera > Miridae > Adelphocoris > Adelphocoris suturalis. Next base: position 33,961,809 of record CM061050.1, on the reverse strand, counting down.
CACCGATGTGACAATTAAGAAAAAGACAGCGTCCTACCAAATTGGGCCGTCTAACACTGAAATCGGTCCGCGAAGTTCTTCACAATTTCAAAGATCGTTCATAAATAACTCTCCTAGATGTTAGTAACTACACAACGTTTCTTACTTACCGTGGCCACTGTTGTTACTGCCACAGCCTAATAAACAGGGAGTCTCCCTATCAAATTTCAACTTCCTACAGTGAACAGGAAAGGATTTAGCTCACTCAGCTGATCAGAGCAACAAACTTGAGGCCGTGGAAATTCGGAATCATAAATAATTATATATAAAGTCCGCTAAGTTCTTCAGTTTCAATTTCTTCGTTCAGAAATAACTCTCCTAGATGTTAGTAACTACACTACGTTTCTTACTTACCGTGAATGGATGGCAACTGTTGTTACCGCCACAGCCTAATAAACAACTCTCGTTGATAAGGACCGCCTAGAACACGATCAAGGCGGGTATAGAGATGTTGGCCCAAACTTGGGGCCGTGCTGATTCGAATGAGCAGTCTAACACTAAAATCGGACCGCAAAGTTCTTCACAATTTCAAAGACCGTTCGGAATTATATATAAAGATTCAACATTTTAATGACAACATAAGTACAAGTGTAAGACGGGGATGGTGTGATACGAAATGGTTGCGTGATCAAAGAAGGTAAAATATTTCTTGCATTCGAATGGAGGATGGAAGCTTTCCCATCACACAGGCTACATTTCCTGTTTGAATGGTCACACTGACCCTTTGTTTCTAGTAAGAGGTGCCACTCCTGTGGCATAATCAATTTTTTTCCACACCTCATTAATAAAATCACAAGCTTCTTTTGTCCAGGGTCCCAGCGGCTCTACTGCAAATGGGATGAAATGGCAACCTTCGTCTATCAATGCGGAGTATTATTTGTTTCTTTTCTTATTGGCTGCAGCCTCAGCTGTGCTGTCTGCCTTTCTTGTGGAAGCGGCTATCGCAGATGGGGAAAATGAGTCAGTAAAAGTTGCATTCCATATTAGTGGCGATCCGTTCTTCCAGGGGATGAGAGTCATGCCATCTGGATCGATAGACAAATCGATATGCCCAAACTCAAAGACATCAAGGTGCGTAAAGTATCGTTGTCGAGAAGGGTTTCAATACTTCTAGCCGGCATTACATTGAGCCATCCACGTCATTCATGACACTTTGCTGCCAAGTGTAGGGCCCGTAAACAGCCTTTTCCAGTAGATATGTCTTCACTTGTATTCCTACAATTCAGATGATTCCAATTCTTTTGACTTTCTCCCTGCAAAACTAAGCTGGAGTTTTTATCCTCTGCCTCTTTGAAAAAAGCGATATCAGCTTTCTCCCAAACAAAGTTCAACATAACTTGGACAAGGCTAACAACGCTGTTTAAGAGGAAGGCTGGCAGACTAATGTTTTGTAAATTTCGAACTCCTGTCCCACCAAAACAAGCTGGAAGAGGAGCAATTTTGAATTCAACACCCTCTTCAGTTAATTACCATTCGTTTTTAATATTGGACCAAACATCTGATACAGATCTGTTTCGAGGAAACGAGAGTTGTTTGGAGCATTCGATGGTTAATGGAATATTCTCTTGAAAAAGAATCGGAATACCTTTAGCCAATTTATCATGCCCACGGAACGCCCACACTTCACATCCATAGCATAGTGGTGCCTACTGCACTGATTTAAAAAGATTGAATTAATCCAAATCCTTTGTAAGTACACATTTAAATAATCTATACAAACATGATATGGAAATGACTGGAGAGATATATGTGCCACACCAGATTGGCAGAAGTTTAGGTATGTTACTAGGGTAGCGGCACCAGTATTCGACAGTGAACCAGTATTCGACAGTTTCAATTTCAATTCAAAAAAATAATAGTTAGGCGCTACTTAGAGATTCAAACTTGGCGCCAATTCGACAATCAATCCTTTTTCTACGAATTCCCGCCTAAATCAGGGTGGCACTGGACAAAATAAGGGCGGTATAAAGTGATAGTGATAAGTCCTTCTTCAACCAACGTCATGCCAGCTGTTCTGTGTAAAGAGGTGAGTGAAGTATTTGTTGTTTTCCATCAATATTCTTCGTTATTTAGCTTTGTTTTGAGTCTTATTCATGCATCTACACATCCTGTCGTATGTTTACGCCTTTGAAAATCCCAGTAACTGTCGATTGAAGGCATGTGGGAGGGTGTCGGATACTGGGAACTCATAAAGACCAGAAACCCAGTTATCGACGCATGTGTCGATTACTGGATTTCAGGATAGTTTTTTGTTCTTCACGCAGTCTGCCTCGTTTTTAAATTCTAAGAATGATGGCGTTTGAATTTTAAAAAAAAAAAGACTAGCTCCAGAGTTCGACAGGGGGTGTCGAAAACTGGGTCAATGAACAACTGGGTCAATGGGTGATTACATGGTTGAGGATTACCCAGTAACCAACACCTCATTGACCCATTTTCCGACACCCCATCTTGCTGTTCATTTCTTAGCAAATTTTCGAAGAAATTACGGGAACTGGGTGCCTAATCAGAGTTCACTAGGTCCACTAGGTACTGTCTTAATAATTTCTGTAAGACTGTTTATAATGTTAAAAAATAAATTTTAAAGACTGATTTATAGCTGCGTTAAATATAAATATTGAAAAACTGTTGAAAACTGAGGTGTTGAAAACTGGTTCATCCCCCTGTCGAAAATTGGACTTCCTATGTCGAATACTGAATACTGGGGTGAAAAACCATCTTACATTTTATTGGCTCAAACACTGTAATTTTGGTTTATTTATGAAAACAAGACCTGTGTCCAGATCTCAAAATGTTGGCCAACTAAAAAAGCGGTGAAAATTGTCAAAAGGTTGAAAAATAAGGAATTTCTTGTTAAAAAACTAGCAAAAATTCTTTATAGTGTCGGATACTGGTGTCATTACCAGTTTTTTTCATGTAGATTGATTACTTTTCTATAATAGAACAACTTGTTTTGTTAAGCTGTCAATCTACACGCATGTGGAGTCCATCCTGCCATATTGTCACCGGATACTAGCTCATTTACGTTAGTAGCGTAGAGAAGGTTGATGTACAGATCCAGTACGAGACCAGAGTGAGAACGACCGGTTGAAGGTCAGGCCTCCGAGAGTTAAGAAGCACTTACTATTCTTCCTTATAAAGAAGAACCAAAAGAGGGGAGGGAAATGGGAGTGAAGCCTATCGACGTTGTTTACAGATTCTGTTCACGGCTCCGCCCGCCTTCCGGACGGGGAAAACGGGGGGAAGCTTTAGGGGAAAACTGACAGAGGGAGGGGGGAAAGCTTACCTGCTCACTTCCACGGGATTTTCTTCGGCGGGAAATTCCCTTATGTGCGAAGTATTAGGAGGAGCGAGCAAAAAAGCAGGGGCTCCTCGATCAAAATCGAATTTCTCTTGCCCCTCTCCAGAACCTCCCTTAAATAGGGGTTCCGTGTAACAAGACATCTTTGTTAAAGATTGCACGTTGCCTATAAAACGCCCTCGTAAAACAAAGTCAGCCAAGTTGGGTGGGCAGTGTAGCTTCCTCAGATATTGTAAAATGGAAGTATAAAATTAGTTGAAGAACAAAATACAACTCAACGTTATAAGAAATTAATGTTTGTGCTTGCGCACAGACTACTATTCATCCAACGGCAATGAAATTTATAGGAGGACATCTAGAAGCTAAACCGCACAATCCTTGAAAATCGCATACCAATAGCTGGCCATACACGGACGTTCTTTCCTCTCGAAAATCATGGCTCGTAATCATTTCATCTTGAAAATCACGTGTGTGAGTGGGCGCTGAGACGCGCCATGAAAAAACGGGGAGTTATTTTGCACACGATTCGTGGAATGATCTTTTTGATTCATCTGCGTTAGTGGTTGTTGTTCGTGAGAGGAATTGGGAGGGGATTTGATGATGAAATGGAAGTGTTGTGCAGACGATTCGTGGAATGATCATTCCAAGAATCATCTGTGTTAGTGGATGTTCGTACTGGAGGGGAAATGAGAGGGGATTTACCCCGAGCCCGCGCCAGTAGTTCACTGCTTCGATAGTTGCTCACGTTGCTTCGATCATCTTGTGTGTCTTGTGTCATACTACTTCGTTATGACGGACATTCGCCATACAACGAAAGAATTCATGACCGAATTCATTTCAATATACCGGGAGCATCCAGCTCTTTGGAAAACAAAGTCCAAAGAGTATGTAAACCGCAATTTAAAGAATGTTGGGTACGATGCGCTTATCGAGATGTATAAAAAGGTAGACCCGGATGCTGATCGCGACTTGGTCTCTAAAAAAATTCAATCCTTGCGAGGCTCGTTACGCAAGGAGTTGAAAAAATTCGAAAAGTACCGAAAAAGTGGTGCAGGTCTCGATGAATAATACGTTCCTAGCCTGTGGTACTTCGACCTGCTTATGTTCACCCGCGACCAGGATTGTTATCTCTTAGTTCCCTCAACAAGCCCATGTGACCATACTTTTCGCGGTCAGCCAACCACTTTTTCTGCCAAACTTCTCTCTTTTTCCGGGTCTTCTTTCCCAAAACTACCGTACTTTGACATAAGAGGGCGCACGCCAGTATGAATTCCTTCTTTTTTCGGCCTTGAATACTCATTTTATCCGCAGCTTACGCTCTCAACACCAGCAAGAAAGAACTCCAACATCAGACTGAAAATCCTCTCGATTTTCCTTCGATCCTGTACGAATTTCAAACATGACAACGCTCCAGGATAAACGCCACGATAAATGAGGGGGTTTCCCCACTAACTAACGCTTTTTCCTCTCAAATGATAACGCGCCAGTCGATCATTTGCCAAATCCTTTCGTCTCAAAATTTTTCAAGAGTTCGGCCCAGTTTTCCCTTCCCGCTCTTTCCTACCACGAATCCCTTCCCGAACCCTCTGCCGTATCCACGCGCCACGATTTACCAAGGGAACAAACTTTTCGCATTTTGTTCACCACAGAATCCCTTCCCGTTCTTTCCTTCCCCGTTTTCCTTCGGCGTTTCCACACTCCGCGATTATCGAGAGGAAAGAACGTCCGTGTATGGCCAGCTATTCGGTCCATTAGTCTCGGAGTTCTGTCTGTGTCGACTAATTCACAATCCCTGAAAATTTCATCGGAATCGGATAGAAACTTGGTATAGTTTTGGATGTGACAAGGATTTACCACAGACAGACAGACATCAGACAGACAGTCACGGAATAAAAATTGATCAGCAAGCTCTGAAACGCAAAAAGCGAGTGGAAATTGTGATCTTGGAGGGCAAAAATGTTTTCAACTTCAATCACGAACACATAGCTTCCCTCCTTCGGTATTAAGGAAGAAAAAAATTAATAGTTTCAGTTTTAAATCACACTTAAAGAAGACAGTTATGATTGCATTAGCAGAAGTATGGCCCATATTCTCGTGACGTCACGCCTGGAGTAGGTTCGCGTTTCAGCCAAAGTCGGCCATGATACCACCCTACGTCAATGAATCGCAGCTCAACCAACCTATTTCTCACAAGAAGTTTGCCGTCTCACGTCAACATAATTCGTGGTTATAAGGCCATTTTTCAACAGTTTTGTTTTGAAAAAGTATAATATTGTAGCAATACAAAGTTTCAATTCGACTAAATGTTATAATAATCATGCCTGCCAGCGCAATAATTGATTGTAGATTGCTGTCAACAATACCAATCTAACGTGAACGAGTTTTTATTTGGACTAGGAGCCTACTAACTACAGTAGTTAATCAGTGTCAGAAAACTAAAGAACTTCATTCGTTTAGGCTTTGAGAATAATTAACCTGAAAAATAGTAAAGAAAAGATGATTGAAAATTCCTCAGGTGTCTGTACTGCTGTGTAGGTACCTAGCCATTGCTCAGGTAGCTTCATCAGCGTTTTATTATAAGTTCGTAGAACTATGCTTAACTGAGGAAGCTTTACTTGTTATATTGAATGAATAAAAGGAGAGATTTGATAGTATGTCAAAATAAACAAGGCAGGTTGTTGCTACACCAAGAAACGAAACTACTTGGGTAGTTACGTACGTCCTACCAGATTTGCTGTTGGTTTAAAGTGCCTAAACAAAGTAGGTGGGTCGTTGCTTTGCCGACGAATACAACCGCTGATTAGCAAGTTTGTCAAATATCGAATCAGGGAATATGCAACATGAATTAAAAACCAGCTGCAAGGAAAAAACCTTGAAATGCATTCCTCTGACGGTAAGATTTCATAAAGACGGCATTGGCAGTGCAGTTATTGCGCGAGTTTTGCAGTTACGCAAATTTTATGGACAAAAAAGGTAATTAGGTACCTACTTTCGTTTTGATCAATGAAGTACCTACATGAACAAGTGATAATATACGGAAAGTATGTAGGTAGGTATACCTTACCTCTAGATACTTACCTTTCCACATGTGATACAACTTACTATTCCCGCCAAACAGAGCTCTCATAACACATCCTTTCACAAGACCACTTTCACAGTACTCTAAAAAGATTTTTAGTTTCAATTGATTCAAAGAACAGTTCTAAAACTAGGTAGGCAATCCACAACATTTTTGCGGCTGATGTCTGGATCATCTAGAACACTTGTATGTCAACTCCCCAACACATATTTCATATGGATCTCTACCCCACAGATTAAATCTTGCATTCGTAGCGTTTGAGGTCAACACCTGATAATAACTTAATGTAATTTGCGTACAATTTATCACCTTGCATATTACAAATAATGAAAATAATGACTCGGAACTAGGTGAGACTATGTTATGCTGTTGTCCAGCTGTGACTACGAATGGGGCATTTTCGCATATGTTTACTCGTCACCATGACAACAAGGTGGAATAACTTCGATTTCGCTTGCCTCGATGTAAGGATGCGCTAGTGTCTAAGTCTCGAGAATATCACCCATTGGACGTGCATGCAACTCTTGATACCGCCCTATATCATGAAGGAATCGTGGTTCACATGAGAACCCTTAAAACCCCTTGCATTTTTTACCTAGATATGTCTTTGGACTGGGGGCCATGTGTTTTTTAAATACTACCCAATTTTCAGATCAAAAATTGTCACCCGATACCGATAAACGAATTCGGTAATTATACAGCAAGAATGAAATCCGAAATCATCAGAAGTTCCCAAATTGCATGGCTGTTTAAAATCTGTTTGTTGGTGAACTAAATTCTCTTCTGTTCATCCTAGGAAGTTGAAATTTGATAGGGAGACTCCATGGGTCACTAAGAGGCAATTTAAATGATTGACTCTTTCCTAATATCAGATGAGTGAGCTAAATAGTTTCCTGTTCATCCTAGCAAGTTGAGATTTGATCGGGAGACTTTCCGAGACATTAAGATACGATTGCAATTATTGGGTATTTCCCAATCAGCTGATTCTCTCCGGTGCATCCTATGAAGATAAGATTTAATAGGGAGACTCCCTGGGACATAAGGAGACGATTGAAATGAATTTCCTGTTGATCCTAGGAAGTTGAAATTAGGTAGGTAGACTTTTTTGGACACTTAGAGACGATTGAAATGATTGGGTCTTTTCTGATCAGCTGACTGAGCACATTTAATTGAGAAATTTTTAACTTTTGACACAAAACGCATCGCACATAGGGAAAAATAAGACCTATCCATATGCCGATGTACAGGGTGGTGCGTAATAAACGGACACATTTTAAAATCCTGTAACATTTCACAAATTCGATCGTAGGGATTAAAAAATAAGCAGAACGTGTAGAGAAAATCTTTCTTAATCAATGTTTTATTCACAATCAAAAAATCGGAAAAAAATTATCAAGTTTTAAAAATTATGTCATTTAAATGACGACCCTGTTTGGTAACGCACAATTCAAGACGGCCCTTGAAGTTCTGCATCACTCTTTGCACCATATCTTCCGGTATTTCCGCGATTTATCGTCTTATTGACTGCTTGAATGCTTGAATGGTTCGTGGTTCGTCCACGTACACTTTAGATTTCAGGTGGCTTTTTGCGAACGATTTTTCCCGGACGCGTGATCTCCCGGCATGGGGATGTTCCCTGGCCTCCGCGTTCCCCAGACCTCACCCCCTGTGACTTTTTTCTATGGGGCCACCTGAAATCTAATTTGTACGTGGACAAACCACGAACCATTCAAGCATTGAAGCAGTCAATAAGACGAGAAATAGCGGAAATACCGGAAGATATGGTGCAAAGAATGATGCAGAACTGTGCGTTACCAAACAGGGTCGTCATTTAAATGTCATAACTTTTAAAACTTGATAATTTTTTTCCGATTTTTCGATTGTGAATAAAACACTGATTTTCTCTACACGTTCTGCTTATTTTTTAATCCCTACGATCGAATTTTTAAATGTTACAGGATTTTAAAATGTGTCCGTTTATTACGGACCACCCTGTATCTGCATGTAGTGTAGATACTCAACATCAGTTGTCTGATTTTCTTTTCCTCCACGCGGCATGTCATGTTCGTGATATAAGTCCCCCCCGACTTGGCTCTTCGATGATGATTTTGAAGGCCTGATATGTTTAAATAACACTGTTATCCCTTCTCAACTTCTAAAAGGAACTAGTATTTATCTCGAGGTACGAGGCTCACCAGGAGAGCAAAATCTCATTCATCAGCTGTTATCATGAATTCGTCTGAACTCGGGAGTAGCTAGCTGCGGTGCCATTTGAGAGGGGTCAGTACGAAAAATAGAGGTTTTTACAAACAAATCTGTGTGGTTAAATACACAGTAGAAAATTAAAAATAGTTGCTTGTTTGACAGTTTAAATGTTGATGAACAAAACTACAGGGAAAAAATTAACATTAGTCACTTGCTTCGTACGTAAGTACCTACAGTTAGGTCCTATTTCAGTTTCCGCGCACTTTTCTCCGTAACTACTCATCCGAATTCAATGATTTTTGTTTAGTTTTTCGACTCACTAAGGACTACCAGCAGACGAAGGTTATTTGACTTTCAATACTGTTATCATTTTATTTTGTCAGGAATAATAAAAATTCGGGTTTTTTGTAGGTAATATTTCGTGACCACAAAACATTGAAATAGGAACTATGCCAAACCCCACCGTCTAACGACGCAGTAGTAACGTAAAAATACGAGTAGTACTTAAAAAAATAAATAAATAATAATAATAGGTAATTAAAAAATAAAAATAAAATCGGTAGAATAGTTTCCGCACAAAGTGCACGTACCTAAGCATAAAAAATATTGTTTTGAGAAATAAGCGTTTTTCTGAACAAGAACATTTTTTGAGCATGACAGCTTGCTACCATCCCACGTTTTATCTTGGCTGTCTAAAAACAATGAGAAGAAGAAAAAGGGAAGGTGTTGTACGGGCTATAGTTCGTTGGGAAAGGTTTTGTTAGGTTCATAAAAAAATTTTTTTACGTATTCTCTCGACAACAACATTACGTAAATATGTAAATATAATGTTCGAAATCAAGAAATTTCGCTAGAACATGTACATGTATGAATGTTCATTTTTTCACTTTATTGTTCGCTCAAGTTTGTTAACGATTCAACCTTATCCGCATGAATGAATCTAAGAATAAAAGAGTTCAGACGTAAATCTACCGCATCACTGACCAGATATTCTCAAAATAACCCCCTCGATTAAGGAGGAGTTTAAATCCAAGCAGTGACGGACGCGACGTTCGGAAGGAAGCCATTCGTTACCTCGAGCCCGCGTCGCTCTCCGAATGTTGGGGATGCCGACCAGCTATTCTTACCTCGCTAAGCCCCCCGATATCAGGAAGCGCTGTCACAAACGTCAAAAAAGGTTTTATCGCTAACAGCATCGGCTAACAGGTGTAATGGATTATGAGGGAGACCACGCCTTCGGTCAATGTTGGGTAAAATTGGAGGGAGATTGATGAAGGGAAAAACCGTATCGATGTGTAGCAACGCGTAAATAAGAGTATTTTTTCGCTCCACCACTTTATTTTCACAAGCTGATCTTCAGCTAGCTCAGGTACAGCCTCTAATAGTAGTTTGTTGCATTTAAAAATTCTTAAGAACACCATTGAATAAAGGGTCATTCTCATTTCATTTGCCGCTTTCATGTCCCCGACGACCAATTCTCACAATTCTTGACCAAAACTAGCGATTTTGGGGAAAAAAAGGGTCGTATAAGTTGGGAGATCAACGAAGTAATAATTTGACTGCCCAAAATCCCCTTTAACCAATACTCAGTGATGACGAATGAAACCTGAAATCCTGGAAACTCATGAGTGTTACTGTCCCCTCCTACCTAACACATAAGTAGAAGTTAGGTTGTTACGAAACAATGACAATCCAGAACTGGCCAGGGTTACTAGCTGCAGTAAGTTGGTTCCTCTTTATTTAGAGTAAGGATTTACATTTTTAAGATTTTTCCCAACCCGTGAAAAACTAGTATTTCAGTCAGTCCCCCATATCTCTTCTCAATGGGAACTCGGGAGTGTTATCATTTTTGCGACCAAGAAAGCCGATGGAAAATGGCGGGAAACAGTCAGAAGTGAAGGTTATATTGTCCAGTTGAAGATGTGAGACTGCAGTGGAGTGCTTTGAGTTGCAGCAGTTTTTACAGTAAAAGAAGCCTAAAAACATGAGGAGTATTTTTATTTTCAATCATGAGTGTTACACTAATTACTAGTGTTGTTAGTGCTTAAACAAAATAATCCGATATCAAGAACCATACTACTTGGTGACAGGTTTCAAACAGTAGCCATCCCCGAGTTTTGCCACTTCATCATCCTGTGTGACGCCATTTTTACTGGAAATTCTCATGAGTGTTACCTCTCAGGAGTGTGACCAAGGATGGGTAAAAAATATGTAAAATACAATATCAATGAAAAACTCAGTGTTCATCTATGGAACACAAATCTGCAATGTACATTGAGTAGTATTTGCCGATCTAACCTCATTTTCGAGCACTTTCATATTTCACGTCACTGAGGTTCTCAAACGACCCAAAGCGGCAAATGAAATGAGAATGACCCTTTTAGCTTTTTATCGCAGTTTTATAGATTTTTTTAGCAAATTTCAATGAAATTTAATTGAATTTTTCAGCATAATTTTATAAATGAATTTTCAACGTTCTATTTTATAATAAATAAACTTTATCTGACCAATATTCTACTATAAAAAATATAAATTTGACAATTTTCAGCCGTTTTAGCCATTTTTAGTGATTTTAAAAAAGTGTTGACCAACGAACTTATCCTTTTGTTTGGGAAGTTTGATTTTTTGACGCAATAACGGAAATTTTTTATCTCAATCCTAAGGAGAGTTATCTACTGGCTACTGGAATGGCACACAATTATATAAATATCGTATGAAATAGCGTTACACTCTAGGATTCGTTTCAGAATGCCTCAAGATCAAGACGGATTTCAATGAAGACGATTTCGAACGTTTTGATTTTAAAAAATTTCGAAGCCATTGCAATAGATTCATTTTGTTTACGAAATTTCGCTAAAATGGATAGTGTACAGATGGGCCAATATTTCTGTGCGCGTGGACGTTTCGCTATTAGCCGCACTAAAAACATAGCCTGTTGTTCTCCGCATTGTATTTCTGTGCGCGCGGACATTAGCCGCACTAAAAACATCCGCGCGGATGTTTTCACAAAAGTACCCCTGACAACGCTCTCGCCAAGACCCAACCAGTTCTAGTCGCGCGCACAGAAATATGCATATTATTGCATATTATTTCATAGAATATTTAGTCAGTGTATGATCATGCATTCATGCGGCATCAGGTACCTTGAAAATGGATGTTGATTGACAAATACTGAAGGTGAGCCGCAGGTGATGTGCTGATACGATGAAACACTACACATTCATTTTCCACTACGTAATGCGATTCGATTGCCTTTGACCTACACAGCCGATCGCGGACGCGAGCCGAGTGCGGAGCAAGATCAGAACACAATTTAGCTGCTGAAGATTGGATTCTTCATCTTGTAGCAAAACCAAGCATCCAGGCGGGCCGACCATCACACGTCCTAACACCACCGAAGATCGGAGATGACTGGTAAAAATGTTCTTGCACAGCCCCCCCTCCCTTCTGTAACTGCGCATATCGGCCAAGTTCTTGGAACTAGAGTACCTGGAGCTGAAGCAGAACAACACTGTGTTACTATTTGATTCCGAGAATGTGAGGACTGACCGTCCCAAAAGAGAGCAAAAAAAAAGTTTCCTTGTATAGGCAACGCCACCGCTACCCAAGGCCATCCAACTTCTTCACCTGGGAGGCGATGACATCATGCTAGTTAGGCGATCTCTCGCCCGGGTTCCCTCAAGGAGTACATTGACGCGGGCGACCCTCCCGCACTTACATTTAATTCCTGACTTCCCTGTTCGAAAAAGCGATTAGCGAAAAATATGAAACGATCTTGAGATGTTCCCACCAACACTCATCGAAAAAAAAAAAATGCAAATTTCCACGAAGGATTATGGGGAAAAAATTTGTAACTATCAGAGACAGTATATTTGGAGTGTAGGAGAGGATTGATTCATTCAAGAATAGAAGAATTTTATTTTCTATTAGATCTGTTTGGTACCGTAAATCCATTAACTTCGGAAACTTTTTTTTTTTTTTAAATTTTTCAACCAATAAAAAAATAAAAAATTGAAAAAATTAATTTAAGTATACCTATGTTTCATTAACGTGATCGTCAGGTCAGTGTTCACCCAACGCACTGCAATGTTCAGTTTTAGCGAATTTTTGAAGAAAATTAAGCTATTGCTCTCGCCTCAAAATTTGTAGAATGTGAATTTTTGAAAAAAATATTATGCAGAAATCCGTTTCAGGCTATTCTGAATCATATTCTGAAGTTTAACGCATTTTTTTATGTATGTATGTATGTATGTATGTATGTATGTATGTGTCATTCCAGACGATAACTGTCCGTAGAATTGTGCTAGAAACTTCAAACAAATTTTAAACTGTTAAGGACACAAAACGAAAGTTCAAGTTCGTTGGCCAGCATGATCGGATTACATCTTCGGGTTGAAATTTTCAAAAATGTAGTCAAAAATGTCAAAAAAATAGCCTGTTTTTTGCGATTTGTTGTGCGAAATAATTTTTTCAGCATACTAACATGTGGTATATTCGGAATCAGCGTAAAAGTTTCTATAAGAATATGTATCAAGTTTTCAAAAATTTCAAAGTTGAAAAATCAGTCAAAAATCGAAATAATGCCGTTCGCTAGTTGTAAAAATCGGTAATATTTGCATGAAACATTGTCCAAATTCAGATTGAACTACTCTTATGGAAGTATACCTGTATAACCAATCCCTAGAACCATGCTGTTTAAGGCTAGAACCATGCTGTAGATAGAATTTGATTCCATGTTTGTCTATCAAAATCATAAACTAAAATTTCTCTACACGATCAATAGCGACTGAAATGTTGAAGACTTCTTCAAAAATTCGCTCATGGGGTCATGCATCATGACTGGACTTTTTTTAAAATGAATGTGGGTGGGAATATCTCAAGATTATCTCGTATTTTTCTCATATCCATATTCCAAACAGGGAAGGGTCGCCAGGCCTTTTTTGTTATATCCCCGCATATTTCCGTTAATTCTCTACCATTCATTCATTCTAACCTGTTTGTCCAACTAATCTGTATTTTTACTAAGGGATTGACTACTTGATGTTATGTATTTATGAGATGCGAGCTTGAGAGCATCCAGCCCACCAAACTATACACAGCATTCTGATCTATTTTACCACCGTGGACGTAAAAATGCTTGCGGATCTTCAATCCGATCAATCCCCATTCTATGAGGGATATTTTGTAAATGCGGGGATGTAACAGAAAAGAACCGGGTCGCCTACTAGCTTGAGTCATGTTAGCGAATTTTTGAAGAAAATTAAGCTATTGCTCTCGCCTCAAAATTTGTGGAATGTGAATTTTTGAAAAACTTTTATGCAGAAATCCGTTTCAGGCTATTCTGAATCATATTCTGAAGTTTAACGCATTTTTTTATGTATGTATGTATGTATGTATGTATATATATATATATATATATATATATATATATGTATATATGTATATATGTATGTATATATGTATATATGTATATATGTATGTATATGTGTATATGGGTTGCTGGGGTAGGGTAACTGTTGGTGTTTTTATCTCTTCGGAGCTCCTTCAAATCCCTACCCAAGTCAAGGTCATACGTCCCCGTCGTGCAACCCGGGCACCCTCCAGTTTACTGGAGGGTGGCAGAATGACCCAATGGCGATTAGGGGGGAGGCTCGTGTCAACGGGTCTCCCGACCCTTCTTCTACCGTCTCCCCAGTTATGGAATCAAGAAATAGAGAGCCTCATAACCCCCGCCCGCCCATTGGCCAGCGGGGTTCTAGGGGAGGCGCTCGGGGGCGCCCCAGGCAGGGGCGTCGGTCTTCCTCTCCCTCTTCTTCTTCCTCATTATCCTATCCCTCCTCCTCATCCACTGCCCCAGTGAATGCCCACCAGTGTGCCCATTGCGAGAGAGCCTTCAGTTCCAAGCGAGGCCTCAGTGCCCACGTCTGGCAGAAGCATCCAATACAGGCCAACGCTGCAATTGATATAGAGCGAGAGCGGCCTAGGTATGCTTCTGAGGATTTGCGGCGAATGGCAGCAGAGGAGGCGGAAGCAGTGCGTAATGGGGTACGCAATATGAATGTTTTCTTGCAAGCCCGTTTTCCCATGCGCACGCTTTCTGCCATTCAATCTCTTCGCCTGAGGCCCCACTACAAGCAGCTTGTCCAGGATGCAATCCTGGCAAATAGCAGTGGGGCCTCTCCCGCATCTCCGGCAGACGTGGGACAACAGCCCGCCATTCAGCAATCCTCCCCCGTGACCTCCGGTCTTCTTTCAGACTTGAAGACTGAAGTATTGAGGCTCGGGGAGCAGGTAGGCAATATTGTTGGTTATGAGAGTGCCTACCTGCAGGATCTGGCGAGGCGGGCTGTTGAGGGGCCAAATGGCTTGGAGGACGAGGTCGCGGCCTATGTGCAGAGGATCTTCCCGCAGGTTGAGGAAGCGACCGTGGCGAGGCACCAGGGAGACGTTCCGTCTAATGTGGTGCCTCGTGGAGGTCGCAGAGCGGCTAAGCAAGCGAGGAGGCGGGAATACCAGCGTGTCCAGAGATTGTGGAGGAAGCATCCGGCTCGTGCAGCTGCGGAGGTACTGGAGGGAGCTGGGGAAGAACAAGTTATGCCTCCCCTCCAGGAGTTTGTGGATTACTGGGAGCCACTTATGAGTGCTCCCAGCCACAACTCTGGTGAGCCATTAGTACCCCCAGCTTCCACCAGGGACTCCTTACGCAGCATCATGTGCACACCCCTGCTTCATGACGAGGCACATAAGTGCCGTGTCAAAAACTCCACTTCTGCTGGACCCGATGGTATTTCCGCCCGACGCTGGAATAAAGCTCCAAAGAATGTTAAGCTGCTCATCCTCAACCTGTTGCTACTATCTGGAAGACCCCCGAAAGCGTTGACCCGTGCCCGGACAATTTTCATCCCAAAGAAAGGGGGAAGTGGGCCTGGAGGCTACCGTCCAATTTCTATTTCGTTGGTGGTCTTCCGCCACTTCCAAAAGGTTCTGGCATCTCGCCTCCAAGTGGCTGGTGTCATAGGTGACGTCCAGAGAGCATTTCGTCTTCGTGGTGTCGGGGCACCTGCTCGTTTAATTGAGTATGTTGCCTGCCTGTACCACGAAGGCGTGACGGTCCTCGAGGCACAGGGTGAGATGTCAGGGGATGTTGTTATTGGCCAGGGGGATCCTCTGTCGCCACTCCTCTTCAACCTGGTCGTGGATACAGCCTTGGGTAAGCTGCCAGCTGAAATAGGGTTTGATCTCGCCCCTGGGGTGCGGGTAGGTGCATTAGCTTTTGCTGATGATGTCATCCTACTCGCAGAAACCCGTGAGGGCTTGCAGATCTCCCTCAACGCATTTGCTGAGCAGCTAGCCAGGTGTGGTTTGGTGGTCAACCCAGCTAAGTGTGGGTCGGTCTCCTTGGTCCCGTCGGGTCGCCAGCATAAGGTGAAGGTAGTGGATGAGGAGTGCTTTGTCTTAGGACAAACTTCCATCCCTGCCCGATCCGTGTTGGAGGTCTGGCGGTACCTTGGGGTCGACTTCATGGGTGTGGCCACTATAGCCGCAAGCCGTGTGGACCTTGGTGGAGCATTAGCTCGTGTCACCAAGGCTCCATTGAAGCCACAGCAGAAGCTGCGCCTCCTTCGCACGTACTTACTGCCAAAGCTTACCTATGGGTTAGTCTTTGGCAGGCTTACTGCGGGGAGGCTGCTTGAGTTAGATCGTGAAGTTCGCTCTGCTGTGCGCTCTTGGCTAGGCTTTCCACCTGGTGTCCCAAGTGCTTACATCCACGCACCGGTCAAGGCCGGTGGACTCGGTATTGTCTCTCTTTCTGCCAGCATCCCATCTTTACGCCGCCAGCGCCTGCTTGCCCTCAGGGGCTCGAGCTGGGAGGTCGCCCGCACTGCTGCTGACCTGGACTTTGTCCGGCAGCAGTTGTTGTGGTGCGATCGAGCAACACCAACTGCTCCAAAACCCAGCTCGTCTGCTGAGTTCGCTGCTGCACTGCATGAGTCAGTAGATGGTAAAGAACTCCGACAGTGCTCTGAATCCCCCATTTCTACCCAGTGGGTGGAATGGGCTTCAGAGGGCATTGGGGCCCGCGACTATCGCCATTTTCACGCCGTCCGGGTGGCTACGTTAGCCAACTCGGTGAGGTGTTCGAGGAGTAGTCGCGGGACAGTAGACACCCTTTGCCATGCCTGTCGGAGTAAAAATGAGAATCTTTATCATGTGGTGCAGCATTGTCCTCGTACTCACGGTGGCCGCATTTTACGTCACGATGTGGTTGCTAAGCAGATAGCAGGTGCTTTGTCATCTAGCGGTTGGGATGTCGAAAGGGAGAGACTATACCACATGCCGAGTGACCGGGGCAAGAAGCCAGATATCGTTGCGATCAAGCCCGATGGGTCTGCCATAATCCTGGATGTCCAGGTTGTCAGTGGCAGCGTGGACATGGAGCAGACCTGGCGGGCTAAGAAAAGTAAATATGATAGAAATGATCTGCGCCAAGCGATATCTGAGCTAAAAGGAGTGGCACCTAATAAGATCAATGTCATTGCCGCGACCGTGTCATGGCGCGGGGTGTGGTGCGGGAAAAGCGCCACGGAGTTACTCGAGTTGGGCATCTCGGCAGGAGTACTCCGTGGTATCACCACCCGCGTCCTGAGGGGATCTTACTTGAACTGGTGGTCATTTTATAGGGGCACTTCCTTTCATCCCGTTCTTCCTCCTCGTCCTGCAACTTCCCTTATCCCTAGAGCCGGCGTCGGGTAAATCTGGGCGTCCTCCCCACTTTTTATTTTATTTGTTTATTTTTCAATTTAATGGCGTGCCCCCTCCGTCTTTGAGGGGAGGTTTATAAAAAAAAAAAAAAAAAAAAAAAAATGTATGTATGTATGTATGTATGTATGTGTCATTCCAGACGATAACTGTGTGCTAGAAACTTCAAACAAATTTTAAAATGTTAAGGACACAAAACGAAAGTTCAAGTTCGTTGGCCAGCATGATCGGATTACATCTTCGGGTTGAAATTTTCAAAAATGTAGTCAAAAATTTCAAAATACCCTGTTTTTTGCAATTTTTTGTGCGAAATAATTTTTTCAGCATACTAACATGTGGTATATTCGGAATCAGCGTAAAATTTCCTATAAGAATATGTATCAAGTTTTCAAAAATTTCAAAGTTGAAAAATCAGTCAAAAATCGAAATAATGCCGTTCGCTGGTTGTAAAAATCGGTAATATTCTTCAAAAATTCGCTCATGGGGTCATGCTGCATGACTGGACTTTTTTCAGATGAGCGGCCTTAGTTGCGTGGGCCCTGTACCTGCCATTAGGTTGGGCCATGGGGAACTGGCCAATAAGATTCCTTGAAAGATGGCTCCACGTGGACGCCACAAACTAGTTTAAACTGGTGAATTCTGGGTAGAGTTGTTTTTTTCCTCCTTCACTGTTCTTCCAGCTTTTCTAGGAAGCTCTTTTGTTATGAAGGCCTGTCACGCATATCTAGAGTTGAGGTTGCTGAGCTACTGTCTGTTCGCGATGAGAATGCCGAGGCACAGGTAGAGAGAGGGAACCCTTCCCCCCGCGTAAACCTATGGCGAGGGACGAAGGAAAACACCAATGTACTACCTGTCTCACTTTCAAGTAGGGTAACCTGGTGTACCCAGGGCCGATCAAAAATTGAAGCAGAGTGTTAGCAGGAACAAGCATAAATAATCGCTCGTTCTACTCTACAGTGACAAAAAATTCAAACAAAAGTGGTGATGGAGAAGTTAACTATGATCATTATCGTGACCACAAAAAAGTTTTTTCGGCATCTGAAGAACATCTTCCGGTTTTTTAAGGTTCTACCAGATCCAGTTTTTCAAAGAAGGGGGCAAATGAAGTTTTCGCTCGACTTCCAAGGTTTGAACGTAATGTGATTTATCGCCATATTTTGTTTGATTACAACGGTTCATTATTGAATATAATATCTAAACCATAGAAGTTATGAAACTATAACTGGAGAGCAATTCTACGATATAGTAGTCTCTCTGGTTATCTTAACTAGGTACCGAGCTTTTTAGCTCTCTAAAATTTCTTTGTAGTCCTTTTCTTGTCCAGGTCAAGCTTTGATTTCATGTGATTTTGAACTAGTAGGTAACATAGGACATTAATTTCAGGATTCCCTATGATCTCAAATTTATTATGCCTTTGTATGATTTAGCATATTCTAGTTGTCTCTGAGTTGTGATTAATAAGATCTTGGATTTCAATCGTGTTAGGATGTGATTTTGACCAATTGATAGTCCTAAGTTTTCGATTTTATGGTTTTCTATAAACCATCTATTTCTATAAACCGTCTTTAAGTCAGGCTGCGTTTTAAATACCATTGTGATTTTGATGTAGGACCTGCAAAGTTATGTCAAGAAATCTTAAAATTTAAGAAAGATCTTGTATAATATAATCAATTTGATATTAAATTTGTGATTTAAGGTATAAATAAAGCGGCTATTTGAGTTATTGGCGCATTTTCTTCTAATTTTAATGATCAACTGTGGTGGCCCTGGGTACAACACCCTCTGGCCCTGAGTACAATGGGGTGTTGTACCCAGGGCCACTTTCCCATTTTTTAAAAAACATGCTGCTGTACAAAAAATTGCGTCTTGATGAATGATTAAGCCAATGAGAATTGTTACTAAGGAGTCGCTCCAACGATAAATTGTAAAAATAGTATGAAATAAGGGTACTTTGATACTCAAATTACGATTTGAAGAAATAGTGGCCCTGGGTACAACAGGTTACCCTACTGATACTGTTGATTCTCGCCGTTGACTCATTCCTTTCTACTCTCTCGTTGACAAACAAGATGACTCAGATAATGGGGTATCTGCAAATCAATCACTTCGAAAAACCGATCTTTTTGAGCTTATTGAGAGCCAAAAATTTACCGAGAAAAATGTACAAAATTGATTTATTATTCGAGGCAAGAGGTCACACTGTGGTGCGGCTCCCTCCCTACAATTGTGAACTTAACCCAATTGAGTTGGCATGGGCAAAAATTAAGAACTGCTTACGGTCGAAAAACGTCACAGGGGAACTCAGCATGACACATTTACGAGTCCTACTGGATGAAGGCCAGCGTCACTGCCGAAGATTGGAGAGGGTATTGCGACCACACTATCAAATTGGAGAGTGACTACTGGCAAAAAGATGGGTTGATGGAGGATGCGTTAGACGGTGGAAATTTCATTATAGACACGAGCCATGATGATTCTGATGAAAGTTGCGAAGAAGTGGATTTAAGCGAATTTGAAGACTAAAGTAAATATACCTATGATATATTATAATATCTATGTAACATTAATTTTTATTCATTTTTTATATTATTCATTGATATTAATTAATTATTTTCATTAATAATATAGTACCTATAGGTATGTAGGTATTATATTATATTAATTTATTGAGGTAAATGTTCACTGTATACAGGGTGAACACAAATAAAGTTTTACAAACTTCTGGAGTCAATATTCTAGAGCTCATTTCCGAGTTTTTAATGGTTTTAGTGATTTTTAAGCGCATTATTTGAAATTTGAGCACTTTTTGCGCGCGCCGAAATTTCTAATGTTCAAATTTATGGCATTTAAACTTTTTTAAATCATTTTCAGCAAATGAGATGAATTTTTAGTTTTTTCACCATTTTTAGCCGTTTCTTGCGATTTTTTGAAATTTGAGCACTTTTTGCGTGCGCCAAAATTTTTTTTCGTTCAAAATTATGGCATTTAAATGTAATTAGTATACGACGTAATCATTCGGTAGTGGATGGGGAAGGAAGGGGTGCCGCAAACTTGGTGAAAGGGTAGTAGCGGAGTTTGGCTGCTCAGGGCGGTAGGGTGGGGACAGGTCACCTCTGCATTCTCATCGCGGACAGACAGTAGTTTAAACTGGTGAATTCTGGGTAGAGTTGTTTTTTCCTCCTTCACTGTTCTTTTAGCTTTTCTAGGAAGCTCTTTTGTTATGAAGGCCTGTCACGCATATCTAGAGTTGAGGTTGCTGAGCTACCATAGTTTTCGATGCTCTGAATTTTGGAGGGACGCAAACATGGCCAGGTAGGGTGGTTGGGAGAGTTTTGCAACAGGTCTACAGTGGAAAGGTGGGGATAAGCGGAGCCCATGCCGTTTTCCCTGGTGGACGGGACGAGTTTGGGAAAAGCGTCTGGTCGCTAGCGCTACCAACCTATCAGACCACGAACTAACCTTCTTAGTTCTAGGTTGCCAGGTAGTACGAGAAAACTCTTAAGGCCCTTTTACACGATCGATTTTTTCCGGCAATAATTGCAGAAAAAAGTATTGCACATTTATTTCAAAAAAGTTGGACAACTATTCTCTCCTCGAAAAAGTTGCCGAAGATTGCAGGCAATTAATTGACGGGAGTTGTACAACATTTCAGGCCCACGAGCCCTCTTGGCAACTGTTGCATCGTGTTGAAATGAAGTCCAAGCGGTTTGGAAAATTATTGCACTATTGCGGCAATTTATCGGCCTTGGGTCGGGAGATGGAACGAAACAGCCAATCACATTGAGAGTTTATTTGTGCAGCATGGCCTTATGAGCAAATATTGACGTGAAACTGCACTGATGTGGTGCAGCATTGCCTCATGAGAGAATTTTAACGTAGGAAAGATAGGAGTTTATTTGTGCAGCATGGCCTTATGAGCAAATATTGACGTGAAACTGCACTGATGGGGTGCAGCATGGCCTTATGAGCGAATACTGACGTGAAACTGCACTGATGGGGTGCAGCAGTGCCTCATGAGAGAATTTTAACATAGGAAAGATAGGAGTTTGTGTGCAGCATGGCCTTATGAGCAAATATTGACGTGAAACTGCACTGGTGGGGTTCAGCATTGCCTCATGAGAGAATTTTAACGTAGGAAAGATAGGAGTTTATATGTGCAGCATGGCCATATGAGGAAATATTGACGTGAAACTGCACTGGTGGGGTGCAGCATTGCCTCATGAGAGAATTTTAACGTAGCAAAGATAGGAGTTTATTTGTGCAGCATGGCCTTATGAGCAAATATTGACGTGAAAGAATTTCAGAGGTGAGAGCCAACCCACATTCTCTCTGGCTCAGAAACTGGCGCTGCCAAATTCCCCACTTTTTCCTTTGGTTGGTAGCAGCAGCGACGACCACCTCTTCACCGTCCATGGCGCAAACTGTAGTCGCCCGTGTAAACGAAACAATTGAGCAATTTCTATTGCTCAACTTTATTGGTGCTACACAGTGCAATTAGTTCCTTGCAACATCTTGACGCAACACGAGGCAATTTTATTGCTTTGTGTTGCGTACAACTTTTCTAGTGCAATTTTTTTGGAGTTGCGCAACTTTTGTTGCTCGTGTAATCGGCCCTTAAGTCGAGAAGGTAGGTTCAAAAAAAAAAAAAAAACTAATAAATGAATTAAGTAAGATGCATGTAGCACAATAATTGATATGCTTAGTACGAATGATACGTAGTTGAATTGAATTTATCTATGATTTGCATTTTCTATTATGTTCACTAAATAATGTTTAAAAAAAAACGCTGCAAATTATTTCACAAAGGTTTATTATTTTTTCAATTGAGTATGATCGTAGTTTTAGTTGGCTTGCGAACGTCATAAGGCCTCCAGACTCCTGACTCCTGACGTCCAGACTCCTCGGCGTGTCCTATTTCGAGTTGCCACAACTTATACTTCTATAATTATATAGGTACGCATGTTAATATTTCTCGATTTGAGCTCCTATCTATTCAAATAGTTATTGCCTTAATAATATCATTATCTAAGTACGTACGAAAGTCGAGGGGATATGTTATTAAATATGCGTAGGAAAAGCATTGGTATTAACACACAAATATGACCTAGAAAAAAACATAAACTCATGCCTCGAAGGAACGCTGTACCCACCTCATGGTGCCGCGGCGCCGGCGCCTCCTCTCACTCCACCCCCCGCTCACCCCCCCTCACCACCCACCGTGACCCCCTGCCAAGCGTGCCAGGCGTGCGTCTAACAGTCAAAGCCTCAAAAAGACACTTTTTGCCCGTTTTTGGCCCACAGCATCTATGCGAGTAAAGCGATCGGGATGGTTAAACGTTAGGACCAACTAGACCCCAAATGGAGTCTATGTGCTAAAGAACGGGTTTTTTAAGTCGATTCTTAGGCCTTTTATGGCCCGGACGGCGGCAGACGGCGGACGGACATTTCAAATTTGGATTCTACGCACCTTGAAACGTAAAGTGACAAAGTTTGAGGGGGGGTTATAAAAATTTTTTGCTACACGATCACATGGGCTTATATTAGAAATAATAAACCAAAAATGAGACACCATGATACGCCAGTCCTTCAACTCAGGTAGATTGTTGCAAACTGATCCTGGCCAGCCGGGACTGTCAGCTTGTAGCAGAGGAGCCTGAAAGACTTACGCTGTACACTCTCCAAGCGATATTTATATTCCTCATAAAACGGAAACCAAATAAGACTAACATATTCCATAACAGGGCAAGCTAGAGATTTATAAAGCGCAACTATCGCATCAGGTGATTTGAAGTCACGTGCGCACCTTTTGAGGAAACTTAAAGACTTCAGATCTCTTGATGCTATAGCATTTATATGGTCATTAAAGGAGAGTTTAGAGTCAAATAGCACGCCAAGTTCACCAGTGCATTCCAAACGATTCAAATATACACCTTTTATAAAGTATGAGGATATTATAGGATGTTGAGTACGTGATAAAGTTGCCTTGATGCATTTGACAGGATTTAACTCATTCATATTCTTTACATATCAATTTTACCAATATATGAGTGAGACCTTACTATGATCACGGGCTAAAAAAACGGAAGTTACTGAAAAAACGATGTCTATTTCCACGAAAAATAAGGAGTTACAACGTTAAATCGATTCGATCGATCGAAAGTTTCCAATCTGGCCAGGGAAGAAAAGCAATGGATAATTATACCTTATTATGGGAAAATTTCGGATAAAATCGGCAAAATTCTATCATCGATAGGTTACAAAGTAGGTTTTAGAACTAAAAACAGTCTTAAATCATTAGTAGGATCCTTTAAGGACAAAATCAATGTTCAGGATAGAAGTGGGGTTTATAAACTAAAATGTTCTTGTGGCTACGAATATTGCAGTCAAACTGGTAGGAAATTCAGGGAAAGAATAGACGAGCATCAGGAGGATTTCAGGGAAAATAAGGGTAAGTCTACATTCTCTTAAGGACTCCAATCATAGTCACAATTTTGATTTGACAGATAGACAGTTTGTAGAATTTCATCATTTTTGTCCAAATGTTGAGTGTACTTAAAAATTCGAAAAGATCAAAAGTGACAGATCTGGTAAATGTTTAAATGAGGATATACCTCAATATATTTCACCACTGATAGGTCCATTTCTATAAAGCTTGGAATTATCCCTTCACAATGTTGAAACCATATTTAGTTATTTTTTCCCCCTTTCACTTCATCTAATTAGCTATAATCCCCCGTCACTTTGCCGTCACTTTGTTTGTACTTAATTGGTTGTACCTCCTGCCCCCTTTTCCTTTCTCTTGACCAATGGGATTCAATCTCCCTTCACCGGTGACTATAAAAGCTGTGACGTTTCTAATGTGTCTTCAGTTATTGTTTGTTACTAATGATGGCCTAACCGTCGAAATCGATTTAACATTGTAACTCTTTATTTTTCGTGGAAATAGACAACGTTTTTCACTAACTTCCGTTTTGAACACCATTGAATAAACGAATGTATCGATAGACGTTGAAGAAGGGCCAATTTTGTTCCGTTAGGTAATGTGGAATGGATTAGCAATAGCTGCAGTATTCAGATGCATTCATCATGATGCAGACATTATATCAGCCAAAAGCTTGGCGGGAATGATATAGGTGGTTTCGTTTGACCCAGAAACAGACAACTGGTGTGAACTGTAACACCTTCTGTCGATCTTAAACATAATCTTAGAATGAAATAGAAATATACAGAATTTAAGAAAAATAAATAGATACTCGTACATCAAATTGGATCGCGAGAGGGTGACAAAGATGAAAATAAACTGTAATACAATTCATGAATAATTCGAAAAACTACTGAAAACGCAAGTCTCTTCGAATGGCGGTAAGACTTTAGGCTCCTCTTGAAATGCGAAAAGCCATTGAAGAAAAAATTAAAATCTACACTCTGGAGGAGAGAATTAGTTTCTCGTGCTATTCGATACATGCGTCTGTGCAGTTGGTAATCGCAGGCAGCAAATGGTACAATGAACAATGATCTGGATTGGGTGGTATAGCTAGGAACATGGATGTTCACTCTAGAGAGAAGAGATTGGCATCGAATCCCACCATTGACAAGTTTATAAAAAAATCAGACACCATGATACGCCAGTCCTTCAACTCAGGTAGATTGTACATTGCGGCTAGAGTGGCAAACTGATCCTGGCCAGCCGGGACTGTCAGCTTGTAGCAGAGGAACCTGAAAGAGTTACGCTGTACACTCTCCAAGCGATCTTTATATTCCTCATAGAATGGAAACCAAATAGGACTGGCATATTCCACAACAGGGCAAACTATAGATTTATAAAGCGCAACTATTGCATCAGGTGATTTGAAGTCACGTACGCACCTTTTGAGGAAACTTAAAGGCTTAAGATCTCTTGATGCTATAGCATTTCTATGGTCATTAAAGGAAAGTTTTGAGTCTAGGAGCACGCCAAGGTCACTAGTGCATTCCAAACGATTCAAATATACATCTTTTATAAAGTATGAGATAATTATAGGATGTTGAGTACGTGAGTGAGTTGCCTTGGTGTATTTGGCAGGATTTAACTCATTTATACTCTATATATTTAAATTTTACCAATATATGAGCGAGACCTCAATATGATCACGTGCTACTTGAGCCACTTATAGCGGAAGACGAAGCTTTAGCTCTTGAGCTCCCCTTTTTCCAAAATAAGAAGTGGAGGGTATCACAATTATGTCATCACAACTTCCTCCAACCCTTTCTCTTGCTTCCCAACTCCGAAAAAAGTGGAGAGGGTTAAGTTGGGGGAAAGCTCTTGTGGGGCAGTTGCCGCATTCACACGCACTCGAATATAAGAATCGTTCGTCAAGAGTGCGCTCCAGTGCGTCTGGATCTCTCCCCTTATTTGGAGACAATCCGACTTGAAGAACGTCTTTTACCCCTTTACCATCCGGAAATGCTGAACAATAGAATTCACTGCTGAGAGGATAACGCGTGTAACAAAAAATTGCTCTTATAACTATCTGGGAGTGATTGATGGGATTACAAAAATACAGCTAGGAAATGAACGAAACAAAGGAAAGGCAGTTTGAGACAAAAATATGTGTCGAATTTTTTATATATTTATATCTGCCTAATTAACTATTCTGTTGGTGATTGGAAGGAAGTACCTAAGCCGAATCAATACCAATGTCAAGCCATTCAATACCAATGTGTACAAATTATTTTAATAATTACTTAATTATATTACTGAAATAATAATCTATTGGTTAAGGAAGAATTGTTCAATCGCTTCAAAAATTTGAAAAAAATCTTTCAGAGCCAAAATTTCAGGTTGAATTTCACGTTGGGGAAATCACTGGGGTAACACTTTAAGAACGTGGAAGATGTCCTTTAAAGCTGAAAATTTAGTTACATGATATGGATGCGTGAGAAGTAAATTCAGGGCTTAGGCTAAGTGGGTCTAGCAAAATGAAGCTCGTGCTAATCGAGTCTAGCAAGTTGAAATTGGGAAATAAATATGAATTTTCTCGTGATGGAACCTGAACCAATAATAAACGCTAGCGAGTCTGCAACACATTGGGACATTTTATGTCTTTAGTTGCAGTCTCGTATACAAGCTGTAAGAGCCACTCAGCTGATCCGGACCCTGGGCATCATCAAGTAAATGTCCTAAAGAGGCTACATACGAAATTACAGCTTCCTAGAGTGTAAAATATAGAAATTACCTGTTAAAATGGTTTAAACACCGCTTCACAAATCAAACCTTTCTCGCAATATTCGGATCACCTGCTATGAATCAAATCATCTAAACAAAAGCTCAATGAAATCATCAAAAATTAACAAGCGGTTGCAATCATGTTCACAATATCAATTATTGAGAATGATCACCTGAGTGTACACAATTTTTCAAATAACCATGCTCATAACTCAGCTTGTTGGCCACGCACTTCGCAGTAATCAACATAATATGGTTGGATAAATCGAGAGCTTTCGAACGAATGGTCAACGAATTTTGTCGGATGAAAAACGGCGAAGTACCATTTCCCTAGCAACGACTCGGTTGTAAGCGGAAATCATCAAAAAAATGTAGGTAACGCTTTTCGAGTACACTTTTTCGTGACAGTTTTTTATTTTAATGTGACAAAGCAAAGACATAAAATGTCAAAACCCCTTTCGGAATTTTAAAATTCATGGATCTTGGAGAGAATCTTGTTATTTCTCCAGAGTAATCAGGACACCATTGAAAAATACACAGACGAGGATCTGTTATGTTCTGAACATTAGTCTGGCGCAACCAGGACGTCGCACTTGGAAAGACAGCACAAGGCATCAAAGCCCTAAGGCACCGTCATCTCCATGATAAAGTGAAAGGTGGGAAAACTTTTGGAAGGTAGTTTGGAAGAGCCCATGCAACAATGGCACCATAATATCGAGAGGTAGGTTTGGGTAGGTAGGTAGATACAGGAAATGAGAAGCCAAAATTCTTATGCGAGTGTGGATTTACTGACCACTTTGTAATGTGACAGCTTTGTACTGAACAGCTTTGTTTTTAGTAAAATTGATGATTCACATTCCCAAACGATTTCGGATTTTGGAAATTAACTTTTTTTTTTTCATACATCCACATAAAGATTGCATAATTTCAGACGAGATCTGGCACCAAAAGAGAAACGAAAAATCTGCCTTTTTGCCAAAAACCCAATCTCCACTTCTAATTTGAAAATAAATCATCATGTTTTTTATTCTTATGCGAGTGTGGATTTACTGACCACCCTACAGCCAGTTATATAGGTACCTTGTCGATATCCCACTCTAGGGCCTGGTGCCCTTCCACTCGTTTATACTTTCCTAGCTTCTGGATGCAGGCTTGGTCGCTTCTCCTCTGTTTTTTTAGCGAAACAACATTTTGTACAAGTCGAGCACGACATTGTATTTCACGTTTTAGAACTCCGTGTCTTCTCCTCGTGACGGAAAAAAACTATTGAGACACACTTAGTCCCACTTTTCCGAATTTACAATGTAAAACTCCTCTTAGAAACTTTTTGAGGGAAAAATCAGCCCCAAAACTTACAACAAAAATCGCTTCAAGTGGGGGAAATGGCTTGACTCCTAGAAACTGATTTTTGATGCACAGGATGAGAAAATTGCATTTCCATGAATTTAGTCATTGAAAGTTTTTGTCTACAAAAACTGCTTACTAAAATTTTAATGAAAAGTTCTCCAAAATTGTAGAAATGGACAAAACTAACTGAAGTATTAAAATTAATCTCAATTGCAGAAAATCATCCAGATCTAGAGAAAAGTTTGCTTTTCATTAAATGGGCGTTCTATAGTTTTGCGCACTAATAATGTTCAAATTCAAAAGGCTCGTGAAATAAAAATATTTGAAATATTTCTCTCTGTTTCCCGATTCTTTTATGAATGTTAGCGTTCGCAAGTCCTGGGTGCCACGTGGAAGTGTCCCTGCAATGTAAAACTCCCCCTAGAAGTTGCACTTTTTGAGGGAAAAATCAGCCCCAAAACTTACAACAAAAATCGCTTCAAGTGGGGGAAATGGCTTGACTCCTAGAAACTTATTTTTGATGCTTAGGATGAGAAAATTTCATTTACATGAACATAGTCATTGAGAGTTTTTATCCACAAAAACTGCTTACTAGGTAAAATTTTAACGAAACATTCACCAAAATTGTAAAAATGGACAAAACTAACTGAAGTATTAAAATTAATCTCAATTGCAGAAAATCATCCAGATCTAGAGAAAAGTTTGCTTTTCATTAAATGAGCGTTCTATAGTTTTGCGCACTAATAATGTTCAAATTCAAAAGGCTCGTGTAATAAAAATATTTGAAATATTTTTCTCTGTTTCCTGATTCTCTTATGAATGTTAGCGTTTGCAAGTCCTGGGTGCCACGTGGAAGTGTCCCTGCAATGTGATTCTCCGAAGTGCTGTTGGAGCGGATAGCCGGCCGTACGGATTCACTGCTTTCTGCGTCACTTTCATTGGGCGGTTTCCCCCCAAACTTTTATGACCGGCGACACTAAAAATCTGCCCTTTCCAACCGGGTCCTAACGATGGCAGTTGCTCGTCTTTTCCCCTTTTCAACATTACAGCGGTCGCCTCGGTCGCCTCCGCAGTACAGCGCTACATCCCCTCCAGTGACCTTCCCCGTCGATGATGAGAGTGAACTGTACTTTCCTTCAACTGGAGTTTTATTATTATTATTATTATTATTTATTTATTTATTTTTTCTTCGGAAGATGGAGAATACGGATCTAACTCGTAAACTTCTCATACCCGCACAGTCCCCTAGATGAAGGTGAAGCTGGTGTGATCCATACCAAACATGGACGTAAAATTTCCTGTCTTGTACTGGAGAATTTAATGTTCCGGGCACATGTTCTTCTCGGACTTTCTTACCAATTCCTTACGATTCGTAAGAGACAAGGTAAGGTCAATTTGTATCATAATCACACGTCTATCAACAAAAGTAAACGGAACGGAGTTTAGGGCTTATTTGTTCCAACCCGTCCTCTCCTACCCCATGAGCCTCTGAAAGCTGGAAAACGCCAATACTAAATGAAGTTCTCTTGGTTTTACACAGTTTTACAAGTTTTACACTGCATAATAAACACCAAAACCATTGAAGGAACAAACTAAATCACTAGCGAAAAAGAAGAACGAAAGAACGAAAGAAGAACGTCGTCTAATTCCCAAAAAATAAAGATTTATTGATGGATCGATTTCAACGGTAAGATCATAATCAGTAGCGAACAATAACATAAGAAAGCCTAGGGCTGTTAAAGTCACAGGTGAAAGGGAGCTTGAATCCTATTGGTCGAAAAAAAAGAAGAGGCGGGAG
Organism: Adelphocoris suturalis; assembly: GCA_030762985.1. Lineage (NCBI taxonomy): Eukaryota > Metazoa > Arthropoda > Insecta > Hemiptera > Miridae > Adelphocoris > Adelphocoris suturalis. Next base: position 33,932,078 of record CM061050.1, on the reverse strand, counting down.
ATACAATCAATCAAATGGAAACAAAATGAAAGGGGATTATAGCTAAGGAAATGAAGGGAGGAGGGAGAGTTACTCAAACTGGTTTTAACAATTTGAATGAAGTAATTCCAAGCTTTACAGAAATGGACCTATCAGTGGCAAAACATATTGAGGGCTTCTTATTTAATCATTTATCAGATCAGTCAATTTTGATAATTTCGAAATTTTCCATTGAATCGAATCTGCCCAATCAACATTGTAACTACGATTGGGTTCCCTAAGAAGATTTGCAAACCACATCGAAAGCTGCAAGTTTATCATTCGGAGGATTTGAATGCCCTTAATATTGGAAACCAAATCATTAGAAGTTAGTACACTATGTTGAGGCCGATAGTTAATTTTGTTTCTAAATAAAATAGGTATCAGGTTTTCCAGCCAATTCGAAAGCAGGAGCACCGACACAAGACACCACTGGTCTCATAGGCACTCCTTCCTTACGAGTTTTAGAAAGACAAGATAACCTAAGCTCATGAGGATTCATTTCTGAGAAACTTGGAATGTGCATATTCTTAAGTAAATTGTATTTTGATTGGTGAACTGCTTATCGAACTAATATTTGATATTTTGAAGTAGGGTCAGATGTAAGATTTGAACAATTATTATTTGATAGAAATTTCACAGTTTTTGAAACATAATTTATTCTGCAGAATTACAGTTGTATTAGTTTCATCTGCTTTGGTAGCTTCAATCTTGTTTTGGGCAAACTTCCTTCTTCATGTCTGCTGCAACGGTTCCCTCCTTTCCAAGTGGTAGATTTAATGATGTTGATTAAATCTGGATCTTTTCAGCACAGAGAGCCTTTGTCACTGATGTCCCATTTGGAGTCTCAATGTAGAACGCCAAGTTGCTGGAGTTCCAATGGAAAAATAAGGGTTACGCTTCCACCCCTTCTCAAGTGAGGATACTTCAGCCGTGGAAAATTAGAAGTCCGACAAGTTCTCTACTCTCTTAAAAAAACGTGTGAGAGGTTATTGGCGGGATGCAATCTTAAAAACAGTATTTTCGGTCTTCAAAAGTTGTAACTTACTCTGCAGGATTCTTCTTCGCCAATCCCTTCTTCCATGGTGAGCCGACTGAATGCTGCTTGATAATTTCTCATTTGCAGAAGTTGCAGCAGGCTGTGTGTGGGTTTCGTGTTGGAAATACCTAATGCCCGGTGGAAAATCCACAATAAGTTTCAAGAGCTCATACTTTTCAGGCTTTGAAAAAGTTGCGGTTTCACAAGTGGGGATTTAGGTTAAATGTCATCACCGAAAAATTCGAAAAATAAAGAAAAATGTCGAGTTTTGGTTGAGTGATCGCCCTTGATTCACAGAGCTTGGACCTTATTTCTTCCTCTAATTGTTATACACGATTGCGAAAGAAGAGACATTCAATGGAAGTAATTTTACGTCGCCCACGACACAACAACAGGAGATTCCACTGTAGGTGGATATTTAAAGGAATTGGAAACGTTTACAATTGAAGGTATTTGTCGGGAAATGAAAGGGGAGGACGAGAAACGCTCGTGTTACCACTTGAGAGCTACAGTGGATCCGACGGACAAGCAAATCGACGAACTATGTCGGGCGTGGAATGCGATCAAGATGATCACTCAAAGCAATTATCCCAGGATTGCGCTTGGAGGGGATAATCAGCATCTAGCAAGGTGTGTTTCAATGTTTCCCAGGAGACAGAGGTTTTGTGTTCGTCATTCAATCGACAGCCTAAAGTGGGGTTCCCAGGACGTATTTCCCAGACAACGCGAAAGGATATTCATGTCCCTTGTAGCTGTGGATACCAAGCACTCACGTTGTCCGACGATTAAGTGGATCTTCAATATTGTTCTATGCATTTGGTTGGTTAGCATATCCTAATCAGCATTGTGTAATAATTTGTAGCGTATTTTGTTCTTGTTTTTTGAATCTTGAAGCGTAAACCAAGATTCTAACGGTGGTTAAAGATTTATTGTTGCTTTTTGTAGAGAAATTTGTGTAGAGAAAATCATGAAAAATATATGAGGCCTGGTTTAGACTGAATCCTCGGCAGGTATTATTTTCGATCAATCCTAAAATGTATTATTGAAGTGAATTTCGAAAACCATGTTTAGTTTTTAGCAAATCTTCGAAAAAACGGAGTTGTTGCAAGGCTCAACATTTTTAATATAATAATTTTTCAAAATCTCTTCATCGAAATCCGTTTTGAGGTATCCCAAAACATTCCTGGAGTTTTCGCTTTTTCATTAGTATAGGTAAAATTTGCAACGAATGCATAGTATCGTGTGCCTATCATCACCCAATTTGTCTGGCATGGTTCGGCGATCAAACTAGAAGAGGCAGAGGCGATGGTAGAGGGGGGGGGGGGGTTCCTAGTAAGATATCCAAATACCCCAGTAGAATCCACTGGAATGGCTAGAGAAGTTTTCGATAGTAAGCTTGCCTTCAGAAACATGAATATTCCTATAAATTATGAAACTTTGCTATAAATAGTGTATTCTGGAAAACTTGCCAAATTTTGAAGTTATGTACCTTCAATACTAATGATCCTATAATAACTGTTCTTGTCTCATTGTTGAAAATCTCATGCACTTCACAAATTATATTGACAATTATTGATGAAAATCCAGTCCTTCTGAGTCGAAATCGACAAAAACTGAAAAATTTTGAAAATTATTGAGGTTTTCTTGATTTTTGATAGTGATCCGGTCGTCCTCCGAGGTCTAAATCTTGGATTTAACCCCCTTTCCATCATAAGTAACATACCAAAAAAGAACTCATACCTGATTTGATGTAGCGTACCCACACCCCCTTTTCATGTCTAATTTGACTGGACTAAATCCTTGCATCTCAACATTTTTTTCAGTTGTTGATGGTACCTCCAGGATAGGAGTGGCGGATTCAAACGGATGTCAAAATAACCTACTGACCAGTGCAGAACTGGTGGGGGAGTCCCTACAGTGCTTTCATGCATAGCAGTCGGACTCATGTATCATGAATATATACATTTCTGATGGTTCTGGCGATGGTGGTAACCTAGCAGATCCAACATCCTTTCTATGACAAATGCTACGCTTCGTTTCACAAAAGTTCTTGGTGGAGGTAGAACATCATATATGCAAAGATATCTTCAATAGGGACTACATCCTAATGATTGTGGTTTGGATGTAAACCAGTAATAAAGTAAGTAATTATCACGGTTATTGAACTATACTGTTTATACTTGGGTTCCACAAGATTATTTTTCGTCATTAATTCGTTCCCTTAGTCATTATACTTACAGCATTCCCTGGTAATATAATCGGTAAGAAAGAGAATCAGAGAATGGCTAATGGCTTGTGAATGGGCAAAAGGGGAAATACCGTAGAGTCTTCTGATTGGATAACTCTTGGGTGGAGGATGGACTACGAGGCGGATGAGCGGTAAGGGGTGGAAATGCTGATGAACGGTGGAAAGGGGAGTCATCGGTGACATTTAGAGACCCCATCCGGCTAGAAAGAGTGAAATAGAGAGGAGTAATTAGGCTGTGAGAACGTCACAACAAACACTACAACACTCAGACTTACTTTATTAGTTACCTACCGATGTCTCACCGTGCCCAGTAAGAGTTTTTGAGAAAAAAAATCATCAAGAAGAGAGACGTCACTTTAACTCATTCCTTACACGAGGATTTAAAAAGGGGACGTCACCTCTAACCTGGACTTTTAGGTACATAAATTCTTTGGCGGGTCTCAAGACAGAAAGTTGTCTCTAACTCTTCAAAATCTAGTCTAACTCTTTAATAAATTGACGGTGAACACAGAATATGGATGATATCTTTAGAGAGAATATTTAATAAGATAAAATTAACTTGGTTGTCAAACTTAGGCGATTTTTAGTAGTGCCTATGCTGGGTTCCAAAGGATTATTTTGCCTCCGGGTCAACCTGTAGATAGCAGATGATGAAAAAATTTGGTCTCGAAAATCAAAATTTCCATTCGCATTTTACGTCGTCTATTCTGAACAACTTTCGTTCCGTGTCTGTCTGTCTGTCGTGTGTCCGCAAATACTTGTAACAAGCTTGCTTTCCACAGTTTTCATCCGAGTTTGATGTTACTTTTAGGGAATGTGCGGATTAGAGTGTAATTGGTCACGAATCAGTGTCATACATCCCAAATAAATACTTCGCTTTAAGCATGTGCGAAAGTAAATTCTATCAAACATAATTGATACGATTGAGCTGAAATTCACTTAGAATGTTTAAATTGTTCTCTTCCAACTACCCTCCGAATCTGAGCGAGATCGGACGACTGGGGTGGGAGAAAATTATGTTTGATGGAATTCATACATCCCAAATAAATACTTCGCTTTAAGCATGTGCGAAAGTAAATTCCATCAAAGATAATTTTCTCCCATCCCAGTCGTCCGATCACGCTCAGATTCGGAGAATAGTTGGAAGAGAACGATTTAAACATTCTAAGTCAATTTCAACTTAATCATATAAATACTAGCTCCTGCACATGCGTAAATATGAATTATTGGAACAAGCCTAGTTTCCATAGTTCCACTTTTGATTAAATTTTTAGAGACTGCGTAGATTGTAGATGGTCCCCTATTAGTTTAATTGTTTCTAAATGAATATTTCACTCAGCGCATGCGCAAACGTTAATTAAAAGCATCATTTCCTCACGCCCTAGTCGTCTGATCTCGCTCAAATTTAGAGGATAGTTGGGCGAAGCCGATTTGAGCATTCCATATAAATTTCAAAATGATTATATCACTAGTAGCTGCTGCGCATGCGTGAATGTGTAATCCTTGTACGGAGCTTGTATACCTTGTTTCCACACTTCAACGATTCTGATGCTTCATACTCCATCTCAATCTACAATTTCCCGTACAACACATGTAGGATCATAAGAAAATTGAAAACATTTCTATGATCTATACATTCATGTTACGGATACGAGGAAGCTATGTGGCACACCCAACTTGGCAGACATTTTTCGTCATTAATTGTGACAGTTCCCGCTAGATCCAAGGGAATGCGCTGCCGTCGCTTCGTTGTTTCCCAACGGGCGTCGGGCGCTTATTCCCGTGTTTTCGAAAGCCCGCGTTTGGTGATGGATGGGTGATCCAAGAACTGGAAAACCAATCTGTTCCGAACGTAGCATATATGCTTCCCCATAGTGGGCACCTTCCACTGTAAGTCTCCAAAGTTGAGCAGGTTATTTCCCCAGGGCGTAGTTCCCATTTTCGTAAGTCCCCAAAGTGGGCAGCTGCCTACTGTAAGTATCCTGGTTGAGCAAGTTATATTATTCCCGATTGTTCCAATCTATCATTGGAGGTTAACTACATAATGAATACTTCATAAGAAGATTCATTGACAATCTATCCGGTTTTAATTTCACTTCTTTATCCTCAATCGCCAATGCAGCTATTTATTAGTGAGCATCAGTTCTGAACAAGTAAACTATTCCGCCTAGTTTACAGACTTGCTCTTCAATCAAGTATGTTTTTTAAGGAGGGGGGGGGGGGGGGGGTGTGTGTGTGACAGTTCCCGCGAAATCCAAGGGAATGCGCTGCCCTCGCTCCTTTGTTTCCCAACGGGCGTCGGGCGCTTATTCCCGTGTTTTCGAAAGCCCGTGTTTGGCGATGGATGGGTGATCCAAGAACTGGAAAACCTATCTTATCCGATTGTATCTCTTATGGTACTGTCACACCCCTCTCTATCTATGAGTGTGGATTTAGGCCCCCATTACATAATTCCACCCCTTAGTCATTGAATAGAATTACTCTGGTAGTAAATTTGGTTCTACCTACCGGAGAATAGCTAAGGGACGGTAAGTGGACAGCAGGGGAAATGCCGTAGAGTCGTCTGAATGGATAACTCTTGGCTGGTGAATGGACTGCAAAGCTGGAGAGTGTGCGTGGTAGAGGGGAGGTCACTGGTGACATTTAGAGAACCTGTCTGGCGTTAAAGGGTAAAATAGAGGGGAATAATTAGGCTGTGAGAACGTCACAAACACTCCAACCTTTTGTGAGTACTTCAGACTTAATTGGTTACCGACATCTCACCGGGAGTTTTTGAATAATCCCATCGAAAAGGGATACGTCCCCTTACCCCATTCCTTAACGTAGGTCTAAATAGGGGGAAAACATCCCTGTCCCGGAGTTAAAGGTACTCAAGCTCTTTTGACGGTCTCCGAGCGGTCCCTGACTCTTCAACACCTCGCCTAACTCCGGAATCGATGGTGAACCCAGAATAAGAAAGTTTGTACGGTCGTCACCTGCCACGTGTTTTCTCTACCCATTCACCGTCGTCTATTCTGTTTTAATTTACGTAATCAAATCAACTCCAGATTATCGACCCTTGCAAACAACGAACGCTTGTTCTGCGGGTGACGTGAATGGTCTCTTCGTACGGCTCGGAATATAAATCCAATTTGCTCCTGAGTATTTCAAAGGAAATATATAGCGGAGGCTCAATAATAACAAAATGTTTTCCTTGTCATATCCAGTCCTCTCACAGTGAGCAGGGTTACAGAAAACCTACCCTTCATGATGTATAAAACTCACAATCACAACTCCCAACGCATGTGTGAGTGAATCACACACACTCAACATTAACATGGATTTTCAGATATAACTTGACTACCAATACTTTGAGCATACATAAAATATATATTTTTCTCATTTATCTACTTTTTGTGGGGTACCACTATCAAGTATGCTAGCTTCTATAAATACTCATGAGACATGAGGAAATCAGACTATCCTGTGGTAGATAAAACAATAAGCTTAACAGATATTGCTCGTTTTTAACGGTATTAAACTTTGGTAGCAGTCACTTTGTTAGGAAACACTTGGTATCAATAGTTCAGTATCACATTGTCCATTTCCCTTTTTGCTGATGATCAAGTGATACTGACTCGTGCAGATACTGGAGAGGAAGCGCACTTCAAGCTGCAAAATTATGCAAACCAAGTCTGTACTTGGTCTAACCAATGGAAGCTCAAGTTCATATGCTAAACTCCGAAACGTTGTGTTAGGAATCCAGCCTTCCTACTTCAAGACCAGATGGTAATTCCCAAAGAGTCTACAAGATATCTGGGCCTAACCCTGGATCGAAAATTGACATGGATTTCTCACATCACTGAAGCAGTGTCCAGAGTTCGACAAGGAGTAGGTCAGATAAAGAGTCTGCTAATCTCACCTCATCTTCCTCTTGTCTTGAAGCGGCTACTCTATATCTCCCTTGTCAGATCTCTATGGCAGTATGGCTGCGCCTCCAGGAGTTCAACTTCTGCTAGCCAGATTCGCCACATACAAACAACATAGAAACGAGCTGCTAGGTTGCTGACAGAATGCCCATGGTTTGTCTGCAACGACTGTCTGCACGACTATCTTGATCCAATGCCAACTCTTCTTGACGCAATGCTCCGAGTAAAATACGATCAAATAAATATGATCAACCATACGGATTAAGGACCATCCAAGCTCATTTGGTGAGAGGAATTCTTGAAGACCCTCGCGCAGAACGAAGTTCACTACGTCTGAAGAAAAGTGGCACTCGGACCTCCTTCGATAAAGAGATGCCCATGTTTTCTACCCTTATTTCGAGTTGTGTACCTACATTGAGTACCCTGTTTATATATATTGTTATAGATAAATACCAATAAACTCCTATTACCCAAACAACAACAAACAACAAACTCATGTTCTTCAAAACCTCTTCGCTTCCGAGTTTTGTGACTGTATGTCCGCAAATCAGTATAACAAGCTCAATTTCTGCAAATCCCATGAGATTTTGATAACATTTTCAGGAAAATTCCACTTTGCTCATCTGCTATTGTATAACCCATTAAGCGCCATTTTGCCACGGCCTAGCCCGATCTCGCCCGAATGTAGAGGGAACTCAAAATGGCTATATGACTACCAGGTATGATTTTCATCACGATCGTATCGTTAGTAACTGCTATTTATACTTGAACCTCATTCCTACTAACAAGAATGATTTTTATGGTTTTGGTTTGAATTAAATGTGATTTTTAGGGATACAACGGTCAAGGTTACAGATGGTTCTCAATGAATTTCATCGCTCTGGACTGTCTAGTAGCTTTGCACGTGATAAAAAATAACGTCTAAGTGATTTCTGAACATCTACAAGCGTGAACAGCCTTTAAACATAATTTTCACCGATTTTCCTTCGTTTTGAAGGGTTGTTGAGGATGGAGGGTTTGAAGATCCTGAATTCGGTTTCAAGCCATTTTTCAGTTTAAAAACAAACTTTTATAGTCTTTTATGCTAACTTGACGCCTTCACTTTCACAACTGAGTGTGTGAATGTGTCTACCCATATCTTTAGCCGATTATTATGGAGGGTAATACTCGTATTTATCCTAAAGTAACATCAATTGAAGAATCCATGAACATGAAGGGTATTCACATGAAGCTTATCTATTTCGGCTGAATATTGTTTCGTTTTCTCTTTTTTTCCCAATTTATAGGATTTTTATGTATTTATTCTTTAAATATATAATTCGTTTTGATTCCTAAACTTTCCGTACTTCGAAAAAATGTAAACGGAAAGGTAGGAAGAATTAAGCGATGGTACAAATTCACCCAAGTTCAGGAATCTAGGGTGTTTCTTGTGGGACTTACGCGATCCTATAAGGTTCATACATGATCTTGGTGTTTATTAATCAAGGTACTTGTTTTTATTGTAATTATATGTAGCTGAGTTAGGAATGTTTATGTTCAGGTAGGTATGCATGGTTATGTTTTTATGGTTCATGAAATGTTTACTTATTATTCACGGCTCGAAAGAGGATTCCATCTCCTTTATTAAGGTGAACTCAGGATTCTGTTTCACCATTATAAGAGTAGAGCAGGGAGTTTGAAAATATGGCTTTAGAAGAGTGCACAGGTGTAATGTCGAACTTCGAGTGATATTAACAGTACTTGGTGGCCAACTATCAATATTTTAGGATCAATAGATTCATAATTGAATGAAAAAATTTCAGGGCCAATAGTATAATACATATTACAAAGGTTTGGGACGTCGTGGCATTTTGAAATGCGAGAACCAAAAATGTCAATGATTCATGAGAAGGTGTTCAGATTTTCGATTGGTGCTTTCCACTTTGGTGGGCATGCAGAAGCGTGTGTGTACTAAACGGATCATGTGAAGAATATGTAACAAATGCACTCATTCCGACTGCCGAATAAAAGAAAAGAAAGTTGCAACGCATGTAACCTGACGAATTCCGCAATGATAAGAGGGGTCGAAAAAGTAAAAGAGTGGGTCGATAAATAAATCACGAGATTTCCATGACCTGCGACACACACGTAGCATCAGAACCCCACTCACCCCCGTCCAACCACCCTATCACAAAAGGAATTATTTTTTTCATAAGTTAACGATGTGAACACACGCGACAATAATCTTGAGGGGTGAATTTTTACCATTGGGAATGAGGGCGCGACGGAACATTCCGTGAAAGCTTGGCAAATTTATAAATAGAACGCGGGGCTTTCATTTCTTGATATAAAAAGCACTATAGTTTATGACGGTAATAATATGTGTGATTACCTCACATATGCGGGTCACTGGGAGTGCATTAGTGGACGGCACATATTCTAGGCTTACCTGGAAAAAAAGAAATGAAGTCGTTTAGTATAATGTTGACGTTTATTTGAACATGCAGATTGTAATGGAATCATATAGGTACTGGGACGGTTCGGAGGGGGAGTCACCAAATGAACTCAATTTCGTGAGTTAAAGAGCAAAACTTGGTTATAACGAAGTCGGGGGGATATGCAAGTTTTACCATTTAATTCAGCACTAAACGAACAGGTAGATGGAGAATAAAACCCTAACAACCAAAAGAAAAATATGAAAGTTTGCCAATTTGACAAACATCACTTTACGAGTTGAGTTTTCACCCATCGTGACCCCAAAAATATTTTTTGGGACGCACTAGGAGGCTGGGGAAATTTAACGCTCTTTCCGACCGTCCCTCATTTTTCATTTTACAGTGCGTTTTGAAGGATTTTTAGCCGTTTTATTGTGATAGAGTCAGAAACATGAAAAAAAATCTCAAAATTGAAACAACTCGGAAACAAAGCCTCTAAAAAAAAAAAGTCGGCGCACTTTTTGTTGCAAATTAGTAGTAGCCCTGTATAAATGATTTACTATATCTAACTATTGCAAACTTCCACCTCTTGGAACCACAACCAGGCAATAATGTCATCTCATACAACAATATCCCCTTCCATAGTCAATTTTATTAATAGGGATATGTTTGTGTTCATCAGTTTATTTAACAAGTTACGGTTCTACATTTTTTGTCTCTCGTACCTACCGCTTTGGGTAACGGTAAGAATAGTGATCAGTACACTGTTTCGACGAAGAACGAAACAAATAATGGTTTATTAACTGATCGCAACTAGTGTTTTCGATTGAAGTGAATTATTCACTGCTTTACTTTTACTAGTAATGGTTAAAAAATGTTTAACGAGATAATATTTTATATGTACTTTCATCTTTAATCAAAAATGTACTTTGTTAATTTAATTTTGTTGTGACTGTTTATTAAATGTTCTTGTTTCTAAATAGAGCAAATAGAAAAAATTGAGTGTATATTATTTAATTCTGTGTTTACAATATAAATATGGAAATTATAAATAATGTTATATCGAGAGGACTTGAGTTATTATGTACAATTGATTTATAACTCCAGCGTTTCATGTTTTATTCCCTACATTTATCGATAAAAAAATTCCATAATTTTGCCAAAAAAATTATTATAATTTTACATTCAGCCAATTTTATTTATTTGTTTTTAGTTTTATATTTTATTTTATTTTTTATCATTTATGTTGTTCAAGTGAAGGTATATGGATTTTTGGTTGCCAAGCTAGTAGTTTTGCAAATGAAACTTAAGTTTTGTCTTGCTGTTGTATCTTTAGATTCATAGGTACACGTTCATAATATAAACGTGTATGTACCTAAACACACAACAACAAGACAAAATTAATTAAATCATATATGAATTATAATGCCTATAGATATACTCTAGGCGAACCTATGAACCACTGTGCAATAATTTTCATTAATCTCTCCAATGTTATTTGATCAGAATTGGAAAAGTTCCAGTCATGCAGCATGGTGATATGAGCGAATTTTCGTAAATTATCGTATTTAATAATGTTATTTATTCTATTTTTTATTATTTATTTTTTTAATTTTAAGCCGCACCTCAACCAGAAGGGTCATTAGCTGCATTGAACAAGGCGTCCAAAGGAACACTGCAAGCAGCACGATGGGGAGCCATAATGTCATCCCTGACCAAAAAGGAGCGCCAACATGAACTCCACTGGCACATCGGAGGGAGGGGGGGGGGGGGAGGGGTACAGTGATAACCACTGTTAACCCCCTCAAGTGGATAAAAAAAATCCCAAAAAAACAAAATAATACAACTAAGACTACATGTAAAATAGGCTACTTACTATATACATACATGCTTACATACAATCAGCAAAGGGAACTAAAACTATGACGAGATATGTATAAATATATCACAGATCAGATATCATAGTTTGTGTATAGCTCAGCGGCTCTCAGGTACTACAACAGGGATTGGACCTTGTCTGGTCCGGATAATAAATCAACCCATTGAGGGGGTTGATGGTGGACTCGGAGGTCCACCTGGGCTGGGCAGTCCTCCAGAAAGTAGCGGATGGCCAGATAACCCCCACACCTCTCATAGTATATCTCGAGCTTCTGCACTAAGCAGGTGTCTGTGAGTAAGGCGGGTATGGCCAGTGGCAACCCGGTTGACCACCATTCGCTCCCTTCTTGGAAGTAGGGTTATGGAAGGGCCTACCGGGTTTAAGTCTTGAAGGACACCACGTAGACCAGTGACCTCTTCCTGCCATTGCTCATGCCAGACGTGATTGGCTTTATGTAGCATGTAGGAGGTTTGATCCTCGATGGAGTTATCACCAATGACTCTTCTTGCTAGGGCATCTGCACACTCATTGCCATGAATACCCACATGGCTCGGCACCCACATAAAACTCATGGCTGAGCCAAATGTGTTGGCTTGGTGTAGCGATACACGCTTTGAATTAGGGGATCATCAGAATATGAGTCCCTAATCGCCTCGATGGTACTCAGTGAATCGCTACAGATCAAATAATTCCCAACTCCCAATAATTGGCAGTGTGGAACAGCTAGTGTCACTGCCCACAGCTCTGGTGTGAACACATGACCCAACTGGTGTTAGGCGTCTAGTGAGTTGGAAGTTGAGGCTCCATTGAGCAAGGCCAACACAATCAGGTGTTTCTACAATGTAATTGTTGTGAAATCTAAGCACAGGAGCTTTAATTAAGAACGAGATTCGTATTTCAATCCTAAGGAGAGTTATCGTCTGGGATACTGGAATAACATATATATACATATACATATGAAAAAGCACAGACTTCAGAGATCGTTCCAGAATGCTTCAAAATGGATTTCAATGAAGGAATTTTTCAAAAATTTAGATTTTTAAATTTTCTGAGTCATTACAATAGAGTCTTTTTATTGAATTCGCCTAAAAAAAATCGCTAAAAAAAAGTTAAAAAACCAACACCAAGTTAAATAGGGGCTCCAATGTGTCACACACCTCTAAGAAAATTACTGTCTATGACTTGAAAGATGAACATGAAGATAAAATATTAATTGTATATCAAAATTATAATTCCAAGTTGGAAACACAGGCAACAGAGATGGAAAAGTAAGAGTAAACCTGCAATGAAGAAGGGCTACACTTTCAAGAATCATTTGAAATTATGAGAAGCTCTTGCAATAATTAAACATTAAAAGTGCCGGAGGGTGCAAAAGATGACATTCTGGAAGCCCCACGATCCGTCATAATTACTCTGGAGTGTATAAAGTAGGCGCCTCCCCCCCTTTACCCGGTGGAAAAACATCAACAACTGGTGAAGAGAAAATGCTTCGGAACGCCGGGAAGTGAAAAGCTAATTTATTTATGATATTAAAATTATCGGCGGAATGAGGGCTTTCTTCGGAGAAAAGGATGAATGTGGAGGGCTTTTTTTTCGGCTAAGGCGCTGCGGTTTCCCAACAAGATACCAGCTAAGGGGTTAAGGTTATGGGTGGAAAGCGGTGAAGAGGGGGTGTGGAAGCATCGAAAAAAGAAAGACTGGGAGGAAAACACTCATTAAAAAAGCCCGGCCGCACAAAGTAAGAAGATGCCTCTATTTCTTTTGAGTCAAGAGCGTTTTTAACGCCGAAACCCCTTCCCTCATCATCCTTCAGCCTTTTACCACCTCTGCTTCGCCCCCTCCGTCCCAACCCATCACCAAAGAGATGAAAAGCTTCGTATCTTAACCGCTTTACTGCTTTATCAGTCTTCTTCTCGAGACCATCGTTTTTTTTCTCTCTCTTCCTTTATTTTTATTCTTTTTTTTTTCTTCTTCTTCCGAAGACGTCGTTTCTCTGAAAAGATCCCACCGGAAGGGTGATGTGCAGCGGTGCGAGCTATCAGCCAACTTGAAGAAAAAGCGACCGATGATTATTCCGAACGGCCAAAGCGTTCCTTCTCTCATTTTTGCCGTTATATTAACCCGACCTTTGACTCAAAGCATTGAGGAGAACGGGGAGGGCAGAAACCCTTCCAGTCCGCAAGATAAATGAACGCGAACTGAAGGAGGAGACATCCAAATGATACCGTACCTATTTATTTTTTGCCAGTGTTTCTAGATATCTCCTCATCCCAGCTTCATCTGAAGGCAATTCCGTTTGCAGTGTCCTCTCGAATTTTTGTGTATACCCTAGGCCCTGCAGAAACCCGTTCACAGGTGAAGTACCGATTTGAGTTGAAGAGGCAAGTTATAAAATTCATAAGCTGATGAATAGAGCTGGGATCGATATGCTCGATAAAATCTCCAGATATGCTCGAAAACCATATGTTTTATGCTCGATAGATATGTTCGAAAAACCCATTATATGCTCGATAGATATGCTCCAAAAACCCATTAAATGCGGTTAAATATGCAGAATATGCTCAAAAAACACCGTTAAAAACTATAGAAAGGAAAGTGAAACGAAAAAACCAATACCTTATCTTTATATTCGAGCTTTATTTTATGGCCAATGGGGTTGTCAGGGTGAGACGGATATCAGCAGAAAAATTCTTCTCTGAGTTTCTTTATGGCAAGCTTTCCACATCAAAATGTCATCTTCAGGCCCCTTCGTTTCTATCTAGTATCCTCTATCGCTCATCCGCCTCTGTTCCACGGTCAGGTGCATCAGTCTCCGGGGGGGATTGCAATTTAACTTTCTATTTTTACATCTCTTCTCCATAAAGTAGTAAATTTCATGAATCCGCACAACAAAAATTAAACTTCTTCATCGCTGACAAGTCAGAGCTATAACCGCAGCAGAAAATCCATCATATTTCGACTCAAGTTTCAACATCACACAAGACAACCCAAGAAGTTAATCTCGGACCGGCAACAATTCCTAATGGAAATTAAAGAAATTAAAGATCCCCCCCGGGGACTGATGCACCTGACCGTGGAACAGAGGCGGATGAGCGATACTAGACAGAAACGAAGGGGCCTGAAGATGACATTTTGATGTGGAAAGCTTGCAATAAAGAAACTCAGAAAAGAATTTTTCTGTTTATATCCGTCTCACCCTGACAACCCCATTGGCCATAAAAGCCTGACGGATGGATCATGAATCAATCAATTAGCTTTATTTTATAATTGCATGTGATACATTGTGATACATTCGCACACAATTTTCAAGCATTATATATCAGAAGTTTTCTTATAAAAGATACAGTTTAAATTGTTAATTTACAAAATCATCACAAAATCTGTATTTTAAATTACAGAATACAGAATTTAAAATACAGAATTTTTTCTACGTTTTCAGTTGTAAATGATTTTCTTAAATCAGTCAATAAACGTTCAAATGACGAGAAGGATATTTCGACGTCAACTGACACGAGAGGTAAATACTTCAATGATGCTGCTTCTTGAGCAGAGTAGTTCAGGAATTCCTCTGAAGTTGCATCCTCTCCAAGTCCAACGCTGCACTCCAACCGGGACTTTGAGCCAGCACGAATTCCAACTTTTGTTTAAAGGTTTTCTCAGTCTCTCCAGGCCACGAGTCGGCTTTTTTGATGAATCCTTGTATTGCAGCGACCACTTCAACCAACTCCATCCCTCGCAATTTCAACTGTGACGAGTCGCATTCGAATCCGGCAGAAGCTGAGGGTGTGAGAATGACCTCACTAAAGGTTAACAACCTGCGGTTCTATTATTCTCACCAGATACAATTTTAATAATTATTATTACTTTTTTCGAACCTTTTGGACGGCCAGGGCCCAAATTCGGGAGGGGAATTCGAAGAAAAACAAGCTATCTAGACAAAAACCACAAGAATATGCATTTATATGCTTCTATTCTAAAAACCGCGGTTTTATGCATTTATATAATCGATGAATTTAAATTATGTTGGTCCCAGACAGGTGAAAATATCACCAAAAGGCTTCTTTCAGTGTTTACTGTTCAGGAAAAAAATTTGCAAATATGATCGAATCCCAGCCCTACTGATAAAATAGCCTCCTTCGCATTTTACGGAGTTGGCAAATAAGACTGCGACTTGATTACTCTACGGTACTTAATGTTTTTAGGATCTGCCAAGACGTTGGAGCCTCATACTCCACCATCACTCACGAGAGGCACAGGTAAGCAGAATTTGTGTGTGGATTAAAAAGTCCAGCAATGTTTGGCAACAATCCACCCATTGAATATGAATATGAATGATATTCTAGGTATTCAGTTTCCTGATAACATTCGGCCACAGTTCCTGAATTTCTTCTCATCTCAGCTTAACGTGGGGAGAACTGTGTTTACAGTTCCAATTTTAGTTTTTACTACATCATGCAACAATTTAGGAATATTATAGGAGTTTACGTCTCGCGCACGAGTTAAGTACGGGATTAAGTAGAAGAGGCAAGTCAAAAAAGTCATAAGCTGATGAGAGAATGTTCGATGATGAAGAGCTAGTAAAAAAATGAAATGTTCCTGAAATTTGCTCGAAGTTTGATCTATATCACTGCTACACATGAAAGGCTGACTTTAACTGTTCTCTTCACTTGTAATTTTACAAGTGAAGCAATATTTGCTGTAAGAATCTACGCCTGATGTGGAGACAAGAAGATATATGAGCACCAGCCATTATAAACCACAGAACTGGAGGAGAGGAAATTCAAATGACATCGTGATAGGATGATCATCAAATGAATTTCATTATGGTGATCATGTTTTACCACAACCCTTGGATATGTTTTGATACCAGCTTTATTTTATGTGAACTCCGTTCGCAGTTTCAGTAAACGCCTACAAACTTTCAACTGCAAACTTTCACCTGTAATAGTATGTTTAGGTATCAAAGCCCCTTTCTCTCGAGTAAAGTAGAAGAAGCAAGTTAAATAATGGAGAACACACCAAATGACTCATGTGAACAATTTTGACGAAGTCATGTTGCGCATAAGTCCCAAATGTCAAGCAAGTAAACTAGTCCTTCAGGGTGGATAAGTAAAATAAAATACCTCGAAGTTCGTCTCCGATTATTTGGCATGAAATTGGTTCCAATGATCCCATTACTTGGTTCCATTGGCCATTGGTTCAAGTGAAAAGGTTCAGGTGATATAAGCCAAAAATATGGTTAAAGGCGCACTTCTTGTTGGCAAGCCCAATGACTGAGTTCTAGACTCCAACGACCCCTGTTTGCAGCAGTGTGGGGCTGTGAAATAGGATATTTATATGTTGTTTGAGCTATCTTATGGTGAAACGAATCCCTATCCTCTTCAGAGCATGTTCGATAATTCTGATGTCATAAGGGACACTTAGCACGATCGGGGCTTACTTAAGCTAAACAATTAAAAATTAAGCTGAAGAAAAAGCCCTAAGTGTACTTAATCAATCATTACATGCATCCAGCTGCACGGAAAATCAAGAGAGCCTTTTGTGCCGCTTCAATGAAAAAAGGCCAGGACCACTTTGGTACCCCCCCAAAAATGGCAAAATTCGTGACCCATTATCTCAGCACTCGTTGGGCCGATTTCGATGATTTTTTATTTTAACTGATAGTTCTTGTAAAGATCTGAAGATCTGCGGAATCAGATTGAAAAAATATTAATTTGCCGCATTATAATATCGAAGCAAATTTCGAAAATATTGGTGGTATTAAAGGTAACTTCGATTATCTGTCCCGTAATTACAATAACTTATTTTGATAAACTATTCCCGCAGATTTATGCAGTAGGTTTAGAGATAAAGAAAGAAAAATGAATTCGGTTCAGTAGATCCCAAGATAGAGGGTCCGATGCGCAAAAATATGCTACTTTTCAGGAGAGCCATAAAACGAAAAAGTAACGATGTTCGCGCTTCTGCGACGTTTTGGTGAACTAATATGACTTGAATATGTGTGAATGAGTTAGTAACCTCAATGACTTCACTTCACTCAGTCAGAGCATAATACCAACAAACCAACCAACCAGAATGATAAGATGATAACAATGATAAAATGTTCTGTTATTCTATGTTGTTTACGTTTCCACACGTCCGTGCATCTTTCCGTGTTCGGTTTGTCCGCAATGCGTTTAGTCCGTATAGTTTTAGTGCTATACGCAATGACGAAAAGTAAAAGAATATTCAAGAAGGTCAACCACATCGCGAATTTCTCCAAGAAGTTGCGTGAAGATGATTATGCGTCCGAAATTTGCCACTTACCTACCTACCATCCAGCTCGAGTCTCACCCAAAGACTTACAACTACTGGACTGCTCGCGCCCATGAGTTGCGGTGACCGAGTTTCGGTCCGGCTGCGTTCAACGTCGCGTCTCAAATGGTGGGCTAGCGCGGCAGCACTTAGCATGGGCGAGATAGGGAAAAACGCGACGCCCGGTCACTCGAACTAGATTTGCAGCAAGGGAAAATTTTTTTTTACTGAATGGCCTTCTGATCCATATTTCTGAATAGATTCTCGAACTTTTGATACTAAAATTAACTACTTTTAACCAGGGGGTTTGCTGTAAAAAGAATAGTTAGTTGAGAGTTTCGTTAAAAAAACCTCATCGCTCGCTATATTTCTTAGATTTCTAGACATGAACATTTATTTTCGACCCAGTAGGCTTTTTGTTGGTGTACAACAGTAATGTTTAGATATTTTCAGACTAAAAAGAATTATTTATGAGCGGTATTTTTGTCTTAAATTAAAGTAAAAAATTTGAATCTTAGAACTTAAACATTGACGTTCGCTTAAAAATGTTGGATTTCTAGGCAAGAATGTTAACTAATGGGCCAACATCATACAATTATCTTGATACATTAATACCGCACAAGAAAAATACATAATCAAGTCGGAAATTCAATTTAAATTAACATGGGTCTTGCATTCTACAATACCGTTTAGTTACTGTTAATTATACCAATAAATGTTTTCGCCAAATGAAATGATTTATCCATAGAAAATAAAAATAAACCGTTTCAGAGGTAATAAAACGAAAACCAATTTCTGCAATCGAATAAGAGTATCTAAATATACAACAAGTTGTGAAACTTTTTGTATTTTCTCTTAGAACTAGATTGACGTTGTAACACAGCATCATTGGGTCGAACGGCAGCGCGGCGCGCGACTTGGTTTTGGCGCGGCGAACATTGTCCAGCTTCTTTCGAGACGGATTATGGGAAAACCAAACACTTTATAAAATAATTTTTGGAATAAAAGTTGTAGATCAAATAATTAGCTACAACTTTCTCGCTGGAAGTTTGTTTCTGTCCTAAAAATAAAAAAAGTTTACGCTTAGTAACTTTTTCATGTCCCGCTTTAACAACACTTATATGTTTTACATTATTAAAAATTCATATGCGTGATAAAATAAAAAGTATTTATACTGTCAGATTCCGTAGTTCATGCAGATGAATAATATATAAATTTTAGTAAGATTCAACCACGGTAGTGAGGTCCAGGAGTGTGTAAACGACAGCGCGTTCAACGCCAGAAACCGCCCGGCGGTCTCAGTAGCCCACCATTTGAACCCACACTGGTCCCGTTCGGACCGTTTTTCGCTCACCTGGCGATCACTCCAGTAGTTTTACCTCGCTGGTCTCACCCGGCTCTCATGCTTTAGCTCCCTATGATACTTCCGTTCCTGGAACTTCTTTCTCTGTAACCCCTCTTTTTCCTAGTACATCACCCGGCGACTCAAGCTGGTTACCTTCCTCCAAGAAGAAATTAGGATTTGGACTAGGATTAGTAAGTACCAGTATTTTGGATATTATCGACTTTCCTTAGCTGCTTGAATTTGAAGTATCAGGGGCAGCAGACTACGAGGCGGGCAACTTCTAAGTTAATTTGTGAGACATTTGAATTTTGTAAATATTATATGCAATATATTATCTTGTTCAGGAATGAATCTAGTTTTATTTAAGACAAAAAAGAAAAAAGGTTGAAAAATTTTTGTTGGGGTACCAAGTGCCCTTAATCTGGAAGCAGTATTTGTTTCTTCGTAACCGTGTAATAACACTGAAGGAGTTGTCTCTTCTGGAAGCAGTATTTTGACTCACGATAATTACACAGCAGACTAACCCGAGAGCAAAAGGGGGGAGCATTGTAAGAAAACGAGCCGTATGAGCTTTACTGGAGGATGATAGAGTGAATTTAGAGCTATTGTTTTCCTGTTTCAAAGGAGGGTTTCCAAGGGTTTTCCTTTAACACCCAGGAAAACGGAGTCGCGAGCCCCCGTTCTGCGGATGATGTAGTGCCCGAACGGCGAAGGGTTTGGCGGCATTCGTCAGGAAAGACGAAGCTCTTCTGAGCAGGGGGGTTCCCATTGTCATACGAAACTCCTGACTATGAAGGTCATAAATCTGCAAGGAACTTGGTGCAACATCCCCACCCTTGTAGTCGCGGTAAAGGGAAAAGGGAGGTCCTGTTGTAATTATAATGGTGTTGTAGAACTAGCCTACTACGCTTCACAAACTCCTCCTTTCACGGTTGCCTTGATCTTCCCGTACTTTACGTCGCAAATTAGCTTCCTTCTGGGAAGCTCCTTGGAATGAATTTCCCAATAAGTAAAATTACCTTAAGCATGCAGTCTTCATCAAGGTGAATGAATGAATGAATGAATAGTGAACAAAACAAAAAAGTCCAATCATGCAGCATGACCTCATGAGCGAATTTTTTAAGAAATCCTACATTTTAGTCGCTATTGATCGTGTAGAGAAATTTTAGTTTATGATTTTGATAGACAAACATGGAATCAAATTATTAAAAATAATTAGGAGGTAGTCATACTTTATTATTATTGAACTAATCTTGTGGATTTAAAGACAAATGTAGGTAAATATTCATAGATTTCGATGTCCAATGTGGTCAGTATTGAAGGCAGTTGAAATCTTAAGAGTATCCTATCATAACATCATCAAATCTTGACATAAAATAAAATAACATACCGACGTCATATGAAAGAAACGTATTTCCACAGCCAATCGATGATGAGGCTTTATATTACGAGTGATATAAAGACAGATGCATTCGAATCCTAGTATCCTACAGCTAGAAATTGACAGACAAACTGTAGTCTCTGTGCATCTATTCACAGAGTAAACTCATCAGTTGTGATTACATTTTTTTTTTTTTTTTTTTTTTTAACAAGCACCTACTACCTACGTTTTAAACAGCATGGTTCTAGGATTGGTTATACAGGGATACTTCCATATGAGTAGTTCAATCTGAATTTGGACAATGTTTCATGCAAATATTACCGATTTTTACAACTAGCGAACGGCATTCTTTGACTGATTTTTCAACTTTGAAATTTTTGAAAACTTGATACATATTCTTATAGGAAATTTTACGCTGATTCCGAATATACCACATGTTAGTATGCTGAAAAAATTATTTCGCACAACAAATCGCAAAAAAACTGGCTATTTTGAAATTGTTGACTACATTTTTGAAAATTTCAACCCGAAGATGTAATCCGATCATGCTGGCCAACGAACTTGAACTTTCGTTTTGTGTCCTTAACATTTTAAAATTTGTTTGAAGTTTCTAGCACAATTCTACGGACAGTTATCGTCTGGAATGACACATACATACATACATACATATATACATACATACATATATACATTAAAAAATGCGTTAAACTTCAGGATATGATTCAGAATAGCCTGAAACGGATTTCTGCATAAAATTTTTTCAAAAATTCACATTCTACAAATTTTGAGGCGAGAGCAATAGCTTCATTTTCTAAGAAAATTCGCTAAAAGTAAATAAATAGTACAATAAAAATATAGTTCAAATACAAATTATTAGAGGTTGATGACTTCAATGGAATATACCCCTAAGCCATAGGGCAGGCCCTGTGCGGCTAGGGGGAGTTACTTATGAATAACATTGCAGTTATATTCTTCTTTTACAAGGTAACACACGGAGAACTAACTCAGCAGGGACTATTAAATTTACCTATTTAGAAAATCAGAAAAAAAACATACCTACTTATAAACTCGTAAACGAGTTCCACTATCTGCTTTACAAGCAGATACCATGTTACATGGATATGTCTTTGATTGGGGATTTCATAACGGTTGTCCTCGAGAGTTGTAAACGAATCCTTTAACTTTGGACTGTGGGCGACGAAATGTAGGATAAAGAATTTATTCTATTATTCTTGGAGACACAATAAGCATACCTTTACATACTATTAAAGTTATTTCTTCAATACAGGCGCTATCATTTTTATGTTCATGATAGCCTGATTTTTCATTAATAAATGAAATTATATCATTTATTGTTTTATTAGCGAATTTTTGAAGAAAATTAAGCTATTGCTCTCGCCTCAAAATTTGTAGAATGTGAATTTTTGAAAAAATTTTATACAGAAATCCGTTTCAGGCTATTCTGAATCATATTCTGAAGTTTAACGCATTTTTTTATGTATGTATATATGTATGTATATATGTATGTATGTGTCATTCCAGACGATAACTGTCCGTAGAATTGTGCTAGAAACTTCAAACAAATTTTAAAATGTTAAGGACACAAAACGAAAGTTCAAGTTCGTTGGCCAGCATGATCGGATTACATCTTCGGGTTGAAATTTTCAAAAATGTAGCCAAAATTTTCAAAATAGCCTGTTTTTTGCGATTTGTTGTGCGAAATAATTTTTTCAGCATACTAACATGTGGTATATTCGGAATCAGCGTAAAATTACCTATAAGAATATGTATCAAGTTTTCAAAAATTTCAAAGTTTAAAAATCAGTCAAAAATCGAAATAATGCCGTTCGCTAGTTGTAAAAATCGGTAATATTTGCATGAAACATTGTCCAAATTCAGATTGAACTACTCTTATGGAAGTATCCCTGTATAACCAATCCTAGAACCATGCTGTTTAAAACGTAGGTAGTAGGTACTTAAAAAAAAAAATGTAATCACAACTGATGAGTTTACTCTGTGCATTTGGTAATAATTTGATTCCATGTTTGTCTATCAAAATCATAAACTAAAATTTCTCAACACGATCAATAGCGACTGAAATGTCGACGATTTCTTCAAAAATTCGCTCATGGGGTCATGCTGCATGACTGGACTTTTTTGATAACGTTTCGTTCTCTTACTGAGGACATCTTCAGATCTTGCTTTCTTGACATTGAGTTGACTTGGTGAGCTACTGTTTCATTTGACAAATCCGTTATATTCGGATGTTTATAATTTTTTTCCTGGACACACCAAGATGTGAAGATGTCCTCAGTAAGAGGATGAAACGTTATCAAATAAAACAATAAATGAAATAAGTCCATTTATTTTCCCTGGGCCGCATCCCGACTAATTCAAACAAAACAACGGTTTACTTATAGAAATGTTGAAAATAACTGTAGAGAGAAGTCACTACAATGAGTTGTTGTTTACAGTCGACTGTTGTCAAGAGGAAGATAATGTTTCCTATGGAGTGGAGTAAATGATGCTACTGCTTTACGTTAAGAATATTGTAACCGGCTTATTAAAATTGTTAATAGTCCAATCAACTTAGCTTAGGAATGTAGCCAGGTACGTAAGGATGGGGAAATTGGTAGCTTGAGATGTGAACATTTATCACATAAATCAAGCGCTTTCCAACGAGTGGCGAACGATTTCTTTGCGATGTAAACTACGGAAGTTCCATTCCCCTAGCAACGGATTGGTTGTACGTGAACATGATTAGAAATTGTGACATATTTTTTGCGTCACGAAAATTTTGGTTGACCCCCCAGAGGAAAGACATATCCATGTCAAAAAGAAAAAAATGAAGCAAACTTTAACGCTTACAATATAGACAATACACAATTAGTTTACATAAATGCTGGAAAGAGCATCTAATGATCTATATTGAGGCATTCTGGCGCCTGTTGTTTTCATAACTTTAAACCGATATAGAATCACAACTAAGAAACTTGGAAGCAGCAGTTTCAATTAAAAATGATTCACTATTGTTGAAACAATAATGTTATTGTACCTAGTTGATTTTCTGTTCCTCAACTCATATTAGAACCAGTAATATGAAATGAAAAACTATAACGTAAATAGAATAACGCAAGGTATTAGGGCAGTCATGCCGTTACATACGCAAGAGTCGAAGTATTTAATTCATGACGATCCTCATGTAACATTGACGTCTGGGTCAAGTCAAGTGTGCTTGGCACAAATCGGATGATATGCATTTTGTGGCTTGGCATGTTTTGTACGTGAAGCATCTTTTTTGAGTACAAAGTACCTATATGTGTCAAATGCAGGGCCGTGGACAGAAAATCCGGGCCTGGGGGTAATAAAATAAAAGGCAAATGCCCCGACAAACAATGGTCAATCATACATGTATCTAGTGGAGAAAACTGGGTCTACACTCGTACAGTCAGGCATTTTATTTAGGTACGTAAACAGTTATAACAAAAAGTCAAGATCGAATCGAAACAATGAGTTTTCAGCTTTCTCCTGAATGCATCGCTTTGCGTTTCACGGTAGTGTTGATTCTTGGTGCCGAGGGTCTAGGACCTACTAGCGTACATTAATTTGTGATTTTTATGGCATTTCTACATTTTTATTTTACCCCGAAAAAAAAAAAATTAAGCATAAAAAATTCAAAATTTGTCAAGTAAAGTGCAGAACTCGTTTATAACAGAGAGTGAGAGATCTGCCAGTGTAACCTTTCAATTTTGCCGAACCTTTGATTCACAGAGGGTCATGTTTTAAGAAAATTCAGAATTTAGTTTTAGAAAGGCACGTTTTTTATTATTACATCATAATTTTCTCCTCTAATTAGCCAAGTAAAAGTAAAAAAAATAGCTGAGGTACAGGTAAAGTGTTTCCGTCACTGGCAAGTGGAATTTAAATATACTCTCGAGCTTAAATGTGGTAAATTGTTGTCAAATTTGGATACACGCAAAATTTCTTTTTCCAAGTACAATTTCATTCGAACTATTCAGACATTATTATAAAAACGCTGCAAATTATTACACAAAGGTTTATTATTTATGTATTAGACAGCCCTTCTACGTAGATCTCTGGTCCATAATTATTAAACGCCGCGTATAGTATATTTAGTATCGGAACTCGGAGCTTCGGACCTCACATATGAGTTCAATCCATTACAGCAGCGGAATCTCACAATTTTACGCTTTTTAATATAGTTGATAAACATAACAATTTATTACCAAGTCATCTTTCCAACACATAAAAGTATATGTATACTTATATATGTATACACATAATACCTATACTGTATATTGATATAATTTAATTGGTCAAATTTCAAAAATGTGCTGACAAAATCACTGAAAATGGCTAAGAATCGTTAAATTGATATTTTTTTGCATAAGATTGGTCAAATAAAGTTTATCAACTATGAAATAGAACATTCAAAAATTTATGTACGAAATTACGCTAAAAACTTGAACTTCATTAAATTTTGTTTTAAAAATTCTATAAAATTGCAAAAAATAGCCTAAAATCCAAAATCTCTTTTTGAATAGAAGAGTATCATTTAGAATACTTTTTCTTCCATAAAATTCATAGCTGACATTTTCTTTTCACTCATAAATCTCCAATTTCTATACAACTTGAAATATACAAAAAATACACTTTTTCACCTATTTTTGGCTCATAGCACCCATGGGTGTGGAGCGATCGAGCTGGCGAGATGTTAGGACCAACTAGACCCCATGTGGAGTCTATGTGCGAAAGAACAGATTTTTTAAGTCAATTCTAAGGCCTTTTATGGCCCGGACGGCGGACGGCGAACGGCGGACGGACATTTCAAATTTGGATTCCACGCACCTTGAAACGTAAAGTGACAAAGTTTGAGGGGTGGTTATACAAATTTTTTGCTATTCGATCACATAGGCTTATTATTGGAAATAATAAACCAAAAATACCTTGTCCTGAAAATAAATTTATTGCAGAGTTCATATACAGGTAAATGAATTCACCATTCCCTCAAGTTGAACGACCACAATCAAACCAATGAATAGTTTTGGTTTATTATTTCCAATAATAAGCCTATGTGATCGTGTAGCAAAAATTTTTTATAACCCCCCCCCCCCCCCCCCCCCCCCCCCCCCCCCCCCTCAAACTTTGTCACTTTACGTTTCAAGGTGCGTAGGATCCAAATTTGAAATGTCCGTCCGCCGTTCGCCGTCCGGGCCATAAAAGGCCTAAGAATTGACTTAAAAAACCTGTTCTTTCGCACACAGACTCCATTCGGGGTCTAGTTGGTCCTAACGTTTAACCATCCCGATCGCTTTACTCGCATAGATGCTATGGGCCAAAAACGGGCGAAAAAGTGTATTTTTCGACGCGCGCACGCCTGGCACGCTTGGCAGGGGGTCACGGTGGGTGGAGAGGGGGGGGAGGTGAGCCGGGGGGGTGGGGGGGTGGAGTGAGAGGAGGCGCCGGCGCCGCGGCACCTTGTGGTGGGTACGGCGCCGGCGTTCCTTCCAGGCATGAATATGTTTTTTTCAAGGTCATATTTGTGTGTTAATACCAAAGCTTTTCCTACGCATATTAAATTTTAATAACATATCCTCTCGACTTTTCGTACGTACTTAGATAATGATATTATTAAGGCAATAACTATTTGAATAGATAGGAGCTCAAATCGAGAAATATAAACACGTTTATATAATTATAGAAGTATAGGTTGTGGCAACTCGAAGTAGGACACGCCGAGGAGTCTGGACGGGCCTTATGACGTACGCTAGCCAACTAAAACTACGATCATACTCAATTGAAAAAATAATAAACCTTTGTGAAATAATTTGCAGCGTTTTTCATTTATGTGCCATAGTAAACACATAAAATGTCAAAAAAAAAAAAAAAAAATCCCTCGAAATGTATGCATTGACCACCAGCCTGAGGGTGATGTTATCAGTTTAGGATTGGGGGAGGAGGTTGAACAGATGTTTTCAGTTTAGGATTGGGTCGGTCCTCGCCTCGCGTTCATCCTTTCCATGGAGCACCCTGAGTGACAGTCAAGCCTACCTGAGTGACTGCCAGGCCTACCCACCTTCTCGGAATCCAATAGAAACAGGCGCTGCACCTCCACAACTCTGAGGACTCGAATTCGAAGAACTTGACGGACCTGCGCAGTAAGTTTTACAAGAGATACAAGGCTCCACAACCACAAGACAATATTTTTCAGTCTTCTCCGAGATCGTGGTGTGTTAGGTCGTTCTATTGCTCGGTCCTATACCTTATTCTATTGCTGGTGGGTCTCACAGTGTTTCGACTGATGTTTCACGTGGAAAAAAAGTCAAAAGTTTAAAAAAAAGTCTTCAGCATCCAGGGTGGCAGGTAAAGCTTTCAAATCTACGATATTTCCTTTGAATAACCCCCTTCTTGAACTGCTTCTACTTCTGGGCTCTGCTTCTTCTCGGACCTGAGGCTGGCCTCGCTTATCCCCAGTGATTGTCGTCTTCCTCTTGAATTGTAGATTTTTCAATGCACCAAATAGAAAACTACTGTGCGGAACCCCCAAGGACAATATTCCTCTGAAATCTAATACGTATTTAATTTTTCCCCTTGTTCTGATCATCTTGGCTTGGACTGAGATGTTTCTCCCGAAGGTTTTAACGAATGATATTCCCAAGTTTTTAATATTAACTAGTAATTACTATTTCTTCATGTCAGAAAATTAATATTGAAAACCAGTGCTATTAAGTTATCAGTTTAAAAAGTATGAATACCGGTTTGTCAAGTCTCAAAACCAAAAGCATTCTACGTAGAATTGTATGCTGAATTTGAATTTTCAACCCGTTCATTCCGCAAACCTCTGCAAATATTGCATTCTTCAATTTTCTAAAGAAATTTGCATAATTTCAAACTGTGAGTATTAATTTTAAAAGTTCCAGTCATGCAGCATGATCTTATGAGCGAGATTTCTTAAATTATAATCTTATTATATGTTAAATTGCATTGAAATTTGAGCGATTTCAGTGGAAAGAAATGGTAAAAAACTCAATTCTATGGCAAAAAACTCATACTGAATGAAATTCGGAGATTCAAAAAAGATTTTGGATTTTTAGTTTTTTTTTTTTTGCAGTTTTATAGATTTTTCGGCAAATATTAATGAAATTCTAGTACGTTTGTCGGCATAATTTTGTGCAATAAATTTTCTATGTCCTAGTTAGTTGTTGATAAATTTGCTTTGACTGAAATTCTGGGGAAAATTATAAATTTAACAATTTCTGTCCGTTTTTAGCTATTTTTAGTACATAATATGAAATTTGACCAATTTAATGTGCTCAAAAATTGTTAGCCAACGAACACATCCTTTCGTTTGGAAAGCATGTGGTAGTTTGTTCAGTCTGAACCCGTATCTATTACGTTTCATGAAAATGTTTGTATGTGTGTGTGTGTGTTTAGCCCTGCTATGTGTGTGTATGAATGTATGTATGTAACTCATGTGCACGATTGCGACCTTACGGTACGATATTAAAAAAAATCCAATTTCGGGGTAGAAAATCAGCTTAAAATGATCATTTTTAGGGGGTTACAAAAAACAGAATAGGCGAAAAAATACGTCGTTTTTAGCACTTTTTTTTCCTTTTCTCCAAAATGGTTTTTCCCGTCTTTGGGGGTAAAATTCGATGGGACACTTTCGAGCTATAGGTAGCGCTTCAAATTTTTACAGATTTCTTAAGATTTGTTCAAATTGCAACATTCAGCCGGATTTCTCTTCCATAAAACCTGCTTACAAAATTTTGAGTAGGTATCGGGGTGTTAGAAAATTTAACGCTTTTTCCAACGATGTACTCATTTTTTAATTTTCACTGTCATTTTAGGGAGTTATGGTTACTTTAGTGATATAAGGTTGAAAACACGAAAACAAATCTTGTATATTGAATTACTCGAAAACTTTTTTTTTTTTGACAAGTTTTATTGCGCCAAGTAATAACAACTTATAAGCAATATTCATGTGATAAATTATTATACTTCTTAAGATCTAATATACTTCACCTTTTTTTTTTTTTTTTTTAAATAATGCTTTATTTTTGTGAACAATAATACAAAGTACAAAAATAAAATTTCCCAAACAAAAATCCCACAAGACAAGAGTCTGTGTGTGGGCACTTCTAATTATTAGAACTACTAATGCAATGGCAGTTCACGGCATAAAGTAAAAGTAGGTACTAATCAGTAAATAAACAATTCAAAACACTAAAACTTGAACACGATTAATAAAAATACAACTTCATTCATTGGTAACAATCCAGTTCTTAATTAATTTTAATCTATTAACAATTCGAGGCTCATCAAAAATTTCATCTGTAATTTTATTTAATAATTTTGGACCAGTATGACTTATGTGATTTTGGGTGACTTGTAGCGATCTATGTGGAACATGATATCTATTTGGATGTCTCGTAGCATGACTAATGGGTTCAATACTCAGTAAGTTCAATACTCAATACTCAGTAACTTTAGACTTATAGTTCTGATAATTGAGTCACTAGTCTTGATGTTCATTTTATTTCACTTAGTTCATGCGGTTTAGTTCTTTTAAGTCTTCTAAGTAGATCCTCGGTGTCAAGGAGCTGGACGACATCCTCGTTAACTTGATCTCTGAGCCTCAAAAGGTGATTGACGGCTTGTTTGCGGATAACCTCATTGACAGATTCAACTTTCAACTCATAGTGTAATCTGTCGTTTCTGAAGTATCTGTATGCGTCAACGTAGGTAGGTAGAACATTATTCTGAAAGCGCTGAATAATGTTACGGTTACTTTGTGCAATGCACCCCCACAGTTGAGCACCAAATGTCCAGACAGGTTTGAGGACTTGCTTGTACAATATGAGCTTATTGTGGATAGGCAGTTTTGCTATACAGGGTGAGTCTCTCGCAAATGCAAAAAAAAAAAAAAAAAAAAAATGGGTAAAACTACATCAAAAATAGAGTAAAATGCCGCCAACTGCATATTTTTATCTCAATCCGTTCTCGAGATATGATTTTTTAAAGGTTATTTCAGGAAAACCGTGTATTATTCCTTTTTAACTCAACTTTCTTTACATTACTTCATTTAATTTTAAATGTTGACCACATTTTCGGAATCAGCACTAAATTTACTATAAGAATAGTGTACTTGAGTTCTTGAAAAGTACCATCCAAAGGCCCTCACATCAGCTCAAACATTGACGATTTTGAAAAAATAATATTTCTGAAAATCTTTAAAACTTTACTACTTTTTTAAAAAGAATCCTAGAAACTGGCAAATCTCATGAAAACTGCTTCGTCTAATACTCTTTCCAACGGTATAATCAAGTTTACTTTTATTTTGTTATTTAGGGGAGAAAATGATATTTTAATGTTAAAAAATGTGGGTTTTTCAATGAAATTGTTGGTTTTCTCGAAAGATGACCCTCCATGAACCTACGAGTATGGGGTCGGTTTCTATGTATTTTTTCACGCTGTATCGAGTGGTAACATTTGTAGATCTCTCCAACTCCGTTATAACCGAGTTTTACACTTAAAATCGCAAATGTTTAGTTTGTTTGTTACGATTAAATGTATGTGTGTTATGGGGTAAAACTAGTTAAAGTGTAAAACTCGATTATAACGGTTGAGAGATCTGCAAGAGTTTCCATTCGATCCAGTGAGAAAAAATACATAGAAACCGACCCCATACTCGTTGGTTCATGGAGGGTCATCTTTCGAGAAAACCAACAATTTCATTGAAAAACCCACATTTTTTAACATTAAAATACTATTTTCTCCCCTAAATAACAAAATAAAAGTGAAATTGATAATACCGTTGGAAAGCATATTAGATGAAGCAGTTTTCATGAGATTTGCCAGTTTCCAGGATTCTTTTTAAAAGAGTAGTAAAGTTTTAAAGATTTTCAGAAATATTATTTTTTCAAAATCGTCAATGTTTGAGCTGATGTGAGGGCCTTTGGATGGTACTTTTCAAAAACCCAAGTACACTATTCTTATAGTAAATTTAATGTTGATTCCGAAAATCAGGTCAAAAATTAATATTGAATGAAGTAAAGTGAAGAAAGTTGAGTTTAAAAGGAAAAAAACACGGTTTTCCTGAAAAAACCTTTAAAAAATCATATCTCGAGAACGGATTGAGATAAAAATATGCAGTTGGCGGCATTTTACTCCATTTATGATGTAGTTTTACCCAATTTTTTTTTGCATTTGCGAGAGACTCACCCTGTATATATATATATGAAAAAGCGCAAGTTTCAGGAATAGTTTTAGAATGCCTCAAAACGGATTTCAATGAAGAAATTTTACAAAATTGTTGATTTTAAAATTTTCCGAGCCATTCCAATACCTTCATTCTCTTAAAATAATTGTTAAATGACCTTGAAACATAAAAGCCGAGTGAAATCCGGTCATTTTTACCTTCCTAGTTTCTAAATATACTTGATTCAAAATTGAATAAGTACTCCGTGGGTTTTAATAGAATGTTTGAAAAATTACCATCCATCGGACCAATTATTTTTAGCTAACTTCATCAATGAAACGATTAGACCTCATAATGATTTTTTTCTCTCTCTATTTCTCTCTATTTGTCTTATTGACATGGATATGTCTTTGCTCTGGGGGGTCAATCAAAAATTTCCGTGACGCAAAATTTGTGTCACAATTTCAGTGTTTTTCACGTACAACCCAGCCGTTGCTAGGGGAATGGAACTTCCGCAAATTTCATCGCACAGAAATCGTTCGCCACTCGTTGGAAAGCGCTTGATTTATGTGAGAAATGTTCATATCTCAAACTACCAATTTCCCCCTCCTTACGTACCTGGCTACATTCCTAAACTAAGTTGATTGGACTATAAACAATTTTAATAAGCCGGTTACAATATTCATAACGTAAAGCAATAGCATCATTTACTCCACTCCATAGGAAACATTTTTGACATGGATATGTCTTTGCTCTGGGGGGTCAACCAAAAATTTCCGTGATGCAAAATTTGTGTCACAATTCCAGTGTTTTTCACGTACAACCCAGCCGTTGCTAGGGGAATGGAACTTCCGCAGTTTTCATCGCACATAAATCGTTCGCCACTCGTTGGAAAGCGCTTGATTTATGTGATAAATGTTCACATCTCAAGCTACCAATTTCCCCCTCCTTACGTACCTGGCTACATTCCTAAACTAAGTTGATTGGACTATAAAAAATTTTAATAAGCCGGTTACAATATTCTTAACGTAAAGCAATAGCACCATTTACTCCACTCCATAGGAAACATTTTCATCCTCTTGACAACAGTCGACTGTTAACAACAACTCATTGTAGTGGCTTCTCTCCACAGTTATTTTCAACATTTCTATAAGTAAACTGTTGTTTTGTTGGAATTAGTCGGGATGCGGCCATGCGGCCCAGGGATTTGTTTAAAGTTAAAGGATTTGTTTACAACTCTCGAGGACAACCGTTATGAAATCCCCAATCAAAGACATATCCATGTAACATGGTATCTGCTTGTAAAGCAGATAGTGGAACTCGTTTACGAGTTTCTCTTAGTTTTCACTATCAGATTGATTAATAGAACCGCATCATGCAATACTATCGACTTTCGTGGTTTTGGATTTTTTTCCACCAAAAACCCTAGTATCGAAACACTGTGGGTCATCCAGATGAAGAGGAATACCTGGCTGCTGGCTCTGCTACAAGATTCCAACCCATTGCAGTTTTAGCACCAATGCTGCTGGCTGTGCTACAAGATTTCTATCCACTGCAGCTTCAGCATCAATATTTTTAGTGAAACTATGTGATCTTG
The DNA here is from genome assembly GCA_030762985.1 of Adelphocoris suturalis. Lineage (NCBI taxonomy): Eukaryota > Metazoa > Arthropoda > Insecta > Hemiptera > Miridae > Adelphocoris > Adelphocoris suturalis. The sequence goes on along the minus strand of CM061050.1, from coordinate 33,899,730 downwards.
CTTCGTACTCGGTACGCGTTTACGCGAACGGATGTGTAGGTAAAAGGCAATCGTTTACGTTGTGAAAGTGAAGTGTAGCGTTTCATAGCATCACCTCGACTTCATCTGCTGCTCTCATTCAGTTAGTCAACTAACATCCATTCCCAAGGTAGGTAACTGCTTGCTGCATGACTATCACTGACTCTATATTTATTAAAATAGTCCACTCACCAAAATGAATTATAATGCATTTGATTTTACGTGGATGTGGGATAAAAGAATTTGCCACTCAATCGGTTTTTGTAGGTATAAAGATATATAAATGTTAATGAACGTGCTGGAGAGTAAAATACTGTAGCCCAGCACGTTCAGTGTCATTCAACATCCTTGATCCTTCCCAAGATACCTGCATGCTGCATGAAATCACTGATTCAATGTTTGTTGAAATAATTCACTTATTACTTTTACTGAAATATGATATTATAACCAATTGATTTTACATGGATCGGCGTTGAAAGTATTTGGTACACAATTTTATATAGCTATATACATAGATATACCTAATGATTGCTGATGACCGTAGAAAAATAGTGTGGCCCAGCACGGACTTGGTATCTTTATTAGTTAGGTACCTACTGATTAGGTACTTACCTATAATGATTCTAGAGATTGTCAAGTTATATCAAATTTCGTAGGTATGTACTTAATGGGTCCCTAAGTTCTCGACCTTTACATAAGTTCAAAACATAATCATTTTGAGGATGACAAAATTTTAAGTCGACGGTAGTGCGATGGTGAACTACTTTGTTACCATCCGCTGCACTACCACCCTCTGCGGGCTTCTCCATTTCCCCAAACTAATATCTCGTCTGTCCAACCATACCTACAGAGTAAGGGTTAAGTGAAAGTAGGGTAAACCTGTACACTTACATTCGAACGCTCATTAAAATTGACGTTATCATCCTGGAGGTGTTTTTAACCCTTCAGTACTCGCGTGGTTTCCACTCACGTTAGTACTCGCGTCGGGTCACTGGTGACCCCTAACGAAAATTATCGAAAAAATAAATTAATAAAGGAGTAAAATAATAAAGCAAGCACATTTCAAGCCACAGGAATCGATAATCTTTAATAAAAAAAATACAAAACTTCACATAAGTACTTCAATCATAATTTTTTCTTTGATCAGAAAAAGTCCCTCGATTTTGCCAGTTCTCCAAGTTTACCTATTTTCAATTTAATGCCGAGAACCACCAGAAGATTATTCGAAGACGAGTCAATTAAAATATTGAACCCCTACATCTAGTTTACAAATGAATTCCTCCAACATGAAGAATAAAATGATTTATAATAGCAAAACAAGTCCCTGAAGTAAGCCATCTTTCACGTTATTACGAATACAAAATAAATCGAACAGCCAGTTAGGAACTGCAAAGCACTTAGGTTTTGTGCAAATAATATTGTCTTGGGTTATATCTATTTCCAAACGTAATTTTTCAGTAAAGTATTAGTATAGGTATAGAGGCTCTATAGCTTACGAACTCAATTTCAGTAGATTATAGTGGTTCCGCACGAAATTATATTCTACCTGTCTTATATACATAGGCCTTGTTTCAAATTTCAGCTTCAGAGATTAAATACCATAGAAATCAGCTTTATAGCCATGCATTGTCTAGTACTTACTGCTTACAAGTACCTAGAATTCAATAGTACCTACCATGTACTAGTGCCTTCTTTTCGCATCATTCTTATTTAGCAATATTAGTATTATCGTAGAATAATAAATCAGCTTTCCTTCACACTACAGCGGCTTAGGGATCATGCGGTGTTGTGATAAAATGAGAGCATTCCAAAAAGTGGCGAACGATTCTCCTGCTATGAAAACTAAGGGAGTTACACTTCCCGAGCAACGCATTGGTTATTGGTAATAATCAATAGAAAACATGTCGGCTCGCGCTGAATTTCGCTCAATTTCAAACAAAAAACCCAGTTTGTTAAAACATGATACTTGCTAATATATTCATTCGTAGCAAATACCGGGGTAGACTTTATAAACGTGAGGAAATTGAAAGAAAGATGAATTACCTAGTTCATATGAGGTGAGGTACGGTTGTACTCGCCTCGGGTCAACACCTGGTAAAAACTACGGACGTTACCACTCGCGTCGGGTCAGATTAGTGATTGTGAGTAACGTGTGTTCAATGTTCGAAAGGTGACTAAACTCATCATTTCCATGAGCTAGGAGAATACAAAGAGGGTCGGGGGCAAAACCGATAGGAAGACGTTGAAATTAGAACTTGAAAGTTGACCGGGTCATCAGGGACCCGACGCGAGTACTGAAGGGTTAAGCATAAAAACGCACGAAAATGACTGATCTCCGGCCTGTCCTGAAGCTTTTTCACTTTGAAACGCACACAGTAAAATTACGCGATGCCTGCTTACTAGTTACAAAAAAAAAGGAACAGAAAAAACCATGGTCGGGAGGTGAAAAAATGCATTAATTTGGCGCGCACCGTGTGCGTTTCCAAGTGAAAAAGCTTCAGGATAGGCCGGAGCTTAAAATCAACCCTCAGTTATTTTCGTGAGTTTTTATGCAAAAAAACACCTCCAGGATGATGACGTCAATTTTAATGAGCGTTCGAATGTAAGTGTACAGGTTTACCCCACTATGAGATTTTTATACGCCTGTTTCCTGGCGGCCACCAGTGTGCGCCAAATTTATGCATTTTCACCTCCCGACCATGGTTTTATCTGTTCCTTTTTTGGTTTCTTATTTTCAATAATAAGCCTATGTGATCGTGTAGCAAAAAATTATTATAACCCCCCCTCAAACTTTGTCACGTTACGTTTCAAGTTGCGTAGAATCCAAATTTGAAATGTCCGCCCGCCGTTCGCCGTCCGGGCCTTGAGAGCAGGCTGTGGTCGGCCATGTTTTCTGCTCCCATAAGGAATCAACGTTATTTTCCCGACGTTATAAATCCTCGAATCATGCACCGATTTCCATGATTTTTTTTTTTTTTTTAATCTTCAAGTGAAACCAATCTTTAGCAATCCGTCGTGGCGTTTTTTGAGAAAAATGTCACTAGAAGCTGCAATTCATCAACAAAGTCACAGCTAAGAGGGTTACTCTATTCGAGTGATGTTTGCTTTATTGGATGATGATTTATCGCAAATCTGCCCTGATGGATGTCTTCCTTAATCTCACGCTTCAATTCAAGTGTTCAAACGACAAAATCGGTTGATTATTTCACGAAGTTCTGTGATCGGGAAACTGAATTTGCGATTCGATGGCTTTTCAAACTTCCGAAGCGAGGCGGGCGTCGAGGAAGTTCAGGGGTTTTACACTTCGACCACTCTTCCCGCCTGCGAACTGTGAATCGGGTCCCGTTTCTCCCAAAATCTGAGATCGGGTCACTAGGGCTTTTGACGAAACAGTTTGCGTTTCTTTGATGAAACAATGGGCCATCAATGTACCATCCCTTTGACAAAATGACATCCATTTTTTTGACGGAACCTGTCCTTACTTTTTTTTTTTTCCTAATCGAGCTACTGTGCTGAAATATATATAGATATTTTCAAGGCATCTAGACTACCATTACAAGGTTTGAATGCGCAAGGCGCCGAGTTTAGGTAATGTACCGTAGACTACGTCTAATAAACATATATGAGTTGTTTACCTACGAAAAAGGGCTATCTAATACAGAATTTGTTTCAACTGGATTTTCGGATTCTAAACATTTTGAAACCTAAAACAACGAATTTTGAGGGGTGTTTAAACAATTCGAGTTAGCAGTCGTAGGTACTTGAAAACAACTCGATGTATGTGTAATTGCCCCGTAATAGAGAATTTCTCAATGTTCCACAGATCGTCAGATTCACATTCGGGAACTTGGCAATATGTCGACACATAAACTGGTCGACACCTCCTGTCGCCATATTTCCACACCAGGTGTTGAAGAACGTCGATAACGCACATCTTTGAAACTGGTCGACGGATTTATGTCGAAAAATTTGAGATCCGTTTTTCGCTGTATTTCAACAACAGGAGTTGAACATGAGCTAAAAACACCCCTCTTGAAACTGGTCGACTGCTAAACGACGACAAAAGGGTTGTTTGGCCACTACCTGTCCTCAGCCTTGGTCCCATGGGGTCTTTCAATCCGAGGATTAAATGAAAAGTCACATTTACGTTTCTAAACTGTTATGTGATCGTGTTATGAGACCACGAAACTATACACTTCATTCTGATCTACACATCCAACTAATCTGCATTTTTACTAAGGGATTGAGTACTTGATGTTATGTATTTTTGAGATGCGAGCTTGCGAGCATCCAGACCACCAAACTATACACTTCATTCTAACCTACATGTCAGGTATACGAAGGATGTCGATGTAAATATGTCGACGTATCCCCATGGTTGACTTGGACGACCTTTTTCAACTAGGGGTGTTGAAAGTTGTCGACTAGTCGCTTTATTTTTGTGTCGCCATATTTCCAATGCCTGTGAAATCGACATTGGTCAACCCTTGGTGTTGAAAGATGTCGACACGGCTTCTTGCCCGTTTGTCGACAAGTTTATGTGTCGACATATTGCCCCCCATCCTTCACATTCTTGCGAATTTTTACTATATTTTGTTCGCAGTTTTTGGGAAATATTTTCCGGGATTCATATTTATTACATCCTGCAATCGGCATACCTAACTCGAGTTGCACTCTGGACGGATTTTTGTTTTCTTGTTGGCTTCTATGTAATAAATATTTCGTTAGTCCGAGTTGTCATTAATTAGTACGAGTTGAGCTAATCCGATGACCCAGCCCTCTGCAGGTATCCACGCGGTCAATCGCGGATTGTTGACCGTATTTGTTGAGACCAAAGCGTTTTTGACAGTTCATAGGTAGGTACAGGTACCTACTGTTTATTTGTGTGCCCGTATTCTGAACAATGGGGATTGCAACCCAAGATTGACTGATACGAGAAATCTCACTATGGTCATGAAAAATAAGCTGTTAGAAAAACTCTTAACACAAGTACCTAAGTAAACAGACCCCAAAAGGCATCTATGTAATAAACAGGTCATTAGTCCATTAGTGACGACTTGAGCTAATCCGATAAGGGTGTGCAGCACACCTGGTTCAGTTTAACAAAAATCAGTATTTGAGTGATCGGTATTTGAGCGATTTTCCACAGAAAATTCAAATAGGTACACTAATAATTGAATAAGGTTTATTTTTCTACCATACCGTGATGGGAAAGAGCATGTGAGAAAAGTTCCAGTCATGCAGCATGATCGTATGAGCGAATTTTCATAAACTATCTATCGTACTATAGTATGTTAAAGTGCATTGAAATTGGAGCAATTTTAGTTGACAGAAATGGTTAAAAACCAACTTTATGGCAAAAAACTTATTCTAAATAAAATTCCACTGATTCAAGAGGGATTTTTGATTTTTAAATTTTTTTGCAGTTATTATAGATATTTTAGCAAATTTTAATGATATTTAAGTACGTTTTTCATCATAATTTTGAGCAACATTTTTTAATGTCCTAGTTAATCGTTGAAAATTTAGTTTTGACTAAAATTCTGCAAAAAAATAGAAATTTAACGATTTTTGGCCGTTTTTAGCCATTTTTAGTGATTTTTTGGGTACATTTTTCGAAATTTGACCAATTTAATGTGCTCAAAAATCGTTGTCCAACGAACTCATCCTTTCTTTTGAAATGCTTGATTTTTTGGCGAAAGAACGAAGTTTTTATCTCAATTCTATCGAGAGTTATCGTCTGGAATGACACATACATATATATATATATACATATATATATAAATATATATATATATATATACATATAAAAAAGCGTTAAAATCCAGGAATCATTTCAGAATGCGTCAAAACAGATTTCGATGAAGAAAATTTTTGAAAATTTTTATTTTAAAATTTTTGGAGCCATTGCAATAGCTTTATTTTCTAAGAAAATTCGCTAAAAGGTAGGTATCTAATAGAAAATATCAGGAAACGCGGCGCCATTGAAAAATAATTGGAGAAAATGTTACATTAAAAAAATACAGGTCGCATTGAATACCTCCCTCCTTTTAGTTTATTATTTTCAATAATGAACATTTGTAATTGACAAAGAAAAACAATTTTTAATCCTCCCGCTCGAATGTTTTTGTTTTGCGTTTCAAGATGCGTAGTTATAAGCGCTCGAGTTATGACCATTTCTATGGCACAATGTAATAACTCGAGAATATTCTTAAATGTGAAAATAAAAGAAGTTTGAAATAGATAAATTGGTTAATAAATACAAATCAAAAGTACATTGTAATTTTAATATTGAAGGTATCGTCTGAAGGTATCGTTGAAAAGATCATTTAACTCTCTAGAACCGTTACATATATAAAATTAACATTTTTAACACAGAATGTGTTTTAGCCATGGACTAACTAGCCGAAAATGGAACGCGGGATGGTAACGAAATGTGTGACGGATGATTTTCACGTACAACCGAGTCGTTGCTAGGGAAATGGTACTTCGTCGTTTTTCATCCCACAAAATTCGTTGACCATTCGTTCGAAAGCTCTCGATTTATCCAACAATATTATGTTAACTACTGCGAAGTGCGTGTCCAACAAACTGAGTTATGAGCATGGTTATATAAATAATTGTTTACACACAGGTGATCATTCTCAATAATTGATATTGTGAACATGATTGCAACCGCTTGTTAATTTCTGATGATTTCATTGAGCTTGTGTTTCGATGATTTGATTCATAGCAGGTGATCTGAGTATTACGAAAACGGTTTGATTTGTGAAGCGGAGGTTAAATAATTTGAATAGATAATTTCTATACTTTACACTCTAGGAAGCTGTAATTTCGTTTGTAGCCTCTTTAGGACATTTACTTGACGATGCTCAGGGTCCGGATCAGATGTGTGGCTCTTGAAGCTAATTTCTATGCTTTACACTCTAGGAAGCTGTAATTTCGTATGTAGCCTCTTTAGGACATTTACTTGACGATGCTCAGGGTCCGGATCAGATGTGTGGCTCTTAAAGCTAATTTCTATGCTTTACACTCTAGGAAGCTGTAATTTCGTATGTAGCCTCTTTAGGACATTTACTTGACGATGTCCAGGGTCCGGATCAGATGAGTGGCTTTTAAAGCTAATTTCTATACTTTACACTCTAGGAAGCTGTAATTTCGTATGTAGCTACTTTAGGACATTTACTTGATAAATCGTTCTTGATTTATCACGAATTTATTTCGTATTTTTTTTCGTAGTTTCATACTATAACTATATAAATTGATGTTATAAATGAATAGTAAACAATGACGCTTGTTTGGTTGTCACTTGGTTGCGCGACAACGCAAACACATTCTGTGTTTCAATAATTTCGTCCGAAGTATGTAAATAGAGGTAACCGGGGGTCCAGGGGGCTTGCCCCCTGGCGAGGCGCGGAGCGCCGAGAAGGTTGGAAAGTGTTGCCATTTTATTCAGCGTGGATAAAACATGGAAGCCCGATGTCAAACTAATTTTTGTGTGACAAGACAAATCGGTGAAAAACGTCAATATATGCTCGGCAAGGATGTAGAATGAGGGGAGTCGGGTTCTCAGTTGGGCTCCGAGGGCGTTTGCCTCACCTAGGCCCAGTATATTTTCGGTAAGAGGCTTTGATGACCCACCCCAATCACCAGGTAGAATACCTTCAGGGTTGCTCATCACCCAGCTACCTCTACCGGATTTTCTTGTCACTCGCTCCTCTTGGCCAAACTTGGCTAGTTGAAGCTTTTCACGCCGAAGGACTTGGCGCTGTTTTGGCAGCCCGCTCTTAAAAGGCCTAAGAATTGACTTAAAACCCCGTTCTTTCGCACATAGACTCCATTTGGGGTCTAGTTGGTCCTAACGTTTAACCATCCCGATCGCTTTACTCGCATAGATGCTATTGGCCAAAACTGGGCGTAAAAGTGTCAGTGTTAGACTGACACACGCCTTGTGGGTGGGAGAGGGTGGGCGGGAGAGAGTGAGAGGGAGGGCGAGGTGGAGGGAGTGAGAGGGAGGGGAGGGGAGATGGAGGGAGAGGGAAGGGAGGGCGAGGGAGTGTGGGGGAGGCGGAGGGAGTTTGACTGTTTGACTGTTTTATTTATAAATCTGATACAATTAGGACCTTCAGGTCCTCTCTTACATCATACCAGAAAAAATTAAAATATATAAATTCAAACAAATTATCTGTCTTCTAAACATTTCTTTAGTTAATTATTATGAAAAGTGTGATAAGCAACGGTAATAATGATTAATTTTAATGATATAAGTAATTATACAGAGTAATAGTTTAATTATTCACATCTATATTATCTTGTGACATATTAAAAACAACAAAAACAAAACTAATCTTTAACTACAATTGATAATTTTTTAGCAATTTCGATTTAAAATCTTTCTTAAATGATGAAACAGATTTATTGATATCAAACATTTCAGGATTACAGTTGAAAATGCGGATCGCTTGTACTTGGAACGATTGGCCTAAGAATTGTGTCCTATGTATCGGGATTTGTATCAAATTAGAAGAATTTCTAGTAACATAATTGTGAATTTGTGACATAAATTCAAAATGTTCAATTAAATATGTTGGTCTTTTAAGTTTAAATATTTTGAAGAGTAATAAACCAATTCGATACGTTCTCCATTCCTCTATTTTTAACAATTTAGCTTCTCTATAGTATGGTGTTACATGGTCATATATTGGAAATGGATCTCAAGCAGGCATTCTGGGCTCTTTGTAGTTTCATCAACATTTCATTCGACAAATCACAATAGGCCATAGCACAGTAGTCTATTATTGGGAACAACATGGATTGCACCAGTTTAAGCCTAACTTCTTGGGGAAGGTGGAATGCCAATCGCCGAAATTGGTAAAGTCCTCTATATACTTTACTACAAACATTATCCACTTGACATCTCCAATTTAGTCCGTTATCAATACTTAACCCTAAGTTTTTAACTATCTTCTCAAAAGGTATTGGAATAGAATCAATAACAACTGGCTCGATTGATAGCAAATCAAGTTTTTTCAAAAGGACCATATTCCCTAGAATTATTACTTTACATTTCGATAGGAGTGAGAGGGAACGGAGGGGGGGGGAGAGGGAAGGCGAGAGAGAGTGAGATGAAATTAATTCCAATTAGAAGAGATTGTTTATGAGTATGAAAATACTCATAATTCTATTCTACGCTTTATGATATAAAGCTTCGCTTCCTTCGGGTGTCCCTAGACGGCCCCATTCATTTTTTTTCCCTCAACTTTACTATAAAGCGTAAAATTATGGGTTCCTGGAGCTGTAATGCAGTGAACGAGTGAACCAAATATTGGAAGCCCCGAGTTTCGATACCTACTAAATCTCTATCTATACTATTAATAAGAATGAAACTCCGTCTGTCTGTCTGTCGCTCTGTCGTGTCTATGCACGGCCAAACGGCTGAGTGGGGGGAATCTACGAGTGGGGGGATCTTCTTGGGATTTTCCGATAGGGTGTATAAGCGAATTTAAAATTTTCTAATCCCACCCGAACCATGGGCCGTAGGGCGGGAGGGGGGTCGAAGTAATAATTAATGTGCGCTTTTTGGACTTCCCCGCTTCCCCTACCCCTCTAAACGGCCGTTGACAATTCCGGAAAAATACGGGTTTCGTAGGTTTTCCTACGAGGAAGACGACGGCGCGATCGGATCGCGAAAAAAGTATCGGGAAATGCGTTAAAAAAATGCGAGAGTACGGACCCGTTTTCTCGAAAAGTCCGCCGAAAAACTTGGTTTTTTCCGATTAAAATATACCCCATAAAGGTACGTTTTTCGGAACGGTTTTCGCGGGCGAAATACAGCTTTGATCCCGCCGAATCTGAATCCGAAGTCGGATATCGAAAAAAGTGACGGAAAGTAGGTCAAATTGGGAGGGGAATTGCGAGGGAAGCGTTTAACATCAGAAATTAATCGACCACGGGCCGCCGTTACACAACGTTGCTTACCTGAAGGGACCCTCACAGGGGGGTTCCCATTTGCACTTCTACGCAATACCTTGCGAGCGAAGCGAGAGCCATTTCAAATAATAAATACGGACTTTGTCCTACACATATACAGGTATACCTTGCGAGCGAAGCGAGCAACATCCCCGAATAAACTTTTCGTGGTTCCACGTAGTTTCTAAGATTTAATTTGTTTGTAAGAATTCCCAACTGAAAAAAACGTCTGCCAAGTTGGGTGGGCAGTATAACTTCTTCAAGCGAGCGAAGCGAGCAGCATCCCCTACAGAATAAATACGGACTTGCGAGCGAAGCGAGCAACATCCCCTTATAAACTTTTCGTGGTTCCACGTAGTTTTATAAGATTTAATTTGTAAGTAAGAATTCCCCAACAGAAAAAAACGTCTGCCAAGTTGGGTGGGCAGTATAACTTCCTCAAGCGAGCGTAGCGAGCAGCATCCCCTACAGAAGTTAAACCTACCCTTAGGGATCTACCGTTTGCGAGCAATGCGAGTAAAATTCCCTAAATGCCATACTTTGCGAGCGAAGCGAGCAACATTTTCTACATGCCAGACTTTGCGAGCGAAGCGAGCAACATATCCTACATGCCAGACTTTGCGAGCGAAGCGAGCAATATTCCCTACATGCCACACGTTGCGAGCGAAGCGAGCAACTTAATGGGGGGCCCGGGGGGCTTGCCCCCCGGCTGGACGTGGAGGCGAGCGTAGCGAGCCGGAGCGGCTAGTATACTATAAGTGAGGCTAAATAATTACGGTCAGTTTTCTACGTAGAAGGCCTGTATGATACAGAAATAATAAACCTTTGTGTAATAATTTGCAGCGTTTTTCCACTCCTTCTGATGTAAATCTAAAGGATCTATGGGTGACTTTTTCAACACTAAAAGTAATTCAACCAACGATACTGAAATCCGAAATGTAGATTCTTGTTGATTGGTGTTGAAGATGGTAGAGGACCCTCAGGAACTAAGTTGACATTAAGGCTTTAAAATTGCCAATATCATGTTGCTTTAGCTCTTGAGCATACAGTAGACATAAAGGTTCAGGGTGGAGAGATTTTGATGACTAATTGAAGTTTTAATTTTATATAAACACGTATTTATTTATAGAAGTTATTCATTTATTAATAAAATATATTTAGGCACATACTTGTTGATTGACAAACTTGATACAACAGGTAACATTTCGTAACAAGGTCAACGAAATAATAAGGACTATCGCTGATTGAGATTTATCGCCGTCATCGTCGTCCTTATTAATTGAGCGGGATATTAAAATTGATCGCTATTCTTAAACGGTGGTTGACATTATATTACGAAGGGGATCAACAAGCAATCCATATTCATGAGGGCTCCGAGACCCTGGTACATAGATATAGGAGCTCACCCATCACGCTCAAGCCCTTCGATCCGATGGGGGTTATTGGGTCGTTGAGTTTGAATTCGTTCATCCAGAGCAGGTTAGAGGTCAGGAACGAGCAAGGGATTGTATAAATGCTCAAGATTACAAACTATAATATCGTTTAAGAAGAATTTACGTTAACGAGTGAAGTGAATATTTTACAGTTAATACCCGAAATCAGTTATTACTAGTTTTAACTAGTCAATTTTAGTTTTCACTAAGCCCCTTCGTGAAAACTAGAAGTAACTAGTTAAAACTATAAATCCCCACTAATTCAACTTAGTCAGTTAAAACTAGAATTCACTGATCTATTCATTCAGTAACAAAAGCCAAGATCGGCTACTGCGAAGAGGCTTTCCTCAAAATCACTGCTGCAACAAGAGCTTCTACAGGGTCCGGTCAAGGCTTCGTACGATGCTCTTGCAAAAAATCGTGCCTAACGAATAGATGCCTTTGCAAGAGAAAAAGTATATTATGCAACTCCAAATGCCACGAAGGCTCAAATTGTTGCAATAAGTAATTACAGTAGAACTCCAATTATCCGAATTAATGAGGACCGGGACCCATTCGGATAATCAAATATTCGGATAATCGGAGTTTTTTTTTAAAAGTTGCCATTGGAGAGAAAAAAAGCTACGTTTTGATATTGCACTATTTTTTTATTGAATTAAATGAAAGAAACATGATATTTTCACATGTTTTAAATATAAATAAAATGTACTTATGTACAAGTTTAGAAATAAAAATCATTGTTTTTCAAACATCTCCGTCAATGTAAGCTGTTTTGCGGTCTTCGTCCGTTTTCGGGCAGCCAGGTCACGCATTCGCTTGACGGTGAGCAGTTGCAAGTGGTCACACTCGGGCTGACGCTCCCGATTTTTTGGACAAATTTTTTTCTGAAAGTGATTCGGATAATCGGCGGTTCGGATAGTCGGAGTTCGGATAATTGGAGTTCTACTGTAATTAATACTTTGATTTTTGGTACATTATTACTACATTTGGTACTAGAAATATACTTCATAAAAAACTTTTTTTTTTCTTCTTTTTTCCAGTGTTCCTAGTATTCACTAGTCCAAACTAGTTGTAACTAACTTTTAAAATCACTTCTTGGAACGGCTTTTCATGAGGTTATTCTAGTTTTGCCTAATAAAATTCAGTCAAAACTAGTTCTTACTGAAAAAAATCAGTGACTTCTAGTTCTAGCGGTGAGGGTTCCAGGAAATTCTAATTCTAACTAGTCACAACTAGTTCTCACGGAGGGGCTTAGTGAGAACTAGGATTGACTAGTCAGAACTAGTAATAACTGTTTACGGGTAATAACTGTAACAAATACAATGTTGATTACCAAGGTATTATCTCATCTGTATATAATAATAAAATATATTCAATACCTGATTGTAATATATTGCTTCGAAGAACTGTAGTTAACATAATGGTTGCTAATATAGTTAGCCAAAAAGGTTGTAACTATTAGATGAGAAACTGCAAGGAAGAGGAATCGTTCGCCGCGGCGCTTTATGGGCTAACTTCTTACCAGCTGCAGGTTTATCAGGAAAATTGGCTTATTTACCATTTTTATCTTCTCCATCACAGAATAGAATGCCTACGATTTTCACCCCCCCCCCCCCCCTTTACCACCATCCTTGGCTTTACAACCTTTGTTATTACAATTTTCGACATCCTATTCGAGAAACATACATATAGAATTGGGATTATTTTTTGTTTGATATATTATTATATTGTATTTGATAAATAATTGTGAAACGTCCAGATATCACATTAATTTGTAGTTTTCAATCTACTATTGAAAATTTTTATAGACTTTATATTAATTATATTTTCTATCAATATTCTTATTTGTGGGTCAAGAACTTATCAGAACACATATGTGTGAAATTTGTATTCATGAGATCGCTCCCTAATGATTTTCTTCAGAATGAAGTTTATAAACCATTAATTTTCATGGTTTTTGTGCGAAAATATGATATGTAACTAGTATGAATAACTTCTCCACAATAAACTTGGTTCCAAAAAATACTACAAGAGTATATCAGCATCATCATTACTATATTTCGTGCCAAAAATTTGAAATGTAATAGGTATGTTCGGTGCCATGATAGGTAGAAGGGTGGTGCATATGCAGAAGCAGTCCACTATGCCCGTATCTCAACAATTACGTTTGTTCTTATTTGACGTCAGTTTATTCCTGTATTAGGTACCGGCGAATAAATACAATTTACCCTCCAGCTCGGCTGCAGAGATTTATTTATTTATTCATTTATTTATTTATTCATTTACAAAACGGGCGATGTCCAATTTTTTTTTTTTTTTTTTTTTTGAAAAAACGCATTTATTTAGATAGGTATTGCAATACAAAAAAAGTTACACAAATCAATAAATGCTACTCCCCACTATAAGTCGTAGACTTGTGCTGTGGGGAGGAGTAATACATAATCAGCACACTCATTCAATACCTTATTCAATAATCATCTTGTAAGTAAATATAGGTAAATTAGAATCAATAGGTACATATACATCGGGTAAATCAGAATACATAGGAATTATTCAGTTACCATCTTAAAGTTTTAATATTATCTGATGGGTCTCAGATTACCTCATTATTATATGTTTTTTCAGTTCTTTTTTGAACTTTTCAATTTTAGAAATAGAGCGGAGCTCATGGGGTAGGGCATTGAACAGTTTTACTCCCCGGTAATCATACGCCCGTTGGCCATGGTGAGTCCTACGGAAAGGCAGTTTCGAAAGAAATTGCCCACAAGTTCTTGTTTTTCCCTCATCTAAAAACTTCAGTTGGTTGCTATGTAAATCTTTATATATTTTAATTATAGTTATCTTGCCAATTAGCTCTCCCAATTTGAGTACCGCGAACTCTTTAAAGAGAGCTTCTGTCGAATATCTTGTCCTTTTTTTTAAGTAAGACTTTGATTAAGAGCTTCTGAGTCAGGAATAACGAATCAAGAAGGGACTCGCTACATCCTCCCCAACCAGGTGCCCCATAGATCATGAGCGACTGAATGAGCGCATAGTATACCATTCTACGTCTATCAATATCTAAAAAGTTCCTCAGCTCCCTACACACATGGATCATCTTTCTCATCGAGTATGTCACTACATTTACACTACAATTACAATATTATTGACAAAATAAATTCGTCTATTGATGAGGAAACAAAATCGGTGTTTCAGAAGAAAAGAAAATAACAACAAAGGTATATATGTGTATATATAAGGTCAAACTCTCAAACAAACACTTCTTGTAGCTGAGATGAGTTTAGGGCTATGTGGACAGAGATTTCAGGGCGGACGGTGGATGGTGCGTAATATTTTTGAGCGGAAGGTTCGAGATGGCTGATCATGGAAAAAGTCTAAAGCTGGATTTCGTTGGAGTATATGGTTGGCCTGACGAGGGATTCTATTCAGGCTGTTCATACAGGTAATTAGTTGTGGAGAATTAAATATGAAAAATGGATTGGCTACGGGAGTTTAAAGCTGGAATATGTAGGATGATTTTGGAGATGAGTTCGGGACAGTCAATCCGGTTGTTCAACAAGTTGAAAAGGAACAACATGTCAGATACAATGCGACGCTCTTCAAGGCTGTTGAGTCCGCAGCGATCGGCTAGGGTTCTGGAGCTATATTATTCTTGTGGTACGCGCAATTTATAACTCAGGTATCTCCGCTGAACTCGATCTAGCCGATCCTTGTAAGTTTGATAATATGGTGACCATTATACGATTGAGCAATACTCCATTATTGGCCTTACGATCATTGAGTACAGTGATACAAGTGCTGGTATGATGTAAAAATCAGCGGTATTCCCCTTAACCCAGCAAAGTCTGGCGTAACATATATGTCACAGTACCAGGTTCCAACATGACGCCTACCTTGGCCTCCCCCTTTGCAGCAAACGTATGTTTGATCATGCATTTTCTTTCCGGAGATGTTCCTTTGAATGTTAGAGTCAGTTTCATCGTCTTCGTGCTATCGTCAACATCACGCTGCTGTTCAGAAGTTTTCGTGTCTGTGGAGTTATTCGAAATATGGACCCCTCGACGTTGTAAGTACCACATTTTGTCGTATGCTACTTTTTTGTCACGATTTTTATATATTTTACATTCTGAATAAACTATCCTAGGTTTATATATGCTTTTTTGATAAAATTATTTATTCTCCACGCTCACATGTGCTTTTCAATTCTTATGTGACATAAATGTCACGCCAGCCGAATGTGTTTTCAATTTTCTAACAATGGTTTCTTTTCATTTTTCAGTGACAATGTTCGCCTCCTTGGGAACTTGACAGTTTCCGAAGCTATGGATGTTCTCGAAGGAGTGTATGATTCTGAACTTGGAATTGATGAGGAAGAAATAGATGACATTCAGCCGGATATCTACATCGCTCCACCCGAACCAGGTGTCCAAACGGACGAAGATTCAGGTGACGAACATGACGCAGGTACATTGGGTAACTTATCCCGTTCCCCAACCACATGCGCTACTCAAGTACAACAAGAATATGGGAGGAACAGATAGAATGGACCAGGACGTTGCTCGGTACAGGACATCCATTCGGGGGAAGAAATGGTGGTGGGTTCTCTTCACTTGGATGATGGACGTTGCTATTAACAATGCCTGGAGCTTGTACAGAGCATCTGGAAGGAAAATTTCGAAACTCGATTTCTCAAGAGGAATCGCAATGTATTATGCAACTCGCTTCAAGGAACCCCTAAAAATTCGGGGTCCGTTGTCGCAGTCGAGATCCATGAAAGTACTCAAATCTATCAGATATGACAACTATGGCCACCTTGTTGCCCCCATTGAAAAAAGAAGAAGGTGCAATTACGAAGTGCACATCTACTGTGAAAACTGTCCGTGTGAAATGCGATGTAGGTTTGTGTGTGAAGGGCTTCATACCGTACCACACAATTTAGTTACATTTTTCTGATTTTTTCATAATGTCTGTTTCATTTTTGTCCACTAGTAACAACACAACGTTTTGCATGTAACAATGTATAATAAACCTCATCATTCGTTTAATGTCAGTAATTTTATTACCCCTAATGTATGTGTATAAAATAACAATAACTCTAGATACTACAAACAAGCATTCTAAACACGAATAGATGCGATTTCAGAAAAAGAAAAAGGTTTTCACCTGAACCTGAGGTTCACTCTGAACTGAAATTGACACTTCATTGGTCTGGCGTGACATATATGTCACACCCTGCCATCCCCTCCCACTTCATGAATAATTTTTTTCCCCATTTTTCTCATGTACTTTGCATTCATATAAAGAGTACTAAATGAAAACAAAATTAAAATTTACAAAATTTTAATTTCAGCCTTTGCTGGGTTAAGATAACCCAGACACGGTGGTCCTCGATCGGATTTGACCTGAAAGTGCTTGCCCTTCACATTTTCTTTCGAAATATGATTTGGGAATATGTTAGGATTATAATTCAGCAAAAACTGAAATCAGACATTGAGCCGTTTTTTTAAATTCAGTTTTTGAATTTTTAATTGATACTTTAATCATGAAAATACGCTATAATCGCCAAAATTCATTTATTCATTTATGATACAATAGAATCTTCATCCAGTTTCATAGTTCTGACCTATTTTGTGATCAAATATAATTAGAAAAACAAAAATAACAAAATTTATTAACAAAATAATTATTATATTTGCATGAAGCTCTTGATAAATGCTAAGAATATGCGTGTAGTATGTGCGTGTGTGTCTTTGTGTATGCTTGTGTGTGAGTTTATAATGATTCATTCTATAAATTTCAACATAAAATGTATATCTAAATTGAATTGAAAATAAAAATAATGGCATTTTAACATTTTACATAAGCAGAGAATTATGTTCGCATACAGCTCTTACTGAACGTTGTCCATAATCAGAATTGATTCGCAATACTTTATATTTGGCCCACGTTGCAGAAAAATCGTGATGCACGGCCTCCATTGCCTGTTTACTGTAAAAGCCGAGGGCATTTCCGTTTTTGGTACAAAATTCTTCCACAGGAAAGAAAACCGTGTGAACTTTTGGAGTGACTGGAATATCCAAAGATATCTATGAGGCTTTGAATTCATTGATGTATTCAATGAATTTTGGATCCAGCATGACTGAGAAAGATGCTTTGACAACTTCATTGAACTTCTGGAAAGCATCAACTTATTTTAAACAACCCATGCTACAGTTTCAACGCAACAAATGAAGTTTCTGTAGCAAAATGCGGCAACGATTTCCTTTGAACGAATTCGTTGATGCTTCCCAGAAGTTCAATGAAGTTGTCAAAGCATCTTTATCAGTCAGGCTGGATCCAAAATTCATTGACTACATCAATGAATTCAAAGCATCATATATATCTTTGGATATTCCAGTCACTCCTAAAGTTCACACGGTTTTCTTTCATGTGGAAGATTTTGTACCAAATACGGAAATGGCCTCGGCTTTTACAGTGAACAGGCTATGGAGGCCGTGCATCACGATTTTTCTGCGACGTGGGCTAAATATAAAGTATCGCGAATCAATTCTGAGTATGGACAACGTTTGTTAAGAGCTGTATGCGAATATAGTCATTATTTTGTTCAATAAAATGTTATTTTTGTTTTTCTAATTATATTTTATCACAAAATAGGTCAGAACTATGAAACTAGATGAAGATTCTATTGTATAATGAACATAAATGATAATTTTTTCTGAATTTTGGCGATTATAGCGTATTTTCATGATTAAAGTATCAATTAGAAATTCAAAAGCTGAATTCAAAAAAAATGGCTCAATGTCTGATTTCAGTTTTTGCTGAATTATTATCCTAACATATTCCCAAATCATATTTCGAAAGAAAATTTGAAGGGCAAGCACTTTGAGGTCAAATCCGATCGAGGACCACCGTGCAGAGCGCTCATTGCTCGACAGACCACAGAGTCAATATGTGTATAGAGATAGCAAACAGGTATTATAAAACTGATCTGAGATCTTAAATGGACGACCTACATCACCCAGATCGAATCGGGAAATACATCTGCCAGCGTCCAAGCCTTGAACTCCACCGTCCGTCAGGCTACTAAAGGATTTTCAAACTTTAATGAAACCCGAAGTCCCTATCCCGTCCAATATCCGCCAAGGACCCCCTTCCAAAAACCCCACAGTGACATAGTGGCTTCTTGACGCGGTTTCCTTCGACCAAACCAACTTTCCACTTAAAAATCTTCTCCCGCTAATTTTTCTTCCTTCAGCGTTTTTTTTTTCGTACATCCATTATCTTCCTCAATTAAAATTTTCCCTACAGCTAATGTAGTGTAAATAATTTTTCCTTAATCTTTCTCTCGGTTAGCCAGTTCGGTTCAGCTTATATCCCGTCGCTCCAACTCATTCAGGAGTTCTTCCTTTTTCGGGGAACCCCTCCTAGCGCCGTCGGATTTAATTAAATTTTTAGAGGATTTCCCAGTATTTCTTCGTCTACTTTTTTTTCTTTATGCCATCCCTTTCCCTCCCCTCTCCTTCGTCCTCTTTCC
Organism: Adelphocoris suturalis; assembly: GCA_030762985.1. Taxonomy (NCBI): domain Eukaryota; kingdom Metazoa; phylum Arthropoda; class Insecta; order Hemiptera; family Miridae; genus Adelphocoris; species Adelphocoris suturalis. Next base: position 33,880,776 of record CM061050.1, on the reverse strand, counting down.
ACCTTCTTCGTCTTTTTCCTTCAACTTCTTCTGGAGAATGGGGATCTACTCCCGCGCCCTTTTGTGTTGTCCTCTCTCCGAACCATTGTGTGCTTTTCTTATTAAGAGGACCTTTTGGGTTAGTGGTGGAACAGCGGGGGCGAGCGTATATAACTTCAAAAGAGCTTCCATCGTAACCCTCCTAAGAAAAAATTATTATACCTAAACAAAAGGTTTCCTTTTCTAATACCAGCTCCTAATATTCCGCGGGGAAAGTTGTTTTTCACTGCGCTCTGAAATTAATTCAAGTGATACGACCTGTGAAACGTTGAACGTTGTATTATTCACAAAAAAATTGTTAGTCCTTGATTTATTTAAGGTCATCCGACGTTATAATACAATTAATTTCATCTACGCTCGAGATAAACATCATTGTTGGAATCGTGGATTTCACCATTTATACGAATTTACAAGGAATTCAATTAAGTGAATGAAAAGGGTAGCGTGAGATTAACCGCAAAACTTTATCCTGATTAATTAAAGGCTAGACTATAGATAATACGCAATTCTTCCTTTTATATAAATATAGTAAATCTTACCGACTATGTGGCCTAATATTACTAAATTCATTATGCAATTTGGAAGAAAAATTTAGTTAGGTATTCTTGTTCTTACACTAGACGCTGTGTTTAATTATATTATCCCAAATTTCATGATAAATTTAGGAATATTACGTCACACAATGGCAAGATTTACTGAGAGGGGTTGTGAATTAATTTTCTTAGTGATTTCGTGATAATTTGACAACATGCCGGACCCCGTGCCAACAGTTTCAACCCAGACCGTTGTTCGCGTAAGTCTCCAGATCGCATTCCCCATCCATTCATATGTCTCCCGTCTATTTCAACTCAGAAAGGTCGGATCGGGACGAATTTCATAAACGGATGACAACTTTATTCCTTGTACACCGCTCTAACGACGACAAAGATAAAAACGCTTGGCTTGCGTCTCTTTCTGAAGACATGCATAGGCAACTGACGAGTTTGTGCCTTCCCATCACACCGCAAAATTTGTCCTACTCTGATTCGGTTGCGAATTCCTACGCACACTTCACCCCGATCCACGAATTCTTTGCGGCCCGTAAGGAATTTTACTCTGCCTACCAGAAATCAGATGAAAATGTGAACACTTGGATGACCCGGGTGTGCACATTGGCGGTCGATTGCGATTTTGGGTCAGAACTTGATGTGGTGATGCGCAACGTTTCCGTGATGGGGCTAGACCGTCCCGCGATTCGTCAACGGGTGTAAGAGGAAGATCGTCAAAGAGCTGAAACCACCGGAGGAGCATGAAAGCGCTAATCCTTTTGGGAATGTTCAAGTGATAGTTGCAAAAGCGCGAAAAAAGCGTGAATTTATGGCAGGGAGTCAGTTGCATAAGCGCGATTATTTGGAGCTGAGAGATGGGCCGGGATTTTCATTATAGTAAATCGAACCAAAACGAAGGTAATGTGATAATTGTAAGCCGTTTTTGAGGCGTTACAATTGATGTCCGGCATCGAGACTAGAAAAATCGAAAGAAACCACTCCCCAAAGTGTGGGGGGGATGGGTACCATTACCTTAATATGGCCAACAACGCAGATACGGGATCTATCCCGTCGCCAGCAGTATTGTACTAGCTGGCGATGAGTACATTTACGTTTCGCCAAAATTGTTTGCCCAGTTGTACACGCTGCTCCTTGCCAGCCTAAATAACCGAGTGCTACGAACGTATGTGGGAGTTCGTGCAGGAGCTTTGTGATCCTTTCGGCGTGCAAGTGTTCTCTCCAAAAGTGTTCATTCTTGACTTTAACAAGGCAGTTCACTCGTCAATAGAATTGGTCTTCTTAACGGTTATATCAGCAACACTCCGAAAGGGTAATACTTGAAAACGTATTTCGGGCTACTTTACTTGAGCCAAACCGTCCTTGCCGATAGTCGAATTGGCGATTTCATAGAACACATGGTAGAAACTTACGTTGGGCCTAAAAACCAGTTTCCACCAAATATTTTTGCGCTTTCGTACCTTATTTTTTGCGCTTTTGTACAACCCATGCTTCCCGGAAATGCGCTTTTGTACACCGTCCTTCAGCGGATTAGCGCTTATGCCATCTAGCCGAAACCACGTTTGCGTTGGTGGTGAAGATAGCACTGGCAAGGTAAGCCTCTAGTTCAAGTAGCGACTCAACGGAGACCCAGATGAAGTTGGGGCCGGACTTTTGGTTCATTATTTTCAATAATGAACCTTGGTAATCGACCAAGAAAACATTTTATTAACCCCCCCCCCCCCCTCAAAATTTTTTGGTTTACGTTTGAAGGATGCGTAGAATCCAAAAATCGAATGGGGGGAACAAAAAGCTGCAAATTATCACAGAAAGGTTTATTATTTCTGAATTAGATAGCCCTTCTATGCAGATCATTGGTCTATAAAATTATTATTAAGCCCCATATATATCTAGTAAATTATCAAAACTTGGCGTACTGGTGCCTCCCAAGAGGGTTCACACCTTTACAGCTCAGGACCCCAGAATTTTACGGTTTATAGTAGGTGAATGTTGAAAATTTGTCTAAAAATGTCAAAACAACAAAACTAAAGATTTATTTTTTGTTTTAATTTATTTTTATTTTTTCAAAACCTTTTAATTGTTTTAGAGGTGTCCCGAATGAGCTCCATTGAATTTCAGCAACGTGAGTCGATTGGGAAAGACTTACTTATTACTTACCTATTTTTAGAAACAATTTCAACATTCACCTACTATAAACCGTAAATTGTGCGATCCTGAGCTGTAAAGGTGTGATCTTGCCGTATAAAACAAGGGAAGCTTGCCGCTTATGCGGCGTGATATCCATAAATCTATAATGAAATTTGGAAGAATAACATTGAACACAGCGTGTAGCGTGAGAACAAGAATAATTAAATTTTTATCATACAATCTTTGTATGGTTATAAGGATACTCTATTACAAAGGGATGGTATCTCTTGTGTGTGACTGTTGCGTCATCACAGAATCATTATATTATTAGAGGCTTTGAATTCATGATTCCCCTCAAGTAATTATGATCCATTCAAGGATCTGTGTCCGTTCAATCACGCTGACTTTACAACTGAGACAGCACCTAAAACAGTGCAATCCGAAATGGTTTCTTGTAACGGTACATAACAAGATGTGAAAAAATCTTTTTATTTAACCCAGACATTCCAAAACTATTTTCATCGATTCTTTCTGTAAAAATTTCATTCTCAAAATTCGTCATCTATGAAGAGAAAAATGATTAATCTGAGCTCCTGCACCCGTGTAAAGAAATGCGATTTCCTCTGGTTTCCATGATTTACGTCGCAGTTTTATTTTTTCGTTTTTTACTCCTCCCTCTCGTTGCCGAGTTTTTGAATGTTAAAAAAAGAAATTATCATATTCATGTTACGTTGATTTGGAATTTGAGGTTTTATGGCAAATCAATTATATAGCAAACGGGCGGGAGACAACCCAAGCATGAGGAAGAAGAAATTTTTCCTTGGGGGGGAAAAGCAATAGATCATGGATATGTCCATTGTTGGAGGTGTAATTAGAAAATTAAAATGATGAAATAAATAAAATACTCACGAGATATTTTATGAAAAATTTATTAGCATTGAACGTTAATGAAAAAAATTAGGAAATATTAGCGGTAGCGTTAGTAATGCTAATACTTTCTTATTGACCCAGGTGGATTGGTCTAAGGCATCCATAAAGTAAGATGAATCTCCTTCTGAACCAAACTGCCGATTCGCTGTCTGTGGCGGTGGATCGGCCAGTATTCCCTCAGTAGGTTCAAGAGATGGTCAGCCTCCCCTACACCTTTTCGTTTTGCGCAACATTTTTCCAAAATTGGACAACTTTGAAGTGGTTGTATGGTTCCTTCATTCATCACATGTTCTACCACGTCAGCTGTTTAACGCAGGAGTAAAATAATCAGTTGAGGCATATTTTGTAGAAGTACATTGCAGTAGTACCTCATTGATTTCTACCTAGCCTTCACTTTTCGAGTTAATAATAATCTAAAGTGCCGGAGCGTTGCATTTTGTGTGAAGTAAAAATAGTGTCGCAAAAAATTCCTTGACCCCCGACCAAAAGACATATCCACGTCAAAAAAAAAAAACAAAAAAAAAAAAATCGTCGTTTCCTCGTTCGGTCATTACTTTACCTTAGGTAATGTGGTTCGCTTAACACAATTTTGTTAATTAGGGCTACGAGCTAATGAGGTACTTACTGACTTGAATCGATATTAATTCATGGTCTCTTTATTCATTAGAAACAGATTTGACCAATTCGTGTCCGTCCAGACTTCCCCGAAAAGGTCGGTTATGAAATGGACTTGATCAAATTCAAACTCGACTGAATATGTTACCGGTTTGAAGAGATGAAAAATTACATAAAAGTGGGCCTCGAGAGTGAAAGAGAGAGAGAGGGAATGAGGTAGCAAACGGGAACAAAAGGGGGCAGAGAGAGAGAAAAAAAATGTTTCCAGCGGGAGAGAAGCGGTGAGAGGACCAGTCTGACAATGGGACAACCCGAACGTGAGTTCGGCTTCAAAATTAAATTAGAGCTGCCGACAATAACAGCTATGGATGGGGTGAGGAAACAAGGGCTGGCCGAGCGATAGCTGAACTCGGAAACACGGGCTATGGGGGCTGGGCGGAGGGGCAGTGAATACCTCTCAACACGGTCCGGCGAACCGCAAACCGCCCCCACCTGGTTTCCCATGGTGTAGAGATGGAAGGAGTTTCAATGTAGCGGCTCCCGTGTCCCTTCTGCAAGTCTTATTTCCTATATGTATCTCTCCCCTGTGTCGGGTCCCGTGGTTCGCGGTGCGGGCCGGCCAGGTCGAGCGTAAACCGAAGGATACAGAGACGGTTTTTTTTTGGGGTTCTAGGTTATGTGGGACGAGAACGATAACGTGCAAGAAAAATACCTATATCGTATAATATAATACATATACCTTCGGTATGGTTAGACAAAATAATCCTAATATGCGTTGTCTACAGTTATCGTCGGGATCGTTTCTGCTTGGCCACTCGTACATTTATAAGTTCGCCTTGCTAACCTGTACGCCCCCACCCTCACCATGCTTCATAAATTTCCGTTTTGGCGTTTGAGGGGATTTAAAATAATTCCTGTATTTCACCAATGCAAACCGCCCCCACCAGGTTTCCCATGGTGTAGAGATGGAAGGAGTTTCAATGTTGCGGCTCCCGTGTCCCTTCTGCTAGTCTTATTTCCTATATGTCTCTCCCCTGTGTCGGGTCCCATGATTCGCGGTGTGGGCCGGCCAGGTCGAGCGTAAACCGAAGGATACAGAGACGGTTTTTTTTGGGGTTCTAGGTTATGTGGAACGAGAATGATAACGTGCAGGAAAAATACCTATATCGTATAATATAATACATATACCTTAGGTATGGTTAGACAAAAAAACTCTTATATTTGTTGTCTACAGTTATTGTCGGGGTCATTTCTGCTTGGCCACTCGTACATTTCTAAGTTCGCCATGCTAACCTGTACGCCCCTACCCTCACCACGCATTGTGACCCCTGTCAGAGTAAAAGGATTGCTAGAAGATTAATAGTGAATACTGTCCCTTCTGCAAGTCTCATTTCCTATATGCATCTCTCCCCTGTGTCGGATCCCGTGGTTCGCAGTGGGGGTAGGCCAGGTCAGGAGTGTCTAACTGCAGGGCATGTGCAGACCGCCAGAGCAGTCTAGCGGCCTCCCTCAACAGCATTCCCTACTGAGTAGCGAATTAGTGTGATTGTTCAACTTATTACAAGGTCTGTCGTAGTGCAATGGTTAGCGTGCCTAGCTCATGAAATAAAGTCTCGGATTCCATTCCAGTGCAGTCTGAATTTTTTTGAATTCATAATGTCCGAAGTATATTTTTAAACGTATCGTAACGACCTTTATGTCCATGTGGATCTGTATTTTTACTAAAGGTTTGACTACTTGATGTTATGTATTTTTGAGATGGGAGCTTGCGAGCATCCAGATCACCAGCTATGCCATAATTCTGAACTACATGTCCAACTAATCTGAATTTTTACTAAGGGATTAACTAGGTACTTGACAAACTACTTGATACAAACACGGTCCGGCAAGCCCAAACAGCCCCCACCAGGTTTCCCATGGTGTAGAGATTGAACGAGTTTCGTGTGCACCTTTTGAGAAAACCGAGGACTCTCAGATCTTTCAGAGCTCCAGCATCAACATGCTCGTTAAAGGTCAGTTTCGAGTCCAGAATGATTCCAAGACCCCTGTACAAGTCAGCTGCGGTAAGAGGGGCTCCTTCGATTAGATAGTTGTACTCCAGTTGAATTAAAGGTCTCGTGTAAGTTGACACGGTACATTTGGCTAGATTAAGCGCTATGTGATTTGCCGAACACCACTCCAGGAGCCAATCAATGCTAGCTTGAAGAAGATGACAATCTGCCAAACTTGAGATTTGTCTGAAAACTTTCCAGTCATTGGCATACATGAGTATCATGATCTCATCTGAGGAGACCCGGGAGCAAACACTTTAATCAGCAGAAGGAACGAAAGCGGGCCAATGTGTGAACCTTGAGGGACACCCGATGTTGCAGGATAGAGACCAGAATGTGCACCCTCAAGCCAAACCCTTTGAGATCTGTCCGACAGAAAACCCTGGATCCAGGCGAATGGAGAACAAAGGAGTCAACTATTGACAACCAGTTTTTCAAACAACTTGGGCATAGTGGGCATTGTGCGAACTGCTCTATAGTTTGAGATTAAAAATTTGTTACCAGATTTATGAATTGAGGTAATAAATGATGATTCCCACATAAGAGGGGATGTGCCACTGGTTAGTGATTTGTTGAATATAGTTATTGACAAAGGTCGAGCAAGCGAACAGCAGAAGAACGTAGTAGGCTAGCGGGAATACCATCCAGCCCAAAACCTTTACAGGGGTCCAATGACTCGAGTGCGCTATGCACTTCCTCTTCATTCAACTCGATGTTACTGGTAGAAACAATATCTCTTCAAGGATAGTGTTGTTGTATAGCAATAGGTGCCTCATATACGCTAGCGAAGAAAGAAGCAAAAAGCTTGGAGTATTCCAAAGGGGTGTTAGCATGATCATTGCCATGGTAGTCTAGAAGAGAGTTGACACCACCCTTGTAATTAATATAGTTCCAGCTCTTTTATGTTCGAGTGCAATGAGTGTTGAACTGTTCCTACTTATGCATTTTAGTCACTTTTTGAGAGAATGTCGCACTCGCGACGCAAGCTAGCAAATGCAGAGTAATCCTAGTCGTATCCAGTAATCTTCCATTACTGTACCATGAGCTAGCCGTTTCAATCGTGTGATCGAAATCAGTTTGGAAGAAAAGCATTTGGGAAAGTCACGGATAAAGGATTTGGATTTAGGTATGAAGGCTACTAAGAAGAGTATCTCGTAGAAATGATCGATCGATTCAGACGAATTCACATCGGTTAGAAAAACCCCAATGAATTTCGGAGAAATAATTTTTCATTGCTTCAAAGTCACCCTTCTTGAAATTAAATGTTAATCTGTCAGATGCGAAGAATTATTCAGTTGTTGAGGGAACCGAAAAAACAAATTCGACTGGAGGATGAGCAGAGTCCACGTCGACGAAAGAGAATTAGAGTTATTTGTTCAAAATCAGTTAACACTAAATCTATCAAATTATTTGCAGCATTCAAGACATTATTATATTGAAGAAGGTTATAGAGACGCATCGATTCGTAAATAACTCGGCCCCTTGGGCCCAAATTACTCAAGCTGACATTAGAATTCCAAGCATCCCATGAGATGTTAGGTGTATTATAATCGCCATCAATAATAACTCTAAAATCTAGATAACTTGTGGGAACTGCATCAAGATCAGTGGAGTGCTCCTCTAATCATTCGGCTGGTTGGTGGTCTGGGAAATACACACTTAAACTAGAATTACCTTGACACTTGGTAGAATAAAAAAAACATGTTCAACAGAATTCGACAAAGGTCAACTAATAGAACGAATGACGCTGGGGACATCTTGAGTCATGCTAGTTGGTAGTAGATGATATTTCAGATCTATAAATATTATAATTCATTAGGCCCAGCTCATTTGAGTGGACAGCACCAGAAAGCCAAGTTTCTGAAAGAAACAATACAATGAGAAGCCTGTTGGACGACCGTGGAAAGCGTAGTATTCAACCCGCGCACATTTTGGTAAAAGCAAGCGATCAAAAGCAGATAGGATCGTTTTCGGCCAATGACGAAGGAGAGCTTTTAGCGAATTTTTGAAGAAAATTAAGCTATTGCTCTGGCCTCAAAATTTGTAGAATGTGAATTTTTGAAAAAATGTTATGCAGAAATCCATTTCAGGCTATTCTGAATCATATTCTGAAGTTTAACGCATTTTTTTATGTATGTATGTATGTATGTATGTATGTATGTATGTATGTGTCATTCCAGACGATAACTGTCCGTAGAATTGTGCTAGAAACTTCAAACAAATTTTAAAATGTTAAGGACACAAAACGAAAGTTCAAGTTCGTTGGCCAGCATGATCGGATTACATCTTCGGGTTGAAATTTTCAAAAATGTAGTCAAAAATTTCAAAATAGCCTGTTTTTTGCGATTTGTTGTGCGAAATAATTTTTTCAGCATACTAACATGTGGTATATTCGGAATCAGCGTAAAATTCCCTATAAGAATATATATCAAGTTTTCACAAATTTCAAAGTTGAAAAAGTCCAGTCATGCAGCATGACCCCATGAGCGAATTTTTGAAGAATATTACCGATTTTTACAACTAGCGAACGGCATTATTTCGATTTTTGACTGATTTTTCAACTTAGAAATTGTTGGAAACTTGATACATATTCTTATAGGAAATTTTACGCTGATTCCGAATATACCACATGTTAGTATGCTGAAAAAATTATTTCGCACGACAAATCGCAAAAAACAGGCTATTTTGAAATTTTTTACTACATTTTTGAAAATTTCAACCCGAAGATGTAATCCGATCAAGCTGGCCAACGAACTTGAACTTTCGTTTTGTGCCCTTAACATTTTAAAATTTGTTTGAAGTTTCTAGCACAATTCTACGGACAGTTATCGTCTGGAATGACACATACATGCATATATACATACATACATACATACATACATACATACATACATAAAAAAATGCGTTAAACTTCAGAATATGATTCAGAATAGCCTGAAACGGATTTCTGCATAAGTTTTTTTCAAAAATTCACATTCTACAAATTTTGAGGCGAGAGCAATAGCTTAATTTTCTTCAAAAATTCGCTAAAATCAATCGAAATAATGCAGTTCGCTAGTTGTAAAAATCGGTAATCTTTGCATAAAACATTGTCCAAATTCAGAGATAGTTAGATTCAGCTTACCAGACGCTGTTCTACGTGCAAGCTCTAACCAAACCGGAGTTCCATAACGGATATACACGTTTGGAAGGTATTCTGTCTGAGGATACTGAGGACACAGGAGATTGAGTAAAGCGGTTTGCTATCAATACGTCGGTATTCAGTTTATTCGTCCCATGATGTGTCATAGGCTTCGTATCAAATTTCAACTTCCTAGAGTGATAAGGAGAGAATTTAGAACGATCACCGCACATTTTGGTAAAAGCAAGCGATCAAAAGCAGAGGGGGGTTTTGAAACAATGACGAAGGAGAGCTTTTTGATTGTTCCTTCCGAACGATTGAGGGCACCCCAGATACATAACGAATAGTTAGATTCAGCTCCGTTGCTTGTACAACGTGCAAGCTCTAACCGGAGTTTCATAACGGATATGCTCGTTTGGAAGGTATTCTATATGAGGATACTGAGGACACAGGAGATTGAGTAAAGCGGTTTGCTATCAATACGTCGGTAGGCAGTTTATTCGTCCCATGATGTCTCAGAGAGGCTCCCTATCAAATTTCAACTTCCTAGAGTGATAAGGAGAGAATTTAGCTGTACGGTTGGACACCTTATGCTAAGGGTTATGTTATGTCAGGTCATTTAATTGAGCCGTCAGGAACGCGGAAACGGATCGGGGACAATCCTCCATCGGACCGTATCGGGAAAATCTCTTGGAAGAAAGGTGGGGGGGTTCAGAAGGGAAAAAGGTCGAGAAAAGTGAGAGGAAAATAATTTTCCCGACCACCCCCTCCCCATTCCATTCACACACCTCTCTCGTTCCACTCGGACCAAACAAATATTTGGAGGGTTACGGAGAAAGGAGGGTGGCGGTTCTTTTGTCCGACGATGGTCTCCTGAGGGAGAGAGACAGACAGAGAGGTGGATAGAGTGATAGAAAGAGATAAAGCGAGTATGACGGGGAGGTTCGATGGTCTTGGGGAAAAAAGATACCCCTTTTTGAATGCGCGGAATTCATACGGAATCCGGACGGATAAGGGAAAACCTCCCCTATCGGTCGGGTTCGGACGGTTTTTGGCCGGGAGACGCGGGTGGGGAAGAATCCGCAACCCTCCCCCCCTCTCGCGACCCTACCGCCCCTCCTTCGCGTACCGAGTGGTCCGAAGATCTGGTCAACTTATAACCCCCCACCCCTCTCAACCATTTCTCTTTCGACCCCTCTGTTTGAGTTATTGGTGACCCTCTCGTTGTCCGTTCGTTATGAATTTTTCCTCCTTTCGCCCTCCGCTTACGGTGGATTTTATGAAAGATATTTTTTTCCCGAACACAAGCTCCTATCGACGCGTCTGTATTATTATAAATTCTTCGGGATCTATGCTAATACATAGATCTCTTTATCTGCCTCTCTAACCTGGAACCAACCACGGCCAAATTTCTCAACAACATTTGACTAAATTCAGTAAGTCCTGGAGGATTTACAGTTCAGGCCAACCTCTTCGACCTACCCAGAGACCAATGATCAACGTAGGCGGGAAAAAGTCGTTGAAACAAACAATATGTGGGGAATATAGTTATATTTCAAAATGACCATCTAATCAGCCATGATTTTTGGATTCCTCACTATCGAAGGCGGGGAAACTTTGTGTTCGTGATAAAAGTCGAAAAAAATTTCCCTCCAAAATTTTTACTTGCATTTTGCGATTCAGAACTTGCTGTTCAATCATAGTTCCCTGTCTGTCTGCCTGTCTGATATATGTCTGAGATAAATCCTTGTCACGCCCAAAACTATACCAAGTTTCAGTCCGATCTCAATGAAATTTTCAGGGATTATGCGTGTTAGATCTTGGACGGTCCCCTTTAGTCTTACCCATTTCTCTTTCGATCCCTTTGTTTGAATTATTGGTGTCCCTCTCGTTGTCCGTCCGTTATCAATTGTACCTCCTTTCACCCTCCGCTTACGGTGGATTTTCTGAAGGATATTTTTTCTGAACGCAAGCTCTTATCGACGCGTCTGTATTATTATAAATTCCTTGGAATCTATGCTAATACATTAGATCTCTTTATCTGCCTCTCTAACCTGGAGCCAACCACGGCCAAATTTCTCAACAACATTTGAGTAAGTCTTGGAGGATTTAAAGTTCAGGCCAACCTCTTCGATCTACCCAAATACCAATGATCAATGCAGGCGAGAAAGATTCATTGAAACAATCAATAAGTGGGGAATATAGTTATATTTCAAAATGACCATCTAATCAGCCATGATTTTCGGCTTCCTCACTATCGAAGGGAGGGAAACTTTGAGCATGGGGATAAAAGTCGAAAAAAATTTCCCTCCAAAATCGTAATTTTTACTTGATTTTTGCGATTCAGAGCTTAATGATCAATTTTGGTTCCGTTTCTGTCTGTCTGTCTAATGTATGTCTGAGGTAAATCCTTGTCACGCCCAGAATTATACCAAGTTTCAGTCTGATCCCAATGAAACTTTCAGGGATTTTGCGTGTTAGCTCATAGACGGTCCCCTATAAGTTTTAGCCATTTCTCTTTCGATCCCTTTGTTTGAATTATTGGTGACCCTCTCGTTGTCCGTTCGTTATCAATTTTTCCTCCTTTCGCCCTCCGCTTACTGTGGATTTTCTGAAGGATAATTTTTCCGAACACAAGCTCCTATCGACGCGTCTATTGGTGTTCACCTTATAAGTAATCGATTAGTTTCCGCAGGTAACATGACATCAAACAAAATCATGTTATCCATCCAATTTATATCCGTATTCGATTGATTTAATAATTTTGAATTTTCCCAATCATTCAGTTTTGACTAGTCTCCCCCTCCATGAGCAAACTCATCAAAAAGTCTCAAGTTCACAATTTTGATGAGTTTCCATTTGATGAGTTCTTAGGGACTTGTACTTTCCCAGCGAGTCTGTTCTGCCTCTTCATTCGTTCCACATTGTTAAGAGGAGCGCTGTTATGACTGTCGCCTTCTGTCTGCAGGCTGTACTCCTCAAGCAAAAGTACTATTATCACTAGGGTGGTGCACTATTATCAGTGGGCGTTTCAGCCCAATTCAAACGTATCTCCTCCCAAATATAGCCTCACCCATTTGATTGGGAAGGATATTCCAGCACATATATGCGCTAGTAGGAGAAGAGGCTCCAGGTACCCTTAATCTTTACTTATACCAACCAGTTTCACCAGTTCACTCTCACCAGTCTACTTATGTGATAATAGTTTTGTCTATGTGGCAAGACTAGTTTTGACCAGCCTCCTTTCGTTGGTTTTCACCTTATAAGTAATCGATTAGTTTCCGCAGGTAACACGACATCAAACAAAATCATGTTATCCATCCAATTTAAATCCGTATGATTGATCTAATACTTTTGATGATTTTTCCAACCATTCAGTTTTGACTAGTCTTCCCCTCCATGAGCAAACTCATCAAAAAGTCTTAAGTTAACATTTTTGACGAGTTTCCATTTGATGAGTTTTTAGGGACTTGTACTTTCTCAGCGTGTCTGTTCTGCCTCTTCATTCGTTCCACATTGTTAAGAGGCGCTCTGTTATGATTGTCGCCTTCTGTCTGCAGGCTGTACTCCTCAAGCAAAAGTACTATTATCACTGGGGCTCAAGTGGTTGTTTCTTCCAAATTCAAACGTATCTCTTCCCAAATATAGCCTCACCCATTTGATTGGGAAGGATATTCCCTAAATGCAGAACATATATGAGCTAGTAGGGGAAGTTTTGTAAATATGTGATTTTTAGTGAATTTTATTTTAGCAGAGTTAGTTATTTTTATAAGTGAAATTAGCACAACTATCTTTGATAGATTTTAGAGGCGAAGTGATTTTATTTGTTGACAACACAACATAATAATCAACATGTGAATATAACACATTTAACTAAATAAATTTATATTGGAGTGTCAGTTTGTATAAACAACACGTCCCCTCAAACTGGCAACTCCAAGTTCACTTGTGAAAACATGATGTTTTGCTCCAGGCAACCCTTTTGTCAACACATCAGCAATCATAGATTCCGTTGGTAGGTATTGAATGTCAATAGTATTTTCTTCAACACATTGCCTCAGGAAATGATGTCGGATGTCTATATGTTTTGTTCTCGAGTGCTGAGTTGGGTTCTTGGCAAGACAGTGAGCTCCTTGATTGTCATTGTAAATAGTTACAGATGACTGAAGTTTTCCGTAGTTTAGCTCAGAGAGAAATGTTTTTAAGAAAATTGCTTCTTTCGCAGATTCAGCTAGAGCCATGTACTCTGCTTCTACAGTCGACAATGCTACGGTTTTTTGTTTTTTGCTTTCCCAAGTGACTGCTGCTCCTCCCAAGAGAAATGCGAATCCAGTGTAAGATCGCCGATCATCTGGACACGCACCCCAGTCAGCATCAGCGTAACCAATGAGTCCTTTGCCAGTCTTACGAAATTTAATCGCGTAATCAGACGTGCCTTTGAGATAACGCAGGATTCTTTTTGCCGCTGCCCAATGGTCACTAGTGTATGCATTGTTGAATTGACTCAACATATTCACTGCGAATGCTATATCAGGTCGTGTGCAAACGGAAAGGTAAAGTAAGGAGCCTATGAGTTGCTGATATGGCAGTTTCTTCATCTCTTTTTCAGAAGGAATCATATCCGGTTTTTTCAGTTTCATCCCAGGTTCCAGTGGTGTCGCTACAGGTTTTGCATCCTCCAAGCCGAACCTTTTCAGAAGTTCAGCTATATACCTCTTCTGGCTCATCGAGATCGTCCCCTCGTCGATGTCTTGATGAAACTCTATTCCCAGGCCGTAGTGAATGTTACCCAGGTCTTTCATTTTAAATGATTTTTTCAGTTCTCTTTTTACTTCATTTATCCATTTGATGCTACTTGATGATATCCATAGATCGTCAACATAAAATGCAACAAAGATAACGTCGTCTCCCCGCTTTGCATGGAAAAAACATGGATCCGAATTTGATGGTACCAAGAATTTTCGTAGACATTGGTCCAACTTTTTGTACCATTGCCTCGGAGCCTGCTTGAGTCCGTACAAAGCCTTTTTTAAACGACATACTCGTTTCCCTTCTTCATAATTTTTCAGTAACTTCTCACTTTTTTGTTTCAGATTTGTATCTCCTCTTTTTATTATCTTGGTCAATGCTTCTTCAAACATGTCAGGTAATTCCATATGAATGGTCTCTTCCAGGTCTCCATTAAGAAAGGCTGTTACGACATCCATTTGATGAACTTCCAATCTAAGTTCTACAGACAATGCCAAGAGCAATCTTACTGAGCCCATTCTGACCACAGGGGCATAGGTTTCTCTGAAATCAACTCCATACCGTTGATTGAAACCCTTAGCCACCAAACGGGCTTTTCGCCTTTCTAGAGAACCATCCGCTTTCAATTTTTCTTTAAGAATGAATCTGCTCCCAATCTTGTTAATGTTGTTTGTTTGTTCTACTAATTCAAATGTGTCGTTTTCTATTATCGAGCTATATTCTGATATTATTGCTTCTTTCCATTCACGTGCTTCTGGGCTGTTCATTGCGTCTTTCATGGATATGTCAGCAATGTTAGCTATTTCTTCAAACGTGAAAGAGTTTTCAACTACTCCCTCACCCACCAAAATACAGTTCTGCGGTTGAACTGGCCTATATAGTTTCCGTGGCCTGCCAGGATTTCCAGACCGAATGATCCGAGGCCTTCCCCTCCCTCGGCTGGAAACTACTGGCTGCTCATCGTTGGTAGTGGAAGTTATCGGGTCAGGTTCTTCATCAGCTGTGTCATATTCATCAGCGTCTTCTAAATTTTGTTGTTGATTATCTCCTTCTTGTCCGTTTCTTGAATTTGTCTTCTTCAGTGGTATTGTAATTGATTTACTCTCAGTTGCTTCTTTCTTCAATTTCGTTTCGAATTCTTCATATTGATTTTCTTTCTGAAATTCATCCAGGAACCTTACATCTCTTGTTTCAGTTATTCTTCTTTCTTCTTCCAAAAATATTCTGTACGCTTTACATCTTTCCGAATAACCAAGAAAAATACACGATTTCCCTCGTGGCTGAAATTTTCCTTTGGTTGGTGATTTATCAAGAGCAACGCCCTTGCAACCAAATGTTCTAAAATGGGTTAGAATAGGGGGTTTACCTGTCCACATTTCAAATGGTGTTTTTCCATCCAAACTTCTTGAAGGACACCTGTTCCGAACGTGATTTGCAGTAAAAATGGCTTCTGCCCAGAATGATGGTGGCAGTCCTGACTGGATCAGCATACATCTCGCAGTTTCAACAAGTGATCGGTTTTTTCGTTCTGCTATACCGTTTTGTTCTGGAGTATGTGTCACAGTTAATCTTCTGCCTATTCCTGCTTTATCTAAAAAATTCATCAAACGCTTTATTTCTATATTCACTTCCATTATCTGATTGTAAAAATTTTATACGACCCCCTTTTTGATTTTCAACTAAATTTTTATATTTTATAAATTCATTTAGAACGTCACTTTTGTTTTTCACAAATCTTACTTCACACCAACGTGTGTGGTCATCAATAAATGTTAAAAAATAATTTGAACCTTTCTTGGATGATGTTCGCATAGGTCCACAAATGTCTGTATGAATGATTTCCAGAATTTTAGAAGTTCTAATAGATTTTGTTGGAAATGGCTTCTGTGCCATTTTCCCCATGGCACATACTTTGCAGGTAGATAGTTGTCCACTAAATTCAACTCCTAGTGCCCTACGGTGATTTACGATTTCTCTCATACTTCCTTCATTCAGGTGACCTAAACGTTGATGCCATTCTTCGATATTATTAATGTTTCTTTTTTGTGAAATTACACGGCAATTCTCGATACCTCGTTCTTCAACATAATATAAATTATTTTTACGTTTTGCGGTCAGTATTATTCTGCCTTCATCATTTTGAACTACAGCTTCGTTTTTCGTAAATACTACGGCATGCCCTTTATCAGTTATTTTACTCACTGACATGAGGTTTGTACGTAAGTCAGGTACATGTAGTGTATTATTTAGTGTCATAATTTTTACGTTTTCATCTCTAGTTATAGCTATTTTAACTGTACCTTTACCTTGAATTTTTGTCGATTCATTATTTGCGAGGTTTACTTTTCCATCAGAAATGGGTTCTCGAGACGTGAACGCTTCATCCTCGTTGCACATGTGGGAGCTGCATCCACTGTCCAAGCACCATACTCTGGAGTTGGTTTTCAAAGCGAATTCTTCAGTGAATAAGCTGTTGTCCCTTTCTTCTACTTTTCTTGCCTTTGGTCTGTAATAGCAGGAAGATGGTTTATGACCTCGCCTAGTACAGTACGGGCAATTTCGGTTTTCGATTTGCGGCCTATAAGCAATCCATTCCCTATTCTGATAGTTTTGTTTTTCGTGGTTTTGTCGTTTTTCTGTATGTAATCTATTTTGATAGTTTTCTTCACCTTTAGAAGAATGTAGTCTATAATTATTATTACCCCTCGCTGTCATTGCCTCTAAATTCCAACTATTATCTATTCTAGCATCCCCTTGTTCTATTATTTTTATTTTCAATATTTCAGGATCTGGCAGTTCATCTCGCGATTCAATGGCGCATCTGAAGTTGTTATAACTATCTGGGAGGCTACAAAGAAGTATTACAGATAACATATCAGGGTGTATTGTGACTTCCATCATTTTTAATTTATCTACTGCGTCAAAAAACTTTGCAAGATGATCCCTAACGTTGCCATCCTCTTTCATTCGATATAAAATTAATTGCTTTAATAAGGTGGCTTTTCTAGCAGGACCTTTGGATTGGTAAATACTTTCTAATTTCAACCATAATTCTCTAGATGTTATACAATCTTTTACTTGTTTAATCTCCGAAGGTGATATTGCTAAAATGATGTCCGCTCGTGCCTTCAAGTCGGTGTCATCCCATTCTTCTGCTGCTTTGATAGTGTCTTGATTTCCTTCAGTGACGACTGGACGTTTTTTTCTTCCATTGACATATCCGAGCACATCATTCTTGACAAGCAGGGCTTCCATTTGGACTTTCCAAGTGTCAAAGTTGTCTTTATTTAGCGTTTCAATTTTTACGCTCATGGTTGGTACTTGATTTATATTTGTACCTATTTATTTTTTACTACTTTTCAGTGGAAGCTCGCTAGGAGCATAACCTCTTGTAAATATGTGATTTTTAGTGAATTTTATTTTAGCAGAGTTAGTTATTTTTATAAGTGAAATTAGCACAACTATCTTTGATAGATTTTAGAGGCGAAGTGATTTTATTTGTTGACAACACAACATAATAATCAACATGTGAATATAACACATTTAACTAAATAAATTTATATTGGAGTGTCAGTTTGTATAAACAACAGGAAGAGGCTCCAGGTACCCTTAATCTTTCCATATACCAACCAGTTTCACCAGTTCACTCTCACCAGTCTACTTATGTGAAACTAGTTTTGACTATGTGGCAAGACTAGTTTTGACTACTCCTTTCGTTGGTGTTCACCTTATAAGTAATCGATTAGTTTCCGCAGGTAACAGGGCATCAATAAAAAATCTAGTCTCCCCCTCCATGAGTAAATTCATCAAAAAGTCTCAAGTTTACAATTTCGATGAGTTTTTAGGGACTCGTACTTTCTCAGCGTGCCTGTTCTGCCTCTTCATTCGTTCCACATTGTTAAGAGGCGCGCTGTTATGATTGTCGCCTTCTGTACTCCTCAAACAAAAGTACTGTTATCACTGGGGCTCAAG
The DNA here is from genome assembly GCA_030762985.1 of Adelphocoris suturalis. NCBI lineage: Eukaryota > Metazoa > Arthropoda > Insecta > Hemiptera > Miridae > Adelphocoris > Adelphocoris suturalis. The sequence continues at coordinate 33,862,627 of CM061050.1, read as the reverse complement.
TGGGCGTTTCATCCGAATTCAAACGTATCTCCTCCTAAATATCCCCTCACATTCGACGTCGTGGGAAAAACGCTCGCTTTCCTCTCGTTTGTATCCCCTTGACCGAGAACAATACCCGAAGGGCGTCGGGCGCGTATTGGTTATCTGTGTTTTTCGGGAGGGTTCGGGTTCGGATTAATTGAAGATGATCCTCCCTTCCTCTTGATACTCGAAGTCCACGTGGAAAGACACGTGAAAGGGGAAAAAAGTTTTTCTATTGGTGGAAAAGAGGGTGGAGGGGTGTCCCCGGCTACTGATGGCTCCCATGGCAACTCGGGCATTTTCAATGCGTCGCGGGTTACTCGACACATGTCCGGCACTAGAAGACCACTTTGTGTCCCTTTTTTTCCGCCTCCCAACTGAAGCGCGTCACGTGCCGGCAATTGAGATTAATGGTTTACTTTCCCTACAATCCTGAAGGTCAGGGGAAAGTTGTACGACTGAGCCCAAACACGCTTTTTGGGAACAGCCCTACAATCAGAGTGCCTAGTTGCCCGATTCGATCCAAACAAATAGATCAGTGCTCACGAAGTGAGTCACATGATAGAGCATTTTGATGTAAGGAGATCCGCGTGAAATATACCCTTCCTGCGTTGAATAGTAGACAAAATGGCTTTGGAGCTCACTCAGCTGATCGATGACCACTCAGTCGTCTTCAGCATTCTCCCTTAAGCCTCCCTCTGAAATTTGAGCTACCAGCATTGATTAGAAGAAAGAATTGCTTTGGAGCTTAATCAGCTAATCAATGACCTCTCAGTCGTCATCAGTATTCTCCCTTCAGCCTCCCTCTGAAATTTTCCATTTTTAGCAGAGTTCTAGTCAAAACAAAATTATCAACAATTAACTAGAACAGTAAGCAATTTTGCCACAAAATTTTGCTGAAAAAAGTACTTAAATTTCATTAATAATTTACTGACAAATCTATAAAAACTGAAAAAAAAGAACTAAAAACCTACATATATTTTTCAGTCAAAAAATTTTATTTAGTATGAGTGTTTTTTTTTCTTTTTTTGTGTCTGAAATTGCTTAATTTAACAAAATCCTCTCATACGATCATGCTGCATGGCTGGATCTTTTTTTGTCAGTGTGATTATGTACTTGGATTAAATATAATAAATGCAGAAACAATTATTCGTCTTATTACATAGGTATTACATTTAGATGTTAGACATTTATAGGTAAATAAATTTTTCTGTATTTCATTTTATCTTGTTTCTTTAGATTTTTCTAATTTTCTAGAATAGGAAGAGAGGCTCCGTCATCCAACTCCAGAATCCTCAGCAATATAGAAATGCTGTTTAAATTGTGGTTGATTCAGAAGTATCATCAGGGAAAGAGGAAAGATATTGAAATATAATGGAATGTTAGGGCTCGGAAAGCCCTAATCTAGTCCGTATAACAATAGTACCTAACAGGACCAGCACATTATAGTAACGATATAAGTCCTACCTATTTGCGGCATTATGTGACCTGGTGCAAAGCTAAGGCAATGTTAATAAATGATTAAAAAAATGGAAATAATTATCAAAATGTAAGTAATGTTATAAAATAAATACCACCAGTTGAGGTGTTCCTCACCACTCAGCTGATCAGAAAAGACCCCATCACTTCACTCGTCTCTTATGTCCCAGAGAGTCTCCCTATCAAATTTAAACTTCCTACAGTGAACAGGAAAGAATGTAGCTCACTCAGCTGATCAGAAAAGACCCCATCACTACGTTTCTTACTTACCGACACTTTTGCAACAAACTTGGGGCCATGCTGATTCGGAATTATATATAAAGACCGTTCGGAATTATATATTTATAAAGTCTCAGAAATAACTCTCCTAGATGTTAGTAACTACACTACGTTTCTTACTGACCGTGAATTGATGGCAACTGTTGTTACCGCCACAGCCTAATAAACAACTCTCGTTGATAAGGACCGCCTAGAACACGATCAAGGTGGGTATAGAGACGAACGGCGACACTTTTGCAACAAACTGATTCGAATGAGCAGTCTAACACTAAAATCGGACCGCGAAGTAATTCAAAATTTCAAAGACCGTTCGGAATTATATATAAAGATAATCTGCGAAATTTATATCATTCCCCCCACACTTCTGCTTTTGTGAAAACTGTTTCAACAACTAAGCTCGAATGGATTGTTTTGAATGTTTGAATGTCACCAAATCACGGACGTCGGTAAGTCGAGATCAGAGAACGAAACTCAAAAGCGGAACCCGGAAGGGTTTTGAAGTTAACAACACGAATCCTCCCCTCTACAGTCGATTGATGTGCTTAAAACTGGTCATTGTGAATAATGCGGAACGGCCAATCCCAACACTGGGGAAAAGCTGTTGGAACGAACTCGGCCAGGTAGCAGTCTCAAACTCAATTAAACTTTCAAAAGCTCCGACCGCGACCTCCCTCCTTGCCAGCCAGGCTTGGAACAACATTTGCTCGCGAATACACAACGGGGATTGTTACTTCGAGCGATGTACTCCTTCTCCACTCTTCCACCTATTAAATTTCTCTATGAAGGAACCTATAGTTAGAATTAGCAGAGGTTGGCATGTTTCTTGTGAATTATACTGATTATTACAGCTTAAGGGGAGACAGGACATGGACCTTTTTAGGCAAAGACGTAAGTCGTTGGTCCTTCAGCCTGGATTGAACTCCCACAGTTGTATTGAAGGGGTTCCTTACAGGCTTCCTTCCAGCAGCACTGTCTATTTAAATTGTAAAATATCAACTTATCGTTTTCTTTTTGTGATAAAAACTCGAATTCAAAGTTATAAATTTATGAAAAATACGTTTTAGCGAATTTTTGAAGAAAATTAAAGTATTGCTCTCGCCTCAAAATTTGTAGAATGTGATTTTTTGAAAAATTTTTATGCAGAAATCCGTTTCAGGCTATTCTGAATCATATTCTGAAGTTTAACGCATTTTTTTATGTATGTATATATATGTATGTGTCATTCCAGACGATAACTGTCCGTAGAATTGTGCTAGAAAGTTCAAGTTCGTTGGCCAGCATGATCGGATTACATCTTCGGGTTGAAATTTTCAAAAATGTAGTCAAAAATTTCAAAATAGCTGTTTTTTGCGATTTGTTGTGCGAAATAATTTTTTCAGCATACTAACATGTGGTATATTCGGAATCACGGACTTTCACCATCAAACACACCACATACTCTGATACGTTGGTCATTTCCGACTTCACTACCTACGTACTTCTTCACTTTCACGGAAATTTCGGCATTTCGTAGTGCCCACTAGCGTACCTACGTATTTAAAATCCAATTACCTTCCTGTGAAAGAATTCAGTTAGAAGTAGCAGAGATTGGTATTTTAACAGCAGTGATGAGTTCTTGACCGCAGACGACGAAATTTCAAGTGTTTTGTTCTTGAGAGTCGGTCGGGTGAATGATACTAAACTTCAGGCCAACGTTTCGCTATATTTATACAGCATCATCAGGGCTTGGAGTTTGCTGTTAGGTACTCAGTGAGTCATCCTGAGACTGAGAGGGCATATGGAGTTGTTGACATGTGGTGTAATTGTGAAAAGTTATGTGGTGAAAAAAGTTGTTGAAACTCAGAAATGAAATGAATGTGAAATGAATGAAGAAATGAAATGAACAGAAATGATATTTCAATTGTTCTAATGTAATTGGTGCTTCTGCTGAGCCTTTTCTCAACGTTTTCATTTTTGAGTTTCAACAACTTTTTTCACCACATAACTTTTCACAATTACACCAAATGTCAACAACTCCATATGCCCTCTCAGTCTCAGGATGACTCACTGAGTACCTAACAGCAAACTCCAAGCCCTGATAATGCTGTATAAATATAGCGAAACGTTGGCCTGAAGTTTAGTATCATTCACCCGAACCGACTCTCAAGAACAAAACACTAGAGATTGGTATTTGTCCTGTGAATCAACTCATCATAAGGAATTATTTACAGGCTTCCTTACAGCTGTATTGTTTATTTGCACTTCGTTACTACGTCCTACCCGCACTTTTCCGTATTGTCTTCCTGTAAAAGAATCGGATTAGAATTAGCAGATGTCGATATTCGAATTGTAACTTATGGCGATTGCTTCTTTATGCACGAACCCACGAGCGTGGGAAATGCAGAATCGTCACAGCGGCACAGTAATGCATGTAGTTTAGATTGAGATGGGGCTAAAGCCCATTATAATCTTATTGATGCAGCATATCCTACATACCATGCGTACTGTATTGTCTACATTACTACGTCGTGTGGCGTACTTCCTACCCTCACTTTTGCCTACAGTACTCCACTACATATTTATTGTCTTTCTATGAAAGTATTCTGCTAGAATTAGCATAGGTTGGTATATGTCTGGTGAATTATAGCAATCAATTTATCATAAGGAGTTCTTTACAGACTCCATTTAAGCTCCAATGTTTATTTGCACTTCGTACTTACGTCCTATCCGCCCTTCTTCCTAATGTCTTTCTATAAAAGAATCGGATAAGAATCATCAGAGGTTGGTTATAGATATGTTTTATCTGGAAGTTGTTTATCCATAGTTTATCCATGGATTACAATGGACGATTTATGCTGGGGGTACCTTAATGTTTGTATTTAAATGCAACCTTTTTTCCAAATCCTAAAGGGAGTTTAGGTGTTTCACCCAGGTGGGATGAAATCTGCGGGACAAAGAGAAAAAAACCATCTAAATCTGGGAAGTCAGCCAAAAAGGGGACGAGGTTTTGATAATAAGGTTGTGACATTAAGGGGAGGAGTTTTCCATTCGGTCGAAGGAGGAAATTCAAAGAAGAAATTCAAAGAAGGTGTACGGGTACATGAGCAATCGGCTATCTACCTCCTCTTGTTAATCTACTCCGAGACTAGTGGTTATCTACGAGTCACCTTCCAACTCTCGATCCTGAGGACTCTCCTCATACAATGTTTGCCGCTCAGTTGCTTCGTGTCTCGTTTTGGTTGTGTGTGTGTGTCAAAATAATGATTTTAGGAAGGCTTTATCGATCGAATATTTTGCATGAGGAAACGTGTACCAAATATTCAACAGAAAAGGGAGTATTGCCTAATCAACCAACAACTTGTGAGAAAATGAACGGGGATACAGTATCTGCTGGATTGCTTCTTTGAAGGCATGAAGACATCATTTTTAGTGGCCTGAAGTCTCATAAAAACTTGACGCTCCTCAAATCAGAAGAAAACATCCTCTACGTTCTTCCCATACCAACAGAGATGACAATGAGAAGGTAAGATTTTGTGGTAGATAGCCTATTGCTCCTGTACCCTCTTGTTTAACCACCCCGAGACTATTGGTTATCTACCAGTCACCTTCAAACTCTCGATCCTGAGGACTCTCCTCATACAATGTTGTTTTGAAATACACAGAGGAGGGGTTTTTCATAGAAAATACCAATTACCTCAGGCAACAAAACTTTTTATTCTGGTGATCGTATTAGGCATATTATTTGTACCTATTTGAATGTGCTAGCCTTCAGATATAAATCGAACTTACAAATAAGGAGCTCCTTCTGGTGGTAGAAAAATATCATCCCAAAAGGGAATAGTTAAAATGATTTTGAATGGCCTGATTATAAAGTAAAATGAAATACAAGTCTGACCGTTTCGACGGTATGGGTGATGGCCTCACTCGTGTACCGCAAATCGCGAGATGGTCGTACCACCAGGAAGTCGAATCCGTGGCAAAGGCAGACTGCTGAATTGATTTGGAGAACGGCACAATTGGTAACGGTGGTGCTGAAAACGCCCAGAAACCTGTAATGGAGGAAATGTGTTCCATGAGGATGGGTTTTCAGACATGATGATGGCTGGGGTATTTCTCAAACCAGGTACTTACGTCGAAATGGATGTATTTGAAGAGAGGTTATCCAGAATAGATGTATATCTCCTGACTTGAGGATGCTGAGGACCCGGGATCAGAGATTAAGTTCACTTGGAGGGATGCTGATGACCCAGACAAGCAAATTTTAAGTTGTAAGAGGAACGTAAGTAGCGACGTGGCAGTCGAGAGGAGAATGGACGTGGCATCCCTTGAAGGACCAGAGCGACGTCACGAGGTATTCAAGTACAAAAGGCGCATCAGCAAGTCGACCGGCAGCGTCAGGTTACGGCTTCCTTGATGTCCAATTAATAGGCGACTACGTTATCGGCGGCACATCACAACACAACACAATCACAACTCGGTGGCGAATCATTATTAAGTAAACAAAATAAATATAAACTTGGGCGCTAACAAATGTTTGCCGCTCAGTTGCTTCTTGTCTCGTGTTGGTCGTGTGTGTATGTGTCGAAATAATGAGTTTAGGAAGGCTTTATCGATCGATTATTTTGAATGTGGAAACGTGTACCGAATATTTAACAGAAAAGGGATTATTGCATAATCAACCAACAACTTGTGGAAAAATGAATGGGGATGCAGTATCTGCTGGATTGCTTCTTTGAAGACATGAAGACATCATTTTTAGTGGCCTGAAGTCTCGTAAAAACCTGACGCTCTTCAAATCAGAAGAAAACATCCTCTACGTTCTTCGCATACCAACAGAGATGACAACGACAAGGTAAGATTTTGTGGCAGATAGCCTATTGCTAGTGTACCGGTGTAGGATAGAAATGGAGAGATTCGCGTGGTCCTCGATCGGATTTGACCTCAAAGTGCCTGCCCTTAAAATTTTCTTTCGAAATATGATTTGGGAATATGTTAGGATTATAATTCAGCAAAAACTGAAATAAAAAAATGAGCTTTTTTTTATTCAGTTTTTTTATTGATACTTTAATCATGAAAATACGCTATAATAGCCAAAATTCAGAAAAAAATATTATTGATCATTTATGTGTCATTATACAATAGAATCTTCATCTAGTTTCATAGTTTTGACCTATTTTGTGATCAAATATAATTAGAAAAACAAAAATAACATTTTATTTAACAAAATAATGATTATATTTCAATGAAGCTCTTAATAAATTCTGTCAAATTTGTACATGTCCGCGCGCGCGCTTGTGTGTTTACATATGTGAACGCGCCTGCGTAAGTGTATATATGAAATGTGTAAAACCCCCAGTCATTCAAACTCTCGAAGACCGATTAATTTTGGATCTAATTCCTCCAACGGAGTTACATTTATTACTAGCCGCTCCGGCTCGCTACGCTCGCCTCCACGTCCAGCCGGGGGGCAAGCCCCCCGGACCCCCCATTAAGTTGCTCGCTTCGCTCGCAAAGTGTGGTATGTAGGGAATATTGCTCGCTTCGCTCGCAAAGTCTGGCATGTAGGATATGTTGCTCGCTTCGTTCGCAAAGTCTGGCATGTAGAAAATGTTGCTCGCTTCGCTCGCTAAGTATGGCATTTAGGGGATGTTGCTCGGGGATGCTTCGCTCGCAAACAAAAGCCCTGGCACCCCCCATCATGTTGCTCGCTTCGCTCGCAAGGTGTGTCTGTACACATGCGATGTATTACAATTGAAACATGTAGAGGATGTTGCTCGCTTCGCTCGCAAACGGTAGGTCCCTAAGGGTAGGTTTAATTCTGTAGGGGGTGTTGCTCGCTTCGCTCGCAAACGGTAGGTCGCTAAGGGTAGGTTTAACTTCTGTAGGGGATGCTGCTCGCTTCGCTCGCAAACGGTAGATCTCTAAGGGTAGGCTTAACTTCTGTAGGGGATGCTGCTCGCTTCGCTCGCTTGAGGAAGTTATACTGCCCACCCAACTTGGCAGACGTTTTTTTCAGTTGGGAATTATTACAAACAAATTAAATCTTATAAAACTACGTGGAACCACGAAAAGTTTATTCGGGGATGTTGCTCGCTTCGCTCGCAAGGTATACCTGTATATGTGTAGGACAAAGTCCGTATTTATTATTTGAAATGGCTCTCGCTTCGCTCGCAAGGTAGGTACCTATGTAGGCATACCTGCTCGCCTCGCAATGTTGTGACATCGAACCCTTCACGTCAATTCTTGAGCCTTCTCTCGTCCACGGCAGAATCATTTTAATCGCTTTGCTTGCTTCTGCTCGCAATTTGACCGAGTTCTCGTCACTTTTTTCGATATCCGATTTCGGATTCAGATTCGGCGGACCCAAAGCTGTATTTCGCCCGCGAAAACCGTTCCGAAAAACGTACCTTTATGGGGTATATTTTAATCGGAAAAAACCAAGTTTTTCGGCGGACTTTTCGAGAAAACGGGTCCGTACTCTCGCATTTTTTTACGCATTTCCCGATACTTTTTTCGCGATCCGATCGCGCCGTCGTCTTCCTCGTTCAAAAACCTACGAAACCGGTATTTTTCCGGAATTGTCGACGGCCGTTTAGAGGGGTAGAGGATGCGGGGAAGTCCAAAAAGCGCACATTAATTCTTACTTCGACCCCCCTCCCGCCCTACGGCCCATGGTTCGGCTGGGATTAGAAAATTTTAAATTTGCTCGCTCCCCCTATCGGAAAATCCCAAGAAGATCCCCCCACTCGTAGACTCCCCCCACTCAGCCGTTTGGCCGTGCATAGACACGACAAACAGACAGACAAACAAACGGAGTTTCATTCTTATTAATAGTATAGATAGATTAGGAGTAGTAAACACCTTGCTCTCTCACATGTCCAAAGAATTTGAAGCCGAAGCTCTTCTTTGGACAGAGTACTGTAGTGTTCAGTGTGAAATGACCCAGGGGAGCCCTTCGTTCAAAGGAAATAGTTGCCGCATTTTGCTACAGAAACTTGATTTTTTGCGTTCAAAATGTAGCATGGGTTGTTTAAAATACGTTGATGCTTTCCAGAAGTTCAATGAAGCTGTCAGAGCATCTTTTTCAGTCAGGCTGGATCCAAAATTCATTGAATACATCAATGAATTCTAAGCATCATTTTTGCTGAATTATAATCCTAACATATTCCCAAATCATATTTTGAAAGAAAATTTTAAGGGCAAACACTTTGAGGTCAAATCCGATCGAGGACCACCGTGTACGGGAATAAGTAAGAAATACGCGTAGGTGCACCGGGGCTGCAGGTGCAATTCGATGTGAAGCGGTGGGTGGACGGTCCGTAATCAAGAGACGAAGGGGATGGACGATAGAACGGCGAAGGGGGTAGATGGGGAAATGGCCAAGGAGGCCGTGACTCGAATGGGGACCGCCGGTGATTGGGAGGCGGAGGAGCAGCCAATATGTCCACCCCGAGGCAGAAGAGGCTCTACGTGGCCAACGAACTCAAGGCGTTGAGGCCTCTTGCGCCGCATAGCCCGATCATATTCGAATCACACTCGGCAGAATGTACCAAAAAGCTAGAGGGACTCGTGTTTGTCGATTCGGGCCCGGCCCAGTGCTGTGAGCATGCGAAAAAAGTCGAACTATCAAAATTAAAGTTTCATGAAATGAGGGCGCATATATATCGGAGGAAATCTCAATATTCTAACCCGCATTTTTAATAACTTATCAAATAAACGACAAGACGTAAGCTTGTAGAACTTTATTTGAGAATAGACTCAAGTTGGTAGCACGGAAGGCTGATGACGCACTTAGGGCCATCATCCCTTCCCTTCTCTACATTCCTCAAACCCGACACCCCCAGGGTCCCAAGCAAGCCAGTTCAGTTTGTTTTCAAACATCCTTCTGACTGGAAGACCTAATAAACATTTATCTATTTCCAAAAATCTTAGCACTATTCTAAAACAAATTCTCTGATACCTATAGTTTTATTATAACTGATATGTATGACACCAGGGGCCTATTTCATGAAAAAAAAAAAAACAAGTTATAAGTGTACAAGTTAACAAGTACGGGTACTTGTAATGCACAGTAAACTAGAACAAGTGTTCCACCAAAACAAAGAGTATGTACCTACAACTGTAGAAAAGATACACTTGTAAAAGCTAAGTTTACAAGCGTAGCAGGAAAGAAAAAAGTTCCAGTCATGCAGCATGATCGTATGAGCGAATTTTCATAAATGATCGTATTGTGTTTATGTTAAATTGTTTTGAAATTTGAGCACTTTGGGAACAAATAAAAATGTTATTATACATTTTATAGCAAATTAACCTTTTTTCAGTAATATTCCAATGAACAAACGATTTTGTGGATTTTTACAATTTTTTCAAGTGTTCCTATAGATTTTTAGCTTATTTTAATGAAATTTAAGTACATTTTTCAGTACAATTTTGTGCTTACATTTTTAAATGTCCTAGTTCATGTTCGATTAATTTTTTTCGAGTAGCATTCTGCTAAAAAATATAAATTTGTTAATTTTTAGCGGTTTTTTGCCTTTTTTAGTGATTTTTTAAGTACATTTTTTTTAAATTTGACCAATTTAATGTGCTCAAAAAGTGTTGTCCAACAAACTCATCCTTTCTTTTGAAATACTTGATTTTTTGGCGAAAGAACGAAGTTTTTATCTCAATTCTATCGAGAGTTATCGTCTGGAATGACACATACATATATATATATATATACATATATATTTATATATATACATATATATATATATATATATATATATATATATATATATATATATACATATAAAAAAGCGTTAAAATCCAGGAATCATTTCAGAATGCCTCAAAACAGATTTCGATGAAGAAAATTTTTAAAAATTTGTATTTTAAAATTTTTGGAGCCATTGCAATAGCTTTATTTTCTAAGAAAATTTGCTAAATGGTGTGTGAGGACAAACGAAATGAACAACTTACACACTAACCTGTTTATTTTCGTATTAGTGAATTCGTGTTCGTTCCAATTCGCAAGTTCTTTTGTTTTCCACTAGTTTTAATAACCTAAAATTATTGATCACTAAAAAAAAAAAGGCGAAGCTCGAGGTACTACGGGCTATAAGAGATGATATGACCGTGCCGTTTGGTGCCTTCAGAAGGCCAAGTGAATTCTTCACTAGTCGACGAGTAGACTTATGCGCTCTTTTGAAACAAACATTGAGGTTAATAGAGATTTCCCAAGTGCTTGGGGATTTTTTCATCTGGGGCCAGCCACATCGTATGCTAACCTGATAAAGTCAAGTCGAATTGGTGATTTATCTTAAAGTGACGCTAATTATCTTCAAGTAACGCTGAACCACCGAGGGGATTTTCCCGCCTATCCTGTTTGTTCAGTTTCCAGCATTTCTAAGTTTCCTAGTTTTTTTATTATTCACAAAAAGGTTTCAGAATGGCAGATTTCGAAAATTGATGAACAAGAAAATTAATATAATTGTCATTAATCATGAATACCAATAAAAGAAATGAATATTAGTGTTATCGGTGTGTAAGGTTACTTTGCCAAAGGGAGGAAGAGATGAGATAGGTTGGTTCGGGATAAAGCGTCTTATGATTAGGTGAAATAAATTTGTCTTATTGGAGATGAGGCGCCTCATCTCCTGGCACATGCGCAATAGTGTTTTCCGTTCACGATAAGGCACCTCATCTCTATCTCCCTAATACCTTAGGAACTCTCTAATAACCAACTAACTAGAGGGTATCCTGAATCTCCTAGAATAATTTATCATCAGCCTCCAAACTTCTTCTATTTGTCTGAATAAGTTGCTATTTCGCAAATCTATGCTATCGTGAGCACTACCTGGCCATGAAGCATTAACTTAGGAGAATTCGCAATTCGGTTCTCATACAGCCATGCAATTAAGCGAATGCTTCCCCTGGCGATCTGCATATTGTTGCTCGTGGTCGTGCGGTTTTTCAATGTTTATGAGGGTAGGTACTTTCAACCTATTAAAATGCGTCTACACGGGGAGAGCTAGAGCGGCACTGATTGCGTAGAGCAGTTTCAGCTGTGTCTACACCATGAGCCCTGAGAGAGCTAGAGTAAGTTGCTGAAAGTTCTCTCGCAGTGGTGATTGCGAGAGCAGTGTCGCGTCTATCTACACGGTCTCGCTTCCCCACACTGCTCTCGCTTCTTTCAGATTACGACCGTCATTATGGTTTATCAAAGCTGAATATCGTTTGTGCGCACTTGTGATTGCACTAATTATCAAGAGGAAACGTGAAAGAAGGAATAAACAACGTCTCTGAGTTGAAGAATGGATTCTGCTGTGAAAACAATGTGGTGTGTTTGCGAATCTACTTCCTGATCTGACGGCTAGCGATCCAAAGATGTATACGAACATATGTCGCTATACCACTTTTGGCAAACACATGTCGCTATACCTACCACGTTTGGCAAACTTATGTAGCTATACATAACTAAGCTGAAGCCGAAAGCTAAGAGACCAGAGTCAGAATAGGAGGGAGCACAATAGGTATAAAACTCATTAGATGGGTAGAGCCATAAGCAAAAATTGCATTTGGTCTCTAAAATCTAAATCTAATCTCCTAAAACAATAAGGAAAACAAAACATAGAAGATACAGAACAGCTAGAAGGGAAGAATAGCTAGTCCCACCAAGCAAAAAAAGTAAACCAAATGAAGTCAACCTAAAACTTAACAACCAATTTATCATTATCTCTATAATATATATTTTTGGCTCCTCAAGAGTTGCTTAATCAACAACACAATAATTTAATTCGGAAAAACTAGGTAATTACTTTCATGCTGATCTTTGTTCTTGAGTGTTTGGATATTTTTATTGGTAGGTTCTACAACATAAGATAATTCAGTAGTCTCATAGTAGTTCACTGGTCAGCTAAACGGAATTAATCTTCCAGGGAGTGACGCTCCTTCAACATTAAAACTACCTATGGCTTTACCTCTAAAAAAAACCCCATTCATTTTAATAACACTTATTGAATGATAACAATAAAAGTCCAGTCATGCAGCATGACCCCATGAGCGAATTTTTGAAGAATATTACCGATTTTTACAACCAGCGAACGGCATTATTTCGATTTTTGACTGATTTTTCAACTTTGAAATTTTTGAAAACTTGATACATATTCTTATAGGAAATTTTACGCTGATTCCGAATATACCACATGTTAGTATGCTGAAAAAATTATTTCGCACGACAAATCGCAAAAAACAGGCTATTTTGAAATTTTTGTCTACATTTTTGAAAATTTCAACCCGAAGATGTAATCCGATCAAGCTGGCCAACGAACTTGAACTTTCGTTTTGTGCCCTTAACATTTTAAAATTTGTTTGAAGTTTCTAGCACAATTATACGGACAGTTATCGTCTGGAATGACACATACATACATACATACATATACAGGGTGGAAGCGGATAAGCGACGAAAAATTTTTTCTGTTAATCCGCATCAAAAATGTAGTAAAACCCCGCCAGAACGAGTGTCCTATCACTATCTGTTTGAAAGTTATGATTTTTTAAGTAATTTTTCGACTGAACCCGACCTTACGTCATAAAACCACTATTTCTCAGCTTGTGCGTCACTCATTTCCATTTTTTACCTCATTTTTGGATTCAGCATTAAATTTCCTATAGGAATGGATCATGTTCGGAGTTATTTAACATGATTTAGACTCAATTATTACAATACAAACGTTAATTTTTTCAGGAATCTAGAATTATCATGAATTTTCGAAAATTAGCCTCTCCGACAAAATTGGTCTTAGAGGTTTTCAAATTTCATAAAAACTGCTTCATCTAATACTCTTTCCAATGGTATAATCAGTTTCATTAATAGCTGTTTTCTTTGCTCTATTATTACTGAGCGAGAGATGAAAAACACGATATTAGTGAAGGAAGCGAAGGTGACAGGATGAAGCGTACTCGCATGTCATAATTAGTTTATTAAAAAATCAATGTAGCATATTTTCAAAATGCCGACCTCGATTTCTGACGCATAACCGAGCACGTTTTCGCATTGATCCCACTGTTACTGAAAATGATAAAGATTCTTTCAGTTTTTCTGAAGCAGCGATTATCCTTCTTCTCACCTCTTCTTCACTGTTGGCCTCAGTCTTGTAGACCTCACTTTTAAGGAAACCCCATACGAAGTAATCCATAGGGTTGAGGTCAGAAGATCTCGGTGGCCACGGGGTAGTCCCTCCTCGCCCTATCCACAGAGGAAAACGTTGGTACAACCATCGTCTGACGTTCACCGAATAATGAGGTGGGGCTCCATCTTGTTGATAAATTAAATTTCCACTAACGTCGGGAGGAAGATTCTGAAGAAGAATAGGCAAATGTTGTTCGAGAAACTGTAAATAACTCTCCCCATTTAAATTGGCTGGAAGAAAATGTGGCCCTATCAACTGGTCGCCAACTATCCCTGCCCAAACATTTACTTTGAACCGGCGTTGGAATGATGACTGTCGAGATGCATGGGGATTCTCCGTAGCCCAGTGGTGCATATTGTGAGTATTGAATACACCTTCGCGAGTAAACAAAGATTCGTCTGTCCACAATATGCGTTTGAAAAAATGATATTGTTCTATGTCGCTATTCAGAAGCCACCTACAAAATTCTTCCCTAGGTGCAAAATCGTTTTCTTCCAAAGCCTGCACCTGTGTGAAATGGTAAGAATGAAAATGGTTTTTATTCAATAATTTCAATACGTACGAGTGGGAAACACCAATCTCTGAGGCTAAGTCTCGAGAGCTCACGTTAGGATCAGTTGTGACACGGTCAATGATGTAATCCTCAATTCCAACATCTACTGCGGCCGATGAATTTTCCCTTCGAGATCTCACTACCGAACCTGTATCCAACAAACGTTGGTGCAGTCTCGTAAAAACTTTGTCCTTAGGGCAACGTCTGTCAGGATAACGATCGCGGTACTCCCTCTCAGCTGCCAGAGCGTTCCCGTTACATAACCCGTAGACGAAGTGCATATCTACGTATTCCCGAGTTGTAAACCCAGCCATCGTGAAAAATGAACTAGCTTATAAATCACCACATCATGTAAGGCAGGTATTTTGTTATTGAACTAGTGTGAACAGGTATTTGTTTACAAGGCAAGTTCAACATCCAAAAACAATATGACATGCGAGTACGCTTCATCCTGTCACCTTCGCTTCCTTCACTAATATCGTGTTTTTCATCTCTCGCTCAGTAATAATAGAGCAAAGAAAACAGCTATTAATGAAACTGATTATACCATTGGAAAGAGTATTAGATGAAGCAGTTTTTATGAAATTTGACAACCTCTAAGACCAATTTTGTCGGAGAGGCTAATTTTCGAAAATTCATGATAATTCTAGATTCCTGAAAAAATTAACGTTTGTATTGTAATAATTGAGTCTAAATCATGTTAAATAACTCCGAACATGATCCATTCCTATAGGAAATTTAATGCTGAATCCAAAAATGAGGTAAAAAATGGAAATAAGTGACGCACAAGCTGAGAAATAGTGGTTTTATGACGTAAGGTCGGGTTCAGTCGAAAAATTACTAAAAAAATCATAACTTTCAAACAGATAGTGATAGGACACTCGTTCTGGCGGGGTTTTACTACATTTTTGATGCGGATTAACAGAAAAAATTTTTCGTCACTTATCCGCTTCCACCCTGTATACATACATACATATGTACATACATACATATGTACATACATACATATGTACATACATACATATGTACATACATACATATGTACATACATACATATGTACATACATACATATGTACATACATACATACATACCCAAAATACATAAAAATATGCGTTAAACTTCAGAATAAGATTCAGAATAGGCTGAAACGGATCTCTGCATAAAGTTTTTTCAAAAATTCACATTCTACAAATTTTGAGGCGAGAGCAATAGCTTAATTTTCTTCAAAAATTCGCTAAAAGTACGTAAATCACTCCAGAAGAATGGCTTGGCCCAAAAATCAAAATAATGAAATCGCAGGCGGAATTCGCCTAATGGACATAAAAATTCAACTCCTGAAACACTAGAAAACACCCCACTTTCCGACCAGGTGTGTAAATATTTGAAGGTGAAACACCTCACGATTTCCCGATAATTGCCACTTTATGAATCGGAAGCCAATAATTGGCTACAATTTGAAGGTAAAACGCCTTATCACCTAGTTAAGGCATTTTACCTTTAAATTTTTGTCAAGAAAACAAACCTTTGAAGCAGTTTTTACACGAAGTTATGGCGTTTCATCTTAAAAACACTGAGATAAGCCGTTTTTCCTTAAAGAAAAAAAAAGGGGAGGGGGTGTAAATTACACCTACTTCTTGACTGAATTTTGAAATGTTGACTTCACCATCGAATATAGCGTGTCAAAACTAGGGGGGAGGGGAGTGCAAATCTAATTTTCGTAAACATAGGAGTTAAGCCGTTCTTCCTTCAAACAGCAGATATGTAAGCAACCTCCTGTGTAATTCAATGTCAATTATACCAAAGAGGTATTTATTTTATAATTCACTGTCAACTCATAAATCCTTGAAATGAGTTTTGAAGAGGGCTCGCCAGTGAATATCTAGCATAGCACGGATATTTCCATCGGATAAGTGCTCCCGCCCGACCGTTTTGAGCCAGTCGTCCGTTAATTGGGCGGAAAAGACAACAGTGAAATGCGGCGAAGCGTTCACCACCCGGCAAGTGAGCGTTCCTATTTATACAGCTGGAACGGGTCCACGCTCGGTGCTTGATCTATGGACCCCCTTTCATCCCCTCTACCCCTACGCCGCACCACAAATTTATCCACCCCTTCCCCACCCTTCCAACTACCGTTCATTCAAGGTTTCTGACCTTCCAAAGGCATTTAGAGAGTTGGGAAGTCGGAGGTGGGTTTGTTGTTGAACGCTTATCGTAGCCTTGAGTTCCAAACATGGGTGCTATTTCAGAGGAAAGTGGCAAGTTTGTGTTGATGTATTTTGTCATTAATTTGTAAACTGCTGTAGGTATGAAAAGTTTGACATTTTTTAGAATATATATACAGGAGATGGGTTTGTTGTTGAACGCTTATCGTGGAAGATTATGGTGAAGCTTTGAGTTCAAATAGGGTTGCTATTTGATATAGGTTTTTCCAAGAATAATGTATAGGTATATTATGTCATTTGCTAACTGCTGTAGATACGTAAAATTTAACGTTTATTAGAGAGTTTTTGTTCTTCCCGTAATTTTCTACCCGTGTACACAAAAAGACTGAAATACCAACTGCGCATGCGTGAATCTTCACGTCAACGTGTGGAACTACGCTTGTACGGGAAAAAGGCCCACCTACACGTAGGCGGGAAAATGGATTCGTTGGAATTTTGGCCTACAGGAAGTCATCATAGCCTGACGCGAAGGTAACAACAGTTGCCGGTAACGATGGTGTGGCCAAGGTAACCGCAGTTACGCAGTTACCAGTAAAGGTAACCACAGTGTGATTAGGTCAACAAGTCGAGAGGTTATAGTGAAGTGCTCCGCTAAAAAATTCAGCCATTTAAGGTAAGCAATAAATGTATTTCTGAATGAATAGGTTGTACGAAAATAATACGAAACAGCTTCTGAAACACTTATAGTGACGTTAGCGTTTGGGTTTTCGCGTATACCCATGAATCCAACAGCAACGAAATTGAGATAGTTTAGTTCCACCACTCGAATCACCCACTCTGAAAATTTCAGTTGATGAGTCATTTTTGGACCAAGGTTCGTAGGTTTCACTCGACATTGATTAGTATGTGCTCTCATGATCGTGTAGATAGTTTAGTTTTACTGCTCATATTGCCTTCTTGGTGAAAGTCTGATGATGTGTCATGTGATAAATTGATAGTGAAATTCGTGAAATTTGATAGTGATGAATGAAGACGTGGTCAACAACTCCGATCGATGCTTGATTTATGGACCCCCTTTCATGCCCTCTACCCCTACGCCGCACCACAAATTTATCCACCCCTTCCCCACCCTTCCAACTACTGTTCATTCAAGGTTTCTGACCTTCCAAAGGCATTTAGAGAGTTGGGAAGTCGGAGGTGGGTTTGTTATTGAACGCTTATCGTAGCCTTGAGTCCCAAACATGGGTGCTATTTTGTGTAGGTTATTCAGAGGAAAGTGGCAAGTGTGTGTTGATGTATTTTGTCATTAATTTGTAATTAATTAGTGATTAACTGCTGTGGTATGAAAAATTTGACATTTTTTAGAATATATAGGAGATGGGTTTGTTGTTGAAGGCTTATCGTCGAAGGTTGTGCTTGAGTTCAAATAGGGTTGCTATTTGATATAGGTTGTTCCGAGAATAATGTATCGGTATATTATGTCATTTGTGAACTGCGGCAGGTACGTAAAATTTCTTTTTTTAGCACATTTATGCGTCCAACAGCTACGAAATGTGATACTTTTGTTCCACCACTCATATGTATCACCTCTTAGAAAAATGTCAGTTGTTGTTTCGTGAATAAGTTCTCATAGAATTAGACGTTGTTGAGTATATACGCACATTTATGTGCTGCAATGAATCCAACAGCAACGAAATTGAGAATTTTAGTTCCACCACTCAAATCACCCCTTGAAAAAATATCAATTGATAAGTCATTTGTGCACCAAGGTTTGTAGGTTTTACTCGACATTGATTAGTGCGTGCTCTCATAAATCGAACAGCATTGAAAATCGAGGTAGGTAGTTTAGTTTTATGGCTCAAATTGCCTCCTTGGAAAGCGTCTGATGATGTGTCATGTGATAAATTGTGTTTGTGAAATTTGATAGTGATGAATGAAGACGTGGTCTACAACTCCGATCGATGCTTGATTTATGGACCCCCTATATCCCCGCCACCCCTACGCCAAACCATTCATTTATCCACCCCTTCCCCGCCCTTACTACTACTGTTGATCCTAGGTTTCTGACCTTCCAAAGGCATTTACAGAGTTAGAAAGTCGGAGATGGGTTTGTTGTTGAACACTTAACGTCAAAGGTTGTGGTGATGCCTTGAGTTCAAATAGGGTTGCTATTTGATATAGGTTTTTCCAAGAATAATGTATAGGTATATTATGTAATTTTTGAACTGCGGCAGGTACGTAAAATTTATTTTTTTAGTACATTTTTGCGTCCAACAGCTACGAAATGTGATAGTTTTGTTCCACCACTCATATTTATTATCTCGCAGAAATATGTCAGTTGTTATTTCGTAAATAAGTTCTCATGGAATTTGACGTTGTTGAGTATATTATACGTATAGCTATGTGCTGAAATGAATTCAACAGCAGCAAAATTGAGATCGTTCAGTTACGCCACTCAAATCACCCCCTTGAAAAATGATTGATTAGTGCGTGCTCTCATAAATCGAACAGCATTGAAAATCGAGGTAGGTAGTGTAGTTTTACTGCTCATATTGCCTTCATAGTAAGAGTCTGATGATGTGTCTTGTGATAACTTGTGTTCGTGAAATTTGATATTGATGAATGGTGGCGTGGTCTACAACCCCAATGGATGCTTGATCTATGGATCCCCTTTCATCGTCGCCACCCCTACGCCGCACCACGAATTTATGTACCCCTTCCCCACCCTTCTTAGTACTGTTCATTCGAGGTTTCCAACCTTCCAAAGGCATTCAGAGAGTTAAAAAGTCGGAGTTGGGTTTTTTGTTGAACGCTTGTCGTCGAAGATTGTGATGATGCCTTGACTTCAAAACAGGGGTGCTATTTGATGTAGGTAGTTCCGAGAATAATGTATTGGTATATTATGTAATTTGTGAAGTGCTGTAAGTACGTTAAATTAATGTGGATTAGTATATTACCTAATGCGTCCAACAACAACAAAATGTGATAGTTTTATTCCATCACTCATATTATCTCCTAGGAAAGGTCAGTTGATGCGTAATTTGTGAATACGTTCTCATAAGATTTGACGTTGTTAAGTGTATATATCTGTATGCTGCTTTGGATCCAACAGCAACGGGATTGAGTCAGTTTACTTCCATACTCAAACCACCTCCTAGTGATAATATCAGTTGATAGTAATTTGTGTACCAGGGTTTGTATCAGTAAATTTTGATTAGTACGTGCTTCCATGAATCCGAAAGCATTTAAAATCGACGTAGTGTAATTTAAC
Organism: Adelphocoris suturalis; assembly: GCA_030762985.1. Classification (NCBI taxonomy): domain Eukaryota; kingdom Metazoa; phylum Arthropoda; class Insecta; order Hemiptera; family Miridae; genus Adelphocoris; species Adelphocoris suturalis. The sequence goes on along the minus strand of CM061050.1, from coordinate 33,842,708 downwards.
TACTTAAATAATCACCTTGGAATGAGTCTGATGATGTGTCATCTTTGAACCGGTTTATTATTAATCACTGAACTAGTGCTGAGACAAGCAGATGGCTTAACACCTTGCTGATAGCTGATGTGAACGCATATGTATTTTGGGGTTGAAAGGACGCCCCTTCTTACCTGCTTGCCGAGCTATATCCAATATGCTGCAAATGTTTTCATTTAAACTATCTATACTATTAATAAGAATGAAACTCCGTTTGTCTGTTTGTCCGTTTGTCGTGTCTATGCACGGCCAAACGGCTGAGTGGGGGGAGTCTACGAGTGGGGGGATCTTCTTGGGATTTTCCGATAGGGTGTATAAGCGAATTTAAAATTGTCTAATCCCAGCCGAACCATGGGCCGTAGGGTGGGAGGGGGGTCGAAGTAAGAATTAATGTGCGCTTTTTGGACTTCCCCGCTTCCTCTACCCCTCTAAACGGCCGTCGAAAATTCCGGAAAAATACTGGTTTCGTAGGTTTTTGAACGAGGAAGACGACGGCGCGATCGGATCGCGAAAAAAGTATCGGGAAATGCGTCAAAAAAATGCGAGAGTACGGACCCGTTTTCTCGAAAAGTCCGCCGAAAAACTTGGTTTTTTCCGATTAAAATATACCCCATAAAGGTACGTTTTTCGGAACGGTTTTCGCGGGCGAAATACAGCTTTGGGTCCGCCGAATCTGAATCCGAAATCGGATAGCGAAAAAAGTGACGAGAACTCGGTCGAATTACCAGCGGAAGCGAGCAAAGCGATTAAAATGATTCTGCCGTGGACGAGAGAAGGCTCAAGAATTGACGTGAAGGGTTCGATGTCACAACGTTGCGAGGCGAGCAGGTATGCCTACATAGGTACCTACCTTGCGAGCGAAGCGAGAGCCATTTCAAATAATAAATACGGACTTTGTCCTACACATATACAGGTATACCTTGCGAGCGAAGCGAGCAACATCCCCGAATAAACTTTTCGTGGTTCCACGTAGTTTTATCAGATTTAATTTGTTTGTAATAATTCCCAACTGAAAAAAACGTCTGCCAAGTTGGGTGGGCAGTACAACATTCCCTAATAAACTTTTCGTGGTTCCACGTAGTTTTATAAGAATTAATTTGTTTGTAAGAATTTCCAACAGAAAAAAACGTCTGCCAAGTTGGGTGGGCAGTATAACTTCTTCAAGCGAGCGAAGCGAGCAGCATCCCCTACAGAATAAATACGGACTTGCGAGCGAAGCGAGCAACATCCCCTAATAAACTTTTCGTGGTTCCACGTAGTTTTATAAGATTTAATTTGTAAGTAAGAATTCCCCAACAGAAAAAAACGTCTGCCAAGTTGGGTGGGCAGTATAACTTCCTCAAGCGAGCGTAGCGAGCAGCATCCCCTACAGAAGTTAAACCTACCCTTAGGGATCTACTGTTTGCGAGCAAAGCGAGTAAAATTCCCTAAATGCCATACTTTGCGAGCGAAGCGAGCAACATTTTCTACATGCCAGACTTTGCGAGCGAAGCGAGCAACATATCCTACATGCCAGACTTTGCGAGCGAAGCGAGCAATATTTCCTACACGCCACACGTTGCGAGCGAAGCGAGCAACTTAATGGGGGGTCCGGGGGGCTTGCCCCCCGGCTGGACGTGGAGGCGAGCGTAGCGAGCCGGAGCGGCTAGTAATCAATAATAATCAAGCTGCGGAGAACCTCGGATGACATTTCACTCCACTTGTAACCTGGGAGATTGTGCTACCCAAGGAGTTCGACATGAATGGGAATGTGAACGATTGCATTGCCAAGCCATTTAAGAACAATAATTTATTGCTACTATTTGGGTTATATATTTCCGAATTAGAGGATTCAAGTAAGAAGTGAAAAGTGCATTGGAACCAGGAAACAGGAGTTGAAGAAGGAGCTATTATACCCCTCCTCCTTCAAAAAATACAAGCTTTTCAGCTAAGTTCAAATTTTGGTAACTTCTCTCCAAATAATGAAATACAGTTATAATAAATAATATATTTTTTAAAAAAGGTTAAGTTAATACGTTACTTGAGAACCGGTCCTCATAAAGTTTGATGATGATGAGCACACTGCTACCAATACAACGACAGAGAAAATCGAGGGATTTCACATTCACCATTCAAATCACTCCTTGGAAAATATCATTTGACGAGCACCTAATACGTAAACCAGTTTTTTTAAACGTTTCAGCAAATTACGTCATCTATACATGTTCCAAGTAGTTCTTGAATACCATTTGAGTTGTAGTCTGGTTTAATCTGTTAGTCGTTGAGGCCTATTGGGTGAGGTATGTGGGCTCCCTCTCCAGCAAATTATCATTTTGCATTTTGAAGCCCAGAAAATTTGCAAAACGGTTTACACTGACAAGGATGATATATCCTGAATACCATACATGTACCTAATATACTTCTAAAATCACTTGTGTGGCTTTGGTCACTCAGTGTTCTCATTTTCGATACCTGGACTTCAATATAAGGTTCCTGACGTGAAAGAGAATCGTCGAAGCCACATTAATGACCTGGGATTTATGAATGAACAAGTCTAAAATTTACTCGTACCATTTGTATATGCGCCATGAACTGAACTCTGTTTACCAAGACTCGGGTCTGAATGTGTATTTCAGGTTGAGAAAAGTTGCATCTGTACCCACAACAGGTACCTATTCGCATGAGATCTACTCCTCTTCAAATTACTATTTTTGACATTTTCATGTCTTTCATATGGCACATAACAAAAAAATCGTCACGAAAAAAATTGTCCCAAGTGGCCACAACGATGATTATGACCATCAGAAATGACGTTGACCATTCATAGGTAAACACATGAAAATGTCCCAATGCGTTGCAGACTCGTATGCAAGCATAGGTATTTTTTTATTTTTATAATCCAGCCTGGTAAATTACAATATTATATACTTCCAGGACCTATGCCTCAGGTTGACACTAACCAGTTGCAAAACTCCATTTACCATTAGTTGATTTGACCATCTAAGTACATGCTCAGTCTTTATTATGCCTTCAGGAAATAACATGTGTGTATAACTACCATTTTACTGTTGTTAGACCACCACCGCCAGATGGTATGCGATAAGATGCCTTTCAAAATAGAATTAATGTTTTCGGCGATTGGTTCGGTAAATCCAGACAATCGGTAACGGATCACCCCTGGAAGGGAATCACATTGAAGCTCCAAAGTTACCAAGAGGGTAAAAACCGCTTAGCTCAGGACCCGACCACACCTTCCCCAGTAATATATTAACCCGTAAGAAACAAGGGGGAGAAACGAGATGATAGGGAGGCGAAGTGAGCGTCCACCCTTCTAAGGGTGTTTCACCACAAAAGCTCGATATCTACGGAATGCCTGCTGGTCGACATCTTTTGACCCTGCTCATAAATATGGTTTTGATGATATTATAAACCTCTTCGTGATTCTCGTAGAATCAATACCGCCCAAATGCATGGTACAATTCAAGATTGCTCTTGGTTTCTCAATAAATTCATAACCATAATTTTAATACGAATGAGCGTTAATTACAGTACATTACTTACACAACGATCTTAAAGTAAAGAGAACAACGAAATTGACCTGCAATATTCAGGATTAAAGATCCGGGAATGGCGTTCTGAGGTTTACATTCTTTTCATCGGACAACAAGAGATCCAGAACATTTCCAGAAATGTTCTCAAGAGTAAGAAACTGGTGAAGACCGAGAAGCGTCATCGGTTCAAACTCCAAAAAATCATTTAAGCTAAGGGAATCACAAAATTCGACTTGGTTCATATCTTCCCAGTGAACTTCTTGCAGATTATAATCAGCCAATAGAATAATTTCAAAACCTGGGTGTGGTACAGTCTGTACCATGTCCAGCTCACAAAAGTGTTGATCTAGCACATATTCCGATTCGGAGCCTGGTGATGAATTTTGGTTCCGTGAGTATCTGCACGTAGACTTGACCTCGTCTTGGTGACACCTTCAGTGTTAAGGAAGAAAAAATGCCATTGAAATTTGGTAATTTGCAATCAATTCCCCGCTTTTCAACCAGTAGTGAACGATTTTTGTGGGATGGAAAATCAGGGAAGTTATAACATTCTGTCTAGCAACGTTTGGTTGTACGTGATCTATTATAAAAAACCTGTGACTATTTTTCAATCGGACGAAAATTTGAGATGACCCCAAGAGCTAAGACGTAACCACGTCAATATGAAAATTTAGACGAGTTCTAGTGGTTTAACATTCCGTCAGGCGCAATGCAAATCCTCACACGATCGGGCGCGACTCACCTGACAGAATAAAAATGCAATTTTTGAGGAGAGAAAAACGCATCAAACTTAACCTTTCACTTATATGGGCACAAGTATATTTTTGCTTTCATAAAACATTCTAATATATTAATGCCATTTTCGATCACAGAATTACAACAGACTCTCGCACTATCACAAGTTAGTTGTTATCCAATGTAAAACTAATAAATCCTTTTTTTCTTCAGTACCTATTATTTTTATTTTTATTTTTCATTTATTTATTTATTTTTTTTAGGAACTTGTATTCACATTAGGAATTCTAAATTATAAATAAAAATTTATAGTTACTGAAAACTTCACTAAAAATTTGACATTAAAAAAAAAAAAAAAAAAAAAAGGTTGTTCAGAACTTTTCAAAGAATAATTCTATTCTACAATCAAAATTGGTAATTTTTTCGAAACAGGTAAATCTTTGCAAATTTACTTAGGTACGTACTTGAAAATTTACATTATTACAAATTAACTGCATAATCTGAATATGCAGAAATAATCAAGTTATTCATGCATCAGGTTGGGACACTTAAACACGCTGGATCTCACAGATTAGTTGCGTCCGACTGAGGGTTAAAAGTGAGTGATTGAGTCAATGATCAGTGAGTCTTTCTCTAGTGAAGGAGGATGCAGTATAAAACCTACTCCAAGATGATGTTTGGAAGTTACTTTTTTATATATATAATTCAAACATAAAATGTTTTGTCAAATTTTCTTCCAACTAGTAAACGCATTTGACCAGCAACAAGTACACCTAATAGCCACAGAACACCTATTGAGATCTCAATTTTTTAGGTAGGTAATCGCAAGTGTCACCCGATATTTATCTTTATGTAGACTGTTGATTTTTAAAGAGAAACATCATTTATATTTATAACACATTACAACATTATTAACCCTTTCACTACCAATGAGACTCATATGTCCCGGTAACGTTTCAATACATCCCAATGGGACTTAAGGTATTGAAAAAATCCCTAAATACATCGGGTCGCTGTCCCACTGGTATTTTAGCCTTTCTAGTTCGCAACGTGGTCACTAGATCGCAACTGTGGACAAGCTGTTGAGTTTTTCGATTTGCAGGTTCCCGTTGCGTGATTTTCAGTTTGTTTATAACCTTGCAACACGTCTGTTAGTGTTTCGTATTGTTTCTGAAGTGTATTACATCAAATAACTGCCGCCGGTAAGTAAATGATACCTTATTGGTCACTATTTTTATGTAACGGGACAAATATATCCCATTGGAACTTGCCGCAGGGACAAATATATCCCAATGGTATTGGAAAAGATGGCTTTTGTAGTTGCGCCTGGTAGCACTGGGACACATACGTCCCATCTCGAAATACCAGTGGGACGAATTTGACCCACCCTCTTAATTTCCCCCTCCCCTGTTTGATGTCTTCGGCCACCTCTACAAGTATTCCTTAGGACCTGTTAGAGAGTGACATATATTAAAAAACTTCAAATTTTAAAATAAAAAAATGGTAATGAAAGGGTTAAGGGCACTTGGTACCCCAAAAAAAATTGTTCAACCTTTTTTCTTTTTTTGTCTTAAACAAAACTAGATTCATTCCTGAACAAGATAATATATTGCATATAATATTTACAAAATGGTTGACCTTCTTGAATATTCTTTTACTTTTCGTCGTTGCGTAGGTATAACACTAAAACTATACGGACTAAACAAATTGCGGACAAACCGAACGCGGAAAGATGCACGGACGAGTGGAAAGGTAAACAACATCGAACAACAGAACATTTTATCATTGTTATCATCTTATCATTCTGGTTGGTTGGCTCGTGTTATTATGCTCTGACTGTGCGAAGTGAAGTCATTGAGATTACTAACTCAATCACACATATTCAAGTCATATTAGTTCCCCAAAACGTCGCTTCTGCGAATATCGTTACTTTTTCGTTTTATGGCTCTCCTGAAAAGTAGCATATTTTTGCGCATCGGACCCTCTATCTTGGGATCTGCTGAACCGAATTAATTTTTCTTTCTTTAGAAAGTTATCTCTCAACCTACTGCATAAATCTGAGGGAATAGTTTATCGAAATAAGTTATTGTAATTAAGTGACAGATAATCGAAGTTACCTCAAATACCACCAATATTTCCGAAATTGGCTTCGATATTGTAATGCGGCAAATTATTATTTTTTCAATCTGATTCCGCAGATCTTTGGATCTTTACAAGATCTATCAGTTAGAAAAAAAATCATCGAAATCGGCCAAACGAGTGCCGAGATGATGGGTCACGAATTTTGCCATTTTCGGGGAGGTACCAAGTGCCCTTAACAGAATTTATAACATACATTATTTATAAAGAGAAACTTTTTCATCCCATTGTCTTAATGTTTCATGTGATATAGCAAAACAATAATCTAATTACTGTGGCTTGGCTCCGTATTTCAATGTGATGTCAATGATTGGAGCGTTCGTTTTTAGACATACATCTACCCTCTCCCACCCGTTGCCCAGCTCCGTATACCGCTAGAGCTATACATCACGCGGTTGATTTGAATGCGGAAGTGTGTGGAAGTGCCCGACCACACTCGGCAAGGCGTTTTCGTTCGGGATCATTCCCCTCACAAACAGAATCTTGTAACTGGCAAGGCATTTACCTGGCAGCACGTGGCGGAAGAAGGTGTTGTTATGACTACAGGCTCCTCGAGAGGCTTTGATAGTTGATTGGGGGGGCTCTTCCCCCTTTTCAAACCTGAAATCCGCTGTTTACGTCTAGCGCCGTCTCCCTGCTTCCGTAAACTCTATTCATCAAGAGTCCCTCATCTCCCTTTTCAATAACTTCCGCCTACGGGGAAGAATCATCATTCCAAGACACCTCGCAGGGGATGAAATTAGTTTGATAAGTTTATTGATGTTAACAATCCTCATTAACCGATAAGATCCAAGCGCAGGGTAAAATGAAACGAGGAATTGCATTGTGTTGATGAATCCCGACGCAAGCAACCTGACATTATAGGTAAGTGTGCATAAAAAGTCGATACTTGACTAGCTATCAAAACCAGGGAAATCAACTTAAAAAACCTTGAGAAATTAGGAGGCCACTATCAATAGTGGGAACGATAAATAATAATGGTATGTGCAAATCATACATACACAATCCTACCCATTGGTGAATTAATACAGTTTTATGCTGAAAGATCACAAGTCAAGGACAAAGATAAATAAAACCAGGTGAAGAGCAAAAATAAACGGTATCGTAATAATTGGTAACGACTATTTGTTTTGGACATAGATATGTCTTTTGGCTGGGGGACAAGGAATTTTTCGCGACACTTTTTTTCTACACACAAAATGCAACGCTCCGGCACTTTAGATTATATTAACTCGAAAAGTGAAGGCTAGGTAGAATTTCTATTGATTTTTCACGTACAACCAATAAGTTACTAGGGTAGAGTAACTCCCTTAGTTTTCATAATAGGAAAATCGTTCGCCACTTTTTGGACTGCTCTCATTTTATAAGAACATCTCATGCCCTCTAAGCCATTGTAGTGTCAAGGAAAGCTGATTTATTGTTCTAAGTTATAAACTAATATTGTTTTGTAACCATAATGGAATAATATTGTGAAAAGAAGGCACTACGTGGTTGGTATACAATTGAGTAGTAGGTACCTACTGGTAAGCAGTAGGTACTAGATATACCAATGATCTTTTGTTTTTCCCATCAAGGGAGAAATTAAAATGCTTGAAAAATTTAATCAGTAATGGACCAATAGCCATTGAATTTTCGGTTATGTGCCAAAGTAAAGACATAAAATGTCAAAAAGAAAAAACTTGAAACCAACACATTCCAGCCGAAACTGGAACTTGTGAAAGAGGTTATAATATTTTTGTTTATTGAACAATTGAACGGGCAGGTTCCCAAATATTGTTATTGTAAAACATAATACACACACATACACACACGCACAAAATCAATAAAAAAATACAAACACGGGATATTAACTGACTTATATGAATTCGTTAGGCTAAAAAGAAAAACGTGTTGAACATTAAGGGGTAGTGATTTGGCAGAGAGGGGAGAATGAGGTGGTCTGTCGATGAAAAAAAGGGAGGGAGTCACCAAAAAGCTAAACTCCGAGATTTTCAAAATCTCTTTGCATTCTTCTCAAGGGGGAGAAGTACAAGTAGTTCGTTGTACTACTTTGTGTATAATAAGATGGTGGAACCAAAACAGATTAGCTTGGTATGCAAAAGTTGAGATATTTCAGCAGCTTGGGAGCATCTATAGCAATATGGACCAATTTATGAACCAAGATGTATCCATGAGCTTCCAATACATCATTCAAGCGTCACCAACCCACACTCCTAGACATAGTCGTATCCACATGAAAATGTGACCATGAAATTCCATATTTATGGAAAGTATTATCAGCGTGTAAGCTGATCAGCAGGCCGAAGTTTTTATATTGTGGAGCATTCTACAGGGTTACTGCGTTGAGCCATAGGATTGGCAATGGCTTTGTACGCTTTGCTCAATACCTCAAACGGAATTCCAAAGTCCGTTTGCAACGTTGCATTGTGCACATTTCAGGAGCCTTCTATGCATGAAACTCTGTTCAGAAGGGTCTGGATTTTCTTAATTTGTCCGAGCTCTGTATTTCACAAGCATATAACCAGATGGGTCGAATTAGTAGGGTGAAATAGAGTAATATCTACGTACAGACCTGCTAGTCAACAGATATTCAATTTGGAAATTCCAGGAAGGTTTTTAATATGAACATTCTAGTTTTGTTAGCCGTCCAGGGTTACTCCGATCTACTAACTTTCATCTATTTTACTCATTACCCCTGCAATGCCAGTAAAAGTACAATGGAAGTAGTGCCCGCTTTCATTGATACACAATATGTATGTGACTAAGGAACATCGGATACGTATGTATCAAGGTACTTATCACCAAGCTTCCAAGTAACGTAGGACCTCCAATCAAACTAAACTCTATAAAAGGCCTTTACAGACCAAATGTTAGCGAAAAACATTGTTATTAACATAACATTGTAGATAACAAAAATGTTGGAAACAAAAAGTGATGATCTGGAAAATTAGTTACCAACATTGTTGGCAACAATGTCGTCAACTTTTTTGTTGCCAAAAATTCATCCATCTGCTTTTTTGGGTCTAGTTTTCTAACAATGTTATCCACAATGTTGTTAACATTCAAAGTAATAACATTTGGGTGTGAACAAACCATTTGCTTTGTCCTGGGTTGTCACCGTCATCTTCATCATCAGCCCCTTGGCCCGAATGTCCCTTGCACTTTTTCATTTCACGTTGAAACTGTCCGATTAGGCTTTTCATTTTCTTCTCCACCTCCACCCAAGTACGATTTACGGCAATCCCAAGCACTTTCCAAGCATCACACTTTTTCTGTTTGTCTTTGTACTGAGGCAGCTGCACGTCCCATAAGCATCTCTGCTTTCTATATTCCTCAATCAACCTTACTACTTCGTCCTTTTCCCAATTCATTATTCCCACTTCACTACTTCCCTTGTCAATTAATCAAAGAAACCAAAATGTCCTCCACAGTTCGTCGTCAGTGCAACAGTGTGAATCACAGTCTACCCTTCTCCCACCAATTCAAAGGCTCAAAATCCTGTGAAACACAATGTTACCAGAAATCCCGGTTTGTTATCGCTCATGGCTCGATAACAAAACTCAGTGTTGACAACAGTGTTACTAACAATGTTGACGGAAAAAATAACTTTGTTACCGAAAATGTTGCCAACAATGTTTTTGGTAACATTTCGAAGGAGGAATTGTTGTCAGCATTTTTCGTGCGCCGTAACAATGTTATTAACAATTCCACTCGCCCGATGTCGATAACATTGTCGTCAACAGTGTTGCCTCCGGTCTGTAAGAAATCTTACTGAAAAATGTTAATAACAATGTTTTCAACAATGTTATCGTCCGGTCTGTAGACACCTTAAGACCTCCCTCATCCAACAACCGAAAACTAGTTGGTTACGAGAGCAATAATGCCCCCGAGCTATTAGAGAAGAGTACTGCATTTAACATTTCCAGGGGGAAATCAAAGGCTTAAAGTTAATCTTCGTTCATTGACTCATACGCTTTGCTTCTACAGGTTCAAGCAGATGCCATTTAAATATATGTTGGTCATCAAGCACGGTATGATGCACCTATATATTGTTTATTTTTAAGACGTTGACATTGTCGAATCAATGTTATTTAAAAAAAAAAAAAAAATTTTTTGTATTCTATTTCATGCAAAAATTTTTTTTTTTTTTTTTTTTTTAATAAACTCGTTTTTCTATTTTATGCAAAAATACGAGTATGAAAAATCCAATTCGTACGTTTTATGGTGTCACCGTTATTCATTCTCCAAAAAACGTATCATCATCGAGTCAAAACTTGGAGGCAGCGGTGTCATGAAGACACAAAAATGATTATGAGGGTGTAGTAACAGTAATTCGGTTCTTGTTTCGTTTTCATTCGCTATCATTAGCACGCTGAACCACACTAGCTGAAAATTAAGTACCCATGAGGAGCAGGAAGCCGTATTTCCGAAAGAATGGGTCGTCGACGTTATGGGGCATGACACAATAATTACGACCGCGCCATCACTTTTTTGATGCGTCATCAAACTTTAGGACCGTCGCCCGAGTCCCCTTTTCGAGTTCTCTTCTCATTTCACGGTTGAATCACGCCCGCATCCATTTCCCACTCGTTTGAAAACCCCTTGACGGGTCGCACGGAGAGACACCTAGTTCCATCTTAACATCCAATCTAAATAACGCCGAGTGTTCAGGACGGAAGACTTCAATGTTGGTAAGGTACAGATCTACTAACCCCCCTGAGTGACAAGGAGTACAGGATACGCTCAGGCACTTCGCTCGTGCCACAACCTTGCCACACTAACATGGATATGTCTTTTGGTTGACGGTACGTCTGAAATTTACGACGCAAACCCCTCAAGGTAAAGACAGCCGTTCCTTAGAAACTAGGGTCAAAAACAAATGATCGTTTCATCAAAATCATTAACATATTTTATTAATAAAAAAAGTCTCCTCAGAGGCAATGATCTGATGAATGTGAGTGAAATATTGTTACCAGCTATTTAAATCATCTACCAAACAGCGAGGATGCGAGGTTTTAGTTTTTCATCTGAATAAACTACCTCTATCCATTTTTGCAGAAAATGCAAAGCGCGTAATGAGTATGCACTCAAAATTGGTGGAGTTACAACACCTTTCTCCACTCACACACGTTTCCTCGGTCTCGTAGTGGACTGCCAGCAGCGGTAGACCCAACATATTGAGCACAGGCGCCAAGCTGCTATTCGGGGTGTACAGTTGCTCAAGGCTCTTTCTAACTATGGAAAGGATGTCTTCTTGAGAATTTTCCATGCAGTGGTGCGATCCCGAATTGATCAAGGGTCTGCCGTTCATGGCTCAGCAAGAAAGTCCTTGCTGCGTAAGCTGGAAACTATATTAAACAAGGATCTTCAGTTAGCTACTGAGGCCTTCCGTATTACCCCAACGGCCTGCCTTCAGGTGCTTGGACATAGTCAGTCACTGAAAATTAGGTGAAATCTGCTAGTACCTCGCTATGCAGAGCGCTTGCTCTATTTTCCAGGGCACCCTCTGCATGAAGAGGTCACACTACCCTCAATAGATGAAATCTATTCCAAGCTCCGAACGCGAACTCGCCCATTGGGTATTCTTGTTCAGGAGCTCACTAGGTGGAATAGCATAGAGAAATGCCCTCTGGTTCCATATGAGGTGACCCTGCCCATCCCTGGACCTTGTCTGGTATGTGTGCCGCCCTCGGCATGAAGGTCGGGGTCAAGGCAAATACACCCTCACACGTTCTCAGATGGCGCTACACTGAGGCAATCCAGCGATATGCTGGACACACTCTTATATTTACTTATGGCTCAATGACACCTAATGGTGTTGACCATGCACTATGAAGCCCCAACTTCCAAGTCACTAGACGCCTACCGCCAGTTCCGTTTGTAGCACCCATCCGTTTTGACTTCCCTACGCTTCACTGGTCCATATATCGCACCCATCCTAGAATAAGGGTACAACTCAAAAATTGTCATTTTCGGCAAATCGCATTCAAAGTTTTCCTTCCACACCATTGGCTACCAGTTCTTTGGAACACGATGAACATAATTTATCTTTGCGAAACTTGTTTCCTACATTATTACTGAATAAACAGTTTTTTTGCCAGTGGGAAGGGAGTGAGGGGAATGGTTTTGTTTATTTTTTAAGAATTTTTGAGTTGCTCCAACTCAAACACTGAAATCTCACCAGTCAGGATCCAGATTGTTCAGAAAAGAAAGACACAAGTTAAAATTGTCCACACAAAAAGGAAACAACTCAAAACGAGACACAGACTGCGTGAACTCAACTGAGTTGTGTCTTTCTTCCTAGGACGTGAATTGGTTACTCCCTCCATAGAAGAAAGACACACGCACTCTCTAGCGGAATTAGAGTGCCATACACATATCTCCACCTTCTACAGACAAACTTAACTAGACCGTTTCTACTTCTCACAACCACAACAAGTTGATAATTTGATTGTTCTGGTGCAAGACCAGCATCGTTCAACAACATTAGTAGGAAGAAATTAATGAAACAGGTAATTGTTGGTTCATTGTATTTTATTCATTAAATTGTTAGTTAATCAAACACGTCATTATTGTTTTGTTACATCTTATTTTTATTGATTGTATTGTAGTGTACCTCTTGTAAAATTGAATTGTTGATGACAATGTTATATTGGAATTGAAATAATAGCATAATATTATTAGTTTGACCGTCTCGTAAAACGGTCCTTAGCTTTCGACAAGATATAGAGTGAACTGCTCATTGGTAAAAAAAAAGGAATAAAATTCAGCCAACCGCATATTTTTATCTCAATCCATTCTCGAGATAAAGAACACCGTGTTTTTTCCCTCTTACACTTGAATTTCTCCATTAATTTAATTTTTCAACATTTGACTACATTTTTGGAATTAGCGTTAAAATTTCTACGAGCCTGGTGCACTTTGCTTCAGGAAAATCTCCATCTAAAGACCATAACAGCAGCTCAAACATAAACAAATTTGTAAATTAAAATTCCTAAAAATCTTGAAAATGTTATAACTTTTTTTTTTTTAATTAGGAAATTTGCAAATCTCATGAAAACTGCTTCAGTTATTACTCTTTCCAATGGTATAGTCAATTATTTTTTCAGTTTTTAGCCGGAGTTCGGGAGTGGATGGGCTTCCTTCGCGCGAAGTTGGGAACTGACAAAATGGTGCGAATTCGCGCAAACGGTTTTTCGCGCGAAATCGTGTCTATCTTAGTGGTCCGCCGATTCAAAAAGGTCAAGAACCCCTGCTTAAGGTAGGAATAGATGTCGCCTTACCTGTTATTTCATTCTGCCATAGGGATACATGTTTTGCTGTATCTGCCAAAATGTGCTATCACCACTGACCCGATTTCGCCAATATAAACAGATGGCCGACTCTTATCAGACTGTTGCTGTTATAAACTAAACCCCTTCAAAAGGTCTCGCGCCCGAGATAAAATGAGTTGGCGTCACAACATCCCCTTCCATCATATCTGCCGGAGGGTGCCAACAGCTCAGCTGACAATAGAGGGAGAGACTTATTGAAGTGGTTGGGGCCATATATGGAAGCCGACGTCATTGTTACCTGGGGATCCTCGACTTCGTTGTCCGACCCGACAATGACCGAGAAGCGTATATGACCTACGGCTGGTTGTCCAAATGACAATAGCACCTAACCATCTTCCACCGCCGGGCGGCTCCCATAGTTCGCTCTAATGTGCCCTCTTCCGTCGCACCTCGTAAAAACCGACGGGACGTTTCTGAAGAAGCACATTATGAAGGCATCGATTTCAACTTACTGGAACGAGGTTTGAATTGAGGTTGAAACGAGTGCCAAGATCACTATTGTTACCTACATTGTGGGTTTCAGATCTCCTTTCACCCTAAAATACAGATCCAAAAATGCGCAATGCTGTGGTCTATAATGAGCGTTACCCATGAGTCCAAGAAATATATTAAATATATTTTACATATATTTAAATGGAAGAAGATTGCACTCTAAAAAGTTTGGCATTAACCGCACTCTTCTATGATGAATAGTTTTTTCGATGATTATTCAAAGTTACGAGCACTGGTAACGTCAAAGCATTTCTCCCGCCCAGGGTTGCCAAGTGGTAAGTGGCAAAAAACCGGACACTTCTATGATGGGCTGACAAAAATAATCATTAAACTGTAACTATAATCTTTAAAAATTGAACTATTGAACAGTCATGAGTTCATGTATGTACAATAATTAGTGATATGCATTTTCATCATAGAACTAGGTTCAATACCCTACAAAAAGGGACATAATTTTCATATCATATGTGTTCCAACAAATGTCACCTGCCGACTATAATACGTAGATGCAGATAAGTTTTAAAAATTATTGAGTTAAACTAGTTAGAAAATGGAGCAGCACACTCCATAGTTCGAGAATGTAGTAGATTTTCCATCTCAATACTCAATCATATTCGAGATAGTTATATGTATTTTCAAATAGTGTTTCAGGGAAACCACTTTTTTCTGTTTTTCCATTAGGACCGTGTTTTTCTACTTTAGCACAACCAAATTTGATTCTCGAGCATTTTTTCGAAATCAGCATTACATTTTTTAATACAATTGTGTAGTTTGAGTCTCGAAAAATACCATCTGAATACATGCCGCCAGCTGAAACATGAACTAAATATTTTGAAAAATAGATATTTCTCAAAACGCATAAAACTTCACATTTTACATCCCTAAAACATTTTCGGAGATTGTCAGATCTCATAAAAACTGCCTCAAGTAATTAGATTTTGAACGGTTTGGTTAACATTGCGATTTTGTTTCAAGTCGGTAGATACATTTTAGCTGAAATTTGAAAAGGAAAAAAAACGTGACATCAGATGTGCCTAGGTGGGATATCATGCTCGCAATCATTTTTAGCTTGACGAATACAGTTGACATAACGTTCAACTTGATAAGGTGGGTAGTTAAAAAACCACAAAATCATTTGCCGCCGGTAATTTTCCGCTCTTTCAATAAAAATCGAACATTTAGCGCCCAGAATAATTTTCGCCCGGAGGCCTTCATAAAAAGCCGGACTGACGTCAACCCCCCCCCCCCCCCCCCCCCGGAGTGACGTCACCAGTGGAAACAAAAACGCTGAAAATTATTTCACAAAGGTTTATTATTTTTTTTCAATTATGATCGTAGTTTTAGTAGACTTGCGTACGAGATAATAACATCACTGCAAGGCAGGAGTTTAAAGTCCAAACTCCTCGGCGTGTCCTATTTCGAGTTGCCACAACCTATACTTCTATAATTAAATAGGTAAGCATGTTTATATTTCTCGATTTGAGCTCCTATCTATTCAAATAATTATTGCCTTAACAATATCATTATCTAAGTACGTACGAAAAGTCGAGAGGATGTGTTATTAAACATGCGTAGGCAAAGCATTGGGCATTGGACCTAGAAGAAAACATATATTCATGCCTCGAAGGAACATGAAATTCGAAAGCAATACAAGTGTAGGAAGTTTTCCACGCCACCCTGGAGGTACTCCCTAGGTCTCGTTACCTCCCTATTACGCTTACACCATCATATCACTCATATTTTTCCATCAACATTCATTTGAAATTTGTGCATTTTGAGATGAGTGAATTTTGTCCTAACATGAGAATAATAACTATTAGGTCGTGCAGTTGTGGTTGTGCATGATCTGGTCCTAAAGTGTACTGTTGCGAAGTCCTACTGTCCATTGTTATCCTAACCGTGGAATATTAGCTTGCGCAGTTGTGGTTGAGCAGGTTGGTGACGTGCCGCTATGCCCTCTCCCAATGTTTTCATCATTCCTTTAAGCGGGCCAGGCGTGCGCGCGTACGTCAGTCTAACACTCAAAGCCTCGAAAAAGACACTTTTTCACCTATTTTTTGCTCATAGCACCCATGGGTGTGGAGCGATCGAGCTGGCGAGAAGTTAGGACCAACCCCCCAAGTAAATAGCCCGTGTTTTGTATCATCAACTTTCCCTATCCCTTTATCATCCACCTTCGAATAAGCCATCCTTATTAGAAGGGTAACATAATTTCTCCAGAATCACAAGCTTTATTCGATCAAAATGCCACATATTTGTAACTCTCTCAATTAAACAAGCCACCGCATCAATTAAACCTGATCAGCAGAGTCCAATTAACAATATTCTTCGCTGAGAATTTCCGCGTTACGCCGAGCTATTTGCTCAAGTTCTCCCCAGCGACCCTCCCAACGACTATTGCTGTCCGCTTTCTCACTCTTGGGACTTGTTAGAAAAAACGAGTCGTCCAACCCAACTTTTGCAAGAGCTGAGTGTTTTGATTCACTCGGCGTTATATTTTCATAATTGAGATCGTTACCGGCGAGTGGTTTTTACCTCCCGAGAGAATGAAATTAAAAGGGTATTTTTCCGGGTACTCGTCACAGTTTCAACGAAATGAATCTAGGGTTGGAAGTTAAAAAGAAATCTTTCTAAGTAAACTATAGCTCTTTAAAAGTCATATTATAAAAGAATAATGAGTATCTCCTCTTGGTTTTACTGAATACCTGGAAACGATAGTTTTAAACTGATATTGACATGAAGTTCGTTGTAGCTCGTTTTTCTGCCATAATGTATTTTGGGCAAACCAAATTTCTTCAGCAAGCTTTTGCTCTTCTTTCCTCTAAACAGGGTTACAAATTAATATATTTACAGTGGGTTTTCATAGAACCAACAATAAAATACAGGTGGATAGGTTGGGAGGGAGAGACTTTTAGCAATGCTACGAACTAAATCACTCGCGACGAAGTTGTGAAAACCCATAACAAAACGGAAGTTATTGAAAAACGTTGTCTATTTCCACGAAAAATAAAGAGTTACAATGTTAAATCGATTTCGACGGTTAGGCCATCATCAGTAACAAACAATAACTGAAGACACATTAGAAAGGACACAGCTTATATAGTGACAGGTGAAGGGAGATTGAATCCCATTGGTCGAGAGAAAGGAAAGGGACAGGAGGTACAACCAATTAAGTGCATACAAAGTGAAAAGGGATTATAGCTAATCAGATGAAGTGAAAGGGGGAAATAACTAAATATGGTTTCAACAGTGTGAAGGGATAATTCCAAGCTTTACAGAAATGGACCTATCAGTGGTGAAATATATTGAGGTATATCCTCATTTAAACATTTACCAGACCAGTCACTTTTGATAATTTCGAATTTTTCAAGTACATTCAACATACCTCCCTTTGGGCAAAAATGAAGAAATTCTACAAACTGTCTATCTATCAAATCAAAATTGTAAGTATGATTGGATTCCTTAACATGTTTTGCAAATGTAGACTCACCTTTATTTTCCCTGAAATCCTCCAGATGCTCGTATATTCTTTCCCTAAATTTCCTACCTGTCTGACCGCAATATTCGTAGCCACAAGAATATTTTAATTTATAAACTCCACTTTTATCCTGAACACTAAACTCGTCCTTAACGGATCCTAGCAATGCTTTAAGACTATTTTTAGGCCTCTCGATGATAAAATTTTGCCAATTTTATCAGAAATTTTCCCATAATAAGGTAAACTTATCCATTGCTTTTCTTCTAAAGTCACATCTTCCCGAGCCAGATTGGAAACTTTTTCCCTACTCTTTTTCCTAAGAACCTTATCCCATATGGTATCAACGAGATCTCCTCTATATCCGTTACTAGCCGCTATGCTTTTGATAATGGATTTTTCTTTTGATAAATTTTGTTCACTCATTGGAATAGATAGTGCTCGGTTGATCATACTATGGAAGGCTGCATACTTATGTACTAAATGGTGATTTGAAGAACTATGGATCGTTATATCGCTGTATATATCTTTTCTATAAATTGAAAAATCATGCTTCTCATTTACCAAAGAGATGGACAGATCAAGAAAATTTAGTTTATTCCCGCCGAATTCGAGGGCGAATTTGATATAGGGATCTAATTTATTGATTTTTTCGTGAAAAGAATTTAGTTGTCTTTCTGTGCCCTTCCATAGAATGATGATATCATCGACATATCTATACCAATAGAGAAGATTATTTGTGTTAGAAGTTGAAAATATTTGTTGCTCAAGATAATCCATGTAAATTCTACAAGCAGAGGAGATAACGGATAACCCATTGCAACCCCTGGCTGTGTATAGCATTGCCCCTCGAATAAAAAGTAATTTTGATCCATACAGACAGACATCAAATTAAACAATTCACTTTTTCGAAAATGTTAAGTTTAGAGCTGGTGATCAGCCTGCATACCACATCTTTGCTGCTAGCTTCATCGATATTGGTGAACAGACTAACCACATCAAAAGAGGCGAGTTTAGCATTTGGAGGCATCTGAATGTCCTTAATTTTGGAGACCAAATCATAAGAATTTAGTACAGTATGTTGAGGCCGAAAGTTGATTTTGTTTCTAAATAAAATATTGAGTTTTTTTTTTTAGCCAATCCACTCATCCACGATCCACTGATACCTCTATTCGATGGACCATTAACAAAACTCCATCAGCTCTTAGCAACATTCGATAGAATGATGCAGTTACTCGATAGAAGTCGATCGTTTTTAACTACGAGTAAAACACATTGATGTGTACACAAACTCCATTGGTTTTAGCTAAACTCCATCGGTTTATGGCTCTGATCGACTTTCCATAAGCACATTTTTCTCTCAGTGAGGTACGAGTATTATCCGGACCAGACAAGGTCCGTTCCCTGTTGATGTACCTCACAGCCGCTGAGCTCTACTACGAACTGTGATAAGTTCCTATCTGATTTGTGAAATATTTACATTCATGTAATCAGTTTTTTTTTTTTTTTTTTTCATTTTGCTAATTGTATGTAGTAGCATGTATATAGTTATTAGCCAATTTTACATCTTGTATTAGTTGTATTATTTCATTTTTGGGTTTTTTTTATCCACTTGGGGGGATAACCAGTGGTTATCACTGCACCCCTCATTTTTCCCCCTTCTGATATGCCAGTAGAGTCCATGATAGCGCTCCTTTTTAGTCAAGGATGGCAACATGGCTGGCGACAACTTGCAGTGTCCTTTCGGACACCTAGCTCAATGACGCTAATTACCGTTCTGGTTGAGGTGCAGCTTAAACCTTAAATAAAAAAATAAATAAAATAAAACTAAAATTCTGGAGTGAAGTTCATTTTTTTAGGGGGAATACTTCTAATTAAATTAGTTTCCCTAGATGAATTGAGCTTCACTCCAGAATTGCATTATGTAATTTTAATTTTTAGGACATCATTATCATGCCGTCAAATTTGAACATCGACGTACTGATGACGATGATGTCTTTACGTCAAAAGTGCTCACCCCCCTGTATTTGACTTGCCAGTGAGGACGGCCTCCTGTGAAACGTATATATAAATGATAACTTTACTGAACCAAGGTCCACGAAATTCGGCTAAGAATCATACTTTGGCTGAGGATTTTCTTGTCATCCCGGAATTACTATCGATCAACTCCAAGGAGCAAAATACTTCTGAACATAAGGAAACACAATACTGAACACAATACTTATCTAATACAAGGCCGAATTTTTGGCTATTTCTATGATTTGGATGGGACCACTCGGCATTGTTGCTCGTTCAGCCGTTCGATTCCCGTAAGGGGATATTTACTGAAGAATGATGGATAAATCTGTTTGAAGGCCTAATATGCAAATTTAACGCATCTCACTAACGCTCTGATAACACAGTAGATATCTTGAGCTTTTCGAATCAAACATCAATCAAATCAAATCAATCTTTATTGTTTCAGGTCCTTCACCCCTCTAATGTAAATTTACAAGTTGTCACAACATTCACATAATTTTACACTAAATCAACATCTGTCAGTAATTGGTGAATTGCTGAATTCTATTATATTCACTAATATACTGGAAAACCATAAGGAGTTCTTCTTTACTTCCTCCTTTTAAAACTAAATTAGGCATTCCTCTTCTGATAGCCTTCTATGTCCAAGATATTTTACGCTAAACACTGCTAATTGAGGACACTCACATCCCACATCGCGTACAGATTTCTGCGCTCCCATGTTTCATAAAATTCAGGGGACATTTGGTTCGACTTTTGTAGAGAGTTCTTAGCTTACATATAGGGATAACCGTGTTTTATTTTCATTACTCACTTTTTAATTGGGCCAGCATTCCTTTATGTATAATAGGCGCATCAAGCTCTTAGTAGTGTTCTGGTTTCAATATGTTCGTAGTCAAATGTTTATAATAGTCACTATAAGAAGAATACACTGCCAAGGAAATGGCACATGAGCTTCCTCGTGACCTTCACAGTACGTCACCATTAAATTCCAGAAAACTAGAAACGACCGGTTCTGGCATCAGGGAATTAATAAGGTGGGAAATTGGAAGCTGAATGGTACATATAATAAATGAAATTAATAAGGAAAATGTTGATTTTAATATGGGACCATCCAGGATGTAGTCCGCAGGTTCCCTGAAAATTTCGTCTAAGTCGGATCAAAACTGAAGGAGATTTGATCGCGAAGAATGTGATACGGGACCTCAAGAAACCTTACCCACATCATCCCTGAAAATCTGACCGAAATCCGTTCACAATTGCCTGAGTTATGACCGAAACAAGAAAATTTTGTTTGCGCCTGCGCAGAGGCTACCGTTGATTCGATCATGACGGAACTGATAGGGGACCATGTAGAGCTATACCCGCACGATCCCTAAAAATTTGAAGAAAATCGCATCACAATTGTGGAACTTACGGCTGTTGCAAGGACCGTAAGAAGAATATTTCGTTCACGCATGCGCAGAGCGTACAGCTAATGCAATTATGATGATTGTCTTATGGAACCTCAAGGGACCTTACCCACATCATCCCTGAAAATCTGACCGAAATCCGTTCAACATTGACCGAGTTATGACCGTCACAAGGAATTCACGTTAGCGCCTGCGCAGAAGCTACCGTTGATTCGATCATGATGAAGTTTATAGGGGACCATCTAGAGCTCAACCCGCACGATCCCTGAAAATTTGGTTAGAATCGGATCAAAATTGTGGAAGTTATGGCTGTTACAAGGAAATGTGGAAGGACAGACAGACAAACACGGAACCAAATTTGTTCAGGAGGCTCTGAAACGCAAAATGCGAGTGGAAATTTTGATTTTGGAGCAAAATTTTTCTTTTATTTCGTTCGGGTTTTAATTTCCCCTAATTTCTTGCCAATTTAGTCCCCGATAAGTATTTTTCTAAGCAGTTTGGCCCAGTTGTATTTTTCCATATTTTTCCATACTGTGTCCAACTGTATCTTGATCATTTGAAGGACGAATTGAGAGCAGGGAATGTGTTGTTTTAAAATAACTAGCCAACGGGGAACCAGAATGGGGCGCGGTTACTTTTACGCTGTTTCGGGATTATGTTCTTTGTTAACGGCCCACATTGTCAATCCCTTAAGTCCGTACACATGTCGCGATAGCCGCATAGTTATGACTCAACATGTGTTGCGCCCGAAGAGGGGAGACCTCCATTAGTTAAGCTCCAACCATATTGGAGAATCCACTGAAACCTGTACCCTCCTGGTACCAACCCACATAAGGAAATGGCTTTTAGTTATTACCAGCCCTGTTAGTGGGGTTTGTATTCACAAGAACGGCGCGGAAAATTAAAATCGGGTCGTCTTCATCCGTAATGGATGTGCTTTGGGTGCGAAAGCTTTGTCTCTAATTGCTCGTCGAGACAACTGCCGCCTTCCAACATCGATTTGACCGTATTCTAGAACGTGCTTCCGCATAAATGTGTGGAGATTCCCCGTGATGTTTCCGCCCTTTGTTAACCCGGGGGGCATAAATAGCTTTTCGTACAACTGTCCGTTTCCACATTTCACTCTTATTGTGGAGGACGCTGTAAGGGAGGGAGGGAGGTGAGTTAACTGCCCGCATATTGAATAGAGTCGGGCATAATTCCGCATGCTAACACGGCGGTGAGCGCACCCTGCCGGCAATATGTTCCCATTCATATGAATTGTGTACCTAATTGCAGTCTTACCCTTGGGAGGGAATTAGACCACTCAGTAGAGAAATGGGCGAGGATGCCTTCCGACGAAAACTTAAATAGTAAAAGTTCCAGTCATGCAGCATGATCATATGAGCGAATTTTCAAAGATTGTAGTATTATTATTTTAACATGGAATCATGTTTTAGCGATGGATCCCCCGCCGAAAAGTGAGATGAAAGTAGCGCCAATAATTGTGATGATTTCCGCTTACAACCGAGTCGTTGCTAGGGATATGATACTTCGTCGTTTCTCATCCCACAAAATTCGTTGACCATTCGTTCGAAAGCTCTCGATTTATCCAACCATACTATATTACTACTGCGAAGTGCGTGGCCAACAAGCTGAGTTATGAGCATGGTTATATGAATAATTGTTTACACACAGGTGATCATTCTCAATTATTGATATTGTGAACATGATTGCAACCGCTTGTTAATTTCTGACGATTTCATTGAGCTGGTGTTTCGATTATGCGATTCATAGCAGGTGATCCGAATATTGCGAGAACGGTTTGATTTGTGAAGCGGTGGTTAAATCATTTTAATAGGTAATTTCTATACTTTACACTATAGGAAGCTGTAATTTCGTATGTAGCCTCTTTAGCCTCTTTCTATAATAAAGTGAATGTTTACTCGCGAGTTTCTATTAGGAGATCATCATCTCACAAGAGCTCAATCGTCGTGATCATTTCTATAATAAAGTGAATGTTTACTCGCGAGTTTATATTAGGAGATCATCATCTCACAAGAGCTCAATCGTCGTGATCATTTCTATAATAAAGTGAGAGCGAGGAGCTAAAACATGATTCCATGTTTTTTACATTTTAGCAGTCAGGCTCAAAGTAATAACATCCGGGGGGGAGGGGGGGTCCAGGGGGGCGGAGCGGAATTATTTTTTTAATTTTATATTTATTTCCACATAAATGACATAATATTTCACATAGACATAAAGAAAAATACACTTCCGGAAGCATGCTTACGAAATAATAATATCTATTGGAAATGAAATTCCCCATATGGGCACCTACCCGTGTTGGGGAATGAGTGAACTGAGCTCACATAGTTGGAACACAAGTAACAAATAAAATAAACTCACATCACTTGAATCATATTAACATAAGAAAAAAAAAAAAAAATGAAGTGAATAAAGTATACACAATGTGAAATTCTACGGCATCTTGAGATTTTTAAAACGTTTTGTTATAGAATATTTGATTTGACTAAAACTGTTTGATGCAGATGACTTGGCAAGTGATTTTACTTTTAATCTGAGGTCCGGAGGAAAGCTATTGAAAACTATCACACCTTGGTAAGGGAAGAAATTCTAAGAGAAGCGAGTATGAAATGAATGGACAGGCCCAGAAAACTCTTTACTTTTAAATAATTGGAGTACTGCACTTCTTTTGTGAAGATAATGATATTGATTATTGTTATTATGTTACATTTTTTTGAAATTTAAGCCCTTTGAGGACAAAAATGTGTTACCCACCGACTAAATAGCAAATAAACTCGTACTAAATAATATTCTACAATTCAAAACAAATATTAGATTTTTAGCAATTTTTCAGCAAATAATAATGGAATTCGGGTACATTTTTCTGCACAAATTATACGCCCTCGTCCTTTGTTGTTTAACTTTTGTGACTAAAATTTTGTAAAAAAATATAAATTTAACGATTTTTAACTGTTTTTCGTCGTCTTAGGCCATTTATAGTGATTTTTTTAGAACGTTTTTTGGAATATGATAAATTTAATGTGCTTAAAAAGTGTTGGCCAACGAACTCAACCTTTCGTTTGGAAAGCTTGATACTGTGGGACAAGAACGGAAACACACACACACACACACACACACACATATATATTATATATATTATATATATATTATATATATTATATATATATATATATATATATATATATATATATATATATATATATATATATATATATATATATATATATATATATATATATATATATATATATATATATATATATATATATATATATATATATATATGAAAAAGCGTTAAGCTCTAGGATTCGTTTCATAATGCCTCAAAACGGATTTCGATAGAAAAAATTTACAAAAATTTTAATTTCAAATTTTTTTGAGCCATTGCAATAGCTTCATTTTTTCCAAAAACTAGCTAAAGACGCCGAAAATGATTACAAAAAGGTTTAATATTTATATAGATATAATACTATGTATTAGATATCCTTTCTAAACAGAGCACTGGTGTGCAAGTAGGTGAATATTTAACGGAGTCCGGTATATTATCAAAGTATAAAATTTACATTTGCGTGGGCACCTACGGAAATCAATTAAAGGAAATCACAACACCCAAAAGAACTTGATAAATTATGATTGCTTGTAATAACGGCGGTAAAGAAAATGAATTGACTTTTTTTTTACAGACTAAGATAAGTGAGGTCTGAAATTTGAAAAGTGATTCAAAAAGTAGCTTTATACAAATCCGTCACAAATTGAGCGTTAAGGAAATCAGTTACGAATTGTTATTTCTCATCAGACCACAGTTCGGCAGAATATTTATCAGAGCCCTGAAATCTGTACACAGAATCTTGGGAATTCGGAAGTGATTAGAAGAAGTTAAATCAGCTGTGTGAACGATATAGCTAATTTATCTCCTGTCCATCCTAGATCCATGAAATCGGGTACGAAGCCTCTAGGAGACCCCTGGAAGAGATAACGAGGAAGTGAGATGATCTGGGTGAGCGAAAAATCTAACTTTTAGCGAATTTTTGAAGAAAATTAAGCTATTGCTCTCGCCTTAAAATTTGTCGAATGTGAATTCTTGAAAAAATTTTATGCAGAAATCCGTTTCAGGCTATTCTGAATCATATTCTGAAGTTTAACGCATTTTTTTATGTATGTATATATGTATGTATGTATGTATGTGTCATTCCAGACGATAACTGTCCGTAGAATATTGTGCTAGAAACTTCAAACAAATTTTAAAATGTTAAGGACACAAAACGAAAGTTCAAGTTTGTTGGCCGGCATGATCGGATTACACCTTCGGGTTGAAATTTTCAAAAATGCAGTAAAAATTTCAAAATAGCCTGTTTTTTGCGATTTGTTGTGCGAAATAATTTTTTCAGCATACTAACATGTGGTATATTCGGAATCAGCGTAAAAGTTTCTATAAGAATATGTATCAAGTTTTCAAAAATTTCAAAGTTGAAAAATCAGTCAAAAATCGAAATAATGCCATTCGCTAATTGTAAAAATTGGTAATATTCGCATGAAACATTGTCCAAATTCAGATTGAACTACTCTTATGGAAGTATCCCTGTACAATCAATCCTAGAACCATGCTGTTTAAAACGTAGGTAGTAGGTGCTTGTTTAAAATTTCATTCCATTTTTGTCTATCAAAATCATAAACTAAAATTTCTCTACACGATCAATAGCGACTGAAATGTCGAAGATTTCTTCAAAAATTCGCTCATGGGGTCATGCTGCATGACTGGACTTTTTGGGTTTCAGGGCTTGCTGATCAATTTTGGTTCCGTGTCTGTCTGTCTGATATCTGTCTGTCTGTCTGTGTCAAATCGTTGTTACGGCCAAAACTATATCTATGTCCCCTGTAACTTTCATTTCCGTCACATAAATAGTAGTCTGTGCGCATGCGCAACCGTTAATTTATTATGAAGTTGACATGATGATCAGTTTAATTTGTATTAGAAGATGTATTTCGTTTTTCAGGTTTGTTCAGAAGTGATCTGTGTTATTTGATTACATTTCATTAGTTAGAATGAATTTTTGGCTGTGCAGAACTTCATGTATGTTCACTACAGGAACTAGAATTTTGTGAATAATGAATTATTCATGCTAGATTAGGTATTTTCAAAATTACTTTTTTCTGTATTTTTTTCTAAATAACATTCTTTTCAACTATCTAAGAACTTTATCCTCTCCACTTCTAAGTAGTCGATCGAACTGAATTTCGGGGATATTTATATTATGGATCTATTTCACATTAGAGTGCGCTCAAGATGAAAATCCGACATGAGATCCCTCACTCATTATTTTGAGAGGCTCCCATGTAGCATTTTTCCTATCTCGGATATCATTAGGCTCTCGCGTGTATGGAAAGATCCCAAGGAAGAGATCAAAGGCGAACAAGGAAGACGATGAAGGGTAAGATATTGAATAACACACCCTTCGCAGAGGCGCATTTTCTCGAGCTACTTTCCTGATATCAACCGCCTTTGTGAAGGATATACGCTTACGGCCGTACCGTGTTCGGGGGATGCGACAAACAAGACTCGTCACCTCCCAGCTTCTGTTGCCATCTCGTATTATTACATGTTATATTCGCTTTATCTTAATATGAACTAAAATTGTCCAATATAACAACGAACATTTCCAGTCATGCGATATAATCATTTGAACTAACTCTGGGAATAATGACTGAATTCAACATTTAGTCTCGTCTTATAAAGAGTGTTAACACTTTTGGTTACTAACCTACTAGGAAACGATTTTGCAAGTCCCCCAATCACAATCAGAGAGTCAAAACAATCTCGATCCTAAAACAAAGAACGCTGTCAACAATACGATTCAAAGCGACTCTTACAAGGAGTTTCATGCTAGAATTACGAAAAACCGATTTAGATCCGATGACCGCGGTCCATACTTCATTTTCGTGGAATCAACCACAACACAAATAGGAAAAACACACCCTATGGTTTTCGGCCGTTGGTTGTTTTCCAGTCCTGGTGTCAATAAAAGATCGATATCCAACAGGCGGAAACCGGATAAAAGTGGAACTCAACTCATCGACAGCTGCTAATCAACTCTTGGCATTCCAAGGCTTTAAAGATAAACATATGATTGCGTACATTCCGGATTCACTCATTCGCAGAACAGGTAAGAAACATTGACCCTTCTCTCACAGATGAAGAGATACTGAATGAAATAGTATCACCCATTCCAGTCCACCAAATCAAACGCTTATCGCGAAACGCTACCGACGGTTCTAATTCCAGAACTATATTATCAACATGCTTCGTAGTATTTGACGGACAATGCCTACCCGAATATATTTCGATATACGGAGCCCGCTGTAGGGTTGACACGTATATTCTACCATCTCGTATCTGCTCAACATGCCACAGGGTCGGGCATATAAAATTCCAATGCAGGGACGGTGTACGCTGCTTACATTGCGGTCAAAAACACGACAGCGATTCTTGTGATTCGCCGGACCGGAATAAAACCCTCTGTGTAAATTGCAAATCCGAAGACCATAAAGCTAATAGCAAAAACTGCCCAATTTATTTACAAAGACAAAAACAAACCAAAGAACGATTGGTAAGAGAACCGTACGCTACAGTAACTCATTTTGCAAGTAATTGTCAACAAAAAATGACTCATAGACTTTTTTTAAGAGGCATTATTTTCGAGTTGTTTGGCGAGCCCCATTGGTGCTGCATTTTGACAGGGAGTCTGGTGGTGGAGAGAGCTTCTGCTCCCGCTGGCGGTTTCCATCATCAGTTGCCTGGTCCGGGAAGCCGCCATGGTGGGTGGGGCCTGGGGCCGGTCGGGGTGCTCCCGGCCGGTGTGGGGGTTACCGCATGCTCCCTCAACTCCTTGATAATAATGCCAACAAGTTTCGAGCTATAATATTATTGAATTCCATAAAAATATGTAATGACGATTGTTATGTACCAATTGTATTCAAAACATGAAAATAAAGACTGAAGACTGAGTTATTCACGATTTTAGATTTTTCCGTGTTTTCAACCTTACATCACAAAATTGGCAATAACTCCCTTCCATATTGAGTAAACGTAAATTTAAGGATACCGTTAGAAAGAAAATTAAATTTTCTTTTTGATAGGCTACCCAACGAGTGAAAATATGTGGATTTGGTAGTCACAAACTCACAACAAAGTGAAAAAACTCGGTGTGCGTCGGACCACACGGTGGAAGTTATACTTCTGTGGCCATAATTTATAATTAATAAATAAATTATGAATAATAATTTATAAATTATAAATTTATAATTTATAATAATTATAAATTTATAAATTTATAATAATTTATAATAAATTTATAATTATAATATTTATAAGATTATAATAATAATCTATAAATTTATTATAATTTATTAATTATAATTTATATATTATGAATCGATAGTTCTTAAAAATTTGTTCTTAAAAATTTGTTCTTAAAAATTTGTTCTTAAAAATTATAAATTTATAATTTATAATAATTATAAATTTATAAATTTATAATAATTTATAATAAATTTATAATTATAATATTTATAAATTTATAATAATAATCTATAAATTTATTATAATTTATTAATTATAATTTATATATTATGAATCGATAGTTCTTAAAAATTTGTTCTTACTTTTCTTACTTTTCTTACTTTTCAGCGTGACGCGGTTTCTCGACCAACATCCCATCCCAAAGGGTCTAACTCCTCCTCCTCCTCCTCCTCCCTCCTCCTCCTCCTCCTCCTCCTCCTCCTCCCTCCTCCTCCTCCCTCCTCCTCCTCCTCCTCCTCGATTAATCGATAGTTCTTAAAAATTTGTTCTTACTTTTCAGCGTGACATCCCATCCGATAGTTCTTAAAATTCAGCGTGACGCGGTTTCTCGACCAACATCCCATCCCAAAGTGTCTAACGGGCGCAAAGAAGTATAACTTCAAAAAGTGTCGAAATTTGAGAATCTTGTAAGTTTTAAACCGCAGGACGGCATACAATAATCCCCTTAATTCCCGCGCACGTTACGGGAAAAACTTGGCCCAAATCTCACAATTCCAACGGTATAATCAATTTTCATTTCAAATTGCAAATTAAAGGAGGAAAGTATGTTTGTATTTTGAAAAACATGGTTTCTTCTACGAAATCGGGGGTTTTCGTGAAAAATGACCCTTTTAGAAAATTTGAGATAGGGCCGGTTATTACGTATTTTTTCACGCTGAATCGAATGGTAACACTTTGCAGATCTCCCCAACTCAATTATAACAGAGTTTTACACTTTAACTCACGAATTTTTCAGTTCAATTTTTTATGCTCGATTTTATGTGTTTTTGAGGGTAAAACTAGTTAATTTAAGTGTAAAAACTCCTCAATATTTATGTAGGTTTACGTTTTTAAAGAATTTCAAAAATGCATTTCAGTGGGCCAGTATCAGAATCTAGGCGTGCAAAATTATTCCCCAATGCTGAGACCTTTCCGCATTGATTTACAGCCGAACTCAAGAATTTTATGTGATTTTACAAATAAAGTTCGCAAAACCGGCTCTTTACTTTGTACTTTAATGGGAAACGAACTTTAGAAAGTACTTAACCCTGAATCGAGTTGGGATAAGCAGACCTGAATCAGACCAATATTAAGACGGCTAGGTGATACTGGAGGGCAAAAGTCTAAACGAGGACCATCCTAAAACTAGCCCGATTGTCGATTGTTTGTCGGTTGTTATATCCTAATTTCGGGAGATAATTCTTAGTTTTTGGGTTCAATCGCTTTGGTTTTTTATGCTCTACATCAGGGGTCTCCGAACTTTTTTACTGAAGGGCCACACTATAAAATATTTGAGACAAGGCGGGCCAACAATTTACTAATGGGTCATTTCACGCGAACGGCCAAACTTTTTTTTTCGATATTTTTTAAAAGTCCTGATTTTCCAGTATGCTGTACCCATTGGTAATACAAGCTAGGACCCAAATTTTCAGACCCCTTCTTCGCCCAGCCTTTTCTCTACAACTGTCCGAAGTTTAGGGGTGTGCGCCAAACACTAACTTTTGTTTTAATTGCTCAACCGTAAATCGTCTGCTCTTTCTGGTAGTCATGACTTACCAATTTACCATAAGAATTGGCCACCTTACTTATTTTTTTGGGCACAATAACGGTTGAGCAATTAAAACAAAAGTTAGTGTTTGGCGTACACCCCTAAACTTCGGACAGTTGTAGAGAAAAGGCTGGGCGAAGAAGGGGTCTGAAAATTTGGCTCCTAGCTTGTATTACCAATAGGTACAGCATACTAGAAAATCAGGAATTTTAAAAAATATCGAAAAAAAAAAAAAAGTTTGGCCGTTCGCGTGAAATGACCCTAATATTTCCTGAGCCCCCCCCCCCCCCCCCCCATATATGCACGAAGTTTTGTTTCAATTAAGAGTGCTCTGTGGTGGTTGTTGAGATATTCTTAGCTTAGTTTTTTAAGTAGCTATATTCCCTTGCATATCTTTGTTGTTGGATAACTCAAATCATGTTCTTTTAAGATAGTTGTAAATAATGTTGTGAACAAATTATACCAGACCTAAGTAAGAAAATCATTACTAATTTTTAGATAGACCTACTTTCACTAAAACTTTCAATGATTATTTCAAATACCCATACAGCTTTAAGATGAGTTATTTTCAGTCCTGCCTTAGGTACAGTCGGGGTAAGCTTTCTGCTCTTACACCACCACAGAACAGTCCGTGCAAAACACTGACCATACCTGATCGCTGCTGGTTTACAGATAACTTAACACTTATCGAGAACGGAAGGGACAAAAAGCTGGATTCAATTTCTGAACCAATTTTCTCACCATCATTTTTTTTAAATAACGAAAACTGGAATTTATTATGCATATTGAAAGGTTTTAAACATTGAAAACCCTCTGCATAGCGGACATCTTTGGAATTGATTTAGGTTAATTGGAATGAAAACTGTTCATACTTTTTTCAAAATAAATACTAATTTAGGTACGTCTTCTGACTGCAGGTATCAAGAAAAAAACCAACAACTATAAATCAATTTACACTAACTAAACAACTCGTAAACGAGTTCCACTATCTGCTTTACAAGCAGATACCATGTTACATGGATATGTCTTTGATTGGGGATTTCATAACGGTTGTCCTCGAGAGTTTTAAACAAATACTTTAACTTAAAACAAATCCCTGGACCCCGACTAATTCCAACAAAACAACGGTTTACTTATAGAAATGTTGAAAATAACTGTGGAGAGAAGCCACTACAATAAGTTGTTGTTAACAGTCGACTGTTGTCAAGATGATGAAAATGTTTCCTATGGAGTGGAGTAAATGATGCTATTGCTTTACGTTAAGAATATTGTAACCGGCTTATTAAAATTGTTTATAGTCCAATCAACTTAGTTCAGGAATGTAGCCAGGTACGTAAGGAGGGGGAAATTGGTAGCTTGAGATGTGAACATTTATCACATAAATCAAGCGCTTTCCAACGAGTGGCGAACGATTTCTGTGCGATGAAAACTGCGGAAGTTCCATTCCCCTAGCAACGGATGGGTTGTACGTGAAAAACACTGAAATTGTGACACAAATTTTGCGTCACGGAAATTTTTGGTTGACCCCCCAGAGAAAAGACATATCCATGTCAAAATAGAGACAATTACTGTATTCGTAGTTACCGGTAAAACTGTTTTTTGAAGAATATGTTTTCAAATTAAAAAAATATTTTTTCAGTTCGTAATTTTTCCTTTACATCTTTGCTACATATAACAATATTTCTGTGGAACGTGCTGTTCAGGAATTATCAGAGAAAAAAGTCCAGTCATGCAGCATGACCCCATGAGCGAATTTTGAAGAAATCTTCGACATTTCAGTCGCTATTGATCGTGTTGAGAAATTTTAGTTTATGATTTTGATAGACAAACATGGAATCAAATTATTAACACATGCACAGAGTAAACTCATCAGTTGTGATTGCATGTTTTTTTAAAGCACCTACTAGGTACCTACGTTTTAAACAGCATGGTTCTAGGATTGGTTATACAGGAATACTTCCATAAGAGTAGTTCAATCTGAATTTGGACAATGTTTCATGCAAATATTACCGATTTTTACAATTAGCTATTTCGATTTTTGACTGCTTTTTCAACTTGGAAATTTTTGAAAACTTGATACATATTCTTTTAGGAAATTTTACGCTGATTCCGAATATACCACATGTTAGTATGCTGAAAAAATTATTTCGCACAACAAATCGCAAAAAACAGGCTATTTTGCAATTTTTGTCGACATTTTCGAACATTTCAACCCGAAGATGTATTCCGATCATACTGGCCAACGAACTTGAACTTTCGTTTTGTGTCCTTAACATTTTTAAATTTGTTTGAAGTTTCTAGCACAATTCTACGGACAGTTATCGTCTGGAATGACACATACATACATATATACATACATACATAAAAAAATGCGTTAAACTTCAGAATATGATTCAGAATAGCCTGAAACGGATTTCTGCATGAAATGTTTTCAAAAATTCACATTCTACAAATTTTGAGGCGAGAGCAATAGCTTAATTTTCTTCAAAAATTCGCTAATAACTTTAAAATTGATAAATCAAGTCATCTTTACGAGGTTGCTATTTTATATTCCATCAATTTCAAGATGGCAGACAAAGATTTTCTCACTCAAAACGTACTAAATTTTCATTATCTAATCTCAAACCATTTCCTGAAATGACTACCTATTTTTGGAATTGGCTCCTAGATTAATAGCATGACCGCAGTACTTTGTTCTGGAATCGCTGTATAATATTGCGATTGCTTTAAGTGGTAAAGTTCCGCAATTGTGCACCATAGGTGCAGACAGGCTTGAGGACTTGACTGTACAAGATGTAGGTAGTGTGGTCGGCCGTAAGTATTTATTGTTTTTTGGAATTAGTCGGGATGCGGCCCAAGGAAAATAAATGAAATTATTTCATTTATTGTTTTATTTTGTTACGTTTCGTCCTCTCGCTGAGGATATCTTCAGATCTCTACACGGACAAGACATTAGATGTTGAATAGAAAAAAACAAAACAAAATATAATAGATAAAAACTAATTTAAACATAAAACACTGGCGAGATTAGGAAAAAATTCATAAACATCCGAAAATATAACGGATTTGTCAGATAGAAAAAAGGTTCACCTAAGGAAAAACAAACCAAACATAAAAAGTAAACATAAAGATAAAATATTAAAATATTATCAATGGATAACAATAAAAAAATATATATAAACATATCAGAAACTAACAAGGTAAAAACAATAACAAAAGATTTGGTATGGAGGGGTGAACCTTCTTGTTGGGAAGTCAGTACTCACCAAGTCAATTCAATGTTAGGAAAGCAATAAAATGAAATAAATACAATAAATGAAATAATTTCATTTATTTTCCTTGGCCCTCATCCCGACTAATGCCAAAAAACACTTGATTGTACAAGGATTGTTCAATTTCGATCGTCTACTTCCTATGCCTTCCGGCAGTGGCCTGAAATAGCTGAGAACGCAGCCAGAGATAAGCACAGAAAGTACGATGGAGCCGCTGAAGACCTCAGACCCTTCACACCACTCATAACTTCATACGATGGGGTATTGCACGGGGAATTCCTTGCATTTCAAAAGCTACTGGCGATGAAATTGGCTGGGAAATGGGGAAGACCGTGGTCCCAGGTCTCAGGCTGGGTCAAGATCAAAATTCAAATCACACGTGCCGTGTCAATGAGATTGAGACACCCAAGAAGGAATACGCACAATCTTCGGGCGTGGAGTGAAGAGCGAGACCATAAAGGACTGGAAGATGAGAACAAGATTAAGATAAGAACAAGATTAAGAGGAAAGCAAAAGAAAATAAAAGAAGCCGAATCAACAACAAATCCAAGTTCCACAACGAACACACAATGATACGAGTTGTTATATTTATACCTAAACAATGTTAAATATAAGATGTTTTGGGTTTCTTGGGGGTTGGTCAATGAAAAGTCTATATTTCAGGCCGACGTTTCGAAATATTTATATTTCTTCTTCAGGGCTGGTAACAGAGGAGGGGCAGACAACAATTAGAATCTTCCTAATGTGGATTTGATTAAATACGAACAGATATGTAAGATGAAAAACTATGGGTTTTGTATATAACGAACTCTTAGCGCTAAATATAGATATTGTTAATTTACCTTGGAAACTGTATAGCTTATTTCATATCCTCATCATAATAGAGCTTCGTGATAGATAGCTATCTATTTAAATATAGATAATATACTGAAAATTCTCAGTAGATAATATACTGAATTTTCAGTATATCATCTATATTTAAATAGATAGCTATCTATCAAAAAGCTCTATTATGATGAGGATATGAAATAAGCTATACAGTTTCCAAGGTAAATTAACAATATCTATATTTAGCACTAAGAGTTCGTTATATACAAAACCCATAGTTTTTCATCTTACATATCTGTTCGTATTTAATCAAATCCCCATTAGGAAGATTCTAATTGTTGTCTGCCCCTCCTCTGTTACCAGCCCTGAAGAAGAAATATAAATATTTCGAAACGTCGGCCTGAAATATAGACTTTTCATTGACCAACCCTCAAGAAACCCAAAACATCTTAAATTTAACCCAGTGGTCGAGATAACCCAGCCTCAATGTTATATTTACAAACGTTTTTATACATTTTGCATTCCCCGCTTCTGTAGACTTCTGGGAAGTGGATATTGAGAGTAAACACCGAACCTAATGCATCACTAGGGTCCGGGCTTTCACAGTTATGAAATGTACTACTGGTAGTGCTCACGGAGCTTTTAAGGGTTAATGTTCAGTAAACTACAAGAACAACAGATCTAAACAACAATCGCCTTCAATTTTCGTCCCCCACCACCTAAAAAACTACCGGAACACCCCCCGGTTCAGCCCGGGACACGTTCGACCGCTGAAACGGTAAATGGGAGAATAATTAATTTGGCGAGCGAGAGACCGTTTGTTTGAATGGTCAATACGCAACTCTCGGCCGGGTTTCGTTTGTTGAACAAGCTTACATTCTTCGAAGAGTAAACAACAGAAGGAAACGGTGGAAGGGCTGCAGACCGCAGAAAAAAACAGGAGGGGGTGGGAAATCGTCGATTGGAACGTGATGAAACTCGAATTGATTGCGAAAAAAGATTTTGTTGTATCAAAAAACAAAAAAATCGAGAGGGGGAAAACAGAGAGGAAGATTGGAAGAAAACAATGATGAGAGGGGGTTGTTTTTATTCCTTGTTTGTTCCTAGAACCACTAAATTCAACTTCGAACGTGGCGCAGGTTTATGCGTAGGCGTTTTTCCTGTGGTTTAGACAAGACGTACTTCCTACTAATCAGAATTCAATAAATTCCAACGACTTTTGAGCGGTAATGTGGTGTACGTAGAAGGGCAGAATTAACACCGAATTCTCGATTTGGATCACAATATAACCCTGAAGTCAAAGAAAATTAGTGTTCACAAACAATGAATGTTGAAAAATATATTTAGAAAATTCAATCAAATTTTAAGTGAGAGTATATTAAACAGCTGCAACACAAAATGACAACTCAAATTGATTACTTTAGCCAATCTAAATGTGCAAAAGTCTAGGTAGGTACTTCAAAAATCTCAAAAATGTGTAGGTTTGATTTATATTATGTCATCCAAAAATTTAAAAAAATGTTTGATAATATAAGAAGAAATAATTATAAAATGTTATTTTTATTACGTGTAAATATGATAGGTAATTTTATAACAGTTATTGTAATATAATCACTCTTTGAGAGAGCTATTCTCGAGCGTTATTTTAAAGTTTCGGGCTTAATTTTACGTGCAAACAATGCTGTTCTTCTCATTTCAAACTTTTTTTGTTTTTGACATCTTAACATCGCAGAAATCAATAATTTTTGACATAATCATTTTTAAGGTGGTTTCGCACATAATCACACACCAAAGTTACAAGAGAAGTTGTGATTATGGCCACAGAAAACGTCATAATTACAGTCGTAGGTAATCATAGAGAAAATTGCAATTACAGTCGTAGTCAAAGAGGAAATTGTGATTACAGTCGTAATCGTAGTTGAATTCGCTCTACCCGTTCATTCCCAGTAGGTAGGTACTCATCACGTTCACTCCGTTGTTCCAAAACACACCATTTCCACTGTTTGACGCAAAATCAGTCCATTAATCCATTTCCCGTTCACGTAAACATATCGCACCCGTCCTAGAATAAGGGTACAACTCAAAAATCGCGATTTTTGAGTTAGTTGTGGTTTTGAGAAGTAGAAACGGTCTAGTTTGTCTGTAGAAGGTGGAGATATGTGAAGGGCACTCTAATTCCACTAGAGAGAGCGCGTGTCTTTCTTCTATGGAGGGAGTAACCAATTCACGTCCTAGAAAGAAAGACACAACTCAGTTGAGTTCACGCAGTCTGTGTCTCGTTTTGAGTTGTTTCCTTTTTGTGTGGACAATTTTAACTTGTATCTTTCTTTTCTGAACATTTTGGATCCTGACTGGTGAGATTTCCGTGTTTGAGTTGGAACAACTCAAAAATTCTTAAAAAATCAACAAATCGTTCCCCCCACTCCCTTCCCACTGGCAAAAAAACTATTTATTCACCGTTGGGCGTTAGAGTAATAATGTAGGAAACAAGTTTCACAAAGATAAATTATGTTCATCGTGTTCCAAAGAACGGGTAGCCAATGGTGTGGAAGGAAAACTTTGAATGCGATTTGCCGAAAATGACAATTTTTGAGTTGTACCCTTATTCTAGGACGGGTGCGATATATGTGAAGAATTTTTTTTTTTTCTAATAGACTTAAAATTTTGGCACCTCTTTTTTGACACCGTGAATACTTCTCTTTAGCATCATTACCTTCAACACAAGTTTCCGAGTTCTCTTCATATATATTCAGAGTTGATAACACTTGCACGGTCCGAACCTAGGAAGGGACTGAAGATGCAATGCACAAAGCGAACTTTCAGCCCCGAAGATAGCATATGCTATACTAACATACACAGTGACTTCTAGCGTTTTTCTGCAGCACTGGGTCGCAGTGGTTTGAATGAAAAATCACCATCAACCTACTAGATAGTAGAATGTACCTACTTATAATCTCATAGTCATTCTTCATCAACCCTAAAGCGAAAATATGAAGAATTGAAATATAAAAACGCTGCAAACTATTACATAAAGGTGAGTTGGGCCAACATTCAGCCTGCTAAATTCAGACAAGCATCTGCAGTTTGGTAAGTCCGTCTGCAGGCGGTAGACTTT
Organism: Adelphocoris suturalis; assembly: GCA_030762985.1. Lineage (NCBI taxonomy): Eukaryota > Metazoa > Arthropoda > Insecta > Hemiptera > Miridae > Adelphocoris > Adelphocoris suturalis. The sequence continues at coordinate 33,805,196 of CM061050.1, read as the reverse complement.
CAGGCGAATGCCTTCAAGCATCTTACAGGTGTGGCCCATTTTAGAGTAAGTAAAATTTGAAGAACCCAGCTAGGTTTTTTAGAATGTAATCTAGTCTGAAGGTATGAAGCAATTTCCATGTTTTTTTTTGTTTTCAAGTTTTTTAAAATTTTATTTGAAATACCACAGCTAAAGTCCCAATTACAATGGGGACAGGTGTAGGAATCATGGCATGTTACAGTGATGCTGCAGAATGAGACACTAATGTTGGAATCAAGTGAGTTCCCATATCCCTTGCTCTACTTGAGGCGTGGGGGTGATACCAATAAGGTGATACCAATATTATATTCCAATATAACGTAAAAAAGGGGGTACTTCAAGAACCTGCCCTGCCCCCATTTTTCGAACAATTGAGCTGATTTTTTAAAAATTCACTTGTCATGTTGTTATCTTTTGATTGATTGGAGAATTTCCTTGTATACGATACTACATGATGTTTTGCATGAGTTGGCAAAATTGAAGGTTTCATCATGTCGTTCCTTCATCCACCAACGCATGCCCCCAGGAAATTTCCAGTATTTTTTTCTGTCATTCAATTCCCACACTGCTCACGGTAATTTAGAAAAAAATTCGATCCGATACGACAAACAGGCCTGACATACAATGTTCCCGAAGAGCGGAAAACGTCGTTTCGAGGAAAACGCGATTGAAAAAAAGCCGGCTCTCGTGGACGCGCCGCGACTCCCGCCGACTAGCACTCGCTCGTTTCGTTTGATGGAAACTTCTTTTTAAACGTCTACTTCTCGCTCAAGAAACTATTGAAACACTGTCTGACACTGGCGCAGGCTAGGACAAATAAAGATGATCACTAAAGTAGAAGAAGAATAAGATCATATCATAAAATGTGTTAGTAAACAGCTTTCATGTTAGTAAAATTTTGAAAATATGTTCATTTTGTTCTGAAAATGATGTAGTTTTTGAAAATGTATTCACCCCAAAATCGAATTTCTTGAACCCCCCGCCTCCCGTTAACAATATTTCTATTCGTCTAAATATTAATATGATTCTATGGCAATAATGGACAGAGAGCTCAGATAACTTGGTTTCGGTTTTCTTTCTATTCAGTTAAATTTGATGCGTCTACCTCCATATCAGTAGTCAAGGTCCAAATGACTCACTCGCATCAACGCGACCTTTTTCTCACTGAAATAACCCAAGCTCGAGCATCGATCCTCGAGGCACGCTGGTTTTCGCTCTTTTGTGGTTGTATCTTCCACATCGTCCTCCCTCCTGGTTTCCGGATCGTTTCCTTTGAAGTTCCGACTACGAGAGACAACTCACCAAGTGCAGGGGAACATCGCTGGGGGAAGGGAAAGGGTGAGTATTTGAAGGGAAAACCATGAGAATCCCTTCGAAGATGTCACTTTACCTTTTGCCAAACTTGGTTCCTTATATAATATAGAGGGGCGAACCACAACGGTATAAGTTACGTTCTTGCGTCTTTACTCGTCTGCCGTCTTCACGAATGCCTCTTGAAGAGGGGATTCTTGTCAAGGAGAAAAGAGAATCAACTATGAGAGAAGGAAATGCTTCTCCATCTCCCAACCCCCTAAGTACCGGCTTTCCTTTATGCTTTCTGAATGAGAGTTGGAATCCTCCCTTGAAATCTTTCCTCGTACAAAAGCCGTTTTAGCGCAAAATTTTCACGGAGGTTCACCTTTCAATACGGCAAATTTCTATTTACCTACCGTTTCCAAACGGTTCTCGTTTGAAGTTTCATGATTTCACAACGCTTTCGAGTAACAGGGCCCATGCCGGTGGCCTATTCGACTGGAATAACTGGAATAAGCGCCTTACCGCCAGCGTCGATCGTTGATGCTGTTCCCCAATATTATCAAACAAATACCGTCGATGCAATTCCGAAATGCGCATGGGGTATTTTCTTCGTCCTGAATAAAACAGGTGAAATGTTTCACTTGTATAACTTGTACAACTCACTTGAAACCTCTGCAAACTGTCCAGAATGCTTTGATTAAAGTGATACTACGTAAACCTATGCGGTATCCTACTGTGCTTCTTTATAAAAACTTAAATGTATTGAAGATTAAGCATTGTTTTCTACTACCCTCTTGTATTCGAATCTGGTTTATGTAGCTCACTTATTTCTAACTTACCACATTCTAGAACTGCTAATAACGGCAACATAAGGATACCCTTAATTAGAACTGAATTTCATAATCGGAGCTCTTTTGTGCAGGGAATTAAATTGTTTTACTATAATAATATTAACCCCATTGATTATACTAGTGTGAAACATTTAAAGAAGTTTTTACTATCAAAATGTATTTCTTTTTCATAGTAGTTATTCTGTAAATTTTAGTTTCCTTCTTTTTGGTTTATTATTTCCAATAATAAGCCTATGTGATCGTGTAGCAAAAAATTTTTATAACCCCCCCTCAAACTTTGTCACTTTACGTTTCAAGGTACGTAGAATCCAAATTTGAAATGTCCGTCCGCCGCGCCGTCCGCCGTTCGCCGTTCGCCGTCCGGGCCATAAAAGGCCTAAGAATTGACTTAAAAAACCCGTTCTTTCGCACATAGACTCCATTCGGGGTCTAGTTGGTCCTAACGTTTAACCATCCCGATCGCTTTACTCGCATAGATGCTATGGGCCAAAAACGGGCAAAAAAATGTCTTTTTCGACGCGCGCACGCCTGGCACGCTTGGCAGGGGGTCACGGTGGGTGGAGAGAGGGGGGTGGAGTGAGAGGAGGCTTCGGCGCCGCGGCTTGTGGTGGGTACAGCGCCGGCGTTCGTTCGAGGCATGAATATGTTTTTTTCAAGGTCATATTTGTGTGTTAATACCAAAGCTTTTCCTACGCATATTTAATAACATATCCTCTCGACTTTTCGCACGTACTTAGATAATGATATTATTAAGGCAATAACTATTTGAATAGATAGGAGCTCAAATCGAGAAATATAAACATGCGTATATAATTATAGAAGTATAGGTTGTGGCAACTCGAAGTAGGACACGCCGAGGAGTCTGGACGGGCCTTATGACGTACGCTAGCCAACTAAAACTACGATCATACTCAATTGAAAAAATAATAAACCTTTGTGAAATAATTTGCAGCGTTTTTTAATTGATGGCATTGTACTAGGTATGCTTTACCGGCTGAATGATTTTAGGCTCTGCCAGTTTACACAGGTTCCTTTGAACTTTTTAACTGGCAGGCGTATGTTCACTCACAACAAGTATTTGTATTTCATTTATTATATATATTTTTTCATATGCCAATACATTATTCTATTCTATTCTATTCATTCAGTTGAAACCAAATGGTTGCCGCGGAAACCAATTACTCCGGGGTATTCAATACAATACATGTTACTCAACGATGATTTTGGGATCGAAAAGTAATTTTTTGTCAACCCAATTTAATTGAGGATCTTTCCCGAAAACGGATTGTTTATCCAACATTTGGAATAAGCAGATTATTGTCGGTCCCGTGAATAAGTTGTTCCGTCCTGTTCCAAAATGACAACAACTACAAAGAACCATCCAAATTATTTTGGTCCCAGAAGCTCTACATGAAAAAAGGATTTCGATTTTGGATTTGAATCAACTTCCAACTATTGGCAGGTCGTAGAGTGCCCTGGAACCCCAGAATAAATACGATTAGGAAACAATTATGATATTTATTCGGAATATTTTATACAGAATCTAAAACAGCTATGTAGTATTAAAGAAAGAAAAAATCAAACATAAAGTCATACTAAACTATAATACACTTCTTGATGCGTTTTAGAAACTCATGCAGCCAAATCAAAATAAGCTGGCGTTCTTTTACCTGCATTAGACTCAAGTAAATTAATTGATCCAATTTTTCTCGTTCACTCCTTTTTGCACAGCTCCAGTCCCATTTTCCATTGATGTCTTCAATCACAAGGAAACAGCAGCATTTAGTTGAAAACATACAAAAACCCACAAGTTGACATTCTTTCACTCTAACATTCGTTCACCTTATTTGATGTATTTTGCTTGGTGAAAGAATGATAGCTGAGGTTATTTCCAAACCACTTTTGTTTAATTTTCGAGTAGATGGTGTACTATAGCATGAATATTGCATTACAATTCTTCGAATAGTTCATCAGTTTTTATTTTATTTTTCTATTTGTTTAATGTAGATCATACATTTCTCATTTCTATACTTATTACATTCCATGCATATTTTGTTTGAAATATCAAAACTTTGTGCGTTGGACTAATTTAAGTGGGTTTCATTGTAAAACTATGTGTAATAATTTGGAGTGTTTTCCAATGTATGGAAGTGGGGTAATACCGCCACGTCGGGGAATACCGCCACCGTATATAATTATTCAACCACCTGAGTGGCAAATCTTGTAGCCAAATATCGTCATCTTTAGATCAGCAGTAATTTTGAAAAGTTGGTTCGGGGACACTAATCTGTTTTTATCAAAGGTAAGCGAGTTCACAGTTTTTGAAGCATTGCGTTCTAGTTTTACTGTTGTCGAATTTTCGTGGTAAGTCATATGTTTATGTGAATTGTTGAACATGACGATGTAGAAAAATCATTTAGCTTTAATTTCCACCATTACTTCATGTTTTAACGAAAACCGAAGTTTTTAATGATTTTTTATCTCGAAAAGTTTACTGGGGAAATACCACCACACCAAATTCAGGCTAATTCCGCCATGGCGGTATTGCCCCAATGCTCCATTCCTCAGTCTTGAAGTCTTTTTTCAAAGTTTTTTGTAGTAATAATCACCTGTTTCCATTGATTCTGAGTCATTAAAATATAAATTAATATTTAAATGACGAATTATCTTGTGATACCTTATCTCAATAAGCAACTCTATATTTATCTAATCGTGGTTTATTAGATATTTACCAACCTATCTACTGAATAATTGTGCAGTAGGTACTTATCTACCTAACTTCCTTCCTATATTAACATAATAGTGGTAAGATTCCACTCTTCAAGCTCCCGTTTTGATTTTGAAAATAGACGTTATCAGTCTTGTGAATTTCGCTGCGACCTGAAGAAGAGCACAAATTTAAAAAATTTATAAGCCGGGAAAATAAAATGCTATATAATATTTCTTTTTCTAACGAGTTTCGCGTTGAACTTTGTTAATAATTCAGTTCTTGTGAAGAACCAACATTATTTGACCAATATTTATTTTGTTCCAATTTTACTATTCTGATGTGGAAATTGTTTGTCAACCTTTAGTGAATGCTTTTCTTGTCAACTAAGTTTCCAATATGGTGAAAAGCTACCCAGGAAGAGTTTTAGAAATTCAATAAAACGCTATTCAAATGTTCTGATGAGACTGTTCATTTCTTCCTTGTTTTAATATGGCGATATTACCCTAACCCCGTGGGGGTATTTCCCCAGCTAGGGGTTTCTCAAATTGTTGTTTACTAATATAAAGTTGCTACACAACCAGCCGAAACGTAATTCATCACTGGAGATGTTTTTTTTTTTTTAATAATTTGCTTCAAAATCTGAAGCTCCTAAGTGCTTAAGGTGGCGATATTACCCCATTTTTAACTACACCGAAATAAAGGTCATTCACCTATTCTCAGATTTTCAGATTGTGACATAGGTACCTGAAGAACGTACATTGCACACTCTTCAAGCGATGCTTGTTCTATCAATAAAAAGCATACAAAATAGTGTCCGAATAAGGGAACTGTGGTTGTTAACAATTCAGCCAGTGATGGCACCACCCCTTAGATCTACGGCGCATCTGCTCTTTCGTCCCGGCCATTAAATCAACCGAAGTTTATTAAATACCGTGAAGATTCATCGGCTGGCTTTGACTTTCACCCCAAAAACGATGAGGGGCGGTTTAGTAACGCCAGGTTTTCGTTACGGTAAATCTCTCCTATATTGGGTGACTCAACCGAGTTGGGGTTCTCAATAGATTTCACGGGTATGAATTCTCAACTCCGTTCATTGAATGGATATTGTGTTCAATAGGTTCCATTGCATATTACACTTCAGGTTCACTGTGTTGAGTGTAAACTTTCATACTGAACAATGGCAGGCGAACATTATTGGAGAAATATGAGCTGCCCACTCTCTTGGCAGATGTGTGCTGTCCACACCTTTGGCGTTCATTATAACTATATTACAAAAATTTCAAAATGAATCATTGGGACATGTAGGATTCGATAGTTCCAGAAATAAACAGAAGAGAACTCCTAACTAATGGTTGAACGCTATTCAACATTTTATCATGTGATGTACTTGGGGATCTCGAAACTTCAAATAAACAAAGAACGAATTCCTTCTTCTGTTGTCTGGAATTTCTTCTTTTGTTATCTAGTTTTACGAGAATCTCAGTAACAGCACGTAAGCTCACTCGTGTGGTACTCGTCTTTGGTCTGGCTGATGCGGAGGGGTCCCTACAAACTCATCAAACGGAAACTCATCAAAAACGTGAGGTTCGAGGCTTTTTGAGGAGATTCCCCTTTGGGTGGGACAAACTGAATGGAAGAGAAAGTCGTCAAAAATAATTTCAAATATAAATCAGATATAAATTTGGAAGATGAAAAGTAGTTGACAATTATTTTTGATGACTTTTCTGTCCCCTGTGGAAACTGGTCAAACGCTCCCAAGGGGGAAACTCATTGAAAGGAAAGTCATCAAACCAAACCTTCGGAAGGCTTCACCGTGTGCCAGACCCAACCATTATAAGTGAAGGTAGTAACCGGATTTGGAGGCCTTCAGACCCCAGGCCAGGTAAACTCAACTGTCAATGGTACTTTGGTTGGTGATTTTCTTAGAATAGGTAATCGGCTTTTATACAGGCCAGGTAGTTATTTATGGTGGCGTTGAGCTGTAACAATGGCAGGTAGTTGACCCAAAGTAGACCAATATCCGTTTACTACTACCACCATTTTTGACGAGTTTCCCGTCAGCTCCTTTTCGATGAGTTTCCTTCAAGGTAGTTTTTGAGGAGTGTCTCGACAGTGCTGGATTCTAGTCGAAAAAAATTTATACTGACTCATAACTGAATTAAACGGATAAATTTATTGGATTCCATTTTTTCGATGAGTCGCTCGTTCATGAAGATTTGACGAGTTTCCACCCCACGTGGGAAACTGATCAAAAATGGAGTTTTACGATTTTTTGATGAGTTTCCTGTTGATGAGTTTCCTAGTTCCCATGCGGAGCACTCATTGGTCTGAAAACATTGCGTTAACTATTTTCCAAAGGAAGTGGTCTTCATTCTGAGAATGTTTACATCATCCGTGCTTTTCTACAATGCGTTGCTTAATTTTTATGATTTTTCAGTTTTGGCGAATTGTGACATCACGGTAAACAGAGGGGTGCTATGCCGTGGTTCCTTGTCAAAAATTTGGAAACTCATAGAAAGAAAACTATTTACCGTAGAATAGTGTGTATGGTGTCTGTATCCTTGGTATTTCACCCGATTTAATTACAAAAATATGAAATAAACATGCGGTTATCCCTTATTACATAGTACGCTATTGTAGCGTGGAACCAACACAAAAGCTCGCCGTCCGCCAAAAACACCCTTAACAAGAGTTTAAAAGCATCCGAAAAAACAGACAAATACACACAAGTGTATGCAAATCAAGTCCTTTGCCTCCATGAGTTCAGCAAAGTAATTTCGAAAACTTCAATACTCGAAAAATGAGGAGCAGTAGGTAGGGACATCATCACTTCTGTGAAATAGCACTGAATCATGTCATAACTGTCCTGTAAACCACGTAACTTCAGTCAACCTTATTCAATGGAAATTCCAAAGAATGGATCTCAGAGAAAAGACGAACCCACCAAGCGCGAAATGTTCCTGTGCCTCCCCTGAAGAGAACTAAATTCTTACAAGGTGGTGGTATATACCAATCTAAAAGAAGAAAATATATGGGGAATCGAGTAAAAAGAGACTGGAATAGACAGGGGATAGACGTTGAAAAGGGGGAACAGACCACGGAACATTTCACGGACTTGTTCATCAATCAGGGGTGAAAAAAAAGTTGGATTTAGGGGTTGAATTCATGGGGGGTGAAGGATTTAGGGGCAAGACCTCCCGTAGTTACCCTAATATGGTATTTTGCTGAGAAAGACCGTGAGGGTGCAAGGGGGTGCGACTGAAGCAGAAAAATGAGAATAAACTGGGGTGAGTGAGAAGAAAAAATTTTCATTTAAAAAACTCGACCCTTTCTTTTCCTAGTAAATGACACTGCGACGTCATACTTGATTCGCTACGTATCGAAAGGTTCTTTTTCTCTGTTCTTTCGTTCTTTCTTGAGGGTGTTAAGAAGTGGGACTGGGGGTAAAATCTAATCCAATGGCTCATTTCCGGCTTCAAGATTAAATCCCATTAAATGTTGAGTCATCAGGCGAAGCATGTCTTATTTATAAATTGAATTTCTGATGAACATTCTGATAATCGTCCAATCAATTCTGATCACAACTTACAGAAGGTATGTATTCACACATGTAGTCCAGAAAACCAATCAAGAAACGATTTTAACATTACTCTAACCACAACTAAGAAACAGAGTAAAGTAATGTAAGGAAGCAATAACAAAGAAATGGTACGAGAATATTAGCAAAGCAAAGTGTACCGAGAAGGAAATTAACGCACAGCCTATTTTCGGGTTTGTACGAGCGGCGTACCTAATTTTTTTCGTGTTCACCACAATCTAAACTATCGATATTTAATTTCATTCCATTTCATATATTTCGATAATTCAAAATTATCAAGATTTACAAAAATCAATTCACATCTTTTGTATGAATAAATAAGCAGTGATTAGAAAACAAATAAATAGAAACTTTGCCCACTAGACGAATAAGTTCAAAAGAACGATCATTAGAAAAAGATTTTTTTCTCTTACTATCCATAGTTGAAAAATATTGAATTTGTTTAAATACGTAAAATAATGTACGCAGTCTTGAAATTAAATTATCAGTATGTAACTTACAGCTTAAATGGCAGTCAATTGTTATTCCAAAATATTTGCACTGATCACTGAAGGGTAACGAAAAAGCAGGTACAAGAAGAACTTCCTCTGTAGCAAGACAAGTCAATATGAATTTTAATCTTCTCTAAATTTAACCCCAATTCATTAAATTGAACCAATTTCCAAACCGAAAAAGATCAGAACTTATCCAATCAATTACTTAGTATCGTCCCGAAACCGAAAACTTTACCATTGATCTCCAAAATTCAACAAGTCGTTAATGTAAAGTACAATATAACGATATAATGCTCTAATTTTAATCACCCATTTTTGGTTCTAAAAAGGAGTTTGAAAGAAACATGAAAAATTGTCTCTGGCCTGAGTTCCAAATTTAAAGGGTAAAATCGCTATGTATCGTCACGCATTACGTTTATTATTTAGTTTATAGACTATTTTGAGAACGTAAGAAAGTTTACTTGGACAAATTACGCCCTTTTCGATTAATATTAGATAGTATAATTTATTAATCGATGAGAGTTTGTTAAATATATCCAAGTTGTGAGGAACAAGTTCAATTCTGATTAATCCCTGAATGACGCAGTGTTGGACTCCTCGAAAACAACCTCGAGAACAACTTTTCATTGAGTTGCTGGATCGTTTATTTTCTATTTTAGTTATACTAATTCCATTTCACCTGATGAATACCGTAAAGTGAAGGCGTCATCCGTTCTATTTCGGTTGGCGATTCGATAAGCCGCGAACTTGACGACTTTTAATATGAACCGCCTCGCATGTCGGCGCAAACTTGTCTCCTGGATATGGAATAAAAATACATGTTCGGGGCTCACCTTGAGATGATATCGTGGGGGTTGAATCTATTTAAAGAGCGGCCTCGGCTATTCTTGGGAAATTGCAGGGGAAAACATATTTTTTCCATTCGTACGGATAAACGAGGAACTTTTCCTCTAATACGTCACCTTTAGCAAATTTCCGTAGTTTGTTCCTTCCTACCCATTTAGTAAGTGAATTATCACGAATACTTCCAGAATAATATGTTTTTCTTAGCAAATTTTCCTGGATCATGAAGCTATTGCAATGGGTAAAAATAATAATAAATGAAATAAAGTAATAAAAATATTTAAATAATGCATAATACGAGTATCATGCACACCAGTAGCGAGAGGAAAAAAAGTGATTTAAAAAAAAAAAAAAAAAAAAAAAAAAAAAAAAAAAAAAAAAAAATCGTAGCAAGGGAAGCTAGGTAGCGAGAAAATTAGGCTTGTAGTTGAACTCGATTTCGCAGAGTTAGAATAAATCTATTGGAACAACAGAGAGTTCCTACAGATCCGTCGGTCTCAATACGGTGTGCGGTAATTAGAAACATTTACCGTACGTTAAAGTCACGTCAAGTCCTCAACGGATCTAGTTGTAACGCTAAATCCATGGAAGAAGAAAATTATCCCTATTAGGTTATTTGAGTCCATGGAAGAAGGTTATTTTAGACGATCACGTTTTCCGGATCGCGATCCGTTACCGTATCTATACGGAAGGATGCGTCAGGAAGGATGCGTCACCGTAACTCATTGCGTCAGAGTTACGGCACCGGATTGTCAATACCGCACGACGTATTGTGTTTTACGGATCTACTAGAAACTCTCTAATATCACATGATATTTCCAATATTGGCATTATATCAGCTGATATTTATAAGGCAATTTCTGTGTATCCCGGTCTTACTATCTAGCGATCGTCCTTGGAATTTAGAGCTTGACTGGCGAATCAATAGATTCGCTAGCAGCGTCTGATTTTTGTAGCTTCTTGGCTTATAAATTCGAAGGTTTTTTTTTCGATGTTCAAGCCCTTAGGGAAAGTGAACCATTCGATGTAAAGCGTTGCGGATGGTTTTATTCGATACTTCGGGATTACGTTTATCATTCACAACCAAACAACTATTTCCGTTACCTAGAAAGTTTCCGAGATTTCGATTTTTTAATGTTTAGCTCATTAATAAAACCGTTTAGGGTTGATGAAAATTGATGCCAAGCTTTTAGGACCATCTAGGCCCCGAATGTGATTTTTAACACAAGTTTCATATAGTTTGGTCTAGTATTTTCCGAGAAAGCCGCGGACGGCGGACGGATGGATTTTTTTAAATTCGATTTTAGGACTATATGCATCAGAAAAGTAAACTAAAAAATTTTCAAGGGGTGTTGAAAGAAAAAGTTTCTTGTTCGATTCAAAGGTTCATCATTGAAAATATTAAACCAAAAAACCCTCACAATCCCAGAAGAAAACAAGAAAAAAAGTCCAGTCATGCAGCATGACCCCAAGAGCGAATTTTTGAAGAAATCTTCGACATTTCAGTCGCTATTGATCGTGTAGAGAAATTTTAGTTTATGATTTTGATAGACAAACATGGAATCGGAGGACGGAAACTCATAGAGTTAACAGAGTAAACTCATCAGTTGTGATTACATTTTTTTTTTTAACAAGCACCTACTACCTACGTTTTAAACAGCATGGTTCTAGGATTGGTTATACAGGGATACTTCCATAACAGTAGTTCAATCTGAATTTGGACAATGTTTCATGCAAATATTACCGATTTTTACAACTAGCGAACGGCATTATTGCGATTTTTGACTGATTTTTCAACTTTGAAATTTTTGAAAACTTGATACATATTCTTATAGGAAGTTTTACGCTGATTCCGAATATACCACATGTTAGTATGCTGAAAAAATTATTTCGCACAACAAATCGCAAAAAACAGGCTATTTTGAAATTTTTGACTACATTTTTGAAAATTTCAACCCGAAGATGTAATCCGATCATGCTGGCCAACGAACTTGAACTTTCGTTTTGTGTCCTTAACATTTTAAAATTTGTTTGAAGTTTCTAGCACAATTCTATGGACAGTTATCGTCTGGAATGACACAAAGATACATACATATATACATACATACATATATACATACATAAAAAAATGCGTTAAACTTCAGAATATGATTCAGAATAGCCTGAAACGGATTTCTGCATAAAAATTTTTCAAAAATTCACATTCTACAAATTTTGAGGCGAGAGCAATAGCTTAATTTTCTTCAAAAATTCGCTAAAATGTTCAGGGGGTTTTAAAAAAATGGTCTTCTTGTTCGATTACAAAGGTTCATTATTGAAAATATTTAACCAACAAACGCTCAAAATCCCAAAAGAAAACAAGAAGTAACTATTAATTGTAGCGACCTGCGATTTTATTGATTCAGGAGGTAGGAAAATCTCTTCTCACACTCTTCAAATACAGTAACTGGAAAAATTGGGCAAATTGTGTCAAATTTATGACAATATTTCAAAATTCTGTTGGGATGGAGGAAAAAATGGGGTTCAGATTCGTGTTCAGCACACTCAAGAACCCCCAGATTTGGTAATGTGGTCGTCACAGAACATGACTTTTCTTTTGTAAGCTCGCGTTATATTACTCGTACTGGTCTCTGTAGACCACTGATCTGTGCAGAAGAGACCCAATACAGCAATATTTTTAGCATTTTATTTTAACAAAATCAGTAGAGAATGATGAAAAAATAACAAACATGTGTTTTACCTTCAACAGAACCAACTTGATGAAAACTGAAAGATCCGCCAGTTCAGGTATTTGCATACTGATGATAATTCTTACAAGTTTGCCGAAGGGTTTTACTGCAGTTTCATTTCTCCATTAATAATAGCTTAAGGGGTTTATGGGCCAGACGGATTTTTCCGTTCATTAATCGCATTTCTATGTAAAATAATATAATATCCACCTTCAAATTAAAAATTCCTTTCGTTCTTCACCTCCTCTGGAAACGCGCGGAAATTATAATATAAAGAGAATAGGATGGAAATTGCGTTTTACGGAGGGTTTCGGATTCCTGCGGAAAGGCTTTGAACGAACTATGAATTATCTACCAATTTATTTATTAAATGATTACACTAGACCGTTTAGTTTAATAACCCAATATTGGGACCTAGATTACCTACAGAAAGAAGATACATTTTTGGAATACCTACCTAAAAAGCACATCTGCCTACGCTTACTTCTAACACAAGTTATAGGGTTGATAACTAAACAAGTTATAGGGTTGAGTGGGGGGGGTTCATAAGCACAAATCGCCACATATTATAGCCATCCACTTTTGCTCCGAAACACCACTCCGGAACTCCAACAGCCCTCGAACTATTCTAGGTCAGTATATAAAAACACTTATTTACATGGCTGATTGAGTAAGGACATCTTCAATGTAGAATGCTATTCAACAGTATTTATAGAGCATAGAGTGCCCACTAAAATAATAGTAATAATAAAAACAATCTATATGTATTAAATCAAAATTAATCAATAACTTAACTCATTTAAAATCACATGTAAATAATAACTAGAATGAATATTAATATGCAACACGATTCGTTGGTTTAATCAACTCCCCCACTCAACACCGAGCTATGTTCGATCGAGTGGGGCATGTTCCAAAGTTGACATTTCTTTTTAGTTTTTAATATAATCTAATTAGGTCTATGAATGTACATTTTCTTTTCTAATGTTTTGTTTTTGCTCTATGAGGAATAAAGTATTTTTTCATTTCATTTTTCATTTCAGGGTGAATTGTCCCAATATGCCACACTTACCTAATTTTCACGTTATTTACTCTCAAATAATGTTCTTTCTGGTTTGGGGGAAAAAAGGTGCTTAGGGAAGTAGGTGTGAAGAAAACAACAACAATAATCCATGGTCAGAAAGTACAAAAACTCCATTCTAGAGGTGTAACACTGTAAAAACACAAAAATAATAATATTTAGGTAGGTATCTAATGTGCCTGTATACGTGTAGAAGCCCACTAAAGAGAAATCAATAAAACTGAATAACACACCTCGAAACTTTCCTTACACGAGCTGATGATGCAGTGACGTGAATTGACAAATCTGCAAACCTATCACTATTCAGTGTTCATTAATGTAACTTAGTTAGTTGCCCTAAAAAATCATAAATTCGCTGCTTCATTATCTTCTTTATAATTCCGAACGGTCTTTGAAATTGTGAAGAACTTCGCGGTCCGATTTCAGTGTTAGACGGCTTATTTGAATCAGCACGGCCCCAGGTTTGTTGCATAAGTGTCGCCGTTCGTCTCTACGAGTATACCCGCCTTGATCGTGTTCTAGGCGGTCCTTATCAACGAGAGTTGTTTATTAGGCTGTGGCGGTAACAACAGTTGCCATCAATTCACGGTCAGTAAGAAACGTAGTGTAGTTACTAACATCTAGGAGAGTTATTTCTGAACGAAGAAATTGAAACTGAAGAACTTAGCGGACTTTATATATAATTCCGAACGGTCTTTATATATAATTCCGATTCACACCCTTACAAAGAAACGAAGAAGACTCGCAAATAGGTAGGACTTATATCGTTAATGTGTTTCGCAAATAGGTAGGACTTATATCGTTACTATAATGTGCTGAGTTCGGCATTAGATTAGGGCTTTCCAAGCCCTAACAGGCCTCTATTTTCGCGGTCCGATTTTAGTGTTAGACGGCTTATTCGAATCAGCACGGCCCCAAGTTTGTTGCAAAAGTGTCGCCGTTCGTCTCTATACCCGCCTTGATCGTGTTCTAGGCGGTCCTTATCAACGAGAGTTGTTTATTAGGCTGTGGCGGTAACAACAGTTGCCATCAATTCACGGTCAGTAAGAAACGTAGTGTAGTTACTAACATCTAGGAGAGTTATTTCTGAACGAAGAAATTGAAACTGAAGAACTTAGCGGACTTAATATAATTCCGAACGGTCTTTATATATAATTCCGATTCACACCCTTACAAAGAAACGATGAAGACTCGCAAATAGGTAGGACTTATATCGTTACTATAATGTGTTTCGCAAATAGGTAGGACTTATATCGTTACTATAATGTGCTGAGTTCGGCATTAGATTAGGGCTTTCCAAGCCCTAACAGGCCTCTAGTACGAGTATGATTCCGAACGGTCTTTGAAATTGTGAAGATTTTCGCGGTCCGATTTCAGTGTTAGACGGCTCATTCGAATCAGCACGGCCCCAAGTTTGTTGCAAAAGTGTCGCCGTTCGTCTCTATACCCGCCTTGATCGTGTTCTAGGCGGTCCTTATCAACGAGAGTTGTTTATTAGGCTGTGGTGGTAACAACAGTTGCCATCAATTCACGGTCAGTAAGAAACGTAGTGTAGTTACTAACATCTAGGAGAGTTATTTCTGAACGAAGAAATTGAAACTGAAGAACTTAGCGGACTTTATATATTATTCCCAACGGTCTTTATACATAATTCCGAACCGTCTTTATATATAATTCCGAATCAGCACGGCCCCAGGTGTCGGTAAGTAAGAAACGTAGTGATGGGGTCTTTTCTGATCAGCTGAGTGAGCTAAATTCTTTCCTGTTCACTGTAGGAAGTTGAAATTTGATAGGGAGACTCTCTGGGACATTAAGAGACGAGTGAAGTGATGAGGTCTTTTCTGATCAGCTGAGTGAGCTAAATTCTTTCCTGTTCACTGTAGGAAGTTGAAATTTGATAGGGAGACTCTCTGGGACATTAAGAGACGAGTGAAGTGATGAGGTCTTTTCTGATCAGCTGAGTGAGCTAAATTCTTTCCTGTTCACTGTAGGAAGTTGAAATTTGACAGGGAGACTCTCTGTTTATTAGGCTGTGGCAGTAACAACAGTTGCCACGGTAAGTAAGAAACGTAGTGTAGTTACTAACATCTAGGAGAGTTATTTCTGAACGATCTTTGAAATTGTGAAGAACTTCGCGGACCGATTTCAGTGTTAGACGGCCCCAATCTGTGCTTATCTTGATCGTGTTCTAGATTAGGGCTTTCCAAGCCCTAACAGGCCTCTAGTCGCTTATATTACATATATGATGATTTCATTCGACTTTTTAGAAAAATGTATGGATTGCAAAAAAGATGACGATTTTTCAATATTTCAGACCTTATTTACTACTCTTTAGGGTTGATTAAAAATGACGCCAATGGTAGTGACACATCCCCGGCCGATTTATGATTTTTCATCCAAATTTCATAGACTTTGGTCCAGTAGTTTCGGAGAAAAGCTCTGGATCGCGTATGGCATACGGCTGATGAACATATTTTTTTGAACTTGATTTTTGATTCTATGCACCCTGAAATGTAAACCAACAAATTTTTAGGAGGGCGGGAGGGGAGGAGGATTTATTTTGGGTTGAAAAATATTTATATTATTGAAAATAATAAACCAAAATAAATAAATAAAATGAAAAACCAAATTAAGAAACAAATGCGTAGTAAAATTACCTGCAAATATTGATTCTGGACGTTGGAAAACATGTTTCAATCACAAAGCATTCTTATACTTTCAATATTGGGAAAGAACGAGTTACAACATTATATTTCGAATAGAAATTATTGTTGAAGAAAGTATTGGAATGCTCAGCGGTTTATCTTTTTGTTTTTGGAATTGATTTGTCCTCTTTGAACCATCACTTGATCACGTCGCTGTAATCCACTGTGAATTGTGAAATGGGGAATTTTCTTGTTTATTTTTTATTTGCTCAATAGCGAGATATTAGTGAGAGCTTTCTAAAAAGGTGCTATATGATGGGTATCTAACTCTTAATAAGGCTCTTGAAATTCATTTGCTCGATGACGTCACGGACCCCGCCTGCTTGGGGGGAACCCTCAGCTCCCTGACTGAAACTGCACTCGCGGATAAACTAATTTCCCGTCACCAATTATTTTATAATCTGAGCTCACATGAGACACTTCCAATTACAGCTAAAATCAAATACCTAGGCAATAAATCGGGAAACAGAAACGCACACATGTACGAACGAATTCAAAATCAATTTAATCTTATCAGTTTTTTCAACATCTGCTTCATTCTCTTAATTTACTTAATGATATGTCGGTATGCTCAATTCACTCATTGGAATAGATGGTGCTCCGTTGACAATACTATTGATGAAATAGTTGAGACTATTGGCCATAACAATGATTTACAATGGGATGTAATTTCACTGCAATATCAAAACCCAAAATCCTCCACGCTAGTGGCAACTTAACTCTAGAACACTATCAAACTGTACTTGATGTGATTGCAGACATAGTTCAAGACACTCACAATCTTCCTATCCGTTTATTGGCCGAACTAAACGGTCTATTGAGCTGAAAATTGCTACTAGGAGGTTTTCAAGTGCGCTGAATCCCAATTTGAGTTCGAAATCGAGGAATTCCGACACATAGAAGCTCCCCATTCTCTGTTCTTTCAAACTTATCGGGTCAATTCCAACTTTCACCTGCCAACCCGCTCACCTCTTCCCGTTTTATTATTCCTTCATCCCGAAAAGGGGAACTTGACTGTTCCCCCTTAAGGTGTTGTTAAGTTTTTCAATCAATCAAACACTATGGACTTGTCAAAAACAGCTAATTGAAAAACTTTGTCTATTATGATCCGCTCCGTCTCCATTTAAACTCATTCACTTCTTGGATGAGAGCCAGTTTCTTAGACGAAATCCTTTCAGATTTCCAATTTCTGGAAGTGTCACAATTAGTGACCCAGATTCATTGAATTATGAAAGGTTGGAAGGTATGTAAATCCGTTCTCATGGCGATTTTCCAATACTAATGCAATTAATGAGAAAAAAAATCATTTATTTATTTATTTACAAAACGGGTGATGCCCAATTACAATATTATTAATAAAATAAATTAGTCTCTTGATAAGGAAACAAAATCGGTGTTTCAGAAGAAAAGAAAAAAACAATATAGGTATATGTCTATATATAAGGTCAAATTCACAAACAAACACTTCGTAGCTGAGATGTGTGTAGGCTATGTGGCCAGAGATTTCAGGACGGACGGTGGATGGTGCGTAATATTTTTGAGCGGAAGGTTCGAGATATCTGATCGTGGAAAAAGTCTAAAGCTGGATTTCGTTAGAGTATATGGTTGGCCTGACGAGGGATTCTATTGAGAGGCTGTTCATACAGGTAATTAGGTAGTTGTGGAGAACTGAATATGAAAAATGGGTTGGTTACGGGAGTAAAAAGCTGGAATATGTAGGTTTATTTTAGTTGACCATGTTTTATGGTTGAGGTTATATTATTTTGGACAGAGGGTGAGTAGTTTTCAGGTTATAAATAATATTCCATAGAGTATAACTTAAACTCAGTTTGTCCAGAAATGCTTATATAGCATTTCCAAGCCAAATGAAACCTTTTCCAAGTCAAATGAAACCTTTTCCAAACCAAATGAAACCTTTTCCAAACCAAATGAAACCTTTTCCAAATCAAATAAAACTTTTTCCAAACCAAATGAAACTTTTTCCAAACATAGTGTATTTCTGTAAAGTAAACAATCGTAGACAAATAATATATATATTACAAAATTTCAGAAATTCAGTCTTAGAGGTTCAATCAGTCAATGTAAGTCACTACCGGTGGCGGCTCGAGGCAACTGCATCATCGTCAGAAAAACTATCAGAATTCATAGTTTAACAACAATTTCAAATAAGAATTGCAATTTTTATGCCCGAAACTACCGACAATATCACAAAAAAAAGATGCGAGTGCTTCCTACCACCCTGTCGCTTGTCACAAAGAAGGAAATGAAATATCGCATTACGAAGGAATGCGAATACTCGTTAGTCACAAAAAAGACATCGGACCTATGAATTGGTGACTCCCCTTAATTATCGGTTTCTCCTTGCGGGCGTGGCGAGTAGGTAGGTACCCACTCACATTCAACAGTCAGAAATTTCTCAAACTTACTTCTTTCCTATTCTACTAAGGTGAGATCGGTAATCCTATGCCTGAAATTCATCGAATTTTCATTTTGTCAACGTCTTTCTATGATAGGTACAATTGCATCTACCTGCAACTTGCAGGGTACCTACCTATCTAGGTACCTCAGTTCACTCATTTTCTCAAAAGGTTTCATTTGGTTTGGAAAAGGTTTCATTTGACTTGGAAAAGGTTTCATTTGACTTGGAAAAGGTTTCATTTGACTTGGAAAAGGTTTCATTTGGCTTGGGAATGCTATATATGCTGTCATCGTTTATATTTCAGGCTCGACGACCAAACAAAAACAAATGTATTTGTAACCAGCTTTTCAGGTTGACCTAATGAGTCACTTCTACCCAACTTTTCGTAGCAAAATGAGTATTACAGCCGACAAACGCACGGCACTTGGCGGTGGGGATCCATTTTCTTTGCGTTTCAAGATTTTGTGCTCACTACTGCTCTGAAATTATAGGTAGGTATCCTCATCCTCATACATCGATTTATTTCGATTCTTCAAAGTTGGAATCGTCGTTAATAGAATCTGGGCAATGATAGGTAGTCTCAACTGACTAGAACTACATCAGTAGTCACGCAGCATGATCGTATTAGCAAAAATTTTCGTAAGTTATCGAACTATATCATGTTAGAATGTTTTGGAATTTAGGGATTTTGAGAGCAAAGAAATTGTTAACTCTAATTTTTATGAAAAAAAAAAAGTATTCTTAAGAGCAATCTGCTATTCAAAAAAAAGATTTTGGAATTTAGCTTTTTTGGAGTTGTTATCAATTTTATCAACAATTTTAATGGAATTTAAATAAATTTTTAGCCTAATTTCTTCATAAATTTAATAATGTTCTATTTAAAATTGTATGAACTATATTTGAGCAATATTCTGCTAAACATTATAAATGTAACGATTTTTAGCCGTTTTTAGTGATTTTTATTACACTTTTATTGGAATTTGACCAATTTAATGTTCTATATAAGTGCTGGCCAACAAACTCTTCTTTTCGTTTGTAAAGCTTGTTTATTTTGGCGCAAGAACGGCATTTTTATATCAATCCTAAGGGGAGTTATCGACTGGAATGACACACACACACACGCACACACACAAACACACACACACACACACACACAATATGAAAAAGCGCAAGCTTCAGGAATCGTTTCAGAATGCTCCGAAGAAGACATTTTTCGAAAAATGTTATTATAAACATTTCATAACCATTGCAATAGTTACATTATCAACGAAAGTTCGCTAAAAGCGAAAGCAAATCACCTGCAATGGATGTCATTTCAATCGTAGAGGGGAACATAGTTTTATCACAACAGTGTTGCCAAAAATGTCTCCAAGTCTGCATATCTTGGATTTTGTCTTATATCCATGCTAAAACTTTAATCTCATGGCATTTCCATTAAAAAAAAAAAAGATTCTACAGTGTGACTCTTTCCGATATCGAATTTGTTGAAAGCATTTTAGAATTATTATAGTACTTCCATCTATCGCGGTGGTTACAATGAAATCGGAGTTTCCAAGTTCTATCGAGCTAACAAGATCAACCGTCACAGTTGAATACGTGAGTGTACTTGTGCAATAACATCATATCTTGAAGAGTGCTGTACGTCCGATTTCTCAAGGTCGGAACATTGATGAGGGGGACTGGTATATCAATATAATATAGAGTTGTTAACACACGGACACCAATAGATTAATATCAACCATATAAGTTGAAGACATGGTGGAAATGGTGAACTTTACTTGTTTTCCAGCAACGTCTGCAAGAGTCCCACGCAAAAAGCCTCTTTGGAGGGAAGCATAACTCAATTGTGTTATAAAAGTCCAGTCATGCAGCATGACCTAATGAGCGAATTTTTGAAGAAATCTTCGACATTTCAGTCGCTATTGATCGTGTAGAGAAATTTTAGTTTATGATTTTGATAGACAAACATGGAATCAAATTATTAAAAATAATTAGGAGGTACTCATACTTTATTATTATTAAACTAATCTTTTAGATTTAAAGACGCATGGTTCTAGGATTGGTTATACAGGGATACTTCCATAAGAGTAGTTCAATCTGAATTTGGACATTGTTTCATGCAAATATTACCGATTTTTACAACTAGCGAACGGCATTATTTCGATTTTTGACTGATTTTTCAACTCTGAAATTTTTGAAAACTTGATACGTACCTATTCTTATAGGAAATTTTACGCTGATTCCGAATATACCACATGTTAGTATGCTGAAAAAATTATTTCGCACAACAAATCGCACAAAAAACAGGCCATTTTGAAATTTTTGACTACATTTTTGAAAATTTCAACCTGAAGATGTAATCCGATCAGCTGGCCAACGAACTTGAACTTTCGTTTTGTGTCCTTAACATTTTAAAATTTGTTTGAAGTTTCTAGCACAATTCTACGGACAGTTATCGTCTGGAATGACACATGCATACATAGGTACATAAAAAAAAAAAAAAAAAAAAATGCGTTAAACTTTAGAATATGATTCAGAATAGCCTGAAACGGATTTCTGCATAAAAGTTTTTCAAAAATTCACATTCTACAAATTTTGAGGCGAGAGCAATAGCTTAATTTTCTTCAAAAATTCGCTAAAAGGTGAACCTCAAACGCTTAGATAGACATCTCGAGCTGAGCGTAAATGATGGAAGTTTTGGCAACACACACACACACACAAAACGGATTTCAATGAAGACATTTTTCGAAAAATGTTATTATAAAAATTTCCGAGCCATTGCAATAGTACATTTTCTACGAAAATTTGCAAAAAGCGAAAGCAAATCACCTGCAATGGGAGTTATTTCACTCGCAGAGGGGGAACGTAGTTTTATCACAACAGTATTGCCAAAAATGTCTCCAAGTCTGCATATTCTCTTGGATTTTGTGTTATATCCATGCTAAAACTGTAATCTCATGGAGTTTGTGAGTGGAAAAAAAAAAGGTTCTACACTGTGACTCTCTCCGAGAGAGAGAGAGAGAGAGTTAAAGCGTTTATTGCGTTACAAACGATATTTGTGTCACATGCATCAAAATATTACATAGATATCTGTTGGATTATAACAAAAACAAAACTAGGTGCATATCTACGCTTATACTGCATAATCATATATTGTCGCAGGGGTTTTGCCTGTTTATGAACCTACTATCACAAATTACGATCTTAGGCATACAACAACAAAACAATATTGATACCACAATGAGTATTCTAGCGGTTTTAAAAGTCTTCCAACTTGAAAATTCTGCATACCGATCTTACATTGAATTAATTACAGCTCCTAATAGCAACGTAGCTAACATGACCAAATAACAAATAAATACTATATATCTTAACAAACAATGCACTGAACTGTACAGAACACCGTTCCGTCACTTCAATTTCCACCGCTTTTCCATGCCAATATAAACAACTCCCAATTAACATCCCTTAAACTGTAAAATATAACTTAGAGTAGCTAGAAAAATATATTTGTCTATACAATACAGAGAAAAAAGAAAAAGACTCTATAATACAATATTTTCTAAATTTTATCTAATCTTCCGTATAATTAAATTCCTCAACCAAAAATGTTCTATAAGCTCCAGCTTTTTTCAGGTACTGTACCAGCCCTGGCAAAGACTCATTCCCATTTAATATATAAATCAACTCTTTTCTACGAAAATTTGCAAAAAGCGAAAGCAAATCACCTGCAATGGGAGTTATTTAACTCGCAGAGGGGGAACGTAGTTTTATCACAACAGTATTGCCAAAAATGTCTCCAAGTCTGCATATTCTCTTGGATTTTGTGTTATATCCATGCTAAAACTGTAATTTCATGGAGTTTGGGAGTGGAAAAAAAAGGTTCTACACTGTGACTCTCTCCGATATCGAATTTGTTGAAAGCATTTAAGAAATATCCAGAACTACCATCAATCGAGGAGTTTACACTGAAATCGGAGTTTCCAAGTTCTGTCGAGCTAACAAGATCAACCGTCACAGTTGAATACGTGAGTCTACTCGTGCGATAACATCATATCTTGAAGAGTTTGCTGTACGTCCGATTTTTCCAGGTCGGAACATTGATGAGGGGGACTGGTATATCTTGTTAACACACGGACACCAATAGATTAATATCAACCATATAAGTTGAAGACATGGTGGAAATGGTGAACTTTACTTGTTTTCCCGCAACGTCTGCAAGAGTCCCACGCAAAAAGCCTCTTTGGAGGGAAGCATAACTCACAAGTAATTGTGATATAAAAAGGTGAACCTCAAACGCTTAGATAGACATCTCGAGCTGAGCGTAAATGATGCGGACGAGAAAACCTGCCGAGGGCGACACTGGAAAATGGGGAAAAGCATGAAAATGCTGAGCTCCGGTTCTTGGGAGCAACTCGTGAAATGTACCCTAATGCTTTATTCAGATCCTTCCTTCCACGGTGCTTTAATGGTTTGTATAAACGCGGTCCTACATTAATGTTAGAGCTCCCTCTCCCACCCCCAAACATCGCCATTCCCTTTTGAACCCGTGTTTTCCAAGAGCAAAACGCGCAAAAGAGCTAAGTTTGAAGGCTCATAAATTTTTTTTCCTGTTACCTTTTTTTTTTTGCTCTGCTCCGTCGGTGCGGTAAGATGTACGATTCATCAAGAATGTGTCACAGTGTATGTTCAAATTGCCAGGGAAGGAAAATATCCATTCATCTAATATCTATCCTTGGACTTCAGGTACAAAATTAGTTTTTTTCCCAAAAATAAATGTGTAAGAATAAGGTTATTCATTTTGGTTTATTATTTCCAATAATAAGCCTATGTGATCGAATATCAAAAAAATTTTATAACCCCCCCTCAAACTTTGTCACTTTACGTTGCAAGGTACGTAGAATCCAAATTTGAAATGTCCGTCCGCCGTCCGCCGTCCGGGCCATAAAAGGCCTTAGAATTAACTTAAAAAATCTGGTTTTTCGCAAATAGACTCCACTTCGGGTCTACTTGGTCCTAACTTCTCACCAGCTCGATCGCTCCACTCTCATGGGTGCTATGAGCCAAAAATAGGTGAAAAAGTGTCTTTTTTTTTGTATATTTCAAGTTGTATAGAAATTGGAGATTTATGAGTGAAAAGAAAATGTTAGCTATTAATTTTATGGGAGAAAAAAGTATTCTAAATGATACTCTTCTATTCAAAAAGAGATTTTGGATTCTAGGCTATTTTTTGCAATTTTATAGATTTTTTAAAACAAAATTTAATGAAGTTCAAGTTTTTAGCATAATTTCGTACATACATTTTTGAATATTCTATTTCATAGTTGATAAACCTTATTTGACCAATCTTACGCAAAAAAATGTCAATTTAACAATTCTTAGCCATTTTCAGTTATTTTGTCAGCACATTTTTCGAAATTTGACCAATTAGATGATATCAATATACAGTATAGGTAACACTTTTATGTGTTGGAAAGATGACTTGGTAATAAATTGTTTTGTTTATCAACTATATTAAAAAGCGTAAAATTGTGAGGTTCCGCTGCTGTAATGGATTGAACCCATTTGTGAGGTCCGAAGCTCCGAGTTCCGATACTAAATATACTATAAGCGGCGTTTAATAATTATGGACCAGAGATCTACGTAGAAGGGCTGTCTAATACATAAATAATAAACCTTTGTGTAATAATTTGCAGCGTTTTTATGGTTATAACGGAACACAAAATTGATCAGCACGGAACGAAAATTGATTAGCAAGTACCGAATCGTGTATTAATGCTGATCATTTAAATTTTATTAGAACACCTGAAGGTGCGATGGGGTTAAGGGGATCAGACATACAATACTAGAGAATAAATGTAATGAAAATCCATTAAAATGTGCTAAAAATAGATGAAAACTGCGACAATAGTTGAGATTGCTAAAATTGGTTTGTACTTTTTTTTCAATATTTATTTACTTTTTGTGTATAACACCATAAGTTTGCTAATCCTACGAATATATAAATAAATAACATGTAACATGAGGAACTCAGTCTGCCCTTTGGCAGCTGAGTTACGTAGGTAATTAATTCATTTCAACAACAACAGAAAGCTATAAGAAGGTGATAACAATTAGGTTGAATTTTGAATAACAATAATAAGGGTATAAACAACGTATCTGCACAATAGAGGACTACGAAGGTTGCTGGGATAAGTGGGGTTGGTGGTTTAGTGGGGCTACAGTAGGTCTGAGTGCCATTTTCTCTTTAAGCGTCGTGTAGCAAGTTTTTACTGCACAATATTATTTATAAGCCTTTTTTTCTCAATAATGCAATCGTTAATCATTTCTTCACACATAGAGTGCTCAAACTTCCAAACTATATCATAAATATAACATACAAAACCTCATTAAAAATTACTCATATTATTTCGATTTATAAATTTATAGCTTGCAGGTGTATTAAAGCAACATTCATTGAATCAAGAATGACATTGTTTCATCAACAATGACCTAGAACATTCAGAAATTTATTGGACCCGATTCTACTGAGAAACGTACCAAAACTTCATTGAAATGTGCTAATAATAATCAGACAAATTCGCAGCAGATTGTTGCGAATTCTAAAATTGGGTTATATAACAATATCGTATTTTGAAAAAAAAAAAAAAAAAGTTTGTTGTAAGATAATAGCACAAAGATTTCAGACATTTCAAAACAAACTGATACACCCAAATGATTTCAAACGTCCCTTGAGTTTTCAAAATCGGTTCATCACGTCTAAACCACCATTACGAACGACGGGCAGAAACCTCGAGTCATCAGTTTGAATTTTATTAGCATAATCTCACATTTGCTACCCCCGTGTTTTCCGGGTATTAGAATTATTAGTTTAAATTCCATTAGACCGTCAGGAGGTGTGGGGGTGGTGGGTTAAGGGGATCAGAACCGACTTAGAGCGTTAAGGCGGTCTTTAGGGCGTGGAGGGAAGAGCGAAAGTCTGCTTGCGTCAGTGGAAGGGGTTGAATGTGAAGGGGTGGGGGGTGGCGGGTCTTATCTAATCCTCGCAAGGTTTAGTCAAAGGATGAAACTCCGCATCGTGATGTATCGCCGTGACAGGAGCCTCGATTAACGCGTTGGTGATATTGAGACTGTAATGTAAGCAGGAGACAGTATTAACTGAACGTGTTAATGAACTCTTTTTGCTGTGAAGTATCACGAGCGTTGCGGGCTTCAGACCTGCATAATAGGTTCTTCAGATCCTCAATATGAGTGATGGTAGATGATCGCCTGAGAGAGTAGGTAGGTTGAAGCATTGGTGATATTCAGACGGTAATGTAAGTGGGGAGACAGTATTAACTGAACGTGAAAAATTTAACTGAACATTTGAGAAAAATCGATTTTTTTTCTTTTATAAAATGATGTATTAACATCTAGGGAACAGTTAAATTCAATAAAATAGTCAAATTTATGCTTACAAATGCGTAAATTTTTGACATTTTCATGTCTTTGCCCTGGCACATTGCACAAAAAACTGTCACGTAACGTAACGTAAATATTTTGACGATTTCCGCTTTCAACCGAGTCGTTGCTAGGGAAATGGTACTTCGTCGTTTTTCATCCCAAAAAATTCGTTGACCATTCGTTCGAAAGCTCTCGATTTATCCAACCATATTATGTTTACTACTGCGAAGTGCGTGGCCAACAAGCTGAGTTATGAGCATGGTTATTTGAATAATTGTTTACACACAGGTGATCATTCCCAATAATTGATACTGTAAACATGATTGCCACCGCTTGTTAATTTCTGATGATTTCATTGAGCTGGTGTTTCGATGATTTGATTCATAGCAGGTGATCCAAATATTGCGAGAACGGTTTGATTTGTGAAGCGGTGGTTAAATCATTTTAACAGGTAATTTCTATGCTTTACACTCTAGGAAGCTGTAATTTCTTATGTAGCCTCTTTAGGACATTTACTTGACGATGCCCAGGGTCCGGATCATATGAGTGGCTTTTGAAGCTAATTTCTATGTTTTACACTCTAGGAAGCTGTAATTTCGTATGTAGTCTCTTTAGCACATTTACGTGACGATGCCCAGGGTCCGGATCAGCTGAGTGGCTCTTAGAGCTTGCATACGAGTCTGCAGGGGGGTAGGTGATGTAGCCTGGCTCGAATTCAATGAAGTACCCACGAGTGTCGGAACAATGAGTCAACACGATCGCGAATTCAATTAAGTACCCACGGGTGGGCGGTTTCTCTTATGGCCCATTTAATTGATTTGTACGCCCCGCCGTGCGATGCACGGGTGAGATCTGCCTAGTAATAAATACAATAAGAAAACACACATGAAAATATCCCAATGTGTTGCAGACTCGTATGCAAGCATTTCAAGCTGCTTTGTCTTTCTTATGATTTTATAATCAGCCAAACAATAGAAATATAGAACCCTTCTCAAAATTTAAAAGTCTAATGAAAGAATCCAGTAATTCTACGCATAGCAACTGTTGTTAATTATATGCGAAGTTTGCTACAAAGTTTATCGGTATCGCATGTCATTTTTCCTGTTCTTTTGTCTGTTTTCAACCGGTTGGTGAACAAAAACACGTTCTGTGTTAAAACATAGAATTTTCTTTTGATTTTCACGTACAACCAAGCCGTTGCTGGGGAAATGAAACTTCTTTTTTGTTTTTATTCGTCAAATTAAAAATTATAATTTTTATAAATTCAACTATTATTGGACCTTTTCATTTATTATTATTATCTTTTTTTTTTTCTTTTTTTATTAACTTCAAACACACCTTTCACGGCCTTCTGAAAAGACGCCCGGCACTCAGGACATTATGCTCGCCCACGAATTCGGATCCGGCAGCTGGCAGTGACGGTTTCCTGCAAGGAAGTCACCCCGACTCGTAATTGTATTTATTTTAGATCTGGAAATAAAGCACGAGCCCCGATCGGGAGATACGTGATCCCGCATCATTGCGGTCGTTTGAATACAGAAATAGCGCAGTTGTGACTCCGCTCAGTTTAATGGAATGTAAAGCTCTTTTACGCCAGTGTTGTGTCTTCTCGGTCAATTTCATGATTAGTCTGGAAGGAATAAAAAGAAGTGAAGATATAAAGATTTATTTATTTTTACACAGAAGCCTGAAGGGCCTTTTCATTGTTTCACGGTCAAATACACATGTATAAACTCTTATGACACAATGCTGATATATATGTTTTTCGTTGTTGTACTTGAATTGCATTCATTTAAATAATAAATTTATTATTATAAAAACAACAAAACAAAGAACGATTCAACAAGCATGGTCCTCGTCCTTGTGGTCGTCGGGCATGTTATCTTTAACAGCCATTAGCTGCTTTGCTGAAAGACGAGCTTCAGTAAATGCTGATATTGTTAACTCTATTGATAACTATAATATTCTAGTAATGCAGCATGATAGTATAAGCGAATCTTCGTATATTATCGTACAATATTATGTAAAATTGTTTTGGAAATTCAGGACTGTAAGTAAAAAGAAATTCTCAATTACCAATTTTATGGCAAAAACCTCGTCCTAAATGATATTCTGCAATCCAAAAAATATTTCGGATTTCAGGTTTATTTGTAGTTTTCATTCATTATCCAGTACAAATTTCAGCATGAATTGCTGCATAAAATTTTTTGCAAATAGGTATATCTAGGGAAAAAGGGGATATAAGTTCTAAAAAAAAGAAAAAAAAAATTTTTTTTTTTTTCTGTAGATTTTGAGCGAAACAATCATGATGAGACGTTTTAGACCACCATTTCTGTTTGAGGGGTGATCAGCATTAAATTTCCTATAAGGGTGGTACGATTTGATTGAAAAAACTGAAAGATTAAAAATATGGTGTTTCTGACCCTCCGGTTCAAAAGTTGAATAAATCGCTAAAAACCAATTATCACACCCCCAAAGTCGGTGTTGGCCTCATGCGACGCAGAAATAGTACAAACAAAAGCATATTTTTTTTAGGCCGCCAAGTGGTGTAATTTATGCAAAAATTTTCAAAAAACTGTAGAAAAATCGTCCAAAATCGATAAAAAATCACGGTTTTTAGCCGTTCTTAGGCAAAAGGCACGTTAAGGATGCATTTCAGACACACCATGTGTGGAATAGGTGTGTTCATGTTTAGCGTTGAATTTTCAACAAGACTAATACTTTTTAATTGAACTTAATTATCCTGGAATTTTAGAGATATTTTTCAAACATGCAGGTGCCTTACCTAAAAAACTTTACAATTTACGACATGAAAAAACGGGCTTCAGATTCTGATTCAGCTACCGCTAAAACCCCAAGGACCAGTACCAGAATTATTTTGTGAGGGGGGGGGGGGGGGGGGGGGGGGGGGGGGGGGGGGGGAGTATTATTATTATTAATTATTTCATTTTTTCGCTTTCTCTCGTGCAAGTTCTTGTGAGAGGATATATCAATATACCCACTCATCCCGTTTGAGGGTGTGGTGCGGGAAAATTGCCACGGAGTTTATCGTTATGGGCATCTCGGCAGGAGTGGTCCGAAGTATCACCATCCGCGTCCTCAGGGTCAATTGGTGGTCATTTCATAGGGGCACTTCCTTTCATCCCTCCTCATCCTTCAGCAACTTCCTTGATCCTGGTAAACCTGGATCTCTACATTCTCACTTTTTTTTTAAACTGTTTTTATTGTTTCGATTTAATGTGCCCCCCACCGCCTGTGAGGGAAGTTTTATTTAAAAAAAAAGTCTGTGGGTGTGGTGTCAGTCCGTGTGTTAGCAAATCATTGCAACACGCATAACTTCTATTATTCTTCCATACCTATATAATTTAGAACTCGAAAGCTGTAAAACGTCATTTTCAAAAGGAAAGAGATAAACAACCCCATTAACATTAAGCAAATAGGTTTTTATCATATAGGAGAGTTCGTAAAACAAAGTTTAGGGTCAAGAATCTTACTTTCCTAAAACCCTTTGGATCTCTTACCAGTAAAAACCGTCTGACAAATTGGATGTGGCACATAGCTTCCTTATTTAAATATTATGAATGTACAGATCATTTGAAAGTTTTACATGATTTCGAAAAACTCCATAGCGGAAAAGAGTAACTATTAATGATTAATGATACTATCATGCTGAAATTGATATGGGGATACTCAAATCGTCTTCTCCCAACTATCATCCAAATTTCAACGAAATCGAACGACTAGAACGTAAAAAAATTACGTTTGATAGAATTTAAGTTTGCGCATGCGCAGAGTGGAGTATTGATTTGGCATCAATAAAACTGATTGGGGACCATCTACAACTTAAGCCGCACCTTCTCTGTCAATTTCATCAAAATCGGATGTGAACTGGGGGAAATTAGGGTCGTTACAAGGATTTTATCGGGTAAAAATTGGGTAAAAAGGATAAAATCGGGTAAAAACTGTAAAAATTAAGATCGTTACAAAAATTTCCCATTGGCGCATGCGCAGTAACTATTAATTATACTATCATTTTGAAATGGATGTGGGGGTAATCGAATCGTCTTCTCCCAACTATCATCTAAATTTATGCGAAATCTGACGAATAGGGCGTGAGAAATTTATGTTTGTTGGAATTAATGCGCAGAGTGAAGAATGGAGCCAGGAACGATGATACTGATAGGGGACCGTCGACACCCTAGCTTGAATATTCCCTGAAAATTTCATCCAAATCAGATGAAAACTGTGGACAATAAGCGTGTTACAAGGATTTGCGGGCACACCACAGACATAGAGACATACAGCTAGACAAACAAACACACACACACACCCCCACATTTTGAGCAGCAGCGGTCTCGTTTGGAGCGTAGGTGTGTGTTAGAAAAGTGGAATGTGGCCAATGTCAATGAAAGATTTAGTTTCAGAACATCTGCAGGACATTATTATATTTTTGAACTCCATGGATATGGAGTTGTTGTAAGTGTGGTGTCATGGACAGTGGTTAGGTTTTGTATTTTCGAAGTGGAGACCCCGTCAGGACAAGAATGATGAAATTGTTAATATAAACTCATACTACTGATAATACTGCAGTACCTACTGTTAAAGTAATATTTTGATTGTAATGTTGTTATATTATCCGTACGCCTGTAATCTATTGGGGAACAGGCCCGAATAAATTCCCTCGTGCTATGGTTACCAGTGCAAGAAAAACTTAAAAAAAAAAAAATAAATAAATAAAATAAAACGCATAAAACGCAAAATGCGAGTGGAACTTTAAATTTTGGAGACCACTTTTTTTTCTCCCGAAATTGAAAACAGTGCTTCCGCTACTAATAGGTAGACTCAATTAGTAGTAGTAGTAATTCGTTTATTGTATAAAACCACAGGGTGACTATTGCAATGAGATCAGGTCTTGATAAATAAAATAATATGCATCTCAATATAAATGCCTGAAATGTGCAAAGAAGAGGGAAAAAAGTAAAGTATATGCTTACGCTTAAATGGTTAGTGAACAGCTTAATAAGTAAAAACATAACCTGAACTGAAATTACGTAATAAACGGTTAAAAAAAAGAAAAAGAAACTCATAAGTTCAATCTAGAAAAACATGAATGAGTCATGTGACTGATAATTAACTATTTGCTAATAGGCAGTAAGAAACGGTAGTCCTGTAGGAAATTTGTTCAATGGTATTGGGTGTCAGGTTCATTTAAATTACATATTTTGCAGAGGTTTACACTATTCAGTTTGTATGAGTTACCCCTGTCACAAACTGGTTAGAGGACAGCCTTAATTGACATAGTATTCTTTCTACCTGCACGTTCTGAGAAATTCCCAAATAATACTGCCTGCCTGAATACTCCACGATTCTCCTGAAGCATGAGCTGTACCCCGCGTTGCACAATATAATATATCAATATCCTGACACAAAAAATAATTGAGCAATTTATCAAAGATTGAAGGAAGGATACGCTTTACATTTTGGGATCATCCAATGTGAAAAGTTCTTCAGAACTCAGAGTTGAGAGAACATTAAAAAGCTCGGTTAACCAGTTGTAGTTATTCAGCCCCCCTAGATGTTTTATGCATTTTTCGAGAACTCTAAAGCAAATCTTAGGCCATCTATCATCCTCCATCCTAGATATACTTAGCCAATAATTGATGACCCTCTCATAAGCGTGGACCCTTCAATGGTGGGGAACCGGTTTCATTTCGTAGAAAATCACTTGGAGTATTTTGGGGCAGGTGAAGACGACTTTTTAAGAATAGTGACTGAACAGGCTCAAGACTATCTCCATACCATACTCCACACACTTCAGCAGAATATAAGAGCACTGATTCTATTAATGCTTTAAAAGCGTACGTTTAGGAAGCAATAGCAATCAAACATCTCTGAACCACCTCGAAAATGGGAAGGTACACGAACATGGATCCTCCTCTAACGAGCAACTTTGTCTCTGGAATATCCGATACGCAAGGAAGCGACCCTTCTTGCCTCCTATCGAACTCCAATAATATACTTAGGTGCGTTCAGCGTTTCCCTAACCAGTACGTCCCCTGCACCTTTTCGTTCCTAACCGAATAACAATTTTTTTTTACTCTCCTCTCTTCGCCTGACTTTCTACACGTTCCTTCAATTTCTAAGTAACTTCCGCCGTATAAGTCAATTTCTTTTCAAGGCTTTTTCGCTCCTTCCAAAGCCGAATAAGAAAGGGGAGGATCAAGGCTGGGTTTGAAAGGCGAATTAGACGTTCTTGGAAGGAAGGAACCTTGCATAAATGAAGTGCATTACTTAAGAGGAGGAAATGGAAAAAATAAAATATGGCGGGAGGTGGAACGAGAGGTGGAATGTAAAGGAGATTAGATTGGGTCAGCTGTATTAAACCAGAATTGATGAAGGGCTTTGGCTGTTGAGTGGGTTCGATTTCCATCACGAGAATATATTATAGTTGGTTCATTCCGTGTTAGCTACGGGATTGAACCTTCTGACGGGAGCGTGGCAGCGATTTTCTTGTGTTGATAAAACTCCCAAGATTGAATGAAATGAATGAATGAAAGTAAGTTTTATTCCGAGAAAATGCAAATTACTTACAAAAAAAAAAAAAAAAAAAAAAAAAAAAAAAGAAACTACTGAACTTTTGATGGCACTAGGTCTTGTATGACTCATAACCAATTTTACTTTAAAAAAAAAAAAAAATACAAATACCCGAAAAATGATTAAATTTGGAATTGCGCCCATTGTATTTTGATTACTCCAGCTGTCGTTTTGAGTTGGGCCCATTCCCTTCCCACTTTTGCATACAATAATTGGAGAAGAAAAACAATGCATTATCAAGTAATAAATTAAATTGGCGCTGAAATCATGACAAATAATCTTTGAAAAATGTACTTATATACTTTTTTATTTAACAATGGAACATCCACATCCTATTCTGTACAGTCTAATGACTCATGAGATCACAAAATTCCTAGTTCAAAGATTGAAGTTTCACAAAATTAGTAGTTCTATATTCTGATGAGTTTTAAACCACGAAATTTCAAAATTTTCTGCTATATTGAACTAGAAAAATCACAATACACTTTTCAGACTTACATTGCATAGTACGTGGTATTAGCATGGAAGTACATGGAAATTATCCTGAAAACTTCGAAATCAACAACTGAGTCCATAACTCGAACTAAAATACTAAGGTTCATTATTAGAAATAATAAAACAAAAGAGAGAAGGTAAGTGAGTAATTAATGAACCATAAATAAACTAAAATGAAATAAAGGACACATGCAATTAGCAACTCTAGCTGGAAGAGGTGGACACCTAGGTATAGGTAGGCGCTTACCAACTGTCATAAAACCTTTTTGACTTGCGCCCCTTGTTCTTGAACAATCCCCTCTAACTCTAAAACTGCAACAGGGACTCTTTGTGCATTCTAGCGGCAATAGTTGGTACTATCAAAACGCCTCTTGTACCTGCATGTAGATCTCGTTCTGGTGGTTTTAACAGTGTAAATAACTCAAAAATGCCATTTTTTGAGTTGCGCCCCTTGTGAACCAACAGTGCGACCTTAACCATAGGGTGTGCGGTTAAGGGGAGATGATTGAGCTAATTGTGAATATAATACTCATTAATTGCATATAAATAAAAAAATAAAAAAGATACTTATTTAATCACAAAGTTATCTGGTTACGCTGTTTCCTTCTGTTATAAAAGAGAAAGAAGATTAAAACTAAACTACAGAATTCATTAGATAATAATAATAAAGGGAACTGACATGATGATTAATGGATATTTCAATTGACATAAATGCTTTTAAGTAGAGTTTGGCAGTTTTCCAACCCATATTGGATTAGCCACGAGAAAACTTTCTTTAGAGTAGATTGTTGTTTGCTTGATTAGAGTAGATTCTTTTTTTCTTCCATAAGGTACAATAGTACCAATCAAAGAGGTATTATAATAAATGGTATGCAGTAATCAATACATGCAGAGCCAATACAAGATCAGTAATTAGCATAATGAGTGAATGAATGATGTAAAATTCAATAAGAGTGCACATGCAAATCAAATATTTAAAAAAATAGAAAAAAACCAAAGCAAATAAGAAGAGAAAATATCTGAGGAAATACCTGGAAATACTCAGTCATTCTATTCACTTCGAGGTATCACAGAGAGGCTCCTTATCAAATTTCAACTTTCATGGGTAAACAGGAGAGAATTTTTTTTTTTTAATTATATAGGTAATGCTGTGAATTTTTATGTACAAAAATGCTACAATTCCCAATCAGAAGAATCTTGTGCAGGTAATTGGAGCGTCTGTTCAATATTCAGCTCTCCTGTTAGTGACTATTTAAATAATTAATTACAATACAGGATTTTTAACATCAAGTTCTAAAGATAAAGTATGTATGTTATATACTTCTATTGTACTCTATTCTCCATTGGTTTACATGAAAATAGAAAATTCAGAATTTAGGGAGTAAATAATAATTGATATAACATAAATGATTTCACAAAATGAAACAGTTAAGACATGTAGTGCTTCTTCAGATCTTCTTTGAATTTACTAAGCGATATACTAGTTGAAATAATTTCGCAAGGTAGGTTGTTGAAAAGGATGATCCCTCGACATAGATGAGAACGTTGTGCAGTGGAAGTATTAAATCTTGGTATAATTAGAGTAATCTTGCTTGAACTTCTTGTGCCAATATTACCTACTATTTCAAATCCACTTTTTAGAAATCGTTTGTAAATGTAAATTACAGTAGATTTATCTACTAGTCTAAATAAGACTAGAACTTGAAACTCTTCAAATAAATCCCTAGTCCCAAACCTAATGGGTTTTAACACAGAATGTGTTTTAGCCATGGACTAACTAGCCGAAAATGGAACGCGGGATGGTAACGAAATGTGTGACGGATGATTTTCACGTACAACCGAGTCGTTGCTAGGGAAATGGTACTTCGTCGTTTTTCATCCCACAAAATTCGTTGACCATTCGTTCGAAAGCTCTCGATTTATCCAACAATATTATGTTAACTACTGCGAAGTGCGTGTCCAACAAACTGAGTTATGAGCATGGTTACATAAATAATTGTTTACACACAGGTGATCATTCTCAATAATTGATATTGTGAACATGATTGCAACCGCTTGTTAATTTCTGATGATTTCATTGAGCTTGTGTTTAGATGATTTGATTCATAGCAGGTGATCTGAGTATTACGAAAACGGTTTGATTTGTGAAGCGGAGGTTAAATAATTTGAATAGGTAATTTCTATACTTTACACTCTAGGAAGCTGTAATTTCGTTTGTAGCCTCTTTAGGACATTTACTTGACGATGCTCAGGGTCCGGATCAGATGTGTGGCTCTTAAAGCTAATTTCTATGCTTTACACTCTAGGAAGCTGTAATTTCGTATGTAGCCTCTTTAGGACATTTACTTGACGATGCTCAGGGTCCGGATCAGATGTGTGGCTCTTAAAGCTAATTTCTATGCTTTACACTCTAGGAAGCTGTAATTTCGTATGTAGCCTCTTTAGGACATTTACTTGACGATGCTCAGGGTCCGGATCAGATGTGTGGCTCTTAAAGCTAATATCTATGCTTTAAACTCTAGGAAGCTGTAATTTCGTATGTAGCCTCTTTAGGACATTTACTTGACGATGTCCAGGGTCCGGATCAGATGAGTGGCTTTTAAAGCTAATTTCTATACTTTACACTCTAGGAAGCTGTAATTTCGTATGTAGCCTCTTTAGGACATTTACTTGATAAATCGCTCTTGATTTATCACGAATTTATTTCGTATTTTTTTTCGTAGTTTCATACTATAACTATATAAATTGATGTTATAAATGAATAGTAAACAATGACGCTTGTTTGGTTGTCACTTGGTTGCGCGACAACGCAAACACATTCTGTGTTTCAATAATTTCGTCCGAAGTATGTAAATAGAAGTAACCGGGGGTCCAGGGGGCTTGCCCCCTGGCGAGGCGCGGAGCGCCGAGTTTTTAATAGGACCTTGATCAGGGCTTTTTGAATCGTAAACAAAGGCTGAAGTTTAGTTTTGAAAGCTGAACCCCAGGCTGGCATGGCATAAATCAGTAGTGACTGGCACATTGCGTGGTAGAATTGTTTCTTTATTTTCAGGGTCATAAAGTTACGAACTTCCCGACACATTGGTAGCAACCTTCTTATTTTTGTAGATAAATCTTTTGTGTGTTCAACTCACCCAAGGCACTGATCTATTTTTACCCCTAAGTATTTTGTTACGTGTACCTGTTTTATGGTCGGACAGCTGCAGTTCATTTCGCACATCTCAGATTGATGACATGCAATTGGGCCTAAATCAGGAATCATTGAGGATTTCCATGCGAACGTTATATAGTTCAGCCGATCAGGACATACTCCACCATTTCATTCGTTTCTAGATATCCCAGAGAGACAGATAGATAAATTGACCACTTGTTGCTTGTTGTTACCAAGAATCAGTCTTCTATTGAAAATGCTTCTTCTAGCACGTTTCATGAAGCCCTTCTATCCAGAGGCGCCTAGGGGTATCTTTCATCAGATCTTCCATTGTATATATGATATGGCTTCTCGGCAAGTTATGGTTTCTAAGAATACAGATGGAAGGGTTCCCTCACCTTTTGTGAAAATTTGATAGAATTGAACAACGCCCTTTATGTACCTTTGGGTATTTCGACAGTCTTTTAGCGAATTTTTGAAGAAAATTAAGCCATTGCTCTCGCCTCAAAATTTGTAGAATGTGAATTTTTGAAAAAATTGTATGCAGAAATCCGTTTCAGGCTATTCTGAATCATATTCTGAAGTTTAACGCATTTTTTTTATGTATGTATGTATATATGTATGTATGTATGTATGTATGTATGTATGTATGTATGTATGTGTCATTCCAGACGATAACTGTCCGTAGAATTGTGCTAGAAACTTCAAACAAATTTTAAAATGTTAAGGACACAAAACGAAAGTTCAAGTTCGTAGGCCAGCATGATCGGATTACATCTTTGGGTTGAAATTTTCAAAAATGTAGTCAAAAATTTCAAAATAGCCTGTTTTTTGCGATTTGTTGTGCGAAATAATTTTTTCAGCATACTAACATGTGGTGTATTCGGAATCAGCGTAAAATGTCCTATAAGAATATGTATCGAGTTTTCAAAAATTTCAAAGTTGAAAAAATCAGTCAAAAAGCGAAATAATGCCGTTCACTAGTTGTAAAAATCGGTAATATTTGCATGAAACATTGTCCAAATTCAGATTGAACTACTCTTATGGAAGTATCCCTGTATAACCAATCCTAGAACCATGCTGTTTAAGGCTAGAACCATGCTGTAGATAGAATTTGATTCTATGTTTGTCTACCAAAATCATAAACTAAAATTTCTCTACACGATCAATAGCGACTGAAATGTCGAAGATTTCTTCAAAAATTCGCTCATGGGGTCATGCTGCATGACTGGACTTTTTTTTTTGGAACATTCTTAGTTAGGAAAATTCTCAAATTGGTTTGGAAAAATCTCAAATTGGTTAGGAAAATTCTCAATTTGGTTTGGAAAATCTTAAATTGGTTTGGAATATTCTCTATTCGGTTTGGAAAATTCTCAATTCGACTTGGAAATGCAATAGTAAATTTTGGTTAATTGCGCCTCACTCAGCTGGTTCTACGTCATCAAAACCACTAATATTACTGAGGGCTCAGGATGTTTCGAATTGTGCGCCACCGCAGAGGCCCGCTATGTAGGGCATGAAACGTGGGAAAGGGAGAAGCGAGGCGTTTGAAGATCCTTTGAGGCGAGCGCGCTCCGGTAACGCGCCTATGCCCGCGGCCACGGGCGGCGTATTGCGCTTCTGGCCATAACGTTACAAATCACTTGAGGCGAGGGAATTGGATTCCTAATACGTCGGCGGAAGGGGCTCCGCCTTCACTCCTAATTGACCCGATCAGTCAATCGAGGCTTACGGGAGCGCTATCAATCACGCGGTAGGCGTTTCGCGAGCGGGAGCCCGGCTGCAGGATTATTGCGGGGTCTGCTCTCAGGTTCTGCTTCGGTGGTACCTGAGCGTTTCGGGGCCTTTGCATCGCTTATCAAGCGACTGGTAGAGATAACTCGTCCGCACCTGTTGTTCCGCTTGCATCATGTCATGATAAACAGGATTATATTATATGAAATACATCAACAGCCTTCAATCGCTGACATCTGAAACTTTGTCTACATAATAGCATCGTTGATTCCATGTTTTGTGATTTTTTTAACTCTTTCTTTTAACTTCGATTCTCTTCTTGCTTGCTTGCTTGCTTGAGACAAAATTTCAGATCGATTTTTAACCCACTTCCCGATATCTAATCGATCTGAAATTTTGCACACGAGTTCATGCTGGCGTACATTTTAATCTATCAAATTTTCGCGAAGAAAAAGTTAGTTATACTATAAATTTTCGAAAATTTGAAATTTACTATGGGACACCTTACAAGTGTTGTGTATTGTAGGGAGGAGGAGTGAGGGAGGAGGAGGAGGAGGGGGGAGGAGGAGGGGGGGGGAGGAGGAGGGAGGAGGAGGAGGAGGAGGAGGAGGGAGGAGGAGGAGGGAGGAGGAGGAGGAGGAGGAGGAGGAGGAGGGAGGAGAAGGATACTATTGAACGTCTGCATAAAATGACAACGAATCCAGGGTCAATAAAATATTAAATGATTTTCCTTGTCAATTTAATTCAAGTTATTATCAATGTGATTTTGAAACAATATGATTTTGTTTCAATTTACTGTTGCCATATTGAAACAACTTAATTTACTACCAAATATTGAAACAACAATAAAATTAATTGAGAACATGAGAAAAAGAAAGAGTTACATTAAAAACTTGTTTTTATGGGTTCATTTTTTTCTAAATAACTCTATTAGGGCCACTTTAACCAACAACTTATGTAGTGGAGATTAGCCAAACTCGATTAAATATAATCTCGAGGATCAAACCTTGGCGTCTTTCACCAACCCAAAACTCGTTTAAACCCAGATTGGAATAATCGAGTTTCCTTAACCCTTTCAGTCTTTTATGGCAGTCCACTGTACATGACCTTCTCACTTTGTTTTCCATAACCAGAGCAGTTTTAGGGCCATCATGAAATGCGGGAAAATGCCGATTTCGGCAACTAGACATTATTGGGAATGATTAAGGGTGTAGATTTTGTCAAGCAGCACCCCTGTGGATGTTGGAGAACGTTGGTTGGAAACAATTTTGGCACGATAATACTAAGAAACGACATCATAGGAGAGCTGTTTACGATGAATAAGCCGTTCATCAAATAAATTCGCGATTTTCGTGTACCTACCTAGGTACTACCAGCCAGTTTTCGGTGCTATTTATAATTTGCCGCATGCATGTGAAGCCATGAATTTTACTTTTGCAAATTTACTGAAATAATTTTGTGAGATACAATGTGTTTCTGTGATTTCCAAGTACAAAAGAGTCTTTACTTTACTCGCTCTGTCTTATTTCTTGATCAAGGGTATTATTTTTAGTTTTATAGTTTCATTGTTCAATAAAATTGTTCAATAAATATGTTCGAATTTGAAACTGTTGTGAATTTTTGTTTGAAACCAGGTTGGGTTTCATTGAGCAGTACACTGTACATTCGAAATTGTGCACATCACCGCCTGAGTATCATTGTGCACTATACTGTACATAGTACATCTTTTGAACCGATGGTACTAGTGTCATGAAACTTTTACCAGAGCTTACTTAGACCAATAGTAGACCGCGTGCAAAATTTGAAATTTTTATGTTCACTACAAATAATTCGGGACTGAAAGGGTTAACGGAGATTCCGCAAACTGTCCGATAAAAAATTGGACAGTTTGAAACGACAGTATGAAAACCCGCCATGTGTCTAACATATCAAGACAATAAAGCAGTGAATCACAACCACGACCCGTTTTTATACCCGCGCCGTTTTATCTAGTTACCTAGTTACTATCTACTCGCAACTTTTCGTTGACTTCCAACAAAGAAAGTGTGACACATCATTTGACGGAAGCAGGACGGTTGATCACCTTATTTAAATGTACTACATAAGTTATTTCATGTGGTGTGGGTAGGTACATACTGTACAAGGGATAGCAATTCAACATCGTATTATAACGTGCTATCATCATCGATTATACTTTATTTTCCTACCATCCTACATCAATTTCGTATTATAATTCATCGATTTGATGGTAAAAGCCTTTTTCCAAGGGAACTCGAAGGGAACTCCAGGTGAGTGTCAATAAGCTCGAGGACTTTCAAAACTGTCGGTTTTGAGAGCCGGAATCTCCGCCGAAATTCGACGTCGTCCAACCCATCAAAATGTGGGATGCGCCGTCGGATCGTCCTTGGGCGTCTTTGCGGGACATCGTCCTCATCCGAGGAATCGAAAATTAATCCGAGTGATAAATCGCGTGAATTCATCATAAAAAACTTGAATAACAATAAACTTCAACTGTGAATGTGTGAATCAAACTATAGAGGTATCAGCTGTTGGTGCGCGGCCATATTGGTCGATATCATTGTTATCACTAATCTGAGATTGGCAAGTGTAACTGGCCGGGGCTTGGGAGATTAACCTCAAGCCACCTCGTTAGGAGTTTAAACTCGTAAAGTGGTCTGGTGAAAGACGATTAGCTGGAATCTCCGTTATCTGTTAATCTTTTCTAACTTAAACTCGTTTATGTTGTTGGTGAAAGTGGCCCTTGGTTTGTACCATACAGCCATAAAAATAAATAAAATTTAAGGATTACTCTGTGGTTCATGTTGGTTACGAAATCAAATAAATGCAAAATACACAATACACTGCACAATTATTATGCAAAAGCAACAAGTACAATTTATCTGGGGTGGAGCCTCTCAAACTGTGATGATGAAGCTATACGTATTGCACAGGCGCATACTGAGGGTTATGCATGCTAAACCCCCAATATTTCCATTACACCAACTAAACAATGAAGCTAAGGTCTTTACTATAACTCAGC
The DNA here is from genome assembly GCA_030762985.1 of Adelphocoris suturalis. NCBI lineage: Eukaryota > Metazoa > Arthropoda > Insecta > Hemiptera > Miridae > Adelphocoris > Adelphocoris suturalis. The sequence goes on along the minus strand of CM061050.1, from coordinate 33,763,995 downwards.
TTTTTGTGAAAAATCTTCTTTATACCCATCCCACTGAACAGAAGGACGTTAATCCTCGTCCCGCCTTAACTCTTACCACAAGAAGTCCGATCTATTTGATATATCTATTATATAACTCCTTAACATCAGATATGAAGTTTCAAAATTATTTTTCTCGAACATTGTATAAAAAAGTCCAGTACCCCATGAGCGAATTTTTGAAGAAATCTTCGATTATTTCGATTTTTGACTGATTTTTCAATTTTGGAATTTTTGAAAACTTGATACATATTCTTATGGGAAATTCTACGCTGATTCCGAATATAACACATGTTAGTATGCTGAAAAAATTAGTTCTCACAACAAATCGCAAAAAACAGGATATTGTGAAATTTTTGACTACATTTTTGAACATTTCAACCCGAAGATGTAATCCGATCATGCTGGCCAACGAACTTGAACTTTCGTTTTGTGTCCTTGACATTTTAAAATTTGTTTGAAGTTTCTACTACGGACAGTTATCGTCTGGAATGACACATACATACATACATACATATATACATACATACATAAAAAAATGCGTTAAACTTCAGAATATGATTCAAAATAGCCTGAAACGGATTTCTGCATAAAATGTTTTCAAAAATTCACATTCTACAAATTTTGAGACGAGAGCAATAGCTTAATTTTCTTCAAAAATTCGCTAAAACGAATACAAGCCTGGTTTATTCAGCTTGGATTCGAAAATCGCTCCACTTCATTACGTAGCGCATATGTACAGTAGCATGGCACTAATCGAAGCGATTATTATTATTTTATTTTTTCTTTCACTATTATACAAATATTGTTCACTTTACATCAATATCTACATGTCTAAATATCTAACCTATACTTAACACTTGTCGAACTATACGGGGGTGACACATCAGGTAACGCTCTACTCTTGTCTGGCGACACGGGCTCCGCCTAATGCCAGACAATAATATTTCCGTTATATTTGTACAAACTTGGTAAATTGTTGTTTATTTATGAAATATCTCTCTCTCTCTCTCTCTCTCTCTCTCTCTCTCTCTCTCTCTCTCTCCCGCACGCATATTAAACGGAGCAGTCATTTCCTTCAAAATGCTGGTGAACAGGATTTCATGTTCCGTAGCGAATCTTGGACATAGCAGAATGATTTGTCGATATGTGCTATATCCTCCACTCCTTTATTAACCATTCATTTTGATTTGTAGAGTAATGGGTCATTAGTTGAGAGAGACACTGAAAGAGTAAGGATCAATTAGAGGCATTCGCCCCTGTTCCCCCAGCTGAGCGTTTTGGGGGCCTTTGGATGGTTGTAGCTCGTCCTCAACTGATGTTTTAATTCTATCTCCACCTACAGGATAATTAGGTATCAAATCTATGCATAGATAGTTTAGAAACGATGATATTTGAAACCTCAGCTCACCGGACTTCACACTGTAGATTGCATTCTTATTTTTTTTATTTTTATTTTTTTAGAAATGGACAAGGTTCAGATCATAGGTCTATTATATGCGGGGTTTAATATAACTATTGACCAATGATCTGCGTAGAAGGGCTATCTAACATAGAAATAATAAACCTTTGATAATAATTTATTATAATTTGTAGCAATTTTGATTTGCGGGTGTCGAGCTACTCTACAAGCAGTCAGTATTTATGTTCCACCAAGTTGCTACGTTCAATCATTTGTTTAACAACCCAATTTCTCGTGTGGAAAGAGGAGCTAAAAATTTTATCGTCAATTAACCCAGCTATTGATTGTCCAGTTTTCGAAAATAACATCCGATCATCTTTTTAAAATTATTATTGTTTTTATTGTTTTTGGGATTAATGTTATCTAAGATCTTTTATTCCATGATTTATATCGTGGTTTAACTATATTTTTATATTGCAAGCTTTTTCCTCATAAGTAACCAATTGTGTCGTTTTATTGTCAGTAATAAACAACTCCAACCCTCTCTAGTGGCTGAATGGGGAATCTTCTTCACCTTTTTCAGAGTGGCTTCACTCTAAACAGTGGGTATTTGGGGGAATCCAGTCAGCTGTCTATTCGATATTCTCACTATGCATTCTCCTGCATTTACAGCTCCAACCGCCCCACACTTAGCATTCAACTAGAATGTACACATTTCACCTCTTTAAACGAGAGCCTGAGCTTATTTAGGGCCTTGCTGTAATTATAGGTTTTACTCCATACACCCCGAAGAGCGGAGAAAATCACTCACTCATACCTGAATGCGGAGAAAATAGTTGTGAGACAATGAGTTAAATAACTAAGTCAGACCGTTATTCACCACCTGAAGCCAGTAGACAATAATTTTTCAACGTAGAATACGATTTCACAGAGTCTTTCTAGCAGAAAATTGTCATCTAACACTGCTACGAAAAATAGACATGTGACATCATCTTGTTGTCATCATCATCATCTTGTTGGCTTCTGACCAGTTCAATAAATAAATGAGGGTCATGTCCCCGACGACGAATTCTCACAATTCTTAACCAAAACTAGCGATTTTGGGGGAAAAGGGGTAGTATAAGTTGGGAGATCAACGAAGAAATAATTTGATTGCCCAAAATCCCCTTCAAACAATATACAGTGATGTCGAATGCAACCTGAAATCCTGGAAACTCATGAGTGTTACCGTCCCCTCCTACCAATCACGAAAGTAGAAGTTAGGTAGTTATGAAACAATGACAATCTAGAACTGGCCAGGGTTACTAGCTGCAGTAGGGTTACTTTATTTAGAGTAAGGATTTACATTTTTAAGATTTTTCCCAACCCGTGAAAAACTAGTTTTTCAGTCAGTCCCCCATATCTCTTCTCAATGGGACCTCAGGAGTGTTATCATTTTTGCGATCAAGAAGGCCGATGGAAAATGGCGGGAAACAGTCAGATGTGAAGGTTATATTGTCCAGTTGAAGATGTGAGACTGCAGTGGAGTGCTTGGAGTTGCAGCAGTTTTTACAGCAAAAGAAGCCTAAAAACATGGAGAGTATTTTTATTCTCAATCATGGGTGTTACACTAATTACGAATGTTGTTAGTGCTTAAACAAAATAATCCGATATCAACAACCATACTGCTTGGTGACAGGTTTCAAACAGAAGCCATCCCCGAGTTTTGCCACTTCATCATCCTGTGTGACGCCATTTATACTGGAAATTCTCATGAGTGTTACCTTTCAGGAGTGTGACCAAGGATGGGTAACACTCCTGAAAAATATGTAAAATACAGTATCAATGAAAAACTCACTGTTCACCTATGGAACACAAATCTGCAATGTAAAATGAGTAGTATTTGCCGATACAACCTCATTTTCGAGCACTTTCATATTTCACGTCATTGAGGTTCTCAAACGACCCAAAGCGGCCAATGAAATGAGAATAACACACGAATAAAAGCGACCACTATACGTTGGATGCCCACGAATAAATTTAGGGAGATTATAGGTTTTTGGAGAATCGCAATACGAAAGTCAAAACTTTTGACTTGTCTTGATGTCATGATTAATCATCATGAACAGCTTTCGAGAACCTAGATGATTTGTAGCACCTGAGATAAATGTTGTTCCCAGCTGTCATTCAGTACAACACCCACACTCGGACATTTCAACTTCCATCCAGCGTGAAAGGGTGGATAAATAAAAATCGATAACGACAATCGATAGTTCAATTGAAATAAACCCGAGACCTTATCTACTTAGGTTCGTTTATATTACAAATGCAACCCACCGTCTTGACATCAGCTCCGGCCGTTTATATCAACGATTCCAGATTTATAGGCCCTTCCAGAAGCAATTTCACTGAAGGATTTTCCCCTCTCCCCTATCATTTAGGGATGAAACCGTTTGAGTTAATTTTCCAGGCTCCTCCCGCCCTCTCCGCTCCTTTAGTCTGACGAATGAGAGAATACTAGAGTCGGAGGGACAAACGATTGCCCCTTTTTTCCCTAAGTCCGTCGGTACAGCGAGTAATCCTTCGGTTTTTTATTGGCTGAGGGATTTGATTAGGTGAAATCCGTTTTAATGCTATCACAACCCCCGGATGGGAAGCACTGCCATCTCAGACCCCTCTGTTTGTGAATTGGAGCCAAATCGTGTTCGCTCCTTAATTATTTACGACTGTACTTCCTCCATCCTTCTTCGTCTATTTCTAGTTTTAAAGCTGTAGTTATAGGCGAGGTATTGCTTGTTGTTGATTGGACAGAGGGAACAATAGATATGATGCGATTTACGACCTGCTTTGTAAACTACAAGGGGAGGGAATCAAATGGATTCAAGTTTGAGGATAAGACGATTCCCAAATTACTATACAAAGGTTTTACACTAGCAGGTCCGCTAACCAGGTTCTTCAAAATTTTTGAAAAATAGATTGTCTAGCCCTTAATGGGTGGACCGTGTCTGTCAGGCACTTGCCAAATTTCATGTTGGTAAGCTAGCAACATTGGAGAGGCTTCTGAACGCTATAGCCCTAATACCTTCTCTTTGGGGCCTGTTGAACTAGAGAGAGTGGTTAGTATCATGACACATTTCACAAGGTGAGTGTTGTGTCGGTTTTCCTGCTACCTGCATTGTCCTCTGGACACGGGTCCGCCCATGAGCAACAGTAATGTGAGTGTTTTTCAGACACGGCCCGCCCTATACGCCTAGTCGAATCCTTTTAGTTGTATTTTTTAGTACTTTTTTATTCGTATTTTAGTCACCGTGTTCTCTCTCAATATCCCAGGAACCAAGTAATACTGATGGTAGGAGGATAGGGGACAGGTTTTGAAGAGCTGATCCCGATTTTGAAGAGTGAGTGAGATCCCTCCTATTGCAAAATTCTGACTCAGAAGATAGGTTTGCTTCTGATTATGTATCCCAGACTGATGTGATGAAAATGAAGGCGTTGTAAAAATCCACCAATTCACAGTGATGGTGAAACGGATGAGTCTCCTGATTCTGACTGGGGAGAATTTGGACGATATTGAAAGTGCCAATGAATCTCAAGTTCCTTCTCAGCCATAATTTTACAATGGGGAAACCTTGAAAACTCACCCCAATACGTTCAAATAGTCATCCAAAGAACCACCAAGAAATGTTAGAACTCTACCGCTCACATCATAAAATTAGGACGTTTACCTGGCATGAGTCCTGACGTTAGACGCCTTGGTCCTAAGCCAAAGGCTGCGAATATCTGAACAGCTGCATATTTTATAATGTTTTCATTCAAGAGTTTTATTGTATGTTTCAAATTTTCAATGCACGAAACATTTTAAAATTAATAAATACATTATACTAAACAGAAATTCTTCCGTCCACACTGTTAACGAATTCCAGGAAACCCCGCATTATATGAGAGATTTTGGTACTAGGTGTGACAGACACGGTCCGCCCGTAAGTGCTTAAACATAGGGTCCGCACACTGGGGGCTAGTTTTATGTACTCAACTTCGCTTCTTATTCATGATTTTATGTGACGGAAACTATTAAAAACGTTACCAAACTCAATTTTTGGTTGTTTTTACGACACTTGTCGTCGACGACGACAAGTTCCTGTTGCTGGATCCTCACAAAAAACGAGACAGCTAATTCCGGATGTCAAAAGAGTTTACCTAATAAATTTCAAGTTTGTAGATTTCTAGATTTGTAAATTTCTACCCAGAGATTTTATACTAGCAGGTCCGCTAACCAGGTTCTTCAAAAATTTTGAAAAATTTGTTGTCTCGTTTAATCTACTCGACTTCGCTTCTTATTCATGATTTTATGTGATATGAAGGAAACTATTAAAAACGATACCAAATTCAATTCCTAGTTGTTTTTACGACAGTTGTCGTCGCCGACGACAAGTTCCTGTTGTTGGATCCTCACAAAAAACGAGACAGCTAATTCCGGATGTCAAAAGAGTTTACCTACAAAATTTTAAGTTGATAGCTCCAACATTGCGGCCTTTAGCGCGGAACACGCACGCTGACAATGCTAGCCGATTCGAAGTAGAGTTTCGTCGTCAGTCAATTACGCAGATTATTAACGACGTCTAGGGAACATTTATCTAATAGAAATATACAGGGTGCGGCAGAGAGGACGGACGGTTTTTAAAAAATCATAAAATAGTTAATTTTTACTCAAAAACAAATTTATTGATGCAATCAGGTTCGCAAGGAAATAGCATTTGAGACAGTCAAGTGTGAAAAATCACATCAGGCATGTGGTGGCCGAAATTGTTGATGCAGTGCGGGAGGCGTTCTTGGAAGTTCGCGTAGACTCTCTCCAACAAAACGCTACGTCGTAATGATCACCAACTTCTTTTTCCCTGAGTTACGACGGCGACGTGTTCCAACTCGACGTGTGTGGTTCCAGCAGGATGGGGCGACCGCCCCCACAGCCAGAGCATCAATGGACGATATTCGCCCTCTCTTCCCTGGTCGCCTCATTTCCAGGTTTAGCGATGTTCATTGGCCTCCTCGGTCCCCAGATTTATCCATATGCGATTTTTTCTTATGGGGACACCTCAAGGCTTAGAGTATACGAGAACAAGCCCCGAACTCTGGACGAATTGAAGTACGCAATTCGTGTGGAAGTTGCCCACGTTGAGAGAGTATGTTGGAGATAACGCCCAAGAACGCCTCCAGCACTGCATCAACAATTTCGGCCACCACATGCCTGATGTGATTTTTCACACTTGACTGTCTCAAATGCTATTTCCTTGCGAACCTGATTGCATCAATAAATTTGTTTTCGAGTAAAAATTAACTATTTTATGATTTTTTTAAAACCGTCCGTCCTCTCTGCCACACCCTGTACTAGCAGGTCCGCTAACCAGGTTCTTTAAAAAGTTTGAAAATTTTTTTGTCTAGTTTAATGTACTCGACTTCACTTCTTATTCATGATTCTATGTGACGGAAACTATTAAAAACTATACCAAACTCAATTTTTGGTTGTTTTTACGACAGTTATCGACACCGACGACAAGTTCTTGTTGTTGGATCCTCACCAAAAACGAGACAGCTAATTCCGGATGTCAAAAGAGTTTACCTACAAAATTTTAAGTTGATAGCTCCAACATTGCGGCCTTTAGCGGGGAAGACGCACGCTGACAATGCTAGCCGATTCGAAGTAGAGTTTCGTCGTCAGTCAATTACGCAGATTATTAACGACGTCTAGGGAACATTTATCTAATAGAAATATACAGGGTGCGGCAGAGAGGACGGACGGTTTTTAAAAAATCATAAAATAGTTGATTTTTTCTCAAAAACAAATTTGTTGATGCAATCAGGTTCGCAAGGAAATAGCTTTTTAGACAGTCAAGTGTGAAAAATCACATCAGGCATGTGGTGGCCGAAATTGTTGATGCAGTGCGGGAGGCGTTTTCGGAAGTTCGCGTAGACTCTCTCCAATAAAACGCTACGTCGTAATGATCACCAACTTCTTTTTCCCTGAGTTACGACGGCGACGTGTTCCAACTCGACGTGTGTGGTTCCAGCAGGATGGGGCGACCGCCCCCACAGCCAGAGCATCAATGGACGATATTCGCCCTCTCTTCCCTGGTCGCCTCATTTCCAAGGTTAGCGATGTTCATTGGCCTCCTCGGTCCTCAGATTTATCCATATGCGATTTTTTCTTATGGGGACACCTCAAGGCTTAGAGTATACGAGAACAAGCCCCGAACTCTGGACGAATTGAAGTACGCAATTCGTGTGGAAGTTGCCCACGTTGAGAGAGTATGTTGGAGATAACGCCCAAGAACGTCTCCAGCACTGCATCAACAATTTCGGCCACCACATGCCTGATGTGATTTTTCCCACTTGACTGTCTCAAGTGCTATTTCCTTGCGAACCTGATTTCATCAATAAATTTGTTTTCGAGTAAAAATGAACTATTTTATGATTTTTTTAAAACCGTCCGTCCTCTCTGCCGCACCCTGTACTAGCAGGTCCGCTAACCAGGTTCTTCACAAATTTTGAAAAATTTGTTGTTTAGTTTAATGTACTCGACTTTGCTTCTTATTCATGATTTTATGTGATGGAAACTATTTAAAACGATACCAAACTCAATTTTTGGTTGTTTTTACGACAATTGTCGTCGCCGACGACAAGTTCCTGTTGTTAGATCCTCACCGAAAACGAGACAGCAAATTCCGGATGTCAAAAGAGTTTACCTACAAAATTTTATGTTGATAACTTCAACATTGCGGCTTTTAGCGCGGAACACGCACGCTGACAATGCTAGCTACGAAGTAGAGTTTCGTCGTCAGTCAATTGCGCAGAATATAAACGACGTCTAGGGAACATAATCTAATAAAAGATACTAAAAAACGTCTGCGCCTGCGATCTCGGAGTTACGAAACGGATACGCTGCCAATGGGTGGTGTGGTTAAAAACGAGTAGCTGCTTTCTATCGCATAAAATCAAGCAATTGCTTGTGAAGGAGTGAATAAACTCGAGTTAAAAGACTTCACTCGACAACACAAGCAATTGGGGGAGTGAATAAACTCTAGTAAAAACTTGACGACGCTAGCAATTGCTTCAAATTCCGACTGAAAAAAATTGGGTGTTAGCTTTTCCTCGCAAGTAACTTCTTGCGTTTTCTCGAGCAATCATTTGACTTGAATTCCTTTCTGTTTGACTGTGTTCCTAGTGTGTCCTTGTTCCAATTATGGCTGCTTTCATGGAAACAATACGAAGGAAAATCTTCAGATTTGATTTTCTTGTTGCTTGTTATTAGAATATCATCTTTCTTTTTGACTGAACTTTTCATATTACTCACAGTTTTCTTCAGTTGGTCCACAGTCATTACTTTCCCTGTATGGGTCACGTATTCTTCACGTATTCTTTGAGAATTGCTTTCCAAGCTGTTTCTTTCGCGTTAGTAGCATCCATTCATTCAACGAAACAAAATTCTTCTGAACCAGAACCACTACTAACATTGTACTGCAGCCGATCTGAATCTAATCAACGGCTCCTTCATCTTCGGAACTACTCGTGTTTGTTTTTCACTTTAGTTTAAAACGAGTAGCTGCTTTTCCTCGCATAAAATCAAGCGATTCCTTGTGAAGGAGTGAATATACTCGAGTTAAAAGACTTCACTCGACGGCAAAAGCGATAGAGGGAGTGAATAAACTCGAGTAAAGAATTTACTTGACGACGCTAGCAATTCCTTCTAATTCCAAGTGAATAAAAATGCGTGTTTACTTCTCCTCACAAGTAACCTTTGGCGTTTTCTCGAGCAATCATCTGACTGACTTCCTTTCTGTTTGACTGTATTCCTAGTCATAGTGTGTACTTGTTCTAATTATGGCTGCGTTCATGTAAGTAAGCCGAAGGAAAACCTTCGAATCACGGAGAATGATTAATGCAGCTCGATGCAAACAGTTGTTACGTTTTCACAGTGCGAGTGGGGACTTTCTAACTCATACTTTATTTTACTTACTAACTCATACGTTTATTTTTATGAAGGCCACAGACCCTTATGTATACAATCATTTACAATAGTGGTGGGCAGGAAAGTTAAAACTAAAAAGCTATAGAACTCGTACTTACAAAATATTTTCAAGAGATATAATATATATTCAAAATAGATATATTCAAAAATAATTAAAAAAATAAAATAAAATAAATAAATTTGGTTACACTGAACCGTCCATGCAAATCATAAGAAACGCTTGGATACGAGTCTGCAACACACTAGGACATTTTAAGCTCTAAGAGCCACTCAGCAGATCCGGACTTTGGGCATCGTCAAGTAAATGTCCTAAAGAGGCTACAAAAGAAACTACAGCTTTCTAGAGTGTAAAGTATAGAAATTACCTATTAAAATTATTTAACCACCGCTTCACAAATCAAACCGTTCTCGCAATATTCGGATCACCTGCTATGAATCAAATCATCGAAACACCAGCTCTATGAAATCATCAGAAATTGACAAGCTGTTGCAATCATGTTCACAATATCAATTATTGGGAATGATCACCTGTGTGTAAACAATTGTTCAAATAACCATGCTCATAACTCAGCTTGTTGGCCACGCACTTCGCAGTAGTTAGCATAATATGGTTGGATAAATCAAGAGCTTTCGAACGAGTGGTCAACGAATTTTGAGGGATGAAAAACGACGAAGTACCATTTCCCTAGCAACGACTCGGTTGTAAGCGGAAATCATCAGAAAACCAACCGTAACGATTTTTTTAACGCTTTTTCTCAACGCTTTTTTCGTTTATATGCCAAAGTAAAGACATAAAATGTCAAAATTCCTTTAAAAATATATATATATATATTTAAAATAACAAAAGGGAAGAAGAAGAAGAGAAGAAAAGAAAAAGGAAAAAAGAAGAAAACGAATGAAACAGACGTATTACGGAATCTAGTCAGTGCTGTGAAGAAAAATTGAAGAAAGATACAGAGAGGTACAAGAAGAGAAACAGCAAAAATGATGGGGAGGGGGAGGTGAAACAGGGGGATGGGGCAAGCTAGTTGTTACGCCCAAGAAACGATCCTACAGCACGCCTGAATCGAGAAATGAAAGTCAGGCCACGGACCCCAATGGGAAATGAATTCCACAGCTTTGCTCCTGCAACACCAAATGAGTAAGCTCGAGATTGATGCTTGATAGTTCTCAATGCGTTGGACCCAAAGCATTTGCCAAAACTCATTCTTCAGATGCCAATTCATGATGATTGGAGAAAACTAAGACTGGGATGATATGAAAGCACCTTTATTTTTCTTTCAGTTACACTGCCCAGATTGTTGTCCAATGTTTACTAATTTTTTACCAATTTTACCAAATATTGTAAACATTTTCCGAAATTTTGTGTCCAGAACACGCTGCAGTTGTGAGCCATCCTGGCACAATTAAGGGTGATTGGGAAAAGTAGGATTGAGGTGAGAGCGTTTTTGGTCCAACCTTCCGTTCTCTGACATTTCCCGCAGATGTAGGTATGGTCTATAATTGCCAAGAAGAATTTCTCATGCGTTTATCAAAATTCGTTGTCTAGAAAATGGTGCATTTAGTAGTCATCCTAACAATTCGTGGTAAGCAGGAGGTAATCAGGATTGAGGTGAAAGCAACTTTTGGAACATCTTCAGTTCTATTACATTGCCTGCAGATGTATGGTTGAACATTATTTTACCGAGAAAACTTCATAATACCGAACCCTAAACCGAAATTTGGTGTTTAGAAAACGCTGCTCGTGGTAGTCATTCTGGTTAATGACTCTTGCTGAGTTGGTGAAAAAGCAGGATTGAGGTATATTTTTCCGACTCACCTTCCGTTCTGGGACTTGCCATCAAAATAAATCCTAGCAAAATGTCTGCCAAGAAATAGGTACTAATATCTTAACTTTTACCATAAGACAAATTAGCACGTTGGTGGAATCCATGGATCTAAACCTGCAGAAAATTAATAATTGCGTACCATTAACTTTATTTAGTAAATAATTTCTTATTGATATTCTGTATTCTTTGCTGAGGTAGGCAAATGTTGAGATAGTGGAGAGGTGCATACACCATCATGAATGCGTTGCTCAATAGTTTCTTGAATTTGGATGGTGAATACAAAGAATCAATCAATTTTCCTTAGGGTCTCGTTCATCTTCCCCTCTGACTTCATTCTGCTAACTGATACTCCAAACATCGAAGCTTATCTCGAGGGTAAGCTAGCACACCTTCATTTCCATTTTAACTCGTTTTGAATTACCATTTTATTTAATGAATAAAGTCCCATTATCAAGGAAACGCTGCACGTGGCCTTCATCCTAGCAATTTCTGATGAGTTGGTGGAAAGGAGGACGGAGATGGAAGCATTTTCCGGAGTGACCTTCCATTTCTCGCCCCTTCATCCCCTCCCGCATCTGATTCTTTGGCGAGCGACTGGGGCCAGAAAGAGAAAAAACCCACCCCCGACCCTTCCGCCGGATGGAGGCACTTGGCGTTTGCATATCTTTACAAAAGGGGGACTTCCCGAGAGCTGAAAAGAGGGGCGAGTTAAGGAAAACCGGGTGGTGGAGGGGTGTTGCCGGATTCAATTTAAAAATTCATCTCGTCACTTTCAAGTTATTCATCATCCCTTTCCCGTCTTTACGCCGTTCTAACGGGTTATCTCTCAGTCCCTGACCCAATCTCCGACAACCGTGTTGACTGCTTGAATTAACTAAATTTTGTGTTCGAAAATAAAACTTGGAGCAGTTTCGTGAAGGGTACCGCCGGAGGTTTTATTGCTCTTTACGTCCATGTAATTCATGGAGTAAAATAATGCAATTATCTGCCGTACGCACTAGTCCGCGAAATCTAGAACACTGCTGAGTATATATGCAGTAGCAGCTTAAACACCAAATAATCAGAAAGAAAAAGTATTCCACCCAAATTGTTTATTCAAAAGCATGAAATCGACGGAATAAATAAAGAGAAAAACCTGAAGAAACTGACGAAAACCAGCTTTTGAGTTTCGATAAATGCGTTGGTCACTTGTTGGACGGTCCACATTGCCAACCGAAAATAAATTGATTAATCATATACAAGTAAGTTCTCAAGTCAGTCAAAACTCAAGGTTCACCGGCGTATATGGTGAGTGTTAACGAAGACCTTCCTGTAAGCCGACATGCCACAACCCATAACGCGACGTTTGATGACTGTTTCGGCATAAAAGTTTTGAAAAAAATGAGACCCCACGAAAACAAGAGACTGCTTCACGAATCCGAAAAAGCACATAGCATGGGTGCTTATGATCCTCCAGGCCTCAACATAAGACGATGAAACTAAATCCAAAGTTACCAAAATTCCTTGTCAACGTTGAAAACAAATTCCCTACAATTAATCAATTTCTTTGTTAGTTTGAAAAAGGCAGAAAGCCGAAATATAAAAAATAGTTTTGTGACGTTATTTCTGGTATCTTTTCTAATTTTGTGATTATATATATATATATATATATATATATATATATATATATATATATATATATATATATATATATATATAGGTACCCTTGAACTAGTCGCGGTTCTACTGAACTATATACTTCGTTTTAAATATAGAAAGAATTAAACAAATATATAGAGGAAAGAAAGATTTGATATTTCCATTTTCATCTTTTTCAGAGAAATTAGAGAAATGGAAGTAATTCTTGAATATATTATATATTATAAAATATATACTTCTTAATTTTACAAAATAAATACTTACATTACTCTCAAATTTCCGATCATCAGATGTATTTAGATCAAATTTCCGTTTAGGTAAGCCTATATTTCGTTATAGAAATATTTTTTTTTGTGATGATGGAGAATTTCTAAACATTGTATCTGCTTGTTTCCATTCCATTTGCGATAGTTCGAATTTGGCCATTAGTTATTGATTTTTATTTCAGTATGAAAACTATATAAGTGAAACTAAGACTGAACTAAGTACATCTACGTACTATTCTTAGTAAATTGAGTAGGTGTTTTTACATTTTCAAATGCAATAAAGTTCATTATTTACATGCACTTTATTTTTTCCTAATTCAGGAAAAGCGCTTTTAATGACCCCAGAATGTTTATTAGTTTTTCTACTTTGGAAAATTATGAAAGCACTTCACTGTTGCTTGGCGACTATGAATGAGAGGGAAAAGGGTGCGACTAACGGAAGATTAATCTGAAGTTCCAAGCTCTCCGCTCAACCGGTTTTCCATAAAAGTCCGTTCTCTCTCTTATTTGGTAATTCAACTTTCGTCCTCTTCCTCCCTTGTATCAAAGAATGCGTTTTCGTTCTGCAGCTATAATTTGGCTGAGAAAATGACTTATCAGTGCTAAATGCTGCCAATTCTGACTATTGTATAGACATGCAATATTTAGTAGGTACTAGGTACTCATCGTTGAACTCCGATCACTCTCTCGCGGTAGGAGGCAGTGTTTAGAGCGTTTAGCCTTATCTCTACGTGGACCAAACCACTGATTGTACAATCATGAGATATAACATAAATTTGCCAATGGTTCCTAAATGACCTGTTTCTTTGCCACCACCATTTCCGTGGATTTTCATAGTTAAACGTATTTAGTGGTAAATAATTCTTTCAGTGAGTGCTGGACTATACTCCTGTTAATCATAGTTTCAACAGACTCAATGAAGAAAATGCAGGGTGTTCGTTTTAAGGCAAACGAAACTTCATGGTTTGAAATTAGAGCTCAGTTCTAATCAATAGTTTCTCCAAGAGATTTTTTAAAATTTAATTTAATTGTTTTCAACACTTATATTCAAGTTATTCAATAAATTTTTAGGAATTTTTCTCGTGTTTTGTATTTTTTGATATTAAAACGGCCTTTACCTTCCTTATTTTCCAGAGTATCCCCCGATTCCAGGATACCGTTGGAATTTTCATTAAATTTCCTTTAACCCTAATGTAAAATAAATTTTTTTTTAGTTAGTTTTAATTGATTTAAGAAAAAAAGCAAAAGTAAAAAATTAGAAAAAGTTTAAGCTTTTTTTTAGTTTTTCTGCTTCGAGTAGGGGGGGGGGGTCGGCGTGAGCCCTTTGGGAAAAGCGTCCTCAAACTGTCAGTATTCAAACAGTCCAGTAAATTGTACTTTTACCTCGCTAATTGGAAAAGAAAAGTTTGTTTTTTGATTTTTTTTTTTTTTTTTTTTAATGAAGCTGAGTGTTTTCTAAAAAAATGACCCTCTAAGAGTCATTTTTGACCTCCAGTCAAATTCGGGGCCGGTTTTTACGTATGTTGTCACGCTGAATCGAATGGTAACACTCGCAGATCTCCTCAATCCCACCATAACCGAGTTTTACACTTTACCTACCTAATTTTAACCAAAAAGAAATAAAATTGAGCATAACAAATGAACTGAAGACTCGTGAGATTAGTGACAAACACGAAAAAAATGGTATTAATTGAATACATCGAAAACAAAGCGTTAAAAATAATCTCTAACCCGTCCGCTACCAACCCCCCTTTTGCAACGCGCGCTACCAAGTGGGGTGACTGTGTCACCCCACGCGCTTTTAATTAGTATTTTAACAGTTACACTTGTTAAACATCAATAAAATTCAAATTCGATTTTTTTTTATTTTACAAAATGAATGACACAGCTTTAAAACATTACATTGAAAACACTAATTTGAAAAATCAACAAGAAAATGCACATTTACGAAATTCCGTCCCCCAAAAAATTGTTTCAAGTAAAACTTCAATTCCTTTCACTCTTATTTTCACATACAAGACACTGGACAATGGTTTGTTTGCTTCTGTGGTTAGTACAGACAGGTTTGTGGCAAACACATCGCTTCAGTTTTGATTTTTGACATTTTCACGTCTTTGCCCTGGCACATTGCACAAAAAACTGTCACGTAACGTAAATATTTTGACGATTTCCGCTTACAACCGAGTCGTTGCTAGGGAAATGGTACTTCGTCGTTTTTCATCCCAAAAAATTCGCTGACCATTCGTTCGAAAGCTCTCGATTTATCCAACCATATTATGTTTACTACTGCGAAGTGCGTGGCCAACAAGCTGAGTTATGAGCAAGGTTATTTGAATGATTGTGTACACTCAGGTGATCATTCTCAATAATTGATATTGTGAACATGATTGCCACCGCTTGTTAATTTCTGATGATTTCATTGAGCTGGTGTTTCGATGATTTGATTCATATCAGGTGATCCAAATATTGCGAGAACGGTTTGATTTGTGAAGCGGTGGTTAAATCATTTTAATAGGTAATTTCTATGCTTTACACTCTAGGAAGCTGTAATTTCGTATGTAGCCTCTTTAGGACATTCACTTGACGATGCCCAGGGTCCGGATCAGATGAGTGGCTCTTGAAGCTAATTTCTATGTTTTACACTCTAGGAAGCTGTAATTTCGTATGTAGTCTCTTTAGCACATTTACGTGACGATGCCCAGGGTCCGGATCAGCTGAGTGGCTCTTAGAGCTTGCATACGAGTCTGCAGGGGGGTAGGTGATGTAGCCTTCCTCGAATTCAATGAAGTACCCACGGGTGTCGGAACAATGAGTCAACACGATCGCGAATTCAATTTGGTACCCACGGGTGGGCGGTTTCTCTTATGGCCCATTTAATTGATTTGTACGCCCCGCCGTGCGATGCACGGGTGAGATCTGCCTAGTAATAAATACAATAAGAAAACACACATGAAAATGTCCCAATGTGTTGCAGACTCGTATGCAAGCATTTCAAGCTGCTTCGTCTTTCTTATGATGTTAATAGGTCCTGATAAAAGCGTAGTCCAGGTTTTTATTCATTTTTAATCTGCAAAAATTGCATCGTACTGCCACGGGAAGAGTTGACGACAGGCTGCTCTGTGTCGGTGCTGCTCTAGCTGAGTTTTCGGAGTCAGCTGATTCCAGTGAAGCCTCTGCAGAAAGCTTGATGCAGTTTAGAACGTTCGTGTGAAGGTTTTGAGCTAAACGCATCTTCATGTTGGGGAGAGCAAGTTGTTATGCGAGTTCTATTAGGAAAAGCTGTCGCCTGCTCTAATTTTGAATATTCCACTCCGGATATTTCGTCTTCCAAATGATGAAGTTTTCGAGTGCAGCAATGTCGATTAGCTTCATAGATATTCTGTGACTTTTTTGACTGGAACTTTGCCTAGCTGCTACGTGTTTTTTTGTTAAACACACTACCGAGCGGGGTGCCTGAGTCACCCCACGGACACAACTCCGTGTTTTAATCGCCTCAAAGTAATTTTTCTACACGGCAGCTTATTTTAGCATGAATATGCTTTAGCCGTGACCTAACTACCGAAAAATGTCCCACGAGAGTGCAACGAAAGTAGCGCCAATAATTGTGATGATTTCCGCTTACAACCGAGTCGTTGCTAGGGATATGATACTTCGTCGTTTTTCATCCCACAAAATTCGTTGACCATTCGTTCGAAAGCTCTCGATTTATCCAACCATACTATATTAACTACTGCGAAGTGCGTGGCCAACAAGCTGAGTTATGAGCATGGTTATATGAATAATTGTTTACACACAGGTGATCATTCTCAATTATTGATATTGTGAACATGATTGCAACCGCTTGTTAATTTCTGATGATTTCATTGAGCTGGTGTTTCGATTATGTGATTCATAGCAGGTGATCCGAATATTGCGAGAACGGTTAGATTTGTGAAGCGGTGGTTAAATTATTTTAATAGGTAATTTCTATACTTTACACTATAGGAAGCTGTAATTTCGTATGTAGCCTCTTTAGCCTCTTTCTATAATAAAGTGAATGTTTACTCGCGAGTTTCTATTAGGAGATCATCATCTCACAAGAGCTCAATCGTCGTGATCATTTCTATAATAAAGTGAATGTTTACTCGCGAGTTTCTATTAGGAGATCATCATCTCACAAGAGCTCAATGGTCGATAATTTCTATAATAAAGTGAGAGCGAGGAGCTGAAACATGATTCCATGTTTTAGGATTGATGGCAGAATGATAAACAAAGTTCAGAGGCGATGGGGGGTCGGGTTCAGAGAATCGACGAGGAGTGAGTCGTGTACGGCTAAAGCATATTCATGTTTTTTAATTTTAGCCGTCAGGCTCAAAGGAACTGTGGCTTTTTTTCATCAAATTGAGTGTTAATGAGCACATACAAAAAAGCTTATGCCCATACGGACGTGCATTGTTATCAAACTCAGAAAATTTGGACCGCTGGGGTGACTGAGTCACCCCACTCGGTACCCGACGGGTAAAAGGAACTTTCATTCAGAAATGAGCTCTAAAATTGATCCCCGAAGTTTCGTTCGCCTTACACCGAACACCCATACAGCCATTCTAATGAGTATCACTTTGAATCGAGTTTCCTCCTGCTAAACCCACTTCCAGATCAAATATGCATGATTTCCGTCGTCTTAGCCCCCGTAAGAACATATTAGACGAAGGGAAGACGATTTCTTTAGAACCTCAGCCCTCCTTCCGTTTTCCTACCATTAGTGTCCCATTAGCCCAAGCCGAATCTCCTTCGAGTCTTTCTTAATATATTATTAAGCCCGTCGTTCCTCTTATTCGTCCTCTCTCCCCCCTTTCACACTCATTTCGTATTTTTTCAAGAGGAAGATTTTCCCTTTTCGTCCCTCCTTCTTTTCAAATTTTTTTTTGTCTCCTAATATCCTTTTCTTCAAGTCTACAAAAAAAAACCGATAAGCTGAAGAAGTTCTGCTGGAGAACCGGAGGGTCGCGGGAAGGTGGGGAACATGGTGATAGCTGGGGAGAGATACCTGGGCTTAATGTCTGTTCCGATTAAAAAAGAAACGGATTCAGAAGCAGGCCTTCGCCAGTGAAAGCTCGGGTAAATCTTTAAAGACCCTTTTAGCTTTATTTATTCTGTCGGTGTTATGCATAGAGGTCTCTTGAAGGCATTACTTTGGTAGTAAGTTTTTTCTTTCTTGTCATTATGTTACTTCAACGAGTATGTTCTTTATATCTATTGGTAACACTAACTTATACAGCACCACTGATAGATGCTCAAAGCTTTTTGAACAGTGCGGATCGCTGTAGGTTACTCAATTGGCTTCCCCTACGGTCTAGGCTTTGGAACATCAACATGATTGCGAATGATAACCGATGAAAACACAGTAGTTAGCCTCTAAACTACTTTTGATGATTCATCAGCTGATGCAATGTCAATGGATTATTATTAGAACAATGCTGCCGCAACATCTGCAAGAAGTCGAAAAAATTGCTGTCCCCCCTAAATCAAAATTTCCACTTGTTTTTCCGTATTAGCTTGCTGGTAAATTTTGGTTCCATGTCTATCTGTCTGTCTGATGTCTGTCCCTCCGTCTGTCTGTGGTAAATCACAGTCACGCCCAAAACTATACCAAGAAATCGACAGATTTTGATGAAATTCCCATGGATTGTGCGAGTTAGTGCGTTGACGGTCCCCTATAAATTGCATTGCCATCGGATCAATAGTAACCGGTGTGCATGTTCTAACGTGAATTTCCTGTAATTCGTCAATTTCTTATCCCTTTGGTCATATTTCGTTGAAACTCGGGATGTAGTTGGGTATACATTCCAGAAAATTTCTCGATGAATAGTACCTATCGCGATTGGTAATGTACGAATTATTGCGCATGTGCAGAACTAAAATTAATTGACGCAGACAAAACTCCGCAACTAATTGACCGATTCTTATAAAGTTTTTGGGGATTGTGGGGGTTAGCCTTACCTAAACGGTCCCCTATAATTTCCATTACCGTTGGATTAATAGTAGTCTGTGAGCATGCACGAACTTTGATTTCCTATAACGCTGATTTCTCATGATCTATTATAAACACATCTAATATAAACACTATTCCACTTTACATTCAATGATTTCGATCGACTCGTACTTTGTTCTTCAACTAATGTTATATATAGTCCATGCAACCATTGTGAGGAAGTTATATGGCCCACCCAACTTGGCAGACGTTTTTAAAATAGAGTATTGTTCACCGTCCTAAGCAATTTCTACCAGAGTCAAATTGTTTGTGTTACCTTTATTTTCGACAAAACTTCGTAAATATATCCCAAACAACTTAACAACATTTTTTGATAGATAACCTTCCTAATTCTCGCAACCTGTTTGCAACCTACAATTTAATGTTGGGTGGTTCTTGAGTAATTATTGATGAGCCGTCATTGCTTGTTCATGGATCGTAGATGTAAGTAATAGTTTGTATCCATACTGTGAGCATCATATTTATTTCAATTATTAATTCATATAACTAATTTGTTTGTTCTTATATAAAATCTAATAAATGTTTAAATATTTTTATATGCATTTTGCCATCGATTGTAGGTAGTTTTGTATACTTATTTTTGGTAGGTCAACCTGCAAGTTTCCCGACGGTCTTTGCCAATTTTTCGCTGGAATGATCATCTCTCGCCATCTTTTCTTTACTACTTCCTTTGTTCCTGCATCAAGCACACGTTCTATCATCACTTTTCTATAATTTTTATTGCCAAATCCGTTTCCTCCCTTTCAAACTAATTACCGAGTGTATTGAATCCTTGTTGGATTTCGTGGCGATCTATCTTCGAGACGGGAGTGAAGAGGAGGCCTACCTATCTACATCTACGTTCCTTTCTGTAATTAGTTCTCGCCTGTTACTGAAGACTTGGTTATTGGCCGTGTCTCCTTCACGTTCAACACTCGGCGCTGGATCTGGACTTATGAAAATACCCTTGGCGCCCCGAATTCATCGACTGGACTGCAGATAAGCCTTTCTAATAATTATATTAATTTTGTACTTGAAAACCAATTTATTGGGTACATAATAAGCAATTCATTAATCGCAGTTCAAGCTCTTAGGTACCTAATTGTCTCTCCTCTCCAGCGGCCACTATTAGGACTGAGGTAGGTAGGCAGAACAAGTACCATATACACATACAATACAGTACATCATATCTACAATAAAACCCAGTTCATGTTGATGTTTCATCTTCTAAAAACGCACTTATCATTTGAGTACTTCCTAATTTCATCAACTATTATCAAAGATCAAATCTCTAGTTAAGTTCATACTTAGTATTACATACCTTACATTGGTATTGTTATTTCCTCGAAATGAGGTGGTCCTTCGAGTAATACTTAAAATCATACCATACCATCATCATATCATCATACCATACAGTCCAACCATTTCATCGTTGTTTGGACGCTAACTAAACGGTACAGTAGGTCTATTCACAAATTGTAAATTACTTAACCAAGTCTCAGATCAAGTATTTTATATTTGAATTTGATCAAAATACAAATATAATATTTGTATTTGTTAACATTTTTATACTTTTCTATTGTTTGTAACAATTACCCTTGTAATTCTGGTGTGAATGGGTGATATTCTCGAGACTTGGACACCAGCGCATCCTTACATCGAGGCAAGGCGAAATTGAAGTTATTTAACCTTTTTGTCATGGTGACGAGTAAACATATGCGAAAATGCGCCATTTGTAGGCACAGCTGGACAACAGCATAACATAGTCTCACCTAGTTCCGAGTCAATATTTTCATTATTTGTAATATGCAAGGTGATAAATTGTATGCAAATGACATCAAGTTATTATCAGGTGTTGACCTCAAACGCTACGAACGCAAAATTTAATCTGTGGGGTAAAGATCCATATGAAAGGTGTGTTGGGGAGTTGACATACAAGTGTTCTAGATGATCCAGACTTCAGCCGCAAAGATGTTGTGGATTACCTATCTAGTTTTAGAACTGTTCTTTGAATCAATTGAAACTGACAATCTTTAGAGTACTGTGAAAGTGGTCTTGTGAAAGGATGTGTTATGAGAGCTCTGTTATGCGGGAATAGTAAATTGTATCACATGTGGAAAGGTAAGTACCTAGAGGTAAGGTATACCTACATACTTTCCGTGTATTATTACTTGTTCATGTAGGTACTTCATTGATCAAAACGAAAGTAGATACCTAATTACCGTTTTTGTCCATAAAATTTGCGTAACTGCAAAACTCGGGCAATAACTGCAATGCCAATGCCGTATTTATGAAATCTTACCATCAGAGGAATGCATCTGAAGGTTTTTTCCTTGCAGCTGGTTTTTAATTCATGTTGCATATTCCCTGATTCGATGTTTGATGAACTTGCTAATCGGCGGTTGTATTCGTCGGCAAAGCAACGACCCATCTACTTTGTTTAGGCACTTTAAGCCCACAGCAAATCTGGTAGGACGTACGTACCAACCTAAGTAGTTTCGTTTCTTGGTGTAGCAACAACCTGCCTTGTTTATTTTGACAAACTATCAAATCTCTCCTTTTATTCATTCAATATAACAAGTAAAGCTACCTCAGTTAAGCATTGTACTACGAACTTATAAACGCTGATGAAGCTACCTTAGCAATGGCTAGGTACCTACACAGCAGTATAGACACCTGAGGAATTGTCAATCATCTTTTCTTTACTATTTTTCAGATTAATTATTCTCAAAGCCTAAACTAATGAAGTTCTTTAGTTTTCTGACACTGATTAACTACTATAGTTAGTAGGCTCCTTGTCCAAATAAAAACTCGTTCACATTAGATTAGTATTGTTGACAGCAATCTACAATCAATTATTGCGCTGGCAGGCATTATAACATTTAGTCGAATTGAAACTTTGTATTGCTACAATATTATACTTCAAAAAAAAAAAAAAAAAAAAAAAAAAAACTGTTGAAGGCCTTATAACCACGAATTATGTTGACGTGAGACATAGGTTGGTTGAGTAGCGATTCATTGACGTAGGTCGGTCTCATGGCCGACTTTGGCTGAAACGCGAACCTACTCCAGGCGTGACGTCAAGAGAATATGGGCTATAATGGGCCACCAGGCCTTTTCACAATAAATGATTATAAATACATAGAAAACACGCCACGTTTACGAATACGAATTCTGCCCGGCTGGGGATTACTTTTTGTTGAGTGGATCCCACCTCCATCACAATATTGCCCTTGTTGATCCGCGGGGGTGGATGCTACAACACGTGTTAAGCCGGTCTCTCGTTACAAGGGTCTTCCTTTCCATTCGAAGTCCGTAACGAGAGATTGTTCCCCCTGTCCTATCCATCATCTTCCATCCATCTCCTGTCCCCTCTCATAATTTCGGGTCTTTTGTGGATGGATTCCTTCGGAACCCCTATTGGGGCGAACACGAACTGAGAATTTATCTTAAATAATAAGCCTCACATACACCATATGATTAGAGTGGATCTCTGTTATTATACGGGTTTTTGGAGACCTCTTGTTTTCTTAGCAGATATTTTTACCAACTCTCATAATAATATTAAAAAATGATAAGTATTATTCACAGCATTACAATAACATCAAAATACAATTATACAGGGTGTCTCGACTTAAGTAGGTAAGACTTCAATGATCGATTTTACAAGTAATTTGCAATAAAAATAACCTCCCAGAGTTTTGTTTTTTAAAGGCTTCGTTTTCGAGTTATTGACGATCTAAGATTTTTTTCGTGTTTTCGACCTTATCTCTTAAAAATGGCTGTGACCCCTTCATTCTTTGAGTATTCTCAAAGCTGAGGATACCATTGAAAATAACGTTAAATTTCCTATCTTTTTGATGCCAAATGATAATGATTCAAGAGAGTTTAAAGACCGAAAAAAGTGGTCAAAGTTTGTGGTCAACTTTGTAAAATTCTAAAAATTTGGGTTTTTCAATCTGATTTCTCCCTACATAAAATAAATGAACAGTCGTTTGCAAGTACAGTAAAAACTTTAACATCTCGTCAGCTTTTTAACGGTATAGCCGAAAAATTGATAAAAGTAACAACGAGGAGAAAAAACGGCTTTTGAATGCGAAAAAACGTGGTATTTTTAACGAAAATCGATGGATTTCAGGAGAAAACGATCCCCCGCAACTTTATGATTTAAATGTCGAATTCTACGTAAGTTTTCACGCTGAATCGAATGGTGATACTTGCAGACCTCTACGACTAACGAATAAGGGCGAAAGTGACCCCCACCCACATGGATGCATAGGAGCATTGAGTTTTTAAAGGGCCCTTCTCTGAGGTTCGAGGGTCAAAGGGCACTTTTGCCCTTATTCGTAAGTCGTAGAGGTCTGCAAGTGTCACCATTCGATTCAGCGTGAAAATTACATAGAATTCGACATTTAAATCATAAAGTTGTGGGGGATCGTTTTTTCCTGAAATCCATGGATTTTCGTTAAAAATACCACGTTTTTTCGCATTCAAAGCCGTTTTTTCTCCTTGTTGTTACTTTTATCAATTTTTTGGCTATACCATTGGAAAGCTGATGAGATGATAAAGTTTTCACTGTACTTGCAAACGACATTCTAAAATTTTTAGAATTTTACAAAGTTTGTACCTTGACCTCTTTTTTCGGTCTCTTAACTATCTTGAAAAATTATGATTTGGCATCAGAAAGATAGGAAATTTAACGTTCTTTTCAATTGTATCCTTAGGTTTGAGAATACTCGAAGAATGAAGGAGTCACAGCCATTTTTAAGAGATAAGGTCGAAAACACGAAAAAAATCTTAGATCGTCAATAACTCGAAAACGAAGCCTCTAAAAAACAAAACTCTTTGAGGCACTTTTTGTTGCAAATTACTTGTAGAATCGATCCCTGAAGTCTTACTTACTTAAGTCGAGACACCCTGTATTTGCCTTTATTAGCGGATTTTCGAATGATTCAGAGCTAATTCAATTTTAAATTTGAAAAAATAAATTGAATCTTCATTAACTGTCAAAATTTGAATATTGTTGTGGGTACCTCGTATATTGCTGGTTTGAGTTTGTTTACATTTTGTTATGTCTGACGTTTTCATGGATGGTCATCTCCCGTTAATTTGAATTATTTGGAATTACTTGTATAAAAAAATTTTCAGATTTGAAAGAATTTGTGTTTATCAGAAAATGTGTTTCCTCGCTGAAGTAGTGGATCCAATTTCGCCGGCAGTAAGTCTTGTATGATAGTAGGTATAAGCCTATTGCTCTCAAGTTTTTCAACATTCTGATCAGTCAATTGTTCAAATTTTACTTCTAACTATTATTATGATTTAACAACGTGCGTGATTTAAAATCATGTCAAAACATATGGGAATGTAATGCCTGCATTACAGGGACGTCTCTAAGAATGGATTGTTTATAATTTTGGTGAGAGTTAAAATAAGAGAAAAAACATAAATATCAAGACGTCTTGGAATTACCCTTCCTCCACATTAACCCCCTCAACCGACAGTGAATTGCCATCATAAAACTTCCACCATGAAATTTGAAACTCCTGAGATATTTTCCAAAACTAGAGCGAATTCATAATTAAAAAGTTCCAGTCATGCAGCATGACCCCATGAGCGAATTTTTGAAGATGTTTCATGCAAATCATGCAAATATTACCGATTCTTACAACTAGCGAACGGCATTATTTCGATTTTTGACTGATTTTTCAACTTTGAAATTTTTGAAAACTTGATACATATCCTTATAGGAAATTTTACGCTGATTCCGAATATACCACATGTTAGTATGCTGAAAAAATTATTTCGCACAACAAATCGCAAAAAACAGGCTATTTTGAAATTTTTGACTACATTTTTGAAAATTTCGACCCGAAGATGTAATCCGATCATGCTGGCCAACGAACTTGAACTTTCGTTTTGTGTCCTTAACATTTTAAAATTTGTTTGAAGTTTCTAGCACAATTCTACGGACAGTTATCGTCTGGAATGACACATACATATATACATATATACATATATACATACATACTTACATAAAAAAATGCGTTAAACTTCAGAATATGATTCAGAATAGCCTGAAACGGATTTCTGCATAAATTTTTTTCAAAAATTCACATTCTACAAATTTTGAGGCGAGAGCAATAGCTTAATTTTCTTCAAAAATTCGCTAACAAAAAAGTCCAGTCATGCAGCATGATCGTACGAGCGAATTATGGTAAGTTTGCGTATTATATCATGTTATGTCTTGATACTTGAGCTTTTTGAGAGCAAAGGAAGTGTTAACTATTGAATTTATAACAAAAAATGTTTCATGCAAATATTACCGATTTTTACAACTAGCGAACGGCATTATGTATTTCGATTTTTGACTGATTTCTCAACTTTGAAATTTTTAAAAACTTGATACATTTTCTTATAGGAAATTTTACTCTGATTCCGAATATACCACATGTTAGTATGCTGAAAAAATTATTTCGCACAACAAATCGCAAAAAACAGGCTATTTTGAAATTGTTGACTACATTTTTGAAAATTTCAACCCGAAGATGTAATCCGATCATGCTGGCCAACGAACTTGAACTTTCGTTTTGTGTCCTTAACATTTTAAAATTTGTTTGAAGTTTCTAGCACAATTCTACGGACAGTTATCGTCTGGAATGACACATACATACATACATATATATACATACATACATACATACATACATACATACATAAAAAAATGCGTTAAACTTCAGAATATGATTCAGAATAGCCTGAAACGGGTTTCTGCATAAAATTTTTTCAAAAATTCACATTCTACAAATTTTGAGGCGAGAGCAGTAGCTTAATTTTCTTCAAAAATTCGCTTAAATGATCACGAAAATCTGAAGTAAATAGTCGAAACATCATGATTTATTGCTATTTCCTTTCCATTCACCCCCTTCCACAATAAAATTTGAAAGAACAGATATACCTTCCGAAACTAGACCGAATTCATAATTGAACCAAAAAGAATCACGAATATCTGACGATATTGTTAAAAACATCATGATTTATTATGATCACTCCCGCCATTCACCCCATTCCATGACAAAATTCGGAACTCCTGACATAAGTTCAAAAACTATAACGAATTGGTAATGAAAAAAAATCAGAATCACAAAAATCGACCGAGATTTAAAGCTAGGGCAACGCTAGAAAGAATAGATAACTATACCCTCCACCCCTCCATAGAATGTCTGAAACGGATTTGTATGCAGTTATTTTTTCTCATGCTTGGGGATGAATTCCAATAAGCGTCCCTCTTCTTATCGAAGCCTTGCCTTTAAGACATAGCTTCAGAGGGACGTCCTAAAAGCTATTAAATATATATTTGAACGTTTGACTGTTTATTATAGGAGTAAGATTTAAACGGTTTTTCGTTTTTCTTGTCGTTCGTAAAATCGACGATCTCTTGTTTTCTTTTCTCATGGCGTTTGCAAAGCTCAATCGTGCGTTCCAATGTTAGGTCTTCTTCATCCAACATTTTGTTCAGGAGATGTTTGTCCGTGATTTGTGCAACAAGTCGATCGCGTATCATTTCATTCCGTTCAATGAATTCGCATGAGACTGCCGCTACTTTGAAGGCAGTGATAAATTCTAATAATGGATGGCCTGTATTGTAGCTTATTTTATTAAATTTGAACCTTTCGTGTTTAGTATTCTTCTTTGGTGCGAAGTATGTGGTGAATGCTTCGATCACTTTATCGTATTTAATCAAAGCTTGTTCTTCCGCATTCCTGGATGTGGATCCATCTTCCTTTTATTCCTGCTTTTCAAGTATGGCATCTTGTTTCAGCGTGTTATATATTTCAATTCCTCGATTGCCCAATTGAATAAGTAGAGTCGCGATTTTAATTTCATCGGTCTCTTTTTTCTTCTTGCTGGCTACAAGGAAAATATTGAAATGTTGCAACTAGTCCGTCCATTCTTTATTGAGGTTTTCAGCTTCAAAATTGAAACTTCGTGGCGGCTTCGTTTCTGTGGATTGTTGGTCGCCGTGGGATCTCAATTCGCGGTGATGATTCTTTAATTAATAAGGTGTAATCAGGATTATGCAGGTTCCATGAACAAGATTCGCTATTCGGTGAATTTAGCTTTTACTTCCTAGGCAAATTGAAACACACCTGACACCATGTGATATTTAAAGGGTTATCGGGTATGTAATTAAGGGCACTTGGTACCCCCCCAAAAATGGCGAAATTTGTGACCCATTATCTGGGCACTCGGTGGGACGATTTCGATGATCTTTTTTTTTTTAACTGATAGATCTTGTAAAGATCTAAAGATCTGCGGAATCAGATTGAACAAATATTAATTTGCCGCATTACAATATCGAAGCCAATTTCGGAAATATTGGTAGTATTTAAGGTAACTTCGATTATCTGTCCCGCAATTACAATAACTTATTTCGATAAACTATTCCCGCAGATTTATGCAGTAGGTTGAGAGATAACTTTCTAAAGAAAGAAAAATGAATTCGGTTCAGTATATCCCAAAATAGTGGGTCCGATGCGCAAAAATATGCTACTTTTCAGGAGAGCCATAAAACGAAAAATTAACGATATTCGCGCTTTTGCGACTTTTTGGTGAACTAATATAACTTGAATATGTGTGAATGGGTTAGTTCGAACCAACTCGAATCAACCAACCAGAATGATAAGATGATAACAATGATACAATCTTCTGTTATTCTATGTTGTTTAGATAGAATAGTTCGTATAGTCCGTATAGTTTTAGTGTTATACGCAATGACGAAAAGTAAAAGAATACTCAAAAAGGTCAACCATATTGCGAATTTCTCCAAGAAGTTGCGTGAAGATGAAATTTGCCACTTACCATCCAGCTCAAGTCTTTCACCCGGCTCTCATCCTTTGGCTTCCTATGATCCTTCCGTTCCTGGAACTTCTTTCTCTGAAACCCCTCTTTTTCCTAGCACTTCATCCGGCGACTCAAGCTGGTTATCTTCCTCCAAGAAGAAATTAGAATTTGTATTAGGATTTGTATGTAACAGTATTTTGGATATTATCGACTTTCCCTAGCTGTTTTAATGTGAAGAAGCAGGGGCAGAGGACTATGAGGCGGACAACTTCTAAGTTAATTTGTGAGACATTTGAATTTTTGTAAATTTATATGCAATATATTATCTTGTTCAGGAATTAATCTAGTTTTATTTAAGACAAAAAAAGAAAATTGTTGAAAACTTTTTGTTGGGGTACCTACCAAGTGCCCTTAATCGTGCTCTGAAGTTATTATTAATACCTACCCGAAAAACCCTTTAAATATTACAATAGGTACAGTCTTTGTATGCCAGTAGATTCACAAGTATTCGATTATAAAATAAAATCCTTGTATCTTGCTCTTTTGTGAGAAATGACTCAGCTGCGCCACTGGAACAGTGCTGAGATGGTGGGCATTATTGTGTCGAAGGTTCGCGCTCCCTCAAGTCTCCGCATGAGGAAGATGCGGCCGGAACCCGTGAAGACTGATGCGCGGCGAAGGGGCGGACTCACCCGTCCATCGTCCCGCCTCGCCAACCCGATCCAGAAGTAGATGGATTACCTATGAGAAGCCCCGCAAGGCTTTAACACATATCCGACAATTTGTCTCACTTCCAGCTGAAAACCCCCTCTTACCGAAGGAAGGAAGAGGCTAAATGGGCTGGCTGAAAAGGGAGTGCGGAATTGAAGAGCATATCAACCTCGGGGGCAGTGCCCCCCTCGTCTCCAGTCCTTAATGAAAATCGCCCTGTTCCCACCCCCAGTCTCTCACAATCTCGTGCGTCACATTAACTGTATACGACCCTTAATATATTCCTGACTGTTCCTGAAAGCACTTCCGCATCTTCCTCCCTTTTTAGGACGTCCCTCTGAAGCTATGTCTCATAGGTGAGGATTCGTTAATAGGAGGGATGCCTATTGGAATCGGTACAGAGGGGTGGGGGACAACCCAACCACGAGAAATCTCTTTTAGCGAATTTTTGAAGAAAATTAAGCTATTGCTCTCGCTTCAAAATTTGTAGAATGTGAATATTTGAAAATATTTTATGCAGAAATCCGTTTCAGGCTATTCTGAATCATATTCTGAAGTTTAACGCATTTTTTTATGTATGTATACATAACATACATAAAACATATTTAACATACATAACGTATTTATATATGTATATATGAAAGTATGTATGTAAGTGTCATTCCAGACGATAACTGTCCGTAGAATTGTGCTAGAAACTTCAAACAAAATTTAAAATGTTAAGGACACAAAACGAAAGTTCAAGTTCGTTGGCCAGCATGATCGGATTACATCTTCGTTTTGAAATTTTCAAAAATGTAGTCAACAATTTCAAAATAGCCTGTTTTTTGCGATTTGTTGTGCGAAATAATTTTTTCAGCATACTAACATGTGGTATATTCGGAATCAGCGTAAAATTTCCTATAAGAATATGTATCAAGTTTTCAAAAATTTCAAAGTTGAAAATCAGTCAAAAATCGAAATAATGCCGTTCGCTAGTTGTAAAAATCGGTAATATTTGCATGAAACATTGTCCAAATTCAGATTGAGAACTTATCTTATGGAAGTATCCCTGTATAACCAATCCTAGAACCATGCTGTTTGAAACGTAGGTAGTAGGTGCTTAAAAAAAAAAAAAAATAAATAAAAAAAAAGTAATCACAACTGATGAGTTTACTCTGTGCATGTGTTAATAATTTGATTCCATGTTTGTCTATCAAAATCATAAACTAAAATTTCTCAACACGATCAATAGCGACTGAAATGTCGAAGATTTCTTAAAAAATTCGCTCATGGGGTCATGCTGCATGACTGGACTCTTTTATAGCTTTGTCTGGTGACTTGATTATTTTTTGGACGAAGAGGCATTCCATAATTGCTTATTATATCATTAAACTCTTCCAAGGTTGTCAAAAATCGGAATAACGTACCTACCTATTGACATGGATATGTCTTTGCTCTGGGGGGTCAACCGAAAATTTCCGTCACGCAAAATTGATGTCACAATTTCAGTGTTTTTCACGTACAACCCAGCCGTTGCTAGGGGAATGGAACTTCCGCAGTTTTCATCGCACAAAAATCGTTCGCCACTCGTTGGAAAGCGCTTGATTTATGTGATAAATGTTCACATCTCAAGCTACCAATTTCCCCCTCCTTACGTACCTGGCTACATTCCTAAACTAAGTTAATTGGACTATAAACAATTTTAATAAGCCTGTTACAATATTCTTAACGTAAAGCAATAGCATCATTTACTCCACTCCATAGAAACATTTTCATCCCCTGACTACAGTCGACTGTTTACAACAACTCATTGCGTCTGTATTGGAGAAATAACTTTAATTTATAGTATGCTTTTTGTGCCTCCAAGAATGATAAAATAAATTCTTTATCCTACATTTCGTCGCCTACAGTCCAAAGTTAAAGGATTTGTTTATAACTATCGAGGACGACCGTTATGAAATCCCCAATCGAAGACATATCCATGTAACATGGTATCTGCTTGTAAAGCAGATAGTGGAACTCGTTTTGATTGTTTTCTGTTTAGATTTCAATCTCTTGCGTAGAATAAAAAATAATAATAACACACAAAAGTTAGCTCATACGGTCATGCTGCATGACTGGAACCTATCCTATATTTATGACCACATCTGCTACACAACCGGTGTCCGATCGGGTCCGTCCAGCGTTCCATCAGATCCGCTCACACGAAGTTTAATAGGCGCTTCAGCTCACGGTCCGGTGCCTGAGCTCATTAACCTCCGCGTCTAAATATTTGCGGGGAAGAAGCGAAAAGGCCTCTAAATTGCCATTGCCTCGCATGACCGCTCCAAAACCCCCCCACCAACCTCGCTCCCGGTGGCTCACCTCCCTTCGCTGTTGAAAATTACATTATCATAGGCAATCAAGCCACCCCGTTTTCCCGCCTTCGGTTTAAACCCCCCAACCCCTTCCACACCCACTTTTCGACTGAACAATATTCGATATAACGGTTTTCCCTTCGCATATTCCACCGCTAGATCAATTCGGTCGGCCGCCTCTTTTTTGAAAGAGAGGGGTGAAGGGGGGGATCCAATTGAGGTCCCCAGGATACAAACGAAACAAAAAGTCTCGCGTCCTGTGAGATGCAAAACGCAGCAAAACTAACTGATGGGTATAACCGCCTACCGCAGTAACCTCCCATTTCCTACCGAAAGAGCGGAATTTAATGAACAGTACGAAACCATCCGAGCTCCCATTCAGGATCACCCAGTTTCCAGCGAAACTACTAAAGATTATTAAATCGTTCAACTGTAAACTTCAGGAATAGCCGAGCATCGAAGAATTGGGAAATAGTATATACAAGGTGGTGTAGAGGAAACGCATGTTTTGGTTTATTATTTTCAATAATAAGCCTATGTGATCGTGTAACAAAAAATTTGTATGCCCCCCCCCCCCCCCCTCAATCTTTGTCACTTTACGTATCAAGGTGCATAGAATCCAAATTTGAAATGTCCGTCCGCCGTTCGCCGTCCGGCCCATAAAAGGCCCTAAGAATTTACTTAAAAAACCCGTTCTTTCGCACATAGACTCCATTTGGGGTCTAGTTGGTCCTAACTTCTCGTCAGCTCGATCGCTCCACACCCATGGGTGCTAGGAGCCAAAAATAGGTGAAAAAGTGTTTTTTTTTGTGTGTGTATATTTCAAGTTATATAGAAATTGGAGATTTATGAGTGAAAAGAAAATGTTAGCTATTAATTTTATGGAAAAAAAGGTATTCTAAATGGTACTCTTCTATTCAAAAAGAGATTTTGGATTTTAGGCTATTTTTTGCAATTTTATCGATTTTTAAAACAAAATTTAATGAAGTTCAAGTTCTTAGCATAATATCGTACATAAATTTTTGAATGTTCTATTTCGTAGTTGATAAACTTTATTCGACCAATCTTATGCTAAAAAAATATCAATTCAACGATTCTTAGCCATTTTCAGTGATTTTGTCAGCACATTTTTGGTTTATTATTTCCAATAATAAGCCTATGTGATCGTATAGCAAAAAATTTTTATAACCCCCCCCTCAAACTTTGTCACTTTACGTTTCAAGGTGCGTAGAATCCAAATTTGAAATGTCCGTCCGCCGTCCGCCGTCCGAGGTTCGCCGTCCGGGCCATAAAAGGCCTGAAAATTGACTTAAAAAACCCGTTCTTTCGCACATAGACTCCATTTGGGGTCTAGTTGGTCCTAACGTTTAACCATCCCGATCGCTTTACTCGCATAGATGCTATGGGCCAAAAACGGGCGAAAAAGTGTCTTTTTCGAGGCTTTGAGTGTTAGACTTACGCACGCTTGCTTGGCAGGGGGCTACGGTGGGTGGTGAGGGGGTGAGCGGGGGTGGAGTGAGAGGAGGCGCCGCATCACCATGAGGTGGGTACAGCGTTTCTTCGAGGCATGAATATATGTATTTTTCTAGGTCACATTTGTGTGTTAATACCAATGCTTTACCTACCCATATTTAATAACATATCCTTTCGACTTTTCGTACGTACTTAGATAATGATATTATTAAGGCAATAACTATTTGAATAGATAGGAGCTCAAATCGAGAAGTATAAACATGCGTATGTAATTATAGAAGTATAGGTTGTGGCAACTCGAAATAGGACACGCTGAGGAGTCTGGACGGGCCTTATGACGTACGCAAGCCAACTAAAACTATGATCAAACTCAATTGAATAAATAATAAACCTTTGTGTAATAATTTGCAGCGTTTTTAATATTGAATTACTGGGACACAATGGTCGGGTGAGCGAGGAGGCCAGTGAACATCACCAAATGTGCACATCAGCTCGCTACGTTGAAACGGTAAACAACTTCCTTCGTCCAGAACTTGAAAGGCGTCAAGTGAACATGAGAGACATTTGGTTTCAGCAGGATGGTGCCACAGCTCACACGGCGAGAGGATCCATGGAAGTGGTTCGACAATTGTTCCCAGGACATGTCACGATATCCTAACAGCTGAGGACCCTCAAAATTTGAAATCGATCCTACCGTCAACAATAAAAAAACTCTACATCCATTTTTGGTGCCAGGATATCAATCTGGTTTACAGTACCAGATTTAATATGTTCTATAGAAGAATAGAGGACTATTCAGGTAGGCAGAAGTACTTGGGATTCATTAAAAATGACCAGATTGAGAGGGTGTTGTGCCAGTTGCGTCTGTCTTCAAAGTTTTTCGTAACTGTTTATTATAGAGGTACTTCTCATAAGTTTAGAAGCAAGAGCTTATGCAATATATACAATATGAAAGAAGCTGACACTCTCTGCCATTTTTGTCTACGTTGCCCGATCTTAGAACCGTACCGAAGGCAATTCATTACGAAATACATCTGTAGGCTCCCAGTGGTTGAGGATGAGGATCGTCTGGCTAATTTGCTCGATTTTGGTGATGATAGGGAGAAAATGTTACATTTTGTTCATTTTGTTACTAGTGCGCTAGCACTTCGATCAATTTATTGTGCTCACCGAATAGGTTTCTGATATGTACAGCATTAGCATTGTATAGTGTACAACAGGATAGGCTTGTTGTGGATATTGTACCAGTAGGTACCACAGAAATAGTGTGGATGTTATGGATTCATAACGGATTATTATTCTTTATATTAATTTCATATCGATGACCTCGTTTATTTTGCATGTACTTCATTAAGCTGTAATGCCCTGTTAACTAGATTAGGAAGAAGATACTCGTATTTGACTTATTTCTTATCTATTTTATATTTTTGTAATGGTGATGTGTAAGTGGACCTGAACTCTTTGTAATAATCATTGATTTAATACAATAAACAACTTACTACTACTACTACTATGTTCCCAGGACATGTGATTTTGAGATTTGGTGATGTTCACTGGCCCCCTCGCTCACCCGACCTGTCGATATGTGACTTCTTTTTGTGGGGACATCTGAAATCAAAGGTGTACATTGACCTTAAGAATTCCATTCGTCAGGAAATTGAAGCCGTGCCGATTGAAATGTTGGAGAGAGCCGTCCGTAATTTTCAGAAGAGGATCCAAATTTGTATCCAGCAAGAAGGACGTCATCTCAAAGACATTATTTTCCGAACCTAAATATGGTATGTAATTTCAAAAACTGCATTAAAAAACCTATCATTTCATACTTGTTTTTATTATTTTCAACCCATTGTGTCCCAGTAATTCAATATTAAAAAACATGCGTTTCCTCTGCACCACCTTGTATATATATAAATTAATGTATGGAAGAAAATTTCATAAAGAATAAAGAAAACTCGGCGCTCCGCGCCTCGCCAGGGGGCAAGCCCCCTGGACCCCCGGTTACCTCTATTTACATACTTCGGACGAAATTATTGAAACACAGAATGTGTTTGCGTTGTCGCGCAACCAAGTGACAACCAAACAAGCGTCATTGTTTACTATTCATTTATAACATCAATTTATATAGTTATAGTATGAAACTACGAAAAAAAATACGAAAGAAATTCGTGATAAATCAAGAGCGATTTATCAAGTAAATGTCCTAAAGAGGCTACATACGAAATTACAGCTTCCTAGAGTGTAAAGCATAGAAATTAGCTTTAAGAGCCACACATCTGATCCGGACCCTGAGCATCGTCAAGTAAATGTCCTAAAGAGGCTACATACGAAATTACAGCTTCCTATAGTGTAAAGCATAGAAATTAGCTTTAAGAGCCACACATCTGATCCGGACCCTGAGCATCGTCAAGTAAATGTCCTAAAGAGGCTACAAACGAAATTACAGCTTCCTAGAGTGTAAAGTATAGAAATTACCTATTCAAATTATTTAACCTCCGCTTCACAAATCAAACCGTTTTCGTAATACTCAGATCACCTGCTATGAATCAAATCATCGAAACACAAGCTCAATGAAATCATCAGAAATTAACAAGCGGTTGCAATCATGTTCACAATATCAATTATTGAGAATGATCACCTGTGTGTAAACAATTATTTATATAACCATGCTCATAACTCAGTTTGTTGGACACGCACTTCGCAGTAGTTAACATAATATTGTTGGGTAAATCGAGAGCTTTCGAACGAATGGTCAACGAATTTTGTGGGATGAAAAACGACGAAGTACCATATCCCTAGCAACGACTCGGTTGTACGTGAAAATCATCCGTCACACATTTCGTTACCATCCCGCGTTCCATTTTCGGCTAGTTAGTCCATGGCTAAAACACATTCTGTGTTAAAATTCTGATATTTCGCCGATTAAGCTTGATAACAGAAAAACTCGGCGCTCCGCGCCTCGCCAGGGGGCAAGCCCCCTGGACCCCCGGTTACCTCTATTTACATACTTCGGACGAAATTATTGAAACACAGAATGTGTTTGCGTTGTCGCGCAACCAAGTGACAACCAAACAAGCGTCATTGTTTACTATTCATTTATAACATCAATTTATATAGTTATAGTATGAAACTACGAAAAAAAATAGGAAATAAATTCGTGATAAATCAAGAGCGATTTATCAAGTAAATGTCCTAAAGAGGCTACATACGAAATTACAGCTTCCTAGAGTGTAAAGTATAGAAATTAGCTTTAAAAGCCACTCATCTGATCCGGACCCTGGACTTCGTCAAGTAAATGTCCTAAAGAGGCTACATACGAAATTACAGCTTCCTAGAGTGTAAAGCATAGAAATTAGCTTTAAGAGCCACACATCTGATCCGGACCCTGAGCATCGTCAAGTAAATGTCCTAAAGAGGCTACAAACGAAATTACAGCTTCCTAGAGTGTAAAGTATAGAAATTACCTATTCAAATTATTTAACCTCCGCTTCACAAATCAAACCGTTTTCTTAATACTCAGATCACCTGCTATGAATCAAATCATCGAAACACAAGCTCAATGAAATCATCAGAAATTAACAAGCGGTTGCAATCATGTTCACAATATCAATTATTGAGAATGATCACCTGTGTGTAAACAATTATTTATATAACCATGCTCATAACTCAGTTTATTGGACACGCACTTCGCAGTAGTTAACATAATATTGTTGGATAAATCGAGAGCTTTCGAACGAATGGTCAACGAATTTTGTGGGATGAAAAACGACGAAGTACCATATCCCTAGCAACGACTCGGTTGTACGTGAAAATCATCCGTCACACATTTCGTTACCATCCCGCGTTCCATTTTCGGCTAGTTAGTCCATGGCTAAAACACATTCTGTGTTAAAATTTGAATGGGCATTGTTTGCATGACGATGCTTGTTAAGATTCTTGTTGCCTCGTTGCTTGTTGCCTGCATTCATGGATTAGGATGATTATGATTTTCATTTATGCTTTCATTCAGTCGTTGGTATTGAGGCCAGGTGGGTGATTTGCACCCAAGATCGTCCTGTGAGTTCGTTCTGACTGTTGCAGAAGTCTATCGTTACTTTTTTGCATAGTTTTCAGCACTTTCACCCCAAAGCACTCATCAAAAGTAGATTGGTGTGGCATGTTCTGCAACAGGAAGCTGCCGAGGCTGATTTACCGATGCTCTGTGGTTGTTTAATCTGAGATTCAGCGTTGTAGTGGTCTTACCAACATAAAATCCTTCGTTTTCCGAGCATTTCCTACAGATCAATTGGTAAATACACATCTTTGATTGACATTCTGCTGAACTTTTGCACTTATATTCTCGAACGGCATTTGGGGATGAAAAGTACTCATCCTCAATCACTAGGTTACATAGCTTACACCTCGGCCGCCGGCATGGGCGATGTGGGTGTCGATGTGACAAGATGGCATAAATGCATAAGATACATTAAATGCATAACACAACATGCATAAAACAAATCCATAGCCAATAAAGGAATCAAATTTCGTTAGGGCTTTAATAGCAAATGTGGTACATTGAGTCGAGGAGGGGTGTGAAAAACGGTATCTTTGACACCACTGAATAAGCGAGGATCTGATTGATTAAATATGTTTGGAATACTCTCTTCAATCACAAACTACTTAAAATTTTCAAATCTGAACCATAACGGGTATTTTGAGGGATGATGGTATCTTAAACTTCACTGAATAAAATGAGGACCTGATTGATAAAATATGTTTGTATAACAATAAAAACTACAACCTACTTAGACACTTTCAATTTTGACCCAAATGGGTGTTTTTGGGGGAGGTGGTTTGAAAAGGGGTATCTTTGACATCACTGAACAAACTAGGGATCAGATAGGGCGAATATGTTTGGATTACGTCAACCTCAATCACAGGCAATTACAATTTTTTCTTGCCTTAACCATGGGGAGGTGTTTGTGGTAAGGAAAAAAGGGAGGGTGGAGGGGGTAGTTAAATGGAATAATTTGTTCACCACCAAACGAACTGGTGATCTGATGTTCGGACGAATGAAATTGGATTAGTCTAAACGTTCTTTTGGGTTACCTATCAAGAATATTTCTAATATGAAATATGGGGGGTGTTTGTGGAGAGGGAGTGGGTGTTGATCTCAGAAGTTCGGTCCTAATAGGTACCTAATTTATAAGTAAGCACTTTTAGGTAAGGTCTTTTTTGAATCTGGTGTTCCAAAATGTGATGAGCGAGTTGGGGGGGGGGGGGCTTGCGTATATTCTAGTCAATCTGTGCAAAGCACGGGTGAACCAACTAGTAGCAATTAATTCAAATGATTCACTAACCTGTGTTGATGGACGGTGCCGTTCATCTCGTTCATATATTCAGGAGACTTCGTAGGATAGGCCCGCGGGCTACTGGGTATCAGGTAATCTGAAATGGACAAAAAAGGATTGATGAAAATTCCACTACCTTCAATGAATTAGTAAATTATCCTCATCACTCTTATGATGTAATAGGTACCTTAATCATTTCAATATCAGTCAACAGGTCGTACTTATTACAGCTTAATGTACACAATCTGCCCCTAACAGCTGCGAAATTATACAGTTAGGTCGATTTCCAAGTATTATGTAAATCTTTATAGAACTGCGCTAAATATTATCGTTAAAAATAGTTTTTCATTTTCTACCCAAGCAACTGCTCTTTTTTCTATAGGGATCAATTGATTCGTACGAAAACCGATCGGGATCCAGTAGATGAGGAGAAAAGGTCCGGACTTGGCTTTCACAAATTTAAAATTTAATAAAAAAAGGATCAACCAGAACGGAGATATACGTACCTATTCCTTTTAACTTACGATTAAACATTGTGAAAATACAAATTTGTATTATATAAAAATTATGCTGAAGGAACTAAAACAATCCAAGCCTTACATGACGGATTTTTTTCAATTTTTTATTTTGGTCATCTTGACATATGAATTAGTTAATTTTGAAAGTTGGGCGGGAGATTTGAGGGGATTCTAAGTCAATTATAAAGGTGCATTATTGAAGTTAGTAAACCGAAAATGCCCGAAATCCATTAAATTTATTACTAAATGCATAAACTCCTTTGCCCTTGACCTGCCGAGAATAGTTATAACATCAAGATTTATCGTCATTACCCACTCCATTCACCCCCTCCCCTTCCAAAATGAAACTTGGCACTTCTGATATATTTTCTAAAACTAGACCTATGTAATTCATAATAATGGAACAACAAAAATAATCACAAAAATCGGACGATAATAGTTAAAACGTAAATATTTATCCCGATTACCCCCCTTCCATCACGAAATTTGGAGCTTCTGACATATTTTCCAAAATTGGATCGAATTCTAACTGAAGAAAAAAATTAGGACGAGAATAGTTAAAACATCATGAGTTATCAGTATCACCCCTCCATTCACCCACTCTCACGATGGAATTTGTAACTCCTGATATATTATCTTCCAAAACTAGATCGAATTCCTAATAGAACAAAATAAGAATAACGAAAATTGGTCGGGATTCGTAGCACAGGCAGCGATTGAAATTATCAGTAATTACCCCCTCCACCACCCACCATGACAGCAAATCCGAAATTTCCGAGGTTTTTTGCACAGCTAGACTAAAATTGAAATAGAACAGAATAAGAATAATTAAAATTGGTTGAAAATCGTAGCGTGGGGTGCGTCGGTTAAATTCGTCGAATAAAACACGTATTTTTAGCGAATTTTTGAAGAAAATTAAGCTATTGCTCTCGCCTCAAAATTTGTAGAATGTGAATTTTTGAAAAAAATTTATGCAGAAATCCGTTTCAGGCTATTCTGAATCATATTCTGAAGTTTAACGCATTTTTTTATGTATGTATGTATGTATATATATATATATGTATGTATATATGTAAATTAAATAAGACTCGTAGAGTTTAGAGTTTTTAAAAATGACTTTATTCACTTTTCACAAGACTGAACAAAGATGATGCACTGCGCGATGTTTATGCGGGGACGTACGGGCGGAGACTGAACTGCAGAGGCTGATGGCCGCGGGCTTATGTAGGGAAGAGCTGCTGAGTCAGCTCTGTATTACCCAAAGGTTGAGGCGTCGTATGTAACTCCTCCCCCCTAAGTTGAAATTTTGGGGACCCAAAAGTTTTATTTTAAGGTTTTTTATTTTTGTGGGCAAAATTTGAGGTAATTATTTTCGTGGGCAAATGTAAAAGTTTTGGGGACACGGAATTTCTTGGTTTATGATTTTGGGGGTGTGCATCATCTTTTGATTATAATGGTTACGATACAATAATACAATGATTATCAAACAATGAATACAGTGATTACAATAAGAATTACAATGAATAAAATGATTATTATTACAATAAAAATGATTACAATACAATGAGTATTACAATAAAATGATTACAATACAATGATAAGGTCATTCAAAATTGAATGACAATGAATGACAATGACAATGAATACAATGGTTATAAAGTGAATTACAGCGATTACAATAGAGTGCAATAGTAATAACGTTGATTACGTAGTATGATTACATAAAGGTGACATAATGGGGTGCCCATTAGGCGTTTTGTCGTCTCTTATGCTTCTTGTATTGAATTATAATTGTGACAATAAAACTGAGTAACATGACATAAAGGAGTATAGACCAGAAGCTAGGGGTTGCAAGTTGGTATAACGTGAAGCGTTTGATAGGTTTCCAATTTTCTAGTTGTATAGAGGATAAATCTAGATTTTTAAGTTGAATTACATTATCTAATGTTTTTGAGGAGTCGGGCGTGAGTTGTACGTTACTGACTATAAGGGGTGTGCCTAGGATGCTTCTATGTGCAGCAAACAGGGTTTGATTGTGATAGGACACTAAGTTCTGGCTAGGTCTGACCAGGTAGATCCCTCGTAAGTTTCGTAACTCTTTTCCGAATTTTGAGGTGATAGTGAGTACATCGCCATGAGGGAAGACGAGTAGGTATTGATTGATTCTATACAAGAGCGAGACGTAGTTGGTGGGGATTTCCAGCTTTGCGTAATTGCAGTTTCCCGTGGAACTTGTCTTGAGGAATTCGGCTTCGCACTGGGAATTGACATCTATTAACATGTGACCGGGGCAGAGATAATAGGCGAGGCCAGAAGGGCATTCGTCTCTCAGGGTAAGGACTTCGTTTTGTGATTTCAACAAGTAGCGAACGGAGGGTACAATTGTTACGTATTCAGAATTTAATGTTGCTGGTAGGGATTCTAAATAGTACAGGTCGAAATTCCTGGGATCTACAATAGGGACATCGAGAAAGTAGACTATTTCGTCTGTTCCGATAAAACATTGAACCTTTATGTGGGATTTAATTTCGAATAGGTCTTTTCCGGAATGGTTCAGGAACCTGGGGCCATAGAATACCGTGAGGCGGTCTAATTCGTTTAACAAAAGTTCTGAGCTCAGGATACTTGGGTGTAGTTTGCCCAATTCACAGAAGGTGAGTGACGTCTCTATGTCCTGAATAACATTTACTAGTAGTTGTAGTGAAATTTGGCAATGTTCTAGAAAGTCATTCAAGGCACGAATGTGGGTTTGTTCCCCTACTTTCATGTCCCGAAGGAATTCAAACTCTTTCTGGATCTGAAGGTTGTTATGATTGATGATATCCATGGTTTTGTTAAAACTTTCGGCAAAAGCTTGATTCACCGAATATTGGGAGTTTAGTTGGTCCTGTAAGTTTTCTTGATTTCGTTGTAGGTGGTTTATTATGTTATCGTAGCGTTCGCTATCTTTCGCGTCTAAGTTTCCTGTAACAAATTTGATTAAGGAGCCTAACCCGTCAACTAGTCCTCTTTTTGATCTCTTTGTTCGTTGGTTGCCGATCTTAAAGTTTTGTATCTTAGAGTCAATCACGTCGAAGGTATGGTTTATAGTTGTGGTGAACATATCAGTGCGTTCTATGTATGTAGTCTGGGAGTCTATAACGGAAGTGAACACTTGTTGGTATTGAGTGCGAAGGGAATTGATTTTTGAAATTAAAGCGCTGAGGTCGTAGTAGTGAGTGATGGTATGATAACCTTCCACTATTTTGGCCGGTCTAAGGAGTACGGGGAGAAGTCCAGGGTTCAGTGTAACGTTGACTAGTTCTAGTCCTGAGACGGAGGAGAGTAGGATCAGGATCCTGTAACAAGGTCAAAACAGGGAATTCCTGAGGATTTCTGTACACATTTGTTCTCGGAGGTATGGTATGTCAGTTTGGGAGAAAGTAGGGTTCTTATTGCTCGTTATTGCTTTGGCAAACTGGCAGACGAAAACACCACAATCATCTGAATTCGATTGTTGCGGGACTGTTAGAAGGTGGATTGTTTCCCAGTTTTCTGAATCCAGTAGGATTCCTCTTTTTTCGAGAAACTCGAAAGCCAAATATGATTGAACGTTTTCTAGGATCGGGATGGCGTATGCGGCTGCAGTGCTGTTTTTTGTACGTGTTTCAGAGAGGGAGTCTAGGTACGTGATCTGTTTACGTTTCGTGTTAATTACTACGAGACTCCAGTGATTGGTTTTATGGATTGGTATGATTATTAAATCTTTGCTGAATATGTCGGACCTGCGAGTAAAGTGTCTTACTCGGTCATAACCGTGTGCTTCTAACATAGGGTAGAGGAAAGAGTTAAAACAGAAGGTTGAGGGAAATGTTTTGTGGTTTCTGTTCCTTTCGTCTATCAACTCCATATAGAAGTTCATAATCATGTCGTCTATCCAGTTTCCGGGTTTTAGTGTCAGTAGGTTTTCCCTAGTCAGTTTGAGTCCGTATTTATGTGTCAAAGTTTCTGAGGGTGGTAGTTCGGTATTCCATGCATTTTGGACTTTGGTTTCATAGAATTTCCTGGGTGGTTTTACGTTGGTTAGGTGAGCCTTCTCTTTGGTGTTATGATGACGTGGGTGAATTTGTACTGTTTTCATAACCGGGTCTATTTCTTTAACTTCTTCTTTATTATATTTGGGTTTAGTCTTGCTTTGTCGTTGGACGGTTTTAATAAAAATTTCGTCAGGGATTTCAGGGGGGTCTATGCGGTTCACGTTTTTCTCATCAGCTACTTTTTCTTTTTGTTCCTGGAGTTTTTCGGACACTTGTGCGTATAAGGCTTTTACTCTTTCTTTATGTCGGTCTA
Organism: Adelphocoris suturalis; assembly: GCA_030762985.1. Lineage (NCBI taxonomy): Eukaryota > Metazoa > Arthropoda > Insecta > Hemiptera > Miridae > Adelphocoris > Adelphocoris suturalis. The sequence goes on along the minus strand of CM061050.1, from coordinate 33,721,292 downwards.
AATAGTCGTGTGCCATCGCTTTTTCAATATCCATTTCTAGGAGAGAGCGGTTATTCACGTGCCCGTATAGAAGTTCGAACGGTGTTAATTTTGACGCGGAGTGGATCGAATTATTGTAGGCAATGATCGCATAGTTGACTTTATGGCATGTGGTGCAAGTTTTGAATTCTTCCCTATTGGTTAGTAATCGGACGTGCTCTATGAGAGTGGAATGAAATCTTTCGGCGATACCATTGGATTCCGGGTGCTGCGAGGATATGAAGTGAATGTTTATTTTATGGAGGGTCATTAATTCTTTTACTAATGAATTTTGGAATTCGGTTCCGTTGTCCGAAATAATTTTGTTCGGGATCCCATGGTGGGCAAAGAATTTCATAAGTCCGTTAACTATTTCAACGCCGGTGGAAGAGGAGATAGGGTATGCTTGCGCGTATTTGGAAAATGGACAAATTATCGTTAGGGACTTGGAATTTTCTATGGTGAATTTGTCTATATGTAATGTCTCTAAAGGTCGGACGGCCGTGGGGGTGATGTTGTATTTAATTTTGAGCGGGGATCTTTCGTATTTGCATTTTAAACATAATTCACAATTGTTGATGAATTTTTGGATAGCTATCTTCAGATTTGGCCAATAGTATTCTCTTTTTAATTTTTCGTATGTTTCGTCTATACCGCGATGGTTTGTGACTCCATCATGATATTTGGAAATTAGATCTGTTTGTTCTTTTTCCGATTGGATGTCGATCAAGCGTTTGGAGTATTTTGTGAGATTTATTTCCGAGTGGGTGAAATGAGTTGTGATAACTTTAGCAAATTTTTCGTATACTTCGGTTTCGAAATAAATGCCATATTTTACCCTAGGGTGGATGTATTCTTTTGTGAATTTTATTACGTCATTTTCAAATTCTTGATCATTTATTTTGACGAGCATGCGAGTTTTGTTTCCAAAGAGGGTCGTAAGTTTAACCATGTCGGGGACAGGGTGGTTAACTACTGTGAGTATTATCTGGTTCGAAGAAATGTTTATTGGCTGATCGCGAATGGGTATATTGACAACTGTGTTCCCTAAAAAGTTGGAATGGACCGTGTGTCTAGATGAGGTTTCGTCAGTCACCCCTTCCTCCCCAGGATCGACGTGTGCGACTACGGAGTCGGCGTCGTCATTAGAGCCAGCGTCATCGTCATTAAGGTCCAGTTGTTTGCCTAAAAGTTGGGTAAGTTGGTCACAGTGTAAGGTATGTAAGTTTGGTTGATTATCTATTTTGACTCTGGATAGTGCATCTGCGTTTGTGTTGAGGGCTCCTTTTTTGTAAATTATGTCAAAGTCGTATGCTTGTAATTTCGTTTTCCATGCGAACAATCGTGAACCAGGTTCTTTATGGTTGAAGAGCCATTGTAACGGGTGGTGATCAGAAAAAATAGTGAATTTCCTACCATATAAGTAGGGGCGGAAGTAACCTACAGCCCATACGATGGCGAGTAGCTCTTTCTCAATTGTGCTATATTTTTGTTCGGATTGGTTTAATGTCCGGCTCGCGTAAGCTACTGGTAGATCGGAGTTATCTGAAATTTGGCTCAAAACTGCCCCCAAAGCCACGTTGCTTGCGTCCGTAGTGAGCCTGAAGGGTTTCGAGAAATCTGGGTATTGAAGGATTGGGTCATTGCTTAGGAGGTCTTTGCAAGTTTCGAAGCATTGTCGATACTCAGGGTCTGTGATGTCTATGAGAGCGTCTTTTTTGAGACATTTAGTCATGGGTTTCGTTAGTTTTGCGAAGTCCTTTATGAATTTTCGGTAGTATCCTAACAGTCCTAAGAATCCCTTGATCTCTTTTGTAGTTTTTGGAATGGGGTAATTTTTTATTGCTTGAATCTTGTCTGGGTTCGGTTTTACTCCGTCTGGTGTGACTACGTGACCTAGGTAACAGACTTCTCTTTTCAAAAAGTCGGTTTTATCTAGTTGTACCTTGAGATTAGCAGATCGAAGGCGTTTAAAAACTGATTCCAAACGGTGTACGTGTTCTTGTAGGCTAGTACTAAATACTATAATGTCGTCTAAATATACGCAGCAGTATTCGTTTGCGATACCACGTAGTATATTGTCCATCACGCGTTGGAATGTACTGGGTGCGTTCTTTAACCCAAAGGGGACGCGTGTCCACTCCAAATGACGTGTGGGGGTGCTGAAGGCTGTTTTGCTGATACTATTGGGGTCCATTTCTATTTGATGAAAAGAGGATTTTAAGTCGATTGTACTGAAATATTGGCATCTTCCTAACTTGTCTAATAGCTCCGAAATTTGAGGAAGAGGGTATTTATCTTCTATCGTTTTTTCGTTTAGTTTACGATAGTCTACAACGATTCGAAATTTTTGCTTCCCACTGCTGTCTTGTTTTTTTGGAACTATCCAGATAGGGGCATTCCAAGGGCTTTGAGAGTTTCGAACGATCCCTTGTTGGAGAAGTTCTTCCATTTGTTTGTCGAGTTCGTTCAAATGTACCTCAGGGAATCTGTAATTTTTCGTGTAGACTGGTATTTCGTCAGTAGTACGAATGACGTGTTTGACGTTGTTGGTGAAACTAAGGGGGGTGCCTTCTTGATGAAAGATATCTGCGTATTTGGTGACTAATTTGGATATCGCGAGTTTTTCTTCCTCGTTCATGTGGTCGAGGCGAAGTTGGCCTAAATCAAATTTGAATGTTGATTTTTCGAAGTGGTTTAAGTTTGAGTTTGAGACGGGTTTTTGGGTTTGTACGTCAGTAGTTTGAGGGTCGATCTCTTCGGCTAATATGGGAGTAGCTTGCGTGAATTGGTAGGGGGTTTCTCCGGAATTCAATACTTGGACGTAAGCGTCATAATTGTTAACTTTAACCAAGCATTGGGGAATTTCTACGGGTCCTATCTTTTGGTAGGGTATGATCGCATCTCCATTTTCGATGTTATTAAGTACCAGTTTGACCTGTTGGACACTCCTACTGTCAATGGTGTATGTTTCAGTGATGTCTAAATTTAGATATTGTAACGGGAGGTTTACATGAGGGGTTTGGAAGACTTTATTCCGGATGCTTATATCGGCTTTTATGAGTTCTAGATTATCAATGCCGATCAGGAGATCAAATCTAGAATGGAATGGGAATAGTCGGAATTTTAGGTTTAAACCCTTTTCTCGAAGTAGTTCGTCGCACGGGACCATGGCACTTGAAGTGACCAAGGAGGTTCCGTGAACGGTCGTAACGGAAAAAGGTTCATCATTTGTTTTGATAGGGAAGTGTTTTTCTGCTATTAATGGGTTGACAAAACTGGCCGAGCTCCCTGTGTCTACGAGGATTTTTAAGTTTAGTTTGGGCAATATGATATAGGGGAGCTTGTTAATCGGCTTAAAGTTTAGGTTCATGAGGTTGCATGTGGTGGTTGGAGGCAAGGGTCCTCTAAAAAAGGAGTTTCATCTTTTTGACTTTGGGGATTTTCCGTAGACTGGTCTGGCCACTCATATGCGTCGTAGTATAGGTCGTTTTGGTAGTTCGAGTCATGATAGTTATTAGGTTCGTCAATCGTTTGGTTGTTTTGGTAATTTGAGTCGTAATAACCGTAGGCTTCGTCACTTATTTGGTCCGTTTCTTCGGTTTGTAAATTGTGAAAATTTGGATTCGGGTTTGGATTTGTTGTCTGCCACGACATTGGTTTCCAATTCCTTTGAGTGTTTTGGGAAGATTTCTGATTATTTGGAGGGTTTCTTTGGTAGGTTGGCCTACTTTGGTAACCGTTTCTTTGTAGGTTTGAAGGAGTTTGTTGAGGGTTTGGCTGTCTAGGCGGGCCGGACCATTGAGGTGGAGGATTTGGCTGCCTAGGTGGGCCGGACCATTGAGGTGGAGCTAGGCTTTGTAGTAGTCGATAAGATCTCGCAACAGGTGTTTGAGACCAATATGCAGGGTTCTGCCTAGGGGGCCCGTAAAGACGGTGCGGGGGCGGAACTCTGTATTGAGGAGTTTGGTTTTGCCTGAGGGGAGCATTTTGTTTCGGACGAGAGTTCGATGGTAGCAACTGGTAATCGTTCGTCATCCATCCGAGTGCCTCATTCAGGTCTTTTGGTTGTCGAGTCCTCAATAGGCTTCCTAGTGGTTCTCTGAGATGTAATAGGAAACATCTTAGCGCGAGTTGTGTGTGATGCTTAATTATGCTGTCGGCCTCATCGGGTTCGTGGATGTTGGCATACGCGGTTATTTTGTTTAATGCTTCCGTTATCCTATGGTGGAACTTGAACGGATCCTCGTGTTCTCCCTGTCTCATATTTGAGAGGTCTAGATTCATGGAGAACACATCTCGTTTATCGGAAAAGGCATTGATCAACGCGTCTTTGATTTGTTTGTATGTCGTGATATTTCCCGAGTTTATTGCACTTGAAGCTGGGGGTTGAATTTTGGCTTTGATGGCATGTAAGATCATCCTATTTTGGAAGTCTCCTACGTCGTTGTAATTGAAAAACCTGTCGTTCAGTTCTTGTGTTACGAGTAGGAAATCATTCAATGTTTCCGGATCTCCTTTAAACACCGGAATGAGTTCCATGTGTTCTTTCTTGAATGTTGGAACTTCGGTAACTTCGGGTTTCCTATTTTGTACGCGTGCGCCTCCCAATCTCATCAGTTCGAGGGCGCCCGTGGCTTCATTTAGTGCGGCTTCTAATCTAAGTTGTGTCGCGTTTTGTTCCCGGAGCATCTGTTGGGACGCTTCTAACAAGTGATTAAATTGAGTATTTTGTGCCATCAACTCGGAATTTTGCGCGATTAGGTCTTCAATTTTGGGTTTGCCTCCGGTGGCTCCAGTATCGACGGATCTATCCATGTCGATGTGTTCGGGGATATTAGAAAAGTTTTGGGGCCGGGTTTCGTCCCTGAGGAGGATCCCTAATCGATTTGATAGCCTATCGGCCACGAAACGTTTTAATTCTTTGGGAATTTTGATTGTTTTTAGGGCGTGCTTACGGGGTCAAACCTAGTCTGACCTGTACAGTGCCGAGTTAAGAAAGAAAGATATAAAAATACAGCTGAAAACAAGGTTAAAATTCAAAGATTAAAATTCCTTAAAATTATCTTAATAATAAGAATGGTGTCTTCGTGTGGGAGACGAGAAGAAATGCAGAGGTGAAGAGAGGTTTAAATGGGCGGCGGCCGTCAATTCGGCGAGTGGCCTTCAAGGTTGAGCTTATCTGCAGCTCGGGAGCGATAAGGTTTCTAATCCGAGACCTACGTCCTGTGAGTGGGTAGATCTCTGATGAGGTGTCGTTTTAACAAATGAAGAGGGGACGTCTATATGTTCTGAAGTTTAATTCTGAAGTCAAAGTTTTTCCCGGTCAGATATTCGTTCTTTGCGGGTTCAAAACTTTTAACAGAATTTTTGAAAGCTTCTTGGAAGTGAAGTAAGTTGTATATTTGAAGTGGGCTTAAGAATGGGTGAGTGTCCACCGAATATGCTTTTCAGTGGATTGTACTCGTAATATAAAATGTTGCGCAGTGATTTTACTTACAGAGGGATGCCCATGTCCGTGTAAGGAGTCCAGTCCCGTTGATTTCCGTCGTGTGTAATCCCAATCAGACACTTTTCTAGAAGGTTCTCGGTTTTTTCCTCGCGTGTGCGGAGCAAAGAAAAAAAACCACGTCTTTCCGACAACCGCCAATTAAATAAGACTCGTAGAGTTTAGAGTTTTTAAAAATGACTTTATTCACTTTTCACAAGACTGAACAAAGATGATGCACTGCGCGATGTTTATGCGGGGACGTACGGGCGGAGACTGAACTGCAGAGGCTGATGGCCGCGGGCTTATATAGGGAAGAGCTGCTGAGTCAGCTCTGTATTACCCAAAGGTTGAGGCGTCGTATGTAACTTGTATGTGTCATTCCAGACGATAACTGTCCGTAGAATTGTGCTAGAAACTTCAAACAAATTTTAAAATGTTAAGGACACAAAACGAAAGTTCAAGTTCGTTGGCCAGCATGATCGGATTACATCTTCGGGTTGAAATTTTCAAAAATGTAGTCAAAAATTTCAAAATAGCCTGTTTTTTGGGATTTGTTGTGCGAAATATTTTTTTCAGCATACTAACATGTGGTATATTCGGAATCAACGTAAAATTTCCTATAAGAATATGTATCAAGTTTTCAAAAATTTCAAAGTTGAAAAATCAGTCAAAAATCGAAATAATGCCGTTCGCTAGTTGTAAAAATCGGTAATATTTGCATGAAACATTGTCCAAATTCAGATTGAACTACTCTTATGGAAGTATCCCTGTATAACCAATCCTAGAACCATGCTGTTTAAGGCTAGAACCATGCTGTAGATGTAGAATTTGATTCCATGTTTGTCTATCAAAATCATAAACTAAAATTTCTCTACACGATCAATAGCGACTGAAATGTCGAAGATTTCTTAAAAAATTCGCTCATGATGTCATGCTGCATGACTGGACTTTTTTATATGTATACATATATGTATGTGTCATTCCAGACGATAGCTCTCGATAGAATTGAAATAAAAACTTCATACTTGCGCCAAAAAATCATGCTTTCCAAAGGAAAGGATGATTTTGTTGGGTAGCACTTTTTGAGCACATTAAATTGGCCAAATTTCAAAAAATGTGCTAAAAAAATCACTAAAAATGACTGAAAACGTCTAAAAACTGTTCAACACCCCTTGGAACAGTTCTAATAGGCGTCCGTCTTATTTACAAACCCTTGCCTATAAGAAATAGTTTCCGAGGAACGTCCTAAAATGGGGAAAAAAAAAAAAAAAAAAAAATCCAGCGGTATCCATTTAGTTCATCTCTATTGCAATTAGCGATTTATCAAATCCAATAGATGTTACGAGTTTTACGGTAAAACAAAGAGAAAGAAAACAAATAAATAAATAAAAGTTAGTAAAAAAAGAATGAAAGAAGACAATAAAAAGGTTTGAAGACGGCGTGTAAAATGGGGAGACCATATTTCAGCCGAGGTCGGATCATTATCGGAAGCTGGGCGCTATTTCAGAACTCTCCTATAATATAGGCCTTTGAGGACAATCCGTTAGAGGCTACAACTTATACTAAATAAACCGTTCGGACGTGGTGTATTCAAAGCGTCCGATAAGCCTTATTTACGGTTGAAGTTTCCCCAACGAGGTTTCGAATTCATAGACAGAAAGGACTCACGGGGTTAATATATTTATTTATACGCACGCTATCAGGGCGTTCAGAAAAAATATACTCAATTTTTCCCCTCCTTGTTAACGGTGTTGGTTATCGGGAATGCGACACTTCGGATACGAGCGAATAAATCCGGTACAGTGTAAATTTAACAAAGATATAACTCTGAATCAAATCTCGTATGTCTGTAGAGGCAGTGGTGCCCAACTCAACTTCCACCGAGAACCACTAAATTTTAGTTAATATTTTAATGAGTAATGCAAGATTAGCAACATAAGAGCCTGTACCAATATAACTTAACCCTTTCAGTCCCAAATTATTTGTAGCGAACAGAAAAATTTCAAATATTGCACGCGATCTACTATTGATCTAAGTAAGCTCTGGTAAAAATTTCATGAATCTAGTATCATCGGTTCAAAAGATGTACCATGTACAGTATAGTGCACAATGAGACTCAAGCGGTGCTGTGCACAATTTCGAATGTACAGTGTACTGCACAATGAGACTCAAGCGATGCTAGCTACCCAACCTGGATTCAAACAAAAATTCACAGCGGTTTCAAATTTGAACATATTTATTGAACAATTTTATTGAACAATGAAACTATAAAACTAAAAATCATGAATCTATCCATTGATCATTAATATATATCTGGTGCTATTGTACAACCTGCTGTACACTCCGTTTGAACACTTGGCACAACTTCATTTCGCAAATAACCAACTCGATTTTTGTTTCTATAGTAACTAAAGGACGTCTAAAATCAATTCCAAGCATAAAAGAGCTGATGGATCGTATTTACATTGCATAAAAAACCAAAAATTGTGGTGCTTATCTGTATTTTCCATGACGGGCGGGTGGAGGACGGAATGAATGAGGAACTTACAGTCACGCTACCGTCGTTGTTAGGGGGTTGTAGTTGCTGTTGAACACAAATTATGACCCTAAAACGGTTCTGGTTATGGAAAACGAAGTTAAAAGGTGTACAAGGATGTAGAAGGTGTACAGTGGACTGTACGAAAATACTGAAAGGGTTAACTCATGCAGTGGCTATAATATCAATCGATCATGAAAAGAACAACATGGAATTCGCAAGCATGTGGCAATACTATTTTCTCATTGTTCTCATCCTGCCGACAACTTTCAGATGACACCATGGCATACTCGCATAGAGAAGTGATTTCACACGTTTTCTGAAGTTCCAGACTGACTCGCGATCATTTCATGATGAAGGAAGAATCTCCATCTGAATACTGTGCCACCTGATGATGCCAGATCACTATACGCCAGTGATTACTGGAGCTTCCATCAGTCAACAATCTGCACCCCGAAACTCTAAAAAACCTTGAAGAACTCCTAGGAACCAATTCAACTTACTTGCATACGACCTTCGAGAAGCTAAATACTTTATCAATGCACTACAAGTCGTGAATATTTATTTATTGTATTCGGCATCATTGACCACTGTGCAGTTGGATGTGTTTAAATAAAGAAACAAAGTCGTTGTAGTTGTCTTAAAATGAACTCGCAACCAAGCAATCACACCTTCATGTGAGCAATCAAAATTGAATCGACGTTGCAGCGTACCTACGCATTGTTAATCATTGCAGTTTAGGATGTGCCACCAATTATTCTTATACACTACTGGCACCTGATGGTGCCAGATCACTATAATATGCCAGTGACTACTGGAGCTTCCATCAGTCAACAATCTGCACCCCGAAACTCTAAAAAAACCTTGAAGAACTCCTAGGAACCAATTCAACTTACTTGCAAACGACCTTCGAGATGCTAAATACTTTATCAATGCACTTCAAGTTGGAAATATTTTGTACTGTATTTGGCATCGTTGACCACTAGACAGTTGGATGTGTTTAAATAAAGAAACAAAGTCGTTGTAGTTGTCTTAAAATGAACTCGCAACCAAGCAATCACACCTTCATGTGAGCAATCAAAATTGAATCGACGTTGCAGCGTACCTACGCATTGTTAATCATTGCAGTTTAGGATGTGCCACCAATTATTCTTATACACTACTGTTCACTGCGCGATTTCGACTATTCAATGTAAGAAATAGAAGATTTACAGATGAATGCAACCAACTACATCGCGTTTAAATCATTTCCCAACTGCAAAAACATCCTGAAAATTTTTCCACGAATAATGAGCAGGCAGAGCAAGAACAATATGCTGTACAACGTGAAGCAGACGTGGTCAGGCAGGCAATACGCTAAAACACTTAGTAATGAAGTGCAAATACACATAAAATTATACTACGAAGAGAAAAACGTTTCCAGAGTATTAGAAATGTGGTTGCGAACCCATCTACCTTATCAGAAACATTTAAATTTTCAAGCGTTCGCTGAGTATATGTCTGTTTGTAGTAGTGTGAGTTAGTAGTATAGCTTTAGGTACCTAGGTATATATTCAAAATAAATATTAATCAAAAATTAATAAATGGAGAAAAAAGATTCGGTCCCCAATTTCTTTCCCTGGGGTTTTAAACATATATGTATATATATATATATATATATATATATATATATATATATATATATATATATATATATATATATATATACATACTTCTTGATAAATTCAATAAACTGTTCTACTGAAATATATACTTAGTTTTGTAAGAATAATAGATAAACGAAGAAAGAAGAAAGATGTTTTTGATATTTCGAATGATTATCTTGATCACAATTCAGAAGTTGAAAATGAAAATGAAAAAATAATTTATAAATTGTTTGGGTGATGGGATGGCTTATTGATAGGGAGATGTGTGTAGATAATGTCAATCACTTGGTGGAGATGATTTCAATCATTAATGCCGAGGCCGGGAGGTATGTTCGCTTTCAAAACCCACTTGTGAGCTTTTTCTGATTGGTGGAGAAGTCGATCGTCAGAACCTGGTGGCATCTTTTTTAAAACCTTCACCCCAAAACATTGATCAAATGATGCATTATGAGATCTTGCATGACCGTTGATAGAGAGTGGCTGGTTATTTGTGACTGAAGCACGATGGTTATTCATCCGCAGATTCATTTGTGGTGCTTTGCCAACGTAGAAAGCCTGTTGATGGTTAGTGCATTTCTGACATAATAATTGGTAAGCACACATTTTCGATTGGCACTCTGCTGAGTTTACACATTTGCAGGAATGTGTGGTGTTTACCGAAGTAAAATGTGCACTTTCAATAACGAGGTTGCAAAGTTTGCATCTGAGTCGGCCGCAAGGATGTAACCCAGGTTGATTAGACCCTGTGGACTGCGTCGGTTGAGGGTGACGGTGCGACAAGATTTCACCTATACTTTTTCCTTGACGATACGACACTCGTGGTGTTTCTTGGGAAATTTCTCTCGTCTGTGAGTTGGCTGTCAAAATGGGTTGTAGCTCACGAAGTACACTATTTAATCTTTGGGCTCCTAAGAAGAACGTAGTGATTAGTGGCACTCGGTCCGTAGTCGGCTTCGGCGTGGGCAGGCACTAAACGATCTTTAACAAATTTCTTTGGGTAGCCCCTTTCAACCAGCTTGCTTTGTAGGCTTGACAGATAGGATTCGAGATTTTCTTTCTTGTTATTAATTCGATGACCTCGGATTGATAACGATCTCGGGATTGATCGTTTTGTATGTGGAGGGTGGCAGCTGTCGTAATGCAAGTATAACTGTTGATTTGTGGGTTTGATGTGTACAGTGGTGATGAAATTCCCTTCTTGTAGAGTGATGTTGACGTCGAGAAATGTAATGGCTGTTGATGAATATGACCAAGTGAAAGTGACGGAGTATCGCAAATTTAGGTCTAATTTAGGAAGAACTACAACATTTCCTGGCAGACCTAAATTCGCGACACTCCGTCTCTTTCTCTTGGTCATATTCATCAACAGCCATTACATTTCTCGACGTCAACATCACTCTACAAGAAGGGAATTTCATCACCACAGTACACATCAAACCCACAAATCTACAGTTATACTTTATATACCTATATATATATATATATATATATATATATATAGATATATAGATGGATAAAGCCTATTACAAGTTATGGAGAAAAATACTAGAAGAATGGGGTACGGCTCCAACTGTTCGTTGATTCTCCAACGACGTTTTGGAGTTATTGTACTTTGTGATGTCTAGATGTATAGTTTGTTCTCCTGGATTCTAGTTTGAGAGCACCATTATGAGCTCAACTTCTCTAGGAACCCATCTAAGAAATCCCCCCCTCCTCCTTATATCGAGTTTCAAACAAAAATCGTAAACATCAATGAATCCCAACTTCTAAGTAATAACAAGATCAGGTTGAAATTACGGCAACGCCTGTTTCTTTACTGGGTAGTTTTTACTGAGCTTCAAAGCAGAATAAGCGGCTTCAAAAATGTAAACAAAATGAAACGGGCATAGTCAGTAAGTAAGGTTTAGAAGAGTGAAAGAGTTACTCTCGGCGCAAAAGTTGGGCTAATTGCATTTAAACTCAAAAATGCTCTGTCTCTCTTCCTTCAGGGTAGAATGGGAAGTTCACAAACGAAGTTAACAAGTTGGATGCAGGTACCTAACCAACCTCCACCACCCTTTACACTTACTACCAATAATTGCGCTTACTTGGTTCTAGATGGGAAATTAATTTACCTACTCCCCCAGAGCCGAAGGTGAGTAGAAGTTAAACCCCCTTCGGCATGAATAACGGAATTATGGCCGTTGGAGATAAAATTGGGGCCAGGGGTTTATAAACAGCGTTTTGTTCAGAACCCCATGAACGCCAAAGCTCGAAGTTACTTCGCAGTTAAAACTGTTCTCTTATAAAACGAATTAGTTTCGGAGAAGAGTGGGCTTGATTTCCGAGGAAGTCACGGCAAGTTGATGGACATTTTGCATAAACATCAATCTGTTCAGCTGAAAAGGAAACTTCAACGACAAATATTTTAAACCTCATTTTATTCGTCAGTCAAATGCTGGATACTTACATTCAACTCTGAGCCAATGGATAGCAAAATTACGCTCATGGTATATATAATTTCACATAATGTTCACATGTAACTTTTAGCAAATTTTCGAAGAAATTTCAGAACACAAACCAACTAAGTAGGTACTTGTTTAGATATTGACTAGAGGCCTGTTACTGCTTGGAAAGCCCTAATCTAGTCCGTATAACAGTAGTACCTAACAGGAACTCAGCACATTATAGTAACGATATTTGTCCTACCTATTTGCGGCGTTATGTGACCTGGTGCAAAGCTAAGGCGATGTTCTTCGCAATTTCAAAGATCGTTCAGAAATAACTCTCCTAGATTTTAGTAACTACACTACGTTTCTTACTTACCGTGGCAACTGTTGTTACTGCCACAGCCTAATAAACAGAGTCTCCCTATCAAATTTCAAGTTCCTACAGTGAACAGGAAAGAATTTAGCTCACTCAGCTGATCAGAAAAGACCCCATCACTTCACTCGTCTCTTAATGTCACAGAGAGTCTCCCTATCAAATTTCCGAGGAAGTCACGGCATGTTGATGGACATTTTGCAGAAACCTCAATCTGTTCAGCTGAAAAGGAAACTTCAACGACAAATATTTTAAACCTCATTTTATTCGTCAGTCTAATGCTGGATACTAATATTCAACTCTGAGCCAATAGATAACAAAATTACGTTCATGGTATACATAATTTCACATAATGTTCACATGTAACTTTTAGCAAATTTTCGAAGAAATTTCAGAACACAAACCAACTAAGTAGGTACTTGTTTAGATATTGAAATTCAGCTTACGGTAGAGAGCTTAAAAACATCAATTAATCCAAAGCCCACGAATCATTAACTGTACCTTCACTATTCATGTAGCCATCCCGGTCACATAGGTACATCTCATTAAACCGCTCTTTATACATCTATGCTGCTCCACAGACGACTTTGATTTGAGAAAGTAAGCTTAACTGCCAAACTCGCCAGGCCAGCATTTGTTATATTGATCTCAAAATATTATAGCTTTTGTTCAATTATATTTCACTAATTTAGAGTTGCAACGACTCTTAACATCATACTGTACTTAACACTGTAACTAGGAAATAGAGAAATACATCAACTCAGGAGCGCTCTGGGTTCAGTTCTGGGTCCACTACTTTGGAATGTATCATCCGATGGTACTCTACGACAGGAAATGCCGAAAGACTGCTATCTTGTTGGATGTGTGGAGGATTTAGCAGCAGTGATCCTGGCTAGAACCACAGAATTGGCACAGAACAAACTGAATCAAGTAATGGTAAAGATCACTAGGTGGGTGGAAGACCACACGGTGACATTAGCAGCAGCTAAAACCGAAGTTGCGTTTACTTGAAAAAGGATTCCTACCATAATCCCAATACAAATCGGGAATACAGAGGTCGCAAATAAGCCAACACTAAGATACCAGGGGATCACATTAGATACTAAAATTACATTCTGAGAGCAAATAAAGAAATCAGCGGACAAGGCAGCAAAGAAAACAACTGCTCTTAGTCATCTAATGAGAAATGTCAATGGAACAAGACTATGCAAGCGCCGTCTCGTGATGGACGACGTACAATCGATACACTTGTACGCTGCTGAGGTATGGGCAGACAGGACGGTTGATACCCCAGATCAAGGTATGGGCAGACAGAAAACATGGAGAATTTTACTGTTTCCTTACTCCTTTCAGGGCTGTTTTACCCTACCTGCATAAAATGGGAAAAGCAGACGCCCCAATATGTCTAAACTGTCAGGAACCAGATAATGATGAGTTCCTCACTTTCTTCGTATGAGTAAGATGTGTTACGGAAAGAAGAGGGGTGCAGGATGCTCTGGAAGTGCCACCTCAAGATGTGACACCGGAGGAGGTAGTAGCCAAAATGATTGAACAGGAGCAACATTGGACCTCTTTAGCTGTATATGTTGAAGACATCCTTCAGGAAAATATCATCTGAGAGACTGATGAGAGAGCAGAGGGCTGAAGATATTTCTCAAGGACTAAGAGCCGGAAGTAATGAGTTAAACGGTTCTAGGCTGAGTTCCAACGTGGGAAAAGGAAGGTGAGTTTTTAGTGCCGTTTGAATCCAACATAGCGCGGAGTGCGGCCCCTCATAGGTCTGCGGTGGCGTAAATTCACGCAAGATTAAGCATTTGATTAAAGGAAAATTTGCGATGACATCCGCACAGGATTATAGTTTACGAAGGAAATAGGTCATAGGATAAAGTTCAAGAACCTTGATACCTTACTGTTATCTTCTATTACAGTGATTCCCCTACATGCGCCCAGATATATAATGATATAGTTACTTATATAGGTACTTATATACACAGATCATAATATTACACATATATGCTGCTCCACAGACGACCTTGATTTGAGAGGGTAAGCTTAACTACCAACTCGTCGGGCAAACATTTGCTATGTTTATCTCAAAATAGTATTGCTTTCGTTTCGATTACATCCCACTAATGCAGTGTTGTCACGACCCTTAACACCTTACCGTACTTAACTGTTACTGTGATTCCTCTACTCCCTCCGTAGGCGCACACGACTTTACGGTACCGTAAAAGCACGCAAGATTAAGTGTTCGATTATAGGAAAATATGCGATAGCATCCGCAAATGTACAGATTACAAAGGATCATAGTTCATATGATGAAGTTCAAGAACCTTAACAAGTTGCTGTTCTCTGCTGTTACTGTGATTCCCCTAAATGCGCCCAGATATAGGTACTTGAATACACAGATCATATTATACATCTATACTGCTCCACTGACGACTTTGATTTGAGAAGGTAAGCTTAACGGCCAACTTGCCTGGCAAACATTTGCTGTATTGATCTCAAAATAGTATTGCTTTCGTTTAGATTACATCCCACTAATGCAGTATTTTCACGACCCTTAACACCTTACTGTACTTAACTGTTACTGTGATTCCCCTACTCCCTCCATGGACACAAACGACTTTACAGTACCGTAAAAGCACGCAAGATTAAGTGTTCAATTAAGGGAAAATATGCGATAGCATCAGCCAATTTACAGATTACAAAGGATATAGTTTATAGGATAGAGGTCAAGAACCTTAACACCTTTCTGCTCTCTACTGTTACTGTGATTCCCCTACATGCGCCCAGATATATAATGATATTGGTACTTATATACACACATCATATTACACATCTATGCTGATCCAGTGACGACTTTGATTTGAGAAGGTAAGCTTAACTGCCAACTTGTCGGGCAAACATTTGCTTTATTTATCTCAAAATAGTATTGCTTTCGTTTCGATTACATCCCACTAATGCAGTGTTGTCACGACCCTTAACACCTTACTGTACTTAACTGTTACTGTGATTCCTCTACTCCCTCCGAAGGCGCACACGAGTTTACGGTGCCGTAAAAGCTGGCAAGATTAAGTGTTCGATTAAAGGTAAATATGCAATACCATCCGCAAATTTACAGATTACAAAGGATATAGTTTATAGGATAGAGGTCAAGAACCTTAACACCTTTCTGTTCTCTACTGTTACTGTGATTCCCCTACATGCGCCCAGATATAGATACTAAAACACACAGAACATATTACACATCTATGCTGATCCAGTGACGACTTTGATTTGAGAAGGTAAGCTTAACTGCCAACTTGCCTGGCAAACATTCGCTATATTGATCTCAAAATAGTATTGCTTTCGTTTCGATTACATCATTTGCTATACATTTGCTTACATACATCAATATGGCAAACATTTGCTATGTTGATCTCAAAATATTATTGCTTCCGCTTCGATTACATCCCACTAATGCAGTGTTGTCACGACTCCTAACACCTTACTCTACTTAACTGTTACTGTGATTCCCCTACTCTCTCCATGGACGCACAAGACTTTACGGTACCGTAAAAGCATGCAAGATTAAGTGTTCGATTGAAGGAAATATGCGATAGCATCCGCAAATTTACGGATTACAAAGGATAGGTATAGTTCATAGGATGAAGTTCAAGTACCTTAAAACGTTTCTGTTCTCTACTGTTACTGTGATTCCCCTACATGCGCCCAGATATATAAAGATATAGGTACATATATCGTTGGTGATATGAAAAAAGGGCGAATTCCACATTTTAACGGAAAATGACTTTTTTTCACCAACGATCATGTTTCTGAAAGTATATTAACAGGTGAAAAATTCGAAGTCCTAAGTTTGGTTTACCTTAAAAATACATTTCCTAGGACTTCGACTTTTTCACCTGTTAATATACCTACTGTTAGAAACATGATCGTTGGTGAAAAAAAGTCATTTTCCGTTAAAATGTGGAATTCGCCCTTTTTTCATATCACAAACGATATAAACATATCATATTACACATCTATGCTCCTCCAAAGACGACTTTGATTTCAGAGGGTAAGCTTAATTGCCAACTCGTCGGGCAAACATTTGCTATATTTATCTCAAAATAGTATTGCTTTCGTTTCGATTACATCCCACTAATGCAGTGTTGTCACGACCCTTAACACCTTACTGTACTTAACTGTTACTGTGATTCCTCTACTCTCCCTCCGTAGGCGCACACGACTTTACGGTGCCGTAAAAGCACGCAAGATTAAGTGTTCAATTATAGGAGATGATGCGCTAGCATCCGCATATTTACAGCTTACAAAATATATTATAGGTCATAGGATAAAGGTCTAGAATCTTGACACTTTACTGTACTGTATTGTTACTGTGATTTGATTCCCCTACAAGCACCCATATACAGATATATATAGATATACTTATTTATACACAGATCATATTATACATCTATGCTGCTCCATAGGGGACTTTGATTTGGAAGGTAAGCTTAACCGCCAGCTCGCCTGGCAAACATTTGCAATATTGATCTCAAAATACTATTGCTTCCGCTTCGATTACATCCCACTAATGCAGTTGTCACGACTCCTAACACCTTACTGTACTCAACTGTTACTGTGATTCCCCAACTCCCTCCATGGATGCACACGACTTTACGGTGCCGTAAAAGCACTCAAGATTAAGTGTTCAATTAAGGGAAAATGTGCGATAGCATCCGCCAATTTACAGATTACAAAGGATATAGTTTATAGGATAGAGGTCAAGAACCTGAACACCTTTCTGTTCTCTATTGTTACTGTGATTCCCCTGCATGCGAACAGATATATAATGATATAGTTACTTATATAGGTACTTATATACACAGATCATAATATTACACATATATGCTGCTCCACAGACGACCTTGATTTGAGAGGGTAAGCTTAACTGGTCGAGCAAACATTTGCTATATTTATCTCAAATTAGTATTGCTTTCGTTTTTATTACATCATTTGCTATACATTTGCTTACATACATCAATATGGCAAACATTTGCTATATTGATCTCAAAAAATTATTGCTTTCGCTTCGATTACATCCCGCTAATGCAATGTTGTCACGACTCCTAACACCTTACTGTACTTAACTGTTACTGTGATTCCCCAACTCCCTCCATGGACGCACACGACTTTACGGTACCGTAAAAGCACTCAAGATTAAGTGTTCGATTAAGGGTTCAATTACTCCACAGACGACTTTGATTTGAGAGGGTAAGCTTAACTGCCAACTCGTCGGGCAAACATTTGCTATATTTATCTCAAAATAGTATTGCTTTCGTTTCGACTACATCCCACTAATGCAGTGTTGTCACGACCCTTAACACCTTACTGTACTTAGTTGTTATGTACTGTGATTCCTCTACTCCCTCCGTAGGCGCACACGACTTTACGGTACCGTAAAAGCACGCAAGATTAAGTGTTCGATTATAGGAAAATATGCGATAGCATCCGCAAATGTACAGATTACAAAGGATCATAGTTCATATGATGAAGTTCAAGAACCTTAACAAGTTGCTGTTCTCTGCTGTTACTGTGATTCCCCTAAATGCGCCCAGATATATAAAGATATAGGTGTTTCTGTTCTCTACTGTTATTGTGATTCCCCTACATGCGCCCAGATATAGATAACTTAAACACACAGATCATATTACACATCTATGCTGCTCCACTGACGACTTTGATTTGAGAATGCTTGCCTGGCAAACATTCGCTATATTGATCTCAAAATAGTATTGCTTTCGTTTCCATTACATCGCACTAATGCAATGTTGTCATGACTCCTAACACCTTACTGTACTCAACTGTTACTGTGATTCCCCAACTCCCTCCATGGACGCACACGACTTTACGGTACCGTAAAAGCACTCAAGATTAAGTGTTCAATTAAGGGAAAATGTGCGATAGCATCCGCCAATTTACAGATTACAAAGGATATAGTTTATAGGATAGAGGTCAAGAACCTGAACACCTTTCTGTTCTCTATTGTTACTGTGATTCCCCTGCATGCGAACAGATATATAATGATATTGGTACTTATATACACACATCTTATTGTACATTTATGCTGCTCCACAAACGACTTTGATTTGAGATGGTAAGCTTTACTGCCAACTCGTCGGGCAAACATTTGCTATATTTATCTCAAAATAGTATTGCTTTCGTTTCGATTACATCCCACTAATGCAGTGTTGTCACGACCCTTAACACCTTACTGTACTTAACTGTTACTGTGATTCCTCTACTCTCCCACCGTAGGCGCACACGAGTTTACGGTGCCGTAAAAGCGCGCTACATGAAGTGCTCGGTCGAAGGAAACAACTATGCGAAAGCATCCGCGTTGTTTACAGTTTACAAGGTTTAACAGCAGCTTCCATATCGTCGGTGATGGCCGGGGCGGATGTAGCGTTCCGTGTGAAACCGATTACTTTTAGTGACCCTTCTGTATGTACCGTTGCAACACGCCGCGCCATCGCATCGCCTCGCTTATTGCCTGCCGCAGATGTGCCGAACTGCCAGGGGTTTTTGCCTCGCGTCGTTGTATTGACTCATAACCTGACGTACACTTTTTATTATGATTCCCCTTCCACTGCCTATATCAACTTTTCGCCCTAATCGATTAGCAAATGCAAAGTGGTATATTCTCATTTGGAAAACTTTTAATTTTGTTTCATCCTCTGTTCACCGATTGGTTTATTATCTTCTGTAAGAAACCATTGTAGGTAATTTATCAAGAAACCAAAAAAAAAAAAAAAAAAAAAATTCATCTATTATAGGTCATTCACCATTAAGGATTATGGAAGAAGTATTTCTGTTTATCTGTAAAACTAAAAGAATTCATAATAAAGACGAAATCATTCAATCATTGAGTAGAGGACTGAAAAAAGTAAAGAAAGGGGCTCCGCCCCCCTGGACCCCCCCGGATGTTATTACTTTGAGCCTGACTGCTAAAATGTAAAAAACATGGAATCATGTTTTAGCTCCTCGCTCTCACTTTATTATAGAAATGATCACGACGATTGAGCTCTTGTGAGATGATGATCTCCTAATAGAAACTCGCGAGTAAACATTCACTTTATTATAGGAAGAGGCTACATACGAAATTACAGCTTCCTATAGTGTAAAGTATAGAAATTACCAATTAAAATGATTTAACCACCGCTTCACAAATCAAACCGTTCTCGCAATATTCGGATCACCTGCTATGAATCAAATCATCGAAACACCAGCCCAACGAAATCATCAGAAATTAACAAGCGGTTGCAATCATGTTCACAATATCAATAATTGAGAATGATCACCTGTGTGTAAACAATTATTCATATAACCATGCTCATAACTCAGCTTGTTGGCCACGCACTTCGCAGTAGTTGATATAGTATGGTTGGATAAATCGAGAGCTTTCGAACGAATGAACAACGAATTTTGTGGGATGAAAAACGACGAAATATCATATCCCTAGCAACGACTCGGTTGTAAGCAGAAATCATCACAATTATCGGCGCTACTTTCATCTCACTTTATAGTCTCACTTTTCCATCGCTAAAACATGATTCCATGTTAAAAAAAACCGACGGTAGACCTACGGTTCTACAGTCAGATCATTTAATAATGATTAATTTTACACATTATTAGTTCATTATGGTTACTTAGCAATACTAGTTTATAACTGAGCGTAATAAATCAGCTTTCCTTGACACTACAGATGCGTAGGGATTATGAGATGCTGTGATAAAATGAGAGCATTCCAAAAAGTGGCTAACGATTTTCCTGCTAAGAAAACTAAAGGAGTTACACCTCTCTAGTAACGCATTGGTTGTACGTGAAAATCAATAGCAAAACCCCACCGTGACGTGACGCTCGTGACGTGACGAAAACAAATGGAAACGTCCTGTTAATCATTATTAAATGATAATATACATAATCAATATAAATAACAGAAATTCAAAAATGAAATAGAAAAGTCCGTTGTGTTCGAAACTTTTTTTTATATAAATTACTTCACCTAAATTTACGATTTTTTGCACAAAGTCATTCATTAGTGAGGGACTTACCTTTAATCTCGACATAAATTTCCAAATAACCTCATGAGGTCAAATTTGAGGAGTGAAAAGTAAAAGTCTCATTATCCATTGAACAATTGGCACACAAATCGATGAAATTCATAAACCCATGTACAACATAATTCCTATTGAAAGCTAAAGAGATGAATTAAGAGGTTTTCAACAAATTCACAAAGTACAATTAGGGAAGAATGCAGTACAGGATGTATTAATAATACACGTATATTTCTAAAATTATAAACGTATGTTTATATTTCTCGATTTGAGCTCCTATCTATTCAAATAATCATTGCCTTAATAGTATCATTATCTAAGTACGTACGAAAAGTCGAGAGGATTTGTTATTAAATATGCGTAGGCAAAGCATTGGTATTAACACACAAATATGACCTAGAAAAAAACGTATATTCATGCCTCGAAGGAACATGAAATTCGAAAGCAATACAAGTGTAGGAAGTTTTCCACGCCACCCTGGAGGTACTCCCTAGGTCTCGTTACCTCACAACCGGAGGTTCACCGCCCTGTTACGATTACACTATCATATCACTCAGATTTGTCCATCAACATTCATTTGAAAGTTGTGCATTTTGAGATGAGTGAATTTTGTCCTAACGCATGAGAATAATAATTATTAGGTCGTGAAGTTGTGGTCGTGCATGATCTGGTCCTAAAGTGTTCTGTTGCGAAGTCCTACTGCCCGTTGTTATCCTAACCGTGGAATATTAGCTTGCGCAGTTGTGGTTGAGCAGGTTGGAGTTTTAACACGTCAGTCTAACGCTCAAAGTCTCGAAAAAGACACTTTTTCGCCCGTTTTTGGCCCATAGCATCTATGCGAGTAAAGCGATCGGGATGGTTAAACGTTAGGACCAACTAGACCCCAAATGGAGTCTATGTGCGAAAGAACGGGTTTTTTAAGTCAATTTTTAGGCCCTATGTGGCCCGGACGGCGGACGGCGAACGGCGGACGGACAATTCAAATTTGGATTCTACGCACCTTGAAGCCTAAAGTGAGAAAGTTCGAGGGGGGGGGGGGGGGTTATAATTTTTTTTTTTCTATAAGATCACATAGGCTTATTATTGGAAATAATAAACCAAAAGTCTTATGGTTCTCGCAGGTTGCGCAGGAAAAATGAATGAATGAATGAATGAGTTTTATTCCTTCATGATATAAAGCATAATATAAAAGATAAAATTTCAAATTAATTAGTACTTCCATACATAAAGAAAATGAACTTTCATGGTTGAATGACAAATATACGTAAATAGTATTATATTATAAACTAACAATTATTAGTTGAAGGGTATGAATGCCTGTAAGCATAGCTTGTGGCGGCATGCATGAGCCAATTTCGTCATGTGAGACGGTTTTTTTTCTGTAAAATAAATAACGGTTCTATAACACTATTATAGGTACCACCCCATAAAGAAATCGCAAACTGCAACAACGAATGTACCTTAGCGTAATATATACATTTTTTAAGTTTAAATGACAGAAATTTAACATTGTTCATCACGTATGCCATCTTTCTCAATTTATTTATAATATATTGCACATGACCGTCCCATTTCAGCTTATAGTCAATTATAACCCCTAAATATTTCACAGATTTTGCCGTATTTAATACATTACAATTACATACATGGTGTCACATTGCTGGAGGTATATACGCACACTAATTTTACTCGGCCATTCATTTCCTGATCCAGTAATGGGTAAAATGTTGCACTTTTTTACATTTAAATTTTATTTATTTAGATTCATCCACAGTTTGATGTTTTTGAGATCTTCCTCCAGTCTAATCTTTGCTTCGTCCCAAGATTGGCCTTTGGTAATCAGTGCAATATCAAATAGATCTAGGTTTGCTACATCGTTCATGTAAAGAAGAAACTAGGACCGAGCGCTGTTCCCTGGGAGATGCTGTAATCCCCGGTTGAAGTAGCTTCACTACACATATTATTATCAATTGCGACCACCTGTTTTCTATCGTAAAGGTAGCTTCTAAACCAATCGTGCGAAACTCCCCAATCCCCATTCTATACATTTTTTCCATCAGTACATCCTTACTAAAAAAATTCCTCTCTTGGGCTATAAACATATTTTTATGAATGGTTAGCAGCTACATTGGCCGAACTGTTACGTTGTACCTAGTTTAAATATATGTGAAACGCCAAGTAGTAATTCACATAATTTTTTTCGCCGTTATGGTTCCGCTCGGAAAGGAGAATTTGAGCACTTTGAAACGAGGGCGATTGTTGAGCAAACAAACGCGCAAACGCTCCGCCCGTGCAACGCAAACAGGGTTTTGGGGGCTCGCGCGTCCAACAAACACAATGTAAGAGAAAACGTAACCAGGGGCCGTCGGATAGCTGTGTGCTCAGTTGAAAAACGATTGTGCGAATGACGGGGATTTCCACCTACAGTCACTTCATTGTTGGAAACCAGAAAAGGGGGTGCATTTCGTTTGAAAAGGTGTTGGCCTTTGTTCTTTTCCGCTGGTGTTTTGAAGGTTCTTCACCTCCCTCTTCTGTCGAGAGGCTCGTGAAAAATTAACGTTGAAGGGATCACGAGGGGTCGGTAAGCCTCTCTAGAGAAGAGCGTAACTGGACCCGGGGTTCGCCAACATGATTGTACCAGCAGACATACACGGTGTTATAAATATGAAGTCACTCTGAAAGGATCCAGTTAACACTCAGAGTGCATACATATATCTTTTACAATGCAATGAACTTGTTAAGCGTTTGCTTTAACAAGACTCCTAATATTAAGCTATAACATTCAGTTCTAACATTCAGTTGCCTAAACGTATTACTGAACGTGCGAAAAAGAATGCATACTACAAAGTTTTATTGTTCCTTCATGCTTGTAGACTTAATCCTGACAACTTCAGTAGTTTTGTGCATTTTCGGACAAACGTTTTGAGCAGGATAAAGGAATTTGACCTGTAGTGTTTTCTCTGAAGCAGTTTGTGTGTAGCGCAAGTAGCTACTAACTTCGTAGATCACATGATCGTTATTGGCTGAGACCAGCTCCACCAGCCGCCACAAGTTCTTATGAACTTATTTGGTTGGTGGACAGGAGAAAATTTACTTATTTTTTAATTTTTATTCCATCATCTTGTATATATTTCACATTCTGATTCTGATTCTATACTGCATTTATTTGAACGAATTCAAGCACTAAAATTACAAGATTGAAATGAAAGAAATACTATTAACCTATCGGCGAGTGCAATACAAATTCTAACCCGTTCAGGTGCAATTCATCTGACAGATCTGACTGATCTTTTTTGCCCCTTGCCCCTATGGAGCCCATAAGCAACTCTCAGTCTAAAGGCTTTCAGAGTTATTTCTTACTCGTTTCTTTCTTGCTGCACGACTGGAACTTTTTAGTACGCTTTGTGCTTTCTAGAAATGTGTAAGAAAAGTGCAATTCTCATCAATTTATTCGGTGTTTTCCCAAGTTGGTGTTGCAAATATGAATAAATGAACATCATTAAGAGGTTAAGCACGAAAAAATACTCCAAAATCATTGTTACATGTGGCAATTTAGTATCTTCAGAAACTCAGTATTTCACATTTATTCCACTTTTAGAGCTGAATTGCGCACTACCCATTCAAAATAACGAAGTTCATGTGAATTGAGCACGTTTACACTCGTGCGCAATACCCAATTTTGCTTTTTTTGAAATCCTTACAAAAAAATTAAGATTGAAAAAAAAAGCCACACTTCCTTTGAGCCTGACGGCTAAAATTAAAAAACATGAATATGCTTTAGCCGTACACGACTCACTCCTCGTCGATTCTCTGAACCCGACCCCCCATCGGCCTCTGAACTCTGTTTATCATTCAAAACAAAAAAAATGTTTTAGCTCCTCGCTCTCACTTTATTATAGAAATGATCACGACCATTGAGCTCTTGTGAGATGATGATCTCCTAATAGAAACTCGCGAGTAAACATTCACTTTATTATAGAAATGATCACGACGATTGAGCTCTTATGAGATGATGATCTCCTAATAGAAACTCGCGAGTAAACATTCACTTTATTATAGAAAGAGGCTAAAGAGGCTACATACGAAATTACAGCTTCCTATAGTGTAAAGTATAGAAATTACCTATTAAAATAATTTAACCACCGCTTCACAAATCGAACCGTTCTCGCAATATTCGGATCACCTGCTATGAATCACATAATCGAAACACCAGCTCAATGAAATCATCAGAAATTAACAAGCGGTTGCAATCATGTTCACAATATCAATAATTGAGAATGATCACCTGTGTGTAAACAATTATTCATATAACCATGCTCATAACTCAGCTTGTTGGCCACGCACTTCGCAGTAGTTAATATAGTATGGTTGGATAAATCGAGAGCTTTCGAACGAATGGTCAACGAATTTTGTGGGATGAAAAACGACGAAGTATCATATCCCTAGCAACGACTCGGTTGTAAGCGGAAATCATCACAATTATTGGCGCTACTTTCGTTGCACTCTCGTGGGACATTTTTCGGTAGTTAGGTCACGGCTAAAGCATATTCATGCTAAAAAATTTTTTGACCCATTATTAACGATTTTAGCAGGGGGAGGGGGACGTTTTTGGGGATAACCTGATATTTAATGCATTTATTTAGTTTTGGTAGGTGCATCGTCGAGTTATATTTCGATGATGCACAATAGACTCAGTTTGATAGGTAATTTTCTATGGACCAGTGATCTACGTTGAGGGGGATGACAGAAATAATAATCCGTGTAATAATTTGTAGCGTTCCTCTGATTACGCAACCTACATTGTAACCCAAATAATATAATGGGTTCCAAAAGTACACACGATCTCGTTACCACAATTCCCTTTACATTTCAAACTTCAAGTCACAGGAAGCTTCCTGTATTTTATGAACGATCATTTGAATTTTCCTCTGGAAAATTATGTTTATACCAACCCAAGTAGAATGTATTGCCTGTTTGTTTCCGCCCTCAGCAACTCACATCACTTCGTTTCCCCGAAAATCATTTTCCTAAACTCCCACCCTTCCGCGCCTCTTCTCGTTCAGCCACTAAAGCTAATCAACTTTGAACTTGAACAACAAATAATACAGCCGTAACAAGCAATTACGACGGAGGGAACCCTTTTAGATACACATTGTTACGTCGGTATTAACAACCCAACTCCAAACCCTGTTGTTTTGAAATTGTTATCATGGAAGGTTTATTACGCTTTGAAACCGCTTGAAGGTTTTCTTTGGGAAAACTGCTCTAAGCCCAGTTGAAGGCACCTAATTCCGTGGATCCCGCGCGAGCCAGGCAGGGCCTCCGTCCTCAGTAATGAATGCCACTGTGCTTTACCTTTCCCATAATTCTGTGGAGAGACAACGCAGAGGTTGTCATTAACCTTTTGATGCTGAGAGACCTTTAAAAGCTCCACTCCCGTCGAGTCATGCAAAGACTAAAGGAAGTTCATAAGTCTAGGTAAATTAAATTTTTTATCATGGCACGCATGGTTGTTTTATAAGGAGTATTTTACTTCCAAGTCTTTTGGTTAATTACTTGCAACAATAAACCTTTGTAATAAACCAAAAAAACTCAACCCTCTCTCACTTCAAAATTTGTAGTTCGACTCTTCAAGATGATTAGAATCCCAAAATCAAGTTAACAAAACTCCGTGCGTCAACCGCTGACCTTCCGCCGCGTAGAGTTTTTCCCCTACTAGACCAAATTTTATGAAACTTGGCTAATAAATCACATTTTGGAGTCTAGTTGATTCTGGAAGCTAGACACCAATTTTAATCAACCCTATAGCTTGGAAAGGCTGAATTATTAAAAAATCGAGATCTCGAAAACTTTCAAGGAAACAGTAATGGTTTTCTAGTTATATAATAGGTTGGTATCTGATGGGACTTTCTTAAATCTTGCATGTATTTAAAGCTTCCTTGCCTTCCGTAGGGGGAGCATAATTAATTTGACACTTCGTTATTTTATCAGTTTGTTAGGTATTTTCATTCAGTTAATAGAGAGTTTTTGTTCTTCCCGTAATTTTCTACCCGTGTACGCGTAAAGACTGAAATACCCACTGCGCATGCGCGAATCTTCACGTCAACGTGTAGAACTATGCGTGTACGGGAAAAAGGCCTATCTACACGTGCACGGGAAAATGCATTCGTTGGAATTTCGGCCTACGGGTAGTCATCATAGCATAGTAACCACAGTGTGACCAAGGTAACCGCAGTTACGCAGTTACCAGCCAAGGTAACCACAGCGTGGTTCCCAACAACACGTTGGTTGGTCTACAAATCGAGAGGTTATAGTGAAGTGCTCCGCTACAAAATTCAGCCATTCAGTACCTAAGCAATAAATGTATTTATGATTTATGTATTTTTTTTATAAATAATTATAAAGCAAATAATTATTTAAATAAGAATAGGTTGTACGAAAAGAATACGAAACAGCTTCTGAAACACTTATAGAGACATTAACGTGACGTTAGCGTTTGGTTTTTCACGTATACGTGTAGAAATACGCGTAAAAATCACGTGAAGAGCTAGCATCTCCAGCTGCTTGCTCTAGACGCTGCTCTACGCGTCAACGGGAGAAAATCTTACGGGAAGAACAAAAACTCTATTATCTAGCCATATAACGATTATGGGATAGATTTGGTAATTTCAGACTCTTAATCATTGGTACTATAAGGTGGGATGTGTGAGCAATCCAAGATTGAAGCACAGCAACGCAGATTATCGACATGTGTTCACCCCATCCTTTTCAATAACAATGTCATCTCAACCCGAATTCGGAAGGATCTGATAAGCCATTCCTTACGACGCTTTCCTTCATTATTGGACCGTAATTATTATGTTGATGGAAAAAAGGGGTGTGTCCGGGTGGGGCCGACCGGATGACTCAACCAGAAAGTTGCTTATGTATGAACCGACGGCCTCTTGGAATGATTCCGCGTAGCTAAAGACTTTGTGACAGCCCTCGACCCTCTTGGGTCCACGTCCCGCATCCCAGATATCATCTATTACGCACTGAGTAAACACCCCTCTTCTCCTCTCCCATTCTTTTCTAAGCCCACCCGCGCCGCCGACAAGATTGATCTGTCAAAAACCGAGAGGGATGGAAGTGTCAAAGCACCCCCACCCCCCTCCATTCCCTCCTTCACTGTACCGAATTCTTACAGAAGCAGATCCCGTCCTGCGATAAGGTACTTTCCCTATTCTGGCCGTATCCTGACAACCACCGATGACAACAAACGCTATTTTTTCCCTCCCCCATCTTTCGCCCCATTTGAGACGGCTGGTCAACGGTTTTTTTTATCGAAGGCTTGAATTGCCTTCTTGACGTTTTGTGAAGATGTAAACTTTCTCTTGGACAGTTCATCAGACGATTTCAACTTCAAGCTTCACTCTTCAAAATTCATGATTATTTTGTTCAATTACTTTAAATTAATTTTTAATTTATTATAATGTCGATTTATATAATATGTATATATGCACTTCATACAATACATTACAACAATAGTGTACTTCAAAAATGGAAAAATAACTGTTACAATAATATTTTTTTCAAATTAGGTACATATATGAAAAAATACATAGTGCCACGAAGATTTAAGTTCATAAGTTCCTGTGGTTCCCCGTGGAGTCAACCAATACCCACTTTAGCAAGCGGACCATACCATAATCATCGCTTTTGTATGATAACATAATAATATATCATTAATTTATATCAATTATTATTTATATCAATAATAATATCCACAAAAAACACCAAAATAACAAAACCAAGAATGAAAACAAGGGTACACTGAAACAACTAAGACATCTTTATCTTGATAAAACGTTTGAATGAACTAAAGTTGGGAAAATTTTCTAGCTCAATATTATTATGATTTAAAAAAACGAATAGCAGTGACATAAGAACTTCTTTTATAAATTTCCAAATTAATTCTGGGCAGTCTAATATTTGAACCTAAACTTGTTCTGGTTTCTGAATGAAAACCCAAATGCTCATGATCAACCTTTCTCTTATATAAATGGACACACGAACAGTACAAAAAAAGTTGGTCAACCTTTAAAACGTCAAATTCTTTGTACACATTGAACGTTGAGTACCTACGATGTTTATTTATAATAATTTTAATTATAGAATTCTGTGCAACTTGCAATCCTCTCAAGAAAGTCCCAAATGTTCCTCCCCAGACCAAAACACCATATTTCTCCAACGGTATATTTAGCACCTTCCCACCACCACCAAGTAGACTATTATAGCATTTACAAGTCAAATTAACCTTTTTACAAGTCAAATTAACCTTTTTACAAATCAAATTAACCTTTTCACAAGTCAAATTAACCTTTTTACAAATCAAATTAACCTTTTTACAAGTCAAATTAACCTTTTTACAAGTCAATTTAACCTTTTTACAAATCAAAATAACCCTTTTACAAATCAAAATAACCCTTTTACAAATCAAAATAACCCTCCTTGAGCAATGCGCGAAAATCGTTGAAGTGCAAAGAAATAGGAGTACGGGTTTAACTGGCATTCCTTTTTCATGAATTTCTACACCAGTATCCCTTCTCAGTGTGATCTTCATGAATACCTACCCCAGTATTCCTTCTCACTGTGATCTTCAAGTAATTTTCATATCCTCACTCATAGGACTTATAGCATTTACAAGTCAAATTAACCTTTTTACAAGTCAAATTAACCTTTTTACAAGTCAAATTAACCTTTTTACAAGTCAATTTAACCTTTTTACAAGTCAAATTAACCTTTTTACAAATCAAAATAACCCTTTTACAAATCAAAATAACCCTTTTACAAATCAAAATAACCTTTTTACAAATCAAAATAACCCTCTTTGAGCAATGAGCAAAAATCGTTGAAGGGCAAAGAAAAGAAACTGAATTCATTGAATATGACAAAGTAGGTGTAATAAATAATTAAAAAATATCAATTTTCCAACAAAAAATATATCAAAATGTTCCATCAAAAACTCAGTCAACAAAAATATCAAATTTCGAACCAAAAATTCATCAAAATTTTCCAACAAAAAAATGAGGTAGGAAGGCAATGAGGTCAATCAATATATAGAGTTCCGAAAGTAGGTTGAGCAATATAAGTCCTATGAGTGAGGATATGAAAATTACTTGAAGATCACAGTGAGAAGAAATACTGGGGTAGGTATTCATGAAGATCACACTGAGAAGGAATACTGGTGTAGAAATTCATGAAAAAGGAATGCCAGTTAAACCCGTACTCCTATTTCTTTGCACTTCAACGATTTTCGCGCATTGCTCAAGGAGGGTTATTTTGATTTGTAAAAGGGTTATTTTGATTTGTAAAAGGGTTATTTTGATTTGTAAAAGGGTTAATTTGACTTGTAAAAAGGTTAATTTGACTTGTAAAAAGGTTAATTTGACTTGTAAAAAGGTTAATTTGACTTGTAAAAAGGTTAATTTGACTTGTAAAAAGGTTAATTTGACTTGTAAATGCTATATATTGCTCAACCTACTTTCGGAACTCTATATATTGATTGACCT
Organism: Adelphocoris suturalis; assembly: GCA_030762985.1. NCBI lineage: Eukaryota > Metazoa > Arthropoda > Insecta > Hemiptera > Miridae > Adelphocoris > Adelphocoris suturalis. Next base: position 33,691,146 of record CM061050.1, on the reverse strand, counting down.
CATTGCCTTCCTACCTCATTTTTTTGTTGGAAAATTTTGATGAATTTTTGGTTCGAAATTTGATATTTTTGTTGATTGAGTTTTTGATGGAACATTTTGATATATTTTTTGTTGGAAAATTGATATTTTTTAATTATTTATTATTACACCTACTTTGTCGTATTCAATGTATTCAGTTTCTTTTCTTTGCCCTTCAACGATTTTTGCTCATTGCTCAAAGAGGGTTATTTTGATTTGTAAAAAGGTTATTTTGATTTGTAAAAGGGTTATTTTGATTTGTAAAAGGGTTATTTTGATTTGTAAAAGGGTTATTTTGATTTGTAAAAAGGTTAATTTGACTTGTAAAAAGGTTAAATTGACTTGTAAAAAGGTTAATTTGACTTGTAAAAAGGTTAATTTGACTTGTAAATGCTATATGAAATAGATTATAATGTACATACTTATGTGTGTATAGTATCCAACCGGTTCTGAAATAAACAAGTTTGCTCTGTTCCTGTAGTTTATGAAACCAGCAGTTAATTTTCCACTGCTGCATGTTAGCATTAATATTCAAGTCGGATCGTTATGGTTTCAGATACATTAAAGCACAATCAAAGCAATTTTATCAGGAGCTCATTTTGGAGCGTCATGATCTTGTTTATATCTTAGCTCAACTTTATTAATCTCATCATGATATTCTATGAATTTAACCGTTATGATTTATTTATTTATTTAATTTTATTTACGGGCAAAATTGCCCAATTTACAGTTTATGGTAATAATAAGTATCCAGATTTAATAACAATGCTACGTTAAATTCAATAACATTAAACTCACAACAAACAAAACAAGTTTTACATGGCAAAAAATAGAGATCACAAATTCTCATCAATAATAAATAGCACAACAAAACAATTATAAGAATGGGGTAACATAAATAATTTAAGACATTTTTTACTATAACAATAATTTACAATGTCTCTTGAACGCCAGCTCACTTAAACAAAGAAGGTCGACATCCGACGATAAACCAACCAATCGGTTGAACTCCCTCTGGCATCTAATCAGGGGCCCACCATGCAAATAGCTGATCGCCACAGTTGGGAGAAAAAAAGTTTGCATGTGGCAATTTGGATAGGGCGGCACATAAAAGTTTAAGTGTGAGAGCAGAGATGGACAGTCAATTCCACCGTTGGCCAATCTATGTACGAAAATTACGTCTGCTCGCTCACGTAAGCAGACGAGGCCCATGACTCTCAGCATTTCCAAGGGATCAAACTCTTCCCACTTATTGCCCAATTTAAAAGAGAGATATCTTAGGAATCGGCGTTGTACTCGTTCGATCATCTCCATTTTCAAGTAATGGGCGGACCAACGAAGTATACAGCATCGATAAGGCAGCAGGATCTGAGAAATCCCTGGTACTTCTTTTTATAAAACCGAGCACTTTCATGGCTCGCGAACATATGTCCTCAGTATGGCCAGAAAAACTGAGACGGTTACCAAAAAGTTCCAGTCATGCAGCATGATCGTATGAGCGAATTTTCATAAATGGTCGTATTACATTTATGTTAAATTCTGTTGAAATTTGAGCACTTTGGGGACAAATAAAGATTTTATTATACATTTTATAGCAAACTAACTTTTTGTCAGTAATATTCCAATGAACAAACGATTTTGTGGTTTTTTTCAAGTGTTCCAATCGATTTATAGCTTATTTTGATGAAATTTAAGTACATTTTCAGTACAATTTTGTGCTTAGAATTTTATATGTCCTAGTTCATGTTCGATTAATTTTTTTCGAGTAGCATTCTGCTAAAAAATAGAAATTTGTTAATTTTTAACGGTTTTGTGCCTTTTTTAGTGTTTTTTTAAGTACATTTTTTGAAACTTGACCAATTTAATGTGCTCAAAAAGTGTTGTCCAACGAACTCATCCTTTCTTTTGAAATGCTTGATTTTTTGGCGAAAGAACGAAGTTTTTATCTCAATTCTATCGAGAGTTATCGTCTGGAATGACACACACACACACACACACACACACACACACACACACACACACACACACACACACATATATATATATATATATATATATATATATATATATATATATACATATAAAAAGCGTTAAAATCCAGGAATCATTTCAGAATGCCTCAAAACAGATTTCGATGAAGAAAATTTTTGAAAATTTGTATTTTAAAATTTTTGGAGCCATTGCAATAGCTTTATTTTCTAAGAAAATTCGCTAAAAGGACTCCCAGATCCATGACTTCCGTTTTTCTTTGCAAGATCTGTCCCGCAATCGAATAATCCATTACAATCGGCGAGGTTGAAGAGAGAACGAGACCACTGAAAATTTATTAATATTAAGAGTTAGTTCGTTCTTTTTACACCATCCATCGAGAGCACTCAGATGATCCAGTGAGATCACAGTGCAACTAGGGTAATCTCATCATGAGCTCATACTGATCAAAGCTCCATATGGTCCCAGATGGATGATAACCCAATCAAAACAATCTCATCATGAGGTCATGAAAATTAAGGTGTTATGATCTTGGATAGATGACATCTCAGTCACACTAAACATGCTGAATCTTCCACAAATCAAAGCATGGACTCAGATTAATAGATATATTGTTTTATTTTTCGATTTCAAATTTCGAGGGTCCTCAGCTGTTAGGATATCGTGGGAGCCAAGGACAGCGAGCATGTTAAAAATGCAGGTATACCAGTTGTTATGATCAGTTGAACTAGTTGAAGAATTATGCATATTTTCCAATACCCTAAAACAAATCTTGGGCCACATACTCTCATCCATCATGGAAATCCAGACCCAGTAATTAATTGCTCTTTCATAAACAATGGCCTTAAGTGCAGGGAGCCCAGTCTCAATTCGTAAAAAGTGATTCGGTGTATTACGTGGGAGATAGAGGAGACCTTTCAGAAATTGGGATTGCACTGGCTGACACCCCCTGCCATTTTTGTCTACGTTGCCCGATCTTAAAACCGTACCGAAGGCAATTCATTGCGAAATACATCTGTGGGCTCACAATGGTTGAGGATGAGGATCGTCTGGCTAATTTGCTCGATTTTGGTGATGACATGTCTGATATGTACAGCTTTAGCATTGTATAGTGTACAACAGGATAGGCTTGTTGTGGATATTGTACGAGTACCACAGGTATAGCGTGGATGTTATGGATTCATAACGGATTATTATTCTTTATATTAATTTCATATCGATGACCTCGTTTATTCATATCGATGACTTCATTAAGCTGTAATGCCCTGTTAACTAGATTAGGAAGAAGATATTTGACTTATTTCTTACTTATTATATACTTTTCTAATGTTGATGTGTAAGTGGACCTGAACTTTTTGTAATACTCATTGATTTAATACAGTAAACAAGTTACTACTACTACTAATAGATATATTGTTTTATTTTATAGAGTCCATATGCTTTAACAAGGGTTGCTTCAGATTGACAAGGGTGGCCTCAAACAAAGTCTTCTCAAAAACAAATATATCAAAGCCGTATTGTCTCAGAAAGATCATAGCTAAACCGGAGTCATCGTGATACCATTCAGATCAGAGTGTTACGAAGTTGGATAAACCAGAGCTCCCCTTTTAGAAGAGGCATAGATTCTCAGTACAGATCATTCAATGCTGTTTCATAAATACAGTCATAATACTATCGTTACATGACAAGTCAGGAAGAATGAGGTAACTCAGAGGATAGTCGCGGTATGCCCTTTTTCAATATTCCATACACTTCAACTGATTAAAATTCAAGTCTTGCACTAAATAATTTTGATCGTATATAATCTATAACCTTTAATGAAAGAACACTACAACCAAACTCCTATTGCGACAGAGCAATCAGCTTTGTAGCCAACTAACTCTCTCGAGAAGATACGACGAGCCGGGGTCAGTGCAATTTATGCTCGGTTCGAGCTTTCGTGAAACGGTCATTTGCGGTAAGTTAGCTCTGGGTTAACTTAGTTTTATCACTTCGGGATGATTCCACTCGGAGAGGTTGGTGGCATACATAGTTTACTCCTGCTGTTGAATTCAGTGATGCCAAATCAAGTTGAGAGGCCTTGGGCAGAAGTTACATAACCCAGAAAGTCTCATTCGAGGAAGTTTCGATTCACAATCTGTTAGTACACGAATTACGTACGTTTCTACTAATAACTTTTGAAGTCCATGAAGGTCTTTCATGACACTGTTGTACATAATGCATCTTCTAGTGTAAATATTTCCAATATTGAACGAGTCGATCAAGCCACAAGAATCTAAAATGCTTTAAGAGCACTAGGTACCCCCCCCAAAAATGGCAAAATTCGTGACCCATTATCTCGGCGCTCGTTGGGCCGATTTCGATGATCTTTTTTTAACTGATAGATCTTGTAAAGATCTAAAGATCTGCGGAATCAGATTGAAAAAATATTAATTTGCCGCATTACAATATAGAAAACAATTTCGGAAGTATTTGAGGTAACTTCGATTATCTGTCCCGTAATTACAATAACTTATTTCGATAAACTATTCCCGCAGATTTATGCAGTAGGTTGAGAGATAACTTTCTAAAGAAAAAGAAAATGAATTCGGTTCTGTAGATCCCAAGATAGAGGGTCCGATGCGCAAAAATATGCTACTTTTCAGGAGAGCCATAAAACGAAAAAGTAACGATATTCGCGCTTCTGCGAAGTTTTGGTGAACTAATATGACTTGAATATGTGTGAATGAGTTAGTAACCTCAATGACTTCACTTCACACAGTCAGAGCATAATACCAACCAGCTAGAATGATAAGATAATAACAATGATAAAATGTTCTGTTATTCTATGTTGTTTACGTTTCCACTCGTCCGTGCATCTTTCCGTGTTCGGTTTGTCCGCAATTCGTTTAGTCCGTATAGTTTTAGTGCTATACGCAATGACAAAAAGTAAAAGAATATTCAAGAAGGTCTCCAAGAAGTTGCGTGAAGATGATTCTGCATCCTAAATTTGCCACTTACCATCCAGCTCAAGTCTTTCACCCGGCTCTCATCCTTTGGCTTCCTATGATCCTTCCGTTCCTGGAACTTCATTCTCTGAAACCCCCTCTTTTTCCTAGCACTTCATCCGGCGACTCAAGCTGGTTATCTTCCTCCAAGAAGAAATCAGGATTTGGATTAGGATTAGGATTTGTAAGTACCAGTATTTTGGATTATCGACTTTCCCTAACTGTTTGAATTTGAAGTAGCAGGGGCAGCGGACTATGAGGCGGGCAACTTCTAAGTTAATTTGTGAGACATTCGAATTATAAAATAAAATGAAATAATGAAAAAATGAACAATGAAAAATGAAAAATAAAATATTATAAGCAATACATTATCTTGTTCAGGAATGAATCTAGTTTTATTTAAGATTAAAAAAAAGAAATAAGGTTGAAAAATTTTTGTTGGGGTACCAAGTGCCCTTAAAAAAAACTTCTGCCATGTTGGGTGGGTAATATAGCTTCCTCACATATTGTAACATGGACGTATAGAACTACTTGAAGAACAGAGTGCGAGTCGAAATGATCGATATAATTCATAAGTTGACGTTATACGAAATTAACGGATGCGGATGAGCACAGACTACTATTAATCCAATGAGTATAAAATTTAAAGGAGAACGTCTAGGTGCTAAACCACACAATCCTTGAAAATGTCATAAAAATCGGTCGATTAGTCTCGGAGTTTTGTCTGTTTAGATCAGGGGTTCCCAAACTTTTTTGTACTGTGCCCCTTTGTGGTAAAATGAAAGCCTCCCCCCCCCCCCCCCCCCCCCCCCTTACATAACTAATGAATGGATGTGAAAAAGTGCAAGTTTTACACTGAAAACAATTTTTTATTTGCTATTTATACAAAATTTGATTTGATAACACGTAGATTTTATAAAGTAGTCTTTAAGATAAAAATAAGTTTATCTCAATGAGATGGATGGGCTTGCATTTTCTTTACTAGCGCTGGTATTCTTGGTGAAATTTCGGCAAGGGCACAATGAAAGCCACTAGCAACATCAAGTTTGTTCCGATTCTTTGTTTTTATTGATACGAGTGTTAAGAATGTTTTTTCACCCAAGTAGGTGGTTGAAAAAGTCAAAAATAACAGAAGACTTCCTGTGACACTCTGGGATACACTTGGAAGTATTTGATCCAAAATGTTGACTTTTCCATTTTTTCGAAGTCATGTTTGGCTGAAGAATCATTTTTTCATCAATCTTATCAACGAACCTTTTCTATCAAACTATCAATGAAACATCGCCTGATCTAGTGGTGTAATGAGAAACCTTCAAAACCAAATGGTTCCGCTAGATGGAGTTGACCCCGTCCTCAGTTTGGGGCAAAAACGAGCTCGCTCCTGGAGTTGGCTCGATGTTGCCCAAAGAATGGTCGAATGGTCTCACGCCCCCCCCCCCCCCCCTGACCCGTCTTGACGCCCCAAAGTTTGGGAATCCATAGTGTAGATCCATTTTAGTTTTGCGCATGAACTATATTTACCTATTCCTCTATCAATCGCGATATAATTCATTAGGAATTCCCCTTGAACATATACCCATCCACTCCCCGAGTTGAACGAAATTTCACTATTTACGTGACGGCAATGAAAGTTTTTGGGGACCGTTTAGAAGATATCCCGCAAAATTCCTGAAAATGTCATTAAATCGTTCCATTCAACTCGGAGTTTTACCTGTGTCAATCGATGTTAGTTTCGCGCATGCATAATACTCTAACAATCGCAATATTATTTATAGATCATTTCTCCAGAACATATACCCATGCAAATACCTATCCAGTTGGAATGAAACTGGACCAACAGATGATGAGAAATTGACGTTATGAGAAATTCACGTTTGCGCATGCGCACAGGGTACTTTCGATTTGATGGCATTGAAAATTAAAGGGGAGCTAACCCTCACAATCTCTAAAAGTTTCATCGGAACCGGACTGAAACTTGGTATAGTTTTGAGCGTGACAAGGATTTACCACGGACAGACAGACACACACGAAACCAATATTGATCAGCAAGCTCTGAAACGCAAAAATCATGTTGAAATGAGGATTTTGGAGGACAAAATTTTTTCGACTTGAATCACGAACACAATTTTTCCCTATCTACCTTCGGTTAAATTTTTGTATTTCATTTGAAGAAAAATAGATTCCGAAAACCAAAGAACAAATAAAATGCGTCCACCACCTGACGCTGTTATTTCTAACAACTGAACCGAATTTCACGTAATTTGGCTAACAAAAAAGTTCATTGTGTGACGATGGCTTGACATATTGTTATCAGTTTTTCATTAAGGAATTATTGGACGAAGGAAAATGGAGAAAAGGATGAAAGGAAGTGCCGCTATAGAATGACCACCGATTGTGCTATTAGAGGTCCGAGGGTGGTATCACACTCTTCAGCCGAGATTCGTTCCACTTTTTCCGCCTCTGACGTTGTTTTCGACACTCCTATTATATATATATATATATATATATATATATATATATATATATATATATATATATATATATATATATATATATATATATATATATATATATATATATATATATATATATATATATATATATATATATATATAAAAGATTGGCCAATTGCCGTGAACCATATCTCTATCGTATTTGCTTACATCCACTCAGTGGCGTAGCTAAGTCATTTCTTAACCCTTTAAGGATCGGCATTGGTTGTATGCAGAAGGTATTGTGGCTACTCAGAGTAGCCACTTCGAAGATCCCTGAAGGATCGGGCACCTGGGTATGCGAAAGGTATTGTGGCTACTCCCAGTAGCCACTTCATTTTTTCGTTCCTGTTCCTTTCCTATTCAAGGATCGAGAACTGTTATGATTTCTTATCCTTTCCCTCAACGGGAAGAGTGAAATAAAACCAACGAAAAGTTAGTGGCAACCCTGATTCCCTATCAAACCGTGATTGTGGATACTCCCAGTAGCCGCTATTTCGACGTGTTCAGTGAAAAGTTAGTTTTTGTACACCGATTCTGCACTGAACTGGTTTTTGTTTATTAATGAAAGTGTTCCCGGATTTCTCGACTTGGTGAGTACAATCTATTATAATTCAACCTCCATATAAAATTATCAAATCGGCTTCATAGCCACGGTATTCATTATATGAGCTCGGTTTAGTAGTTGCAAAACACGACATGGTGATGGGCTCATGCTACATTTTTCCTTATAGTATTTGCTAAGGTTATCAATCCTCGAAATCATTCCTCACGATCATTGTTTGACTATTCTCGAAGATGTCAAAACACAGCGCATGGTTTTGAGGTGACCGGCTTACATCTTATTCAACGTTTTTCTTTGTAGATATCGACTTCAACGTTCCAACTATGGTCTTTGAGGTGACCGACTCACATGTTATTCATCGTTTTTCTTCTTAGATATCGACTTCAACGTTCAACTATGTCGAAGAGGAAATTGTCAATTACTGTCGACGACATCAGCGGGATGGACTTCGACGAACTTCTGGACAGATTTGGGTTTGACGGTGACACCGGCGTGACTGATGAGATGGCCTTTGACTCCGAGAAAGAGGGTGACAGCGATGCTGACGACGACTTCCCACTTCGCCACTCATTCCCCAAATTTTCGGCTCGTAAATTGCGTAAAGGGAAAGAAAAAGGATCTGCTGTTGAAATGTGTAAAAAAACCAGTCACACACCTCCAATTCAGGTGTACTCTTGCGGAACAGTTAATTGGCACGTTTCGGGGGAAAAAATCAACTCCTAAATTAGTAAAAATTACGAAGAATAAGCACACACCAGTTGGAAGGGTTTCGTACTCTACAGGAATAAGATCAATAGGTCACATGCCCCAAAAATGCAAACCGAGACGTTGCGCTCACTGCAGCAACTCGAAAAATGTTGTGAGAAGTTCAACCGAGTGTAGTACTTGTCAGATAGCCCTCTGCACTTACACGTGCTATAAAGTTTTTCATGAGTGTACTCCTTTGCTATAAACGACTGTAATATTCATTTTTTTTCCATTTTATTTGCAATAAATTTTCACTTTTTATCATTTCATTTTACCTGCAATAAAGTATTCCTACATACATACCTACTTTATCCTATTTTATACTGGTTCCTATGAACTTACTGTAATAGTTTGACGTTGGAATAGCTGATAATAACATGTTATTAATAATATTTTGAGTGAAAAAGAATATTATGAAAACCGAAAAATGAAGTGGCTACTCAGCGATGCCACTAAGCGTTTAGCGCACTGCATGGTTCTAGAAAAAAGTCGTGTGCTCAAAGGTATTGAGGATAGTATAGTAGCCACATCTTTTTCCTCATTTTCTCAAAAACTACGGTACTGAGGTAATTTTTGTTTTACATACATGTTATTAATGACCTCACCTAATAGAAAATCGAAAAAATTTCGAAAAATTCAAAAAAAAGTATGCGTGATCCTACAGGGTACCAGCAAGTGGCTACTGGGAGTAGCCACAATACCTTTAGCATACCCAGGTGTCTGATCTTTCAGGGAGCATCGGAGTGGCTACTCTGAGTAGACACAATACCTTAAAGGGTTAAGGAGCGGCAACAGAGCAAATATATTATTTTATCATTTGAATATTCACAGTAGGTATATGCAGTAGCACAAAAATATAAGAATAGGACACTTGAGCCATGAACGCGATAATTTTTCAGCCAAAATATTCAATTTTTGTTTTGCATTGTGATTCCCTTTATATACGCTGATGGTTTTTAGCATAATTTTCAAACATTAATCACCTAAATTTTTAAGTGCGAAAACTGCCCAACGTTCCAATAACATCCTATTCTTTTATTTATATTGAATATCATTTCTTCTTCGCCCCACTGACAATTGAAGCCGAATTCTTTATAGAAAAAGTATTTTTCATCGATTTAATTAAAGCATCGAAAAACTACTACTAGAAAACGTTCACCAAACGTGAAAAATGTACCCACTTATCAAATTAGGAAAATCTCCAATCGACAGATTAGTCTGCGTTGAAAACAACGATTGAAACAGTAGACGTTATTAATGAAAATAGTACTGAAAACGCACAATTATTAACACAGTCAACACAATCTGTTGACGAATATATTCGTGAGAACACCAATCGATTCATGTACATGGTAACACGGTGTTCAATGCGTCCATAGTTGCAAGGGAATTGGATTCGCATGATTTATTTTTGTGTTTGAGATGTCATGGCGCTGCCCACTCCACTATGCACATCACTCAATTTCTATGGAATGTATGTATGTATATGAAATCAGAAGATCAGTAACCTTAAGAGTTCCAGTTACGTTTTAGGATAATTGCAATACTTCTCTTGGATCTTCTGGTAGGTGAAAAATATCACACGAACGTAATTTTCGGCCAAGAGGATCAAGTGATAGACCTAAACATGGGACGAGTTGTCACTGGAGCTGTGAAAATCAGCGGCTGGAAGCTTCATACATAACCAAGCGAGGCAGGCGAGGGGGGTGTACTAGAGCGAGAAGGGGTGTGGTAGTACGATGGAGGGGTGGAAATGGTGTGAGAAGAGGGGGGGGGGGGGGGGGACTCACGTCATCAACACTGACGGCAAGCGGTAAAGGCGGGGTTGGTTTCCCTTGAATAGAAATTTGTGAGTATAATCTGGGAATAATATAAATGGCACAGCAGGGAAGGGATGTGAGATCCGCTCTAATTTGCGTTGTTTGGAGTCCAGTCATCTCCCTCGTAAGGATGTCAACGGCACTAGACCCAATTTCGGCCATGAAAATAGGTGATATTGATTTGCGATTCAGACATTCCTGGAAAATATACCAAAATGTTTTACATATATTTTTTAAACAAACAAGAATAATTTATTATTCAACGGCCATCAAGTTGAAAATGATTTGGGTTTGTTTTAGTTTGATCAATGGGTAGAAATTCAGTCTTCTAGATGGAAAACTCCTACACCATCCTCCAATCCTACCAAACTAATCATCTTCCTCGCCTCTCTCAATTGAAGGGAAACGGTCACACCCTCACCCATCCCAGAATTTTAGAGTATGGTTTGCCCCAATTGTGCGAGAGTGTTTGCCATTACCTTGAGAAATACAACATATTACCTGTCCTGTGGAGAGCTTCATTACAGGAACGTACAAGAGCTGTAAATCACCCCCCGATTGTGTTCAGCTGCTTTGTTGTACTTAGCATGTTTTCTTCTGGCAGCTGATTCGGCGGTGGTATCCCATGTTTGGGTACAGTGAGGGGTGGCGTCGGCATTTATAATGCGTGTATCGAAAAACCCCGCCCCCGCACTGTCCCATACTCCTTGGACTCTAACAACGGCTACCAGCAATGGTCTCTAGCCTCTTGAAGAACTGGTTCCACGGACACTCCTCCCCAGGCATGACTGGTCAGTTTGGCGCATTCATCTCTCACTCCGTCATGGACCCTCTTCACCAATCCTGCTCTCTTGCAAAGCGTGGTTTAAGTCAAAACTGAGACCACATCCATCGTACTTCTCGGGAATGCCTATGGGAGTATATCCGTAACAAAGAGCTAGGGCATCTCTGAACTAAAGTGGTGACAGATCCATGCCATCATTCGTAGTGAGTAGAACTGTTTGCCACTGAGAAATTTCTTGTGCGCGTTTTATAGTGCTTTGCTGTCGGGGCTGAGGCCCTGTAACCGCATTCTTTCCTCTTTGGGGACCTGAGCGACCTTTTCTAGGTGGTTCACGTGGTTAAACGTTCCCCATACAGGTTGGTGTAACCAGCTCTTGTGTTACCCAGCTTGAAGCCTGATAAACTTGGCTGTTTATGAGCACACGGTTTTAAAACCCTATACCACCTCATCTCGCTGGGAGCTCAAGGTGATCACATTCAACAACAGAAAACTCGAGCCCCATGATAGCTGGCATCAGCTTTTGGCGAACGGGGTTCCAAAGAGGCCTGTATTCGTCTTGGCAATCACTCTCCACTCTTCCCGTGAATGACCGTTCGAACTGAATGAGTTTGGTGAAAGCTGCATGAACGGCTTGTGGCCTTTTTTGTTCTGCTATCTTAAAATTTTCCACATTTCTAACCCACAGTTTCACTTTAGACATCGAATATTCACGTTCTGATTGTATGGTTTGACAAATACCATTTAAAAATGTCTGTGAGTTTGTAATGTGAACTCTAGTTTCTTGAAAAATCGCACTGGATTCATTTTCTTGCCATTCTTTTATCACAAGGTAACTGTTTTAGGGCTGAGAGAAATAACAGGGACTTTAAAACCACTGTTGGAGTTCGCTCAAATTTTTTATGCAGGACGCGTCATCTACATAGGTACCAATTCTGCCTAGGTGCCAAACGTAATTGCCAAATCTGCATAGGTGCCAATTCTGCCCCTTTAAATTTATGCATCAATGGAAGCGTGCTTATTACTGCGCACATGATCATACCAAGAGGGTCTCCTCTTGGGTGAAAAACTGCATCACAGCAGCCCGCTAACTGAAATTTGAAATGGCGTTTCATGCTCCTTCGATGTTAATGCGAAACTTTGTGTTAATGAAAAAAATCACATCACCTACAAGCTCCTAAATGGGGAAAAAGTTTATGTGTGTGAACACCTTTTTCTCTATTGACTTGTAGCCGTTCTTCAAAAAACGTTGATCTTAAATATTTAAAATAATTACATGGTATTATATTTTCGGTATTTAAAATGTGGAAATTGAATGGTGTGTACACCTTCATTCCGCAATCAGCTTTGGTTATCGGATCTAAGAGTTTCGAAGGACGAGTTGACCAATGAGTCATGAACGAGTTGACAAGGGTCTTGGTGAGAAAAAAAATCGCTCTAATGTCTGATTAAGCTCTAATAAATGTCGTGTTAACGCTAATTCTTGTTCAACGTAAACATTGAAACTATTCAATTTCCTGTGTGTTCATTGTTTTATTGCATGTACAAGTAGAAACTATATTAAACTAATTCAGGAATCCTGGAATATTAGCAAGCAGACTAAGAAATTTGAATGAAATTTAACAGACCCTACGTATTCATAGTAACATAATAGAGAGTTCCTGGTTACCACGTTTTTAGTTTACACGGTGCCCGTGAGCCATGATCAGCTGATCTGGAAACAACTGACAGCTGACGAATTAGTAGAAGTGGACGACGTGAGCTTAGTACGTCCACGTTACCACGTCTTCGACACTTCGCCCGTAAATGTATAAACCCGAGGAAGGTTTCAGTGATAAGCGTTTTCAGTTCATATATTTCATATTAAAATTTATACTGAATTAATATATTAAATATATTATTTAAAATATAAATTAAATATATAATTATATTAAAATATACTCAATTTATTTAGGATACATCCTATTTTCACTCGAAGCAGTCCATTTATCGAGTCGAGTGCCAAAAAACAACTAGTCAACAAATCGGAGGATAAAGGTTTGCCGAAAAACGGATAAAATAATTTCATTCTAATCATATCTACCTTTTTCATGATACAAACATTAAACTTTTAAGATACGAACATGTATTATTTTAGTGAGTTTCTACACAAAATGCATATAATCTGTATATTGATACCGACCTTTATATCTACATACATCAATATTACTACTAACATAGTTGAGCTAGAACTTACTCGAACGATCGCCAAGACAAGTCGGACGGATGTGTCTTCAAGGTAAACCTGGAACACGTCGAGCTCGTCTTTACTCAATCAACTAGCGTGATATATAAACTTACGAAGTCTAATACTTCACGCTGATTTTCATTGCCCAAATAAAACGGCGGAAGGACGGACAACGGACTGATTCGGTTTTTGAAACCCATGTATCTTAAAACGCAACCAAATTTGGGAGAGAGAATAAAAAAAATTGCTTATCCGATAACAAAGGTTCACTTTGCAAAGAACACTACGAATCGAAAACAGAACAATAAACCACATGATAATAAATTATGGAATGTGAGATCTGGATGAAGGAAAAAAGTGTCGGAGAAATACAAGATGTCGGAATCTCGGAATCAGCTTCAGGTTACAAAACTGATAAGAAACGACATGTGAAGGCACATAAAACATCGTAGTAACAGCCAGCGTTGTTAGCAAAATTTTGGTTCTCCCTAGATTCACGTACACATTATTAAGACACCGTGGTAACCAGGAACTCTATAATATGACTTCAAATTCGGAGTCTCATTGAGTGAAATCCTCAAAAATTAATCCGGCAAGAAAAATAATTCCGATTAGAATTCGGTTCCCGACAAAATCGTGAAATGTCCGCATCAAACAACAACACACGAAATAAATAGTGGTGACGGGGATATAATTATTCACGAATTCTCTGATTAAGCGGTTTCAGGATTAAAACCGATATGAGATATGCAAAGCCTCATTTCATGCTCTGTCGGAAGAAACGGCCGGTTTTACCGCGTAACTTTTTGAATTCAATCAACACGGCAACGGAATTAGGCCGGCAACAAATAATTTATGTGACGCTCGGCACCTCGAAGCTTCCCACCTCGCTGCCCCCTGCACATTTCATTCTGCTGTCGACAAGAGATGGGTCGTAATTTGAGTGCTTTTTACTGAACCGTTTGATTGACAAGGTTCAGGGCGGCTGACGGCCGAACTACGTTGCTGACCCGGATCGCTTGTTTAGGAGTGACATTTCTCCCGTTTCTGCTGACGCAAGAAACTAACGTTTGGTGAATTGATTCGATGCATAGATAATGGATTCCATACAAACACAAAGTTCGGTCAGTCATGCATATCAATTATGTATTGCTGCTAAATAACCGATCTTAGCAAGTTCAGTTAACAAAATACAACTATTTCTAGAGTCTAAATTGTGTATGCATCACCAGAGTATAAAGTTAAAGTATAAGTATACTTATAAAGTATAAAATAAACGTTCCTGTAGAAGATAAACCGATGAGCGGATCGGATCAGAGAATACAAACTGAGAGAACAGTATCACCAGAACACATCGCTACCAATAAAGGATCACTCGAAATCAATGAAAAATACACTGCCAAGGAAATGGCACATGAGCTTCCTCGTGACCTTCACAGTACGTCACCATTAAACTCCAGAAAACTAGAAACGACCGGTTCTGGCATCAGGGAATTAATAAGGTGGGAAATTGGAAGCTGAATGGTACATATCATAAATGAAATTAATAAGGAAAATTTTGATTTTAATATGGGACCATCCAGGATGTAGTCCGTATGTTCCCTGAAATTACGGCTGTTGCAAGGACCGTAACAAGAATTTTTCGTTCACGCATGCGCAGAGCGTACCGCTAATGCAATTATGATGATTGTCTTATGGGACCTCAAGGGACTCTTACCCACATCATCCCTGAAAATCTGACCGAAATTCGTTCAATATTGACCGAGTTATGACCGTCACAAGGAATTCACGTTAGCTCCTGAGCAGAAGCTACCATTGATTCGATCATGATGAAGTTGATAGGGGACCATCTAGAGCTTAACCCGCACGATCCCTGAAAATTTGGTTAAAATCGGATCAAAATTGTGGAAGTTATGGCTGTTACAAGGAAATGTGGACGGACAGACAGACAGACAGAAAGACACGGAACCAAATTTATTCAGGAGGCTCTGAAACGCAAAATGCGAGTGGAAATTTTTATTTTGGAGCAAAAAAATTTTTTCATTTCGAAAGTGAAAACAAAGCTTCTGCTGCCTTGCAGTCTCGGAAGCAATAATTCAAGTAATACAATTTGTGAAAATCTGCTAAAGATTCAAAAGAGGTTTGGACAGACAGAGATGGAAATAAGAGAAAGAAAAAATGATGGGTGTGGTTTAGAATGGATTCAAAAATTTAAATTTTGGAGCACACGGATTGGATGGAGAAGAAGAAAACAGCTTTTTCTCAACTAAAACTTATAGCGCAGTTTTTTTTTTTTTTTTTTTTTGAGATCGCCATGACTATTTATTGTACATAAATATATTGCAACTGCCTAACAGAACTCTATACAATTGTAAGTGAGAAAAATGATTTGATAATTTAAAATGGAAATTAAATAACTTGTACAATACACTAAAGCACAAAAAGACGAAAAACTCATGCAGCATGACCCCATGAGCGAATTTTTGAAGAAATCTTCGACATTTCAGTCGCTATTGATCGTGTAGAGAAATTTTAGTTTATGATTTTGATAGACAAACATGGAATCAAATTATTAAAAATAATTAGGAGGTACTCATACTTTTTTCCAAGCCACAGTCAGTATTAAAGCTACATCAAGTCCTAAAACAGTTGAGCGTAAAACATTAAAGAGAGCGACCGAGAGAATCGGAGGACGGAATATTTCACAGAGTAAACTCATCAGTTGTGATTACATTTTTTTTTTTTTTTTTTTTTTTTTTTCCTTTACAAGCACCTATACTACTTACGTTTTAAACAGCATGGTTCTAGGATTGGTTATACAGGGATACGTCCATAAGAGTAGTTCAATCTGAATTTGGACAATGTTTCTTGCAAATATTACCGATTTTTACAACTAGCGAACGGCATTATTTCGATTTTTGACTGATTTTTCAACTTTGAAATTTTTGAAAACTTGATACATATTCTTATAGGAAATGTTACGCTGATTCCGAATATACCACATGTTAGTATGCTGAAAAAAATTATTTCGCACAACAAATCGCAAAAAGCAGGCTATTTTGAAATTTTTGACTACATTTTTGGAAATTTCAACCCGAAGATGTAATCCGATCATGCTGGCCAACGAAACTTGAACTTTCGTTTTGCGTCCTTAACATTTTAAAATTTATTGAAGTTTCTAGCACAATTCTACGGTCAGTTATCGTCTGGAATGACATATACATATATACATACATAAAAAAATGCGTTAAACTTCAGAATATGATTCAGAATAGCCTGAAACGGATTTCTGCATAAAATTTTTTCAAAAATTCACATTCTACAAATTTCGAGGCGAGAGCAATAGCTTAATTTTCTTCAAAAATTCGCTAAAAACATTACTGACACTTGGTAACAACTGCAGAGAACGTAGCGCTCCTAGCGGCGGGTCGTGTTAGCTCTTAGCCACATTACATACACGCTCCAGTTATTTCATAACCAACCTAATTTTCAGCTAACACATTAACAAGACTAATTTTCACAGGTTTTTCTTCCCACAACAATATTACCCTTACAGAAATACATTCAACACAGTTTCTCTGTCGACGTGCAAAAAGCTCCTGGCATTGATGAAGAGGTAAACCCGAAGCGGAGGGCGCAAATTGTGAGATGTTTGATGTTCCTATATACCTAAATAAAGAGATGTCTGTTAGTAACGCTTGACCTCTTGTTTTAGACGAGTTCATTTGAAATTTAAATACGCTCAGCGCATCTATTACCCTTGCCAGGGACCATCCCCGGGGCTCAACCGTCTCTTTGCAGTGTCTCGTTTGACAAACCGACTTCTTTTTCGCCTTTTCTCTTCAAAGTCGCTTTCAACTTTTCCGAGCACTCGATGCTTCTAATTCTCAAGTACAATCGGCTAGGTTGTCTTTGGGTTGCAAATTTTGGAAGAAAATGTAGGTAAGCTATTGCAATAATTGTTCCCGAAAAAAATTTCTCAATAATTTTCTTCACGGAAATCCGTTTTGGGGCATTTCTGGAACGATTCAATCTGGTTTACAGTGCCAGATTTAATATGTTCTACAGAAGGATAGCGGACTATTCAGGTAGGCAGAAATACTTGGTACTCATTCAAAATGTCCAGATTGAGAGGGTGTTGTGCTAATTGCGTCTGTCTTCAAAGTTTTTCGTAACTGTTTATTATAGAGGTACTTCTCATAAGTTTAGTACCGAGAGCTTATGCAATTCATGCAATATGAAAGAAACTGACACCCTCTGCCATTTTTGTCTACGTTGCCCGACCTTAGAACCGTACCGAAGGCAATTCATTGCGAAATACATCTGTGGGCTCCCAGTGGTTGAGGATGAGGATCGTCTGGCTAATTTGCTCGATTTTGGTGATGATAGGGAGAAAATGTTAAATTTATTTCATTTTGTTACTAGTGCACCAGCACTTCGATCAATTGCGCTTACTGAATAGGTGTCTGATATGTACAGCATTAGCATTGTATAGTGTACAACAGGATAGGCTTGTAGTGGATATTGTACGAATACCACAGGTATAGCGTGGATGTTATGGATCCATAACGGATTATTATTCTTTATATTAATTTCGTATCGATGACGTCGTTTATTCTGCATGTACTTCATTACGCTGTAATGCCCTGTTAACTAGATTAGGAAGAAGATATTTGACTTATTTCTTAGCTATTATATATTTTTCTAATGATAATGTGTAAGTGGACCTGAACTCTTTGTAATAATCATTGATTTAATACAATAAACAACTTACTACTACTACTACTACTTTTCCGAGCTTTCGATGCTTCTAATTCTCAAGTACAATCGGCTAGGTTGTCCTTGGGTTGCAAATTTTGGAAGAAAATGTAGGTAAGCTATTGCAATAATTGTTCCCGAAAAAAATTTCTCAATAATTTTCTTCACGGAAATCCGTTTTGGGGCATTCTGGAACGATTCTTGAATTTTCGCACACACAAGCAAACACACGCGCGCACACAAACATACGAACACACAGATATCCCAGCGGTACCTAACTTTGAGGGAGGGGGTGAAGGGGGCAACTTTTTTCCACAATTATAGAGATAACGAGGTGAAATTCGGAGAACATATTTGGGGCACCTGATACTTAGTTAAATAGGTAAATATGTTAAGCTAAGTAAATAATATGAATTACAAATTTCAAGCACATTAAATTGGTCACATTTCTAAAAATCTGCTGTAAGATAGAAAAAACCATTTAAGGACTTAGAATTTTTTTTTAAAGTCTTGTTATGATTTGAAGTGTCCAAATAAAAGAAACGTTCCATTAATTATTATTGCCGATTTTCTGTTGCAACCAATAAATAAAACGTGCAGCATGACCCCATGAGCGAATTTTTGAAGAAATCTTCGACATTTCAGTCGCTATTGATCGTGTAGAGAAATTTTAGTTTATGATTTTGATAGACAAACATGGAATCAAATGATTAAAAATAATTAGGAGGTACTCATACTTTATTATTATTAAACTAATCTTGTAGATTTAAAGACAAATGTAGGTAAATATTCATAGTAGGTTGAGATTAACGCTAGTGACGGCCGAGCGGAGCGAGGCCTTGGGTCTGCGTGCTAGTACGTACATAAATAGAACTTCTTCATAATTTCATGGCTGATATTTTCTAAGCCACAGTCAGTATTAAAGCTACATCAAGTCCTAAAACAGTTGAGCGTAAAACATTAAAGAGAGCGACCGAGAGAATCAGAGGACGGAATATTTCACAGAGTAAACTCATCAGTTGTGATTACATTTTTTTTTTTTTTTTTTTTTTTTAACAAGCACCTACTACCTACGTTTTAAACAGCATGGTTCTAGGATTGGTTATACAGGGATACTTCCATAAGAGTAGTTCAATCTGAATTTGTACAATGTTTCATCCAAATATTACCGATTTTTACTACTTGCGAACGGCATTATTCCGATTTTTGACTGTTTTTCAACTTTGAAATTTTTTCAAAACTTGATACTTATTCTTATAGGAAATTTTACTGATTCCGAATATACCACATGTTAGTATGCTAAAAAAATTATTTAGTACAACAAATCGCAAAAAACAGGCTATTTTGAAATTTTTGACTACATTTTTGAAAATTTCAACCCGAAGATGTAATCCGATCATGCTGGCCAACTAACTTAAACTTTCGTTTTGTGTCCATAACATTTTACAATTTTTTTGAAGTTTCTAAGCACAATTCTACGGACAGTTATCGTCTGGAATGACACATATTAGAAATTGTGACATATTGTTTGCGTCACGAAATTTTTTGGTTGACCCCCCAGAGCAAAGACATATCTATGTCAAAAAAAAAAAAAAACTTCCGTTACACTATTTTGGGCTGAAAAAATTAAAAACAAACTTTTTTCAAAAACCCCAATCTCAAAGGCACACCCATGTCAAAATTCCATGTAGGTAGCTACCCACTAAGACCCTCCCTATCTTGATTTGGAATAAAGAAGAAAAAATAATGATTTTTAGTACGTCCCTCTGATGTTAGGTCATTTCGGCAAGGCTTCGAATATTAGAGCAACTGGAGCTTTGATGTTGAAGTAGAAAATGAGAATACGAAAAGACTAAACAGATATATGGAACAGTAGGCATAGTTATAGTTTTATGTTCCCCACTGCAAATTTCTACCATTATCTGTTGTTTTGTATTTCAGTCCGTACTTTCGTAACGATTAGTTGAAAATAGCAAAAAATACTGAAAATCCGAAATCTATGTTTGATTAGCACATTAGCACATAGTTAAATATTTCATTGCACTCGAGGGGCTCGAATTTTTAACAGTTTAACATATATTAGGTATGGCATTCTTATAAAAATTTGCTCATAAGATAGTATATTATGCATCCATAAATCAATATAATACAATGCGCCTATTCTTCTTTCGGAAAGAATTAATTCTCCATCTATTTAATTGTTTTCGTTCAAAGTCATTAAAGGGCTGAATGCATGGCTGTGATTTATTGGAAATACATGTAGATACAGTTTTTACGTGTAACGTCTTTGTAGCGTGAGGTGGACTTACAAGCATTGAGGTGTTTACCAATTGAATCCGTCGAACACTTCTGTCTTCCTACACAGGTTCGCCCTTGCGTGTTAAATCAATCCCTACGCCACAAGCCCGGAATCGCTGCCTAGCCATTTCCCTCCATTAAACTATGAAGGAAGTAATTTGGCCTGATAACCCACATTGATCCCGCCCTGCAATATCTTACGCCCCCGAACCGACTGTCGCGTCAGGGAACCGACACGAGAGGCGTTGGCGTCGATTTTTGAAGCAGCCACCTATCTCACGAACAGC
Source organism: Adelphocoris suturalis (assembly GCA_030762985.1). Classification (NCBI taxonomy): domain Eukaryota; kingdom Metazoa; phylum Arthropoda; class Insecta; order Hemiptera; family Miridae; genus Adelphocoris; species Adelphocoris suturalis. Next base: position 33,670,177 of record CM061050.1, on the reverse strand, counting down.
AAAAAACGAATTTACACCTCCTGAGTGTTCTCAAGCCGAGTAGAACCATGTTAATATGACATGAAAGAAACGAGATATCATGCAGATATTATCATCTACTTAAAGATGAGAATCAAATAGCCCGCTCTCTACCAAATTGCTTCTCACTTAAAGGTTTTATAGTTGACCTACAGTACAGATAGTCGGGAAAGAAAATATTTCAGGGGTACAGCATAATCGTATCAGTGATTCATCGATCAATTATCAAATTATAGTTATTAAAGGTTGTGTACTTTTATTGCAAATAAATTGTGAACTATAGATTTTTTGGTTTATTAATTTCAATAATGATGAACCTTTGTGATCGACCAAGAAAAAATATAGGTATATTATTCCCCCCTCGACCCTCGAAATGCGATTCGAGTATAATCCAAAAATCAAAATTTTAAAAAATCCGTCCGTCCGTCGTACGCCGTCCGAAGCATTTCTTAAAAAGTATTGGGCCAAACTATAAGAAATTTGGCTTATGAATCATACTTCGGTCGAGGATGTGCCAGTAACATCTGAATCATCTGAAAGGCTACAAGTGCTACCACGCCATTCATCCAAGCAATCAAGCGCGCGGCGGCAGTGCAGTATTGATTAAAGAAAGCCTTTATCACCATGAGCAAGTCAAAATAGAAACTGAAGCGTTCCAGATATGTGCAATTGCAATCAGGACCTCTTCATTCATGATTAATGTTGCAAGCATATATTGTCCGCCGAGGCACCAAACGACATACGATGAATACATGGGTATACTCTCCCAACTTGGGAATCGTTTCATCCTAGGAGGGGATTTCAATGCTAAAAATACACTTTGGGGTTCAAGACTAACTACTACAAAAGGTCGTAGATTGATTCAAGCAATCAATGATAAAAACTGCGAAGCATTTTCAACCGGGAAACCAACATACTGGCCACAAGACCCCGACAAGACACCCGATCTGATTGACTTTTTCATTACGAAAAACATTTCAGCGAACTACCTGCTAGTCGAAGAAAACTTTGATCTCAGTTCAGATCATTCACCCATCATACTGACACTCAGTGATCGAATCATTCAGAAGCCATCCAACCCTGCCCTAGTCAATCAGAAGACCAACTGGGAGCTCTTCAAGCAAGAAATATGCAGACATATCGACTTGAGTAAGTCCTTACAATCACCAGAAGAAATTGAACACGAGCTCGAGCATCTTGTTTGCAGTATACAAACTGTTGCTTGGGAAAATACACCAACACTTACAAGGCGACTCCGAGGGATCAATTACCCTCGGGAAATAGTCACTGCAATAAAAGAAAAACGCAAGGCCAGAAAACGATGGCAAGTAACTAGAGTACCCAGCCATAAATCAGAATGGTACAAGGCAGAAAGTGAACTGAGGTCTTTGACACAGGAGATCAATGAAGAAACCCAAGAGCACTATATCATGGGACTCACAGGTCATCGTGATACTGATTACTCACTCTGGAAGGCTACCAAATATCTTAAAAGACCAATAATACAAGCTTCACCCATAAAAAATTCCGATGGGAGTTGGGCTAAGAGTAATCAAGACAAAGCAGCGATTTTTGCTGATTACCTAGCAAACATATTCACTCCAAACATTGCTATGACAGATGAACTGACTCTAGAGGTCGCAAATGGTATTGATCAAGATGTCGACATTCCACCCGTTACTATCAAAGAGATTAAGCTCATAATCGATAAGGAAATCAGTCCAAAAAAGGCTCCTGGCTACGACCTTATCACTGGTCAGATCCTTAAGCATCTCCCGCGTAAAGCCATTGCAAAAATAACCATGATTATTAATGCAATTATAAAACACCGTTGCATTCCTCAGTTGTGGAAGATTGCCGAGGTCATAATGATTCCTAAACCTGGAAAGACTCCCACGGAGCCAAGTTCGTATAGACCAATCTCACTTCTACCAGTATTATCAAAATTATTTGAAAAACTAATCCACAAGCGACTAGTACCCATAATCGAAGAACGTAAGCTGTTCCCAAGGCACCAGTTTGGCTTTCGACAGAAACATTCCACTATCGATCAAGTCCATAGAATAACACATATAATTGAACAAGCCCTTGAGGAAAAGAAAGTCTGCTCAGCCGTCTTCCTAGACGTCGCTCAGGCGTTTGACAAAGTTTGGCATGAGGGACTCAACTACAAGCTGCACAAAAATCTACCAATAAAGTATGCTGAGCTGCTTCAGTCTTATCTCACCAATCGCTATTTCAGAATAAAGCAAGAAGACGCCTACTCAGAGCCAAAGCTAATCAAGGCAGGAGTCCCACAAGGAAGTGTTCTTGGACCGCTCTTGTATGTCCTTTATACCAGTGATCTCCCAGAAATTGGAATGAACACCACAGCCACCTTCGCAGATGATACAGCGATTTTGGCAGTCGGAGAATGTAACACTGAATCCACCAACAAGTTAAATCAATCAATATCCAGCATACAAAAGTGGACAGCAAAATGGAGAATCAAGATAAATGAAACTAAGTCCGTACATGTCGATTTCACCAACAAGAGAATCGAGTATATTCCGGTACATTTCATGGGAAAAGTTATTCCGAATGCTAATGAAGCCAAATACCTAGGCATGACACTGGACGCCAAACTTAGATGGAAAGCCCATGTCAAGAAAAAGAAGGAAGAACTCCTTCTAAAATTCAGAAAAATGCATTGGCTAATGGGGAGACGGTCAAAGTTGTCAATCCAGAACAAGCTAACATTGTATAACCAAGTCCTTAAACCAGTCTGGACTTATGGAGCTCAGCTTTGGGGCTGTACGGCTCAGTCAAATCGAGACATCATCCAAAAATTCCAGAACAATGTGCTAAGAACGGTGGTCAATCCACCATGGTACTTTCGAAACGAACGTCTCCATCATGAGCTTCGGATCGAAACAATAAACGATGCTATAAAGCGACAAGCTGTGAGACACCTACAGCGGTTAAGATGTCACATCAACGAGGAAGCTGTCCAACTCCTTGATACAAGTGATATCATCAGAAGATTGAAGCGTACCAAACCACTCGACCTTGCTTACTTGTGAAGCAGTGAAGTGAAACATCCACCATAATCAACAAAACTCAGTGATGTATCTTAGTTTTGAATTAAAGTCCATATTTTCAAAATAATATTGTTAATAAGTAATACTTGGTGCAATAAAGAATATTGAAAAAAAAAAAAAAAAAAAAAAAAAAAACGAACAGCGAAAAACGAATTTACACCTCCTGAGTGTTCTCAAGCCGAGTAGAACCATGTTAATATGACATGAAAGAAACGAGATATCATGCAGATATTATCATCTACTTATAGATGAGAATCAAATAGCGCGCTCTCTACCAAATCGCTTCTCACTTAAGGGCCTTCCTAAGTCATAGGGTAAAATTGTATCTCCTTTGAGACCCGTTTTCTCAGCAACTATATGACCTAGAATCCTAATTTTTTTTTGTTTCCTAAATCTAGATCTGCTGTGTTTACTGAGTTTTTTTCATATATATACAATAATAAGTTATATTTTTTATCCTCATTTGCCCAAACCCTTATTTTGTGTTTCAGTTTTCCCGCCATTTATACCACTAATACAATTTTTAGGACGATGAAAAAAACTCAGTGTAGAATTTAGCTATTTGCCAACAAAACAAAACAAAAAGCAGCTCGATCGGTTCGGTAGTTTCGGAGAATTAGGGACGAACGTGTATAAAAACGTAGTTTCGAGAAAACGGGAGAAAACTTCGGGGGCGTGGAACTGCGTTGTCCGCGAGCTTCTTGCTATACTCCCACTGACGGCTTCACTTTCACAATGAAGAAAAAATATCCATCCACATTGTAATAACTGAAGTTATTACATCTCTAGTCCATTATTGTCAATTCATGGAACTGTCATGGATGCTATGTACTCCTACTATCCTAAAAACAACAACAATTGAAGAATACACATGTATGGTTATCTTTTTGGTCTGAACGTTGTTTCGCTTCTTTCTCAGCCTTTCATTTCATCTCATTGCTTTCTTCCAATCGAATTGAGTTTTATAAAATAATGCCCAAAAGTGGTTGTGTTTTCTAAAACCGAAAAGGGAAAGGTGGGCGGAGAACAGTGAATGTGGCAGGCAGAAGAAGAATCACTAACGCTTCTACTTTTTTTTCCAATTTCGTTTATATATACGTAAATTTTTTATGTAAATATATTTATGTACCTATCTATGGTTCATGTTCATTACAGTTCACTCATTATTTACACATCGAAAGTTGTAATCCCAAGCAAAAGCTCGGAAGAATAGAGTAGAGCAGGGCGTTTGAAAAGGTGTTTCTAGAGGAGCGCTCGAGTGAAATGCTCAACTTTGAGAGCTGTTTACAGTAATTATATAGTGCCAAACCACCAACATATTGGTATCAAACGATTCAGCATTGAATAGAGAATTTTTGGAGCTAATAAAAAAAAAAAAAAATTTTTTTTTCATTTTTCGACTTAGGAAGGCCCTTAAAGGTTTTATAGTTGACCTACAGTACAGATAGTCGGGAAAGAAAATATTTCAGGGGTACAGCATAATCGTATCAGTGATTCATCGATCAATTATCAAATTATAGTTATTAAAGGTTGTGTACTTTTATTGCAAATAAATTGTGAACTATAGATTTTTTGGTTTATTAATTTCAATAATGATGAACCTTTGTGATCGACCAAGAAAAAATATAGGTATATGTATTCCCCCCTCGACCCTCGAAATGCGATTCGAGTTGGTGTATAATCCAAAAATCAAAATTTAAAAAAATCCGTCCTTCCGCCGTCCGAAGCATTTCTTAAAAAGTATCGGGCCAAACTTTGAGAAATTCGGCTCAAAAACGATACTTCGGCAGAGGATGTGCCAGTAACGTCTGAATAATTTCGATCAACGCTAAAGGGTAGAACTTAAGGGCTGACCTATTCAAAACGCTGCAAATTATTTCACAAAGGTTTATTATTTTTTCAATTGAGTATGATCATAGTTTTAGTTGGCTAGCGTACGTCATAAGGCCCGTCCAGACTCCTCGGCGTATCCTATTTCGAGTTGCCACAACCTATACTTCTATAATTATATACGCATGTTTATATTTCTCGATTTGAGCTCCAATCTATTCAAATAGTTATTGCCTTAATAATATCATTATCTAAGCACGTACGAAAAGTCGAGAGGATATGTTATTAAATATGCGTAGGAAAAGCTTTGGTATTAACACACAAATATGACCTTGAAAAAACATATATTCATGCCTCGAAGGAACGCCGGCGCCGTACCCACCACAAGGTGCCGCGGCGCCGGCGCCTCCTCTCACTCCACCGCCCGCTCACCCCCCCCCTCACCACCCACCGTGACCCCCTGCCAAGCGTGCCAGGCGTGCGCGCGTAGAAAAACACACTTTTTCGCCCGTTTTTGGCCCATAGCATCTATGCGAGTAAAGCGATCGGTATGGTTAAACGTTAGGACCAACTAGACCCCAAATGGAGTCTATGTGCGAAAGAACGGGTTTTTTAAGTCAATTCTTAGGCCTTTTATGGCCCGGACGGCGGACGGCGAACGGCGAACGGCGGACGGACATTTCATATTTGGATTCTACGCACCTTGAAACGTAAAGTGACAAAGTTTGAGGGGGGGTTATAAAAATTTTTTGCTACACGATCACATTATTATTATTGATTACATTGATTATTGGAAATAATAAACCAAAATCGATATGTTAACATCTTTCAATGTAATAGTATTGTTTCTAGCGAATTTTTGAAGAAAATGAAGCTATTGCTATCCTCAAAATGTGTAGAATGTGAATTTTTGAAAACATTTTATGCAGAAATCCGTTTCAGGCTATTCTGAATCATATTCTGAAGTTTAACGCATGTTTTAATGTATGTATGTATGTATGTATGTATATATGTATGTATGTATGTATGTGTCATTCCAGACGATAACTGTCCGTAGAATTGTGCTAGAAACTTCAAACAAATTTTAAAACGTTATGGACACAAAACGAAAGTTCAAGTTCGTTGGCCAGCATGATCGGATTACATCTCCGGGTTGAATTTTTCAAAAATGTAGTCAAAAATTTCAAAATAGCCTGTTTTTTGAGATTTTTTGTGCGAAATAATTGTTTCAGCATACTTACATGTGGTGTATTCGGAATCTGCGTAAAATTTCATATAAGAATATGTATCAAGTTTTCAAAAATTTCAAAGTTGAAAAATCAGTCGAAAATCGAAATAATGCCGTTCGCTAGTTGTAAAAATCGGTAATATTTGCATGAAACATTGTCCAACTTCAGATTGAACTACTCTTAAGGAAATATCCCTGTATAACCAATCCTAGAACCATGCTGTTTAAAACGTAGGTAGTAGGTGCTTGTTAAAAAAAAGATGTTATGATAGGATACTGTTAAGATTTCAACTGCCTTCAATACTGACCACATTGAACATCGAAATCTATGAATATTTACCTAAATTTGTCTTTAAATCGACAAGATTATTTTAATAATAATAAAGTATGAGTACCTCCTAATTATTTTTAATAATTTGATTCCATGTTTGTCTATCAAAATCATAAACTAAAATTTCTCTACACGATCAATAGCGACTGAAATGTCGAAGATTTCTTCAAAAATTCGCTCATGGGGTCATGCTGCATGACTGGAATTTTTGAGTTTCACCTATAAATATCCGCCCAAAGAATCGTATGAAACCACCCCGGTCACTGTGTATTTATCTCCGCTCAGCAAAACTCTCCCTCTCTTAAACCTTGATTTCGACTTTTCTGCTCATCCACTGTCCACACTAAAATCTTCGATTTCATCATCTCCTATTTCATTTACTCAAGTTTTTTCTTATCTCTTAACTATGGAACTGTATACCTACTTTTTATTATCAAAGTCCATATTTATTTTTCTACCTAGGAAATATTGGTACCTACCATTATTATGTTTTAGAATATTCATGTACCGCCTTGTCATTTTGAGTATGCTTGTAATTAGGCTCGCCCGTGCTTTTTCAAATAAACAAAAAGACACAGTTATGCAAGGCAGTGATACACTCTTGATGGTGTTTCTGGTGAATTTCATAGATAAATTGAGGCGAGTAGTTTCGAAACCGGCTCAATCCACATTTTTTCGAAATACTCTTTTTTCCAATTTCTTCAAGTTCACGATGCACTCTATCACCCTCTGAAGTCTTGCGGACCAAATCCGGTTCAATCCAATAGAAAAATCCCTCTGAAGTGGTGGTTTCGCGTCAAAACTGGCTCAATCCATGCTTCTCAATTTAGCCGCTAGGAGCGCGCCGGCCTTCGGCGTTGGACGTTTTTGCTCTGGTGTACTCAGTTTCACCCATTTTCCCGCTATGAACTTTTTTTTCCATGGACTAACTAGCCGAAAATGGAACGCGGGATGGTAACGAAATGTGTGACGGATGATTTTCACGTACAACCGAGTCGTTGCTAGGGATATGGTACTTCGTCGTTTTTCATCCCACAAAATTCGTTGACCATTCGTTCGAAAGCTCTCGATTTATCCAACAATATTATGTTAACTACTGCGAAGTGCGTGTCCAACAAACTGAGTTATGAGCATGGTTATATAAATAATTGTTTACACACAGGTGATCTTTCTCAATAATTGATATTGTGAACATGATTGCAACCGCTTGTTAATTTCTGATGATTTCATTGAGCTTGTGTTTCGATGATTTGATTCATAGCAGGTGATCTGAGTATTACGAAAACGGTTTGATTTGTGAAGCGGAGGTTAAATAATTTGAATAGGTAATTTCTATACTTTACACTCTAGGAAGCTGTAATTTCGTTTGTAGCCTCTTTAGGACATTTACTTGACGATGCTCAGGGTCCGGATCAGATGTGTGGCTCTTAAAGCTAATTTCTATGCTTCACACTCTAGGAAGCTGTAATTTCGTATGTAGCCTCTTTAGGACATTTACTTGACGATGCTCAGGGTCCGGATCAGATGTGTGGCTCTTAATGCTAATTTCTATGCTTTACACTCTAGGATGCTGTAATTTCGTATGTAGCCTATTTAGGACATTTACTTGATAAATCGCTCTTGATTTATCACGAATTTATGTCGTTTTTTTTTCGTAGTTTCATACTATAACTATATAAATTGATGTTATAAATGAATAGTAAACAATGACGCTTGTTTGGTTGTCACTTGGTTGCGCGACAACGCAAACACATTCTGTGTTTCAATAATTTCGTCCGAAGTATGTAAATAGAGGTAACCGGGGGTCCAGGGGGCTTGCCCCCTGGCGAGGCGCGGAGCGCCGAGTTTTGTTTCCTGAAAAATTTTCAAGTATGGATTGAGCCGATTTTGAAACTACTCGCCTTAATTGTGTTTTGGACTCGAAATGTGGCATAACTCACACCACGTTCTTAAAAGTTTGACTATCACACTGTATGCAATCTTGCGCCATACAGGCTATTACAAACAATCATTCTTGTGGGTTCGTATGAACAGCAAAAGCTCGGCATGAGTATATTGAGTTAGCCCATTTCGGATAAATGTTTCCATGTTAGCAACACGCTTCAGGTGATGTTTTGGGTAAACGCTTTTCGCCCCAGTCTCTTTGCAACCCACCGAATCTTCACCTGAGGTAAAGGATGGAAAAGACCAGGTCGGTATATCTTCAGGCAGGTGCCATAACTTGCGGTCCCGAGCCCGGAGGGGTCTGAGGATGGAAGGCTTCCCTAGCGGTAGCGAATGGGGGGCAGTGCCCCCCTCTTCCAGGCCATCCCTCCCTTATCTGTTTGCATAAACCGTATCGTCGGCTTCAGCAACAAATGGGCTACATTAGACTGTGGAAAGGTGGCGAAGGGATGTAACGCTGCTTCTCCGCCCTTCAACGGCAAATATCCTTAATGAACGGTGGGGTGCCTTCAGAAAATGTATGCTCAAACAATGTTAATGCACAAGGAACATTACTTTTAAGTGCGTCTTTACTCAACCACTCAACAATTACCATTTTTCCCATTCCGTTTCCTACCTTTTTCATTAGCTCACAAGAAGATTCCAGCATGACTGGAACTGTCGCAGTCTCTCCATATTTGTTTTGTGCCTCAGAAATAGACCGAAGAACCATTTTTGGGATATTCTGGATAATTGACCAAGATCAAAGTCAAATTTCACCGGTAACGTCAGTTGCGATAAAATCGATTTCTAGAAAAGACAATTCCATAGAAGTTTTTTCAGCTGGTCGAACACTGCCTGAAAATTAAACATAGAGACCAACAAATTTCACAAAAACTGATTCTTTTATTGGTACAGTAAACTTTACATTTACTTAGCTAAACAGAAAGAAAATTATGTTTCAATGTAGAAAAACATGATTTCGTCTAAATAATTAGTTTCTATGTATTTTTTCAAGCTGAATCAATTCTTAACTTTTGCAGATCTATGTTATAACAGGGTTTTATACTTTGATTACCTAGTTTCACCCCCACAAACATATACAATTGAACATAAAAATGAAATAAAAATTTGGAAGTTAGGTTATTGGTGAGAGAAATGCGTTTCTGCTATGACTCGCATAACATTTATCAGCGTACGTGTGTGTTTGCGCTAGAGGCCGTAATTTCGAAGCTATCAATTTCAAGTTCGGTAGATAGACTATTTGGACATCTAGTATTAGCTGTATAGTCGGGATGTCTAGGGGCGGGTGAATCACTCCCTTGTGGTCATACACCTTCCTCGCCAGTCGCCCACAAGAAGAGTGAGAAAGAAATACACCCCTATGATGAGCAACGCATTGCGGGAACAGTTCGTGGAATAGACCCTATTGTGGCCACGGGTTACGAGACTTAGGTGCACCATTACATGCCATCGAACAAAAGAAGCAGCAAGGAGTCGAGGAAGACAGGGGAGTCCAGTCAAAGCCAGAACCCCTCTGTCTGCAGGGAAGGTTTTGACCACTGTCTTTTGGGATTGGAGGGGGTGTTACTCGTCGACTTCTGGCTCGATCGGTGCACCATCAACGCTGAGTACTCTGAGGCCTCCTGAAACCCTACTGGAGCATAAGACGTGACTGTCCCATCAGGGAGGGGTTGCTTCTCCAAGTAAACGCTAGGTCTCACACTGCTCCTTTAACGAGAAAAAAATTGGACCAAATGCATTGACTACTGTTGTACACCCTCTCCACAGGTCAGACTTGTCATCCTGGGACTTCCATATGTTTGGACTGCTCAAAGATTCACTTGGGAGGATAGATTTGAGATTGACGAACAGTTCCAGACGTTTGTACTGTTTGTACTCAGTTGGCAGTACCCCCCCCCCCCCCGTTTTCTTCAAAATTGGTATTGAAAAGTTATCAAATCGCTGGGAAAAGAGTATTACCCATAAAGAGAAGTAAACATGTTGTTTTAAATTTTTGTTTTTTTAGCATGAATATGCTTTAGCCGTGACCTAACTACCGAAAAATGTCCCACGAGAGTGCAACGAAAGTAGCGCCAATAATTGTGATGATTTCCGCTTACAACCGAGTCGTTGCTAGGGATATGATACTTCGTCGTTTTTCATCCCACAAAATTCGTTGACCATTCGTTCGAAAGCTCTCGATTTATCCAACCATACTATATCAACTACTGCGAAGTGCGTGGCCAACAAGCTGAGTTATGAGCATGGTTATATATGAATAATTGTTTACACACAGGTGATCATTCTCAATTATTGATATTGTGAACATGATTGCAACCGCTTGTTAATTTCTGATGATTTCATTGAGCTGGTGTTTCGATTATGTGATTCATAGCAGGTGATCCGAATATTGCGAGAACGGTTAGATTTGTGAAGCGGTGGTTAAATTATTTTAATAGGTAATTCCTATACTTTACACTATAGGAAGCTGTAATTTCGTATGTAGCCTCTTTAGCCTCTTTCTATAATAAAGAGAATGTTTACTCGCGAGTTTCTATTAGGAGATCATCATCTCACAAGAGCTTAATCGTCGTGATCATTTCTATAATAAAGTGAATGTTTACTCGCGAGTTTCTATTAGGAGATCATCATATCACAAGAGCTCAATGGTCGTGATCATTTCTATAATAAAGTGAGAGCGAGGAGCTAAAACATGATTCCATGTTTTAGGATTGATGGCAGAATGATAAACAGAGTTCAGAGGCCGATGGGGGGTCGGGTTCAGAGAATCGACGAGGAGTGAGTCGTGTACGGCTAAAGCATATTCATGTTTTTTAATTTTAGCCGTCAGGCTCAAAGGAACTGTGGCTTTTGTTAAAAATAATGCGTTCAGACCAAAAGGCTTTTTTATATTTGATCGACCCTTGCATACCACTATAAAATCCTTAGAAGTTGTCCTTGAAGGCAGTAGAATGTCGTCGACTGTCGTCGTCGTCACTGACGTCAATTATTGTCAAATCATCAAAAATTGAGTTTGATAGCAAACGCTCATGACCTCAAACCTCGTCCTGCACCTGGTAAGCAGACCCACTAGTTAGTTCTATAAGCAGGGATTTGTGCTTTAGAATACGATTCATGTCATCCCGACATCCGCGAGACCGGAAATAACGAGGTTTGCGTCGGATTGCCAAATAAGCATGCACGTACCTCCCCCTTACTACGGAAGTGACGTGGGGAAATTCCAGGCAACACCCCTTTTCAGAAAAACCCTTCCAGGAAATGTACCCAACTCGGCAAGATGAGGGAAGAATCATTTATAAAGGGGAGACTCGGGCCCAGGTACCCCCTTCGCTCCTCATCCCAAGCTTTAACCTTTACTGTTAGTATACTACCCCTTTCCGCACTTGAATCTGATATTACGGAAACGGTTAAAAGCCACATCCAAAACCCCTACACCTACGTTTCCAGCGGAGTCGGAGTCTCCCTCCTCTCCAGGCTGGGAAAGTCGGGTTTTCCTATATAAATGATGGAGCGGTGAGAAATGCTCTCGCTGACTCGGCTTTGCCCATATCCTAGCGCGAGACCTTCCGCACATCGCCTTGGGGATGAATTGCATAAATTTACCTTTCCCTAACCGCGCCAAAACATTACATTTTGATTAGAATGCGGGTTGCCGTATCTCCTTCGGCCCGGCCTCCATCTCATATAGTATGTCGTCTTATTGCGTTACCTTCATAAGCATCATCTCTCCCCGGTGAAGATCTTTGCGGCCAAGGAGCCTCCGTCGCATCATTCATGCGGAAGGTGGTGCTCCATCAAAACTCTGTGAATTTCTCGGTTTTCGTATGATATCCACAAGATGACTAATATCTATGCGAGTAAAACGTCGCCCAAATTTTCATTTGAGAGTTACAGTGGCGAACGGGAAAAAGTGTAATTTCTAGAACGTATAAAATCATTCACTAAATCGTAATTCCCTCGTCCCTAAATCGTAGGGGATGCGTTTTGGCTTTGACGCTAAATCATCAGCATTACGCCCAATGCATCTGTCAACGACCTCGAATATCGTCAAAATTTGTCTTAACGATATAAATAACGATAACGAAACAATTTTAATTAAGTAGCTACTTGCTTATAAGTATTTTTTCTGTCCTTCATAAACACACCGGTACTTACTTGAAAACCATGACTTTTGGGCCAAAAACCTTCCCGGTCAAACTGATGTGTATAGTTTGATGGTCTGGATGCTAGCAAGCTCGCATCTCAAAAAAACATAACATCAAGTAGTCAATCCCTTAGTAAACATTCGAATTTGTTGGACATATAGGTCAGAATTATGTGTATAGTTTGGTGGTCTGGATTCTCGCGAGCTCGCATCTCAAAAATGCATAACATCAAGTAGTCAATCCATTAGTAAAAATTCAGATTAGTTGGACAAATTTTCCACTTACACACGTCAATATCTACTGTTTCCTAATGTACGCATATTTCGCTGTACGCATTTTTCGTGCCACCATTCAGGTGACTTGACGTTCCGGAGCTAGCTTGTCCCCCCACCATAGGCGCCTGGTCACAGTTGTTTCCAATCAGCTCCCATAGGTTTCCGCTCCCTGACCGGAACGGCTCCGAACTAGTTCTTCGGGAGCTGTTTGAACGAGAACTAGTCCGATATCCGACTCGTCCGAACTTTTTATCACTCTTGCTCGACCGGTTTTTCGTTCTTTTTTTCCTCAGTTTAGGTAGTTAGTTCTGTTAAGCTTTAGTGTATTTAAGTTTTATATTTATTACCTAAGTATGGATGGAGGTTCCTTCAATTGTATGTGATGTGTGTGACAAGAGTTATTCTAACGGGCCAAATTTCCTTCTCACGGTGCATGGCATCAACCGGTCGGTTCCTCCACCAAAAAAGATGATTTGTAGCACCTGCCTGTATTTGCGAGTAAGCCGACAATAAACAATTAGAGAGACATTTCTTCGATGAACATTCAATTGGGGTGACGAAAGAGAATCATACTTTTCAGTCCGAGACCCTGTTTAAAGAGTGGAAATGTTCAGTTGAAGTTAAGTTACTGGTCAAGTTCGTGTTGAAATCCAGGAAAAAATTGGATGGGCATGAGATAAATTATTACCGCTGTAATCGCGATAGACATTACATACCCCAAATACCCGAATGTGACAGTAAGCGGGAACTGAAGATGTAAGGTACTAGAAAAATAAACTCGCACTGTCCTTCTAGAATGACCGGGAATCAGTACCTACATGTTCAGAAATCTTCTGCAAGGCCTTCTCACGAGAAATCGTTGAATTGAATTGATTTTATCGCCTTTTTTGTAAAATAAGACATTAGGTAGGTTGGCATACGATTACCATCATCTCGGGTGCATGAAAACCGAGCTGGGACCTATTACCAATCTTATCCAAATCCAAAGCCAAACATTGAAAAAAGGAGAAAGAACGGTTTCCTCGGGTTGTCAAGAAGCGGGTAGGGTGGGGGGACAAACTGAAATGAGGTGACCGGTTTTCGGAACCGTTCCAGTCAGGGAACTGAACCTATGAAAGCTGTTCGGAAAAAGCAGCGTCCAGGCGCCAATGGTGGAGGGACAAGCTAGCTCCTGAACGTCAAGTATTCAGGTGCTCACAGTTATGATGACTCATAAAAAATAAATCAAACGTCAGTTATTGCTTGAAGAACTGTTCATTCGTTCACCATACTTCCCCATTACTTCGACTTTCAATCTTCCCCACCCATTTTTACTCCATCAGCATAAAAATTAGGCCTCCTCTCTTTCAATTTTGGAATAAAACTTATTTGAATAATCCGATCCGGGGAAAAAACTTCACCTCCCACAGCCCGGCCAAAGCTCCTTTGTTTGGATTAAAACTAGTTTTCCCCCTTTGGAATAGCCATGGGAAGACGAGGTGCATAATCGAATATTTCTTTTTTCTTTGCATTTTTTAATAAAATTACATCAAAGGAGTATAACAGAGGGGTAGGAACAAGTGGTAGAAAGGAGAATTCTTAGGTTTTTTCTTTTTAATTCGATCTTCAAGTGCAGAAGGAGGGGAAGATCTTATTTCAGAGCACAATAAAAGGGATTCTGGAAGCTTATCACAGCAGATAGATTGTTTTATTCATCGAAAAGCTTTACGTAAGGAAGGAGTGGATTGTTTTCGTCATTATGTCGTCAGAGTGCCGCACGTTATTACCATTGTGAACATCTCGTCAACATTTTGACTGTAGCGTTCGAGGAAGATTTATTCTTCAATATTCTCAAAGAACCACTTTGAGAGTAATAGCCCCGACAATAATTCCATCAATTGTGGTTTAAGTGATTGAGTGGCAGTCCTGCTTTAGGGTCGTTTAATTGAAGCTTTCGCAATCTCGATTTTTCATTACTTTTGCCATTCAATTCCACCATTTTGAGGTTAATTGAAAGTGATACCGACGATTCAGGAACAACTCGACTTTAAATCGATTTGACATGGATATGTCTTTGCTCTGGGGGGTCAACCAAAAATTTCCGTGACGCAAAATTTGTGTCACAATTTCAGTGTTTTTCACGTACAACGCAGCCGTTGCTAGGGGAATGGAACTTCCGCAGTTTTCATCGCACAGAAATCGTTCGCCACTCGTTGGAAAGCGCTTGATTTATGTGATAAATGTTCACATCTCAAGCTACCAATTTCCCCCTCCTTACGTACCTGGCTACATTCCTAAACTAAGTTGATTGGACTATAAACAATTTTAATAAGCCGGTTACAATATTCTTAACGTAAAGCATCATTTACTCCACTCCATAGGAAACATTTTCATCCTCTTGACAACAGTCGAGGACAACTCGAGGACAACCGTTATGAAATCCCCAATCAAAGACATATCCATGTAACATGGTATCTGCTTGTAGTATAGTGGAACTCGTTTACGAGTTTCAATTTGACCAAAGTTTCATAAACCGAGCAGACCAGTAGTTTGTCCAGTAGTTTCAGTGAAAAGCTTAGAAAAGCGTACAGCGGCGGAGGGCGAATCTTACCTTTTATTTATTCATTCATTTATTTTTTTATTCGTTTTTTCGGATTTAATGTATCTTGGTAAGTGAAACAACAAATTTTGAAGGGGACGAGGGGTTAAAAGTTTTTCTTTCTTCGTTAATATAGGTTCATATTGACTATAATGAACCAATAAACTGTCTTTATTTTTGCTGGAATATCACATTATTCAAACTCTTTTTGAACATAATGAGTGTTTCTCACTGACGTTGCCCGAATTGTAACTTAGAAATGCATAGTTTACTGTAAAAAGGCTGAGTTCTCAGCCACCGGTACGCATTCACGGCCAAACTTTTGAACAGAATCAATCTATATCCTACTCCTCACCTATCCACTCTAGATCAATGGGGCGCAAGCACCGGATTTTAACATGGATATGTTTTTGGGCTGGGGGTCATTCTAAAATTTGCGTAACGACACCAAAATTTGTGACGACCCGGCAATGGATTGACGAGGGGATCATGGAATACTTTGAATCTTGAATCTTTGAATAACTTTGAATCTGAATTCACCTTTGAATACCTAGAATCGCTAGATTTTGATGCTTTCCTACCGAGTTGGGGGAAAAGCATCAGGCCAGAACATCCTCGGCGTCTATGAACCAATTCCTTCGCATCCGACGGGTCGCATGCACCGAAATAATACCCAAAATTTTATCTCATCCTTCCATCGTCCAAAGTATAATAGGTAGGTTTTATAAGTCACTTACTCAGCTGATCGAAATCGTCAAAACCAAACACCTGCGAAGAAAGGCCCCGAACTGCGTGTTGGCAACCCTAATAAAATTTCGGGAGCCAAACAAATTGATTTTCCGTCCCGCGCTTCGAACGAAATATCTAATTCCCGTCCATCACCCATCAATAATGCAACCCATGCTTCACTCGGATCACCCGTATAGCAACCCGTCCAAAGGCTTCTCCACTTGTCACGAATTTCCGCTGCTAACAAACTGCTTGTTAGCAACCATAATACCTAACAAAAGTTCGGGAACTAAAAAAATTTGAGTTTTATATTTATAAGGATAAGGATAGTAATTGAAGATCATAATCAGTAATTAACTTTGCTGCTATGTTGACGTACGGCTAATAGGTACATGAATAATCCACTACCCACAAACTACTGATACATGGCCAAGCCCCATATTTAAATTACTAGTAAATTTAAATTACTAGTAAGAGTCGGCGGAGATTAATGGTGAATTCACGAGACCGGAAGCCCACATTATATCCAGAATAATATATCCGTCTCATTGCATTATAAAGTAGGTAAATGTTTCTAATGTGATTCCATTTCGAGGTTCGAGAGAGAAACGTTGTGATAAAAGGTCAACCCCGTCATGTAGAAATAATTCAACCGCGTCCCCTCTCCATATGCGAGTGAATTATGTAATGGTCGAACCAGTCAAACCTGAAGGTAATTTAGAGTAACGCTAAAGGTCCGCGCATCACCTATTCCGGGTGATGTGAAACACGGTAAATGCATTTCGACCCGGCGTTTCCCCAAGATTGACACACCGTCAAGAGTTGGACGGATTGAGGGGGGCGGTTTTACTTGGAAATTCCCGTTGGACGTACAGTATGAGGACTGTCCCCCATGTCAGGGATGACAGTGAAGCAAAAGTTTGATCCGAAAATGTGCGTCGTTGTAATTTGCGTTCCCTCGGCTTGACGCCCAAGTTGTGGTCGGATTAAATGGGTTGCTGGGACCTGGGCGGATCCGTTCGGTTTGAAGTGATCCGACAGCGGAAAGTTGGTTATGACGATCCGAACTCGTGCGATCTTGCCTGAACTGTTTGTTTATTCATGATGCTACCATTTACACACATCACGTTTTTATGCTCTTGTCCCGTATTCTTGTGAAATTTTGGAAGAAGAACGTATACCTTATTGATAAATTTATCTTGGCAACTTTTCTTAACGCTGTCATTTTAAATGAAAAATCTCACGGCAGTTTGCGTTATCAATGTTAAGAGTGAAAAACAATTTTCCAACCTGCATTCTCTTTCTCAATTTAAAATCAAATTGACTATAAAGACACCCTTAAAAATATAAGGACGGAAAACCACCAGATTTTCACAGTTTCCCTTTAATAAATATGACGAAACATTCCAATTTCAAAGGTACCTTCTAGGATGCTGAGGAGGCCCCAAAACAGGCAAAGATGAAGTACCTAACCACTAAATACAAGCTCTGATGAGGCCTATACTGGCGAAAGCGCTAAGCATTAAACATTTTAAAAATTTGAGAAGCCTTCTTTGAAACTTTCTCAACCCTCAAAAACTACTACCGTCAACGGAAAAGGCAACAACCCCAGAAAAAAAAGTTATGCCGATCCGAACTCGTGCGATCTTGCCTGAACTGTTTGTTTATTCATGGTGCTACCATTCACACACAACGTTTTTATGCTCTTGTCCCGTATTCTTAAGAAATTTTGGAAGAAGAACGTATGCCTTATTGATACATTTATCTTGGCAACTCTTCTTAACGCTGTCATTTTAACCCCCTTGGTACCAAAGTACCCTATAGTGGACATGAACTTTCTAGGGCTCCAGCACCCAAGCATATCAATCCTTCTCGAATCTTCTTTTTTCCCTGTGTCTGTCATGGTGTCCCAATGACCCTGAGTGCGTAGAAGGTTGAAAACCACCACCACAGAACCTTCTCGAGACTTGCACGAATTTTTCTGAGGTTGGTGGTTGTCAAAAGCAGCTCAACCAAGAACCAATGTCCACTATAGGGGACATTGCATAACTCTTGAAGGAGTGGACCGAATTGGACCAAATTTGAACCTCGTCACCTTTGGACTAGTAGGAAGTCATGTGCCAAGTTTTATTTTTTTGGCCCAGTAGACAAAAATTGGTTCTGAAGGTTTTAAATCGAAAATATCACGGCAGTTTGGGTGCTTGCGTTACTAACTACGTATCTACTAATCACAGTTCTAGTGACTGATACAGGATTGGTGCCTACGCAATTAGGGCAGTCAATTTTCAATTTTCAAAGCACATCAGCGCACAGTGGGGAAAAACAACCAAATACCGCAACACCAGATTAAAAAAAAAAGAAGTTTTTTAATCAGAATAAAAATTATCAGCGTACAAGAAATCCAAAGAATGTAAGTAGTACGATTAGAGAGGAATCTTTACATTAGAACTGAGAAAAGCATATGACTTGGAATTCGAAGACAATCCATTTTGCGTGCAATGAAACTGAAGAGAGTTTAAATTCGTTTGTAGAATAGCTGCATTTGAATCTGATACTACAACTCTAAAAATGTTGACATCATCCGCAAAAAGTAAAAATATTAACATAGTGAAAGTACCTATCATTCACAAAAAGGATGAACAATAAAGGTCCAAGTTGCGAACCCTGGTGGGGTTTCATGTAGAATTAAACATAAAGGACAAGCAACCATTGAAGTATTCTGCTAGTTGTATATTCTCAACCGTTTTAGCATCGGACCACAGATTCCCAACTCCCGAAGCTTACCAATTAACGAACCCGTATTAACTTGATCAACATGACCAGCGATCTACCCTTCCGCACCGTGATGAAGTGGATGCTGAAGTGGTATGATGAAGTCAGCAAACCAATTATTCAACAACCTTGGGTACAACTGATTATTTACAAATAGCTTGTCAATTAGTAATTAAACTCTTCTTCCCTGACTTGAAAACTGGCACAACATTTCCTAATTTCCATTCCTGAAGAAATTCACCCAACTCCAGAGACAACCAAACTGGTTGTGCCAACGAATCGCAACACAGCTTGAAGAGTATGGGAGGCAGCCCGTCAGGTCGGACACCCTTATTTTCATCCAGTCGACTTAACTTCTCTAGCACATCTGCACAAAATACTTTTGCTCAAACTGGAATCTCTTTCAGACAATCGTGGTAGTAGTTCTAATTCTACGCCTGCGTATACTCTCGAAAACTAACGAGCGAATGCATTGGCAGTATCCTAGGATTTATCGAAGACGTCGTTTTCAAGCTCCATTGAGTATTCCACTATTCGAACGGAGGATATGAACAAACTATCAATGAGGATTCAAGTTATTCCTGCTTATACAGGATTCAGTATCATTAATATCTACAATTCATGTACTTTATTAAACTATGAATAAGAGATTCTATTATTTCTACCTTTGGTAATTGAAGGACAGTTGACAAAGAGTACCAACATTCAATCATAATAGACACATTTCTTATTCCTCCCCACCGTTTCCTCTCATTTATTCATTTATGAGGATTAGATCTTAAGTGAGCTTTTTCTTCACATCAGTTAAAATACTCCGTATAATAATCAGTTTCACAATTTCAACCTGGCAGGGAAATATATGTATGTTCCAAACAATGCCCAACCTGGTGGGGCTATTTTTGTCCCAGCAAAATATTACCAACTGCTTCGACTTCTCAATGATTGGCTCCCATTTCTGTTTTTCTAATCCAATTTTTTACTTCTCCATGGCCCCGAAAGGGTCACTAAGAGGATATGATTGGCCAGGAAAACGCTTTTTCAAACTCTCCCTTAAAGAGTTCTGGACCACAACTATTACCATATATTTATGAATCATGAAAAACTATTCATGTGCACCTATATAACAGCCCGTCTCTCTGTAACTGCTGTTTCAATACTCCTATTGCAATGTGAGAGCCATCCACAAAATCATGTTTTTGTAGTTTTTTCCCAACGATTATTCTTAAAACTTGAAATATTTGGACCCAATTTACGTTATTTATTCTATTCGTGGATAAATTCAATATCCAATACGTCTCCGACCTATATATATATATGTGTGACCTATTTATATAATATATTGTGATATATATAATATATATTATATCATATAAATATCATAATGATTTAATGATCTTTAAATGTCGTTGAAGAAAGGGAAATCTTCTTAAGACGGTTGAAAATCGCGAAATTAACAACGTTTGGGAATAAGTGTGATGCCTCGCACCAAATGTGATTTATTTTTATTTTTATTTTATTTATTTGTTGTTTTAGGTTGTTGCTTTTTCGCTCTCTTGTGTAATGTCCTATGCAATAATGAACGAATGTATAAGGGTCGTTCTCAAACTAGGGGCAACTATTGAGTCCCACAGGCCTTGCTCACGTACAGTAACTTTTTCCCAGAAAAATTTTTTTCCCAGGGATTCCTTGCAGGCCAGTGTGTTGGAAAAAAGTAATTCAAGTGCCATACCTGCACATCTATACAAATATTTCTGCGCATAAAAGGCCAAAAATGCAATTACCGTGGGTGTCCCAAATTAATTTTTTGCTCTACAATGTTACTTTTACCCACAATATTGATTCATGTGTGGCAAAAAGGTCTTCGTTTTCCAAAGTTGGGTTGTAGAGCATCATGAAATTGATTGAAAGAATGTGCTAATCAACTTTCCGATCCCTTCAATATATCGCTAAAAAGTGTCCCAATGTTTTGGGATATTACCATGGGTGGAACTGAAAACTCCGATTCTGACCCCAACCAACCGAAATTTTGGTTTGAATCTCATTCTGTTGGGAAGCTTGGGATCTGTTAGGGTGGTGATAGGACCCTTTCCCCTCACCCAACGCTGTTGCTGGTGGACCGCCACGTCGAAAGGAGTGCAGTCAAGAGCGTACCTTTTCATTTGCTATTACCATGTGTGTGAAATTGATGACTAGGGAACATTTTTAGCATATTTTTTTTCCTCCATCGTCTTTCTTTTGTTCTCCTCTTTCAAAATACGTCTAAGTTTTTGTTACTGAAGTTATTTATTGGCTTAAAAATCGATCTCAAACGACGATTTTCAATTACCATGTCTGAAATTGAGCTATTACCATGGGTTTATTAAAATCCACGGTAATTGAATTAGCTACATGGTAATATAATTCCACTGCCTTTTCAAACTTTCCAGCAATAATTATACCTTTCAGTGTTTTTATCCACACCATCAAGTGCATATGTATGAGGGAAAAATGTAAAACAAAACATTTTGCATAACCATCAACTTGGGGAAGCATTTTAATACTAATTCGCCAAAAGATGGGAGGGTTCTTTCCACATGTGGCCACTTGCTTGTTGGTAGTTTTCTATTGACTAAACCGCAAATAAAAAATAAATTCGACATTGTTTCCACTGGAAAAACATGGCTTGTGGTAGAAGGAAGTCAGGCATTTGGCGTGAAGAGGTACTTTAAAAAAAAAAAAAAAAAAAAAAGAGAGAGAGAAAGAGATGCAGAACGCGAGAGAAGAGAGAGGCGAAGAAATGAACCCGAACTGAGGGAAGAAGATTAGCTGAAAGAACATTCAAGGTACAAGCAACGGAAAAAGGATAGGTATAAAGCTTTTATGTGACTTGAATGAAAGGGATAGGAGGGCCAAAAGTAGAAAACTGAGGAAAAATGGTTTGGCAACAATGAAGCTGATGTGGGACCATCTACAACCTAACCCGCACAGCGCACTGCCAGACAATTTCATCAAAATAAGATGATGAAAACTGTGGAAATTAGGGTGGTTACAAGGATTTTGCATTGGCGCATGCGCAGTAGCTATTCATGATACCATAATGTTGTAATTTATATGGGATGATCAAATCGTTGTCTCCCAACTATGATCCAAATTTGAGCGAGATCAAACGGCTAGGGCGTGAGAAAATGGTGCTTGGTAGAATTTACATTTGCGCATGCGCAAAGTGAAGTATTGAGTCAAGAATGGTGAAACTGATAGGGGGACCACCTATACTACATCATACACCCTGTCTACGCCCACATAATCCCTTAAAATTACATCCAAATTGGATGAAAACTGTGGAAAATAAGGTTGTTACAAGGATTTGCGGACACAAGATAGACACAGAACCAAAGTTGTTCAGAATGGTCTATCACGTAAAATGCAAGTGGAAATTTTGGTATTCGAGACCAACAATTTTGTCTCTCCTGAAAGTGAAACAATGCTTCCGCTACCTTAGGTTCGGAATTTTTCATTTTTTTCGAATTTTCAAGTCACGTTGGTTCTTGAAGTACCAACCTTTTTTTTTACTAGATACTGAATGTTAAGAGTATTAGTTTACTTACTATTGCTTCTTAATTTTATATATATATTATAATAGTTTATTACTTTTTTTCAGTGTTGTTTGAATATGTTTTCAAATAATGATTAAATTAATGAGAAATATCTTTCAAAATCCTCTTGTTGTTTGCCTTTCAAGCTTTATGCTACGAGTATAATTTTGGTTCTACTCATCAGGTTTCCCAGTCAATATTTATGCTTCAGAGTCTCCCTGTGTGATGTCATAAATGTACCAACCTACTACCTA
Organism: Adelphocoris suturalis; assembly: GCA_030762985.1. NCBI lineage: Eukaryota > Metazoa > Arthropoda > Insecta > Hemiptera > Miridae > Adelphocoris > Adelphocoris suturalis. Next base: position 33,647,418 of record CM061050.1, on the reverse strand, counting down.
CTTCTTTCAAATCTAGTACATAATTGCACAATTTAAGCATAGCTAGACTGATAATCTAGTTTCGGTGTTGGGTTCCTGTCCAACGATGGTGGACCTTACCTTATTACTAGTTAGATTTACTTTAAAGGAGATTTTTCCGTAGTCACCATCTTTTTCCATTGACACAACATGTCGTTAAATTTGGTGAATTTATAATTTCAATTCCAGCCGTCATAAAAGTACATAAATACCTACTTACTTTGTTAAACTTGACTACCTTATTTACATAGTTAGCTATTAAACAGCACGTACCTAGGTACCGTTCTACATTGTAAAAATAGTTTTTGTTGACTAGGTAAGCTTATTCATTCGAAAAAGTTATTTATATAGGTTCTATATACCTTCCTATATACACTGAACTTACCATCTCATTAACACTTTGCAACATTTTGTCTGATTTGCCTGGTATAGTGCAACGCCACTTGTGCGCTCTTTAGTCAATTACTTTTTTAATTTTGTTGGTTTGTTGTTCAGGTTTTGCTAATATGAACCCCTATGTGATCCTACGCCAAAAGACTAAGGTTACAAATAAAAACTAAAAGACTAATTAGGTGTAATTGACTATTTTACGAATGTTACCTACATGTACACGATCTTGTGTTTAAGTTGGGATCGTTATTATTTTATTTAAATTAGAGTTTAAATTAAAAAATTGCTGGATTAAAACCGTTTTTACGCTATTACCTACCTCCTAGTATAATTATCTGTTGTTGAAAACACTGATGAAATTACCATGGCAACTACAGCTATTACCGTGGACACCGAATTTGAAATTGTCCAAAAACTAGGCTTGAATTTGAGAGCTGATCTGGGTAACATGTATTTTTGCAATCAGTCTTGACCAAGGAACCACCCTGAATTTTTTCAAATTTTTTTGAAGACTTTTATTTTTTGAAATTTCTGTGTCCGAAAGTTGCCCCTAGTTTGAGAACGACCCATAAGTTTCCTAATCCTTTTTGTTTGATTAAGATCGTACTTTTTCCACCTATTAGTTAGGAACTAACTGAAAACAAAGATCGGAACAATAGTGCCCCTTTATATATTGGCGCTGAAAACCGGGTGGGACGTATATATCCCACCTTAACATGACGCTGCCTGATCTGAGGGACCTATGTGTCCCAGGAGAAAGACAAACTGAGGATGAGAGTTATATTTATATTCATCGATGGCCATGTCGGGTGAAAACGTTTCAAACGATTGGTTCCGATAGGATCAAGACATTAGAGAGTTCCTGGTTACCACGTTTTTAGTTTACACGGTGCCAGTGAGCCATGATCAGCTAATGTGTAAACAACTGACAGCTGTCGAATTTGTAGAAGTGGACGACGTGAGTAGGAGACCGCTTGATTAACAACGCAAGATCGAGTCTTCGTCCTCTTTAACACGTCTTCATCACTACGCCCGTAAATGTATAAACCCAAGAAATGTTTCTGTGATAAGCGTGGTCAGTTCATATTTTTAATATTAAAATTTATACTGAGTAAATATATTATTTAAAATATGAATTAAATATATAATTATATTAAAATATACTAAATTCATTTATAATATACATCCTATTTTCACTCGAAGCAGTCCATTCATCGAGTGTCAAAAAACAACTAGTCAAAAAATCGGAGGATAAAGGTTTGCCGAAAAACGGGTAAAATAATTTCATTCTAATCATATTTACCTTTTTCATGATACGAACATTAACCTTTTAAGATACCAACATGTATTATTTTCGTGAGTTTCTACACAAAATGTATATAATCTGTATATTTATACCGACCTTTATATATCATCATACACGAATATTACTACTAACATAGTTGAGCTAGAACCCTAGAACTTACTCGAACGACCGCCAAGACAAGTCGGACGGATGTGTCTTCAAGGTAAACCTGGAACACGTCGAGCTCGTCTTTGCTCAATCAATTAGCGTGATATATAAGCTTACGAAGTCTAATACTTCACGCTGATCTCCTGCTGGGATTGCCTTCTAACTCTTCTTGTAGAGGTCAGTTCAAGTCTGCTGGGCTACTAACGCTGCCCTCAATTGCCGTTCTGGAAGCTCTGCTATATTACAAAAAACTTCGATCCGATTTCCAACAGGTCCAGTTCAACCACACCCATGCAACAAGATATGGAAAGTCCCTCCTGCGAGTGCCATCACACAACCTTCAATTTTTCAAGAAGAGCACTTATACTTTAATACTTCGTGATCACCACCGTTAACCACTTCATTCAGCATGTTCAGCATATTACCTCGATTTCCTTGGATTCTCCCACCCCCTGCTTTCGCAATGCGATGATGAAGTTTTTGATGGAGAAGGAGCTGTATGAAGTGCGCCACTTTTTTGACATCAGGCACATTTGAAATTGATTGTTAACTTTTTATTTTGTTTTTCACTTGTTCCTGGCTTTGTTATTATTTTTATAGTGATATAGACTTTATTTTTTGACTTGTTGCTCTATCATTGTCCTATATGATGTACTTTGGCAATAAACGGGTATTATTATTATTATCATAGGGATGAAAAGTAACAGTAATAAAATTAGTAGATATATACATTTTGAAATCCATTTTGAGATAACCCTTCTAAAGAATGAAGATGAATGCGACTTTTTCCTGATCCTTTCAAGAAGGCAGAAGGGGAATATCTGCGAGCTGACGAATAAAAGCTCAAAAGTGGTATTAAAAATACCGGTCCCTCTCATGTCTCCACACCCATTGTTTCCATTTTGCTAACTATAGTGCTGCGCTGATGAACATATGGCGATGGTAGCCGTGAGGCAGCAACGTGCACACGTCGGCTTAGCCCCCTGAAGGCAGCTCTTTCTTCACAATCCCACCCTCGAGGGGTTTCCCATCCAATATGTCTCCAACGTTTGTCATCACTTAATCCTCCTTTTTTTCCTGTCTTACTCCGTCTGTGTTGGAGGGCGTTGTCGGACCCTTTACGATATTAAATCAATATCAACCATAAGGTCCCGCGGAATTACAAGACCAGACAATGTAACTTATTCTTCCTGATGGGGATAAACGTGTTTGAAAAGCTCTAATACGGAACTTGATGATACACGTGGCTGACATCCAAACGATCTTTGTCAACTCGGAGTGCAATACGAATCTTTAGTGAGTAATCTCATTCATTATGAATTCCACTTCACTATACATTTTGAAATAATACAAGTATATTCGCGTTAGACGGGTGAACCGAGAATCCTGAACTGTGAAGAACGAAACAGTGCATCTGCTGCTGCCAAACCGTTTGTGTGCTGCTTAATGGATAAAGAAAATTTTAATAAAAACGCCTGTCTGTTCTTGATTTTTTTTTTTTTAAATTTTTCTCCGACGTTTCTCATCAGTTATTTTTTATTTTAAATCTAATTGTTAGCATCTCCCTGAAGAAGTAACAGTTCCTGAAGAGAAACGTTCGAGGAAAAATAAAAAAAAAAAAAAAAAAACTGAATTAATGACATCTAAAGGCCATTTTATAAAAAATGTCTTATTATTTGAACTGTAAAAAAAAAAAAAAAAAAAAAAAAAAAAAAAAAAAAAAATGTAAAGATTAAGTTTACAGTCTGTACCAGTCCTAGGAGAATGAGCGTGACTGCCTACAAAAGGATTGTGGAATCCGCATTTGAAATGTTGCTTAATTTATCGATAGCGATCTAAGTAGATAAAGTTGTCATCCATTCCATATCTGCAAATCTTACAAAAATAATTCTTTAGATGAACTGTTTCAGTTTTAATAAATATCATTTCAATGATACTCACGTAGAATATGACAACCACAAAGTGATCAACATGTACGTGAGTAGAGTACCTCCTCGATTTAAACTCCACTACTCAACACTGATACTACCAATAAAAGTGCTCTACTTTCGACCCAACGACAGAGACTTTGTGGGAGTCGATTCCACCCTGACATCATACATCAAAACTAGATGGCCACAAAGCAAATCTATATATATACTGACGGATCTAAAAAAGGAGGAATCGTGGGTTACGCATATTACTCACCTGCCAATGAGGTCAAGCCCAATTTCAGACTACCGAGCGAAACAACAAGCTTTAACGCAGAAGTCATAGCAATAATCAAAGCTGTAGAATACGTGCTAACCCCCTCTCACATGACAACACGTCACACTGGATTATACTAACTGATTCCATGAGTTGCCTCAAAAAAATCAGCGCTCCCAATATCAGAAGATCAGATAATCCACTTATTGGACTTCTCATAACGCTTTTAATCCAAGGAGTAACAAGTAACATCCAGTTCATTCTTCTTTGGATTTGAGGACACTCCGGAATCCAAGGCAATGAGATTGTCGACGGATTAGCGAAGCGAGCAAGTTTATTGGGAATTGCAAGCAATGTAACCATTCCAGCGAGCGACTATTTCACTCTCATGGCTGAAGGAGCCCAAGAAGACTGGCAACAGCTGTATGTTAAAAATCCCAAAAATCCTGGACAATTTATAGAAATATACAGGCAACTGCTCCCCTCAGACGTTGGTTTAAAGGGTACACAGTATCCAAACCTTCATCGCTTCAACAGACAAGAGGACCCAGAGTGCAACAGATGTGGCGACCCATGTGGTAATTTAGAACATTTAGTGATGATGTGCCCGCTGTTCTTCTTGGAAAGAGACGAGATGTTCAGGAAATTATCGAAGGTAGTGGACTTTCCGACGAACTACAGTTGTCTACTAACAACGAGAAACTTTATTGTATATACAATTATTTATGATTATATAACAGAATGTAACATTTACGTATGAACAATTATGAATTCCATGTAAAAATGTAGATGTAGAAGCACCCTATGGCTGTATAACACGTGTTAATGCCAACAATTATTAAGAAAAAAAAAATGATACTCATTTTAATAGAATTTTATTCAAGGTCATACATATATATATATATTAATTGCTATGCAATTCTTAGGCCGACCCCCAATAATTTTTTTTAAATGTCCACTTTTTTTGTGTAACGTTTTTTGTCCCGAGATGGGAAGCGAGAGGTCGTGGGTTCGAATCCCGGCCAGGCTTGAAATTTTTTTTTTTTTTTTTCTCGTGAGAAAATTCTTGAATAAAATTTTTTTCTAATAAAATTTTATTCAAGGTCATATATATATATATATATATATATATATATATATATATATATATATATATATATATATATATATATATATATATATATATATACTTTTTTTTAAGGTTTAAGCCGCGCTTCAACCAGAAGGGTCATTAGCGGCATTGAACAAGGTGTCCAAAGGGACACTGCAAGTTGCATGGAAAGAGAGCCATGCTGTCATCCTTGGCTAAAGAGGAGCGGCATCATGGACTCAACTGGCAAATCGGAGGGTCAAAAAAATGAGGGGCACATTGATGATCACTTTTTAGCCCCTCGAATAGATTTAAAAAAACCCCAAAAATAAAATAATACAGCTAAGACTAGATGTAAAATAAGCTAATTACTATATATATGCTACTATTTACAATCAGCAAAGTAAAATAAAACTATGACTGGGTAGAAAATCTGTATATATATAGAAATAGATAGATAGATGTGCATAAATAGAAATAATAAAAATAAATATAAATAAAAAATAAATATAAATAAAAAAGTACACTAGGTAGATGTGTATAAATATATCACAGATCAGGTGCCACATCTCGCAGTAGAGCTCAACAGTAATTACCTTTTCGAATCCGTTATTATTCCAGCCAGGTGGAATTTCCTCACCAAGTTGGAACAATTCATTTCAAATAAAACGAGTGCTAATTAATTTATTTGACAGAGTTCATATAAGCTTTGATCAGAGTGTAGGTAATAGCTTGGTTACATTATTGTTTAACTCATAATCTTACATGTGTTACATGATAATCTACTATCATATTTATTAATAGAATTTCTGGGGAAAGGATGATCGAATTATGCGACGTCAATAACGTCGGTGGATTACTTTCTTCTATCTTTTACCGCCGGTTATATCGGCATGTGAACGGGACGAAGGGGAGTGGGGTTACGGAGAATGGAACGATATTTTAAGAGGGCGACGGGGAGAAATAAGGGAACAATTCCTTCCAATATCCACGCGATAGGCGGCGGGGTGGATTTAGTTCGGGTCGAAGTCGGGTTACAGGATGAAGGGGAGGGAGGAGTTGAGTAAAAGAAGGAGAAGAAGGAGCAGTAGATAGTTCTTAGGAGACAGGAGGGTCCCGGGGGATGGACAGGAAGAACCTGACGGGGCGCTGGTGTCGCGAGAGAGCCCGGCAGCCATGTTTGTTCCCCTTTCCAACAATCGATATACGGAGAGGGGTGAAACTGTACTGACTAGGGGGGTAACAGGACACGGGAAGGGGCACCCCCATTCCCCCTACCAACACTCCACCTCTATGTCCGCTGATCCTACCCATCTCTACCTCTATGCTTCTCTGTCACACTAACGCCTGTCTTTTTCCGCAATACTTTCCGACCGTCTCGCATTTCCCTATCTAGACGACTTTACCTCACTTCTTTCCCCACCCCCTACTCTTTTTATATTTATTTCACTGGGCTCTTTGTTCTTTTCTACTCCTTATACTCCACTTTCCAACTTTATATTTCCACTCAGTTAAAGCATCAGGGGATTTCGAAGAAGATATACAGTGGAATGTTCCACATGTCACGCTTTCAGGTTTTCAAGTTTTCAGTCATTTGATTGATATTGTAGCGTAGAACGAGTATTCAAGTAAATGAGATGTATTTCAGAGAAATTACCTGCCTTGGTGGGGCAGAACCCACACCCCTAGTCTGAGATGCTTACAGGAAGGTTGGGAGAAGTTCATACTAGGTACAGATATATTTCCGATTGTACATAAATCTTATATATATATATATATACCTGAATTGTACAATCACCTTGTCATAACCAAATTGTAACGGGGTTATGCACTTTATGAAATGTTACCTTTCAGTGATAATGAAATTAATGAAAGAAAATAAATGAACAATAAAAATAAATCAAGATAAATAACCTAATGAGTCACGTAACAATGAAGTACCTACCTACATAACTTCACCAAAATAGTGTTGTCACTTACCACTTTCGTAACATAATACAGAGCTTTTGGTAACTTCCACTTAACGTCACCCGTCACCATAATCTTGAGGAAACAAATTAAAATGCTAACCCAAATGGAACCGGGGGCATGGCTACCTTCATTTTGATGTCACGTTAACGATGGTTGGGCAACGCGATATTTTCCCAGATGTCTTGTTGTCCACTGGTTGTCTAATCAACTTCTTTATTTCGATATGAAACGCTGATTTTCAATCTTGAATTCGGGATTTCTTGTTACTTTCAGTACAAATACGGGCTAATTTCTCATTTTAAGTTTTCAATTCGTAAACAGGGCATGGATTTAACGCAAAGATAGTAAGCTTCAAGTGGTAAACACCGCGATTTAGTTGGTACTTATAGGTAATTTATTGTGATCGTTACAAACTTGTTTTTGGGTTTTCCGTTGGGTAAATCATCAACAAGTATGAAAAAGTATTTATCTCTATGACAATGAACCAGGAATTTACCTGATAGCCATCACTGGAGGCAACACTTCACGCAATGTTCACGAGAAAACAGCTGAGAGATCAGGCAAACTAAGAACAATACTGCAAAGAAGTAATATCTTAAATTCAGGTTTCTCATATGCGAAATTATAATAAAAACAAGGCACAAAGCGACCATATAGAGGCTGTGTGCAAAAGAACGGATTGTTTTTGATTGAGTTGAAGGCTAATAAAGCTAGTAGACGGAAGCGGTATTCAGGTAGCAGATTCGGTTTCTACGCAACTTGGACCGTAAAATAAACAACTTTGAGGGGTGTTCATAAAACCTAACCGCTATACATCAACATAAGTACCTAATGGGGCATTTGAAAACCCCATTATTATTTACTTCACCTAGTATTCGTGTAATTTTAAGGTGACCAGTAGTGTGTAGCCGTGTAGCGTTTCATTAATAGGAAGGTTAGGCATGTGTCGTGTGTCATTAGATCCTCAAATGTGTGACAAATGAGCCATTCTAACGTACGACGTCCCTTCAAGGTCACGTACTCTTGGGTACGTTAAAGTGACGTTATGGGTACCGTTAGGCTGTCCGTCCAGTGGAAAAGAGACTAATTCGCGCGAACGGTTCGCCTCCCTTCAAACACACTGTTTTAAGTAAGAGCCCGTCCACTGCAAGCGCTGCTGTTGAGCGAAGTGGGGCGAAAAGGTTTGTTTTTCAACGCGTCAACAAGCGAAATGGATGCCGAAAAATAGAAGAGAATTTAGCTAAGTCATCTGATCTGGTAGGAGCCCGTCATTGCATTCGTTTCTCAGTGTCCTAGAGAGACAACCTTTCAAATTTCATATTCCAAGAGTGAATAGGAGAGAATTTAGCTAAGTCAGCTGATCTGGTAGGAGCCCGTCATTGCATTCGTTTCTTAGTGTCCTAGAGAGGCAACCTGTCAAATTTCATATTCCAAGATTGAATAGGAGAGAATTTAGCTAAGTCAGCTGATCAGGAAAGAGCCCATCATTTTATTCGTTTCTAGATGTCCCAGCGAGGCTCCCTTTCAAATTTCATATTCCTAGACTGATAGGAGAGAATTTAGCTAAGTCAGCTGATCTGGTTGAAACCCGTCATTGCATGCGTCTCTTGATGACCTAGAGAGGCTCCCTATCAAATTTCATATTCCTTGAGTGAATAGGAGAGAATTTAGCTAAGTCAGCTGATCTGGTTGGAACCTGTTATTGCATTCGCCTCTTAATGTCCTAGAAAGGCACCTTGTCAAATTTCACATTCCTATGCTGAAAAGGAGAAAATTTAGCTCACTCAGCTGGTCTAAAAAGCGCCTGTCTTTTTATTCGTCTCTTGATGCCCTAGACGGCCTTTCTTAAAATTTTAACTCCCTCGCGTGAACAGGAGAGAATGTTTAGCTTTCTTGTTTCCGGAAGCATATTGGTCTCTTTTTTTCGCAATAGGTACCTGAGTCCAACGCATACATTTGCCACATTCTCGATAACATTTCGAACTACTAATTACCTACGGTAGAAAGGAACTTTGTGGAAAACGGTCGAAGTGGACTGGATTCGCGCTGTTCATTCGCCTCCAATGGACGGGATCAGTTCGCGCGAAGAGGCAAATGGAACGAACTAGGCGATTTGGCCTCTTCGCGCGAAATCGCGTCTACCGGACGGCCAGCCTTAGCCCCAATTCACACAGGACGGGCGTGTGGCGAAGACGTGGCACTGACCAGGCACGGAGGTGGCGGTGACGTGACCCATCCTGTGCACACAGAAGGGGCTGGACAGTGGCGAGAAAGGATAAGTAATCAAAAGGTTTCCTGAAGTACAACATGGATTTTTCATCAAGCAGTAACGAAGATGATCAAGATGTGCTGGATTTGGTGTACTTGGCTGATCTGAACCAAAAAAGAGGAGATATTGGGTTCATCCATTGTGGCTGAAGAAGGGGAAAACCGGTTTAACGTTGATGTTATGGAAAGAGCTGAATATGTACCCAGAACGGTTTTTCAGGCGCAATTTTCTGCCAGGCCTGGTCTTGGGGCGTTCCTGTTGCAATAATCCGCACGATTGTAATCAAATAAACACGGATTCTTCCCAAATTCTTCACTAAATTCAATGTTGAATTCAACATCATCCCGCATTTTATTGAAGTGACGAGTGGCACGGAACTGACGCGCCCCTTCTCGAACGCCACGAGAGACGGCAAACGGACGTGGCAGGGGCGAACGGGCGGCTGCCTTCGCCAATTCCCTTCTGTTTACATTGAGCCATTTGTTTACATGGAAAGATGCGGAAGTGACAAAGGTCGGCGCCACGTCTTCGCCACGCGCCCGTTCTGTGTGAATTGGGCCTTAGTGGTCACCAAAAACTCTCTATTATTGATTTTCGTCAAACGGCAAACTTTCCGAAACTTCGGCGTCACCTCAAAGTGTTTGTAGTAATCCGGTTCTGCCGAGTTGGCCGTATGGACACGAAATATTGGAGTCAATTAATAACAATATTAGTATGGGTGGCTTGTTCGGAAAGGTATACTGAGAAAAACATTGATAGATTTCACACAGTGGAGCTAAATAAGGCTCGAACTAGGAGCAATGGGTTTTGAAGTGTCAATAACAGTATCGCAGTTTCAATGGCCTTTGAGGCCTTTCAGCGGTGCAAAATGCTTCGGAAATAACAGTATTCACTCCATCGCTCCAAAGCCGGCAGAGTAAAAAAATAGAACAGACAAAAAGGGTGCTGATGCGGAAGCCGAAGGATGGAATAGAAAGCCCCTCGCACTGACAGGCGTGATAGCGAAGAGGGTCACTACCCTCCACTATCAACTCTATTCTGAACCTTATCCTCTGCTCGCAGGATCTTCGTAACTTTTGTTACCTTCTAAAAGATCCGGTTCCGGCAGAAAGGGTGTGGAACGGACCATTGAATAGACGATGTTACGTTATCGTACAGTTGTTGAGTGCATAACGTGAAGGCGTGTTCAAACAGGTACGATTTGGATGGCTGTGGAACGATTGGATGGCAGTATCACCAATCTCCTAGCTATTGTTGTTCGTTGATCATGGTTCACGTCCATTAACAGTTCAGTTAACCTACATTCCAGAAATATTGTTGGTTATGATGTTTTTTAACAAGTTTAAAATCCAGAAATATGAAGTTCTGGGTGGGAAGGTTCATTTATAAAATAAATAAAAAAACCGTATTTAATTGATTCGATTCCGTAGATTAAATGAGGAGCTTGCACACTTTTTTCATTGCAGAAACTAAAAGTAGATGATATTTATGGGTGAGTGGTGGAAAACAAATTTTCAGAAGTCTGTATGTCATTATAAAAATTATTATAGTTTGAATATTCAGAGAGCCCGCCAAAACGGCCGACTCCGCCCACTTTCTAGTCACACGTCATCATTCATGTTCTTATAGACTGAAACAGCAAGGCGCTATTTCATGTCATTCGTTACGTTGTTTTCGTGTATTCGCTTTTGATTGACACTTCATTTTATAGGGCCTAGTCCAGCATTTTGTAGCTTTCTAGTGTTTTCTAGTATTTCTATTACATGTATAGTATAGCATCTATTCACGAGATGGACAGGCATGAAAGAAATTATCAGTTGAAGGAGGGCTACGAATTGGCGAATTCTTTCAATTTACCGCCTCTAACATCATTCGGGCTAAATACGTAAACGTTCACACTTTGGTAGATTTTTATTTCACAATGTACTCGTATGTCTAAATTTTGGAAATATTAGAAATTTTTCTGAGGCTTGTATCTAGCAACAGTTTATTCGTCTTAACCAATATTTGAACACCATCAAATCACTAAATAAAAATTGAACCAAAGCGAATAAACTTCGCCTTATTTGACCAAATTAGGGGCATTCATCCGAAATCGATCGGGTTAAGTGAGGAAACTGGTCCCAAAACGGGCTACTCGCCAGGTTCCTAGTTAATAGCATACCGGGCGGGAGGCGGGGGGGATATTACCCAATTCCTCAATTTTCTAGTGGGGGAACTAGTGTTGTGTGAGTCACCTTCATTCCGATACTAGTTTTCCTTCTGTGCGAGAAAGACGAGACCGATCCGTGTACTTTACCGCCAAATCGAGATTGGGATGAGCTCATACCTATTCCAGTTTATTCAAGGATGGTATTGTTTTGGAACAATGCGTAGTGTTGAAAAATTGATTTAAAAATCTGTTAAGAAAATTTTGAAATTAAATTTGGAAATCGTTGATTTGGAAATTGTTGAATTATTTTGGAAAACGTTCGATTCAATTTGGGAAATGTTGGGCTTAATTTAGAAAAATGTAAGTTCTATTTAGAAAATGGTGATTTTTAATCGGAAAATCAACATTTTTCAGACGTTATCCTGATCATAGGAACAATCTGAAAAATCAAAATGAAAAAATTCATTCTTTTCCCTTTGTTGGGAAATGTATGAAAAATAAGAAAGGGACTCATTAGAGGTTCTTTTTGCGATTTTTCGAAATTCTTTATAAAGTGGAATTTTATTTGGAAATGTTAATGCTATTTGAAAAATGTTGGATTCAATCTGGAAAAAGTTGGATTCAGTTTGGCATATATTGAATTTAATCTAGAAAAGCTTCCCAAATAAAACAGGCAGTCTAATTTACTTGGCTACCATCATGTGAGCCATCATGTCATGACCATCATGTTTGTATGTGAGCTCAAAACCGTATACCAGAGACCCACCAATGCTTGGGCCTCTGGCGCCTCCTCTCGCTCGCTGCAGTTCTTCTCCTGTCCTGCCGCCCCCACTTGAAGTATGTATTTTATATTTGATGAAATATTAGGCGTTCTGTATAAAGCACGGGTAAATCATCTACAAGAATACAAGTATATTGTATGCAAGTCCAAGACGTGTTTTCTCGTCAAGCATCCAGCTTCTGAACCAACTTGAATGTAGAACAGAAGGAAGGAAACGGTTCATATTTGAACTTCACAAAATTGAAACATGATTTATTTAAGTCCAATTCTGTAACGGTGATATCTTTTTAGGGGGAGCGATCCCCATTTCTCCGCTTATAGTCGCGCGTTAGCGAGCCCGCGTTTTTCCAACCCCCAATCCTCTCCTCCATGAATTCTTAATGCTGGATCCACCCCCTCCACCCAGCCTTCAGAAGAGGGAAAAACTCAATTCAAAAAGGCGACTACAATATTCAACATGGAAGCAAGCCTATTCAACACCGTCATTTATCACAATTAGAAATTAATCTAGACAAATACATTTTTCAAGTCAGTTTTCGGAGGAAGCAGAGCCTAAACTGTTGGCACGAAGGTTTTCAAAGAGGAATAATGGAGGGGGAGGGGGGGCTGAAGGAGCGAAAATTGCCCCAAGCAATATCGAGGTTCCTAGACGGGTCTCCTCCCCTTGATTCTCGACCACTTTTTTTTCGTTGGAGATAGTGGGATTTTCTCGAGCGTTATAAAAGGCGGGCTTTTATAGGAGGGGTGTCGGCGGTACGGTGCCGAGGGCGAGTATATTAGAAGTCCTCCGATACCGACAACTAGCAGTTTCCCCTATTTAGTCCTGGGGGTGGAGGCGAATCCTTTTGAACTTTTATTCAACCTTTACGTTATTGGTTGAGTCACCAATAGAGATTACGCGGGGGTTCTTAAAATGTTTGGGATCTCGGTGGTGAGTTGGAATTTGGATATGGGATTTCAGTTGTTCTGTGAAAACGAGTACCTAAGCCTAATGGGGATTTTACCTGTTTTATTTAATTAGATCAACTAACAAATATCAAAGACGGCTTTCCGACAAGGTGCGATATAAATGGTATCGGATGATTGGAAGTGGCCAGAACACCCATTATAAGAAATGTTAATGACGTTAGTTCGCGATCAAGCAGGAAAAAAATATTTTTTGTTCCTCTTTCGGATCTTTTTTGCACGCATAAGTACGGTATTTTCTGTTATAGAACCGCAAAACAATTTTCGATATAAATAGAAACGCTTGCCCAGCGAATCAGTTCTACTGTTCCAAAAATTGTTCCCCAATAATTTTTACGACCTTTGTGGTAAAACAGATCAGAATGCTGTGTATAGTTTGGTGGTCTGGATGCTCGCAAGCTCGCATCTAAAAAATACATCACATCAAGTAGTCAATCCCTTAGTAAAAATTCATATTAGTTGGACATGTAGGTCGGAATGATGTGTATAGTTTGGTGGTCTATTCTCGCAAGCTTGCATCTAAAAAAATACATAACATAAAGTTGTCAATCTCTTAGTAAAAATACAGATTAGTTTGACATACAGGTCAGGATGAATGAATGGTTGTGAATTAATGGAAAAGCTCCTTTTTTAACAAGTACAAGTTTGCATTTTATGGATAATTTCATCAATTTCAGAAAAACAACTATCGTTCTATTTCTATGGAAAATTGTTCTGCGGTAGTGGAAAAGACCGTATCTGGTCCTGTAACGAAACACCCTCTCTTTTTTCCGATCTAGCTGAGAAAAATGATTTTTCTGCCCTATTTCGGAGGGAGTTTTACGATTATATTCTACGAATATTCCCCAAAAACCTTGCATAACCCTCCAACATTTCTGTGATAAATACAGACCAAACAGTACCACGACTAAGGTAAATGCGCGTGTACAAACGTGAAATTCGAAGTGAAATCTCCCAAGCAACTCAAAACACTGCACTGTGAATGAATACTTCGCAATGAATGTAGCATCATTTAATACGAGAGGTCATAACACTTTATTGGTCAATTTATGTTACTGTATATCAAATGTGTTAGTGATATTCTTTGAATGTGGGCAAATGGCCATGACCACACCCAATACTACAGGCCGAGTCTGCCGATGGAAAAGCTAGTAGCTCAAGTTCCAAACTTGTGCCAACTACAGGGCCGCCACATAGGGGGGGCAAGTGGGTACTGTTGACCCGGGCCCGGGCGGGGCCCGGTCCGGTCTGTATTTAGTAAATAAAGTATTTTAGAATTTTTAGGCCTACATAAAACAAAGTGTATTACACTTGAGGGGCCCTGATCAGATTATATTTGATTCACAACACCAGACTGTTTCTCTTAAACGGTTGCAACGATTACGATGGCCCAAAATATTACTCTTTACACTTTACCGTCTTTACCAGTAGGCACTCGACTGAAGACTTGAGAGAGAGCATCCATGGGCCAAGAAAGGTTGAATTCCCTTGCCATTCGCAGCATTGAGCACAAGTTAGCATCGAAACTTGACTTTTCTAAGGTTATTAAAGAATTTTCACTTAAAAAGGCACGAAAGTTTTAAGTGTTTTGTCTTGTATTTTTCAAATGCAAATACACTCTTCACTTCACTTTATTAGTTTTAAAATTTTTCATTTTGTAAAACATGAAATTATAGCCTATTACAGTTTTCTACATTTAAAAAGTTTTCCACAATTATAATTACAATTACAGAATACTATTGTAACTCAACAAAACGAATTTCTCATTTTATTAATTCATATTTTTGATAGTTTTTCACTAAATAATTCTTGTATCTTTTGTTGTTATAAATCTCATTCTTTACTGCATAGCTTCATTACAAGTAAATAAACTGTAATGAAACAATTATATTTTTGTAATTTTTTTTTTCCAAAATTAATAAATGTATTTTTTCAAACATAATCATTGTTTCAATTAATTCCTTCAGCCATCTTGTATACAGAGACTTTCCTTTTTAATCCGTCCATAACATTAAAAGAAAGTTAATTGTATGTGTTGATTAATGATTATATGAAATTTAGTCAATCATAATTTCTGCCACAATCGTCCAATTGAGGAATGAGTAAATTGGAACTTCTCTGAATACGCCCTCTATTCACAAACAATTGTATTCAAAGTAATTGAAATAAAAATCCTATGACTGATTGGATATAGGTTCAACTTGGATATAGGTACTTTGTTTCAATGTAATTTATGGCATTTTTATGGTTTTGTAATTGTTTGGTAATTACTAGAGTATGAATACTTGAAGTTTCAATTCTTAAGTTACACTTTACTTTTGATTAAATGTTCAGCCCCTCAAGTGTTCTTATTCGAACACTGAACCTTGGTAGGAAGTATAAATGATTTTTCGTTTGGTTAGAGAAGATTTAAAAGTTTTTTTAAACAATTATCATAGCCATCTCTCGTAAAAGTGGCGTGACAAAAAAAAAAAAAAAAAAAAGGGGGGGGGGGGGGGGGGGGGCAGAATCTGGTCCCAGGCCCGACTTGGAGATGTGGCGGTCCTGACCAACTATAGTATGCATTTTTATCTCTTTTTTTCAATAAATATAATAGGTAGGTTGGTATACATACAATTTGTGACTGAGAGGAAGCTTTGCTACACGAAACCGTGATAGATATTTCTTAATAACTCACGTATCAAATAATGCTTCATTCATTGCGAAGTATTCATTCATATTCTCCGATATCCCGAAATCAAAATCGGAGTTTATTATTTCCAAAAGTGTCTTGAAAGGTCCGAGGTTAATTTCATCGACTTTCTCGCATAAGAGAGTTCTGCGAAACGGTTATTCCAAACTTCCAGTTCAATGAGTGTAATCCCCCAACCACCCGAGGTAAGACTTCGTTAAAAGTTAGCTCGAGAGAGGAGTATGAATTCATTTGAATACACAATATAAAATACCCTCCGTTTAGAGGCACTTGTTGATAAAAGTCCAAGACGAGGTGGTGATGGTGGGGGGAGGGGGAAGAGCCGCAGTTATTTTGAAGGGGTTAAAGATTTGAAAAGTTGTGTTCAATAGTTCACTCAGAGCTGCATGTTGTGATACGTATGATAATCAGGGGCGTCGCTAGACAATAATAGTGAGGGAAGGAAGTATAATGAAATTCCCAACTGAACGAAAAAATTTCACAATCCCAGAAAAGGGGAATAAAAGAAGAAAATTATACTTAAATGATATACTTATAAAATATAAATGATATTTCATGATATACCTATATAAATGATTTAATATGATTATACTTATAAATGATACTTTATACCTACAGTTAGTATCTATTGCCTGTAAATACCTATTTCAAACACGTAACACTTCTGTAAAATGACCATTTTCATGTCAGTGCAGAAATTTGGTAACAAATCATTCGTAGTAAAACCGCAGCATTCGGAATTTAGGGAATGTGTAAATAATGGCCTGGATAAATCTTCCGGATATTGAAAGCACATAGTGATTTGGTCATTATTATATCGGATTTTGATATTTATATTTTTTGAATTGTAAATTATTAAAACTTTTATCTCCACACGATTAGTGTTGAAAAAAAATTTGTTTTTATTACAAGTGCATGTGCCGATTTTTCAGTTTAACCCATGCTTGTGCTACACCACATCTTCTATGTTAAGATTCTCAACAAGTTCTGTTTCGCATTGTATTTGAAGCAATGGACATAGTCACCTACCCGTCATTGTAACGGTACACACCCTTTAAACTATTTTCCATACTTTTCTAACTAGTGTATGTTCTTTGAACTACAGGGTAGATTCGGATGAGTGTGAAACAGGTTTTTGAGTAGAACTACGAGTAGACCGAAAACCGAGTAAGCCACCATCAAGCGATAGTTTCTATCTCAATCCGTTTTTAAGATATAACATCATTGGGAAACGCTGTGGAATTTTGTAAAAATTTGAACGAAAAATGACAGGTTCATGAACACAATGAAAATAATTAAAATCTTTTATAAATATCTGGTACCTACCTAAAGTTGGGAAAATCAAGATTTTATGAGGATTAGTGTTCAGAACAGGTATCTTTGAATTACCAAAGAATATTATTGTCACTTCTGATATTTTCCCAACTTCTGCCAAGTCAGTGAAAACTGAGAGGGGAGGGTTCTCCCCTATCTATCATTATAGCGACGCCCGTGAAGGTAATTCAATAATATAATAAATGTTATAATTGGTTCACCACGTTTGAGACTACTACCTACCTAATCAACCGTTTATCAACTTTTGAGGAATGAATCCATTGCAATGGGTAGAAAATATGAGGACATTTCTTGAAATGATTTTCCTTTGAAAACCACTATTGGGTCAGAAATTGAACCCTAAGTTTTAACTCTTTTCCAAGTTTATTTACATATACTTTGTTATAAATTTCGTACACAATTCAATATCTCTCGAGCAAAATATAGGTAGGTATACCATAATTTTTATTCATTAACAGATGAAAACTTGAAATGAACTACTTGTAACAGTCCCAGTCGAAAGAACGGTTACTCAGCATGTTCCTAAAAGAACGCCGAGTCCGTCAGCTCCCCCTCTCATTCCAGATCATACCACCACTAAGGTGCGTATAGCAGTTAACTATTATTCATACCCCATTGATTTATATCGATAACTCAATTACTATCCTCTCCTATCCTCACCCTCGTACGGTATTTTCTTACCTATCATAGAATCATATTCAATGTATCTCGACATCAGATTAGTTGGAGAATTCTCCCTCGTTATATCTTCCTTGGAAAACCATTTAAAGAAATCAAATAGATTTCAAGTGATCATTACCGTATCTCAATTAAAAATCCCTAACCTAAATAAATTTATATGTATAGATCTATATTGTAGACAATAAGAGATTTAATCACGACAATCACTTGAATTGTCACAAACTCTATTATCTCAGTATCACCTTTATAGGTATTTATATCTCACTACGTATCTCGTTACAGTTCTCCATCACTAGGTAGATAACTTATTAAGAGCGAACCGAATCGTTAGCCGGCTACAGGTTGCCCTGGCAACACGAATCCTAGGTACTTATATACTATCAACGTACATCTATCCACTCGCGCCTGCATCGGGGAAGGTTAGGCCTTCAGACTCGGGAACGTTTAACGTTTTTTTTGGATTTTAGTTTATCATTTTCAATAATGAACCTTTTTTTAACCGCCCCTAAAAATTTGTTGGTTAACGGCTCGGTAGCTTGGCCGTCAATTTAAAAAAAGTCCGAGTGGACTTTTACAAGTGAGATCTTGTAGAACTTTGAAAGCTACAACTGTACGTGACGTATTCAAAGGCCTGCATCTTTCCAGCCTATATATTAGGTCTTCTTATCGATGAGGCTGTCTCCTGGAAGGCTCATGTTAGCGCATTGGTGAGCAGATTGCGTAAGGCTCTCTACTTGTTACGACAGCTGTCTTTTATAGTGTCTCCTTCTATTCTTCTTAGTACATATTACAGTATGTTCGAATCCCATCTTAGATATGGAGTCATTCTATGGGGAAACTGGAGCAGCGCCATGAAATTGTTCAGGCTGCAAAAATATGCAAATCGGATTTTGAAAGGGGCTCGCTGTGACGCTCACTGTTCAGGAATTTGGGACTATTGACTCTTCCTGCGCTTTATATCCAGGCAATTTCAGTCAGAGACAAGAACAACCTGAAAGATTTTCCACGCCTGGAGGATAATCACCAATATGATAAAAAGAACCGGGATCTGCTATCTACTCAAAGTTGTCGGCTGGCTCTAGTTCAGCAATATAATCCAGACTCTGTGGGATAAATAATGATCTGCCGGCTGCTCTGAAGTCGATGAGCCCTGCCGTATTTCAGAGGAAAATAAAGGATAGGCTGATTGCCTTGGCTCCGTACAGCACAAATGAAGTATCTTGTGGGAGCTGGTGCTCTCCAGTGGAAGGTTGAAAAATATTGACAATTTATTAACTGTTTTTATGCCATTTTTGCTTGTTTTTGTTTCTCCTGTTGACGTTTGTCAGATACCTTTTGTTTTATGGTGACAATTAAGTATTTCTATTCTATTCTATTGTATGCCAATCGTTATACTTCTGTGTGATCATTCACAGCCTATTTCGGTTTGTTTAAATGTGGTCTTTCCCTGACCTGCGCAAAGCTGGGCTAACCAACTAGTTCAGCAATAAAACAATGATCGTGGTGCAACGGTGACGATCGCCCACCTCCCCTTCCCTTTCAGAAACATCTTCGTCTTCCGGGCTTCGGGCTATTAAACGGAATTAATTTCCTCTCTCTTGTCTTCCACGGGCAAATAAGAGGTTGGCCGAAGGCTGGGGCGGTCTCGAAGGCACGTTAACTTTACTGCCAACGCCCGCCGCGTTCCAACAATAAAAACCCGTTCGTAAAAAACAATTTTTTCTGCGTAGAAATTTTCAACTTCCCTTTTTTTACGATTATGAGTTAAAAGGGAACTAAGCGTCCATTGAGCCATAATAACTTATAATTGAAACTCTGCCGTGGATGTCTTCCCATCTTTATGGCACTAAAGATGTAGTTCTAAAGGGACTATGAAAATTCATTTTGTTGGGACTTTCCGCTTTTGTTTTACTAAACCAAAAGTCATACAATCTAATTTCACTACTAGATGCTCTGTGGGATGCGGCAAATCCCAGTAGTTCTTTCAAATTTGATTTTCTCTCAAATTCCTGAGAATTAGAACATTTTAATACGGGAATTGCGGTGCTGCACCCTTGGAAAAAATAAAAAATAACTAGATAGAAACCAAACGATAAGGTTTTATTCGATAATCATCAGAAACACTTGCATACGAGTCTGCAACACATTGGGACATTTTATGTCTTTAGTTGCAAACTCGTATGCAAGCTCTAAGAGCCACCCAGCTGATCCGGACCCTGGCTATCGTCAAGCAAATGTCCTAAAGAGGCTACATACGAAACTACAGCTTCCTAGAGTGTGAAGCATAAAAATTAGCTTTAAGAGTCACTCATCTGATCCAGACCCTGGGCATCGTCAAGTAAATGTCCTAAAGAGGCTACATACGAAATTAGAGCTTCCTAGAGTGTAAAGCATAGAAATTAGCTTTAAGAGCCACTCATCTGATCCGGACCCTGGGCATCGTCAAGTAAATGTCCTAAAGAGGCTACATACAAAATTACAGCTTCCTATAGTGTAAAGCATAGAAATTAGGTTTAAGAGCCACTCATCTGATCCGGACCCTGGGCATCATCAAGTAAATGTCCTAAAGAGGCTACGTACGAATTACAGCTTCCTAGAGTGTAAAGTATAGAAACTACCTATTAAAACGATTTAACCACCGCTTCACAAATCAAACCGTTCTCGCAATATTCGGATCACCTGCTATGAATCAAATCATCGAAACTTCAGTTCAATGAAATCATCAGAAATTAACAAGCGGTTGCAATCATGTTCATAATATCAATTATTGCAAAGGATCACCTGTGTGTAAACAATTATTCATATAACCATGCTCATAACTCAACTTGTTGGCCACGCACTTCGCAGTAGTTAACATAATATTTTAAACGAATGGTCAACGAATTTTATAGGATGAAAAACGACGAAGTACCATTTCCCTAGCAACGACTCGGTTGTAAGCAGAAATCATCAGAAAACCAACCGTAACGCTTTTTTTAACGCTTTTTTAAACTCTTTTTTCAACTCTTTTTTCGTTTATTTGCCAAAGTAAAGACATAAAATGTCAATAAGTATAGGAATCATGCTAAAAAGATTCCTTCCAAATATTCCTTGGATTATAATTTGTTGGCAACTAATTGACATGATTGGACTAAGCAGTGTAACAAGGGATTTCGTGGACAGGTAAGATGTTAAATATACCATTGGCCTTTGTCCTTCATCATCTTTTTGTAATTCTTGCTAACTATTATAATTTCATTCAATTGATCTACAAAAAAAGTTCCGGCCATCAGCGAGAAAATGAAATTTTGCTGTTTCGAGAGCTGCAGCTATTCATGGTGTATTTACGTCCGTTTCCGAGATAATGTCGAGACTTCAAGGAAGGTCACTTACTGTTAAAATGTATAGAATTTGAGTATTTTGATTAGTCGTACCTATTTTGTAAACACGAAGAATAAGTGGACAAAACTCATAATTCAAAGATAACATCTGAACACAAAGTAGAACCTTAAGTCGAAACCCAACGTTTCAAATTTGAAGTCACCACAGGTAATTAACATCATATATTATCATAGAATAAATTTATTCAGTTTAGAAAGACTCAATGAAACCTACAAAGATCGATTATTAAAAGAAAAAAAAAATTCAAAACATTAGTAGATACGGGCAGTGTTTTAACAGGGCAGCATTAAAACCTAAAGTTTACAGAAAGTTTTAAATTGCGAAAAGGAAGCGGGGAATTAAATGTATGAGGACTAATGTTTTCAACTTGCTATACGAAAACATTTCCGTACCTATATTTTATGGTCACCCCTTACGAAAGAACAATTATTTTGGTTTGTAAGGTTAGCGCTAGAGTTTCAAAACTATTTCAGGAGAGCGAGTTCCGGATTCCATTGTTTATTATGTAAATTGATTATCTTCGCAACCCGTTCACTAAGGAAAGTCTCTTGGTTGTACTGTACATATTCAGTAGCACTGGGCTGACTCAGAACTTAGCGTAAAATCCATCTCCAAGAGACTGCAGGTTTCTAAAAGTTTGAAATTGAAATTATTTACATTTCTCACGATCATTCACCAAGTTAGGTGTAGATTTTATGAAGTTATGAAGTAGTTTTTGTCAAGTTTCCATCAACTTGTCTGGAAATCAGATGAATTAGTTGTGAACTCTCTTCATGCGTGCTTTTCTCTTGAAGCACTTCCATAAAATCGTACAATATTTTCATATTTCATATTCATGAGAATAATATATTATTATAACAGTTACCTACTATTTCGAAATGTTTTGTTAACTACTGATTACAGGAAAGTTATTTTCAGCCGCTAGAGTTCAAGAAGTCCGCATCCGGAAGGGGCAGTACGATTTTCAAAATGCCTGAACGGTAAAAGTCAAATTTTACAAAACGTATTTAAAGTAAACATACCTGGGGTGTTAATATTGAATATGCAGCTTCCGAGTCTAATCAGGAAGTGATGGCAGTATATTAACTTCTCAGATTCGGAAAATATATTTATTTCTACTCACATTCTACTTAGATCGTGCTGGAGAATTCGAATTAGCTTTGTGTGAAGAATGGGCTCAACTTTCTCCTGTTCACCAATGCCTAGGAAATTAAAATTTGATAAGGAACTTCTCGTGGATACATCAAGACACGAACTAAATAATTGTCTTCATCCTGATACGCTGAAGTAGTTAACTTTTTTCCTGTTCACCCTGGGAAGTTGAAAATTAAATTCGGTGCCTCTCTAAAACATCAAGATACAGATGAAATGACGGGCTCCAAGCTGATCTGCTGAATAAGCTAAATAATCGTATGTGTCCCATAGGAAATTGAAAGGGGGCTTCTTTGGGATACAATGAATTCGCATCCTGATCAGCTAAATGAGTTATTATTTTGGCTGATTGAAATATGAATTCAGTTCTGCACTTTGCTTTTAAATCATACACCTATATATACTTCGGGAATTTCCCCATCATCAGTCAGACTGATACAAAATAAAACGATATCACTAGGAACACTTTCACTTAACCACTAACATACAATCACTTTACTTAACTATATTACTGACAACTTAATTATCTCAATTTGAATTAGGAATCTGGGACTTATCAAAGTGACAGTTTCATGTAAATATGAATGGCCTAATGAATATGAAACTGAATACCTACTGAAATGAAACCGAAACTGAAGTGAAAGGAAAAAACAACATTAAAATTAGACTAAATGAGTTGAATAAATTGACCTTATGAGTGTCCTTATCAGCTGGCTGATTTAAATTATATTGTGCTTTCCCTGCGATGTTAATATTAATCTCTTAGTTTAATATTGATCTCTTAGTCTCTGAGATATCAAGAGACGAATGCTATGAGGGCCTCCATAGTTATCAACTAAGTGAGGTAAATTCTCACCCTAGGATTATGAAATTTGATGGGGACTCTCCTTAGACATCAAGAGATGAATGAATATACGGGCTGCATCCTGATTAGCTAGCTGAGATAAATTTTTTCCTGTTAACTCTAAGAAGATGAAATTTTATCGGGAGCTTCTCTGGGATACATCAAAGGTCGAATTAAATGGTGGTCTCCATTCTGATTATATTGATAATCTTAATTCTATCGTACTCTCCCTACGATGTTAAAAATAATAGGATCTCTTTGTCTCTGAGACATCAAGAGACAAATGAAATGACGGGCTCCATACTGATCAGCTAAGTGAGCTAAATTCTCTTCTGTTCACTCTTGGACGATGGATCATGCTGTGGAACATCACGAGTCAAATGTCGGGCCCTATCATTCCAATGTCATCAGCTGAATGAGCTAAATTCTGCTGAATTACATAGAGAGAATGAACAAATTATAAACACCCAATTACCTACTTCTTCTAAATCTAAAAACTTTTTTGCGTATGTAGAGCTTATTACAAATGTATATATATATATATATATATATATATATATATATATATATATATATATACTTCCACAGTCTTACCGCGCAGGTTACCAGATCCAGTATTACGGCGCTGACGCGATAATACTGCGTTTGTATCACACCGGTCTTTTATATACGTTTTATACACGTTTATATATATATATATATATATATATATATATATATATATATATATATATATATATATATATATATAATAAATCGGGATACTGGGCGCTTGCTAGCTGCGTTTTTGACATTTTATGTCTTTACTATGGCACATAACTTAAAAAGCGTGACGTTACGGTGTGACGAAGAAAGCGTTATGAAAAATTTCCAATGATTTTCACGTACAACCGATTCGTTGCTACGGAACTTCAACTTCGCCAGTTATCATCGTACAAAAATCGTTCACCAATCGTTGGATAGCTCTCGATTTACCTAACCATATTACGTTAACCACTGCGGAGTGCGTGGCCGACAAGCTGCGGTATGAGCGTGATTGTTTAAATAATTGTATACCCACAGGTGATCATTCTCCATGATTTATATTGTGAACACAATTGCAAGCTTTATATAAGTAAAGACATAATTTTAAGACCAAACTACCGATAAACGCATTATCTCTTGGAGATGTACGAGTCTTGGAGATGAAGCTCGGACTGTGTTTATGTTTAACAAAATTTTTATGAAGTGCAGTCGTGAGTGTGTATATTATAAGAAGCTGTGTATAAGGCACCGCCAGTTATGACGAAACATTACATGGAGCATCAACAATCATCCAATGGACCATCGACGAAACAGAAACTTCCCAAATCGGCAAAGGAAAATAATATACGAGGTACGTGGTGTGGGTACGGGAGGGGGCGCAAATACATAAAATGTCCCTCGTGGTTGCGTACTTGAACGAAAGCTATACCCACCGTTTGTGTTTTCATTCTAACATTATTTATTTTTATTTTTTTAGAGTATCATCCTACAGAATTTTGGTATGAGTTCTAAAAACTACGCGCCTCAGGCTTTCGCCTATATACCAAAACTGCGGGTATTTCCTATAAAATTCATCGGCATCTACTAGAAACTAGATTTACTCTACTAGTTCGGCATCCGTCTTGACCGTTGATTTTCTATCCACTCCAACCTATGTAACATCATTTTACTGCCACTTGTTTTAAGTGTTTACTTAATCCTGCCACAAGTTTGCATTAATTGAAATGTAAACACTAATCAAATCGATTGATCGGTGGCAAATATAGGTTATTTATACGCTGCAGAAATCCATCGAAATGTAATGCCAACCAACAAAGTCCATCTTGGTTCAACACCACAAATTAAGAGCAGAACGTTCAAGTGCAACAAAGCTGCGGATTATTAGGCCAGAGTTGTGGGGCTGGACTTTTTCCAGAGCTCAAGAAAAAGAACTGTTCCGAATCAAACGAAAAGTGCTAAGATGGATTTTTGAATATAAGGGTGATATTCACAGAAAGGGGTAAAAGCGATGTACCAACCAGTTGTGGCGACCCAATAATGATTTGAGAGCTGCGGAACGTCTTAAATTGAAGTACAGGTTTTTTTTTGCTGTTTCGCTATGCATTTCGAGACAGTGGAGCACTGCTCTTCATCAGGCGTATATAGTCGGTGGTATCTGTGTGGACAGAAAATATCATAGGACACTAATCACAAATAAAAAGATTGCAGGTAATAATTACATCATAGGGGTGTGCATTTATGTTAAGTTTACATTATACAATACCAAACAACCGATAAACGAATTATTATCTCTTGGAGATGTACGAGTCTTGGAGATGAAGCTTGGACTGTATTTATGTTTAACAAAATTTTTATGAAGTGCACTCGTGGTTGTGTATATAAGAAGCTGTGTATAAGGCACCACCAGTTACGACGAAACATTACGTGGGGTATCAACAATCATCAAATGGACCATCGACGAAACGGAAACTTCCTAAATCGACCAAGGAGCTGATGAGTGAATATCGTTTGCACAAAAAACTGCCTAGGTACGAGTACGACAAATGCCGATGAGACACTTACCACATCACAACCCACGCCGGAGACCGATAATACGACTGACAACATAGTGCAACTTCCCAAGTCGGGCAAGGAGCGGACGCGTGAATATCGTTCGCGCAAAAAACATAAAATGTCCCTCATGGTTGCGTACTTGTACAAAAGCTGTACCCACCGTTTGTGTTTTGATTTTCAAGAAAACCCTCAATTTCATTGGAAAAAAAAAAATCAACATTAAGACATAGGTAGTTTTCTCCCCTAATTAGCAAAATGAAAAAAAAAAAAAAAAAAAAAAAATTGACAACACCGTTAGAAAGCTGTGACTGTGATGCAACTTTTAGGCTTACAGAGTGAAAATTGCCATCCATGACGTTTTTAGAGACCAACATTTTTATAGTTTGCTAAGAACGTAATAGATGGCATTGGGATCGGGGGAGAATCGCAGGTCTCAACAGGACGAATTCACCAAAAACTTAATTACGAAAATGGTGTCAGTTACTATATTGATTCAAAAAGCTGTCCAATTAATTCATGAAGTATCTCGGCATCACCTGAGCTCAGTAATTCATTCACCACCAATTCTCCAAACCACTGCAGGATGGCTTCAACTTAACCTATTAGATATTTTCAAGCACACCACCGTCTCTTGATTCAACCCCCTCTTCCGTGCCAGGCCTACCTCCGCTCTATCCACCCCTGAAAGGAAGCGCAAATCCTACTTACCTATATACTACATAGCATATAATGCATATACATATACTCTTCTTTTCGTATATTAGGCGTTATGCTATAGTGTTATTTTTCCTTTTTTACCTACTTACTCACAAAACTTGTCATGTATGAAGTACTTTTCAGAAATGTAACCGATAATAGTTTTTATTTTATATATTTTGCTACTTAAAAGTATCAATTTATTTTAATTCAGGTACTATGCAAAGAACTCCTTGTAACAGTCAGCTAGTGACTTATTACAAATAAATGAATTGAATTGAATTTCGAAAATGGTGTCAGTTACTCTATTATTTCAAAAAGCTGTCCAATTAATTCATGAAATATCTCGGCATCACCTGAGCTCAACGGCCATGGACATGTGTGTGATAGATACATCACCCTATTCAGGGGGAGAAATTCGAAATTCGCGAACAGGGGTTTGATTGGCAATCCCGTTTCGAAGGGTAGGTAATGCAACCCCCGGAGGGATTCTCGTCGTCGGACTTGACAAGGTCATTAGCGCTTAAGCCGTCAATATAATTCACCGATCCGAGAATACAAGTTGCAGGTCATATCGGGGTTTGACAAGAGTTTCGTCCAGGGGACTGTCCGCCGGTCGTCATGGGAACCCATCTCTCTCGAGGGGGGAGGCATAGCAGCGCTGTCACAGGTGATATTGCCTAGCTATCGATGCCCCGGATGGGGCCCGCTTGAATTATTTCTAACGTAATGACCTCGTGAACTTGACTTGTAGGGCCAAAAGAAAACGCCAGCCAAACAAGCTATTGCAAAGGTTTCAAAATATAAATGATTGATTTCAATGAAAAAAGTTCGAGTCGTGTCACATGATCGTGAAGCTAATTTTCGTTGTTTTAGCGAATCTTCGTAAAAAATGAAGCTATTGCAATGGCTCGGAAAATTTTAAAGTCAAGATTTTTGAAAAATTTCTTCATTAAAATCTGCTTAGACGAATTGTGTAACGAATCTTAGAGTTTAACGCTTTTTCAAATGAATGCATACATATTAATTGCTATGCAATTCTTAGGCCGACCCCCAATAATTTTTTAAATGTTCACTTTTTGTGTAACGTTTTTTGTCCCGAGATGGGAAGCGTTAAACTAAAACCTCGCATCCTTGCTGTTTGATAGATGGTATCAGTAGCACGTTGCAATGTTTCACACACATTCCTCAGCTCATTGCCTCCGAGGAATTGTAAAATCATCCACACTCAGTAAGGGACGAATCTCCTCTGGGATGTTATTAGCGAGGCCATTTATCCCAACTATCTCTCTGCCTAGTGGGAGGCTATCATTGTCCCTCTGCATAAAGAGGGCAAAGACCCTTGTGAAGCTGCCAGTTAAAGGACCATCCCCCTAACTAGCTGCATGAGCAAGATCCCACCTTTCTGGTCAGGGAGCATGCTATTGGTGTGTTCTTTGACGTAAGCAAAGCCTATGACACCTCTTGGTGTCACAACATCTTAGAAAGGCTACAGCGTTGGTAAGTGGGCGGGCCAATGCTGGGCTTCCTCCGCAGCTTTCTCTCCCGCCAAAAATTCAGCGTGCGCCAGGGGGTCTTTTCCAATCTCCATCTTCAGGAGAACGGCATCCTTCAGGGCTCAGTACTCAGTTGCACCCTATTTATGGTCGCTATAAATGGCCTCACTGATAACATCCCATAGGAGATTCGTCCCTTACTACATGTGGACGATTAAACAATTACCCTCAAATTCAATGATATCAGGAATGTGAGTGAAACATTGCAATGTGCTATTGATACCATCCATCAAAGAGCAAGGATGCGAGGTTTTAGTTTTTCCCCTGAAAAAACGACCTTCATCCATTTTTGCTGAAAACGCAAAACATACGATGAGTATGCACTCGCAAATGGTGGAGTTACAATACCTTTCTCCACTCACGCTTGCTTCCTCGGTCTCGCAGTTGACTGCCAGCGGGGGTGGACCCAGCATATTGAGTACTTGCGCCAAGCTGCCATGTGGGGTATACAGTTGCTCAAGACCCTTTCTAACTTTAGTTGGGGCGCCCAGCAGGATGTCCTCTTGAGGATTTTTATGCAAGGGTGCGATTCCGAATTGATTATAGGTTTGCAACTTATCGGTAAGCAAGAAAGTCCGGGAGCGCACGGCGGCATCGAAGAACAGCCGCATCAAATGAATAACCGTGTATAAAAAGGAGGTTTTTCGAATAGTATCCCAATGTAGAGCACAACCGCATCGAAGAATAGCTGTATATAAAATGGAAGATACTGGCGTCAAAGAACAGCGGCGTATAAACTTTCAGAAGTAGCGGAAACCAAAACTCAGTAGTGTAACCGCGACGAAGAATAACCGCGTATAAAACAAGAGAGGGTTAGCGGCGTCGAAGAACAACAGTGTCGAAATGGTGAAGAAGGATGTATACTATACAGAACTAGACTGAGGGATGCTTTGGAAGGCAACCTGCAGTACATCTATTGAGGGGGGTGGGGGGAGGGGTTCATTTCGAAGGTGTAAAAAAAAGAAAAATACACTGCCAAGGAAATGGCACATGAGCTTCCTCGTGACCTTCACAGTACGTCACCATTAAATACCAGAACTGTACGATTCGTATGGCACCTCAAGGGACTCTACCGGGATCATCTTTGAAAATTTGAGCAAAATCCGATAAAATGAACTAAGCTGTGACCGTAACAAAAACATCACTTTCGCGCATGCGCCTAGCGTACCGCTGCTGATGATTGCGGAGAATGTGATACGGGACCTCAAGAAACCTTGCCCGCATCATCCCTGAAAATCTGACCGAAATCCGTTCACAATTGCCTGAGTTATGACCGAAACAAGAAAATTTTGTTTGCGCCTGTGCAGAGGCTACCGTTGATTCGATCATGACGGAACTGATAGGGGACCATGTAGAGCTATACCCGCACGATCCCTAAAAATTTGAAGAAAATCTTATCAAAATTGTGGAAATTACGGCTGTTGCAAGGACCGTAACAAGAATATTTCGTTCACGCATGCGCAGAGCGTACCACTAATGCAATTATGATTATTGCCTCATGGGACTTCAAGGGACCTTACCCACATCATCCCTGAAAATCTGACCGAAATCCGTTCAGCATTGACCGAGTTATGACCGTCACAAGGAATTCACGTTAGTGCCTGCGCAGAAGCTACCGTTGATCCCATTATGATGAAGTTGATAGGGGACCATCTAGAGCTTAACCCGCACGATCCCTGAAAATTTGGTTAAAATTGGATCAAAATTGTGGAAGTTATGGCTGTTACAAGGAAATGTGGACGGACAGACAGACAGACAGACACGGAACCAAATTTGTTCAGGAGGCTCTGAAACGCAAAATGCGAGTGGAAATTTTGATTTTGGAGCAAAAAATTTTTTTTTTTTTTTTTCATTTCGAAAGGAAAAGCTGCCTTGCAGTCTAGGAAGCGAAAAAAAAAAAAAAAAAAAAAAAAAAAAAAAAAAAAAAAAACGAAGTAGGTGAAAAACGTTCGATTATCGCGTCTTTTCGCACTTTTTGCTTTTCACCCTCATATATTTTGATTTAATTCACTTGACTTCCACTTTCAGTCGATAAATTTGATACCCAGTACTTCCCCCTTCACTTAAATATCCTCTATGGTTCGCTGAAAGTACAAAAATAACTTAGAAAACTGCAAACATTGACGAAAAATTACCCCAAAGCTTGCACCCGATGAAGAAAGAGGGTTTTATAGTATCCATCTCGACACTGAAAAAATTAACGCAGAAATTCATGCTGAAAAATGTTCATAAATTTTATCAATATTTGCCTACAAATTAGATAAAAACCGAAAAAAGCCAAAATCCAAAATGTTTTTTGGTTTGGCGAATGTTATTTAGAACGGGTTTTTTTTCTTCATAAAACTGGTAGCTAACGATTCCTGTGTACTCAAAGTCCTGCGATCATACTGATACGATGCGGTCATACGGTCATGCTGCGTGACTGGAACTTTTGGTATCATGTTTCTCGTGGACTGACTTTTATATGTACGTTGCGAATTATTACACAAAGGTTTATTATTTCTGCAATAGACAGCCTTGCTACGCAGATCATTGGATCATAATCCGGTATCTAGTCGGTACTACATTACCTCATCCCTCGAAACGGTTTTCGCCGTAGGTCAATACCAGAAAAAATCAGATCTAGAGGACCTTCAGTCGATAAGTGGTTCCCCGAATCTCGTAATTTTCTATTCACGGTGTTCCATAGGAGCTCCATTTCATATTTCAGCACCGTAGGTACCAAGGAAGATATTGGCCTCTGAGATCTCGCAGCAAATCGATTCGCCTTCATACCTTGTATTTATATTTTACGTGTTTGAAAAGCTGTCCATTTCAAATTTCGTCACCCTAGGAAAAAAATTAGTCTCAGAGATCCCTCAGCTGAACAGTGCGCATCCAAACTTCGTAATAGTTTTTAGGTGTCCCAATGAAACTTATTTTAAATTTCAGCACCGAAGGAGATGAATCTGTAAGTGAAAAATGAATGAAATAGTGGGTTTTCTAGAAAAACAGCCCTCTTTGAACGGCCCTACGAGTTCGGTATCAGTCACGTTGAATCGAATTCTATTCACCTCCGTATAACCGAGCTTTACTCTCAGATTAATTAGTTTTCCCTTAAGACCCACTTGAAAAAAAAGCACTTGAAAAAAGAAGCACTTGAAAAGAAAAGACGCATTTGAAAAAATAAAATAAATAAATAAATAAACTGAAAATTTGGGATTTGAAGCGTAAAACTCGGACAAATATATGGACGTATATTAGTTTTCTTGACATTAAGATTTTATACCGAAAGTAAATAAGGTCCTGGTCTCTTTGGCGGTTGTAAACTGTCCTTCCCTCATGTACAGCACAAGCGAGGACGCTGAAAAGCCCACAACCCTAATAAACCAAACGTAATGTTGCAGTAAGAAACAATCTAGACAGCTCACTCTACTTGGCACTAATTTTCTGGATTTTCAAAAATTGGATTTAAATGGTGGGAGTGTCTGCTAAAATGGAAGAAGACAATTTGATTTTGAGTTGAAGGTCGGCGAAGGTATCGTTCGAGATACTGCAGGGAAAATATCATTTGCAGTTCGACCGAACGGTCGCGCTATACAGATAATGTTGAAGGTAAATAGGGGGAGAAACGGGGAAACTTCCGAGACAAAAACGGGAAAACAAAAGCTTAGAGGGCGTCTGAGACGCATTTGTGTTCAGTACTTTGTATGTCAGGTTGGGCTGTCTGCCTTGATAGTGTTCCCCAGAGCTAAATTGCATTCCAAGGAAGGGAAACCGACTACTAACCCCCCACTTCCGCTTCTACTGCTTTTCTCTCCTTTCTCTTCCTCTTTCTACTATCCTATATATTACAACGTGCGGGCAGAGCGTTGTCAGGCCTGCCGCAGGAGCTCGCCGCTCGACATACCTGCGTCCGCTCATTGGTAACAGGAACGGTGGGTGGGGAAAGTGTATTTTGTTCTTAAATATACGAATACGAAAACTCCTTCAATTCGAGTACCTATGACTGTTTATTATATTGACATGGATATGTCTTTGCTCTGGGGGGTCAACCAAAAATTTTCGTCAAGCAAAAGTTGATGTCACGATTTTCCAAACTAATGATTTTCACGTACAACCCAGCCGTTGCTAGGGGAATGGAACTTCCGCAGTTTTCGTCGCACAGAAATCGTTCGCCGCTCGTTGGAAAGGGATTTATGTGATAAATTGTCACATCTCAAGCTAAGAATTCCCCCCTCCTTAAGTACCTGGCTACATTCATAAACTAAGTTGATTGAACTATAAACAATTTTCGTTTGGCGGAAACTATAATGTTAACTTCAACAAAATGATTGAATAATCTCTCCTTTCTAAAATCGATTCCTAACAGTGTGCAATATTGGATGGCTAGGAAGAAAGATGTGTTTGCCATGTTACGGCAGTTATGATGCACAAAATAATCTGTAGGAGCGAGTCAGCTGATTTGCGTATGACATCATATTTTACTAGCCCCGAATTAGTAGTTGCGCTCAACGAATTCGAATTCGTGTTTTTTGAAAAATAGTCTTTGGCTGTGCTTAATCATTAATTTAGATGTCTTCAAGTAGTAACAACGCGAAAGGAGGAACTGGAAGAAAACGGAAGTGCGAACTCAAGAAACCGCTACACACAGAACCTTCAATGTGCGTAAAATTCCCTATAACCGGTGGCAATTCAATCGGCCAGCTTGACCAGGATATTAATTTGATTCAAAGTGCAAACGACCTCGCGATTTGGGAATTTACCAATCAGAAGATCGTTCGGGTTAATATGCAGCAGAATTTGGAAAATCAGTGGGCACGATGAGAAATTTTCTACAACAAAGAATGCTTGGCTGATGAACAGAAAATTACCAGTATGAAGAAAGTGCTCGAGGAACACTCAAACCGGCTGGAGGAGCTAAGAAGAAAGGCTATCATGAACATAAAACGCTGCAAATTATTTCACAAAGGTTTATTATTTTTTCAATTGAGCATGATCGTAGTTTTAGTTGGCTTGCGTAGGTACGTCATAAGGCCCGTCCATACTCCTCGGCGTGTCCCATTTCGAGTTGCCACAACCTTTACTTCTATAATTATATACGCATGTTTATATTTCTCGATTTGAGCTCCTATCTATTCAAATAGTTATTGCCTTAATAATATCATTATCTAAGTACGTACGAAAAGTCGAGAGGATATGTTATTAAATATGCGTAGGAAAAGTATTGGTATTAACACACAAATATGACCTAGAAAAAAACATAAATATATTCATGCCTCGAAGGAACGCCGTACCCACCACAAGGTGCCGCGGCGCCTCCTCTCACTCCACCCCCCGCTCTCCCCCCCTCACCGCCCACCGTGACCCCCTGCCAAGCGTGCCAAGCGTGCGTGCGTGCGTAAGTCTAACAAAGCCTTGAAATGACACTTTTTCGCCCGTTTTTGGCCCATAGCATCTATGCGAGTAAAGCGATCGGGGTTAAACGTTAGGACCAACTAGACCCCAAATGGAGTCTATGTGCGAAAGGACGGGTTTTTTAAGTCAATTCTTAGGCCTTTTATGGCCCGGACGGCGGACGGCGAACGGCGGACGGCGAACGGCGGACGGCGGACGGCGAACGGCGGACGGCGGACGGACATTTCAAATTTGGATTCTACGCACCTTGAAACGTAAAGTGACAAAGTTTGAGGGGGGGTTATAAAAATTTTTTGCTATACGATCACATAGGCTTATTATTGGAAATAATAAACCAAAATGATAGCGTCTGTATTGGAGAAATAACTTTAATAGTGTGTATAGTATGCTTTTTGTGCCTCCAAGAATAATAAACTAAATTCTACATCCTAGATTTCGTCGCCTACAGTCCAAAGTTAAAGGATTTGTTTACAACTCTCGAGGAAAACCGTTATGAAATCCCCAATCAAAGACATATCCATGTAACATGGTATCTGCTTGTAAAGCAGATCGTGAAACTCGTTTACGAGTTTCTGAATCTTTGTTATAGATCACTGTGTGTCTCTAAGTGGATCAGATTTAGTTGTTTGACACTTATCAGAGGTGATAGTGAAACATTTAAATCTACCTACTCCAGTCGAACGTTCTCAAGTACCCAAACGATCATCCAGTTCATGTGGAGACCCCATATTCTTAGAAGAAATTGTGTGAACTGGAACACTGAGTAAGTACCCATCCGAGTATGATGCCATCTCATATCCCAGAGGTAAGCTAGAGGCAACATGAGGTAGAGTGGAGCCAGAGAAATTCTGCATCTCCTTACGTATCAGTATTTTGAAGGGATGCGACCCGTTCGTAGAAGGAATTCAGCTCTCAATGTCTGGTCGCTATTCCGAACTGATATACCTATATGGAAATCCCTTCGCAAAATTCAGTTGGTTCAGTTATGTAGTCTTCCGCGCTGGCCTTGTCATAGTTTCACTCCATAAGAATCCTGTGACTGACTAGTTATTTTCCCTCGAGACAATAATAAAAGTCTCATGATAATGCCAGTAATGCAAGTGTCCTACTTTTGACGAATTTCGCTCAGTAAAGAGAAAAAACACTGAGCCCATGTTAGGAGAGCTAACTTATGGCTCACCAGCTATAGATCCAACGATAGAGCTATAGACCTATTCAACAGCAGAGTCCTGAAACAAACACGGTTCTGTCGTGATCTCCAGTTAGAGGTACGGTTCCAAAATTACATGAATCGGAAAAATCATCAATATGCAGCATACATATGTTTATAATCGGGATCTTTTCCAATTGAAAACACGAAACATATGTAGAACACGAAATAAGAAACATATGTGATTGCATTATGAACTTACCTCCCCTCCCGTGTGGTAGATAATCAATTACGTACCTGCAACAAAATATTATAAATTATTTTTAAAAAACAAAATAAATAACCAAATAATCAAGCCAATAATTATTGAAACGTACCAAACCAATTACTTATCAAACGTAACTAAATCCAAAGACATTACATTGTTCAAGTGATAACAGCTACAGTCATAACTTATTAAACATATTATAGGAAACCTCCTTTTAGATACATATATATTATTTGACACTAAAAGTACTCAAATTTCTGAACTCCGTATACTAAAAAATATAGATCAGTACGAACTTAATCACTCGCGACGAAGTTGTGAAACCCTTTTCAAAACGGAAGTTAGTGAAAAAACGTTGTCCGTTTGAACGAAAACTAAAGTTACAATGTTAAATCAATTCCGACAGTTAGGCCATGATCAGTAACAAACATTTTTGTCGAAATCGATTTAACTCTATTTTTAGTGGAAATAGACAACGTTGTTTCACTAATTTCCGTTTTAATGTAGATCAGCACTCCTGCAGTGATCCACTTGTTGAGCGAATTTTCCTGTAGATTATTGTCTCACAAGGAATAATGAAATAAGAATTTCGGAGAGGCGTCCAGCGCTTGAGCGGAGAAGTGTTATTATTGATACTGTAATTACATAGATCTGAATTATTTTTAATATAGTTTTTGATAAATAAATCGGTAAATACTGTCCCCTGAGGCGTCATCTCAAATGTTCCATTCGACCTCCAACCGTACCTACTTGTGCGGGTTAACCTCTGAATAGTATCTTACCAATGCCATCGCCTTAGACATATGAACTTTAAATGGTGAACGCTGTGGATTGATGCTATGGTTGCTGCATGCCCAAAAGTGACTTATATCCCTGTTTTGTATATCATGTATATTCACATACATATACACACTTCAAAATAATTAGGGGATCACTTTTCCTTGAAGACGTCAAAGACTCCTAATCAATCGGACAAAGTTCACACAATATCTCATGATTAGGTATCTATTGGATATGGCATGCCCCCTGTTCTTTTTGTTTTTAAATCAAACACTGAGAAATAACACAAGCTGCGACTTGTGCCAAAGCAGAATGAAATCTGAGCATTTTTCTCAAAAGAAGTAATACCCTACCCCCTAATTTCTTTCAAAATTATTGAGATATCGAAGTGAAAATTGGAGACCGTTTATGGAGTGTCCAATACTAAGTTTTAAGCAAATAAAAATCAGAAGAAAGAAAAAAAATCCAAAATTTTTTTGGACTCCCCAATGGGAAGGTAGGTAATTGGATACTTAGAAAACAATATTTCCATTCATTGCCGAGTGACGCCTCATTTCAAAGATTGTTTAAGTGCTGAACACGATGGTGAAGCCAAAATTGCGATGTCTTATTCCGTGCTCGGATTAGAGCTGATAACCATGAAGAAGCGCGATTCATTCTGTTTCGGCTCAAGTTGGAGCTTGAGATCGCTAGCCGTTCTCAGTGTTTGAGATAAAACAAAGAAACATACACTGCCAAGGAAATGGCACATGAGCTTCCTCGTGACCTTCACAGTACGTCACCATTAAATTCCAGAAAACTAGAAACGACCGGTTCTGGCATCAGGGAATCTCTGAAAATTTGAACAAAATCCGATAAAATTAACTAATCTGTGACCGTAACAAAAACATCACTTTCGCGCATGCGCCTAGCGTACCGGTGCTGATGATCGCGAAGAATGTGATACGGGGCCTCAAGAAATCTTGCCCGCATCATCCCTGAAAATCTGACCGAAATCCGTTCACAATTGCCTGAGTTATGACCGAAACAAGAAAATTTTGTTTGCGCCTGTTGATTCGATCATGACGGAACTGATAGGAGACTATGTAGAGCTATACCCGCACGATCCCTAAAAATTTGAAGAAAATCGCTTCAAAATTGTGGAAATTACGGCTGTTGCATGGACCGTAACAAGAATATTTCGTTCACGCATGCGCAGAGCGTACCGCTAATGCAATTATGTCATTGGACATCAAGGGACCTTACCCACATCATCTCTGAAAATCTGACCGAAATCCGTTCAACATTGACCGAGTTATGACCGTCACAAGGAATTCACGTTAGCGCCTGCGCAGAAGCTACCGTTAATTCGATCATGATGAAGTTGATAGGGGACCATTTAGAGCTTAACCCGCACAATCCCTGAAAATGTGGTTAAAATCGGATCAAAATTGTGGAAGTTATGGCTGTTACAAGTAAATGTGGACGGACAGACAGACAGACAGACAGACACGGAACCAAATTTGTTCAGGAGGCTCTGAAACGCAAAATGCGAGTGGAAATTTTGATTTTAGAGCAAATAATTTTTTTTCATTTCGAAAGTGCAAACAAAGCTTCCGTTGCCTTGCAGTCTCGGAAGCAAAACAGGGTGAATCCCATCTCCATTTGAGCCAACTAATAATTGGATATATTATGAACTTTGTCCGATTGATCTGGGGTCTTTTGCGTCTTGACGAAAAAGTGATCCTTTAATTGTTTTGAGGTACGAATATTATTGCACCATTTTGCTATCACACATTTTCACTCGTACTTTGTACTTCAACAAATTTAAGACGTCCAGCTTACAATAAATTAAGGAATCTATACTGTCCACCCAACGTGGCTGAATTTTTAAAGAAGATTTACAAGCCCATCAAATCTTACATTTCTATTCTAAAGATGAAAGTTCAAAGGTGGCTACGAACTTTCACCAGCTCCAGTTCATTTTTTCCTCACGCGAGTCACGTTTCCCCCCTCCCCGAGATTTACGAGCGGCGAAGGTCATCCTTATCTCGAGTTTCCTTGAATGCTCGGGGAAAAAGAGGGAAAAAAGGGAATTTCTTGACCAACTCAGAGTTTTCCACGATCATTACGAAAGACGACGGGTTGATCTCGTACTCCCCCATTCTGAGGGGGCAGTGCACCCCCTCACCCTCCATCGCACCACCACCATCTGCGCTTACTCTGTTTTTTTTTCTTCTTTTTTTTTCATCCTCAGCCACCAACCCCTGCCTACTGTTATTTGTTTACGTGACCGGACTACGGCCGGTCTTTTTCCTCCGGTACCGCTGATCGCGTTATAACTTTACAAATCACGGTTGAGACTTTACGAACGAAAAGTTTTCTCTCGCACGGAGTAGGTACGGGGGCGAAGTTGGGGAAAAAGAGCAACTTCCTTCCAGTCTGTTGCAAATCTGAACGCATAAAGATGTTTCCGAAGTCATTTTCACGAACCACTGAATCATGGAAGATTGATCGGCAGATTTTATACATTCAGAAGACACACAGTTTTACTCCTGTCGGAATTCCAATCCTGGCTTGGTGCTTCTTTACTGTTCCTAAAACTACTTTAACCCTAGAGTGGTAGTATGCTAGTCTCGATCTTGAAATAATTTAAGTTGTATACGAATTTCTCTGCGGGTGTGCAGTAAATCCGCGTTTACACCGGGTTTGAAACACGAGTTGCAAACAGAAATTGCAAACATCTCTAAAAACGCGCATTTTCGGACGAAACATTTCGTAAAGTTGGTAAAAATCAAAGGGAGTTGCAAACTTTCGTTTGCAACACTGGTTTCGGTCACTACGTGCCGTCGAAACACGAAACAGAAACGTAGTGACCAATCATTGAAGTTAGATATTCAAAATCCTCACTGGTCATTCTTACAAAGTTTTTAAAACTTCCGTCCGTTCTCAGTTCACCTGATAGAGGGTCAACATCATCTCTATTTAAATCGTCCAACAGGTCGTTTCCACTGTACGTAGCTCTGGAATGCAGAGACGGCATCACCCAGTATCGTCTCGGCCTACGTATCGCCGCGGCTAAAATGACATCCTCGACATTTGGCATCCTGGGAAGGACTGATCGCAGGAACCAGAACATAGGCGAGTTATAATCAAGGTCGAAAGTGTTTCAAACATTTTCATGAAACATGGAAATAAAACCTTGAAATAAAAATTGCAAACTTTTAATTGAAACTACTGTTTGCAACTGCTGTTTGCAATAGAAGTTTGCAACTTTTTGTTTGAAACTTCGGTGTAGACGCGCCTTAAGTACCCCAGTCAATGGGGCACCTATTCACAACTGTTGGAAATCTCGTAACCTCTAATTAGGATTAAGCACTCACGAAAATTTCCCCGATGGAAATTTTCAGCATGTGATCTAAACAGTTTGGCCACGTAACCGGTGGAAGAAGGCTTATGTCAACGAAAACACAAGGAGATACAGCCGCGTCTGGGTCTAGCCGGACATGAGGGTGGATTGATCTATAAACCGCTGAATTCCAGACAAAATTAGACCCATTTTCTCTAATTGGAAAAAAAATAGGTCCGTAGATAACAATTAATTGGTGGATGATGTAAGCTGATTTTGATCCAGTTATTCTCGATAAAATATAAACTATGGGTGGAGAGAATATCACTTCTCATTCAATACTACTTTGGGTACTGCACTTTGGGGAAAAATGGTCTGAGAGGCAGGGAAGGAAAGAAGGTTGATAGGCTTGCGCCCTGGTCAGTGACTGCTGTCTCACTACATTGTGGCAGTAGACAGATCGGGCACTATTACCTTGTACTTTGCAAATTCCGACTACCA
Source organism: Adelphocoris suturalis (assembly GCA_030762985.1). Lineage (NCBI taxonomy): Eukaryota > Metazoa > Arthropoda > Insecta > Hemiptera > Miridae > Adelphocoris > Adelphocoris suturalis. The sequence continues at coordinate 33,607,803 of CM061050.1, read as the reverse complement.
ATCTGTAATATGACGATATCTCCAAGAGGGAATATTTTCCCTTCCTATATACCTACATATACTACTACTACTATAATGTAGGGAAACAGACTCCTCCTTGTTTGCACACTCATGTTGTTTCATGACGAGGTGCAGTAGCTCCTGCAGATTACCGTCACATCTCTTCCATGCCAATCCCTAAAGCTTCCTTTCTTCTCTACAATTTCTACATCAAGACTAACTCAAGTAAACGAATGGACTGATCAGTGGAGGGCGTATAGTACCACGGAAAGCCAAATGTCAGCTCAGCTGATAAAGAAGACGCAACAACCAACATTAGTGAGGTGGTTATTGGTTTATTTCGGCAAATGATTAAAAACGCCCATCTCTGGTCAATGGACTTATCTCATTCCTGATTGAGCAAATAAATATAGGATACGTCATTATTATACCTATGGTCAACAACTACAAAACTAAGTGAACGGTTTGAACTCGTGCTTATGTCAACATTAAATTAAATTAAGAAAAATCGTAATCATAATCGTAAAACATTTATGCACACCATCTATTGATATTTTCCAACTATTTCTCAAAATGCGAGCTGGAATAACTATACAGAGTAGATTCGATGGCCATGATGAATGAGATCACTTTTTTGAGGTAACCGTTTCAACGTTAGATAGCCTGACCCTGACATGCCCTAATGAGATATGCAGGCCGTCAATCACCGATTCAATTACACTCCAATTTGCACCATTTCACTCTCGCGATATATCTAGCGCTGGGTTACGGAAACAATTAGTGTTCTTGATGGAAAAATCTATAGACCTTGCACCTTGTACTCTGCGCGAGAGACGTGTTAAGTCGGCAGACAAATCGAAACGCACTTTTTGGGAATATTGATACTTCTTACACCTCATATTTATGTACAGTAGAACCTAAAATAAATTCATAGCGCAACTTTTGTGACGCCTTTATACTTCTAAACTCGAATATCGTAATCTGTCGACTACAAAAAAGTCCAGTCATGCAGCATGACCCCTTGAGCGAATATTTGAAGTCGCTATTGATCGTGTAGAGAAATTTTAGTTTATGATTTTCATAGACAAACATGGAATCAAATTATTAAAAATAATTAGGAGGTACTCAAACTTTTTTTTTAACAAGCACCTACTACCTACGTTCTAAACAGCATGGTTCTAGGATTGGTTATACAGGGATACTTCCATAAGAGTAGTTAAATCTGAATTTGGACAATGTTTCATGCAAATATTACCGATTTTTACAACTTGCGAACGGCATTATTTCGATTTTTGACTGATTTTTCAACTTTGAAATTTTTGAAAACTTGATACATATTCTTATAGGAAATCGTACGCTGATTCCAAATATACCACATATTAGTATGCTGAAAAAATTATTTCGCACAACAAATCGCAAAAAACAGGCTATTTTGAAATTGTTGACTACATTTTTGAAAATTTTAACCCGAAGATGTAATCCGATCATGCTGGCCAACGAACTTGAACTTTCGTTTTGTGTCCTTAACATTTTAAAATTTGTTTGAAGTTTCTAGCACAATTCTACGGACAGTTATCGTCTGGAATGACATAACATACATAACATACATACATACATAACATACATATATACATTTTTTTTTTTTTTTTTTTTTTTTTTTTTTACAAAACTCCCCTCAAAGGCGGAGGGGGCACACCATTAAATTGAAAAATAAACAAATAAAATAAAAAGTGGGGAGGACGCCCAGGTTTACCCGACGCCGGCTCTAGGGATAAGGGAAGTTGCAGGACGAGGAGGAAGAATGGGATGAAAGGAAGTGCCCCTATAGAATGACCACCAGTTCAAGTAAGAACCCCTCAGGACGCGGGTGGTGATACCACGGAGTACTCCTGCAGAGATGCCCAACTCGAGTAACTCCGTGGCGCTTTTCCCGCACCACACCCCGCGCCATGACAAGGTCGCAGCCATGACCTTGATGTTATTAGGTGCCACTCCTTTTAGCTCAGATATCGCCTGTCGCAGATCATTTCTATCATATTTACTTTTCTTAGCCCGCCAGGTCTGCTCCATGTCCACGCTGCCACTGACAACCTGGACATCCAGGATAATGGCAGACCCATCGGGCTTGACAGCAACGATATCCGGCTTCTTGCCCCGGTCACTCGGCATGTGATATAGTCTCTCTCTCTCAACAGCCCAACCGCTGGATGACAGAGCGCCTGCTATCTGCTTGGCAACCGCATCATGACGGAGAATGCGGCCACCGTGAGTACGAGGACACTGCTGCACTACATGATACAGGTTCTCATTTTTACCCCGACAGGCACGGCAAAGGGTATCCACTGTCCCGCGACTACTCCTCGAACACCTCACCGAGGTGGCCAATGTGGCCACCCGGATGGCATGAAAATGGCGGTAGTCGCGGGCCCCAATGCCCTCTGAAGCCCATTCCACCCACTGGGAAGAAATGGGGGATTCAGAGCACTGTCGGAGTTCTTTACCATCTACTGACTCATGCAGCGCAGCAGCGAACTCAGCAGATGAGCTGGGTTTTGGAGCAGTTGGTGTTGCTCGATCACACCACAACAACTGCTGCCGGACAAAGTCCAGGTCAGCAGCAGTGCGGGCGACCTCCCAGCTCGAGCCCCTAAGGGCAAGCAGGCGCTGGCGGCGTAAAGATGGGATGCTGGCAGAAAGAGAGACAATACCAAGCCCATTGGCCTTGACCGGGGTGTCGATGTAAGCACTTGGGACACCAGGTGGAAAGCCTAGCCAAGAGGGCACAGCAAATCGAACTTCACGATCTAATTCAAGCAGCCTCCCCGCATTAAGCCTGCCAAAGGTTAGCTTTGGCAGTAAGTACTTGTGAAGGAGGCGAAACTTCTGCTGTGGCTTCAATAGAGCCTTGGTGAGTCGAGCTAATGCTCCGCCAAGGCCCACTTGGCTTGCGGCTATAGTGCCCACACCCATGAAGTCGACCCCAAGGTACCGCCAGACCCCCCACATGGATCGGGCAGGGATGGAAGTTTGTCCTAAGACAAAACACTCCTCATCCACTACCTTCACCTTATGCTGGCGACCCGACGGGACCAAGGAGACCGACCCACACTTAGCTGGGTTGACCACCAAACCACACCTGGCTAGCTGCTCAGCAAATGCGTTGAGGGAGATCTGCAAGCCCTCGCAGGTTTCTGCGAGTAGGATGACATCATCAGCAAAAGCTAATGCACCTACTCGCACCCCAGGAGCGAGATCAAACCCTATTCCAGCTGGCAGCTTACCCAAGGCCGTATCCACGACCAGGTTGAAGAGGAGTGGCGACAGAGGATCCCCCTGGCGTACCCCGCGCCCTATAACAACATCCCCTGACATCTCACCTTGTGCCTCGAGGACCGTCACGCCTTCGTGGTACAGACAGGCAACATACTCGATTAAACGAGCAGGTGCCCCGACACCACGAAGACAATCGGTCAGGGCAAAGTGGCTAACTGTGTCAAAGGCCTTAGCGACGTCCAGAGCGGCAAGATGGAGCTGCCGTTTCTTGATACGGGCCAGCGAAATGACAGTTTGGAGAACTGTTAGATTCTCCGCTGTGCCATCTGCTGGCCGAAATGCTCTCTGGACGTCACCTATGACACCAGCCACTTGGAGGCGAGATGCCAGAACCTTTTGGAAGTGGCGGAAGACCACCGAAGAAATAGAAATTGGACGGTAGCCTCCAGGCCCACTTCCCCCTTTCTTTGGGATGAAAATTGTCCGGGCACGGGTCAACGCTTTCGGGGGTCTTCCAGATAGTAGCAACAGGTTGAGGATGAGCAGCTTAACATTCTTTGGAGCTTTATTCCAGCGTCGGGCGGAAATACCATCGGGTCCAGCAGAAGTGGAGTTTTTGACACGGCACTTATGTGCCTCGTCATGAAGCACCGGCGTGCACATGATGCTGTGTAAGGAGTCCCTGGTGGAAGCTGGGGGTACCACTGGCTCACGAGAGTTGTGGCTGGGAGCACTCATAAGTGGCTCCCAGTAATCCAAAAACTCCCGGAGGGGGGGCATTACCCAGCTCCCTCCAGTACCTCCGCAGCTGCACGAGCCGGATGCTTCCTCCACAATCTCTGGACACGCTGGTATTCCCGCCTCCTCGCTTGCTTAGCTGCTCTGCGACCTCCACGAGGCACCACACTAGGGGGAACTTCTCCCTGGTGCCTCGCCACGGCCACTTCCTCAACCTGCGGGAAGATCCTCTGCACATAGGCCGCGACCTCGTCCTCCAAGCTATTTGGCCCCTCAACAGCCCGCCTCGCCAGATCCTGCAGGTAGGCACTCTCATAACCAACAATATTGCCTACCTGCTCCCCGAGCCTCAATACTTCAGTCTTCAAGTCTGAGAGAAGACCGGAGGTCACGGGGGAGGATTGCTGAATGGCGGGCTGTTGTCCCACGTCTGCCGGAGATGCGGGAGAGGCCCCACTGCTATTTGCCAGGATTGCATCCTGGACAAGCTGCTTATAGTGGGGCCTCAGGCGAAGAGATTGAATGGCAGAAAGCGTGCGCATGGGAAAACGGGCTTACAAGAAAACATTAATATTGCGTACCCCATTACGCACTGCTTCCGCCTCCTCTGCTGCCACTTGCAGCAAATTCTCAGATGCATACCTCAGTAGCTCTTGCTCTATATCAATTGCAGCGTTGGACTGTACTGGATGCTTCTGCCAGATATGTTCACTGAGGCCACGCTTGGAACTGAAGGCTCTCTCACAATGGGCAGGCACACTGGTGGGCATTCGCTGGGGCAGTGGATGAGGAGGAGGGATAGGATGAAGAGGAAGAAGAAGAGGGAGAGGAAGACCGACGCCCCTGCCTGGGGCGCCCCCGAGCGCCTCCCCTAGAACCCCGCTGGCCAATGGGCTGGCGGGGGTTATGAGGCTCTCTGTAATTCTGGTCCATAACGGGGGAGACGAAATGAAAGGGTCGGGAGACCCGTTGACACGAGCCTCCCCCCTAATCGCCATTGGGTCATTCTGCCACCCTCCAGTAAACTGGAGGGTGCCCGGGTTGCACGACGGGGACGTATGACCTTGACTTGGGTAGGGATTTGAAGGAGCTCCGAAGAGATAAAAACACCAACAGTTACCCTACCCCAGCAACCCCATACATACATACATACATACATACATACATACATACATACATACATACATACATACATAATTAAAAAATGCGTTAAACTCCAGAATATGATTCAGAATAGCCTGAAACGGATTTCTGCATACAATTTTTTCAAAAATTCACATTCTACAAATTTTGAGGCGAGAGCAATAGCTTAATTTTCTTCAAAAATTCGCTAAAACGTATTCCAAGATACCAGGGAAGTTTGGGTTCATGGCATGGCTTATCATTGGATGGACGGGAAGAGGAAATAAGAATCTAGTACATATACATGGGCAGGTCTCTTCGTGTATGTGAACTAGTAAGTCCCTGATCGTTTTTAGCGAATTTGTTGTAAGAAATAAAGCTAACTACAATGGCTCCAAAAATTTTAAAATAAAAAATTTTTCAAAAATTTCTCCATTGAAATCCGTTTTGAGTCATTCTGAAACAATTCCTGAAGTTTGTGCTTTTATATATATATAGCATTTGCCGACTTAATTAAACCTTTTACCAAATGAATCAAACCTTTTGCCAAATGAGTTAAACCTTTTTCCAAAATAATTCACCCTTTTCCCAAAATAATTAAACCTTTTCCCAGTACAATTAAACTTTTTTCCAAAATAATTAAACCTTTTCCCGAAACAATTAAACCTGATCAAGTTTCAGTGTCCTAGGTCTATTAGGAGGCTAAAATGAGTACTTGACGTCTCGCACTGAATTTTCGAACTTTTCTCGAAAAAAATTAAACCTCTTGCGAGAAAGTATATGACGTATGTACGAGTATACGAATTTCGACAAGGTTTAATCGATTATGAACTACAGAAAAACGTTAAAAAAGCGTGGTGTATTACAAATATCGGATCAAAGCAAAAATTAAAGTGGATGGCAGGTTATATTTATATATGTACATATAAGGTATATCTGTATACATTTTCTTAATTAGATTTTTGGAATCTAAGTACCTTGAAATGTTAGCCAAAAAATTGGGGGGGGGGGGGGGGGGGGTAAAAATTTGGTGCATTGTTCATTGACCCGTTGATTGCACACCTCGTTTCAAGTTTTTCTGAAGTTCCTATTTGATTAAAATTTTTCGAAATTCGTATCTATTCATACGTCATACTTTCTCGCAAGAGGTTTAATTGTTTCGGGAAAAGGTTTAATTGTTTTGGAAAAAGATTCAATTGTATTGGGAATAGGTTTAATTATTTTGAGAAAAGGGTGAATTATTCTGGAAAAAGGTTCAACTCATTTGGCAAAAGGTTTGATTCATTTGGTAAAAGGTTTAATTAAATCGGCAAATGCTACATATGTGTGTGTCATTCCAGACGATAACTCTCTTTAGGATTGAGATAAAAATCGCGTTCTTGTACCACAAAATCGAGCTTTCCGAATGAAAGGATAAGTTTGTTTGCCGACATTAAATTCGTCAAATTTAAAAAAAAAATACAAAAAAAATTACTAAAAATGGCTAAAAACGGCCGAAAATTGTTAAACTCATAACTTTTAGCAGAGTTCCAGTTTTACAAAATTATCAACAATTAACTAGGACATTTAAAAAAATTTTCACAAAATCATGATGAAAAACGTACTTATTAAATTGCATTAATATTTTCTGGAATCTATTAAAACTGCAAAAAAACCTATAAATCAAAAATATTTTTGAGTCACCAAATAAAATTGTTTTTTTAAACAATCCATTCCTACTGAAATTGTTCCAATGTCAATACAATTTAACATACCTAATATAATATATAGTACTACCCTCCTTAGATTAGACATTTTCCAGGCTCCAAACACGAACTCGCCCATTGGGTATTCGTGTTCTGGAGCTCACTAGATATGATAGCATAGAGAGATATACCATGTCTCTGGTTCCATGTGAGGTGCCCCCTGCCACTCCTTGGACCTGGTCCGGAATAGGTGTTGACCTTCACATGATGGTCGGGATCAAGGGCAATACAGCCCCACATATCCTCAGATGTTGCTACACTGAGGCAATCCAGCGGTATGCTGGACACACTTATATTCGCTGATGGCTCAAAGACACCTGATGGTGTGGGCCTTGTTCTATGGAGCCCCAACTTTCAAGTCACAAGACGCCTTCTACCAGTTGCGGATGTGTTCACAGCAGAGCTATTGTAGGGAGAGTTATAAGGAGTTGGGAAGTATATGATCTGTAGCGAGTCACTAAATATCATCAAGGCGATTAGAGACTCATAAGCCTACGTATATCGCTACACCAAGCGTCAACATTGGGCTCAACCAAAACTTTTATGTGAGTGCCGAGCCATGTGGGCATTCAAGGCAATGAGTGTGCTGATACCTTAGCAAGGAGAGCCATTGGTGATGGTTCCATCGAAATGTTGCCTATGCCCATTGAGAATCAAATCCGCTACATGCAGCATAAAGCCAATTCCATCTGGCTCGATCAATGGCAGTTCGAGGTCACTGGTCTGCGTGGTGTCCTTCAGGACTTGTGCCCGGTGGGCCTTTTCGTAACCTAACTTAGTAGGAGGGATCGAATAGAGGTCAGCCGGGTTGCCACAGGTCATACCCGACTTACTCACAGACATCTGCTTAGTGTAGAAGTTTGAGATGTTGTTTGTGGGAGGTGTGGGGGTGATCCGTCCATCAGCCACTTTCTGGAGTATTGCCCAGCCCTTGTGGACCTCCGAGTCCAGCATCAGCCCCCTCAGTGGGTTGACGTATTATCCGGAACAAACAAGGTCTGATCCCTGTTATTGTACCTGAGAGCCGCTGAGCTTTACTACAAACAGTGATATCTGATCTGTAATATATTTATATAGTCATAGTTTTATTTCACTTTGCTGATTGTATATAGTAGCATGTATATAGTTATCAGCCTATTTCACATCTAGACTGAGTTGCATTATTTTATTTCTGGGGGTTTTGTGTCCACTTGAGAGGCTGAGCAGTGGTTATCACTGTACCCCTCATTTCCCCCCCCCCCCCCTCCATTATGCCAGTGAGGTCCATGATGACGCTCCTTTTTAGTCAAGGATGGTATCATGGTTCCCTTTAGAATCCTGCAACTTGCAGTGTCCCTTTAGACACCTTGTACAATGCCGCTAATTAACCTTCTGGTTGAGGTACGACTTAAACCTTAATGTAAAAATATATAATATAATTAAAAGCATATTAGGAACATAAATAAGAATTATATATAAAGAGCAAATTAAAAACATAATTAAGAATTACATTTAAAGAGCATATTAAAAACATAATTAAGAATTATAATACCATGGCTGTGAATATTAATATTATACCTAATAACAAATTAAAAATAACAGTGTTATTAAAATCAAATCGTTCTAGGCTGTGCCGAAGCTCACGTTCCATCCGAATCGTGCTTCTGCCACGCTGTATTTCTACAAAATGAACACATGAATTGAAGCGTGGAAGTGCAAAAGGATCTAAGTTCCAAAAAATAGGAAAACCGTGTTTTTGCTGTCTATGTCACTTGTCACTTGTCTATGTGCCAAGGCAAATCTATGTTTCTACAGCAAATGGGTCCATGGCACATGGGTAGGTATACCCTTTTTAAATAACACATGTGGGATACTTACTTAGTTTCTAATTTCTAAAATTTTGAATGTCTATGACTGCTGTAGTACAAAATACATTACACTGTAAACTTGTTATATGAGTTCATCATGAAAAATGTTTTTCTTTACTTCAGTCATGATCCTTTTATACTATTCACGTCTAAACATGTGAATCGGCCTGCTGAAAAATTAGGCAGAATAAGGCACCTAGACCCTTTTGCACTTCCACGCTTCAATTATGTTCAGAAATACCTTGTTTGTAATCATAAAATAAACTTTGGGCCAGCACTTTATTACTGTGAAATATTTTATCCGTTCGTCATGTTTACCATTAATAAAATACAAGATTAGAAGTATAAATCACTTCAGTAGACATCAATTTTGTTCACAACTCCTTGGAATTGTGATCTCCAGGAAGTCAAATAATGTTACGTGAATGGTTTTCAGGGTATTTCCAATGGATCGAGCAGCGGGGGGTTAGTTTTAGCCCGCAGTTCGGCCCTTCAGATGTGACATTCACGCTCTGAGCTCCCCCTTGAATTAAGAATTCACCACGCAAGTGAAGCTAAACGTTAAGACCTTCGGAAGTTCGGAGTATTAGCATGTGGAATATTGCATCCCCCATCCTTTGGGTGAGGGATATTGGTTCAGGAATTTCTTCATTACATGTAAATCAGCTATAGGGACGGATGAAGCGTTTTTTGTTAGTTTTCAGTAGAGTCGTGTTGGTGGTGGTGAGGGGTGGAGTGGGAGGTAGGGGTAGGAATTGTTCTAGTCTATTGAGGTCCTAATTAAACCAGCAACCTCCACTATGTTAACCTTGGAAAATGAACAGGGAAAGCGAAAACGCGGTATGCCGGATGTTCTGTGTTAATAAACTTTTTACGAGTAATATTGTATTAAAATTGAAAATTTACCAATATTTACCGAAATCATACCAGTTTCAGTTAATTTTCTAGCACCTTTTTGCTTCCTCACTACCGGAGGTATGAAACCTTTGTTTCGTGCAAGAGGTCGACTAAATTTATCCCTCCCAAATCTAAATTTCGACTTAATTTTTTGAGTTTCAGAACTTGGTATGCATTTTGTATCCGTGTCTGCAAGTCCATGTGTGGCAATATGGCGTGCCGATTGTGTCATTCGGCTGTTGGTCCGCCAAAAACCCTTCGAGAAATTTCAACGCCAAACTTTCAAATTTAGCATTAAAAAATACCACCTTGACTCAATGAACCGGTGAAACTAGTGATATTATTTACTTATTTTATTTATTTAACATAACGATAGCAAATTGTTTTTCGAAATTGATGAAAATTATCCATAAAATGAAAACTTGTACTTGTTAAAAAAAGGACCTATTCCGTTAATTCACTAAGTACCATTCATTCATTCTGACCTGTACGTCCCACTACTCTGTATTTTTACTGAGGGATTGACTACTTGGTGTTATGTATTTTTGAGATGCGAGCTTGCGAGCACCCAGAACACCAACAGACACAGCATTCTGATCTATTTTACAACAGTGGACGTAAAAATGATTGGGGGGCAGTTTTTAGAACAATAGAACTTATATCAAGCGTTTCTGTTTCTATAGAAGATTGTTTGGCGGTTGTATAACAGAAAAGACCGTATGCGGTCATATAACGAAAAATATCCTTTCTCCCTCTTGAAATAGATATATAGAATATTGGTGCTACGGCCATTAACATATGCTTTTTTTGTTGCTTTATTTAAGAGATTATAGTGATGTTCTTCAGTTCATACCTAGTTATATGGATAAATATTTTGCTAAGTTTATTATTCAAATCCTCCTCTCAGCTCGAGTTTCTTAAAAATGAAGTAGCATAATTGTACAAATTGTAACCATTAAACTTACAAATAAAAAATAATTGTATTAAAGCTTGCATACGAGTCTGCAACACATTGGGACATTTTCATGTGCCTCAAGGGGCTACATACCAAATCTCAGAATCGTGGGATCATTAGGGAAAAAACTGGATTCTAGAGCCACTCAGCTGATCTGGGATCGGTCAGTTGTGTTCAGAAGTCCCTCAAGGGGCTACATACCAAATCTCAGAATCGTGGGATCATTAGGGAAAAAACTGGATTCTAGAGCCACTCAGCTAATCTGGGATCGGTCAGTTGTGTTCAGAAGTCCCTCAAGGGGCTACATACCAAATCTCAGAATCGTGGGATCATTAGGGAAAAAACTGGATTCTAGAGCCACTCAGCTGATCTGTAATCGGTCAGTTGTGTTCAGAAGTCCCTCAAGGGGCTACATACCAAATCTCAGAATCGTGGGATCATTAGGGAAAAAACTGGACTCTAGAGCCACTCAGCTGATCTGAGATCGGTCAGTTGCGTTCAGAAGTCCCTCAAGGGGCTACATACCAAATCTCAGAACCGTGGGATCATTAGGGAAAAAACTGGATTCTAGAGCCACTCAGCTGATCTGGGATCGGTCAGTTGTGTTCAGAAGTCCCTCAAGGGGCTACATACCAAATCTCAGAATCGTGGGATCATTAGGGAAAAAACTGGATTCTAGAGCCACTCAGCTGATCTGGGATCGGTCAGTTGTGTTCAGAAGTCCCTCAAGGGCCCACATACCAAATCTCAGAATCGTGGGATCATTAGGGAAAAAACTGGATTCTAGAGCCACTCAGCTGATCTGGGATCGGTCAGTTGTGTTCAGAAGTCCCTCAAGGGCCCACATACCAAATCTCAGAATCGTGGGATCATTAGGGAAAAAAATGGATTCTAGAGCCACTCAGCTGATCTGGGATCGGTCAGTTGTGTTCAAAAGTCCCTCAAGGGGATACATACCAAATCTCAGAATCGTGGGATCATTAGAGAAAAAACTGGATTCTAGAGCCACTCAGCTGATCTGTAATCGGTCAGTTGTGTTCAGAAGTCCCTCAAGGGGCTACATACCAAATCTCAGAATCGTGGGATCATTAGGGAAAAAACTGGATTCTAGAGCCACTCAGCTGATCTGGGATTGGTCAGTTGTGTTCAGAAGTCCCTCAAGGGCCCACATACCAAATCTCAGAATCGTGGGATCATTAGGGAAAAAAATGGATTCTAGAGCCACTCAGCTGATCTGGGATCGGTCAGTTGTGTTCAGAAGTCCCTCAAGGGGCTACATACCAAATCTCAGAATCGTGGGATCATTAGAGAAAAAACTGGATTCTAGAGCCACTCAGCTGATCTGTAATCGGTCAGTTGTGTTCAGAAGTCCCTCAAGGGGCTACATACCAAATCTCAGAATCGTGGGATCATTAGGGAAAAAACTGGATTTTAGAGCCACTCAGCTGATCTGGGATCGGTCAGTTGTGTTCAGAAGTCCCTCAAGGGGCTACATAAAACTTGGGACAATTCTTAGGCTTGAAAAGTTTTTTTTTTTTTAAATATAAATCGAGAGCTTTCGAACGAATGGTCAACGTCATTTCTGATGGTCATAATCATCGTTGTGGCCACTTGGGACAATTTTCGTGAGCAATGTTTTGTGTGACGATTTTTTTGTTATGTGCCATATGAAAGACATGAAAATGTCAAAAACAAAAAAAAAAAAAAAAAAAAAAGAAAAAGATCCTTACGCCGTAAATTTACTAAGTTTTGATCCAATTTTGATTAACTTTTTTCCGGGATTGTGTGGGTCAGCTCCTTGAAATTTTATTATTGTTGAATCAATAGGCAAACGTGAATTCCTTGTGAAGTCAATTTTTTACGATTCATTTTTACGATTTCCTACAAACTTGGAGGGTGGTTAGGGGTTGGTTTCAAAACGATTCCCTATGAATTATACCTCAATTGTGATAACTATTGAGCATGCGCAGAACAGAAGGTGGTTGATGTACATAAAACTCCGGCAATAATGGACCGATGTCGATGGAAATTTCTAGAATTACGTGGGTTCGCTCCTTAAAACTTTCCTCTAAAAATGTCACTGCGATCGGATCATTAGTGAAATCCTCATAAAGTAAATTTGGTCGTAATTGGTTCTTACAAATTATTCTGAACGTCCATTTTATGATAGGAGAGGAACTATACTACCCTCTTACCTTAGAAGACTCTCTCAGTCTTGAAAAGAGTTATCGTTTGGAATGACGTATGATGTTCAAATTTATACACATATATGATCAAACGTTAAAATCCGGGAATCGTTTCCATAGAGAAATGAAAAACTTTTTAGCATGGAACATGCTTTAGCCTTGGACTAACTAGCGAAAAACGCTACGCGGATGTCACGAAATTTTTTCTTTTGATTTTCACGTACAACCAAACCGTTTCTGGGGAAATGAAACTTCTTTACTTTTCACCGGACAAAAATCGATCTTCACTGGTTGGAAAGCTCTCGATTTATCACACATCTCTTTCGTACACATTTTTTCTTCTCTTCATGTCGTAGTTTTAAATTTATTTATGTTATGAATGGATATAATAAACAATGCCGCTTGTTTTGTTGACACTTTGTTGATAAGTTAATCTGGGTTATATTAATATTGTAGACGCGCACCATAACAGAAAACTGCCTACCTAGGTACTCTGTTCTGATTTCGACTAGTAAAACATTTATGTCATATTTTTAAATTTATTTATATTTACGAATTAACGGGAACAAAGATGTTCCATGTTTTAGCATTTTAGCTGAATGCTCAAAGCTGAAATCAACCGGGGCCAGTTGCCCTTGCGAGGCCCGAAGGGTCGAGTTTTATTTTATTCTTAAATTATTGGAGCCATCAAAACGAATATATGTAGATACAAATTTGAAATAGCTAAGAAAATCGGAAGGTGCGGGAAAAACACCCGTCGCGGTTTATTCGCTCTGAAAGGAGACATATGGCTCACAGTGTTCGCAGAGGTTCGCGTTGCGAAACGAACAAGTTAAAAATTCAGATTCAACATTAAATTCTGTAAAGAATCCTTCTAGTTTTGACACTTGTCGAACCGGTACTCATACTTTTTTGATCTTCAACTTTATACCACAAGTTTTAGCTATCTATTTTCAGATTCTTGCATAACGCGAATTAGGAGCGAGTGAGTAGGTATTTAAAATTAAAAATTTAATCTCGGTGATATAATATTTTTTTCCCAAGTAGAGTAGATCAAAAAAGTTCCAGTCATGCAACATGATCGTATTGAGCGAATTTTCGTAAATGATCGTACTAAACAAGACAAAGTGAAGTCAGCCAAGTGTCAAAAACCATCTGTAAACCGAAATTGAAAGGAATGCACATTTCTGATACGTAGCGCGTTTCGCTTTGGAGAGCATTCAAGCGGCTATCACTATAATTAATTTCTAACAGTTTTTGCATCAGGGATGTTTATAGCTCTTTGGGTGAGTACAAGCACGATTTTCAGTTTTGGTACAGCTAATTATATTCAAACTTTTTTTTCAATGGGCTCTAGCACTTTTTGACCCGAAAATCACTGACAGGATTGCAGGAGACACCTCACGGATTCCAACGAAACTGACAACTTTATTTTATTTTGACATTTTATGTCCTTACTTTGGCACATAAACGAAAAAAGCGTTACGGTTGGTTCTCTGGTGATTTCCGCTTACAACCGATTCGTTGCTAGGGAAATGGTACTTCATCGTTTTTCATCCCACAAAATTCGTTGACCGTACGTTCGAAAGCTATCGATTTATCCAACCATATTTTGTTAACTACTGCGAAGGGCGTGGCCAACAAGCTGAGTTATGAGCATGGTTATTTGAATAATTGTGTACACTCAGGTGATCATTCCCAATAATTGATACTGTAAACATGATTGCAACCGCTTGTTAATTTCTGATGATTTCATTGAGCTGGTGTTTTGGAGATTTGATTCATAGCGGGTGATACGAATATTGCGAGAACGGTTTGATTTGTGAAGCGGTGTTTCATTTTAATAGGTAATTTCTATACTTCACACTCTAGGAAGCTGTAATTTCGTATATAGCCTCTTTAGGACACTTACTTGACAATGTCCAGGGTCCGGATCAGATAAGTGGCTCTTAGAGCTTGCATACTAGTCTGCAACTAAAGACATAAAATGTCCCAATGTGTTGCATACTCGTATGCAAGCGTTTCTGATTATTATTGTTACTCTTCTCCGAGGGTTTCACACACATTTCAAATTTTTTTAAATGACATGGGAATTCTAAATCCGAAGTTTCTGCCGTCGATAAGAGTGACACCTTGTAATTCGGGATAAGAAAATATAGTTTTCCTTAACGCTTTTTGCTTTTAAATTGATTTTGCCCGTTTCGCTATTGTTCTATTAAAATGACAATAAACACAAACTGATATCAAAGGCAAAATTTGTAGTGCCCAGAAACCTATCAGCAAGTATAAAGCATTCACATTAGCTTCGTTTTTACGAAACTTCGCTAAAAAATAATGCAAACCTCAACCAATGGTTTCGATAGCATTTCCCTGTTGCCGTGTGTCTGCTGGTAGATTGAAACCGTGTAGAAGCCCACATCGCCCGAGTGGATAAGATTGACCAAACTAATTGACATCCATAGGGACAGTGGATGTCAGCTACCAGCAGAAATACACGGGAGTGAAGATCACTTAAGCCGTGAATTTCCACGAACCGGCGAGAACCTGTTAGCCGTCAATCAGAAGCGATCACTGAACATTCACGAAGGTAGGCTCGAAGCTTTATGAATTTTAACTATCTCTATTTGGAGAATTATTAACACCATTAATTTGTACACTGATTGGCTTTTACCTACAGTTCTGTGATGGCCTTCTCTTTGAGATGTACATATCTATCGTCCAGAAATATTCATTCCATTTGAATTGACAAATTTTATCTATACAAAAATAAATACGCTGCAAATTATTTCACAAAGGTTTATTATTTTTTCAATTGAGTATGATCGTAGTTTTAGTTGGCTTGCGTACGTCATAAGGCACGTCCAGACACCTCGGCGTTTCCCATTTCGAGTTGCCACAACCTATACTTTCTATAATTATATACGCATGTTTATATTTCTCGATTTGAGGTTCTATCTATTCAAATAGTTATTGCCTTGATAATATCATTATCTAACTACGTACGAAAAGTAGAGAGGATATGTTATTAAATATGCGTAGGAAAAGCATTGGTATTAACACAAAAATATGACCTAGAAAAAAACATATATTCATGCCTCGAAGGAACGCTGTACCCACCTCATGGTGCCGCGGTGTATAACACGTAAAAGTAATAAATATCCATTCTCCTACACCCCTCTGCTACGCCCCTGGTCACCCTAAGGTGCCGCGGCTCCTCCTCTCACACCCCCCGCTCACCAGGTAAACCGAGAGCTTTCGCGAATGGCAACGAATCCTCCTCCCTAGCACTTGTAAGCCATCCCCCGCTTTTTTCTAACGCTCACTGCAAGTATTATGATTGGATAAATCGAGAGCTTTCGAACGAATAGTCAACGAATTTTGTGGGATGAAAAACGACGAAGTGCCATTTCCCTAGCAACGGTTGTAAGCGGAAATCATCAGAAAACCAAAGGTAACGTTTTTTTTTACGCTTTTTTCTAACGCATTTTCGTTAATTACTGCGAAGTGCGTGGCCAACAAGCTGAGTTATGAGCATGGTTATATGAATAATTGTTTAAACACAGGTGATAACTTATATTGTGAACATGATAGCAACCGCTTGTTAATTTCTGATGATTTCATTGAGCTGTAGTTTCGATGATTTGATTCATAGCAGGTGATCCGCATATTGCGAGAACGGTTTCATTTGTGAAGCGGTGGTTAAATAATTTTAATAGTTAATTTCTATACTTTACACTCTGGGAAGCTGTAATTTCGTATGTAGCCTCTTCAGGACATTTACTTGACGATGCCCAGGATCCGGACCACATGAATGGCTCTTAAAGCTATTTCTATACTTTACACTCTGGGAAGCTGTAATTTCGTAGGTAGCCTTTTTAGGACATTTACTTGATGACGCCCAGGGTCCGGATCAGATGAGTGGCTCTTAAAGTCAATTTCTATGCTTTACACTTTAGGAAGCTGTAATTTCGTACGTAGCCTCTTTAGGACATTTACTTGACGGTTCCCAGGGTCCGGCTCAGCTGAGTCGCTCTTAGAGCTTGCATACGAGTCTGGAGCTAAAGACATGAAATGTTACAATGTGTTGCAGACTCGTATGCAAGCGTTTGAATTTGATTTCTTTTGATTTTCACGTACAACCAAGCCGTTGCTGAGGAAATGAAACTTCTTTATTTTATTGAAAAAATAAAGAAGTTTCATTTCCCCAGCAACGGCTTGGTTGTACGTTAAAATCAAAAGAAAAGTACAGAGAAATTCGCCACTTTTTGGAATGCTCTCATTTTACCACGACATTTCATGACCTCTAAGCCATTGTAGTGTCTAGGAATGCTGATTTATTTAGTTTTATTTAGTTAAAGGTACGAAAGAAATGCTTGATAAATCGAGAGCTTTCCAACAAATGGAGAACGATTTTGGTCCCATAAACACTAAAGAAGTTTTATTTCCCCAGCAACGGCTTGGTTGTACGTGAAAATCATGAGAAAGACAAAGCAGCTTGGAATGCTTGAATACGAGTCTGCAACACATTGGGACATTTTCATGTGTGTTTTCTTATTGTATTTATTACTAGGCAGATCTCACCCGTGCATCGCACGGCGACGCGTACAAATCAATTAAATGGGCCATAAGAGAAACCGCCCACCCGTGGGTACTTAATTGAATTCGCGATCGTGTTGACTCATTGTTCCGACACCCGTGGGTACTTCATTGAATTCGAGCCAGGCTACATCACCTACACCCCCCTGCAGACTCGTATTCAAGCTCCAAGAGCCACTCAGCTGATCCGGACCCTGGGCATCGTCACGTAAATGTGCTAAAGAGACTACATACGAAATTACAGCTTCCTAGAGTGTAAAGCATAGAAATTACCTATTAAAATGATTTAACCACGGCTTCACAAATCAAACCGTTCTCGCAATATTTGGATCACCTGCTATGAATCAAATCATCGAAACACCAGCTCAATGAAATCATCAGAAATTAACAAGCGGTGGCAATCATGTTCACAATATCAATTATTGAGAATGATCACCTGAGTGTACACAATTGTTCAAATAACCTTGCTCATAACTCAGCTTGTTGGCCACGCACTTCGCAGTAGTAAACATAATATGGTTGGATAAATCGAGAGCTTTCGAACGAATGGTCAACGAATTTTTTGGGATGAAAAACGACGAAGTACCATTTCCCTAGCAACGACTCGGTTGTAAGCGGAAATCGTCAAAATATTTACGTTACGTTACGTGACAGTTTTTTGTGCAATGTGCCAGGGCAAAGACATGAAAATGTCAATAATAAACCGTAATCATACTTTGACCTTCCAAAATCCCTCGTTTTGGTTGCACATTGAGATAAATAAAAATAAAAATAAAAAATCAAAGCTTTTCCTCCCTACATTTTTCCTCACTTATCAGCGAGAGGGGTACAAAAAAAAAAAAGGCCAACTGAAGAGGCGAGGCCCTTGATTAAAGGGCATAGTGGAAAAAGTGGCAGAGACTCCGGCGAGTTGAAGTAAAGAGTTTTTCGACCCTCGGTCGCTCCGTTGCCGATACCTCCTGTTCAGAAATTGAATCAGACTCAAAACTTAGTTACATAGATTTATAATAGCGAGGGTTGGAAGGCCCTGAATGGAGCAGAGATGGGGAGTTTCTCCACCAACATCTATCACAGAGACACTTTTTTCATCCCTTCCCTCTCAAACTGTCCCGTTTTTTCTTTTTACAAGCTTTGACTCTGACACGGCTTTAAGCTTTTTGCGAGTGAAGCGTTTATTAGGTTACAGTTTTTTTCTTCTTTTTTTTCTATAAAAAGACGAGGGAGTTGAATAGCAGAACGAACGTATGCACTAATGAATCGGCGTGGGTTTCCCAATGGAAGCGTAAAGACGGGGAAAAAAAGGACATTCGAATTAGCTTATCTCAAATTGGATCTAGCAGAGGACTTTTGTATAATGAATATTGAGAGAATTCCGTTCTGTACTACCCAGGCGCTAAAAAGCCTTTTAAACTCGATTCCTCCCTTTCGGGAGGGTATCGAATTCACCTATTTGCACTGGTGGGCCTTCAATGAAACGGTTTGACGGGGGACACTTTTTGCTTCTTCGATTAAAAAAAAAGAAAGTGTACAATGTTGTCACATAGCCCCTTCCTTTAACCTCGAACTCGTACTCCGAACTCAGGACGTATCGATCTTCGATTCTGAAGCGCAATTCTGCAAGGTCACCAATCTATTTATATGATTATAAATCAATTTTTGTTTCTTACCATATTCAGCAAATGCATCATAAGTCGACACTACCTTGAAACACGTTACACTGTCTGTGGAAGATCCATTTAAAGGATCGACCAAAGACGATAAGGTTGTATTCGATAATCATCAGAAACGCTTGCATACGAGTCTGCAACACATTGGGACATTCTATGTCTTTATTTTGCAGACTCGTATGTGTTGCAGACTCGTATGCAAGCACTAAGAGCCATTCAGCTCATCCGGACCCTGGGCATCGTCAAGTAAATGTCTTTAAGATGCTACATACGAAATTACTGCTTCCTAGAGTGTAAAGTATAGAAACTAAATTCGCTAAATCTGAACATGGTATTAGAACCTCTTGAAACTCATACGGTGGATACAGCTTTCGTACAAGTACGCAACCACGAGAGACATTTTTATGTCTTTGCGCCCCCTTTCCCCTTCCTATAAAACCCCGTATTGTACTTTTGTTTGTGGAAATATATTGCAAAAACACGTTTTTAAAAAATAACATTTTTTTATTCAAATAAATTTCAAAATACAATTTTGTTTTACTCATTCCATAATTACATCATTATTATCATCAGAATTTGTAACGAAGAGTAATGGCCGAAGATGAGAAAAGTACGATGTGTAGGCTAGAGTTTATTATGGAAAAAACTGGATTCTAGAGCCACTCAGCTGATCTGGGATCGGTCAGTTGTGTTCAGAAGTCCCTCAAGGGGCTACATACCAAATCTCAGAATCGTGGGATCATTAGGGAATCTCCGCGTAACGCTCTCCGCGTGACGCTCCCCGCGTGACGCTTTTTCATTTATGTGCCATAGTGAAGACATAAAATGTCAAAAACAACCGAATACGAATCCGTTTCAGACCATTCTAAGACCGAATCCGTGGAAAAAACTATAGGTGTATTATGTCTGTGTGTGTGTGAAAAATTTTGTCGACGCTGCCCAGGCCTCAATTCTCAACCGATTTTTGAGATTCTTTCTTTGTTGGATCCCTATTTTAGTCTAGTTGTGCAACAAACCTGGGAAATTTTTAATTTCAAGATGGAAGAGGGAGAATGGAGAGAGTAAAGCCGAAAAAACGTGTTTTATTTCGACGAATTCCGTCGACGTCACCCAGGCTAAAATTATCAATCTGTTTTCGTGATTTTTATTTTGTTCGCTTACAATCAGGAACTTGCACTCATTTGAAATTCGGCCTGAAACCTCATTTAATGTATCTAGACCATCTCCGATTCACAAATATATAATGGAACCCGATAAAAAATTATTTCTTAATTAAAATTGAATTTAAAAATCAGGAGAAGGAGAAGCCACTCAGAATGCTCTGTGAATGGCTGACTAGCGTGTGACTTCGCTTCCTCCATGCGAGTTTCCAGTTTCCTTTCAGTTTGCACTCTGCTACTTATTTAGTTTATATAACACTAAATTTATTTAAAACATTAATAAAATTTCATTTCAGTAGTTGAATTAGTTTCATGTACGAAAATTCGCTTAAATGCCCTGGAAATTACCAGTAAAAGTCGTATGCTCCGACAAAAAATTTTCATTCAACGGAGTCTCTCTACAGACGTCATAAAATGAAACTCTGATCACTGAAAAAATATGAAACATTCCTGGAAGCTTCTAGCTTACAATAAACTCGATACTTCAATCGCAGATAAACTGTATTTTTACATAGTTTTGTTAGTGATCCATATGAAAAACTTGGAAAATAAGTCCGGAGTTTCAAATTTTATACTGAAAATTTACTGTCGGTAGAGGGAATCAAATGGAGGGGGGGGGGGGGAATAATTCGGAGAAGTCATGATATTTCTGTTTTTACTATTATTTTAACTCTCGCCAACATGATATAATACCCATTTGTAGGTACGTCCCTGTATCTCCTCCATCGACCTGTCTCAAATCGTTTTTCGACTTCTCGCGCTCACAGGTGTATTTTAGCGGTTTTTTCTCGCCATATAAGGTACCTGTTTGCGCGCTTTTCCGTTACCAGATAACTCGTTGTTTTCTGCTCGTACTTTTTCCAAGTTGAGTACTTGAACTCAATTGTTTCTTATGCTTTATTTATTGTGCACCGATCGGTCTAGTTTTATTTTACTTGCCGAATTCGAGAAAGAGCTTGCCACAAGATGACTCATTTGAGAAAAACTGGCTGTTGAAGAAGTACATATTATGAATGAAAATGGTTCATGGCCAAATATGTTATTCAAAAATAGGTAGTACACGTTATCAAGTTAATCTCTCAATTATTTCTATATCATTTAGGCGCATTAAATTTAAGTTTAATAATAATAATAAATACGGAAAAAGTTGGATAACAATTTTTATTGGGTGCAACAGGCCTGCGGCCTTTTACCGAGCAATACGTTGCGTGTTTCTTGGTTTTTTGCAAATGTTTATTTCTATTATGTTCATTAGATTGGTTCATTATTATTTTGTTCTCCATTTTTGTAAATTCAGATTTGTCCAGCAAGTTTTGAGAAGTTCCATTGATTTTTGTAATTTTAGATAATGTCCATGCAATAAATAAATGAATTAATCGTAATCGACCTGAGAAGACGATTTGATCATTCCATATGAGTCATCATGATTGTGTCATTAGTAGCTGCTGCGCGAATGTTTTCAGTTTTCTTCCAATTAAGATGAAATTGTCTGTGAATGTGATAATCCTAATGGCTGTAGATTACGCACTATACATTTCATTGTTCTGAAATCATTACCTCAGTCAGTACATGTGCATGCAAACATAAATTTCTTCAACCATCATTCTCTCGTTTCTACATAATTCTACTTTCTACTGTCCTTATTAAATAAGTTAAACAATACCCGATACGTGTTTCTATCGATTTTGTAGGTTTCGGACTTTTTTCCTCTAGAATCCTCAGGATTCAGAATCCAGTGGCGGTGTGGCAAACACTCCAGAACGCATTTCTCTCAGATTTATAGAAAACGGGGATCAGAAAACAGTCAGATGTACACCCCAAATAAACCTTAAATAAAAACTCTGTTAAAAATGAATGATTCATACAGTTAAGGCCAACAAGGTTACAACATCGTGTTCTACGGTTGTTCCAATCTACAGGAACGGAGCCTACCGCCGGAAACGTTTCGGTAGTAGAATAACAGTGTTATCGAGCCCAGCCATCTCCCTTTCCCCATCACCCTAATTGTTTATCAATATTGACCCAGCCGACCTAAGTGTATCCGGTTCACCTCTACCGTTTACCTTCAGTCGAAAACCTCTCGAAAACGTTCAATAAAGAGTAATTGCACCGCTGGATGCCTTTTTATCTAAACTCTCATAAATCAGCCCTCTCTATTTATGCGTTTCTCCCCTAAATAGGCAGCGTGCTACGACCTAATGATAAAATGTATTTACTCTTCAAGACTTGAAACAATTCGGGTATTTCACCTATTTTATCGCTTCTGTCTTTACCTAAGGGAAGGGATTGGAAACATAGTTATCACAGTCATTATCTATTAATTTAAATATAATATTTAAATTTAAATTTAAGTTTATTGTTAAAAGTAGACCCAGAAGAGCCGTTAATCCTACCCAAAAGAGCCACGGCTAGTATGAGTAGTCCATCCCAAAAGAGCCACTGCCCGATGTTATTAGAAATGACTGATTGGCCCGGAGGCTTACTATCGGCACTTGAAAGGCTCGTTCACTTCAGCACATCCATCTGTTCATGAAGCCATCCGTATACTCCTCATGCGACAAGCAGAAGAAACGGTACTTATGTATTATACCGACCACACCCAATAAGGAACACTGAAATAGATATTTTATAGAAACGAACATTATATCATGAAAAACAACTCTTTAATTACAGAATTACAATGATTTTTTTACTAAGGGATTGACTACTTGATGTAATGTAATTTTGAGATGCGAGCTTGCGAGCATCCAGACCACCAACCTATACACAGCATACTGATCTATTTGTGCGAATTCATGTTCATTCTACTTGTGCGAATTCTACTTGGGCATCACAGGAAACCCATTAACAATTGATAATCGTAGTAAGTTTGTAATTGTTTAATTAATATAAACCCGTTATCAATTGATAATCTTTGTAATTCTGTAATTAAAGAGTTGTTTTTCATGATATAATGTTCGTTTCTATAAAATATCTATTTCAGTGTTCCTTATTGGGTGTGGTCGGTATAATACATAAGTACCGAAGAAACTTATGTCAATATGAGCAACACTTTCTGGAACCGTAAAAAAGGGGAAAAAGCAACGCTAGAGAGATCAGCGCTTGATGGAGTTTTGGCACAGAAGGCCTTCCATCGGCATTGTGGAGTATTGCCGCAATGTGAACAATTTCGGACGACTTAACGAAGTAGGTACTTAATAAACCTACATTATGTATGTTTTTTCCATGTGTCAACTAACCTACCTATTTATTGTGAATAGATGAAGTACCTACGAACCTAAATACCAATAATAAACCTACTTACATTATTATTTCACTACTACCTTTTAGCGAATTTTTGAAGAAAATTAAGCTATTGCTCTCGCCTCAAAATTTGTAGAATGTGAATTTTTGAAAAATTTGTATGCAGAAATCCGTTTCAGGCTATTTTGAATCATATTCTGAAGTTTAACGCATTTTTTTATGTGTTTATGTATGAATGTATATATGTATGTATAGGTATATGTATGTGTCATTCCAGACGATAACTGTCCGTAGAATTGTGCTAGAAACTTCAAACAAATTTTAAAATGTTAAGGACACAAAACGAAAGTTCAGGTTCGTTGGCCAGCATGATCGGATTACATCTTCGGGTTGAAATTTCCTAAAATGTAGTCAACAATTTCAAAATAGCCTGTTTTTTGCGATTTGTTGTGCGAAATAATTTTTTCAGCATACTAACATGTGGTATATTCGGAATCAGCGTGAAATTTCCTATAAGAATATGTATCAAGTTTTCAAAAATTTCAAAGTTGAAAAATCATTCAAAAATCGAAATAATGCCGTTGTAAAAATCGGTAATATTTGCATGAAACATTGTCCAAATTCTGATTGAACTACTCTTATGGAAGTATCCCTATAACCAATCCTAGAACCATGCTGTTTAAAACGTAGGTAGTAGGTGCTTCTTTAAAAAAAAAAAAAAAAAAAAATGTAATCACATCTGATGAGTTTACTCTTCAAAAATTCGCTCATGGGGTCATGCTGCATGACTGGACTTTTTTACTTATCTACTACGGCTCTTTAGACCCCTCTTTCAAACTTCCACCTTGGCTCTTTCGACCAATTTTACCAACTTTCACCATGGCTCTTCTGTCCATCTGAATGTTGGTAAGGGTGGCTCTTCTGTCCCCAGTTGGCTATTAAAACGGCTCTTCTGTCTCGCACCGATTCGGGCTATACTTTCGGGAGATGAAAATTTTTTTGTCCCCAAAATCAGTATTTTCAACATGCATCACCTTGTTTAGACACAAGGGTGGTTTTTGCTGTTTTGTTATGCAATTTGAGACAGTTGAGCACTGCTCTTCATCAGGCGTAAGTCGATGGTATCTGTATGGACAGAAAATATCATAGGACACTAATCAAAAGATTTAAAAGGTTGCAGGTAATAACTACCTCATAGCATATCTTTCCTCCTCATTATAAGCATATTTACCTACCTATAATAGCATCATGCTACCTGTATCACAATATGTGAACCAAGCTTCAGCCAAGGAACAAACTTGTTTCCACTTGAATTTATCATACCTCATCTTCTAAACCCTTAACTGTTTTTTTATTTCTAGCATAAAACTGCCCTATTATTTTTTGTATAATGTAAACTTAACATAAACTCACACCCCTATGAGGTAATTATTACCTGCAATCTTTTTAATTTTGTGATTAGTGTCCTATGATATTTTCTGTCCACACAGATACCATCGACTATGTACGCCTGATGAAGAGCAGTGCTCAACTGTCTCGAAATGCATAGCAAAACAGCAAAAACCGCACTTGTGTTTTCCTTCAAACCCTTGAGATCGTCATAGACTTAAGAGACCCAGCTGGTAACTACCTTATCACAACATAATTAATAAACATTTACCAGCTTTTAGACATATTCTACATATATTATAAAAACATAACTGGATTATGTCACGTACCCAAAGACAATAAATGAATTAACTAACAAGAAAGAATAAATGGAAGAAAAACTCGAAAGTTACAAGGAAGAAAGAATTTAAAAATTTTAGAAATGTTTGGTCTAAAGTACATCTGCTTTACAAGCAGATACCATGTTACATGGATATGTCTTTGATTGGGGATTTCATAACGGTTGTCCTCGAGAGTTGTAAACAAATCCTTTAACTTTAAACAAATCCCTGGGCCGCATCCCGACTAATTCAAACAAAACAACGGTTTACTTATAGAAATGTTGAAAATAACTGTGGAGAGAAGCCACTACAATGAGTTGTTGTTAACAGTCGACTGTTGTCAAGAGGATGAAAATGTTTCCTATGGAGTGGAGTAAATGATGCTATTGCTTTACGTTAAGAATATTGTAACCGGCTTATTAAAATTGTTTATAGTCCAATCAACTTGGTTTAGGAATGTAGGGGGAAATTGGTAGCTTGAGATGTGAACATTTATCACATAAATCAAGCGCTTTCCAACGAGTGGCGAACGATTTCTGTGCGATGAAAACTGCGGAAGTTCCATTCCCCTAGCAACGGCTGGGTTGTACGTGAAAATCACTGAAATTGTGACACAAATTTTGCGTCACGGAAATTTTTGGTTGACCCCCCAGAGCAAAGACATATCCATGTCAAAACTCGAAAGCTACAAGGAAGAAAGAATTAAAAAAACGGACGGTAGGCCTACGGTTATACAGTCAGATCATTTAATAACGATTAACGTTTGTTCCGCCAAAATTTCTGTCAATAAAAACTTTGCAGCTCATTAATGCATCAAAACTTGAAATACGTTTTTGTTTCACCTCCCGTCAATGTTATTATGGACCGAATGAAATGTAGGACTGAGTCAGGTGATTTGCGTATGAGATCATATGTGATTTCTAGACTCGAAGGTGTTGCAATACTCAATATTAGTAGCGATAAAGACTTACATTAATTTCTAGCCTCTTTATTTATATCGTTTTGTGACGCAGGCAACCACCATAGTCATGTGACGCTCTCAACCAACATAGTAACGTGATATAATTTTGATGGTGCAATTTCGATCGTGATGTGACGCTCAAAAACCCCACCGTGACGTGACGCTCGTGACGTGACGAAAACAAATGGAAACGTCCTGTTAATCATTATTAAATGATAAAATGTGTTGTCTCCTCTGGGATGCGAACCATAGCCGGAAGTATGAACGCTTATAACAAAGTTTCATTATCCGATACATCTGGGCTCGGATTTAATCTTTATTGGCCGATCCGTTTGGGATGCCGATATTACTGGCACGTCCTCGGCCGATGTATGATTTTCGACCGAAAGTTTCATTTTGTACGGCGGACGGACGATTTTTTCAACATGGATATGTTTTTGGGCTGAGGGTCGTTCTAAAATTTGCGTACGACACCAAAATTTATGGATATGTTTTTGATCTGGGGGTCATTCTAAAATTTGCGTAACGACACCAAAATTTGTGACGACCCGGCACTTTAGATTATTATTAACTCGAAAAGTGAAGACTAGGTAGAAATCAATGAGGTACTACCTCAATGGAGTACCTAATTCCGACTTCCTCAACAACCGACTTAGACTTCTGTTTTAGCATGAAACGAAAGTATCGCGGGAGTTTTTAGTTTCCCAACATCCCAACAGAGTGAAAAGTAATGTCCGTTTTTTCTTTCCCAACATCCCAACAGAGTGGAAAGCAATGTCCATTTTTACGTTCCCAACATCTCAACAGAATGGAAAGTAATGTCCATTTTTACTTTCCCAACATCCCAACTGAGTGGAAAGTAATGTCTACAACTTTGACATATCCATGATCTATTGTTTTTCCCCTCAAGGGAGAAATTTATTTATGGTTTCGCGTAAAAATTTTCTCCCCAATTTCGATTTTTTCCTTTTAATCATCTTGAAACGTAAACCAACAAATTTTGAGGGGAGGTTCAAAATAATTTCTCATCGTCGATTACAAAAGTTCTTTATTGAAAATAATAAACCAAAATGATAAATAGCTTCAAAATTCAGGAATTTTATGGGACTAGCCATTCGCAGCGAGTATAGTAAGCTCCATTCGCTAGAACAATAGGAATTCGCTAAAAACTGGTTTCTACATTTTTATTTGTAGGTAGTGTGGAAGTCGGGACTAAAAAGGTTTTCCGTACAAAGTTTGGAAGGTGTACCTGATGTGAGAGCAGTATATTGTGACTGTATTTTTCGTGATTGTCACGGTCGTCGGAGAAATAAAAGTGGCGGTGAAAAAAAGAGGGAAACACAGAAAACAGGTTCAGGAATTGAAGGAGAGACGTTGCTTCCAGTCAATATTTGTGACAAGTGCGGCCTTGAGTCAGGAGCTTAGGGCGAGAAGGGCTGACAGGGAATCCTCCACACGGGAAGATCTTGTTTGGCACTCGAACTCGTTATAGGGGAAGCTTAAAGGGGAAGGTCTGTCATAGAAAGGAAAAAAGAAACTCGTTGATTGATTATCGCTATATTTATTGAAGCCATTTTACTCTTCTCAGTCCATGTGCTCAATTAAAGAATAGGCTAGCCCGTTTGGTGGCCATTCAACAATTAGTGCAAGGGCGGAATGGATAATTTAGTGAGATATCAGGCTTATACTTGTTTCATACTGTTGCTGATTCGGTCTTCAACTCGATACTGTTCAAATCTTAACTCGTTTTTATTTGAGTATGGAGCATTCCGATTGCAGGGCGGTCGAATCCAGGGTGACTATGGTGTGGAAAAAATATTACACTACATTTGCCTATGGACTAGACCGGGCCACAGTACCTATAACCACAAGCAAACGACACGACAACAGCAAATAATGTCGTGTCGGTGCAGTGTCGTCCTTTCGTGAGGAGCTTTCACACTACAACGGGTCTTTCACACTACAACCCATGAGGAGCTATCACACTACAACCCATGCAGGGCCGCCACATGGGGGGGGGGCAAGTGGGTACTGTTGCCCCGGGCCCAGGGGGGGGGGGGGGGGGGCGGTCCGGTCCTGTATTTAGTGAATAAAGTATTTTAGAACTTTTAGGCCTACATAAAACAGAGTGTATTTCACTTGACGGGCCCCGATCAAATTATATTTGATTTACTACACAAGACTGTTTCTCTTAAACAGTTGCGATGATGGCGATGGCCCAAAATATTACTCTTTGCCCTTTACCGTCTTTACCAGAAGCACTCGACTGAAGACTTGGGAGAGAGCATAAATGGGCCAAGAAAGGTTGAATTCCCTTGCCATTCTCAGCATTGCGCACAAGTTAGCATCCAAACTTGACTTTTCTAAGGTTATTAAAGAATTTTCACTTAAAAAGGCACGAAAGTTTTAAGTGTTATATCTTGTATTTTTCAAATGCAAATGCACTTTTCTTCACTTCACTTTATTAGTTTTAAAATGTATCATTTTATAAAACATGAAATTATAGCCTATTACAGTTTTCTATATTTAAAAAGTTTTCCGCTATTATAAATACAATTACAGAATGCTATTGTAACTCAACAAAACAAATTTCTCATTTTACTAATTCATATTTTTGATAGTTTTTCACTAAATAATTATTGTATCTTTTGTTGTTATAAAACTAATTCTTTACTGCATAGCTTCATTACAAGTAGATAAACTGTAATAAAACAATTATATTTTTGTAGGTTTTTATTTTTTTTTTCCAAAATTAATAAATGTATTCTTTCAAACATAATCATTGATTCAATTAATTTCTTCAGCCATCTTGTATACAGAGACTTTTCTTTTTAATCCGTCCATAACATTAAAATAAAGTTAATTGTATGTGTTGATTAATGATTATATGAAATTTAGTCAATCATAATTTCTGCCACAATCGCCCAATTGAGGAATGAGTAAATTGGAACTTCTCCAAATACGCCCTCTATTCACAAAAAATTGTATTTAAAGTAGTTAAAATAAAAATCCTATGACTGATTGGATATAGAATTTTTGTTTCAAGGTAATTTATGGCATTTTTATGGTTTTGTAATTGGTTGGCAATTACTAGAGTATGAATACTTGAATTTTCAATTCTTAAGTTACTCTTTACTTTTGATTAAATGTTGAATAAAACGTAGTGAAGTAGTTAGAGTTCAGCCCCTCAAGTGTTCTTATTCGATCTCTGAACCTTGGTAGGAAGTATAAATGATTTTTCGTTTGGTTAGAGAAGGTTTAATAGTTTTTTCTTTTTTTTTAACAATTATCATAGCCATCTTTAGTAAAAGTGGCGCAACAAAAAAAAAAAAAAAAAAAAAAAAAAAAGGGGGGGGGTTGAGGCCCGTGGCCAGAATCTGGTCCCGGGTCTATGATGATTGTCCTATGTGCAATATAAAGATTATTCAATTCAATTCAATACAACGTAACATCAACGACACTCCTGCTGCAATGTAATTTCATTAGATAACTCAGTATTATTTTGGGCTCTGTGGGTGCAACTCAAAAATTTGAAAGCTATTTCTATAACTTGATATTAAAAGGTACCTAAGTTAAAATATCATGATTGATCAGTATTAACCCCATGATGAAGTTTTAACCCCTGACATACTTTCCAAAACTATAGCGAATTCGTATTGGAACAAAATAAGAATCCCGGAAATCGGTCGAGATTTGTAGCTGGGGTAGCCCTTGAAAGAATCGATATTTACCCCCTCCACCCTCCACCTCAACAGAAAATACGAAATCCCAAAACTTGTTGCTCATTTGGACAAAATAGGAATCGAACCAAATAAGGATCACGAAAATCAGTAGAGAATCGTAACCTGGGTGACGTAAACAATACTTGTCGAAAAAAACACGTTTTTTTTTCCATTACCCCCTCCATTATCCTTCTTCCATCACGGAATTCAAAATTTCTAGGGTTTGTTGCACAAATACACTAAAATTTTGGATCGAACAAAGAAAGAATCTCGATAACCGATCGAAAATTGAGTACCTACTGGGCAGCGTTGACGAATTTGTCACACACACTTTTTTTTTTACAAAACTCCCCTCAAAGGCGGAGGGGGCACACTGTTAAATTGAAAAATGAACAAATAAAATAAAAAATGGGGAGGACGCCCAGGATTACCCGACGCCGGCTCTAGGGATAAGGGAAGATGCAGGAAGTGGAGGAAGAATGGGATGAAAGGATGTTCCCCTATAGAATGACCACCAGTTCAAGTAAGAACCACTCGGGTGATACCACGGAGTACTCCTGCCGAGATGCCCAACTCGAGTAACTCCGTGGCGCTTTTCCCGCACCACATCCCGCGCCATATTATGACACACACACACACACACACACACCACTATGGTTTTTTCACGGATTCGGTCTTTAGGCTTACTTAATGGTCTGAAACGGATTTGTATGTGGTTATTTTTTTTCTCCTGCTTGGGTTGTCCCCCACCCCCTTGGATCGATTCCAATAGGCATCACTCTTGTTAAAGAAGCCTTGCCTATACGACATAGCATCAGATGGACAAGCAAGTAGAAATTTGGATTTTGGAAGACTACAATTTTCCGACTTCTCCCACGAACACAAGGCTTATCTACCTTAGGTTATAAGAGGACGCAAAAATAGGCTTGCCTTTTTTCCAACAAATTTTTTTCCTGAACATTTCCTGGGGTCAACTTTAAACCCAAAAGTCCATCAGCCTACTTCAAACATTGTTGCAGTTTGAGGGATGACATGACAAATTTATAAAAATGGTAATTTAAATCAATGGAGAAATCCCCCCAAACGAAATCCCACTCATAATAATTTCAATATGGAACAAGACGTAGAAAGTAGGCCCTATTTCGTGAGGGATATCCCCCTCGCATTTAATAAAGTACGATTTACATAATTGTTTGTAGATCCTTAACCCTCACAGTGCACCCTATTTTCTCAGATACAGGAGGGGGGTGGTTGGGGGTGAAGGGAAGGGGATGTTTCCGGCTGACCGCTTCCTGCTCAGCTTCCCCCCCCCCCTCCCCCCCGCATCTAGTTCGACCAGAGGAATCAAGGGTGCGCTAGCGGTGGGGTCGGTTTCCCTAATATCCATAAATCCGAGGTTCCTAACCTCGTCCGCTAATTAAATTTATAGCCCTGAGGAGCGACCTCGAGGAAGCCAGGGGGTGCACATGAGTAATACTACAGCTCCGTACGAAGGGAGTGGAGATTTCGGACAATGGAATATATGCCCGGAGTCCATTCATATACGTCTCGTTGGAACTTATTATAACAGTTAAGTTTTTTTTTTCCTCTCAGTTTCACTTTGTCTTTTTTTCTATATTATTTAGGTGCCTCCCCTCATTTTTCTTCCTGAAAGGTGAAAAAATATACTGAAGGATTTATTGCGCTGCAAGGTCCACTTTTCGGAGTGTCCAGTGCACGGTCAGAACTTTATAATAATATAGTTAATCTGGGGGAAAATATATCCAATTTAAATGACAGCGCAGGAGATCAAACAGATTCATAAAATGACCAAGTTATGGACTGATTTCATAGAAATACATGCTGCATCATCATTCGTAATTTATCGTATTATACCATGTTAATTTTTTCGGAATTTGAGCTTTTTGATTGGAAGGAAACTGTTAACTATTAATATTATGACAATAAACGTATTCTAAATAATAATCTGCTACTCTAAAAGAGATTTGGAATTTTCAGCTTTTTTTGCAGGTTTATCGTTTTTTTTTAAGCAAATTTAATGAAATTCAAGTACATTTTCCAGCATAATTTTGTACATTAATTTTTTGATGCTCTATTTTATAATTAATAAAGTTTATTTGAGCAATAATCTGCTAAAAATATAAATTTAACAAATTTTAGCCGTTTTTAGTGATTGCTAACATCCATTAGGTTGAATGCATCTTATATTTTATTAATTATTGTTGATATAATTATATTTATAAATATGTACAATGTTATTGTGCATCGCCATTATTATTCTACGCACCGTGTGCCTCAAGAGGGACATTTCATTATCCATTTGGCAACCCTGCAAGACCCCTTGGAAATGAGCTGGTTGTAGACACTTTGTCCTAGAAAACAGCCTCCATACTTTGCCAAATTTTTTCAAGTTTTCTCATCCGAAATCATCCATTTTATTCTTCAGCCAAAGCTTTATTTATTCTTGGCAACTGTCTTTTATCGAACAAGTTTGATTGCATTTGAAGGTTACTGCGTTGGAGGTACTTCACAAGTGATTTTTATCGTCATAACCAACATAACCGCATGTTTTGGTAGGGCTAACTCACCTGTTGCTCGTTTATAAGCCACACTGAACTTAATTAGTGACACAGTACAGCATGAAGTTCTGTTCTACTTTTGTGAGGACAATCATCTTCCATTTTTCCCTGGATGGAATTTCTTCCTTGACAGTGGATCTACTCGCGGTTGCAACAAGTACCTACCTACAAGTTAAGGACTGGATTGGAACACCTTCAAACAGATTAGCTTACCTATTGTAAACTAAATCATGCTCAGTTGCATTAGAATTAAGTATCTTTCTACTCAATTTCTTCTATGATCAGTGGCCACTTTAGGTACTTGACACTTTAGGTTCTTGTACTAGGTAATAGTACATATTAGAACCAATCGAATTAATAAATCCTTTGTTAGTTGATGCTTCATCAATCCTTAGCGTTTTATCTTGAGCACCCACAGTCTTTTATTCAGTTAAGAAATGTATTTCCTCAAAATTGAGCTGTTCCCTCGAAAAATTGCAATTTTAAACACTTTTCAATAATTTGAATGCTGGACATTTATTGCAATCTAAACGATAGGTCTCATACACAAACACGTCAACTAATAAATTAGTGAAATGCAATATTGAAATAAAACCAGCTTAATTGATATGGCTACTGGCTGATGCCAATTAGTAAGAAAATAATAATTTGAACTAAAATACAATTTTTTTAAGCTGATATTGATTGATGCGGACGTGGGATTCACTAAATGAAGTCAGTTTTGAAGTCCTTCAAAAACAACGGTTTTTTAGAGCCTCTTTAGTGCGTTGAGTTGTCAGGTCAAAGTGTATTCCACGTTGAATGTTGAATATGAATCGTTGCGGTTCTGAATGGTGATAACCTCCCAAAACTAATATTCACCCAAGTTATCCTAACTCGAATGCCTCTCACAACGATACAACCGTACGCAACTGCTCTTGACATGTAGAAGATTGGCCGTAATTATGGAATATCCAGTGGTCAAATAGGAAAACGTTGTGCAGGGGTGGGAAAACCTAAGTAAAACCGGAAGGGGTGACTCCGAACAGCGTTAATTCCTGGTCCAGGCCGGCCAACCCTTCCAGCGGTTTCCTCGTCATCGAGACCCCGAAAATTCCGACGAGCTCGTCAGACTTTGAAATTTACAGGAGGCTCGGGGGTTGATTAGGTGGTTAGACACCGTTGATGCTTCACTCCCTGTGCTCTAGACAGATAATTAGGGACTCCGGCTTCACCTGAAATTCCGAGTTTTCCTGCTCTTGAATTTTACTCTCATGTCATATCTGCGGCGTTGTCGCTCCGTTCAGTACCGGTGTTTACGGTTTTAAGCCCCTCCTTCCCTTCAGCAAAACTTCCCGCGGGGAACTTCGCATTTACCCGTGGACTCTCCGGGTTTTAATGGAAGTTCGGTTAATTGAACTGACATCATCGTTTCCCCCGACATTTTCCA
Organism: Adelphocoris suturalis; assembly: GCA_030762985.1. NCBI lineage: Eukaryota > Metazoa > Arthropoda > Insecta > Hemiptera > Miridae > Adelphocoris > Adelphocoris suturalis. Next base: position 33,573,974 of record CM061050.1, on the reverse strand, counting down.
GAGATGAACTCTCTCATGAATACCTAAGTCACCGAACGTAACGACGACGCCCGTAGGGTGATGCTTGCTCTTAACCCTGGAATACTGTGGTAAATTCTCAGTGACACACAACCCAACATCGACAAAATCATTACATCAAAATAATCATGATAATAATTATGATCCAATTTAATTTGAAAATATAGAAAATACAAAAAAACTAAACTCTGTTGTAATGAAATTAGTCTGCAATGGAAGCACGCAGTCTTTCTAGAGTATTTTATTATTATTATTTTTTTCTTTCACTATCTCTTAATAGGTACCTTCAGTAATGAAATCTGAATAACTGATTTTTCTGCTTTAATTTTACAATACTTTTAACTGCTCTGAGGCACTTGATTATGGTATCTATTCTATAAATGAGTAATGTCAGCACCTTCACGCTCGTACTCGTGGACAGATTTGAACCCTAGGAATTTGAAATTTGATAGGGAGACTCTCAGGGACATTGAGAAACGAATAAATTATGGATTCTTTCCTGATCAGCTGAGTGAGCTAAATTATTTCCTTTTCACCCTTAGAAAGTGATATTTGACAGGGAGATCTCTAGAAAATTAAGAGACGAACGCAATGATGGGTCCCGACCAGATCAGCTGACACGAATGCAACGATTGGATTTAGAAATTTAGGGGATTCGTGCACGCCCAAAATAAAAATACAAAACCATTTTGACAACCAGAGCTCGGGGACGTGCCGTAATAGCTGTTGCCTAGTATACTTAGGCCTTGTGTACTGGGCAACAGCTATTACGGCTCCCTCCAGTTAGACCTCGGTGATTCGCTTCGAATGTCCATTGGCTACAAGTTGTGACGTATGCATCGGGGGCTTAATTTTTCTCCTTCACTCCTCACTAGTTGTGAAACATAGTGGGGGAATTTAACCTCATTTTGACATCACGCCATTCCTTGTAATCTGCTGACAATCGCCTTTGCACGTGTCTGCGTTCCCTCTGGGAACGGGGTCGCAACTGCAAGCTGAAACCTCGGCTGATTCCTTTTTCGGCTGTTCTCTATTGTCAATTGTAAATTGTCAGTTTACGATTTGACACTGATCAGCTGGGTGAGCTAAATGCTCTCCTGCTTACCGTAGGACATAGGTAAAGATGACCCATACATGTCGGTCCGAGCAACGCACGGGTAACCGGCTTTGCAACCATATTGCTTGATTTTTAGGGATCGCAGAGCAACATGACTGCGACTATTCAACATGACACCGATTGTTTTGTTGATTATTGGTAACCAGATGCAGCTCAACCAAAAATGAGTTGCTGGTTGAACGGGGTTTTGCGCAGTACGGTATGCCTAACGCTAAAAAATTTGATATTGGCAGAAGAAAAAGACACGATGTTTCAACAACTGTCCGCACGAAAAAGCGAAGAGTTAGGCCTGTACTTATGGCATCATCGTATGACTCTGTGAAAACTGCTAGCGTTTTGAGCAAATAGGTAAGCCAGAACGGAAATACGTGTTTCGTGCAGCTACGATGTGGAAGGATGAATCAATAAGATTTAGTTACCTTTCGGGCAGTGTGCATCATATCATCATCCAAAGGAGATGTCACTTTAAATGTAAACACGACTGTGAGGACCTCTTTAAAAGACTGGACGCTACATCTACTGAGAGGTGTAGTACTGAGAGATTATAGCGTCCGTTAAAAGAGAAATGGGGGTCATTAATGGGAAAAGGAACAGACAAAAATACACTGCCAAGGAAATTGCACATGAGCTTCCTCGTGACCTTCACAGTACGTCACCATTAAATTCCAGAAAACTAGAAACTACCGGTTCTGGCATCAGGGAATTAATAAGGTGGGAAATTGGAAGCTGAATAGTACATATGATAAATAAAATTAGTAAGGAAAATTTTGATTTTAATATGGGACCATCCAGGATATAGTCCGCATGTTCCCTGAAAATGTCGTCTAAATCGGATCAAAACTGAAGGAGTTTTTAATTGATTTACAGGGTTTCATTACTATTTTGATCTAAATTCATGATTAAAACATCCTTGGGGATCTGTGACCGTAACAAAAACATCACTTCCGCGCATGCGCCTAGCGTACCGCTGCTGATGGTTGCGGAGAATGTAATACGGGACCTCAAGAAACCTTGCCCGCATTATCCCTGAAATTCTGACCGAAATCCGTTCACAACTGCCTGAGTTATGACTGAAACAAGAAAATTTTGTTTGCGCCTGCGCAGAGGCTACCGTTGATTCGATCATGACGGAACTGATAGGGGACCATGAAGAGCTATACCCGATCGATCCCTGAAAATTTAGTTAAAATCGGATCAAAATTGTGGAAGTTATGGCTGTTGCAAGGACCGTAACAAGAATATTTTGTTCACGCATGCAATTATGATGATTGTCTTACGGGACTTCAAGGGACCTTACCCACATCATCCCTGGATATCTGACCGAAATCCGTTCAACATTGACCGAGTTATGACCGTCACAAGGAATTCACGTTAGCGCCTGCGCAGATGCTACCGTTAATTTGATCACGATGAAGTTAATAGGGGACCATCTAGAGCTTAACTCGCACGATCCCTGAAAATTTGGTTAAATCGGATCAAAATTGTGGAAGTTATGGCTGTTACAAGGAAATGTGGACGGACAGACAGACAGACACGGAACCAAATTTGTTCAGGAGGCTCTGAAACGCAAAATGCGAGTGGAAATTTTGATTTTGGAGCAAAAAAATTTGTTTCATTTCGAAAGTGAAAACAAAGCTTCCGCTGCCTTGCAGTCTCGGAAGCAATAAGTAGCATTGCTAACTTTTTGAATTGAAGCATTATGAATCAAAATTATAATACCCTCTTTGTTCACCCCTATTATAATCATCATCCTTCAAATCCCACACCTTATGCCCTTTTCCATTTTCATCACCCTTTCCTTGCCCTCCAGCTTATTTTATTAAATTAATAAGATGTCTTATATAACCAATGCGGCAGTACACTTCTTCCCTGAGCACCACGCATAACATTTTCCCGCCCATCGGGCGCGTAACGCGGCTAGTTTATTATACCCGTAAACTCTACTCTCGCTATATATTTATCGATACATAGTAAAAGTTCCGAAAGAGCATGATCGTATTAGCAAATTATCGGATTATATTTATGATAAATTGTATTAAAATGTTCGCAATTGGAGCGAAATGAAATTGCTAGGTATATTAATTTTATGACTCAAAACTTATCTCTAATGATGGTCTGTTTTTCAAAGTGACTGGGTATTTCGATTATTTGCAGTTTCTATCGATTTTGCACCACATATTAATGAAATTTAAGTAAATTATATTTGCTAGGCTATTTTTTGCAGAAATTTTTCATTGTTTCAGTTGTAGTTGATAAATATTAACTGAGTAATGTGCGGAAACATCGTGTTAACAATAACGTATTTCTCGATATCAGATACCTAACAAATGGCGCCGATTTGAACAGCTAGACTAAAAAAAAGTGATGTTTCAACCCATTCTGAGAATCACGTCACCAACAAGCGGCAAATACCTATTTAATATATGCATGAGTTCTTTAAGACACCATTATCTCATGTCAAAATGAAAAATCTAGCGGGTTTAGTAGGACCTATTATATTGCTCCTGTTTGAAATTCTACAGTGAAAAGTGCTAAGTAACCCATTCCTCTAATCACGGTTATGAAATGAGTGTACCAGTAATGGAAAACGTGCAAAAAAATGGGATAATACGAGTTATAGGAAGTGCGATTATAGTGGGATTCATAGAATTAATTTTAATTCATTTAATTTCATCTGATATCCATTTTATTGTCTCTGATCGAAAAGTATCAAAGTAGCTGAATTCGAGAATTACGGTTATAAAATGATTCCACAAATACCTGCCTCCGTCATATTTGAAGAAGATTTCGATTGAATAAGATTTCGATGACTCCATTCATAGTCTCCTGTGTAGTAAGCCGAAAAAATCTAGACGGATTTATATAATTAATTTAAATTCATTTTTCGTCATTCGATATCTATTAGGCGATTAAAATTGTCAATCAAAAACAAATAAGCTTGTACAATCAGACCATCAAGCTTGTCTGGACCCATGGTGCACAATAAATTGTGGGGCTGCACCGCTTAAAGCAATCGCGATATCATACAGCGATTCCAGAACAAAGTACTGCGGTCATGCGTACCGGTACTCATTAAAGAACGACATCCATAAAGACATCGGAATTCCAGTGATCAATGAAGTCATCATCAAGCAAACAAGCAAGTGGCTATCATTAGAGACTCCAAGGTTATATCAACGAAGAAGTGCAGTTACAGGATGATGATGATCTACTCAGGCGTCTGAAAAGACGAAATTCTCTCGATCTGTGTCAGTAGGGAGTGGAGTTTCCATGAAAACTTTGTTAAGTGAGTGCTGTACTCCTGTTCGTCAAAAGGCATTAAATATTTTAAATAATGAACTGATGCGTAATACATCACATCCAGTGACTGATTATTGACAAAGGAATATTGCTAATAAGGTGGTATTAATCAGAGCAATAAATTAAATTTAAAAAAAAGAAAAAAAAAAAAAAAAAAAAATCTGATAGGGAGAGAGAGAATTTATTGTTATCCATACCACAGATATACCTATAACAAACGTCAGGTAAGTACAATAAACATACAAAATTTGTCACATAATCTATAACAATAAATACTGCCAAAAATCGTCGAAATCAAATAAATTTCTGTGATAAATAAATAAAAGGAGAAGAAAAATAAAAAATTAAATATTATAGCTCGCCCTGTATGGCACCGGCCGAGCCATGCCCAAATCGGGGCCAGGCCCAACCCACCACGGCGGCATCCCACGAGCTAGTCAAAAAAAAAAAGAGCTACCCTAAGGGGGAAAAACTGACAAGGGAGCCGCCCCAGGGCCCAGCCAGACCGACCCGACCGACGCCACAGCTCCACGTGAACGACATACAGTGTCACGCCACCGGGGACAAGATAAATTTACAAAACAAAGAAATATCAACAACACTTAGAGAGTAGACAAATATTGAATAAGAGCGAAGAAAAATATTAAATAAGAGCGTGAGTATAAATTTATAAAATTTCCTCGGCTGAATGACTAGATGAGATTGCAATGATTGAAATTGAGATGATACCTTATTGTACTACTTGCATTAACCTATAACCCATTTCTAGAATCACGGTTATGAAATAATTTATTGCACAAATATGTACGTCATATTTGAATAAGGCCCCAACGTCCGTTCCCCACACTCCCGATTCAGGAATACAAATTGAAAACCACTACCATCTCCTATAGCCAAATGATAAATTCTGCTGGGTTTATAGGATTCACCCATTATATTATATCTGTTCGAATACAATGAACAAAGCACATTACCTAACCCATTCCGAGAATCACGGTTATGAAAAGATTGCACAAATGCGTCACATTTGAAAAAGATTCCGACGACTCCGTTCCCACAGTCCCGACTCAGGAATACAAAGTGCGAACCAACATCGTCTTATGTAGCGAAATGAAAAATCTAGCGAGACACGGAAGAAGAAAAAAAAAAACGGAACAAGATATATAGAGCGGATAGCGGGAGCATTCGAGGAAACTGAATAGATTTGGGCCTTTGAATGGTCGGCGGCGGAGGCGAGGGACTTGGGGACTTATTTGCTCAAGCGAATTCGACAGGATGGGAGCAAATTGGAAAGCACACAGACTTTTTTTTTCGCCTCACCCTCCTTCTGGAAAACCCTTCTCCTGGCGTTCGTGTGGGAGGGAGACCGTTCAGATGCCATTTCCTCGCATCGAGTTAGCTGCGGATATAGGCATTTTTTCCCAGGGAGCTGGGGACTTGAGAGGTTTCGGCTGTGGAAGCAAAGAGTTGGAGGGAGGTCACTCGACTTCCAACTTCCTCCTGACATAGTAATCCAGGGACTTTTTTTTTTCTTCATATTTTTATCTCCGCCGTAACTTACTTTTCCCTTTATCGTATTTTTTCCACATCTTCGGACGAGTTATTGAAATTTCCTGTGTACGGTTTTCGATCTGTTGATAGAGTCGAGAGCGGACCGAATTTTCAGAGGATTAACTGATTTACTTTTCACGAGCTTGGCTCATCTTCTTTAATATTCTGGAGGAGTGCAGGGGAGGGCACTGCTTGCTGACATCACTTGCCTACCATGCCAACATTACCCGAGCCTGTCGACATCGCCCACTTGGCCTGACGACATTATTCACCTAACCCATTAACATAACTTGCCTATCCTGCTGACATCACTCGGCAAGCCTGCCAACATACATGACTATCTTACCAACATTGTTCAAATAACCTGCCAACATTGCTCGCATGTTCTGGTATCATCTCTCAAATAGCCTGCCAACATCGCTCACTTGACTTGCCATCATTACTTGACTAGTGTGCAACATCACAGCCCTAGCCTGTCAACATTGTTCATTTAGCCTACCAACAATGCTCGCCTAGCCTGCCACCATACCTGCAAGCATTGGTTCTTCAGTCTGCCAAAATCACTCCCATAGCCTGGTATCATGGCTCGCCTACCAACATTATACGCCTGCCCTGCCAACATCGCTCACTCATCCTACCAACATTGCACACCAAGCCTGCCAACATCACACGCCAAGTCTGTCAGCATTACTCACATAGCTTGCCAACATTGCTCCCACAGCCTCCTATCATGGCTTGTCCAGCCTGCCAACATTATTCTCATACCCTGCTAATATTGTTCACTCATTCTACTAACATTGCTCACCGAGCCTGCGAACATTACACGCCATGTCTGCCAGCAGTGCTCACATAGCTTGCCAAAATCACTCCCATAGCCTGGTATCATGGCTCGCCTAGCCTGCCAACATTATACGCCTGCCCTGCCAATATTGCTTACTCATCCTACCAACATTGCACACCAAGCCTGCCAACATCACACGCCAAGTCTGTCAGCATACTCACCTAGCTTGCCAACGTTATACGCCTGCCCTGCCAACATCTCTCTCTCTCTCTCTCTCTCTCTCTCTCTCTCTCTCTCTCTCTCTATACCTGTCAACAATACTCACCAAGTCGATTAACATCAAGCCTTGCCTGCCAACATCGCTCATCTAGCCTGCCAACAATGCTGGCAGGTGTGTGGAAGTTGCCTTGCCTAGCCCTCCAGTATCAGTCACTGAGCCTGCTAGCATTCCAATCACCTATCCTACCAACAATACATGCCTAGCCTGCAAACATTGCTGGCTTAACTGGACTGTTATACACGTCTGGCCTTTCAAAATTACTCTTGATTATCCTGACAACATTGCACGCCTTAGCTGTAAAATTTACGTAATAAGTCTAGCCTGGGAAACTAAATACTTCGACGTACAGTGAGTGGTGGTATCATACTATCCATTGGGAGTGATCTACCGAAATCGATTTCAGTTTTTAAATATTGAAATCGATGAACTAATATTGTGTATGTACATACAACTGACAATAAGACGCAGTTATGCAACAGTGTCCCAAGCGACATCAACCAAACTTTTGGAAAGTTGAGATTAAAGATTTTGAGCAACGGTACGTTGTTGTGACCTTTGTGGTGGGTCCAGGATGTTGAAATTTCACCAGTGGCCTATATTTCGTAGTATGCTGTCGATGATTTTAAAGTTTTTAGCCTTTAAAAATGCTCATTATTGCAGATAAAGACGATTGGCACTTACCCGTTGGTCGTACCTTGCAAATTGAATCTTGCAACAATGAGGCAAACGCCAAAACCTCTCCAAACAGGCGTCTGGCTTATTGTTGCTTTTTTTTCACTTTGAATAAATTGTTACTTGACTCATTGTTGCAAATTGACTTTATCATTACAATATAAACGCACCATTCTAGTAATGCATGTAGCAAGAAACCAATGTTGAAAAAGTAGCGTTCCCCGTCGTAGCAGTTAGGAATACGAACTTGCATGATGAATGAAGGTAACCAAGAAATTCGGGGATGACTCAGCCGGTAATTCTAGCTAATTTAACATATGCCAAATCACAATGGGTAATCATGTAACTGATTATTGGCCATTGTTGTATAATAATCGAGTGGAGCTCCCAAGTTTATTGGAAAATGAAATTAGCAACAAAGGGAACTGGCGCTTGGGCCATTGTTGGTGAATTTGATTATTATATGCGGACCTGGACTGTTGTAGCAAAAATCCAGCAATTCAGCAATCCAGCATCCAGTTCATACAGCAAATGACGCTTCTTATCCTTTTGTGGCTTTAGTTCCCATACAAATTAATAGGGCGTGCTAACATTTTCATAAAACAAAACATTTGACAAGCCAATTCCAACTGTATCAAAAACTCATTTTCTGCCAAAATGTCGCTTGGGCCATTGTTGCATAACTGCGTCCAATTGCAACTTCATTTTCAGACAAAGGATTCGGATCACGATCAGCTGACTAGGCATAATATTAATTAACCGATCCAATTGATGGTACCCCGGTAGCCTTATAAATATTAGAAAACGAAACACGATCGTAACTGAATCCAATATTAATTATACATCAACTACTACAGTAAAGATTAAGTTCGCTTCACTCATTGCAAGTTGTGCAAAATATAATTTTACGCATAGTTCTAAATAAACCATCAAGATATTCCTCATCTTTACTTCATAAGGAACGGGGTTTTAAGAAAATTCGGGATATTTTTCTGAAGAAATCGTGTGTACATGTATATAGAACTGGTATTGATGACAGTAATTTTTCGCAGTTGGACTATACGAGAACCGCTAATCGTTCCGACATTAGAATGCCGAAAATTAATCTGGAAATTTACAGAAGAAGTGCATATGTTGTAGCGTTACAATTGTTTTGTAATCATAAAATTGATATCAGCCAGTTTGACAAATTTAAATTATTTAAAAAGCATTTAATTGTAAAAATGACTGAAATTGGCTCATGATATAAAGCTACCTATTATTTTTATTATAAGAAGATTTTTTTCACAATTGTTTTCTTTTACTTAATAGTGATTTATTTTTGATATACCATGAGGGATAGGTGAGACTCCACAGAGGGACACAAATTTTTTGAATTTAAGCCTCTGTGGGCACACGTGTATAACGTATTGGTTAAGTTTTTTATATGTTTTTAAATGTATTTATTTATTGATGAGTATCTATTTCCTTTTGTTTATTTTCTTGTTGTGCCAAAATAAACAATCTTGATTAAAGAATCTTGAAGATTTGTGATTAGGGTCATGAAAAGCTAAGAAAACTTATGTATGCAACAGATTTATCTAGAAAATATAATGGATTTCGATTTACCTAACCACTCCAGTTTTCTCCGTTGCGTTTCAATTTATACAACGCTCGTCTATTGTGTTCGTAGTATGATCGTTGGTTGCCGAACGGAGTGAGATCGTTAGGTACGTCACGATTCATTTTCATTTAGAATTCATGTTCCTCAATGACTCGTTGCCCCAACCCGCGTATAAGTGGCCCTGAATCACATAGCCGACGCCGAACGGATGGACGGCATGAATTGTGACTGCCGGGGACCCCATTACCACAATGTGCCTTCGAAAGCGATCAATATTAATGACCACTATTAGACGCTCATTGTAGCTTATTGCTTGGCTCCTACCTATTCATCAAGGCGAGGCGAACAGGCCCCTGCCGTCCTCACCTACACCCTCACTATTCATCAGAGCTGTGGGAGGAGCCATCATAATGCCAAAACGGTATCGTCAGAAACCTATTTGGATGGGAAACTATGAATTGACACTCAAGATATCCTGCAATCGATTACCATTAAGCCTATACCAAACATATTCTACAAATACTCCTAAAGTATGTCACGCTGTAGTTGATGGACAATGTTTGCTGGTCGATTCAATGGAACATAATTATCTTGGGGTTGTTGGTAAAAGTGATCAAGTCCATTTGGCAAAAGTGTTCAGGAGAGCCTGTTAAAATCCTCCAACACACGGACTGATGGAAAAATGCGGATTGTGAGCTTAAAATCAGGTCAAACCAAATAATTTCATGTTATGTGAGCTCAGCAATACCTTTGTTATGTGATAGTAGTACCGAACCTTATACAAAATAAACTTACTTTTATTTGTCCCCGATTTTTAGTGAAAATTTTAAGTTGAATACTTTTACCTGAATAAAAACTGTTATGACTTGGACATGATCACTATAATAAAACTTCAAATTCACAGTAAATGTTACCAGTATTATCATTTTCAGGTGTTCAACCCTTCAATATCGATCCCTCGGGATACTAACAATCAAGAAATAACAAATTTTCATTAGATTATCCCTTACAACTGTCATTTGACTAACTTTACTTGTAAGCTAAAGTATTTCTACAACCACATTATGTAGGAGTAAAGACGATCAAATGACAGTTGACATTTTTTACTTGTAATGTGTTGGTACTTACAATCAGTTGCTGTGCATGTAAATCTAGTTAAATGCCATTTGATCATAATATGTGATCCACTGGTTCATTCAGGTAAAAATAAATTTGTTTGGTTTTTGACATTTGTCGTCATTAGTTATTTTGTTTTTCAATTCTCAGCTGTAGATATTGTTTTACAGTATCCGGAGAGAACAAAACCTCATTTTCTAAAAAAAGTGCACTTGATCACTTTTACTCCACGATATATCAGTTCACAAAATGAGATTAGCAGCGCCCTGGGGACAGTGAATTTTCAGCTTAATACTTCTACAAGGTGCCTCCTTAACAACGATGCGAGGATAAATTTACCTCTTACCTATTTTAGCGAATTCTCGCAAAAAAAAAAAGAACGTATTGCAATGCATCTTCATGTCCAAGTTTGTTGAAAATTCTTCAATGAAATCCGTTTTGAAACATTTTGAAACGATTCCTGAACTTTTGATTTTTCATTTATATAGAGGGTGTTCCCAAAAATGACCCCCCCCCCCCATTAAGATCACCCATCACTCGATTTTTTAGGTGGGCGCAAACGTGCACAATTCCGTTCCAAAAGTCCGAAATTCCGCTCAAAAAGTGGAATAAATGTGAAATCAGTTTTTGGAGACACTCAATTGCCTCATGTAGTGCATGATTTTGGAGTATTTTCTCGTGCTGAACCTCGTAATGATGTTCATTCATTGATATTTACAACACCAACTTGGGAAAACACCGAAAAACTGACAAGAATCGCTATTTTTACTCATTCCCACAAAACGTACTAAAAAATATAGGTGAGCAATGCGCAATTTTATCATTTTTGAGATTTTACATTAGATTGAATTTAAAAAATAATATATATACTTTTTTTTATTATTATTGTTTTTTATCCATTATCAACGATTTTATCAAATGTTTTTGAGGAGACCCCGTATATATATATACTCAGCGCTTCGTGCCTCGCCGGATCTTTTCTCTTTTCTACTGCGTAGAAAACGAGGATAATTTGCTATGCAATTCTTAGCCTGAAAAAATTCTGATATAAAAAAATGTTCAAGCCTGGCTGGGATTCGAACACACGATGCGAAAAAAATGGATGTAAAAAAATTTGGATTTAAAAAAATTTTCAAGCCTGGCTGGGATTCGAACCCACGAACTCTCGCTTCGCGTCATTGACGATAGCAACGGTTGAACGTGAAAATCATCTTTAATTTCATCCCGGACGTTAGTTACATAAAAAATTATTGGGGGTCGGCCTAAGAATTGCATAGCAATTATTATATATATATATATATATATATATATATATATATATATATATATATATATATATATATATATATATATTCCGAACCATAGCAATAGCTTCAATTTCCACGACAACCCGCTAAAAGTACGAGCGAATACAATTTCTGTCTGGGGGATGAAGTACTTGGGGCTCGGAATGGTGAAGTACTGTGATTGCAACTCAACACACTAGATGAGTCGTAGATCATAGGTTATGATAATGGTCTTCTGAAATGAAGATCGTGGATTCTCAAATCCTGTTGCATGGAAATTTTTTTTTTTCTCGTACAACTCCGAAACATACTTCCAAAACATCATTCTGACCTACATGTCCACTAATCTGCATTTTTACTAAGGGATTGACTACTTGATGTTATGTATTTTTGAGATGCGAGCTTGCGAGCATCCAGACCACAAAACTATACACATCATTCTGATCTACATGCCCAACTAATCTTCATTTTTACTAAGGGATTGACTGGTACCCAATCTCCTCACCAATAAATATATTTTTTCTTCGCATATGCATAAATCCGTAGATTTACCGGTCGGAGCGATGCCGTAGTGTTGGCAACCGTTGGCTGCTCTTGTGAAGCGAATGCCGATCGTTCTCGAGTGCTCACGAAAGGAGCCGACCGGCCCCAAGTGCTTCATTCCACAGACAGAAGTGCGAATCCACACGTTTCACACTCACGCACACGCACGCACACTATAATAGGAGACAGCGATTCAACAATTGGCTTGGTCCAAATTGGATGATATCAAGCATTTTGTGGTTTGGCAATCTTTGTATGTGGAGAGCCTTTGTGGGGGATCGCTAGGTACGAAGGTTCATCATAGACCATAACAGATTGACGAAATTGAATGAAATAATTCAAAATGAATTGCTATGTTATCAATTGTATTGAAATAGCATAATTTTACAATGCCGTAGAAATTGATCAGGTAACGCTGATCGAGATTAGAGACTTGGCATTTCAAAACTATTTGACGGATCAAGAGCCCTGGAGACACTCCCCTATGCTCTCATTTGAAATCGAGACCCCCCACTATTGCGACCTCCGGGGATACCGGGAAGGCCCGTTCTGAATTATTGATGTTAACTCATTTACCAAAGTGCATCTCCCTCTGATTAGACCCGGAGATAAATCACAATGCTCAGGTGGGAGGCTGGAATCCGAAACTTCATTTTAAAGGGGAGAAAACGAGAGATTCGCCCCCCCTCTCCCCTCCTATCGCCACCCCTGCGGCACTGCTCGGGAAGGGTCCTGATATTAATAGGTGTCCAAAGCGTTGAATCGCACGATTATTTGTTAGGGTTCCCGGGTTTTTCACGGAACGAGTAGGCAGTTGAAACGTCTCGTTTATAATTTTTGAGTAGTATTCTCCCATCTCTCTCAGTCGCTCATCAGTTATAAATGATTTGCATTTTATCAAGAATTCCTTTATCCCTGTTTCAAGCGTTTCCACTTCCCATCATCTGCCCTTTTCCGCCTGGAGCGTACGGAATGATGCTTAGAGACAGCAAATTAATCCGGAAATAAAATTCTGCTATGTCCTCTTCCGTTGAACTTCCTATCACGGGACGTTCGGCAATCTCAAAGATCACCAATCCATAAATGATTTTAGATGATCCTTTGTTTGTCTATCCATTTTTGCCAATTTTCGTTGAAATCCGTTTTGAGGCATTCTGAAACGAATCCTAGATTTCAACATATTTTAATATGTATACATACTAAGTATATGTATAGCATTTGCCAATTTAATTAAACCTTTTACCAAGTGAATCAAACCTTTTTCCGATTGAGTTAAACCTTTTGCCAAAATAATTCATACTTTTCCCAAAATAATTAAACCTTTTCCCAATACAATGAAACTTTTTTTCCAAAATAATTAAACCTTTTCCTGAAACTAATTGTTTAATTAACATCTCGAAAAAAGGGGATCTAATAGAAATATTTATCGTTTTAAAAAACGACGTAACAAACCGTATAATTATCAGTGAGCATGAAGTAGACACCACTGGTGAATCCCTTCCGGCTGATACCTCTCACCCTTCCAAGTGATACCTCTAGGTATGCGGCTATTCCTCCTTAATGACCCAACAGCGTTTGACCACATTTTCTCCTAGCTGTATACCACTTTCTGCTGTACTGTTCAGTTCGAACGAATCTCATTATGAGTGCTAGCGATTCTAGCTCAAGTTCTTTTATTTTTGTTGGGCGAAGGCGTGGAGCTGTAATTGAAAGTCATTCTCATTGACGAGAGTGGCTTCAATCTTCATCTCAGGCGATCTCAAGCTCGCTCAAGAGTAGGAACACTGTTCCCACCGTGCGAGGGCGAAACACATCACTTATCGTGGCGTTAAACAATCAAGGCATCGTTCACTCAAAAATTGTGACTTCAGGACTGCCCAAATTTTCGTTACCTTTCAACGGGAACTCGAAACGGAACTACCTACCTGATACCGAGGATGTTACACTTATAATGGACAATGCTCGGATTCATCGAGCAAATGAAGTACAAAACGTTATTGCTTCCACACAAATGACCATAAAGTTTCTACCACCGTACTCGCCGATGCTAAACCCAGTAGAAAAAGCTTTCTCCAAAATCAAGTTAGCAGCAAGAAGAATATTAGGCCGCTGAGAAGAGCACATTCTTCCGCAAGTAATTGCAACAAGTACAGCTACAGTAACCCCCCAAGACTGCGCGAACTACGTCACAGACATGTTCCTCCTGTTGCCTGCTGCGGCCAATGGAGAACCGCTGCAGTAATTTGGTACAATATAAAATTGGATTTGAAATTTTCATTTTCAATTTCAATTTTCGATTTCACAAGTCACGATTGTTTACCTCGCCTTTACTATACAATTTTCTGTAGTTCCTAATTCATGATTAAACTGTTTCGCAATTCGTATACATGCAATTCTATATTTTCTCCCGAGAGGTTTAATTGTTTCGGGAAAAGGTTTAATTATTTTGGAAAAAAGTTTCATTGTATTGGGAAAAGGTTTAATCATTTTGGGAAAAGTATGAATTATTTTGGCAAAAGGTTTAACTCAATTTGAAAAAGGTTTGATTCATTTGGTAAAAGGTTTAATTAATTCGGCAAATGCTATATCTATATTTATATGTGTGTGTGTGTGTGTGCTTGTGTGTGTGTGTGTGTGTGTGTCCTTCCAAACAATAACTCTCCGATCTTATTCCGTCCTTTTCTCTTATTATTCCGTTGTTGCGCCAAAAAATCAAGCTTTCCAAAAGGATGAATTCGTTGCCCAGCATTTTTTTAGCACATTTTAATTGGTCAAATTTCAAAAAAAGTACTGATAGAATCACTGAAAATAGCAAAAAACGGCTGAAAATAGTCGAATTTATATTTTTCAGCAGAATGTTGCTCAATCGCGCTACTTTTGTTCCAATCTCATATAAGGTTTTTGGTGAAGCATTATGAGATTGGAACCGAAAAACATCCATTGCTGGTGACTGATGTCCGCTAGCGACCTGGTATAATACACCCTCATAATAATAAGACTACAAAGTTCAATAATGCAAATATTACGAACTTTAATAAATAATGTCGGACGAATGAGAGCGAATGGGAAGTTAACGAAGAAAGTTACGAAATTATGAGGTGCAGCGTCAAATTCGTTTGATGGAGTAGCTTCGTTGATGCGTATGACTACTCGCTCGATAAACTGTCTCATAAGCACTTTACCTACTATCGTTGTGCCACCAGTAGTCAACACTTGGTATATTTTCTGCATGGTGTGACTCAAAATGAGCCAGGTCTTCAAAGTTGCATCTTTGAGCAAAATTTTCAGTCGTATTTATTATCAAACCATAGCTGTTAGTTATGATATAGAGCAGGGGTGCTCAAACTTGAACTGCTGGCGATCTACCTCAATATTTTTAGACTACTTACGATCGACTCTGAGAGGCTGCTGCAGTATGTGTGATGCAGGGTTGTCGTACATACACGATATACCCTACCTACCTAGGTAGGGTGTACCGTAGCATCTATAGATATTAGCTTTCCGCACAATTTACATTATTTTAGTCAAGGTTTTGGTTAGGTTCACTTAAGTTCTTCTCTACAATATCAATGAGAAAACTCCTAGTTATTCAAAATTGCGAGTTTATTCGTTGTTACAAAACAAAAGAGTTACATATGGTGTTAAACTCAACTAAGGAGTGACTTTGGATGTTGAAGCGTGGCACTGCATGTCCTCAGCATACTTTTCATTAGATGGTGCGTAACCACTGAGTGCCAATCGCAAGCATGATGACAAATGATCGTCAGTTAGTCGATTGCGATATTTTGACTTAATTATCTTCATTTCAGAAAATGCAGACTCGCACAAGTAAGTTGACCCAAACATTGCCGTCAGTTGAAGGGCGATTTGCCTTAGATTCGGATATTTATCTTCAAATATAAAACACCAGAAATTTGTATCAGATGCTGTAGCTTTGAGATGTATATCTGATATAATCTGCACCAACTCATTTTCAACAGAACATGAGTTCATATTAAACTGACTTGCTACTTCAGTAGCTAATTCCTCAATGTTTTTACATGAAAAAGGATAACTCATAAATGATGCTATATTTGCCAGTTTACTGCAATCATAAAAACGCATTTCGAATTGTCCCAAAATATTTGATAATTCAGCCTCATACGTATCATAATTCAACTGAGGAATTCTTGCTTTCAAAGACGGAAAATGTTTCAGATCCTTTCAGACAAGTACCGCGCGTTCCTTTGATAAAGCCGCCTTTTGCCGCAAGCAGTGTTATTACGTTATAAATTTTTGTAGTTTAGTTACCTACTTATTAAAAATTTTATTCTTCTCGAGATCTACTCAAAAAGCACTCGCGATCGACCGTTTGAGCACCCCTGACTTAGAGCATGGGTGGTGTGTTAAACTTGAATTGAACGCAGTGTAGATATGACGTTAGAGGCATTTTGAAACTCATATATTTGCTTCGTTCAATTGGGTTGTGGAGGTAATCAGTGTTAAATCGCTCTGTAAGTCATTGGCCAAAGTTGCTGTTTGATTCATTGAAAAATGTTCTTGGATTTACGATTGGAGACAAGGTACAATAAACCAATCACATGGTTTATAATGCACTAGAAACGAGTGGGTAGGTAACAGATGAATTTACTGTCTAATAGTAAATACGAGGGGTGGATAGGTAGATAGCATGCAAATTTGCCAGGAGAAGAAGGCCTAGAACTTGAGTTACGCAGCAATACCGATGTAAAAAATTCGGAATGAAAGTTCCAAAAATACCATGTGATTTTCCACTAGCAAGCTGGTTAATAAACACTCACAATAATAAGACAAGACAATGCCTACTTCCTTTAAAAGTACCTAGTTCATCTAAAGTCATTAAGACCTTCTTATAAAACGATTTCTTCTAGTTGGAGACACTTTTCAGTGAGTCATTTCAAGACCTTGAGGTCGCACTTCCAATTGTACTAATCCTTCAGTCATTTGCTGACCGCGGCTTTTCGATGTTCTTCTGTCCCGGGCCTTGGTGGATGTCCATTTTACATTTTACCATTTGTGTAGTTATTTTTTATTAATCCGAAAATTGGTGCCTGAACAGTATTTGCATAACCTGTCTGCCTGTAGGTATGTTCCCGCATAAGTTTTGAACACCTGCACCGATTTCCGCAATTCTTATAATTTTGTTCAGTTTTGAGCGCTAAATATAGCCATTTAACTTTTTTTTTCGTCCGTTTTATTGATTCAAAAATGGGTGCCGGAACAGTATTTGCATGATGCTTCCTCATCGATAATTAACGTTCCTGGATCGATGGCTGATCAATGCTTGATGTTCTAGGCAAAAGCATATTCATGTTTATGTTTGGCCGAAGGCTCTGAGTAGAACTCATGCGAAGCCCCGAGTTTTTGATGGTATATATTTGCGGAAGACTTTGTTATGACTACACATTTATAAATGTCTTCAGCAAGTAGGTAAATACAGTTAAAAACATTAAAGAAAATTTTTAATAAAAATATGGATAGATGCATAAATGCAAACTGACATACGTAAAAGTCAACAGGTTATTATTTTAACATGGAATCATGTTTTAGCGATGGATCCCCCGCCAAAAAGTGAGACTATAAAGTGAGATGAAAGTAGCGCTAATAATTGTGATGATTTCCGCTTTCAACCGAGTCGTTGCTAGGGATATGATACTTCGTCGTTTTTCATCCCACAAAATTCGTTGACCGTTCGTTCGAAAGCTCTCGATTTATCCAACCATACTACATTAACTACTGCGAAGTGCGTGGCCAACAAGCTGAGTTATGAGCATGGTTATATGAATAATTGTTTACACACAGGTGATCATTCTCAATTATTGATATTGTGAACATGATTGCAACCGCTTGTTAATTTCTGATGATTTCATTGAGCTGGTGTTTCGATTATGTGATTCATAGCAGGTGATCCGAATATTGCGAGAACGGTTTGATTTGTGAAGCGGTGGTTAAATCATTTTAATAGGTAATTTCTATACTTTACACTATAGGAAGCTGTAATTTCGTATGTAGCCTCTTTAGCCTCTTTCTATAATAAAGTGAATGTTTACTCGCGAGTTTCTATTAGGAGATCATCATCTCACAAGAGCTTAATCGTCGTGATCATTTCTATAATAAAGTGAATGTTTACTCGCTAGTTTCTATTAGGAGATCATCATCTCACAAGAGCTCAATCGTCGTGATCATTTCTATAATAAAGTGAGAGCGAGGAGCTAAAACATGATTCCATGTTTTTTACATTTTAGCAGTCAGGCTCAAAGTAATAACATCCGGGGGGTCCAGGGGGGCGAAGCCCCCCTGGCGGGTTCAAGGGGCGGAGCCCCTTGCGAGGCCCGAAGGGCCGAGTTTTCATTGAAGAAAACAATGTAATATTGATTTTGAATATCTCTTACCGTTGATATAGCTTTAGACGTACTCAAGTACGTGTAATCATAGCTCCTTCTTGAAGTGTAGCAAGGGGAAAATTTTTTGTGAGCCGCTATGATCATTTTTCCCCTTAGAAAAAACTTCCTCTATCCCAAAGTAACAGCCTTTTTTCCAGCGCTACCCGCCTCTTGCAAATAAGTGGAGATCAACAGTTTGACGTCAGCACTATCGCTCAGCGTGATTGATGCGTTGAAGGAAAGATATGACATAAATGGCTGTAATAGAGACTTGAACCTCTTCCCGTGGGACGGAAAGATAGGCTCGTCTTGTCGGGAACTCTATCTCCGTCATAAATTGGGATTATAAATCGGTAGCAGTTTCGTCTGATTGCGTCCAGTTTTCTCCCTTCCTTTAGATACTTTTCGCCGAGAAGGGCGAGAACTGATGCAGGTGTCAAGGGGGTACGGCAAACCCATTTGGGCAGCCATCTGTTGTGTTACATACCTAATGTGGCTTATAGAACCATAATGTGGAGGCCTCACAATACGCATTCTACTTTGTCATATGTTACGTACTTGTATAGAATTCGGAAAACAGGTACTTAACTGAAATTAAAAGCTGAAATGATAGATGGGCTTCAAACCACGTATTTTGTTTTAAGGTACTATCACCCTTACCGTCATCAGTGATCCTTGTGACGAAGATAAGTCTGTTATAACAAAACTGATTTGTCTTGCTTATTTTTAGATATTTATCTTAATAGTGTATACCAGGCTGTGCAAGCTCTCCCTTCTAATAACTAAATGCACATCACATAGTATAGTGGGTACCGTTTATAACGATGACGGATATAATGATAGATCTGATGTCACTTGAATGTCTTGAATGAAATCACTTTGCCAACCGTTGCGCACGGGTACCTACAAACTCATCTAACGGAAACTCATCAAAAAGAGAAGTCGAGGCTTTTTGAGGAGTTTCCCCTTTGGGTGGGACACTGGTCAAAACTGAATGAAACGGAAAGTCGTCAAAATGAATTTCAAACAGAAATCAGATATAAACTTGGAAGATGAAAAGTAGTTGACAATTATTTTTGATGACTTTCCTGTCCCCTGTGGAAACTGGTCAAACGCTCCTAAGGGGAATCTCATCGAAAGGAAATTCATCAAACCTTCACCGTGTGCCAGACACAACCGTTATAAGTGAAGGAAGTAACCGGATTTGGAGGCCTTCAGACCCCAGGCGAAGTAAACTCAACTGTGAATGGTACTTCGGTTGGTGATTTTCTTATAATAGGTAATCGGCTTTTGTACAGGCCAGGTAGTTATGGTGGCGTTGAGCTGTAGCAATGGCAGGTAGTTGACCCAAAATAGACCAATATCCGTCTACTATCACCACCTTTTTGACGAGTTTCCCGTCAGCCTCTTTTCGATGAGTTTCCTTCAAGGTAGTTTTTGAGGAGTGTCTCGACAGTGCTGGATTATAGTCGAAAAAAATTTATACTGACTCATAACTGAATTAAACGGATAAATTTATTGGACTCCATTTTTCGATGAGACGCGCGTTCATGAAGATTTGACGAGTTTCCACCCCACGTGGAAAACTGATCAAAAATGGGGTTCTACGATTTTTTGATGAGTTTCCTGTTGATGAGTTTCCTAGTTCCCGTTGCTGCGCACACCGTATTGTAGCCTTCGAGAGGGAAAAATGGATACTGTCTACATGCACCTTGAATATTTGTAACTGACTCCTCCAATGTCCTTTGAATTCCTAAATTTGTGTATTTAAATAAGATATAAGTCTTCTCAACCAGAGCGGACGGGAATATCCGACGTAAATTCAAATTCAAGCCCCAGATAAAAGTTTCCAGAGTTTCCTCGTCCCTCAACTTTTTCATCCGGCTCAACCTCGAAAAGCAATTAGGTGATACACTAATAGGTTTCCGAGGGAGGATGATACGAAACAATACATAATTCAAAAGGGACTTAAAGGGCCTGCCTAGCCCATGAAACTCCGATTAGGGCTGTATTAGTTTTAAATCCAGAGATAATAAGTTGCGAGGAAGGTTTTGCGGGACAAGGCTCTGATATGCAAATGGTTTGCTAGGGGCTGGTTGACGTCCGCCGTGCGGCAACGAGGGAAGACATGAGGGCTTACTCGGTCGCTCACCAACGCGATTTTAATGGAATCGCGGGTAGTAAGTCTTTGAATTTTAACTGTCAGCAGGCTCAAGTGGAGACCGACACTCAGTTTTTTTTTTTTTTTTTTTTTTTTTTTTTTCAATTTTCTTTTATTGGTTTTGGGTGACCAGTGCCGGATTAAGCCTTTCGAGGGCCCTAGGACATTCAAATTTTTGGGGCCCCCTTTTTTATTAATTGACAAAATTGATCATTATTTAAACATTTATAGACTTTCACCAACTCATTTATGTTATATTAAGAATCCAAACACAATATAACAAAGAAAATAACATTTTTTTTGTGAAATATGATTTATTGTTTGTTTATAAATAATTAACAATACAGTAACTTATAAAGTAATCTTTGGAGTTATTTTATGAACATAACCACGTCGTTTATCTTCAAAAAGTCCTTTTCTACATTTTTGATCACTAAACTCGTTGATGATGTCTTCAAAATCAATTTGCCGAAGAATATCTGACTCAATGGACATCAGACTTAGCATGTCTAATCTTACTTGACCCATAACACTTCTTTGCTCGTTTTTAATGCATTTCAATTTAGAAAAAAAGCGCTCTGTTGAACAATTTGTAATCATAAGAGTTAAAAAAATACGAAGAGCAATCTTAAACAAAAAAACGTATTTTAATCGATAAAGTTTTAAGAAATATGAGAAAATTTGATTTAAATTGATAAATAAATTGCGAAAAAAAAAAAATTATTTTAGATTTTCATGGGGGCCCTTGTTTGTCGGCCATGGCCTAGTCTGGCCTATTGGGTAATCCTGCACTGTGGGTGACCATAAAGCCTTATTACATTTCATTAGGTAGGTACCTACGTATTTAGTCATTTCAATATTCCATTTAGATATTATATTCCATTGGAATTACGTCAGCTCACATTTACAAGGCAATATTCTATAGCTTCCGGTCCCACTATCTAGTGACCTTTGATGGAATTTAGAGATTGATTGTCTAAACAATAGATTCGCTCGCAGCGCATGATTTCTCTATTTTCTGGCGTTTGGAAATCCAAAGGTGTTTTATCGAAAATTAGCCCTTAGGGAAAGCGAACCGTTCAACGCACAGCGTTGCAGATGGTTTTAATCGATTCTTTGCAATTACGTCTATCATTGACAAGCAGAAAATGATTACTGTTACCTTAAAGTTTTCGGGATCTCGATTTTTGAATTTTTAGACCTTTAATGCTATCCTGTAAGGTTGATAGCAATTAATGCCGAGCTTCTAGGATCATCAACACCACAAATGTGATTTTTAACCCAAGTTTCAGAAAGTTTGATCCAATAATTTTGGAGAAAAGCTCTGGACGGCGGACAGTGGACGGCGGACGGACGGTTTTTAAAATTTGATTTTAGCGAATTTTTGAAGAAAATTAAGCTATTGCTCTCGCCTTGTAGAATGCGAATTTTTGAAAAAATTTTATGCAGGAATCCGTTTCAGGCTACTCTAAATCATATTCTGAAGTTTAACGCATTTTTTTATGTATGTATGTATGTATGTATGTATATGTATGTGTCATTCCAGACGATAACTGTCCGTAGAATTGTGCTAGAAACTTCAAACAAATTTAAAATGTTAAGGACACAAAACGAAAGTTCAAGTTTGTTGGCCAGCATGATCGGATTACATCTTCGGGTTGAAATTTTCAAAAATGTATTAAAAAATTTCAAAATAGCCTGTTTTTTGCGATTTGTTGTGCGAAATAATTTTTTCAGCATACTAATATGTGGTATATTCGGAATCAGCGTAAAATTTCCTATAAGAATATGTATCAAGTTTTCAAAAATTTCAAAGTTGAAAAATCAGTCAAAAATCGAAATAATGCCGTTCGCTAGTTGTAAAAATCGGTTCGAAACAGAGACTACAGTTTGTCTGTCATTTTGTTGTGGGGGATACTAGATTCGAATGCAACTGACTTTATATCACTCGTAATATAAAGCCTCATCATCGATTGGCTGTGGAAATACGTTTCTTTCATATGACGTCGGTATGTTATTTTATTTCATGTCAAGATTTGATGATGTTATGATAGTATACTGTTAAGATACTATCAATACTGACCACATTGGACATCGAAATCTATGAATATTTACCTACATTCGTCTTTAAATCCACAAGATTAGTTTAATAATAATAAAGTATGAGTACCTCCAAATTATTGTTAATAATTTGATTCCATGTTTGTCTATCAAAATCATAAACTAAAATTTCTCTACACGATCAATAGCGACTGCGATGTCGAAGATTTCTTCAAAAATTCGCACATGGGATCATGCTGCATGACTGGACTTTTTTGAATTTTTAGACCTTTAATGCTATCCTGTAAGGTTGATAGCAATTAATGCCGAGCTTCTAGGATCATCAACACCACAAATGTGATTTTTAACCCAAGTTTCAGAAAGTTTGATCCAATAATTTTGGAGAAAAGCTCTGAACGGCAGACGGTGGACGCGGGTGGACGGATTTTTTAATTCGATTTTTGGATTCTACGCATCTTGAAACATAAACAAACAAATTTTTAGGAGGCTCAATTTTTTTCCCCTCGGTCGGTTACAAAGGTTCGTCATTAAGAATACTGAGCCAAAAATACGAAATTCAGGTGCACATGTAGAACATGTTTTCAAAAAATTCAACTTTCCAGGCCCGTTTTATTAAACAAAGTCTGTTATACATTATCTGGATAAATCTTCATAGGTGTAGACGCCAACTGAATAGAAATTAATTAAATTGAATAACACATTCACTCTTTTCCAGTATTTAAAAAGTCCCATCAATTGAAAATGAATCATAATAAATAAATCCCCTACCTATACTTAAAATCAAGTACCTAACTAAACAACTCGTAAACGAGTTCCACTATCTGCTTTACAAGCAGATACCATGTTACATGGATATGTCTTTGATTGGGGATTTCATAACGGTTGTCCTCGAGAGTTGTAAACAAATCCTTTAACTTTAAACAAATCCCTGGGCCGCATCCCGACTAATTCCAACAAAACAACGGTTTACTTATAGAAATGTTGAAAATAACTGTGGAGAGAAGCCACTACAATGAGCTGTTGTTAACAGTCGACTGTTGTCAAGAGGATGAAAATGTTTCCTATGGAGTGGAGTAAATGATGCTATTGCTTTACGTTAAGAATATTGTAACCGGCTTACTTATTAAAATTGTTTATAGTCCAATCAACTTAGTTTAGGAATGTAGCCAGGTACGTAAGGAGGGGGAAATTGGTAGCGAGTGGCGAACGATTTCTGTGCCATGAAAACTGCGGAAGTTCCATTCCCCTAGCAACGACTGGGTTGTACGTGAAAAACACTGAAACTGCGACACAAATTTTGCGTGACGGAAATTTTTGGTTGACCCCTCCGAGCAAAGACATATCCATGTCAAAAAGTCCATCTATAGGTGACAAAAGTTATAATAAACCCGGTTTCGTGAAGTTATAGTACCATTGGAATGATATCACCTGATACAGGCGTCGTAGTTACAAGGCCACTTTTGCTCTGTTCCACCAGTTACGATTTGCTCTCATAGTGTTGGTTTTTTCCTGTCAATATTCTTGCCCTTTGGAAAAGCGAACGGATAAACGCACTGAAACTCGAGTGGTTCCATTCAATTTGTTGGAATGATGTCTATAAAGAGACCCAAGAAAAAAACATGACCATGAATGTGTTCGAGATCTCGATTTTTCAATATTTAAGCCCTTAATTGCTAACCTTTAGGGTTGATGAAAACCGATGCCGATGTTATTGTCACATTCCCCGCCAATGTATGATTTTTGAATATTTCGTTACATTCGGACAGCAGACAAACGAATTTTTGAAATAGATTTTTTATCATTTTAATTCTACGCATCTAAACTCGTGGACCAACAGATTCTGAGAGGGTCAACATTTTTTTCTCGATTACAAAGGTTTGTAATCAAACATAAACATAACAAATCAAAACCACGACCACTTGCTGATAATCCACTGATAATCTTAAACTACAAGACCCAATTAAACAACACAGGCCGCTACCATCGGTAAAGTAATTTAGGCGAGTAGCTGAAGTTCTATATTTTTGCAACAACATATGTATGCATTTGTGTCTTTATTAAATAAATTCTATCTATCTGCTATTGTTTTAGTGGCTGGACGAGAAATATTCATGCATTTTATTTTTTCCGAGCGGACGAAGAATTTGAAATAAGTTAGGGGTTTATCAAAGCTGGGATCAGAAGTATTGAGGTTTGGAGTCTAGATGGGAATATGGCCCCAGGAGGAAGAATCAATATAAATGTATGACATTTTTAAGATTGTTTTCCCGAATTCTTTGTTTATATTTTCTTCTGTACAATTGATATTGTTAGGTATACTAATCTCTGGTCGCAGAACGATCGCTGGATCGTACCTAACCTCATGTACCATGTAAATTAAGGCTAAGAATTACTATATTATTATTGTTATACTAACTGTGATATCCTACGGATAATAATGTCTAGGGTAAAAGCACCAATTGTTGACACTAATCCAAATGTTGACACTTCAATTTCAAAATGTAAAAATAAGGTATTGTGCCACTGTAGGTACTCGAAATTGGCATCATTCTGCTGATAAGAATGTAGTTATTGAGGTCGGCCTCCTCCACTAGTTATAACATCATTATATAAATCATCTGGCTGATATTGAAGCCGATGACAGCTGCAGCAGATACTCCAGCACTCCAGCGACGCCAACGGCCAACCTTGTCCCGCATCTTAGTGAGGTAAGTCAACAAATTTAGACTTTTTAAGCGAAATATTGTGAGTAAAAATTACCATTTCACGTCGTCTGCTCTATGAATAACATAAAGAAGAATGCATAAAGCATTAGGGGAGAGTGGGGTAATACCGCCATGTCGGGGAATACCGCCACCCCATATAATTATTAAACCACCTGAGTGACAAATCTTGTAGCCAAATATCGTCATCTTTAGATCAGCAGTAACGTTGGAAAAATTGGTTTGGGGTCATTATTTTGTTTTTATCAAAGATAAGCGAGTTCACAGTTTTTGAAGCTTGACGTTCTAGTTTTACTGTTGTCTAGTTTGCGTGGCAAGTAATAGTTTTTCATACGTTTATGTAAATTGTTGAGCATGACGACGTAGAAAAATCATTTAGCTTTAATTTGCACCCATTACTTCATGACTTTTTACGAAAACTGTAGTTTTTAATGATTTTTTATCTCGAAAATTTAACTGGGGCAATATCGCCACACCGAATTCAGGGTAATTCCGCCATGGCGGTATTGCCCCAATGCTCCAATCATCAGCCTTTTTGTAAGATTTTTGTGGTAATAATCACCTACTTATATTGGTTCTGAGTAATTAAAATATAAATTAATATTTAAAATACGAATTATATTGTGATAGCTTATCTCCATAAGCACCTCTATATTTACCTAATCATGTTTTATTAGATGTTTACCAACCTATCTACTGAATAATCGTACAGTAAATATCTACCTAACTGCCTTCCTAATTAACATAATCGTTGTAAGATTCCACTCTTCTTGCTCCCGTTTTGATTTTGACAATGGACGTTAGTTTTGTGAATTTTACTGCGACCTGAAGAAGAGCACAAATTTAAAACCTTAGAAGCTCGGAAGATGGAATGCAATATAATCTTTCTTTTTTTAACGTTGTCAATATCAGTTCCTGTGAACAACCAACAATATTTTACCAGTATTTATTTTGTTCCAATTTTACTATTCTGATGTGGAAATTGTTTGTCAACCTTCGGTGAATCCTTTTCTTGTCAACTAAGTTACCAATATGGTTAGAAGCTACCCAGGGAGAGTTTTAGAAGTACAATAAATCGTTATTCCGATGTTCTGATGAGTCTATCCATTTCCTCCTTGTTTTAATATGGCGGTATTACCCTAGCCCCATGGCGGTATTTCCCCAGCTAGCTGGGGTAATACCGCTATTTACAAGGGTCTCCAAAATTGCTTTTTACTAATATAAAGTTGCTACAGAACCAGCAAAAACGTTGTAGTTCACTACTGGAGATGTCTTTTTAATAATTTGCTTCAAAATCTAAAGCTCCTGAGTGCAAACCCGGGCTGTGATAGACAAATATGCTTAAGGTGGCGGTATTACCCCATTTTCCCCTAATACCCTAAATTTCAATAGAAAACCATGGTTATGTTTGGTGTCATCATTAGGTCTCACGAAATAGTTTAGAGTTCTAATGTTGACACCTGTGTCAACGCTAGGGGAAACAGTTGATTTTGTTGCTAAGGTGATATTTGGATTTGAATAATTTCGTAGTGTATCAGGACGCTTGAATTTTTCAATTCAACGAAGTGGAACCTTAAGTTGACATCGTCTGATCCCAATGTTGACATTCGGTTCCTAAAGTTGACATCAACAATTTCTTTACTTGCATAGAAAACGTTATTTTATCAAATACATTAGGCTGGTAGTTATTGTTGTGGGAACAGAACCTGTTTGTTTTTAGACCCATACCTACAAGGTACCTATTAGGTAGGTACCTACCGGGATTTTAAAATTACGTTGGAATTCTTACACTGTGTCTTATCATTTTTACAGATTGACTGAAACCATGCCTCCCAATAAAAATGGAATGTGGAAGTACACAACTCAGCAAATGGCAGATACTGTGAAAGACGTACAGCTCGGCACAGCAGTTTCCACAGCTGCAAAGCGCCATGGCGTTCCACGTATCACTCTGCTTTACAAGGTGTGAGGGAAAACTCCTCTTGAAAGAAGAATAGGGCGTTTCTCAGTGCTGTCAGAAAATGAAGAACAGATTTTGGTTCGCTGGATCAAAACAAATCAATGGCTGGCTTACCAGTCACAGCGACCCAGGTATGTGACAGTGTAAAAGAATTAGTTCAGAAGCTGTGTCGTTGAGAAAACCACCACCGTGGAAGAAATAGGACCGTTGTGCCGTGACGAGGAAGAGTGGTGACGAGGAAGAAGTTCGACGAATTAACGAAGGAGACATGGTTGTGGCTGTGTTGCCTAACAAAAAACGGGAAACGGAATGCGTTTTCCTGGTTGTCAAAATTGATTCTGGAGATAATGCTGAAGTAACACCACTTCTTCCCTGCAACAGACTGAGGACGGTTTTTAAGCCTTCGAGCAACGGGAATCATCTCCTATCGGTCAGCAACGTACAATACAAACTGCCCAAGCCCAGATATTACAGGGGCAATCCCGATAAATTTGTGTTCCCAGTCTCTGTATCTGTTCCTCTTTAATTTAATTAGGTAGGTATGCTAAATATTTACTTACCTTCTTATCTGAAATGTCACATTCATTCTTGAAATATATTTTAACATGTTCTGAATCACTTTTGTTCATTTATGCCTTGAGTAATAACTTCAGGAAAGCGAAGGGTCAATATTGAAATTGGTGTCAACATTAGGAACTGCTAATGTCTACATATGGAATTTTCGCAGACAAATGTGTCAACATTGGGTGCAAAAAGCCATGTTTGAAAAAATTCGTTTGTGATAATAAAAAAAAACTATTTTGATATGTCCAATACGCGCAAACTGTTCACAAGGAACTCACAATTCATAATAACTACCTAAAAGTTCTATTTTCTTGAACACTTTTGTAGAACGCAGAATTTAATGATTTGTCTTTCTTATAGTGTCAACAATTGGTGCTTTTACCGGATTAAAGAAAAAAAAGGAGGAAGAAGGTACTATAACTGGAATCTAGAGATTTTCTTTGTGGTATAGCGAGAGATGACGGCAACGTCTGCAGGAAGATCGGGCTTATCATAACTCGATGTCAGAGATCAAAGGTTAATTACAGAATCTTTTCGATATGTAATTGAATTTTTAAGTCAGCAATGTTTCGTTGAATTATATAATTACAGAGAAATTTGAGATTTCTGGGATTTATCGGTGAATGATTCTGCTTTTCGTACTTCCGGGAATATCTCTTGTATTACTAAAACCAACATTATATCAAAGGGAAAATGATAATATTTGCGATTATTGTGGGGGGTCTATGCACAAACCCTAATCCTGTAGGGATTATTCAACGATATTACCCGAACAAACTTGTTTTAATTAGGCCTCGGGACCTCCCCGGAAGGTTTGAGCAGGTGGCGTTTGATGTGGCGTCGGGCTTTGCGGGCGCCGGCTTTTGAGGCCTTTGTGGAGGCGCGGAGCGGTGCGCGGATGAGAGACAGGCGTTCCAGTGTTTGGGGGGCTATCTTGAGGGGACTAATGAATCCAGGTATGTGGGGATCGCTCTTTGGGAAGTCTCTTGGTGAATAACCGACGTTTATGCGGGAGCAAGTAATCCCAGATCAGTCACTGCATGGACGAAATAGTCAGAGGTTGCGCTTTGTGATGCTGCATCCCACATAGCACTGGTGAATCAGTCCCCTAGTATCACAATAATGACTGATATCACAATAATGACTGATTCCCGTCGTGTTCGGATTCCCATATGATTTATTTGATGTGACATTCGATATGTTCTTTCCACTGCAACATCAAATCTCAGAATGCAATCTCATCAAACTTTCAATCTTCGGTTTTCCACTTTTCGATATAAAAAAAACTAGAAAATACGTATGTCTTACCACTCTGAAATTCTTCTAGAAGTGCGAGATCAGTACATTTTAGATGGACTCAGTGCATTAAAGGAATATTCAAAGGTTGTGCATTGGGATGCTGCACCAGTTAATCAGTCCGCGGCCATAGCAATATTGTGGGAGCAAGTAATCCCAGATCAGTCACTGCATGGACGAAATAGTCAGAGGTTGCGCTTTGAGATGCTGCATCCCACATAGCACTGGTGAATCAGCCCCCTACTATCACAATAATGACTGATTCGCGTCGAGTTCGGATTTCCATATGACTTATTTGAATATGTTCTTTCCACTGCGACATCAAATCTCAGAATGCAATCTCATCAAACTTTCAATCTTCGGTTTTCCACTTTTCGATATCAAAAAAACTAAAAACTACGTATGTTTTACCACTCTGAAATTCTTCTAAAAGTGCGAGAGCAGTACATTTTAGATGGACTCAGTGCATGAAGGGAATAGTCAAAGGTTGTGCATTGTGATGCTGCACCAGTTAATCAGTCCGCGACCATAGCAATATCGACTGATTTGACTCGTGTTCAATAACCGACGTTTATGTGGGAGCAAGTAATCCCAGATCAGTCACTGCATGGACGAAATAGTCAGAGGTTGCGCTTTGTGATGCTGCATCCCACATAGCACTGGTGAATCAGTCCCCTACTATCACAATAATGACTGATTCCGAACTCGACGCGAATCCATCCGAGTTCCACTGCGACATCAAATCTCAGAATGCAATCTCATCAAACCTTCAATCTTCGGTTTTTCACTTTTCGATATCAAAAAAACTAGAAACTACGTATGTCTTACCACTCTGAAATTCTTCTAAGAGTGCGAGAGCAGTACATTTTAGATGGACTCAGTGCATTAAGGGAATAGTCAAAGGTTGTGCATTGTGATGCTGCACCAGTTAATCAGTCCGCGACCATAGCAATATCGACTGATTTGACTCGTGTTCAATAACCGACGTTTATGTGGGAGCAAGTAATCCCAGATCAGTCACTGCATGGACGAAATAGTCAGAGGTTGCGCTTTGTGATGCTGCATCCCACATCCGGAGGGTAGCACTGGTGAATCAGTCCCCTACTATCACAATAATGACTGATTCGCGTCGAGTTCGGATTTCCATATGATTTATTTGATATGACATTCGATATGTTCTTTCCACTGCGACATCAAATCTCAGAATGCAATCTCATCAAACTTTCAATCTTCGGTTTTCCACTTTTCGATATCAAAAAAACTAGAAACTACGTATGTCTTACCACTCTGAAATTCTTCTAGAAGTTCGAGATCAGTACATTTTAGATGGACTCTGTGCATTAACCCTTCAGTCCTCGCGTCGGGTCCCTGATGACCTGGTCAACTTTCAAGTTCTAATTTCAAAGTCTTCCTATCGGTTTTTGCCCCCGACCCTCCTTGCATTCTCCTAGCTCCTGGAAATGATAAGTTTAGTCACCTTTCGAACTTTGAACAGGGCACACGTTACTCACAATCACTAATCTGACCCGACGCGAGTGGTAACGTCCGTAGTTTTTACCAGGTGTTGACCCGAAGCGAGTACAACCGTACCTCACCTCATATGAACCAGTTAATTCATTTTTCATTCAATTTCCTCACGTTTATAAAGTCTATCCCGGTATTTGCTACGAATGAAGATATTAGCAAGTATCATGTTTTACCAAACTGGGTTTTTTGTTTGAAATTAATCGAAATTCAGCGCGAGCTGACATGTTTTTTATTGATTTTCACCTACAACCAATGCCTTGCTAGGGAAGTGTAACTCCCTTAGTTTTCATAGCAGCCAAATCGTTCGCCACTTTTTGGAATGCTCTCATTTTATCACAACACCGCATGATCCCTATGCCGCTGTAGTGTGAAGGAAAGCTGATTTATTATTCTACGATATAAATTAATATTGCTAAATAATGATGCGAAAAGAAGGCACTAGTACATGGTAGTTACTATTGAGTTGTAGGTACCTGCGTACCTGTATGGAGTAAGTACTAGACAATGCTTGGCTATAATGCTGATTTCTATGGTATTTAATCTCTGAAGCTGAAATTTGAAACAAGGCCTATGTATATAAGACAGGTAGAATATAATTTCTAAACATTTTAATTTCGTGCGGAACCACCATAATCTACTGAAATTGAGCTCGTAAGCTATAGAGCCTCTATACCTATACTAATACTTTACTGAAAAATTACGTTTGGAAATAGATATATAACCCAAGACAATATTATTTGCACAAAAGCTAAGTGCTTTGCAGTTCCTAACTGGCTGTTCGATTTATTTTGTATTCGTAATAATATGAAAGATGGCTTACTTTAGGGACTTGTTTTGCTATTATAAATCATCTTATTCTTCATGATGGAGGAATTCATTTGTAAACTAGATGTAGGAGTTCAATATTTTAGTTGACTCGTCTTCAAATAATCTTCTGGTGGTTCTCGGCATTAAATTGAAATAGGTAAATTTGGAGAACTGGCAAAATCGAGGGACTTTTTCCGATCAAAGAAAAAATTATGATTGAAGTACTTATGTGAAGTTTTGTATTTTTTTATTAAAAATTAATGATTTCTTTGGTTTGAAATGTGCTTGCTTTATTATTTTAGTTCTTTGTTAGTTTATTTTTCGATAATTTACATTATGGGTCACCAGTGACCCAACGCGAGTAATAACGTGAGTGGACACCACGCGAGTTCTGAAGGGTTAAAGGAATATTCAAAGGTTGTGCATTGTGATGCTGCACCAGTTAATCAGTCTGCGGCCACAGCAATATTGTGGGAGCAAGTAATCCCAGATCAGTTACTGCATGGACGAAATAGTCAGCCACTCTGAAATTCTTCTAAAAGTGCGAGAGCAGTACATTTTAGATGGACTCAGTCTCAGTGCATTAAGGGAATAGTCAAAGGTTGTGCATTGTGATGCTGCATCCCACATAGCACTGGTGAATCCGTCTCCTACTATCACAATAATGACTGATTCTAGTCGAGTTCGGATTTCCATATGATTTATTTGATGTGACATTCGATATGTTCTTTCCACTGCATCATCAAATCTCAGAATGCAATTTCATCAAACTTTATATCTTCGTTTTTCCACTTTTCTAAAAAAAAAAAAAAATAAAAACTTCGTATGTCTTACCACTCTGAAATTCTTCTAAAAGTGCGAGAGCAGTACATTTTAGATGGACTCAGCTTCAGTGCATTAAGGGAATAGTCAAAAGTTGTGCATTGTGATGCTGCACCAGTTAATCAGTCCGCGACCATAGCAATATCGAATGATTTGACTCGTGTTCGGATTGTCAAATGATTCATTTGATTTGAAATTCAAGCAATACATGATTTGAAGTGCGGGAGCAATACATTTTAGATGGACTCGCATTGAAGAATAATAGTCAAAGGCTGAGCATTGCAATGCTGCATAATGTGCAATAATAGCTGATTCGCGTGTTTGTCGAATAATTTATTAGATTTTACAATCAACATGTTATTTCCACGGCGACATCAGATCTCAGCATGCAATCTCACCAAACTCTCAATCTTCAGTTATCCTCTTTTTGATATCAATTTTCTAGAAACTATGTCACATCGCTGACATTAACATAGAAATTTAGGAACAAATGATTTCAGATGGACTCGGAGATTGTGATGCTGCACCAGTTAATCAGTCCGCGACCATAGCAATATCGAATGATTTGACTCGTGTTCGGATTGTCAAATGATTCATTTGATTTGACATTTAACACCTTTTTCCCACGGTCACATCAGAGCTCA
Source organism: Adelphocoris suturalis (assembly GCA_030762985.1). Classification (NCBI taxonomy): domain Eukaryota; kingdom Metazoa; phylum Arthropoda; class Insecta; order Hemiptera; family Miridae; genus Adelphocoris; species Adelphocoris suturalis. The sequence goes on along the minus strand of CM061050.1, from coordinate 33,540,741 downwards.
GAATGCGATCTCATCAAACTCTCAATCTTCAGTTTTCCTTCTTTCGATACCGAAAAACTAGAAGTAATGTCTTGATTCTTAGAAATTCTGCTAGAAGTATGGGAACAATGCATTTTGGATGGACTCAGTGCATTGAAGGAATAGTCAAACGTTGAGCATCGTTGTGGTGCTCTCTGTATCCGAGAGAGAACAGTTAATCAGTCCGTCACCTTCGCAATAATGACTGATCCGTACGTTTGTCAAATAATTTATCAGATTTTACATGCTACATGTTCATTTCACGGTGACATCATAGCTCAGCATGCAATTTCACCAAACTCTCAATCTTCAATTTTCCTCATATTGATATAAATTATTTAGAAACTATCTCACATATCGCTGACATTCAGCTAGAAATGCGAGAGCAATACATTTTAAATGGACTCAGAGCATAAAGGAATAGTGCAGGATTGTGCATTTTCATGCTGCACCAGTGAATCAGTCCGCGACCATAGCAATATCGACTGATTTGACTCGTGTTCGGACTGCCAAATGGGTTATTTGAATCGACATTCGACATGTTCTTTCCACGGTGACATAAGAGCTCAGAATACAGTCTCACCAAACTCTCAATCTTCAGTTTTCCTCCTTTTGATATCAAAAAACTAGAAACGATGTCTTTCCACTTTGAAATTCTGCTAGAAGTGCGGGAGCTATACATTTTAGATGGACTCAGTGCATTGGAGGAATAGTCAAAAGCTGAGTATTGCGATGCTGCACCCTGAATCGGAGAGAGGATGCCAGTGAATCAGTCGGTTACTATCGCAATAATAGCTGATTCGTGTGTTTGTTAAATAATTCATCAGATTTTACATGCAACATGTTCATTTCACGGTGACATTATAGCTCAGCATGCAATTTCATCAAACTCTCAATCTTCAGTTTTCCTCCTTTTGATATAAATTATTTAGAAACTATGTCACATATTGCTGACATTCAGCTAGAAGTGCGAGAGCAATACATTTCAGGTGGACTCAGAGCATTGATGGAATAGTGAAAGGTTGTGCATTGTCATGTTGAGTGAATCAGTCCGCGACTGTAGCTATTTACTGGCTGATCATCATTTATTAAAATCATTTATTTGATTAGGCTTTCAACATGTTTTTTCAATAATCTTCATCACAGCGTCAGAACACTGCATATAAGCTTACCAATCTTTCTTAAGAATAATCAGAGTTTCTTTCGTCTACCTTCTAAGCCCCATATGCATGATAACTACAAATCTTCTATGGCTGGTATTTTATCGCTCCGTTCACTGAATGTATCTATCAGATTTTTTATCTCTTCTGGAATCAATAAAACGATCGTAGGAGTACCTATGTTTATTCCTATAGTTATTCCTTCTGATATTAAGCCAGATCAATCAAGTAAATACTAGTATGAAAGTAGGTTACAAGTTGAGTAAGTATTCATCAATGAATACAAGAATGTACTAACTATGATACCCACGAAATCAGAAGTGCTTCTATTGGCGGATATTTATGCCTCGCTCTTGTATTAGCGAATTTTCAAGAAAAACTGAGCTACTTAGATGGTTTAAAAATTTGCAAAGTCGGGGGGAGGGGGGGATGGGCGGGAACCCCCTTAAAAATTCTTTTTATACGTCAAAGAACTTTAATTACCCTATTAAACTAGACGACTTATCAATCTATCTCCGTTTCTCGAACTCAATCGTAACATAAGTATTTGCTGTGCATGCGCGAATGTGAAATGCTTGCAACAAGTATAATTTAAACAGTTTTGATTCGATTTTAATTACATTTTCTTTAGATATAGGTACGAGTTAGTTTGAGGATCGTCATTTCATCAATCAGAAATTGAAAGGTTTTACCACCCTCTCAAAATAGTAGAGCAAACGTAAAATAGTAGAGTAAAGACGATATTACTCTCCATATGAGTTTCATCATGATCTTATCATTACGAGCTGTTGCCCATACGCGAACCTCAAATACTTTAAGCTAACGTGGCAACTACTGTTTCCATCTGATTTCGATAAAATTTTCAGGTATTGAGATTCTTCACATAATTTCATTGATGCATTCATATACACAAGGAAGCAATGTATCACACCCAACTTGGCATTTTCACGATATGATGAAAGAAATCATGGAAAATAGGATAGTATTTTAAGAGAGACAGGCTCGAAGTGAATTTCCACAAATTTCTTAGCGATTGGATCAACTGCGCTGACTTAAAAAGCATCCAAGTTGAATTTGTGGTCAAATAAAATATCCCGTTATTAATTGGCCGAATCTAAAGGAATGGATCAATAAGAGGTTTCGCTACTATCGCTCCGGGCAGGAATAGAATCCTATAAATTACAAAAGAATTTATGACGTAATATGTCCTAAATTGTTGTATTTTAGAGGCTTAAGCTCCGTGTACAGCCTACGAACTTCGAGCAAAACTTACTCCTTCTCCTCAGCATTACCTTGTAATCTAACTTATTTCTAATTAGGCCGTCATCATGTTTTTAGAAGCCGGAGAATGTACGGGGGAGGCAAAGTCTAGGAAACTCGGCACGATTTAATGAAGAGAAGGCTGCTATAGCGGCTCTGCAGCCATTCTTTTCCAACTTAAACGAAAACTTTGGTTGTGCAAAGTTCAGGATTAGGTTCCCAAAGAGAAAAGAGGGATTTTAGGTCCAGGGGGACGCTGTAGGGAAACGGATGCCCCTCAAAACGATGTTGAATACCATCTCTTAGAGTTTCTATGTGGAATAAATATTTTCAAAAGGGAGTTGAAGTTGTGATTTTGTTCACATTTAAAACACGAACTACGGGGAAAACTCGTCTGGAAGGAATATTATTCCTATTAAAATAAGGGAGATATTAAAAACGGATGACGCGGTTCCCTTCGGTCGACCTGAGTTTTCCATTAAATGAAATGAAGGCCTAGTGAATAATGCTTGTTGAAGTTTTTCATTTGGTCATAAAGTGAAGAAGACCTCCTGACAAAGAATATAAAGGATAAACGTTCATTCTGTAGCTAATGAACAGCCATAGGTACAGCTTTTGGTGGTGATTGTGTGGCTGAATACAAATTCTACCCGGTTATCGTCTAATCCTTCTAATGGGACGTTTGATTAAACCGTGCCTTTCGGCAGTAAATAAATTACGTAGCGTCAATTCCACAGGTGCCTCTAAACAATAACTTATGATTCATTCCATCGATTTTTTTCTACATCATAATTAGTTCTCGCTTAGATTTCATGTCGATTGGCGACGCTAATATTACAAATGAACGCGGCTAATCGTTGATTGTGTACGACGGTTTCAAGGTTCACATAATATGTAAAATACGTTTTACATAATATGTAAAAAACGCTTTACATAATATGTAAATACCGTTTTACAAAATATGTACCAAATAAACATGCTCAGTGCAGTTGAGAACAGTTGGGTCGGGAAACCGTACTGTAACGACGAAAAACTTGTCTCAGGAACATGAACAATGAAAGGGGATGAGTGATAGGGAAATCTTCAGACAGCGTCTTAGTGTAGGTTCCAAAAGGAAGACAACTGAAGACATATGCCAACTCCCCAGTAACGTATTGAAAAGAGCACAGAGCGAAGTAGATCACTACAGTACCCTTCTTTCATACGATTTGAAATTCGCCAAAAGAAATTTGTACAACGCAAGGAGAAAATTTCTTCCTCCTTTTCCATATAACCATTGTGAAGCGTATATGAACTCACGCAAGATAACCACTTGAATACAAATCGAATTGATAATTTTGCACTCCAAAATGGTTCAGGGTTCATAATTTTAAACTAAAACTAATCTCGAAGCGATGATTTTATATGGATGGCACCTTCAGCTATTATCCTGAGTATTTTTTTCAGCTAGGACCATACTATTTTGTTATACATGATAACTAAAGAGCAGTGGAATTTCCATCAAACCCTTTATGTACCTGCTAGGTGACCGGTGGAATTTACAAAACCCCTGTAGTCGGTGGAATTTACAATCGGTCGAATTTCTCAAACACCCCGATTGTGTTTAGAACGGCGGATATGAGATATGGGTAGTTTCAGGTAAAAGAGCACTACTTACTAGGCTCTATTGGTTCCATTTAGGAGTACAGTACGGAGAGGTAGCAGTACAAAAATCATTGTAAAGATTGTAATGATGTAATCATTGTAAACACGGGAGGTAAAGGGCCAATAGATTTCTCTGCTTGGAACTTAAAGTCCTTTCCCGCAGAGTTCTTTTGCTTTCGAGTCTACCTAATGCAGCAGAAGCATCGTTTTCACATTCAGGAGATCGAAAATTTCGTATCTCAAAAATCAAAATTTCCACTTGCATTTTAAGTTTTACACAGTTTTAAACAACTTTGATTTCGTTTTTGAGATTGATCAACAGCTATATGAATAACGAATACAATGTATTGCGGGTTTTGGGTGGTATTCGTAAGAATCGGCCTTGGATTTACATTTCCAGCATTTCTGTAACGGATCATGTAGTCATGTTGATGCTGATCTTCAATAATATCAGGACATTTGCGGTATAAGAGGAGCAAAGTTTTAACGTAGATTTGCCTGGGAGTAAATTCTTTGAATTCCTCATAAAGTTGCAAGCCAGGATACAGAGCTTGGGTGAAGTTGGCGATAGATTTCAAGCGATAGATCGGCCCGCGCTACAGCGCGACCGCATACTCAACCGTCCGGGTAACCCATTCACCCGTCTCGGGCGAACTCATTTATTTCTCAGGTCGGAAAAGGTATATCCCCGCCTATCGCTTCCGTTATTGTGGAAAAAATCCGTTTTTCAGAAATCAAAGATATTTATTTATTTATTTATTTATTTAATTTTATTTACGGGCAAAATTGCCCAATTTACAGTTTAAGTATGGTAATAATAATAATTTGTATCTAGATTTAATAACAATGCTACGTTAAATTCAATAACATTAAACTCACAACAAACAAAACAAGCTTTATATGGCAAAAAATAGAGAGATATGTGGAAATAAGTGGTTATTTCCTGCAATACACACTCATCGGCGACCTGTCAAGGCTGAACCAGGCGCTGCCCATCTACCGCTGCTACTTTCCGTTATTCAGGATGGAATAGAGATGTAGTATGCTGAATTTAAAAAAAAATCTAAAAATCCCTTTTTGAGAAAATCGAGGTTATGTGGAATAAAAGTGATAATATCCTCCAATACTCACAAATCGGCGACCTGTCAGGACTGAACCAGACGCCGCACATCTATCGCTGCTACTTTTGGTATATTCTTTCTAATAATAAGCCTATGTGATCGTATAGCAAAGAATTTTTATAACCCCCCCTCAAACTTTGTCACTTTACGTTTCAAGGTACGTAGAATCCAAATTTGAAATGTCCGTCCGCCGTTCGCCGTCCGCCGTCCGGGCCATAAAAGCCATAAATCTGTTCTTTCGCACATAGACTTCGCTTGGGTTCTAGTTGGTCCTAACTTCTCGCCAGCTTGATCGCTCCACTCTCATGGGTGCTATGAGCCAAAAATAGGTGAAAAAGTTTTTTTTTGTATGTTTCAAGTTGTATAGAAATTGGAGATTTATGAGTGAAAAGAAAATGTTAGCTATTAATTTTATGGAAAAAAAAGTATTGTAATGCTACTCTTCTATTCAAAAAGAGATTTTGGATTTTAGGCTATTTTTCGGAATTTTATAAATTTTTTAAAACAAAATTTAATGAAGTTCAAGTTTTTAGCATAATTTCGTACATAAATTTTTGAATGTTCTATTTCATAGTTGATAAACTTTATTTGACCAATCTTATGCTAAAAAATATCAATTTAACAATTCTTGGCCATTTTCAGTGATTTTGTCAGCACATTTTTTGAAATTGGACCAATTAGATTATATCAATATACAGTATAGGTAGCACATTTATGTGTTGGAAAGATGACTTGGTAATAAATTGTTTTGTTTATCAACTACATTAAAAAGCGTAAAATTGTGAGATTCCGCTGCTGTAATGGATTGAACCCATTTGTGAGGTCCGAAGCTCCGAGTTCCGATACTAAATATACTATAAGCGGCGTTTAATAATTATGGACCAGAAATCTACGTAGAAGGGCTGTCAAATACATAAATAATAAACCATTGTGTAATAATTTGCAGCGTTTTTGTTATTGAGGATAGTATAGAGACGTACTATACTGACTTTAAAAAATTAGACACTTCCGTTTTTGAGAAAATCAGGTTATATCGGAAAAAATTGATTATTGACATTGGAAATTTCTTAGTCGATGGGTCAACCGGAAATTTTGTTACCGAAATTTTGTTACGCAAAGAAAAAAACGTCACGCAACCTATAAACAAGTTAGAAGTTGTTATGATACGGAAAAGGTAGTTTTCGCAACATGCAGTCAATAAATCATATGATGTTAGATTGGAGAAATTAGTAAGAGTTGACACTACTAAGTTTCATATGAAGCACTGTTCAGGCAAAATGATAGAAAACTACAATACACTGAAATTACTGAAACATTTTAAAATGCTCATAGCTCTTCTCTCATAAGCAGAGCCCTTCACAACATGGCATTTATTTTTGCCAAACGTGGCTCTAAAAAACATGGCAAAATGGCACTTATTTTGGCCAAACATGGCTTTTATTTTGGCAAAATACATGGCAAAAAACATGGCAAGATGGCACTTATTTTGACCAAACATAGCTTTTAGTTTGGCCAAACATGGCATTTATTCTACAAAATCCAAACTTTTTTACTTTTGCGCATTCGCAGAGTGCGGTATTGAGTCAAGAACTCTGAAACTGATAGGGGATTCAATTACCGTTTTATACTAATCAAAACTGCCCAAATTTTTAAAGTTTTATTTCATTTTTCATGTCTAATCAGCCCAATCCACTTTATTCAATTGAATAAGTATAGTCTTCAAATCGAAATAATGAACAATAAATACGTCTGTAGTCATTAGAAAAAAGCATCTGTTTACCCTCAGTTCAATTTTTCTTCTTTTTTCTTTTTTTTTTTTTTTTTTTTAATTTTTCCCCCATGACCTTGCAATGACCCTTTTCTTTTCAAGCACTAATGTCTCTAATCCTCGGGCATTGGAGACCTTAAAATCCTCGGAAGGGAATTCCCGATCGTTGACTTGTGAGCTTGCCCACATGAAAAAGCCCTTGTAAGCTTGCCTTTTTTGAAAAAACGCTTGAACCCCCAACTTTTTGCGAATTTTCCTAGAAACAAATTTTGTTTCACAAATTTTCAAGAAAACCAGGCGAAAAATGGCACAAACGTGTCATTTTCCCAGAAATGAGCAAAACATGGTTCTTAAGGATGGCGCCATGGCAAAATGGCACTTGAAGGGCTCTGCTCATAAGAGAGAAAGTATGAGCGGCCTGCCGCGTTTTTCTGCAAGACACACACGTCGGCGACATGTGACGACTGAATCCCATTAGTATCCACTGACACACATTAGCATCCACATACGAGGTTTCTTCATCACAGTTCTCATGATAATCCTTTGTGATATTTCAAAAGTTTCCATGATATCGATTTTTTTAAAGCCAAATATTTTTAGGGGAGCCTCATCAGTTGACCCTTCTTGGGCTCCAAAAAGGTAGGGTCGGCACAGGATGAAAGTTATGTTTTGAAGTGGAAGCGGAGACTCGTAGGTTCATTAACGCAAAAATAATTAAATTGACTCGAAATAATGATGTTGGATGATCATTTTAAGCGGATGATAACAACGCTGTTCTTCATCTCCGGAGTGGATAACAGCAATCCTTTTCCTCTTCCGGGACGCAAAAACTCTAACGAAGGCTAAGCGGATGTCCATTATCGTGGAAAAACTGACACTGGAGCTGACGTTGTAAACGACGCGGAGCTTTCACGACGGAAAAAAAATTGTAAGGGAGTAAAAAGAAGCTTATTGAATTAATAGGGCGGTCGGGTGCGGCGGGGTTGTTATAGGAGCCCTAGTGGATTTTAAATAGAGGTTGACGTGACGGGATATTTTCCTCGAGGTGAAAGGTTATTTTTATTCCTCCACCCCCTTGACGGGCCGTTTCTCGTCATTGTGTGACCTGTAAAGTGTGTGAAGGTGGGAAATGGGCGGGGCTTGGGTGACAAGACTGAATTTAACGCCTAGGTCCCTTGATGGCTTCAGCGAATAGAGGGCGGATTGTTTCGTAGAATAGAATAGAATAGAATCATTTATTGGCATATGAAAAAAAATATATATAAGAAAAGAAATTCACATACTTGTAGCAAATAAACATACGCCTGCCAGTTAAAAAGTTCAAAGGAACTTGTGTAAACTGGCAGAGCCTAAACTCATCCAGCCGGTAGAGCATTGTACAATGCCATCAATTCAAAAAAAGAAGGAAATTAAAATTTACAGAATAGCTATTATGAGAAAGAAATACATTTTGAAAGTAAAAACTTCTTAAAATGTTTCACACAAGTAAAACCCATAGGGTTGATATTATTATAGTAAAACAATTTAATGGCCTGTACAAAAGAGGTCCGATTATAAAATTCAGTTCTAGTCAAAGGTAACCATATGTTGCTGTTGCTAGCAGTTCTAGAATGTGGTAAATTAGAAATAAGTGAGCTATATAAACCAGATTCAAATACTCTCAAACAAGAGGATAGTAGAAAACACTGCTTAATCTTCAATACATTAAAGTTTTTATAAATAAGCACAGTAGGATACCGCATAGGTTTACATAATATCACTTTAATCAAAGCATTCTGGACAGTTTGCAGAGGTTTCAAGTGAGTTGAATAAGGAACATATAATTCGAATTAGATGGTTTCCTATAGTTCAAGAATCAAAATTTCGCTATAGTTATTTTCGGAATGATGAAACGCTGCAAATTATCACACAAATGATTATTGTTCCTGTAATGGACAGCCCTTCTACCTAGTAGACCTGTCTATAATTATTAAACGAAGTCTATTATATATTAGCTGTCTAAATGTACCTATTTGCATAATTTCAGACACCTACCGAAGATAAATTGATTTAATTAAATAACACGCCTACACTTTCCTACTATTTAGTACAAGCTGACCGAGCAATTGAAAATGGACTGCTAAAAATATAAATTCAATCATTTTAAGGCATTTTAAGATATTTTTTACCATTTTTTGGGCACATTTTGTGGAATTGAACCAATCTGAAGTGCTGTGTAAGTGCTGGCCAACGAACTTGTCCTTTCGTTTGGAGAACTTGATTTATTGGTACGAGAACGGAATTTTTATCACAACGCTAAGGAGAGTTATCGTTTGGAATTATATATATAGCATTTCTCAATTGAGTTAAACTTTTTCCATTTAGGTTTAGTCCTTTTCCATTTAATTTTAGTCCTTTTCCATTTAGGTTTAGTCCTTTTTCATTTTGGTTTAAACCTTTTCCATTTAGGTTTAGACCTTTTCCATTTAGATTTAAACCTTTTCCATTTAGATTAAACCATTTCCACTTAGATTTAAACCTTTTCCATTTGGATTTAAACCTTTTCCATTTGGATTTAAACTCCATCAAAACGTCAGTAGTTAGCCCCATCATAGTAAGTAAGTGCCTATCTACTAAAATTTCATTAGGCTAGAAGTAAAAAAAAAAAGGAAACGGATAGTTTTAACTTAATTTATAACTTCCGTTCATGAGAAATTCTTGTGTTCAAAAAACATTTGTTCATTATTATATTATATTACATTTCTGTGCATAAAAAAACACTTGCATGATTTAATTTTCAAGTTGTGGCATAATAACGTCGGGTTAGAGGTAAAAGTACCGAAGAGGTAAATTCATATTGTGCAAAAATCAAATTAAAATTTCAAAAGTTAGTTTGGTAAATATGATTATTCTCTTAGGTTGGATACATAGTTTGATGATATTGATCACCAATAATAACAACAGTTAAATAATCATAATATTCTGCATTTGATTTTCCCACGTGTTGAATTTGTGACTTGGGTACTTTTACCTCTAACTCCACGATAATTTCCTGAGTTTAAATCCAAATGGAAAAGGTTTAAATCCAAATGGAAAAGGTTTAAATCTAAGTGGAAATGGTTTAATCTAAATGGAAAAGGTTTAAATCTAAATGGAAAAGGTCTAAACCTAAATGGAAAAGGTTTAAACCAAAATGAAAAAGGACTAAACCTAAATGGAAAAGGACTAAACCTAAATGGAAAAGGACTAAACCTAAATGGAAAAAGTTTAACTCAATTGGGAAATGCTATATATATATATATATATATATATATATATATATATATATATATATATACACATATATATATATATATATATATATATATATATATATATATATATATCCAGGAAACTTTTCAGAATGCCTCAAAACGGATTTTGACGAAGAAAAATTTGTTTCAAGGTTTTTGAAGCCATTGCAACAGCTTCGTTTTTTACAAAAATTCGCCAAAAGTATTATACCACCATTATTTGGTTGAGGAACACGTTATATCGAGGATTTTTATAGGTGCAATAGTTGGATTACACAGTTTTTATAACGGTTGAGAGAGTATTAACTCTTCGCCAATTCGCACGCAATTATAGGGAAGGGTTAAAAAACTAGCCCGAAAATCATTCTCTTCGCTCGCTCTCAGAGAAATGTTGAAAGCTAATTTTCAAGAATGAATTGATCGAAGAGTTCAAACCGCCGGAGTGACGATGGCGATGGCGTGAGGGTTAAAGTGAACGAGAGGGTGGTAATTTTACGGAGTGTTGATGCAACGGGGATGACGATGATTAAGACTGAGCGAAAAAGGGTGCTTGGATGGTTTCAGGGGGTTCGGGGGGATTGGGTAGAGAGTTTGGTAGAGCAGGGGGATGAGGGGGTGTCGTGGTGATTGGGTAAGATGCTCTCTGAGTCACGACCTTCCGACGGCCTTTTTCTCGTTAGCCCTCTGGAGTCCAAATCGTAAACAACTGGGGCTTCCTCCGGAGGGATGGAAGTTCCCTTACTAGGGATTAAAACCCAATCGAATGATGATAATTATGTTTTGGACGTAACGCAAACGTCAGGGACACACGATTGATGACAGGCTCAGGGGAGTGAGGGAGAGTCTTGGATGTACTCGTTGAATGTATTGTTCTGGGTATCTTCGGTTCATTTGATGGAGAGAAAATAGGATTTTTAGGGAAAACCAGGAGGGGAAACGGGGGTAGTCATGGTGAGGAACCCATCAGATCCAATCGACCGTGCTGGAATTTTGTATCAGTACTTATTGGAAGCTCTTAGTAGGTCAGGAACTATGAGTCAAGCTTCCAATTGGGTACGGTAAAACAAAAGAGAACTAATAATAACAACATTGCAAACCCATATGGTGTCAGCCCTAACTACTGAGATTAACAAAATGAAATCTTTATATATAATTCCGAACGGTCTTTGAAATTGTGAAGAACTTCGCGGTCCGATTTCAGTGTTAGACGGCTCATTCGAATCAGCACGGCCCCAAGTTTGTTGCAAAAGTGTCGCCGTTTGTCTCTATACCCGCCTTGATCGTGTTCTAGGCGGTCCTTATCAACGAGAGTTGTTTATTAGGCTGTGGCGGTAACAACAGTTGCCATCAATTCACGGTAAGTAAGAAACGTAGTGTAGTTACTAAAATCTAGGAGAGTTATTTCTGAACGAAGAAATTGAAACTGAAGAACTTAGCGGACTTCATATATAATTTCGAACGGTCTTTATATGTAATTCCGAATCAGCACGTCTCCAGGTGTGGGTAAGTAAGAAACGTAGTGATGGGGTCTTTTATGATCAGCTGAGTGAGCTAAATTCTTTCCTTTTCACTGTAGGAAGTTGAAATTTGATAGGTAGACTCTCTGGGACATTAAGAGACGAGTGAAGTGATGGGCCATTGAATTCCTGCATATGCGGATGCCAACTGCCAAAGTTATACCTGTTACAAGGATTTGAGGTTTGCGCATGCTCGTTGTTAAATTTATGTGGAATGATTAAGTCGTGTCTTCTCACCTAATCCACACATTCTTTAAAAAACGGACGGTAACCTACGAATGATTCTACAGTCAGATCATTTAAATGATTAATTCTACGCATTATTAGTTCATTATGGTTACTTAGCAATATTAGTTTAAAACAGCGTAATAAATCAGCTTTCCTTGACACTACAGAGGCTTAGGGATCTTGAGATGCTGTGATAAAATGAGAGCATTCCAAAAAGTGGCTAACGATTTTCCTGCTATGAAACCTAAGGGAATTCCACTTCCCTAGTAACGCATTGATTGTACGTAAAAATCAATGTTTTCGCCATGACGTGACGGTCGGACAAATAATGAAACGTCCTGTTAATCATTATTAAATTGTAAAATTTACATACGCTGGGAGGGGCATACCCCTCGAGTCGCCTGATGCCGAATGTGTAACGGTAGTCAATTTTATGAAATGAAATATTATAATGTAATCATAATATACGCAAAATCGATGCGTCAAAATTCACGTTTTGTTACTCGTTTCGTACTTTTTTTTTTTTTTTTTTTTTTTTTTTTTTTTTTTTGCCGTCTCATCTGATTCTTTACTCACCAACTAACTTCTGGCAGTTCACCTCAGCCAATATTGATAGTATTTGAAACAGAGGCTACATTTGACCTGCCGAAACGCTTTTTGGGGTTTTGTAGCCACTATGACCAAGTAGTGAGGGATTTGTGAGGGAGGGGGTAAATATCAGATAGCGTTTTCATCCACTTTCCTTCGTCTGATTTTTATAGAATCCGAACCGAAGGCTACACTTGTCAAGGTGCTTTTCGGGGGCTCGAAGTGCTATGACCAAGTGTGGGAGGGGTGGAGGGGGGTTGTAATGGAGAGGGTAAATGGAAGAAGAATCTCGTTCAGCCTGTACATTCCAAGGTTTTCTTCCTATATAGATCGCCAAAAATGTGTGACACCTTAAAAAACGTTCATCGTAGAAACATACCAAGCCAAAAATGCTTGCGATATCTTCCATTTGGAACCAAGCACAGAACATATAAAGATTTGTGGGGCCAAGCCAATAGTCCAAAAAAGTGCATTCAATCTCTGACTCTTTTTGACTGCGTGTGGGAGTGAGTCGCTTTTTAAAGTCTTCATATACCTATAACGAGATTTGGGAAACATAGGGACCTATCCCGGTAATGTTCGTCCATATATATGTCACTCAATACGTATATTATGTACTCCAATGATACTCCTCGATAGGTAAAATGAGGTTCCAATATTCCGGGGGCCAAATTTATTATGAACAACTAATTTTCTACGAAATTCCCTTGTTAAGGATCGTAGTAGTTCTGGTGTTAAATGAGGATTTTTAAAGAAAAATAGAGGAAACAGGGATGATGGTAGTCAGAAATAAGGAACCGATCATATCTAATCGACTGGAAATGGGGGGGGGGGGGGGACTGTCCACATCGGGGAGGAAGGACCACTGTAACTTCAGTGGTACTAAGTCTTTAGTCGTGTTTTCAATGGCATTATCAAACGTTCCAAGGGTTGTGGTTCGGATTTCAGCTTTTTTTCAATATTGTACAATAATATGAGTTCCAATTATGTACTTCACGTTGAAATCGCACGAATTAGTGTTTCCATATATAGGGTTTCCTAACTCAGGGCTAAATCTCAATCGTATAACGGCAATCATGTTATACTACTACGTCGTAACGAAAACGTCATGGGCCCTTAATTGGTGACCACTCGAGAGGCATGGTTAATGACACCTGAATCTTCTCTTGGAAGGTTGATGCACAGCTCTTAAATTTTGTTCCGGCTCGAAGCTTCAAGTTAGCAATATCTCCAAAATTAGGATAAGATTGTTTATATAACAGTATAAAAACATTTATAATGGAAGGTATACATCACCAGCTGGCAGTACCTGTGGTTTATCGTAACTAATGCTCCACTATAATCCATTCAATTATAACTAGATTGTTTTCTGAGGTATGTCAGAACGATTTCACTGTTTTGCCTGCCCCTAAAAACGCATAAACGCCGACGTCAATTCCGTTAGAAAGCATTTCGAACATAGTGACAGAATCACTAGCTTCTCAGTACACGTTGAGCTGGCTGTCCACCCTGTCAATCAATCTCAATTGAAGCACATAATAAGCGTAACCTAATTCGAATGCCAATCAATCCATTGAAGGTCCTGTATCAAAGGCGGATAGGTAGCGTCTGGGATGTCATGGCCAGTTACTATATCCGTCACACTCCAAAAACGACTATCTCTGAATTCGAATTTCACCAAATTCATAGAATTTTGACTTTCCAAAGATTTCAAGATTGTGTTGATTCATATCTGATATACCTCTCTCCAGCGTATCGCTAATTGACTGCTGAAATGGGAATAAAGTCTATGTTCTCTCCGTGGCCTCGACGTCAGCCTAGCAACAGTCGGGACCCACTTCTATGAGATTGAGATACACGGGAATCATCGCAACCTTTCCCACTATACTGGTGTGGTAAGTACACAACATAATGTGAGCCATTCAATAATTACCCACGTTTTCATAATATAGCAGTTTGCATACTAATTACCGCGATATCAAGATAAAATGTTGACATCTTACGTGATTCTTGATCTATGGTTCAAAGATTTCGTTGTTATTCCAACTATGCGAACTTTGCTATTCCAAATCGAACTACTTAGTGAATTAATTAATCGTAGAAACCAGTTATTCATAAACAACGCACCATTTCAATCAGTATTCCAATATGACTCACAATTTTTCAGTCGCTAGATTTGATTTTTATCATCTCTCTTCCAATCTACTAACTGCATTATACATTTTTAAATATCTTTCATCAATAGTACCTAAATTTTTTACGGCAAGTTCTACTGAACAAACACCTTTATAACCCCACTAAATTCATTGGGTGTTTCAAGCATAGTACTCGTACGTGTTCATTAAAATTATTATCAAAAACCTGCTAGAAATAGTAAGTCAAAATTAAGTCAATGTCCCGCTCAGACTTGAAATATATCATTGTTATTATTTTCATCCTACTGTATACCAAAAGCAAAAGTATTGTTTCCCTACTCCGGAGTCGTACGGTTTTTTCTTTGCCAAATTCTAATTTTACGCTTGCATAAATATTTCCTACGTTCATGGTTACTACGTTTCAATCAGCCGTTTTTTTCTGTTTTGACTTTTTTAAAATTTTTCACATTTACTATCTATAAACTGTATAATTGTCGGGTCCTGGTGCTGTTAAGGTGTTAACCCTTATGAGCGATGCGCCAAGATTTGATCAATTTCTATAAATAGGGCTTGATAATTATATAAACCAACGAGCTGCATAGAGGGGCTGTCTAAGAAATAATAAACCAGAAATACTAAACATTTAACAAAAATAATAAACCTTTGTGTAATAGTTTGCAGCTTTTCATAATAATTATGATCTTATAGGAACAGTTGTAACCTCTAAAGCAATTGAGATAACAGTAAATAAAAAGGTAGTAGGAAGTGGTTCTCTTGCCCATCACAGCCGGAGTGACGTATCGAGAATGCTCGGTTATTGCCGATGTTTTGTGCGGGATCCCCAAAACCTCTGGTTCCTTAAAACCCTTCACGTAGCAAAAGGTAGCGAGCGGTCCAGGTATTAAGGCTATTCCTTAGGTTGATATGACGAATTTTCCTAGAGGTAAATACGAGTTTTAGCCAGTTTTTGCCAATTTTTGCCTATTTGGCTACTGTGCTGTTCGCAATTCGTATTTTTGGATTTTACGGATTTTAAAACGTAAACCAACAAGTTTTGAGTTGGGTTGTATTGCATCCGAGTCTACAAGGCAGCGGAAGCTTTTTAACTTTCAAAATGGAAAAATAAATAAATAAATTTAAAAAAAAGTGCTCCAAAATCAAAATTTCCACTCGTATTTTGCGTTGCATGGCCTCCTGAACAAATTTGGTTTCGTGTCTGTTTGTCCGTCCGTTCGTCTGTCTGTCCACATTTCCTTGCCACAGCCATAACTTCCACAATTTCTATTGTATTTCGATGAAATTTTCAGAAATAGTGTTGGTTCAGCCCTATAAGGTCCTCTATTAGTTTCATCATGATTGAATCAGCGGTACGCACTGCGCATGCGTGAACGTAATTTTCTTGTGATAGTCATAAGTCCGTCAATGTTGAACAGATTTTAGTCAGGTTTTCAGGGATGATGCGGGAACGGTCCCTTGAGGTCCCTTACAACATTCAACATGATTGGATAAGCGGTACGCTGTGCGCGTCTTGCTACATTCCCTTCCTGCAGCCATAACGTTAACAACTTTTATCGGAATTCAATGAAATTTTCAGGAATAATATGGATTTAGCCCTAGATGGTCTCCTATCAGTTTCTACCTGATTGGATCAGTGATACGCTCAGCGCATGCGTCAACGTAATTGTCTTGTTGAAGTCACGTTTAAGCCACGGGGAAGCTTTTGTGCCATGTCCTTGGCAGTGTATTGCTTCCGAGACTGCAAGGCAGCGGAAGCTTTGTTTTCACTTTCGACATGAAAAAAAAAAACTTTCGCTCCAAAATCAAAATTTCCACTCGCATTTTGCGTTTCAGAGCCTCCTGAACAAAATTGGTTCCGTGTCTGTCTGTCTGTCCGTCCACATTTCCTTGTAACAGCCATAACTTCCACAATTTTGATCCGATTTCAACCAAATTTTCAGGGATCGTGCGGGTTAAGCTCTAGATGGTACCCTATCAACTTCATCATGATCGAATCAACGGTAGCCTCTGCGCAGGCGCAAACAAAATTTTCTTGTATCGGTCATAACTCAGGCAATTGTGAACGGATTTCGGTCAGATTTTCAGCTTCCAATTTCCCTCCTTATTAATTCCCTGATGCCAGAACCGGTTGTTTCTAGTTTTCTGGAATTTAATGGTGACGTACTGTGAAGGTCACGAGGAAGCTCATGTGCCATTTCCTTGGCAGTGTATTTTTCTCTTGAAACGTAAACCAACATATTTTGGGAGAGCTCGACTTTCTTTTTTTTCTTTTTCTATGGTCAATTACAAAGGTTCGTTATTGATAACCATAAACTAAACTTGCCTTATTGAGTCCGACGATCGAATTAGCTGGTTCTATTCCGATAGAATTCTCCATTCGAGAATTCGAATTTATCAAAACACTAGTCAATATTATTGATGACTTACTGATATCCATGTCAAAAATCATCTCCTTGTCACGTACTAACTGCTTGATAAAGAATTCGCAAACTACCAGTCTTCTTTTAAAAAAGTATTGAATGAGGTTTCTCACCCACCGTTGATAGTGAAAACGTTATTAATGGCAAACGCCTCACCCTTTCCACAGACTTGTTGCTTTTCAGCACCTCTCAACTGATAACGTTTCAGGAGCCTTTTGCTCCGCTGTGAAAAACTAATTTCCACTGTCTCAGAAGGAGGCAGCCCTCAAGCCCGATAACCTGAATGTCAAGGAGGGTAGGTTTCTCAAGCAATCGGCCTCTTGTTAGGTATCAGGAGTAGAAAGAGGTTTGTGACAGTTATGTCAGGGTCCTAAAATCCTTTTAGGAACAATAAATACCCTATTTATGTATACCAATACAAAGGGTGGTCACAACATAATGGATCACTATCTCTATCTCCGTTACTATGGGGGTTAGAAAAAACTTCAAGCGGTAACCCTCTTATTGACATTTTATGTCTTTACTATGGCACATAACTCAAAAAGTGTGACGAAGAAACCGTTATGAAAAATTACCAATGATTTTCAAATACAACCGATTCGTTGCTACGGAACTTTAACTTCTCCAGTTATCTTCGTACAAAAATCGTTCACCACTCGTTGGATAGCTCTTGATTTACCTAACCATATTACGTTAACCACTGCGGAGTGCGTGGCCTACAAGCTGCGGTATGAGCGTGATTGTTTAAATAATTGTTTATACACAGGTGATCATTCTCAATAATTGATATTGTGAACATGATTGCAACCGCTTGTTAATTTCTGATGATT
This sequence comes from Adelphocoris suturalis, assembly GCA_030762985.1. Taxonomy (NCBI): domain Eukaryota; kingdom Metazoa; phylum Arthropoda; class Insecta; order Hemiptera; family Miridae; genus Adelphocoris; species Adelphocoris suturalis. The sequence continues at coordinate 33,522,762 of CM061050.1, read as the reverse complement.
TCATTGAGCTGGTGTTTCGATGATTTGATTCATAGCAGGTGATCCGAATATTGCGAGAACGGTTTGATGTGTGAAGCGGTGGTTAAATCATTTTAATAGGTAATTTCTATACTTTACACTCTAGGAAGCTGTAATTTCGTAAGTAGCCTCTTTAGGACATTTACTTGACGATGCCCAGGGTCCGGATCAGCTGAGTGGCTCTTAGAGCTTGCATACGAGTCTGCAACTAAAGACATAAAATGTCCTGATGTGTTGCAGACTCGTATGCAAGTTTTTAAGCAAAAGGTAAACTTTTTATCTAGTACATAGTTATTTACCAAAAACGCGGCAGGCCGCTCCTACTTTCTCTCTTATGAGAGAAGGGCTATGAGCATTGAAAACATCTCAGTATTACCAATGTTTTTTATTGTTTTGAATAAAATAACAATTAGAAAATTTGTGGTACCTCAACACGACGTGTAACAACAAAGTAACAAACTAGTATTGACGTCGTCATGGTGATAACATTTTCCTAAATTGTTTATTGGTCGGAGCGGAGCTAACTTGTTTATTGGTTGGAGTGGAGCTAACTTGTTTGATACCGAGTATCAGCTTTCTAGGATGATCAGGGGAAAACTAGCTTCAGGATCCACTCAGCTGATTTGTATGTGCTTCATCAGCATTCATGATTTGTAGTTTTCTATCATTTGGCCCGAACAGTGCTTCACAGGAAACTTAGGAGTGACAACTCGTACTGATTTCTCCAACCAAACATCATATGATTTATTGCTAGTATACACAATCATAACAAAACCTAACTTTTTTATAGGTTGCGTGACGTTTCTTCTTTTTACCGAAACAAAATTTCCGGTTGACCCGTCGACTAAGACATTTCCAATGTCGAAATTCAAATGTCACACTTTCGCGCACCGTGCCAGCGGGCATCAAATCTGTTATTTTAAATTAGAACAATCACTTTTTACAGCATAATCGAAATCTACGTAAAATTTCATGAAGAAATGATCCATCATTCAAATTTTTTAGGTGTGTGTAAACAGGCTCAATTCTGTTCCAAAAGTGCGCTACTCCGCTCCAAATTTGCAAAAATTGTGAATTGCTGAGGTTTCGAAGATATTCAATTGCCACATGTAATACAAGATTTTGGGATATTTTTTCTTGCTGAGCCTCGTAATGACGTTCATTTATTGATATTTGCAACACCAACTTGAGAAAACACCAAAAATTTGGCCAAAATTGCACTTATCTTACTCATTTCCACACATCATAAAGCATAGTAAAATGTAGTTTTATCGGTGTTTTCCCAAGTTGGGGTTGCACATATCAATAAATAAATATAATTACGAGGTTCAGCACGAATAAATACCCCAAAATCGTGTACCTATTACATGTGGCAATTGAATATCTTCAAAAACTAAGTATTTCATCATGATTACACTTTTAGAGCGGAATTGCTTACTTTTGGAGCGGAATTGAGACCATTTACTGTCGAGTGGGACTAGTAGAATGATTGGAAACGGTAGATCACTAAGGGTAGGTTTAACGTGTATAGGGGATGTTGCTCGCATCGCTCGTTTGAGGTGGGATGTCTCGGTCCGTTTGGACTTTCTTTGTGGAATGAATAGATGTGATAGGATATAGCACATTCCGAGTCAGTAGGAAAAACCTCGCTGAAATCCGAGGTGTATAAGGAATGATGCTTGCTTCGCTCGCTTGAAGAGGGATGTATAAATGCAAAACGGAAGTTAGTGAAAAACGTTGTCTATTTCCACGAAAAATAAAGAGTTACCTACAATGTTAAATCGATTTTGACGGTTAGGCCATCGTCAGTAACAAACAATAACAAAGTTATTGTTAAATAACTATGTTATTGTTTGTTACTGATGACGGCCTAACGGTAGAAATCGATTTAACATTGTAACTCTTCCGTTTTGAAATATGTTTCCACAATTTCGTCGCGAGTGATTTAGTTCGTATGTATAGATGCGATGGGATATAGTAAGATACCCTCGAGATACACAGCCCATGTTACAATATGTGAGGAAGTTATGCTGCCCACCCAACTTGGCAGACTTTTTTTTCTGTTGGAAATTACTATCAAACGCGCCACCTTATGTGGAACCACAAAAAGCATAGTTTTGAGAACATTTCAGTACTTACAGAACAGTGATGTTGAATGTTTTTACGTATTTGTTTTTCATTTCAATTTTTCTAAAGGTAGGCCATTATTTTATGTGCGTAGAAGGACGAACGGGAAACTTCCCGAGATCAAGAGGTTCGAATGCAAAGATCAGAATAACTAGGTACGTTTCGACGGAATAAGCTCGAAAACCAACGTTTTTGTCTACATTTTCGTTCACTACGGTTCGCGAAACACAATTTTATGTATCTAAACTCGCTTGGGACCAACTTGGAACTTCAACAAATTGAATCAGACCAACCCGAACAAAAACCGTCGAAATTTACTTGGTGTAAGGCAGAAAAAACCCTAGGTGTATTAAAATTGAAACATGTAGGGGATGTTGCTCGCTTCGCTCGCTCGGTGCGGCTTTATAGATGCTATGGTCTTTTTCCGTCGAGTGGGACTTGTAGAATGATTGGAAACGGTAGATCATTAAGGGTAGATATGAAGTGTGTAGTTTCGTTTATTTGAGGTGGGTTGTCTCACACCCTTCGCACGCTCTTTGTGGAATTCCAGTCGAGTTTCACAACTTTTCCTAACCGCTCGAAGCATTTAGAAAGTGAAAAGGTGATATCTAAGGGAGACCTGGAGGATGCAGAAGGAAAACCCGTAGAATCGAACGATAACGGGTCTTCCCTGATTCTCCCTCCTTTTCAACTTGTTCTTTCTTTCACTCAGTCTCTCTCTCTTGCTCTCTTTTGCGTCGGCACTCAATCGAATTATTGGCCAGTGCTTTTATTCAATTTTTCCGCCTGCTCTTTTCACTTCCTGCAGCCCCAGTACGGCGTCGGCGTTTCTAGCCAATTTCCAGTCTATCGGTCGTAATGACGTCGTCAGGTTAATGGACCGTCTGTGACCTCTTCCCGAAGAGAAGAACGCTTCTTCATCTACGAGAACTCGGAGGGTTCCGCGTGGTAATTTCATGTCTATTTTTCGAATTTCACTGAGGTTGATTTTGAACTCCTAATATCGGAAAAAGTTCTCCATCGATCTATATAAAATAATAATAATCATGATCAGTGTTTGTGTTTGGGTGTGTGTGTGGGAAAACCAGCTGTATTTGTAAAAAATGTGTACCTCGACCATGACAAAACTTAAAACACTACCTGCTATGAATAGGAATGTCTTATGTCATATTCATTAATATAATAATTAACAATGTTATGAATGGGAATATGTTTAATAGAAAAGTTACATGGGTGCAGAGGTAACATTTGGTGTAGGGAAATCAAATATTTACCATAGGAAGAACAATAGACAATATTGGATTTAAAATTTATTAGCATGAATATGCTTTAGCCGTGAGCTAACTACTGAAAAATGTCCCACGAGAGTGCAACGAAAGTAGCGCCAATAAGTAATTGTGATGATTTCCGCTTATAACCGAGTCGTTGCTAGGGATATGATACTTCGTCGTTTTTCATCCCACAAAATTCGTTGACCATTCGTTCGAAAGCTCTCGATTTATCCAACCATACTATATTAACTACTGCGAAGTGCGTGGCCAACAAGCTGAGTTATGAGCATGGTTATATGAATAATTGTTTACACACAGGTGATCATTCTCAATTATTGATATTGTGAACATGATTGCAACCGCTTGTTAATTTCTGATGATTTCATTGAGCTGGTGTTTCGATTATGTGATTCATAGCAGGTGATCCGAATATTGCGAGAACGGTTAGATTTGTGAAGCGGTGGTTAAATTATTTTAATAGGTAATTTCTATACTTTACACTATAGGAAGCTGTAATTTCGTATGTTGCCTCTTTAGCCTCTTTTATAATAAAGTGAATGTTTACTCGCGAGTTTCTATTAGGAGATCATCATCTCACTAGAGCTCAATCGTCGTGATCATTTCTATAATAAAGTGAATGTTTACTCGCGAGTTTCTATTAGGAGATCATCATCTCACAAGAGCTCAATGGTCGTGATCATTTCTATAATAAAGTGAGAGCGAGGAGCTAAAACATGATTCCATGTTTTAGGATTGATGGCAGAATGATAAACAGAGTTCAGAGGCCGATGGGGGGTCGGGTTCAGAGAATCGACGAGGAGTGAGTCGTGTACGGCTAAAGCATATTCATGTTTTTTAATTTTAGTCGTCAGGCTCAAAGGAACTGTGGCTTTTTTTGTATGTATACTTGTATATATTTCGCTCTCGCTTATAAATACCTATAATGTTGGCAAATAACTTAACAATCATAGAAACAGATGGCCACTATGATGTTATATTGTGACTAAATATAAGTTAAGAAAAGGAATACCTAATTATTAAAATGAAAGTAACATTAAATACGAAATTAAAATAATAGTAATAAAGTAAAATATATTTTCTAATATGTTCTAATATGTATGTTCTAATATGTAACATGAGAAATGATGTAACTACGATGATGCGGCTCACAAAATGTAAGAACACACTCCAACAATTTGTAAAGCCCCACGCGACCTTGTGTCTTGGGGTATTTTGTGTGTGTGTGTGTGTGTGTGTGTGTGTGTGTGTGTGTGTGTGTGTGTGTGTGTGTGTGTGTGTGTGTGTGTGTGTGTGTGTGTGTGTGTGTGTGTGTGTGTGTGTGTGTGTGTGTGTGTGTGTGTGTGTGTGTGTGTGTGTGTGTGTGTGTGTGTGTGTGTGTGTGTGTGTGTGTTGTGTGTGTGTGTGTGTGTGTGTGTGTGTGTGTGTGTGTGTGTGTGTGTGTGTGTGTGTGTGTGTGTGTGTGTGTGTGTGTGTGTGTGTGTGTGTGTGTGTGTGTGTGTGTGTGTGTGTGTGTGTGTGTGTGTGTGTGTGTGTGTGTGTGTGTGTGTGTGTGTGTGTGTGTGTGTGTGTGTGTGTGTGTGTGTGTTGTGTGTGTGTGTGTGTGTGTGTGTGTGTGTGTGTGTGTGTGTGTGTGTGTGTGTGTGTGTGTGTGTGTGTGTGTGTGTGTGTGTGTGTGTGTGTGTGTGTGTGTGTGTGTGTGTGTGTGTGTGTGTGTGTGTGTGTGTGTGTGTGTGTGTGTGTGTGTGTGTGTGTGTGTGTGTGTGTGTGTGTGTGTGTGTGTGTGTGTGTGTGTGTGTGTGTGTGTGTGTGTGTGTGTGTGTGTGTGTGTGTGTGTGTGTGTGTGTGTGTGTGTGTGTGTGTGTGTGTGTGTGTGTGTGGGGTGTGTGTGTGTGTGTGTGTGTGTGTGTGTGTGTGTGTGTGTGTGTGTGTGTGTGTGTGTGTGTGTGTGTGTGTGTGTGTGTGTGTGTGTGTGTGTTGTGTGTGTGTGTGTGTGTGTGTGTGTGGTGTGTGTGTGTGTGTGTGTGTGTGTGTGTGTGTGTGTGTGTGTGTGTGTGTGTGTGTGTGTGTGTGTGTGTGTGTGTGTGTGTGTGTGTGTGTGTGTGTGTGTGTGTGTGTGTGTGTGTGTGTGTGTGTGTGTGTGTGTGTGTGTGTGTGTGTGTGTGTGTGTGTGTGTGTGTGTGTGTGTGTGTGTGTGTGTGTGTGTGTGTGTGTGTGTGTGTGTGTGTGTGTGTGTGTGTGTGTGTGTGTGTGTGTGTGTGTGTGTGTGTGTGTGTGTGTGTGTGTGTGTGTGTGTGTGTGTGTGTGTGTGTGTGTGTGTGTGTGTGTGTGTGTGTGTGTGTGTGTGTGTGTGTGTGTGTGTGTGTGTGTGTGTGTGTGTGTGTGTGTGTGTGTGTGTGTGTGTGAAAAGCTCCTAAGTTTGATTGTTACATTTTGGTATACTAAACGTAGTTCGTATTTCGTATTTGTGTGTGTGTGTGTGTGTGTGTCTTCGCGATCGTATGTTACGCGATCAGTGGGTACTCTCATTATTCAAGATATCAGATATTACAGGAAACAATGCCTCATTCACTTCAAATTCAAATATTGGGAAAATTAGACAATTTTGGACACTTTGAAAAGAGATAGGTATGTGATATGCTAAAATGTTTTGTTTCTCGAACAGCTACTGGAGTGAGTTCTTGTCATTTTTCATTCTCATACCTGAAATTAATCTGATATAATCGGTACGTTGGGTGTCACAAGGATGGGAACACACGCATTTACTTTACACACTAAATAGTTTGGTTCTCCTAACTACTACTGGCGTGACTTATCGTCGTCATTAACAATGCCCATGACAGAAATGCGCTATGTGATAGGTATGATGACCGACGTACTAATGAAAGTGACCTGCACAAAGTTTAATTCGATTCAAGATTCTGGAAACTTTGGAAAACAATGCCTCACACTTCATACAGATCTGGAAAAATTGGACAATTTGAGACGTATAGCAATGTGATATGTGATACTCACTAAACTTTTTTGTCCCCGAACTGCTGAGTGAGTTGGGGTCGGGAATTCAATGTGTAATAGGTCCTGTGATGAATGTCACAGGTTCCTAATTCATATGCAGGGTGGTCCGTAATAAACGGACACATTTTAAAATCCTGTAACATTCACAAATTCGATCGTAGGGATTAAAAAATAAGCAGAAAGTGTAGAGAAAATCAGTAAGTTTTATTCACAATCGAAAAATCGGAAAAAAATTATCAAGTTTTAAAAATTATGTAATTTAAATGACGACCTTGTTTGGTAACGCACAGTTCAAGACGGTCCTTGAAGTTCTGCATCACTCTTTGCACCATATCTTCCGGTATTTCCGCGATTTCTCGTCTTATTGACTGCTTCAATGCTTGAATGGTTCGTGGTTTGTCCACGTACACTTTAGATTTCAGGTGGCCCCATAGAAAAAAGTCACAGGGGGTGAGGTCTGGGGAACGCGGAGACCAGGGAACATCCCCATGCCGGGAGATCACGCGTCCGGGAAAATCGTTCGCAAAAAGTTCAATGAAATCCTGGCCGTGTGGGCTGTTGCTCCATCTTGTTGGAACCACATGTTGTCGGTGTCAACTTCATTTTCCTCAAGCTGAGGAATAAAGAATTCTTGAAGCATCGCGAGATAACGTCCAGAGTTAACAGTCATTGCATTCTCTCTGCCATCTTAAAAAAAAAATAGGGCCCATTTATTCCGAGTTTGGAAATTCCACACCATACCGTTACCTTAGCAGAGTGTAGAGGCCTTTGGTGTAAATGTCGAGGGTTTTCACCAGCCCAATAACGGCAATTCTGTTTGTTGACGTAACCGTTCTTCTTCCCGGCATGGGGATGTTCCCTGGTCTCCGCGTTCCCCAGACCTCACCCCCTGTGACTTTTTTCTATGGGGCCACCTGAAATCTAAAGTGCACGTGGACAAACCACGAACCATTCAAGCATTGAAGCAGTCAATAAGACGAGAAATAGCGGAAATACCGGAAGATATGGTGCAAAGAGTGATGCAGAACTTCAAGGACCGTCTTGAACTGTGCGTTACCAAACAGGATCGTCATTTAAATGACATAATTTTTAAAACTTGATAATTTTTTTCCGATTTTTCGATTGTGAATAAAACTTACTGATTTTCTCTACACGTTCTGCTTATTTTTTAATCCCTGCGATCGAATTTGTGAATGTTACAGGATTTTAAAATGTGTCCGTTTATTACGGACCACCCTGTACGTATGAAGGTGATCAGGTTTTACTCCTTATAACATTCACTGAGCATTAAAATTCATGTTTCATGATTTTTTGACCTTTTTTCACAAAGTAAAGGCCAAACTGCGTCTATCATGGAGAGGGTGGAGAGGGCGAAAACTGATCACGATTTCTTCTACAGTCTCGCCAATTAAACCTGAGGGAGAGAACGGGAGCCCTGGAAAGCTCTCTTAGAAGAAGTGAGCGATTTACCAAAGTCACCTTGATTAAATGACAGCGGAATCGAAGGGGGAGAAAAGGCTATCCCAGTGGAGGGCTTTCCCTTCATACTTAGGAAGAGGACAATTGTAAATTCTTCTCCATCTTCGAAACCATCGTGTTTTTCCATTCGATGCGGGCTCCTTCTCACCCTTTTACATTTCCTTCAGATGGGAAAGGGCTCGCCAGCGGTTGCCACCCGGGTAATTGGAAATCCTTAAAACCCCCTTGGAATGTTAATTGAGTGGGAGGGGTTGACATGTGTTTTGTTTCCTGACGGATAGACGAATAAATCAATCCTCCGAATTAATTTCTCGTCCTTCACTCCTTTTGTATTCTCTCCGGCTTTTCCCTGAACAGTTCTTCAATTTCACAGTCACTATCTTCAAGAGGACGTACTGAGTTGTCATTCTTTTGCCAGGGATTTTCCGTGAATTACAATTTCCGCATGAATCGGGAATTACTCGTTTGTTCAAACCTTTAACTGTGCGCTAAGAACCATTATAGATGCACCATGGTATTTCAAGAACTCCAATTATAAACACAAGGACTTTAAAATTCCAGCAGCACAGGAGGTTTACAGGATCCATAGTTCCTAATCAAAGACGTCAAATCAGACCAATCTCCTGCAACTGGCATTTTCGTATGACGGTGAACCGATCAGCCGATTACAGAAAAACGAAACCTGAATATGTAACATTAGTTTAAACAAAAACATATCAATGAACTATTCGTACTACTTGGTATCTTTCTAGTGTGTCATGCGACATATAGGGACATTTTATGTCTTTAGTTGTAGACTCGTATGTGTTACAAACTCGTATGCAAGCTCTAAGAGCCACTCAGCTGATCCGTACACCGGGCTTCGTCAAATAAATGACCTAAAGAGGCTACATACGAAATTACAGCTTCCTAGAGTGTAAAGCATAGAAATTAGCTGTAAGAGCCACTCAACTGTTCCGGACCCTGGGCATCGTCAAGTGAATGTCCTAAAGAGGTTACATACGAAATTACAGCTTCCTAGAGTGTAAAGTATAGAAATTACCTGTTAAAATGATTTAACCACCGCTTCACAAATCAAACCGTTCTCGAAATATTCGGATCACCTGCTATGAATCAAATCATCGAAACACCAGCTCAACAAAATCATCAGAAATTGACCAGCGGTTGCAATCATGTTCACAATATCAATTATTGAGAATGATCACCTGAGTGTACAAAATTATTCAAATAACCGTGCTCATAACTCAGCTTGTTGGCCACGCACTTCGCAGTAGTTAACATAATACGGTTGGATAAATTGAGATCTTTCAAACGAATGGTCAACGAATTTTGTGGGATGAAAAACGACGAAGTACCATTTCCCTAGGAACGACTCGGTGGTAAGCGGAAATCATCAGAAAACCAACCGTAACGCTTTTTGTTAACGCTTTTTTCGTTTATGTGCCAAAGTAAAGACATAAAATGTCAAAAAGAATGTCATATTAGTTACGAAGTTTATAAGTTCCGTAATAAAACATAAGCGCCATAGTAAAATCGTCTAAACTTTCCCCTTCATCGAGAACCCGGTCTTCCTTAAGAACATTGATTGTGGTGTCCACAGCCAATAGTTTGTACTGTTCCAACAAATTAAAACAATCTATGATCTATTTTGCAGACAGAAAATTGAGGCATGTATGTAACAGGAGGATTTACAGTTTCCCGTATTTCTTGGTTGGCAAACCTGTTCCCGTATTAGGTTATTGTTGATCTTTGAGAGTAACTTAACACAGGGAGGGTACTTGAGGGTACTTTTCACAGGCCAAGTTTGAAAAAAACAGTTATCACATTTGTTTCTAATTTTGAGTTTGCACGTACGTTTCCCCTTCGTCGTGAATAAATAGAGGTTTTTAAAAATATTTTGTAAATTCGTAAATTTCGTTAGGTACCTAATATATTCGTAAATGTTACGGTTGTTTGTGGTAATGTGAACCTGTGTGAGGAAACGGGCATTTATAGGAACGGGTGTTTGATTACCAGTTTTTCAACTATTGGTATGTTATTTTAGTAATTTTCAGGGCAACCGACTAGACGCTGATTGCTTAAAAAAGTTAAGAACATATTTATGAATAGCTGGAGGACAGTGAAAAGCCAAATAATTTGAGAATGATAAACATACGAAAATGAAAACAGCTGGTATACCCAAAATTAGGTACAACTAAATATGCGCTGATTTTCCTACCTGATGAAGTAGATTGAAGAGATAATTTTAGCCGTAATTCACTCACCTGGAAAAAGGAAAATACAGGATTTATGTATAGTAATCTTTGATATAAAGGTAATCTATATGTACCCTACCTCGGAATAAAGAATTACAATTGTAGCTTGATTTGATCATCATCAATAACCAATATGAACTCTAACACTCAAAGGGCGGAATTCATAGACAAGAATGAGTGTGCGCGTTTACTTAGGCCTAAATGGAGGGTCACCCTCCACTCACCAGTTCGAATAGTTGCGTGGGGAGGTTCACTCAGCAGTAAGAGGCACACATAGATTACACGAGTTCGACTGTGCACTCAGGGGACACTGAACGCTTTTTCAACTTAAGTTGGTAGCTTAATCCTACGTTTAATAATTTTCAGCGTCCTATTTTTTTTTTTTTTTATTGTACAAAGTTTGATGTGAATGATCGGGTTCTCACTTCTCGAGATTTCGCGAAGGGTTGGTTTTCATCCCAGCTACCATATCCCAGTACTTCGTTACAAAACTATTTTTAGTTTTAACACAGAATGTGTTTTGGCGATCACCAACCGGTTAAAAACTGAAACGAAATTACCACGTAACGAAATAACGACATGCGATATCAATAAAGTGTATAGCTAACCTTTGCATATAATTAACAACAGTTGCTATGCATAGGATTACTAGACTCCAAGGTCCAAGGTATTTCTTACACATTATTATTATAAAATGAAGTAAAATTAACATTAAAAACGCATTCTATGTTTTTGTAATTTCATTTGGAGTATGGGAAAAGGATGAACAGGGTGGTGTAGTGGGGCGGAGCGCCACCGAGGCGCAAAACGCTGAGTTTTTTTCATAAAAACCGAAGCGTTCAGCGGTGACCTCTGTTTAGCCCCGAAATCAGATTAAAAAAAACCAAGAACAAAATAGTAGAGCTAAGACTCGATGTAGAATAGGCTTATAACTAAATACATTTTACTTTATATAATCAGCTAAGTGAACTAAAACTATGACTATATGTACATAAATACATCGCAGACAGATATCACAGTCCGTAGTAGAGCTCAACGGCTCTCAGGTACAACAACAGTGAATTGACCTTGATTGGTCCTCATAAAACGTCGACCCACTGAGAATAGTGGGCGAAATTCGTCACACACACAGCGACATACACTTTTGTATGGTTTTGGACTTTGAATTGTCTGAAACGGATTTGAATTCTGTTATCCTTCGAGTGTCCCCCACCCCCTGGATCAACTCCAATAGGTCGTGCCTCTTATATAGCATTTCCGAATTGAGTTAAACCTTTTCCATTCAGATTTAGTCCTTTTCCATTTAGGTTTAAACCTTTTCCATTTAGGTTTAGACCTTTTCCGTTTGGATTTGGACCTTTTCCATTTGGATTTAAACCTTTTTCATTTAAATTTAAACCTTTTCCATTCTGATTTAAACTCCATCAAAGTTAACCCCATCATAGTAAGAAAGTACTTACCTAATCAAATTTCATTAGGTTAGAAGTAAAAAGAGTCATGCAGCATGATCGTATGAGGAGAGCTTTCTTGAATTATCTATCGTAGTATTGTAATACCTATGTTAAATTGTATTGGAATTTGAGCAATTTCTGTGTAAATAAATTGTTAAAACCAATTCTAAGTTAAAAAAAACTCGTGCTCTATACGATTTGGCAATTCTAAAAATATTTAGGTTTTTTTTTGCAGTTTTTATAGATTTTTCAGCAAATATTGATGAAATTTAAGTACCTACGTTTTTCAGGATAATTTTGAGCGAAATTCTCTTAATGTCCTACTAAATCGTCGATAATGTTGTTTTGACTTAAATTCTGCTAAAAATTATACATTTAACAATTTTTAGCCGATTTAATGATTTTTTTAGTAAATTTTTTTGGAATTTGACCAATTTAATGTGCTCAAAAATTGTTGGCAAAGAACTCATTATTATATAGATTACATTTCTGTGCATAAAAAAACACATGCATGATTTCATTTTCAAATTGTGGCACAATAATTTTTTGATTTTAAATCTTAATGGAAAAGGTTTAAATCCAAATGGAAAAGGTCTTAATCCAAATGGAAAAGGTTTAAATCTTAATGGAAAAGGTTTAAATCTAAATGGAAAACGTCTAAACCTAAATTTATATACGAAGCCTTGCCTTTACGATCTAGCTTCCACCTAAATAGGTGGAGAATGAAGACAACTCATCAAAAATTAAAAGAAAAAATCAATGTTTGCGCACATCCTGGTCACGAGGTAAAATTCTGTCGTGAAAATACCTACTGAAGGAACAGATGAAGAGAAATATTGCGCATACATACCGCTAAATCTTCAGACAAACCAGCCATCAACATAAATTATTGTACCTTTCACCTAAGTACGAGCACAAGCTCCCAATTCAACTCTTTTGACCCTCTTCATTTTTTTTTTTGTAAATGCTCCCTCTCGATCGTGGGAGGGAAACCATCATTAGTCGGCTTTCAGCTTCCCGTAATGCGATATTTAAAATTAACTTTATACCGGCCCCCGGCTCCGTAATGAGGGAGCACGCACGTGGAAAATGAGACCTAGCCGGGATTTTCACCAACCCCTTTTTCTTCCTTACTAAATCTTTCATGGCTCTCCCTCCTCTCCCCAGTAACAACTCCCCCCAGTTTGTTTTTCAAAACATAATTTTAGTTATATTTTTTGCGCTAAACAGCAATATTGTTTGCTTTGAAAACGATGTCATTTCCATTGTCTCAGTTGTTAATTAACCGTGACTGTGTTTTAACACAGAATGTGTTTTAGCCATGGACTAACTAGCCGAAAATGGAACGCGGGATGGTAACGAAATGTGTGACGGATGATTTTCACGTACAACCGAGTCGTTGCTAGGGAAATGGTACTTCGTCGTTTTTCATCCCACAAAATTCGTTGACCATTCGTTCGAAAGCTCTCGATTTATCCAACAATATTAATGTTAACTACTGCGAAGTGCGTGTCCAACAAACTGAGTTATGAGCATGGTTATATAAATAATTGTTTACACACAGGTGATCGTTCTCAATAATTGATATTGTGAACATGATTGCAACCGCTTGTTAATTTCTGATGATTTCATTGAGCTTGTGTTTCGATGATTTGATTCATAGCAGGTGATCTGAGTATTACGAAAACGGTTTGATTTGTGAAGCGGAGGTTAAATAATTTGAATAGGTAATTTCTATACTTTACACTCTAGGAAGCTGTAATTTCGTTTGTAGCCTCTTTAGGACATTTACTTGACGATGCTCAGGGTCCGGATCAGATGTGTGGCTCTTAAAGCTAATTTCTATGCTTTACACTCTAGGAAGCTGTAATTTCGTATGTAGCCTCTTTAGGACATTTACTTGACGATGCTCAGGGTCCGGATCAGATGTGTGGCTCTTAAAGATAATTTCTATGCTTTACACTCTAGGAAGCTGTAATTTCGTATGTAGCCTCTTTAGGACATTTACTTGACGATGTCCAGGGTCCGGATCAGATGAGTGGCTTTTAAAGCTAATTTCTATACTTTACACTCTAGGAAGCTGTAATTTCGTATGTAGCCTCTTTAGGACATTTACTTGATAAATCGTTCTTGATTTATCACGAATTTATTTCGTATTTTTTTTCGTAGTTTCATACTATAACTATATAAATTGATGTTATAAATGAATAGTAAACAATGACGCTTGTTTGGTTGTCACTTGGTTGCGCGACAACGCAAACACATTCTGTGTTTCAATAATTTCGTCCGAAGTATGTAAATAGAGGTAACCGGGGGTCCAGGGGGCTTGCCCCCTGGCGAGGCGCGGAGCGCCGAGTTTTTGTTTATTATTTTCAATAATGAACCTTTGTAATCGACCAAGAAAACTCGGCCCTTTGGGCCTCGCAAAGGGGTCCGCCCCATAGCCCCCTTGTTCCTTTCCATTTTGAGTCTGCGATTGTAATGCTAAAACATGGAACATGCTTTCTTCTCTCTAATTCGGAGTCGCATTTTTGTTCTTCCTGCTAGTTCGGGGTCGCATTTTCCTATCAATAGACTATAATGCGCATAACTTAGCTTCCGTTGAAGTACAATGGTAAAATGTTAAATTACTTATCTTCAGTAATATGAGAACTTTCCGACGATTGGTAAACGATTTTCTGACGATGAAAACTGCGGAAGTTCCATTTCCCTCCCAACCGCTTAGTTTTACATGGAAATCATGAGAAAAATATGAGCCTTTACTAGCAGACCGCGTGGTACATACTTAGTACCAATTACTTAATAGTACCTACCTGCAATCTGGTCCTCGCAAAACCATGTGGCATAGCTATAACCAAGATTACCACCTCAACCAAGTGACAACAAAACAAGGCTTACAAGCGGCAAAATAATATTGTTTACCAACCATTTACATCGTCACATTATTGGATTAATAACTTATTAATAAATATAAAACTACGACATAAATATCTTACTAATCTTCAGTAAAATGAGAGCTTTCCAACGAATGGTGAACGATTTCTGTGCGATGAACACTGCGGAAGTTCCATTTCCCTACCAACGGCTATGTTGTACGTGAAACTCATTAGAAAATTTACGTGATAGTTTTTTGTAACATAGAAACGTGACACTTTTGGCCAGTTAGAAAGATGGTTAAAGTATGTTCCATGCTTTAAAAAAATTTGGTTACCGCTTCTTGCAATTTGTTGGTTTACGTTTCAAGATACGTAGAATCCAAAAACCGAAAAATAGAGAAAAATCCATCTGTCCGCTTTATCTCGAAACTTCTGTACTGAAGTACACTTCATACATGTACTTAACGGGTTATTAATCTCATTTGGAGTCTAGTTGATCAAAGAAGCTCGGCACCAATTTTTTCAACCTCAAAGGGTAGCATTTAAGGGCTAAAATGTCCAAAATCGAGATCTCGAAAATTTACAAAACAGAGTACAATTAAACTCACAAATAAACTAACAAACTAGTAAACTTACAAATCGAAATCTAGAAAAAGATAGCAGTCTAATGATTTTTCGGTTGTAATTTATAGACATAATCTCAAAGAATCGAACGAAACCACCTGAAACGCTGTACGTTAATCTGTTCGCTCTCTCTAATGACCAGAACTTTGAGGGTGAAACGATGTGCGAATGAAATCATAAATTATCAGCTGATACCGATCGTATAGAATGGAATTCTGACTTCGCGAAATCGAGTTTAATATAACCCTTGTCTCTACGTATGGCCAAGTGAAGCGTTGGCAGGCGTTTTATTTTATCTAATAACTTCTAAGTTGGTAGGTGCCCGCTTAAATATTGTTATACTTAGATCAGGGAACTAGTAAAGTGTAGAAGTATATTAATTAATTTCCCATTTGAAGGTGCCTATATCTACGTACGGATAATAATGACACAGTCAGTTCTTCGCCCGACAATCATGAAATTCCATTACACAAACGTTTACGAAGATGCGTTATTCTAAGAGGCCCATGAAGCTAACTTCTTTCCTAATCAAGATACGGATGTGAAATTCGAAATCGAGCTCCTTTCGGATATCTAGAATAGAATTTCAGTGTGCACGTAGGCATACTGATCCGCTGAGAGACCTCTGATCCTAATTTATTACTTGATCAACTAATGTTGCCGAAACATAAAATGGACCTCGTTTGGGACATCTAGAATATAATTAAAAAGATTGCAGGGGTCCTGATCATCTGTAAGACGCCCGAGGCTAATGAGGTATGGTGTATTTTGTGATTGGTTTATTGTGGTCAGTTTATTTGGTCTCCATACTCCCAAGGCCATAAAAGGTGTATTAATTCAGTACAGCACAAAATTCTAAGTTACTAGCCGCTCCGGCTCGCTACGCTCGCCTCCACGTCCAGCCGGGGGGCAAGCCCCCCGGACCCCCCATTAAATTGCTCGCTTCGCTCGCAAAATGTGGCATGTAGGGAATTTTGCTCGCTTCCCTCGCAAAGTGTGGCATGTAGGGAATGTTGCTCGCTTTGCTCGCAAACGGTAGATCCCTAAGGGTAGCTTTAACGTGTGTAGGGGATGTTGCTCGCTTCGCTCGCAAACGGTAGATCTCTAAGGGTAGGTTTAACTTCTGTAGGGGATGCTGCTCGCTTCGCTCGCTTGAGGAAGTTATACTGCCCACCCAACTTG
Source organism: Adelphocoris suturalis (assembly GCA_030762985.1). NCBI lineage: Eukaryota > Metazoa > Arthropoda > Insecta > Hemiptera > Miridae > Adelphocoris > Adelphocoris suturalis. Next base: position 33,506,446 of record CM061050.1, on the reverse strand, counting down.
GCAGACGTTTTTTTCAGTTGGGAATTCTTACAAACAAATTAAATCTTGTAAAACTACGTGGAACCACGAAAAGTTTATTCGGGGATGTTGCTCGCTTCGCTCGCAAGGTATTGCTGTATATGTGTAGGAAAAAGTCCGTATTTATTCTGTTGAAATGGCTCTCGCTTCGCTCGCAAGGTACCTATGTGTATCTGCTCGCAAATGATAGATCCCTTAGGGTAGCTTCGCTCGCTTGAGGAAGTTATACTGCCCACCCAACTTGGCAGACGTTTTTTTCTGTTGGAAATTCTTACAAACAAATTAAATCTTATAAAACTACGTGGAACCACGAAAAGTTTATTAAGGAATGTTGCTCGCTTCGCTCGCAAGGTATTGCTGCATATTCCGACATGTGAATAGCTAAAACTACCTACGAATTTGCACCGCTTGGGATTCGGAACCCCAAAGGGTGTTAGGGCATCATTAGCGACCGTTATGAATAGCTCGCAAGAGGCCAAGAGCGAACTTTGAGTCCCTTCAACTCGCATTATTGTGAAACGGCGGCCCGGGTCGATTAAAAATGGTAGATCTCTAAGGGTAGGTTTAACTTCTGTAGGGGATGCTGCTCGCTTCGCTCGCTTGAGGAAGTTATACTGCCCACCCAACATGTAGGGGATGTTGCTCGCATCGCTCGCAAACGGTAGGTCTCTAAGGGTAGGTTTAACTTCTGTAGGGGATGCTGCTCGCTTCGCTCGCTTGAGGAAGTTATACTGCCCACCCAACTTGGCAGACGTTTTTTTCTGTTGGAAATTCTTACAAACAAATTAAATCTTATAAAACTATGTGGAACCACGAAAAGTTTATTAGTGGATGTTGCTCGCTTCGCTCGCAAGGTATACCTGTATATGTGTAGGACAAAGTCCGTATTTATTCTGTTGAAATGGCTCTCGCTCCGCTCGCAAGGTAGGTACCTATGTATACCTGCTCGCCTCGCAAGGTATTGCGTAGAAGTGCAATGGGAACCCCCCTGTGAGGGTCCCATTCTGGTAAGCAACGTTGTGAAACGGGCGGCCCGGGTCGATTTATTTCTCATATTAAACGCAAAATGTGGCATGTAGGGAATTTTGCTCGCTTCGCTCGCAAAGTGTGGCATGTAGGGAATGTTGCTCGCTTTGCTCGCAAATGGTAGATCCCTAAGGGTAGGTTTAACGTGTGTAGGGGATGTTGCTCGCTTCGCTCGCAAACGGTAGATCTCTAAGGGTAGGTTTAACTTCTGTAGGGGATGCTGCTCGCTTCGCTCGCTTGAGGAAGTTATACTGTTCACCCAACTTGGCAGACGTTTTTTTCAGTTGGGAATTCTTACAAACAAATTAAATCTTATAAAACTACGTGGAACCACGAAAAGTTTAGTGTGGTATGTTGGGAATGTTGCTCGCTTCGCTCGCAAAGTGTGGCTGTATACATGCGATGTATTACAATTGAAACATGTAGGGGATGTTGCTCGCTTCGCTCGCAAATGGTAGATCCCTAAGGGTAGGTTTTACTTCTGTAGGGGATGCTGCTCGCTTCGCTCGCTTGAAGAAGTTATACTGCCCACCCAACTTGGCAGACGTTTTTTTCTGTTGGAAATTCTTACATTCAAATTAATTCTTATAAAACTACGTGGAACCACGAAAAGTTTATTAGGGAATGTTGTACTGCCCACCCAACTTGGCAGACGTTTTTTTCAGTTGGGAATTCTTACAAACAAATTAAATCTTATAAAACTACCTGGAACCACGAAAAGTTTATTCGGGGATGTTGCTTCGCTCGCAAGGTATACCTGTATATGTGTAGGACAAAGTCCGTATTTATTATTTGAAATGGCTCTCCCTTCGCTCGCAAGGTAGGTACTAATGTATACCTGCTCGCCTCGCAACATTGTGACATCGAACCCTTCACGTCAATTCTTGAGCCTTCTCTCGTCCACGGCACAATTTTAATCGCTTTGCTCGCTTCCGCTCGCAATTTGACCAAGTTCTCGTCACTTTTTTCGATATCCGATTTCGGATTCAGATTCGGCGGGATCAAACCTTTATTTCGCTCGTGAAAACCGTTCCGAAAAACGTACCTTTATGGGGTATATTTTAATTTAAAAAACCAAGTTTTTCGTCGGAATTTTCGAGAAAACGGGTCCGTACTCTCGCATTTTTTTTACGCATTTCCCGATACTTTTTTCGCGATCCGATCGCGCCGTCGTCTTCCTCGTAGGAAAACCTACGAAACCGGTATTTTTCCGGAATTTTCGACGGCCGTTTAGAGGGGTAGGGGAAGCGGGGAAGTCCAAAAAGCGCACATTAATTCTTACTTCGACCCCCCTCCCGCCCTACGGCCCATGGTTCGGGTGGGATTAAACAATTTTAAATTCGCTCGCTCCCACTTTTGGAAAATCCCAAGAAGATTCCCCCACTCGTAGATCCGGCCCACTCAGCCGTTTGGCCGTGCATAGACACGACAGACAAACAGACAAACAAACGGAGTTTCATTCTTATTAATAACTAGCCGCTCCGGCTCGCTACGCTCGCCTCCACGTCCAGCCGGGGGGCAAGCCCCCCGGACCCCCCATTAAGTTGCTCGCTTCGCTCGCAACGTGTGGCGTGTAGGGAATATTGCTCGCTTCGCTCGCAAAGTCTGGCATGTAGGATATGTCGCTCGCTTCGCTCGCAAAGTCTGGCATGTAGAAAATGTTGCTCGCTTCGCTCGCAAAGTATGGCATTTAGGGAATTTTACTCGCTTTGCTCGCAAACGGTAGATCCCTAAGGGTAGGTTTAACTTCTGTAGGGGATGCTGCTCGCTTGAGGAAGTTATACTGCCCACCCAACTTGGCAGACTTTTTTTCTGTTGGGGAATTCTTACTTACAAATTAAATCTTATAAAACTACGTGGAACCACGAAAAGTTTATTAGGGGATGTTGCTCGCTTCGCTCGCAAGTCCGTATTTATTCTGTAGGGGATGCTGCTCGCTTCGCTCGCTTGAAGAAGTTATACTGCCCACCCAACTTGGCAGACGTTTTTTTCTGTTGGAAATTCTTACAAACAAATTAATTCTTATAAAACTACGTGGAACCACGAAAAGTTTATTAGGGAATGTTGTACTGCCCACCCAACTTGGCAGAGGTTTTTTTCAGTTGGGAATTCTTACAAACAAATTAAATCTTATAAAACTACGTGGAACCACGAAAAGTTTATTCGGGGATGGTGCTCGCTTCGCTCGCAAGGTATACCTGTATATGTGTAGGACAAAGTCCGTATTTATTATTTGAAATGGCTCTCGCTTCGCTCGCAAGGTATTGCGTAGAAGTGCAAATGGCAGACGTTTTTTTCTGTTGGAAATTCTTACAAACAATATAAATCTTATATAACTACGTGGAACCACGAAAATTTTATTAGGGGATGTTGCTCGCTTCGCTCGCAAGGTATACCTGTATATCCTTGAGGAAGTTATACTGCCCACCCAACTTGGCAGACGTTTTTTTCAATTGTGAATTCTTACAAACAAATCAAATCTTATAAAACTACGTGGAACCACGAAAAGTTTATTCGGGGATGTTGCTCGCTTCGCTCGCAAGGTATTGCTGTATATTTGTAGGAAAAAATCCGAATTTATTCTGTTGAAATGGCTCTCGCTTCGCTCGCAAGGTACCTGCTCGCAACACCCAAACACCGAAACCTGTACCTGAGTTATTGAACCCCAAAGACCTCTGTCTTCCCAGAGCCTTCTCGCGAACACGGCAAAATTAATTTCTGATGTTAAAATGCTTCTCCTCGCAATTCCCCTCCCGATTTGACCTACTTTCCGTCACTTTTTTCGATATCCGATTTCGGATTCAGATTCGGCGGACCCAAAGCTGTATTTCGCCCGCGAAAACCGTTCCGAAAAACGTACCTTTATGGGGTATATTTTAATCGGAAAAAACCAAGTTTTTCGGCGGACTTTTCGAGAAAACGGGTCCGTACTCTCGCATTTTTTCAACGCATTTCCCGATACTTTTTTCGCAATCCGATCGCGCCGTCGTCTTCCTCGTTCAAAAACCTACGAAACCTTTATTTTTCCGGAATTGTCAACGGCCGTTTAGAGGGGTAGAGGATGCGGGGAAGTCCAAAAAGCGCACATTAATTATTACTTCGACCCCCCTCCCGCCCTACGGCCCATGGTTCGGGTGGGATTAGAAAATTTTAAATTCGCTTATACACCCTATCGGAAAATCCCAAAAAGATCCCCCCACTCGTAGATCCGGCCCACTCAGCCGTTTGGCCGTGCATAGACACGACAGACAGACAAACAAACGGAGTTTCATTCTTATTAATAGTATAGATAGAGATAGAGATAGATATTGCCACCCATCCGACTAGGAGCAAGGACTTATTTTCAATCCCTTTCCTCCTGCTATTTATATCAACTTGCGGCTGCGGCGAAGCTCGCGATGTTGGGATTATTTTTTAATAGAACAGAATGATGTGCATAAATTGGTTTTCTGGATGCACGCAAGCACGCATCTCAAAAATACGTAACATCAAGTAAGTCAATCCCTTAGTAAAAATTCAGATGAGTTTGAAATGGGGATTACTTATCAGTATACGGTTAAGTGGGACAAAATAGAAGTCTCCTTGTGTACTTTGTACGAACAAAGGTAATGAATGAGTTCTTACTGTGAATACACATAATAAATAGAAATAAAATGGTATTTGCAGGTAGGGTACCAACAGTTTTTATCAGTCTCAAGAGGATAATAATCTATATTTCAAACTAATCTGGATTTTTACTAAGGATTGACTACAAGATATTAAGTATGTTTGAGATGCGAGCTTGCGAGCATCCAGACCACCAATCTATACAATTCTGATCTATTACAAAATCAATACCTAAATCGCGGAGTGCGCCGCTGAAGCAAGTTAATAGTGGCTGCCCTCTCCTAGAAAAGACTATCTGTATGTGTCAATTTTCATTCATATTCCATATCCCCCTCTATTATTATTAATAGTAAATTGGACCACATAGCCTGTATATAAATGAATAATAATTAATTCTAAATCCTATCGCATTTTCAGCAATTTGATGTTCCATACTAAAAGTATATATTGTTACAAGAAAGGGCGAGGTCTAAAAAGGATTAACAGGTTCATTCATGAATGACTTGTAGAACTCATACACATGTTTTTACGAGTTGCTCTAATCGCTTAGAGCTATCATTGGCCTAGTGAACCTCTAGCGAGCTTCGACAAGAACGTAAACGCAAATAGGCCTGCAAGGCGCGAGGGGGTGAGACCGGATTGCACTGTAAGTGTTTACGCTCACAATGTCATAACCGCTGTTTGCCACTCGAAGCGTTATTGCTTCCGCAATAGGTTGGGCGGGCTGTCAGGTACATTCAGAGCATCCGAGCAATACCAGAAACCGCAGTTCGTATCACACAATTATATCTCATCATCATTCATGTAATTACAGTACTACACACAGCACCAACTACTAAGGGTAGTTTTGTGCGTTGTGGTTTTTATCTCCATTCTATAATTGTTGTAAACTACAGTAGTGATTAGGTTTAGGTTTATCATTTTCAATAATGAACCTTTGAAATCCACCAAGAAAAAAATTGTTAAACCCCCCCCCCCCCCTCCTAAAATTAATTTTTAACAACTTATGGTTGTATTGCACAGTTAGTACCGATAGTAAATATATCAGTTGGTGCCTCCAAATCTTACAACATTGCATAACAGCGTTATGTACAATATTTGAAAACTTCGAGAAAAAATATATAAATGCATGTATATGCATGCTTTATGATGTCAGTGTGGAATGGTGTCAGAACGTTCCAAAAACCAATTTTTATTAAAGTGATTTTCGGAAATATTATCAAGTAAGTACTTACCTATCAATTTCATTAGAACCATTACGTATAATACCTGTAAAAATAGCTTCAAGTATGAGCATAGTGTGATATTAACTGATCTAAACATGTTAATTTTTCCTCCGCCAATCAACAGGCTCTAATCAGAAGTTATTAGAGCGAAACTAATCATTTACGTCTTCCAGCCCCGGTTCCGATCTGTCAGGAGAGCCTGGGTAGAAACCATCCAGGAACTACTGGACAGGTGGTTTACCCCTGTATAATGTAAGTTTGATTGGTTCTGGAGTTAACTTGGATTGATTACCAGTGGAAACTGAAATTAGCTGGATGAGCCGAAACCGTCCGCACTCCGGTATCTCGGGGCGGCGGTATATCCAATGATCCCCGTTCTAGTTGTTCCTCTTCTGAGTTAATCAACACGTCGTAATAGCCTAGAAAATGATAGCTGCTATTCGAAAGGGAAACGCAATAGTGTCAGGCGCATCGATGAAGTAATTATTCCATACATTTCCTCCTAATTTTGTTTTTGGGTGGTTGCCATTGAGGGTGATTACAGGTAGCTCTGAAAAATCTTTTATTAGCGAAATATTTAGTCAATCAAAAAGTTTATTTGCGTAAACCCATTGGAAATTAGGACGAGGATTCATAACATGCTTATAAACTATTATCCAATGTAGAAATAAAAATGTAAAATGAAAACGACTGCCAAGTCCTACGGGTAATATAGCTTCCTCACTTACTGTTACAAAGTGGAATTGAATTATTTGAAGAGCAAACACCGAGTCAAAAACGCTGCAAATTATTACACAAAGGTTTATTATTTATGTATTACACAGCCCTTCTACGTAGATCTCTGGTCCATAATTATTAAACGCCGCTTATAGTATATTTATTATCGAACTCGGAGCTTCGGACCTCGCAAATGGGTTCAATCCATTACAGCAGCGGAATCTCACAATTTTACGCATTTTAATATAGTTGATAAACATTACAATTTATTACCAAGTCATCTTTCCAACACATAAAAATGTCCAATTCCTCCCACAGTTATATAAAACACCCTGGAGGACGATGTTAAGTATTTTTGGCCCTACCTACTTTTTTCAAATATTAGTCTTTAATTTCAAAAACTAAACTCCTATATAATTTTAATATTAAATTTTATTTTAGTTTATATATACAATGAAAAATATAAATACATAGCGATTATGTGACAAAATTTGATAAGGAAATACGAAAATTGATAAGGAACTGTGAAATTCGATAAGTAGGTAGGTAACTACGGAACGCAATGAGAAACTCCTTGAAAGTTTCTAAGACGAAACCAACATCTTCAAGCGTTGATGTTATCCATTTGATAATCCAATTTGAACACAGAATGTGTTTTAGCCATGGACTAACTAGCCAAAAAAGCTAACGAAATTTCGTAACGAAATCTGGGACGACAACATGTATACCGATGATACGGAACTAAGCATCGTGTAAACTGGTGTACCTATGCGATAGGTATTTTGTTATGAAGCGGTGATTATATAAGATTGTGATTTAGTGGGAGGAAAGTAGCGAAATCCTGACTTAGTGGGAGGAAGTTAACCAATGACACCGTTGATCATATGTTTTGATGATACGGAACTAAGGATCGTGTAACCTGATGTAACCTTTGCGATATTTTGTTACATATCACTTTTGATTTGTAAATCATCACCGGTATTAGTGAATCATTACTCGAACTTGAACGCCTGGTTTTTACATCTATTTATAGTAGTTGCGACAGACCCGTTTGTGAGTCATTTTATATACGAAAATCGTTGGAGTTCCAGTTGTTCACGGACCGTCCTTCGGTGATGTTCTCTTGCCCTGGTCCTGATTGTCCTTCTTCTAGCTCTTCAGGTATATGTCTTCTTCATCAACCTACACAACCGAAAACGTCTACTGAACGAACAAGAGAGTGGCGACTGCGAAAAAAAGACGGACAAAACTGCTGCTGAACGTAATAAAGAATGGAAATTGCGTAAAATAAATGGAAATAAAATAGAAATTAACCAATCTTCAACCGAAGATTGAAGACGGGTTTATGTGAAACGCGTGAGCTAAAACACATTCTGTGTTCCAATAATTTCATCCGAAGTATGTAAATGGAGGTAACCGGGGGTCCAGGGGGCTTGCCCCCTGGCGAGGCGCGGAGCACCGATTTTTTTTCTGATAAACCAACATCTAGTACAGAAGTTAGTCGCAATGAGCGCCACCTGCAATACCTGGCAGCTGCGAACGACTCCTTGAACTTATGGGCTCTTTCCATATCAGCTGAATGAGGTAATTTCCATGCTAACGTTTTTTCATGGTAGTTAACGTGGAGATCATATAATTACCTAATTTGAAATAATTGAGGTTTCTATCATCATTTGACTGAGCTCCGGAGCGAATATCTTTGCTATTGAATCAATGAAGCGGGAATTTTATGTTTGCTTAGACCATAAATCTGGACGTTTGCTTCGCTCGCATCTCAAAAATACAAACATTAAGTAGTCAATCCCTTAGACCCTTAGTAAAAATTCAAATTAGTTGGTAGAGTATAGATATGTAAAGATTAGGTAGTATCCTGTTGTGCCTAGTTAGAACTAGTTTTGAAAGAATTTAATGGCCTCCATATAATACCTATGTACCGAAAAGTATTATTATTCGAAGTTTCCATATTATGGCATAGTCAATAGTATGAAAAATAGGTGGGACCATAGCTTTAAACATCAGCTGGAAATTCAACTAAACTCCTTTTGATTCGGATGATGGTTGTTGTTGTTGGGAGAGTCCAAGGCAAATCAATTTTGCTTCACATTTACCAAATTCTCAACGAACTTTGCAACACCTGAACAATTTATGTCCAAATTTTATGAAATTACTAGCCGCTCCGCCTCGCTACGCTCGCCTCCACGTCCAGCCGGGGGCAAGCCCCCGGACCCCCCATTAAATTGCTCGCTTCGCTCGCAAAGTGTGGCATATAGGGAATGTTGCTCGCTTCGCTCGCAAAGTGTGGTATGTAGGGAATGTTGATCGCTTCGCTCGCAAAGTGTGGCTGTATACATGGAATGTATTACAATTGAAACATGTAGAGGATGTTGCTCGCTTCGCTCGCAAACGGTATATCTCTAAGGGTAGGTTTAACTTCTGTGGGGGATGTTGCTCGCTTCGCTCGCGTGAGGAAGGTATACTGCCCACCCAACTTGGCAGACGTTAATTAAAATATAAATTAAAAATGTTGTCTAAAAAATAAAAATTTAGGGGTGGACTTCCCCTGACATTTAGGAGGATGAAAAATAGATGTTGGCCGATTCTCATAGATACCGGATAAGCACAAAAAATTTCATCAAAATCGGTCAAAAATAAAATTTAAAAAATTTAGGGGTGGACTACCCCTAACATTTAGGGGGATGACAAATAGATGTTGGCCGATTCTCATAGATACCGGATAAGCACAAAAAATTTCATCAAAATCGGTCAAAAATAAAATTTAAAAAATTTAGGGGTGGACTACCCCTAACATTTAGGGGGATGACAAATAGATGTTGGCCGATTCTCATAGATACCGGATAAGCACAAAAAATTTCATCAAAATCGGTCAAAAATAAAATTAAAAAAATTTAGGGGTGGACTACCCCTAACATTTAGGGGGATGAAAAATAGATGTTGGCCGATTCTCATAGATACCGGATAAGCACAAAAAATTTCATCAAAATCGGTCAAAAATAAAATTTAAAAAATTTAGGGGTGGACTACCCCTAACATTTAGGGGGATGAAAAATAGATGTTGGCCGATTCTCATAGATACCGGATAAGCACAAAAAATGTCATCAAAATCGGTCAAGCCGTTTCGGAGGAGTATGGCAACAAAAACTGTGACACGAGAATTTTATATATTAGATTGCCTTTTATTCTCCTTGTACGATTGCCTATTGTGATGGCTCCGAAACAGGCAGTGGTGTAGGGAGCGCTGTATACATTGACTCAGTTGTATATAAATTCACTGTCCCATCAAAAGCATCTATATTCACAGCAGAACACAAATACAAAGCAATACACAAAGCAATCACACTGATAAATGAGACAGAGAGTAGAATAGTTGTTTGCTGTGACTCTCTAAGTGCATTGCAAGCCATAAAGAAAGGTGTTGACACTCATCCTTTGGTTGAAAACATTCTGCTTGGAATTCAAAAAATGTATGCTTCTGGGAATTCCATTACATTTCGCTGGGTTCCTGGACATAATGGAATACACGGAAACGAAGTTGCAGATATCAGTGCATAGGCAGCCACGGAACATCCAACATCCAACATGCACATAAGATCTGATTATAAATCCGTTGTAAATAAAGCCATACGGAATAATTGGAGGTTGGAGTGGCAATTAATGGAACACCAAAAACTATGGGAAGTTAAGAAACACGTATTCTCATGGGCCTCATCTTCTCGAACCATAAAGCTCCCTGATGGAACAGTCCTGAACCATCGTCGTGAAGAAGTAATCTTAACTCGTCTTCGCATAGGCCACACACGGCTTACTCATCAGCACCTTATGTCCACACAGCGAATACCACCACCGGAATGCACAACATGCGGATTCCAACTTACGGTTCGTCATCTACCGACAGAATGTCCAATTTTTTGTGATCTACAACCAGACACACCAAGAAATCTTGAAGAACTGATAGGGAACAATTCCTCTCATCTGAACAATTTATTTCAAAAGTTGAAACATTTTCAGTGTTCTACAAATTGTAACATTATTTCGTTAATTGCATCAAATGTATTCAGCGCCCATGACCACTTGAAGGTTGGATGCGCTTAAAGAAAAAAAAAAGTTGTTGTTGTTATGTTGCTTTCCACATTTTCATGAAAGGAACATGAACAGGAAATAGGTCAAATCAATGGAGGACCCTACCGACAGTGACGTAAAACTCCAGTTAATTAAAAGTGGGGCGAGGTCGGCGGTTGTCACTATCAGAGTATCTGTGCTGCCCGGGACGAAAAGTCCTTTACAGGGAGGAAATGGGATCCTTCACCGGATCGATAAACTGCATCAATCACTTCGTTTAATATCGAAAACCCTACTCGGGGCAAGAACATTTCAATACACGAGGCCCGGAGGGGATGTTTTACAATCATAATAAAAACGTTTGATTAGCTGCAAAAGGCGGGGACGACAGCGCGAAAAACACGGAAAAGTGCCGGAGGGGTTGTTTTGCGGCTTGGGCGAAACTAATCACGGTAATTCTTCATCATCGGATTCTCATCCATCATAAGTCATTGCGGTTTCCATTACCATAACACCATTACGGCTGGATGTTTTTCCAGGGCTTCTTCCACTCTCGTGTTATTTTTGGAAAACCTGACGGGGTCGGAGAGTTGTCTATTTGCTGTGAAAGTTTTTCTGAGCTTATCGAGAGGCTGGCGAATCTAGCGATGCGTCCTCCAGGCTCTTTTGAACCTTTCAACCATTCCAGCAATCATAGCTCTCTGTAAAGAACACTGATACGTAGGTATAATATTATACCTATACTATATAGGTATATATTATACCTATATAGTATACTGATAAGTAGGTATAATATAGAACAGGCATTCGACCGAACCTGGCATGAGGGCCTACTACTCAAACTAAAAAATCACCTTCCAAACAACCTATTCTCTCTAGTCTCACATTACTTAAGCAACCGTACGTTCGAAGTCACCATTCAAGGAGAAAAATCAACAATTCGACCAATACTGGCAGGCGTTCCACAGGGAAGTGTCTGGGCTCCGTATTTGTACAGTGTTTACTGCTCCGACATGCCCCTTCCACAAGAACAAGCGGAATTCTCCGGGTTATATGCTGACGATCTAGTATACGCAGTGTCATCGCCAGAATCTAGAACCGCAGCTCAGCGACTCCAGGAGCTTTTGGAATGCCTGGGTCGATGGTGTACCAAGTGGCGCATAAAAATTAACCCCAACAAATCATGTACAGTGACCTACACATATAAAAGGAACTTCTCAGAACCTACTTTAAACTACGCTCAACACCTGATACCACACAAACCTCACCATAAATACCTAGGAGTCGTCTTAGACCGGCGTCTTACATTCCAGCAACACATCTCAGAAATACTTGTCCGTCTGCGAAACCGAACTAAACAACTAGCTTCTCTACTCAACAACCACAATGTCTCGTTACAGAATAAATTAATCATGTATAAAACTCTGATAAGACCCATTTGGACGTACGCTCTAAGCATATGGGGCACATGCTCAAAATCCCAATTTCGAAGGATCGAGCAGCAGCAGAACAAAACGCTTCAGAAGCATATAGTTCACGCTCCTCCACTCGTGCGAAATGAAACCATTTACCACGACCTTCACATAAACTCGCCTTCACAAATTTTACTCGACGAAATGACCAAATTCAACCAACGACACGCTGACCACACAAACCACTTAGTGGCTGAAAGTTACCAACCTCCAGCCTACAGAAGACTCGTCCGTCCACGTCACATCCTGGATTTGATAGCCGTTTAAATGCCAGAAAAGAAACTGTTCATAAGATTGCATAAGATTGTTAACCATTTTAATGGGCTGATACCATGATATCACCCAAAGTAATGTATCTAATATTATTTCTGAGTGTAAGGTTTTATAAGCCAATGAGGTATATTGTGTAACAATGGTCTCTTTAAATTAAAAAAAAAAAAAAAAAAAAAAAAGGTATAATATTTCTATTATGGCAACATCACCGACCCGAGTTAGTTCGTCGGAAAGCGCAATGGGCGGAGAGGACAAGAACAGGGTTATCTCGGGAACGTTAAGACAGAAAGAATGAGAAAAAAAGTTCAAATATTTTGGGCGCCACCCCTCAATAGAATAAACTTTATACCGACCTATCTGGCTGAGGAGATACTGAGAATTTAGGGAGGTGGTATATACAAAAAACCAAAATCGGATTGCACCTTGTAAGTATCTAAATCTTCTATATATATAATTCCGAACGGTCTTTGAAATTGTGAAGAACTTCGCGGTCCGATTTTTGTGTTAGACCGCTCATTCGAATCAGCACGGCCCCAAGTTTGTTGCAAAAGTATCGCCGTTCGTCTCTATACCCGCCTTGATCGTGTTCTAGGCGGTCCTTATCAACGAGAGTTGTTTATTAGGCTGTGGCGGTAACAACAGTTGCCATCAATTCACGGTAAGTAAGAAACGTAGTGTAGTTACTAACATCTAGGAGAGTTATTTCTGAACGAAGAAATTGAAACTGAAGAACTTAGCGGACTTTATAGGTACCTATATAATTCCGAACGGTCTTTCGGTCTTTATATATAATTCCGAATCAGCACGGCCCCAAGTTTGTTGCAAGTAAGAAACGTAGTGATGGGGTCTTTTCTCATCAGTTGAGTGAGCTAAATTCTTTCCTGTTCACTGTAGGAAGTTGAAATTTGATAGGTAGACTCTCTGGGGTCTTTTCTGATCAGCTGAGTGTAGGACTTATATCGTTACTATAATGTGCTGAGTTCCTGTTAGGTACTACTGTTATACGAACTAGATTAGGGCTTTCCAAGCCCTAACAGGCCTCTAGTTGGTGTATAATTTATACGTAGAAATGAGGGACCCTGGTGGTAATTTTTCGACATATACAATTTGGCCCTTACCTATACTTCATTCCTAACTTATGATTAAACATAGCCTAGGTACTTGTACTTATCTTCTTCTAGGTACTTATCTTGCTTTTCTTATACTTATTTAATACCACGTGGCCGCAGAGAAGAGAAGAACCAACGAAGTCACCAGGAATTAGAAAGTGACGTTGCGAGTGAAGTTGTTTTATACTAACTATATCGTAATCCATTTGTTGCACTTCTTGATAGCGGTGAGCGGGGAAAACAGGTAAGTTCGTACCCACCTATTTATGATTTGTTTGTTGACAGATGTGGTGATACAATCGATAAAGAAAAAATTACTGCATGTTAGGAATTGTAGACTAATAGCTATTCAAAAAAAGTTCCAGTCATGCAGCATGATCGTATGAGCGAATTTTTTTTAAATTATCGTATTGAGGAACGTTAAATTATTTAAACATCGAGCTTTTTGAGCGCATGGATATTGTTAATTATTAATTTTATTACAAAAAACGTATTCCAAATGATAATTTCCTATTCAAGTGGAGGTTTCAAATTTTTAGTTTTTTAGCAGTTTTTATCGATTTTTTAGCTAATTTTAATGGATTTTAAGTATATTGTTCTCTTCTATTCTTTTTCTATTTTAGAGTTTAAAAAAAAACTTTAGTTGAACAATATTCTGCCAAAAATATAAATGTTTTCAGCCATTTTTAGTTACTTCGTCGTTTTTCATCCCACAAAATTCGTTGACCATTCGTTCGAAAGCTCTCGATTTATCCAACAATATTATGTTAACTACTGCGAAGTGCGTGTCCAACAAACTGAGTTATGAGCATGGTTATATAAATAATTGTTTACACACAGGTGATCATTCTCAATAATTGATATTGTGAACATGATTGCAAAACATATTTCTCCTCTGACCAAAAACAAGTTCATAGAATTTCGAATCAATATCGAGGAGAAAACATGATACATGGTTGACATTTTTGGTTCTAGAACAGAAATTTTTTTAGTACGTTTTTCTAATTTGTCCAATTTAATGTGCTTAAAAAGTGCTGGCCAACGTACTCATTCTTTTGTTTGGAAAGCTTGATTTTTTGGCGCAAGAACGGAATTTTTATCTCAATCCTAAGGAGAATTATCGTCGGGAATGTCACATATATAAATAAATAAATAAAATATATTCATTTTCTACGAAAATTCGCTAAAATAATACGTAATTCATTTAGTATTCGCTGAAACATGCAAACGTATCACTGGTCCGAAAAGGAAATGCGTAATTGACCGCCGCGCTCTTCGATGTCAGACTCAGACTGTAGCTGGGAATGCACCCTCCTCTACCCCTGCACACCACCCACTGCCCCGCCTTTCCACTCATCCGACCAAAGGTGCGAATTAAGTAGAAAAACTGCAGTAGAATAATATTTACATGTGCAAGATAAGAACAGATGATTTTGGCTGAAAAGTCAGTTGAGCGTGCTTGATGAGCGGGTGATGAGTGGTTGGAGATGGCATTCCCCACAGCAGTCTTGTCGAAAATGTCAAATATACTTTTAAAAAATTTCTCACGAATAGGAAACCGTACTAAATATCTACTATATCAATATAATTACTTCTAAACAAAATCCTTTGTTTGGTCCTTATTAGTAGTCAATTCACAAATTTGAGGACCTGGTCTAGAGCGATTGCAAAACAAGTTTCCCAGGTATCTCGCTTTCAAGCAGGGCATCCCTTCAGCAGATGTTGCCTAAGACCATTTGCTCCGCAAATGCCTCTTGAATACCCACGATAATCTTCTTGCATGGCCGACTCGCTATGTTTTACAAGTTATTGCTCAACAAAATTTACTTTTCGGCCCTCCTTCTGAAATTAACTCTTCTCACCCCATGCCTCTACTTCGCCTCTGCTATTCTCCTTCCGTCCTCTACCAGCATAGAGGATATTTTGTTCTCCATCATTTAATCATTATTGTAACATATTTGAATCATATTGTATTGGACTGACCCGTATCGTAACGTAACTAAATTAATTATTAGTCAAATAATAGCTCACACTGAAAATTCTGCTTATCGCCAATTTATTTTGGTTTATAATTTACTATAATGAACCTCTGAAATCGACGAAGAAAATACAAATTGAACTCCCTCCCACGTAGAAGAGGTCTACGTCATAGAGGCTCTTTCCTCGGACTAGGTATTACCTACTTAATATGCACTCGACGGCAAGATGAAGCAGATAGATAAAAAAACAAACTACTAAGTTATTTAAAACATGGTTACCGCGATCCATCCTGATCAGCTAACTAAACCGAATTCTCTCCACCGAAGAAACTTGAAATTTAATACGGAGCTTCTCTGGAATATCCGGAGGAGAATGAAATGACGGACTCCGTCCTGATCAGTTTGATGAGCTAAGTCTGCTTACAGACTGGAGCTGTGATAAAAGCGAGAGAAGAGAGCAAAGAGAGGAGCGAATAGAGCTGAGAGTTGGCCAGTTCAGAGTGGAGCGAAAGTCAGTGCGGTTCACATCCTTATAGACGATGGATGACTATTATTTCATTGCTGAAAATCCGTCATTGAGAATTTGGTATTTACTTCGGGGACGAAAAGTAGAAGGGATTCACATAATTAATCAATCGAGACATATATACGGGGAATTTCATCATTTGTACAATGAACTTCGAGAAGATTCCGGCAGGTTTCATGAATATTTTCGGATGGATATGATTCATTGGATCCCTTTGATCCCATAAAGGTTTTTTCCTTGACACAATACCAATCAAATTATGAGGATTCATGTTACAATAGTAGCGCTAAGAGCGACGAAAACAAACTGGCTTGATTTCTTCGCTCTCATCCTGCTCTCCAGTTACAAAATTAAACCACTCCATCCTCCGCATCCATGAATGGACAAAAAGATGGAGAATTAGATTGAATGAAGCGAAGTCTGTACATGTTGATTTCACAAATAAAAGAATCAACTACGTGCCAGCCTTCCTTGACAACAAGGCGATTCCTTATGCCAATGAAGCTAAATATCTTGGGATGACACTCGATGACAAACTGAGGTGGAAATCAAATGTTAAAAAGAAAAAGTCTGAACTAGTTATCAAATTCAGTAAAATGTACTGGCTTATGGGAAGACACTGAAAACTTTCTATCCTCAATAAGCTCATATTGTACAACCAAGTTCTCAAACCTGTCTGGACATATGGTGCGCAAATGTGGGGGTGCACTGTACAAAGTAACCGCAACATTATTCAGCGCTTTCAGAATAATGTTCTGCGTACCTGCGTTGGTGCATACAGATACTTCAGAAACGACAGATTACACTATGAGTTGAAAGTTGAATCTGTCAATGAGGTTATCCGCAAGCAAGCCGTCAATCACCTTCTGAGGCTCAGAGATCATGTTAACGAGGATGTCGTTCAGCTCCTTGACACCGAAGATCTCTCGCCAGGGGGCAAGCCCCCTGGACCCCCGGTTACCCCTATTTACATACTTCGGACGAAATTATTGAAACACAGAATGTGTTTGCGTTGTCGCGCAACCAAGTGACAACCAAACAAGCGTCATTGTTTACTATTCATTTACTATTCATGCTCATAACTCAGGTTGATGGCCACGCACTTCACAGTAGTTAACATAATATGGTTGGATAAATCAGGAGCTTTCCAACGAATGGTGAACGATTTCTGTGCGATTAAAATTGCGGAAGTTCCATTTCCCTACCAACGGCTCGGTTGTACGTGAAAATCATAAGAAAATTTACAAGCGGTGGCAATCATGTTGACAATATCAATTATTGAGAATGATCATGTGTGTGTAAACAATTGATTCAAATAACCATGCTCATAACTCAGGTTGATGGCCACGCACTTCGCAGTAGTTAACATAATATGGTTGGATAAATCAGGAGCTTTCCAACGAATGGTGAACGATTTCTGTGCGATTAAAATTGCGGAAGTTCCATTTCCCCACCAACGGCTCGGTTGTACGTGAAAATCATGTACGTCACACATTTCGTTACCATCCCGCGTTCCATTTTCGGCTAGTTAGTCCATGGCTAAAACACATTCTGTGTTAAAAATCCTGCTCTCATCTTTGCTTGAAATTGAAGCGCTACCCCACTCTGCGCTCCATTATATGACTACCTGCGTTTGTTTTCTTCGCTCTCTTCCCTTGCTCTTAGCGCAGCTCCAGTCTGTAAGCACCCTTAAGTATCTGTTCGTCCTTGTAAGTAAGTACCTATGTAATTTCCGATGACATAAGACAAAACCATGTCACAATGTATCAGCTTGTAGCGTTGATGGTTTGGTCTTAATGGTCGATTTCATGAGTACCTACTTTTTCGAATTGTGTCTCACATGGTCTCTCGAATTAGTTACTTATACCCCCAGAGTTAAGGAGATATTCATATCTCAACGTCACGATAATTTGGGGAGACAGGGCGGCAATTCACCATTGATAAAATCAATTATACCAACAAAATAAAGTAGAGGAACGAAATGAAAATTTGTGGGTGCATACATGAGACTCCGGGTACAGGTCATCTCGTCCGAAGTAAGAGGATTATAGTAAGCAGTTGTTCGGTTCCCTAATGAGCCCCCCCCCGGGTGAAAGGGGTGAGGCATGTGTCAACTCGTCCGTCAAGAGGTCAGACCAGTACACATCGTTACGTGGCAATTTGCAGTTTTTGGCTCGTTCGACAGTACTATACGTAGATGGGACTTTTAGATGTAGCGCAAAATTCTTCACGCAACTTTTCACGGTTCACGCATACTATAACACGCACTACATTCCACTTGTATTTTTTTTAATAGCCGATAAGAAACAAGAAAGTTACGAAACAGCATTTCGGCTATTAGTTGATAAATGTTCATCTCTAAGTGAGTCATGTACTCAAGTGTACTTTACTAGGCTGTAAATTTCACCTGAAACAAGCCTGGTGGCGCAAAATTCATTATTTAGGGTTGACCTGCGACTACAAAAACAACACCGAAGTAGGCAAATATCTGAGAACGCTGTTCGGCCTGCCATACCTCTCCTTTTTTGAAGTGAATGAGAGTTTGGATAATGATTTCTCAATGTCCAAAACCAAAGAAAAAAAGGATTTTATATTAAGGTTCGTCCGTGTTTTATGTTTTTATGTTTGTTATATGTGGCAGCGGACGAGCTGACATTACTCATCCAAAGCGTGATGTCAGCTCGTCCGGAGGGTAGGATTAACGAAACCGGACGAGCTGACCGGATCCCGAGACCTCGAGGAGGGTTTGAAGCATCCTCAGCAAAAGAGTAGTACTAGAGATCCGCTCTTCAATTGGCAATTTTCTCATTCTTTGGTTTGCTCATTTACTTGACTAAACCCAAACGAAGTTTTTCATTGATTCGTATAGGGCGACAATAAGTTAGGTACGATGCCTTTTATGACGTTGTTGGATAGCAATTTTATTGGGAGGTTTTCAATACTGTGCTTCATTTCACGGAATCCACTCGAAAACTAAGTAGGTAGGTAGAAACCCTCTGATACTGAAGTTGGTTTACGACGACTGAC
The DNA here is from genome assembly GCA_030762985.1 of Adelphocoris suturalis. Classification (NCBI taxonomy): domain Eukaryota; kingdom Metazoa; phylum Arthropoda; class Insecta; order Hemiptera; family Miridae; genus Adelphocoris; species Adelphocoris suturalis. The sequence goes on along the minus strand of CM061050.1, from coordinate 33,487,390 downwards.
CAGAGCTCATGAAGATCGTGTGATACGAAGCTAGCTAACGCGAAACGGACGAGGATAAAGGGGTCATGCAAAGTTACGTTTCTCTCAAGAATTATGACGGCAGTAAAATGAGTGAATCGATGGAAAACGTTAGGACTATCACAACAGGAAACGTTATCGAGGTGGTTGTAAATTATCGTTAATTACTGACGTATATAGAGAGAGCTTTATTAACCGTGAAAACCATTAAGTGCCAACTCGCCTGCCGTGACGTTGAACTTCGTTCGACATTGTGATTTTTAATCATCAACATTGAGACACAACTTCTAGTGGGGATGGACCCAACCAAGAACTCACAAAAAATTATAAAAATTTATCCCAGCTTGATGTAGGCACAAGGAATAAAAAAAATTATTAGAAATCAAATTTTATTTCGCATGAAATCATTAAATCATGCAAAGAAAATATAATATACGCTTCTCAGGATAAATATCACAGATATAATTAATTTTAGAGACACTATCTAAAATGTCTACTAGGTACAATCAAGCTTGATAGGGTTAAGGATAAGGTACTTACTTCTAACGGCCTTGGAAAATTATTAGTAAGTGTGTCGCAAATAGTAAGTCAGAGGGTGGATTGAGATACAAATATTGGGACGGCAAATACTTTACGGATCGTGTATGGGAAGGGGAGGGAATGGATATTCCCAGGTCTTGGTCTTGACGTTTTGGCGAAGTATGGGATAAGTCCAGAAGTTGCTCTTCTTTAGTAGTCACCTGAAACTGATCCATGATGACTCGAACGCTTAGTTTTTGCTGCACGAAGTATCTCTCGAATTGAGTTTCATGCAATTTATCATCAATTTGGTGCAAACCGGTAAGGTAATGTCGAGATGAGAAATTTAAAAGCAGGACCATGAATGAATGAAAATGAGTTTTATTCCGAGAAACAGCAAATTACAAAAACGAGTATACATAATATATGACAATATGGAACATACACCTTAACTATAGGGCAGGCCCTGTGTGGTTAAGGGGAGATGCTTGAGCTAATTGTGAATATAAAACTCATGAATTGCATAAAAGGAAAAAAGAACTTATTTAATCACAAAGTTATCTGGCTACAATGTTTCCTTCTGTTATAGTGGAGGAAGAAGATCACAACTAAACTATCAATATATTAGAAAACAATAAAAAAAAAAAAAAAAAAAAAAAAAAAAAAAAAAATGTAATCCGGTGTCGGTCGGGGCAACCGCAGTAACCGATCTTCAACGAAGTCGCCTTGAGTCCAAGAAGTTCCGTCGTGAAAATCTGATAGAAGCGAGACAAATTTAGAGTATTTTCAAGGGAAAGTTCATCTATAGAGAAGGGCAATAGAAAGCAATGCGGTTACCCTTACCAGTCGAAGTTTCAGGAGTAGATGAGGACGATACCGCAGACCAACGACCGAGTCCAATGTTTGAAATTGTGACGGCAAACAATAAATTTCATTTTCCCACAAAGAAAAAGTTAAGTAAATGAGAAAATCGTTGACATTTTAGAAATGTTCCAGAGTGGGAACGAACGACGCCAGGACAAAGAAAAGAAGATCCTTCCGAAAAATGGCGGTAGGCGGCAGCAGCTCCTTGAAGCGACCAGTTGTCATGAACATGTTTAAGTTCAAAACATTTTTTTTTTTTTTTTGGAACGTGTAGGTAAAAATTGATAATTTCCCATTCACTGTATTTCATCAGAGCGCTGCGCGAGTTTAAACTCCTACTGAGTTAAAGCTCCCGAAATGCGGTAAATTAACTCCGCTTATCTCATTTACCCATGATATTATTACGACAACATAGCTTTTAGCAAATTTTCGTAGAAAATAGCTCCAAAAAATTTAAAATCAAAATCCGTTTTGAGACATTCAAAAACGAATCCTACAGTTTAACGCTTTTTCACATATCATATAAAATGTATATAAATTAATTAAATTTTGTATAAAAAATATAATTTCGTATTTATAAATTAATTTACAATAAATGTATATTTAAAAATAATATAAATTATATTGATTCATTTGATATGAGCTTCAATACTTATGCGTACTTCCACAAATATATACCCTCTCTCGCATTGGCACGAGTTTCCGTAAAGCATCACAGTAAAGAGATAGCCGTAATGGTCAAAACTTTGCAATGTCAACCCCATTTCTCGTTTCTTCCTTTTCCCCCATAGAAAAAGGGATACTCGTCCCGAAGTTAATTTCGCTCGGACGCGCTTAATCCCTGACCTCGAGGCCCTTGCTCAAGAAAGCCCTACTAGGGGCCTCCAGCGTTCACTATTCATAAGATATCAAAGATTAAAATTTCAAAAGACATCCCCCTCTTTTGGACAGGGGTTGTTCTGTTTCACCCTTGACGGACCCTTTTTCCACCGCAGAAGACTAATTAAGGAGGGCAGTTTTTCTCAGGATCACCAGAAAAGGATTCCAGTTCTTTCTTGTTCCAAGGAGGAAAAGCCTTTTTGACGAAGAAAGATCCCATCCTACCAGGTGACCCTGGCGAATTCCCACAAAGGGAATTAAAACTAAGGCGGGTAACAAGCAATCCACCTTATAATTCCGTCACAACTCGGTTATATCCCTTAACATGATAGGTACCAATCAACCTATGAAGAATTGGAGGGTTTTCAGTATGATAATCAGCCATGAAGTATGGAAACACTTTGAAACTCTCTCCCAGTTCACTTCCATAAATCCAGAATTTACTGTTAATATCATAGTACTAAAATGGAACTCTCTATTCGAGAAATTTAGTTCATTCATACTTTTGGTACTTATGGACGGCCTAGTGAATCGCAGTTAGAAGTTTTATTTTATTCAATTAATTTATCATTCGGTATGTATACTTTCTAATTTTCGGGTCGACATATTTGGATTATGGAGTACCTCCCTCAGTTCGTAGAAAATTGCTATTGTTACGTACCAACGTGAAGGACTGATGTTTAGGTGTTCTACTTGATTCCATTACTCAATCATCCTAAATTGTGATTGGTAATCATTATTCATAAATTTTCATCCTGAGTCTATGTAGTAATAGTTTGATAAATATTATATCGTAGAATTCGTTTAATTATTTTCTAAAATACAAATTATTTGCGTGAGAGAAATATTTAATGCCGAATCAATAATCTATAATTTGTAGCACTTTGTACTCACATTAAATAAATATGCAATTAATGCCTTGAATCTTGAAATATGTGCATTAGTGATTTCAATTAGACCGGCCAGTTCTCATGAAATTTAGCTCCCCAATGATACGGTAGAGTTAGCGTACCCATTGTAGCATTACCACAACAAAATTATCCTCATTCCATGTGAATTTGACTGAAAATTGTGAATTTAGATCATTTAGAAAGTCCTTGAGTGGTTCTTCCCCATGAGTCCAAACCAAAAAAATATCAATTTTCAGTCAAATTCACATGGACATACTCAACAACTTCAGCCGCATTTCTAGAAGTAAACATACAATTAACAGGCAATAGACTCACCATCTCAGTTCACATCCAACCGACAAACAAGGAATTATACCTACATTATGAAAGCTGCCACCCTCGACACACAAAACATTCATCACCAAGAGCTCTCTCGATAAGGTGTCATCGGATTTGAAGTGAACAGGGAGAAAAATAAGCTTACCTGAAGAACTTGACAGACAAACTGGTGACAAGAGGGTACCCGAAAAACTTAATAAGGCAAAAAGTCCTTCCCATATTGAGTACTGCCCAACACCCCAAAACACCATTCTTCTTTGGCATTGAGAAGATCAATAAAATGATGAAGGATCTCTACCCAATCCTCTCAGCTAATGCGTCCACCAAAATGGTTTTCCCGGAAGTGCCTTCAATGTCCTACCGCCAAGCGTCGTCAATTGGGGATATTCTGTCCCATAGACGATCAAATAGGAGGGCACCACCTCCAAGGGGACTGCATCCTTGTGGTAAGCGACGATGTAGAGTCTGCCCAATCGTCGTAGAAGAGGAAACGTTCAGTTCGGCTAACAACTCAGGGTCGGCAGAATGCCAAACACCAATGTGAGTAAGTATATGAGTTGTTGTGCAAGGAATGCACTGCATTTTAAGTAGGAAAAGCCAATACACAACTGAATCTGCGTGTCAACAACCACAGATCATCGGTGGTTAGAAGAACGGAAGATCTGCCTGTGAGCCGCCATGCCGCCACGCATGATGCAACATTCAATGATTGTTTTGGCATACAAGTTTTAAAAAAGATGAGGCCAGGAGAAAATAAAAGAATGCTTCATCAATCTGAAAAGGCACATTCTAATGTTTTGGGCGCGTACGATCCTCCAGGATTAAACATCAGGCGTTAGCAGGGTAACCATCTTCTCCATGGCAAACGTCTCTCTGAATAATATCAACGTCGAAATTCCCACAAATCTTTTTGTAGTTCTTCATATTTTGAAAAAGGCAAATAAGCCGAAATATAAAAAATAGTTTGTGATGTAAATTATTGTTTTTTCTAAAATTTGTGTTAATTATATATATATATATAGATATATATATATATATATATATATATATATATATATATATATAAACATATATATATCCCCCCTTCATCCTATTCTTGTTATGAACCGAATTTCAAGCTAAAAGAGTAGAAAACCCCATTTACTGGATTTTGTCAAACCTGTACTGATATTCGTAATAGAACCGTAGTGATATTTGTAATGCTGGTGATGCCAAGCAGTTGAAGATGTAAATGTATGAACTTTATGGCGAGGAGGTGATGGAAATGAAGCCGTTTTCCCTTCAAAGGGGAGATGCAATTAAACTGCTACACCCAGATGATATCCTGAAAGCTGATAGCCTAGGAACTATCCCCCTAGATGTAACTCTTGCACGATTCAGGAAGAAGGAACTACTTCTATTCTTAACAACTTTGAGGTGCTTAATTCAAAATCGAAGGACGAAATTGGGGAAATTGAAAATATTTGTATCGATAATCTACGTAGAAAAACTCATAAAAGGTCCCTCACACGTCTTGATCGGTTACACTTGGAGGGTGATAAAATCCCCCCAAAACCCAAAAACTCTTTGGGGGAAAAAAAATAAAATCATCGATTCTGACCCTAAGAAGGCTTATGGTATTGAGGAAGTACAGAAATTGAGAAAGAATACCCAGGTCCGAATCTACGAAGCATTCACTGTATACCTCTCTTGTGAGACATCAACTACGGTTATATACTGAAGGACTGGTAAAGTATAGGAGGTGTTTTATTTAATTCAAAATTTCTCATTGAATTATTAAATAGGCGTCTACGTTGTAACAGAGTTACCTCCCATCAGGGCTTCAGAGATAGCGCTGTCGGCGTCCCGTTGATGAAACAATGGGACTCGCGGCCTATTCTCGTGTTTTCTAGCAGCTGGGTTTGGCGTTGGATGGGCTTTCCAGGTGACTGGAAACCAACCTACTCCGAACATGGCTCATTAAAAGCTATTAGTAGGAGTGGTATCTCTCTGACGGGATGCTCTTTACTCTCCTCTACCTTTTTTATGAGGATTTAGGCCCCCACTGTACCTCTGGGGGGGCACCTAAATTCCTTATATGGTAGGAGAGCGTGGTTTGGATTATGCATGGCTGACGCCTAGTAGTCCAATCCACTATTTTTGGGGCGTTAATGTTTCAGAAGAAACATGGCCTAGGGTTCCAGAAGGAATTCCCATTATCACCCTTTGGTATATAAATAATTTCATTGGTCACGGACCTCTGCGTTATGGGCCCAAACCCCAAAATTGAAAAAAAAAAAAAAAAAGTTGAATAAAAGAGAAATTATAAGTCAAAGACCAATGAAATTATTCTTCTGAAACATTAGCGCCCCAAAAATAGTTGATTGGACTACTAGGCGTCAGCCGTGCATAATCCAAACCACGCTCTGCTACCATATAAGGAATTTAGGTGCCCCCCCAGAGGTGCAATGGGGGCCTAAAACCTCATAAAAAGGTAGACTTTTAATGAGCCATGTTCGGAGTAGATTGGTTTCCAGTCACCTGGAAAGCCCATCCAACGCCAAACTCAGCTGCTAAAACATTCGAGGACAGGCCGCGACGCCCGCTTGTTGGTAATTTTTTCTGTTGGCAACGGGTAGTTGGTAATTTTTTCGAAAAAAAAAATCGATTTTTCAAAAAAAAAAGTTTAATATTCTACATTATGTGCGGAACCCAGAGAAAAAAGAATTTTGAAAAAATATCAACGGGAAGTGGGTCAAAAAAATGTTCGAACAGCAAGGTCCGCTAGTGCAGGCCCGCACCATAGGCAGGTTCCTCGCCTTCCTCGTCCTCAAACTGCTCCTCCAGTCTCTTGGCTGCTTTGGTCTTCTTTACCCTCCCCTCCTTCGTACATTCTTGTGCAGCTCTATTTGCTCTAGTAATTCTTTCATGATCTAGGATCTTGAGTTGCTCAGCACAGAACTTCCCTGGTTCAATACCTAGACCTCTGAGAACATCACAGATCCCAATATTTCCCTTATTGAAGGAAAGGACTGCGGCATAGGTTCCGAGTTGAAGTACCCGTAGAGACACAAAACTTCTTTTGGGTATAAATGACCATATGACATTGTTCATGCTTTCATTGTAATTTTGGGTTTTACCGTGAAGGCAACTTCTGAGAAGATCTGGGCTTGAAAAAAACAACGCACGGCGAACGAAAAAATTACCTCGCAAAGAATCAAGAAGTAAAGAAAACTGATAAGTTTTCCTCTTCTTCTTCTTCTTTCTAAGTCATGGATACTATAACCTAGATACAGACATCTAAAAAGAATAGATGTGAAAAAGATGAAGTGAGTTGAAGCCTGCGGGATGTCGCAACATCAGGAGGGAACAATAATAACTTCAGAAAATGGCGTCTCCTGAAGAACGATGTTTTTCAGCACAAATGCCTCATTATCTCCATTATTGTACAACTTATAGCCTCAATTTTTTTTTTTTTTTTAGAATGTTCGTAAAAACCTAATACACAAACTGTGCCATGGATTTTGCGTATTTTTTCTTACAACATCAGATAAGTTTTAATGCTTTTTGAAGATTCTAAGCCTAAATTTGAAGTTTTTTTTTTCAAACTCCCTGCAATTTTTCCTAGTGATCATACGGAAATTCCCTTGGCTCCATCTCTTCAGAATAATATAATTAACAAAAATTAAAAAAAAAAAAATAGGGTGATAGGTTGAATAGAAGCTGAGAAAACGGGGCATGAAACTGACAACTTTTCAAGGGGATTTCATCAGTTCGAAAAAATTACCAACTACCCTACATCAACGGGACGCCGACAGCGCTATCTCTGAAGCCCTGTCGGGACCTCGATGGAGGTAACTCTGTTACAACGAGTATGAAGTTATATTTAAATAGTGAAAATTATTTTAGACTCCCTTGAATAATTGTGGACATATATTTTGCGTAGAAGAGCTTTCCAATACGGAAATAATGGACTTTTATGCAATTATTTGCCGAATTTTTCAGCCTAGATAGAAGGAAATGAACCACTGTGCTAGAGGTCTCGCTGTTTACCGAGGGAATTTTCACCGTATGACCGCCATTGGCTTGTAGCTTCTGACTGGAATTTATG